>CM028137.1:949585000-950785000 GCA_016271365.2 Neoceratodus forsteri
AGTTGAGGCTTCGCCATCTGTTGATAAAAACGGAGCCCTTCAATTATATAAAATAAAATATGGGGAGAAGTGTGTCAAACTCGAATTTAACACACCCTCGTTGTTGGATGGCACTCATAAACCTCTCGGGCTTCGCCCTCGGGGTTTATGTGCCATCCAACAACTCGGGTGTGTGTTAAGTTCTCGTAACACACTTCTCCCCATACTTTATCTTATTTATAACCCATACCCTGTCGTGGGTTATTGCTACATAATGCACACCTTGTCATGGCTTATTGCTTAATCAGTATTCTGCAATAGACTTCTAGTAGAATGCTCCCTCCCCACATATCACGAACATGGAATGCATGAATTCCAAATTCTAAAGTATTTCACAGATGTACACTCACACAAAGAGACCGGCCTCATACGGAGCCAGAGCCTTAGTTTTATCTGTGGCAGTGTGATCAGCAGGAGTGTCTCTGTCAGGCTGGTTCGGATATGAGGGGAGTTTTTATGGGCATCAAAGAAACACCAGAAATGGAAATTTTGAATAGTGTTTTTTTTTTAATGTGTGTAAGGTGGGGATCATGAGGGGGAAATGGCAGTTCATGATCTCTCTCTCTTTCTTGTTTTATTATTTGTGCCTAGTTGAACGTGTTTATGTATAAGTAAAGGTGACAACCATGTTTTGTGATGGAAGTCAGGAATGAGTGAAATGGCTCATGAATTCTGTATGTGATTCATCCACATGCCAGATCGCATGGTTGGACCTTTTTCTTTACAGGGTGGTGTAGGCACATATGCCCGTGGAGTGGCAACAGCTGGTTGTGTGGCCAGCTAGCACGGTGGTAGCATTACCCTTGCCATCCAGACAACTCGGGTTTGCGTCCCGAGCCTGAGATTCCCAGTGCTGACCAGCAATGCAGGGTTCTGCCTTCTGCTTTGGATACCTCCTGCTTCAAGGAGGGAAGGGCACCCCCTTCATTTGCACAGCAGACCCTTAGTGGCCCAGGAGGGGTGGAGGAGTGTCATGCGGTAAGGAATAGTGCTCCCTTATGAAGCGACTTTACATTGGCACCCACCCACTCGCTTGACATGTGACGTGGATGTGTTAGTCCCAGAACAGACTGGCAGGTGAGTTCTAAAGGAGGGGAGAGGGTCACCGATCTCTACGATGGCCCTGATAGGCATAAGGCAGGGTTTCTGCATAGGAGAACTCTCTGCGGGTGAGATAAGGGGTGGGCTTAATGGGTGAAAACCATGCCCCACTGAGCTGCCTGGCCTTCTCCTTGCCAGTTCCTCCCTCTGGCATCCTGGACATGCCGAGCAAAGTATCTCCATGGAGGCCTGATCTCCCTCTGAGGTCCTGCCTGTGGGGGACAAGTGGCAGGATACCTGCCCAAAGGTCAGGAATGGAGTGTCGGTTCCATGGGTAGGAAAGGAACATTGAGGGAAATGGAAAGTGATTCCCCTGTTAGGCCTGGGGTCCTAGAAAAAGAAAGTATAAGAGAACAAAAAAAAAAAGAATGGTAACAGCCAATCAGAATACAGTATTTCACTTGCCCATTTTCTAAGGAGAGGGTCATATCCGCCATCCTTCTCTAAACCCCTGTACTTTGTCCGGCTGAGCCATCCTCCTTCCCTCCCTCCCTAGGTCTTGCAATGTATAACATTGTCATAGCTTGGTATTTGTACTTGCACTGTATTGACACTACATGTATTAAATCCTTGTATTTTACCTGTTGTTATTTGTAGCTACACAAAATGTCTTCAGTCCTTGTATTGCTACCTATATTATTGACATGTTATTAACTATATTTCTTTCCCCTTGCCCCTTCCCCGGATTGCACCTGGAAACGAGCCTTGGCTCAGTGTGCCTCTGCCGGTTACCAAACTTTAAATAAATAAATAAGAGGAAAGAATATTTAATCCCTTTGCCTGACCTTGTTTCAGCCTGTGTATTTCTGACAGATTAACATATGGGTCTCGGAAATTATTTAGCTAATTAGGAAGCAAGATATTTCTAACTTTGTTTGTAAGAAAGCTATATAACACATAACAGGGTGTGTGGTTATACTGTAATAACTACACAACCTGGGTGCATTGTGAGGCTCAAGGCCAAAGGCCAAGTACGATACGTTCAGCCACCTTGGAAATGTGATCATTACAGTCTAGTTACACACACCCCCTTTGTGTGGGGCATCACACTCAAATAATGGGTACTGCTGTACTGTAAGTTAATATTATTTTATTGTCAAGGGAAAGGCTTGTTTTGTTTTTTTGGTTTTTAAATGGAACATCCTTCCTCTTAGAAAGTATTCCGTTTTTTAGTACCTCCCAGCTGTCAGACACCCTCCCTGTTCCTTCTGCATGCTTACTGATTATGATTTTATGTCGCTGACTTGTTCGGCTTAACTTGCAGTCAGCAGCTCAGCGAGGTTGTACAGACATGCGCACCCATGTTTTGTATAGCAATGCTTGCACACATGCCCCCCTCCCTTCCCCAAAAATGCAGCACCAGAGCAGCAAATGGAAGTCTGAATTGCCATGTTTAGAGACAAGACATCTGAACCTGCAGAGCTCCCTTGAAGTGAACATGTGTTTTTTTGTATTATGAGAAAAAAGGCACTAGTTAACTGCTGGCATGTGCTGTGTGAAGCTGTTGTCTGATTTAGTCAATGTTCTTTTTAACAGGATTCCTGGACCCCTGAATTAAGGACACGGCTTGAAAAATGTCTCTCCTCAACTTTGAAAGCTAGCAACACCCCAAGACTTCTCACCTTATATGTATCCTTCAGCCACAGCTTGTGGGTAGTGTCTCCTTCTCCGATTATGACTCTGTTACATCATGTCAGTCAATCACAAACCACAGCTTATGGAACCAATACCTCAGTGTGTCATGCACGTTGATGAGATCCGTGATGGCAGTCTTTCAGTTAGCAGAATGGGCTCTCACATAGAGTACGAGAACTGCAAAGTGAAACTGAGCAATTCTGGCACTGTGTAAACACAAATGAGACTGTCCATAACTGTGAGAATGCTGGCGGGGACCCTATTAAAGGAACGCTGTCACAAAAAGAGGCCTCGTCCTCGCAAGGCTTAACCTTCGGTTAAGCTTTTTAAGTATGTTGCAGCGTTTTCTCGTGCCACAACATATTTTAATGAAGAAAGTCCGCAACCCGGAAGTATGGCGGATGCTGGGGGGAGGGGGGGCTCCATTATCTGTAAAGGTGTGGCGCTGCACCACTCGCTTCAATACATAATGTACTGAGGTGAGCGGTGTGGCGCTGCATCTTTACAGATAATGGAGCCCCCAGCCCAGCGTTCGCCATACTTCTGGGTCGCGGACTTTTCTTTATTAAAATAAAGTTTGTTGTGGCACGAGAAAAACGCTGCAACATACTTAAAAACTTAACCAGAGGGTAAGCCTTGCGGGGACGGGAGCCTGCATTGTTGACAGCTTTCCTTTAACATGTTACAGATCAAGTCTAAAACAAAAAGGTTTCTGTAAATTTCCATATTTGTTGTCTTCTGCTTAACATTACCATTGCAACCAGAATCCTGTATATTCTACACAGTCAAAAAAGGAGCTAAAAACTCTAAACTCCATTATTTGTTGGCATGTGCCATTTTTCTGTCTACTAATGGGGGGATTTATATTGTTGTGTGTGAGTATATATTGTTTGGGGCTGTTTGTTGTCCTACGTGTTGCTGTGTCGGCCACTTGGGTTTTGGAAAAGACTCTGGACACATAGGCATCCAGGGCTGGGAAATAGTTCTGTCAGTGGTAGTGCTTCCCACCCTAGGGAGGCGTTGGCACTGCTTTTTTCACTGCCATGACCCCTGGAGCTGGCCAGGGAGTTTACTTACCCCATTGGCCCTGCAACAGGAACAGAGAGTGGCGTGGGTAGTGCCATCTAGTGGATGGAGGTTGTGCCGGGAAAAATAGGGTGTAAACTCCAAGAGGCTGTCGGAATGATGGTGAGAGTACGCTCAGGCCCCATGTCGTGGACCCTGCCATCCAACAGCTGGTGTTGGGTCAGTGGGGTTGGGTTGCCATGCAGGCCTGAAGAGGGTATGACATGCCGTGGGAGGGGAGAAAATGTATCTGGGAGTAAGACTGTACAAATTGCTGTATTGTTTTTGTATTAGAAGTACTGTATTTTGTCTGATGACAGAACAGGATAGTGAATGGAGAAGACAATCAGATTTTGTTATTGTTGAAAAAAGCTAAAGATTATTTGTTTTACAAAGTCATGCATATGGTTGGGAAACCCAGAAGCTGTGTATAAGATGCGGGGGGAGTTACTGACAGTCACCAGGCAAGAAAGGGGTCTTGGGGTAATGATATTTCATGAGCTCAAGGTGGCAGGGCAGTGCGACAAGGCAGTAGACCCTCCTGGCCTCTCTTCTTAACTGTTCCTCCCTAAGTAGCTTTAAAAAAAGGATTAAAAGGCCAACCCTGTGGTGCTGGGGCTGAGGCGCTGGACGCCTTACCTTGTGCTATGCCGGCAACCCGTGTTCGGGAACGAGTACGGGCCGCCAGGGTTCAACAGGGGAGGAGAAGGATCGAGCGCCCGTCGGCTGCTCTCCTTCTCCGGGTAGGGAGGACTGCAGACCTCGCTTCAATACCGCCACCTGGGGGAATTCGGGTGAAAGGTGCAGTCGGAGGCAGCAAGACGTGTTGGGAAGGGCGGACGTCAGCCGAGGGCCGGAGCAAAGGCACGACTCACCACGCCTTTGTCTCATTGGCCTTCCTAGTGCGCTGACACCTGCAGGGGGCGGAAGAAAACCAGGAAAAAAAACACCCCGCAGTGGCACCGGGTAGACTGGTCCCAGCACTGGCGATCGGAGGAACCCAAGGAGGACAGCGCAAGGTGCATGCTCAGCTTCACGGTCTGGGGGAGTTAGGGGGACTCCACCCCTTCCAAGGGGTTATCTGGAGTGCTCAGGGTTCAGGAGTGGGACAACCATATAGGCTGCCGAACCTCAGGGGAGCTCTGACGCAGGGATGCATTGGGTCCCTGAAGAGAGGGGCTACTGCCGGAGGTAGGAGCATAAAGATAAGGTAAAAAAAAAAAAAAGACTCAAAGCTGTCCTCCTGGAGCAATGTATCTGCACCTGTAACGTTGAACAATGCACAACTGTTCTGTAACTGTGCACTCCGCTTAGCTATTGCCACTCAACTAACTATCCATGTTGAACTATGCTCTTAAACCCCAAGGTGCATTGCATGCCTCCAGATGTATTCTGTTAAATTGTAATGACCCTATGTTCTCAACTCTTGCCTCCTGTCAATAATACCTGCTTATTGTAGCCTATAATGTTTTACCATGTTGTAACTGTAAATGTATCCAGTACTGCTTTACCCTATGTATAATTCTTTCCGGGTTGCCCCCGAAAAAGGGGCTTTTAGTTTCAGTGGGCTCACCCGGTTAACAAAATTTCAGTAACTAAATAAAATAAATAGGCAAGACTAGTGGATTGTGGGGCTGCATAGGGTGGGGATTTCTAGCAGGAGAAGGGAGGTAGTGTTGCCACTGTATTGCCCTCTAGTGACACCCCACCTAGAGTATTGTGTCTAGTCCTGGAGGCCACACCTCCACAAGGACATTGACAGGGTAGAAGCAGTCCAGAAGGGGAAGCTACCAGAATGGTGCAGGGGTTGCATGAGAAGCGATATGCAGAGAGGCTGTGGGAACTCAACTTGTACTCCTGGAGGAGAGGAGAGTGAGAATGGACATGATTTGAGATCTGTAAGTACCTCACATGGATGAACAAGGTGCAGATGGAGAGTCTCTTTCAAAGCAGGAGGAGTGCTGGCCTGGTGGCGCTGAGGGTTGAGGCCATGGACGCCACACGTCGCACCACGCCATCGACCTGGGTTAGGGAGAGGACTTGGCCATCAGGGGTTGGCAGGGGAGAGGGAGGATTGAGTGTCCTGTGACTGCTCTCATTCCTCTGGGGTGGGCAAGGAGATTGCATCACTCTGCAGCAGCAACTTGCGTATGCCAGGGGCACTGCGGGTAGCATGCACAGTTGAGGGCTGGAGCGCTGTGGGTGTCAGCATGTAAGTGCACAGACACCATTGCGTGACCGGCTCCGAGGGAGGAAAAATGGCAAAAAAACTGCGAGGCGGTCTTGGCGGCTGATGCTGTGCACTGCACCCCTGGACATGAGAGGTGCACCCCCCAGGTATCAGACCCAGGTCCGCGCCGGGGAATCTGCAAGCCAGCCTGCGTGAGAAGAGTGTGGCGCTGGCCAGACCAGGTCCGGGGTTCAGGTGCTGGCGGCCGGACGACTCGCCACCCGCTTCGCAGCAGGAGAGAGAGGAAGAATGCTGTGTTTAAAAAAAAAAAAAGGCAGGGGGAGTACCAGAACATGGGGGCATTTGGTGAAGCTGGGGAGGGGTTAGGAGGGATGTGAGGAAATACTTCTTCACAGAAAGGGTGATGGACAGCTGGAACAGCTTGCCAAGAGAGGTGGTGGGGTGAAAACATTGGGGAGCTACAAGCATGCATGGGATAGGCACACGAGCATAGTAAGTATAGGAAGGCGGGAGGGACACCAGTGACCAAATAGGGTCCGAGGTGTCAGAATAGGCAGGGAAAAATAGGGCAGACTGGATGAGCCTGCAGGTCTTTTTCTGCTGACAAATTCTATGTTTCTACGTTTTGAGTGGATGAACAGACATTTTCAAAATGGAGTAGCCAGAATTATTATTAAATTAAAAAACAACGCCGGCCTGCTAGTGCAGCAGTAGCACTACTGCCTGCAGCAGCAACAACCCAGGTTCGAGAGTGAACTTGGGGTATCAGAGGGTCGGCTGGGGAGAGGAGGATTGAGCAGCCAGAGGACTGCTCTCCTCCTCTGGTGAGGGTTGCAGTGCTGGGCATTAGCCTGACCCCCTAGCAGAGGCTAAGGGTGAGATAGCTACGGACCACAAGCAGGGGAGTGGAGGAGTGGAAACTGGTAATTTCCTATGCACGGGAGTGTGTGCGTAGGATTGTACGGGTGACATTGCATGCCCGCTTCTCCCTTGGTGAAAAATGAAGGTAATAATCGATCGGAGGCAGAGCAGGATGGCAGACCAACTACTCGCAGGCTTCCCAACAGCTACAGGGCTGTCTCCTGGAACTGGATCCAGTGACGGCAGCAGGGGGTACTGCTGACTGTGCCACGGGGTAAACCATGGAGGAAGATTGGGATTGGAAAGTAAGCCCCTGGGACTCCTGATGACGAAGCTGGCAGGTTGAGTCAGGTGATGGTCTGTACCAGTAAAGGAGGAGAAAGGGGAAAAAAAAAAAAAGACAGGAAAAGGAAGATACATGTATAGGCATGGCAAGTGTTGGAACAATGCTTCTAGTGGCTGCATTTCTGAGAAGAAAAGGGATAACAGTGTATCCTTACCTGGACAACTGGCTAGTCACAGGCAGGACAAAACAGGCATTGAACTCCATTGCAATAGTGAGAAACACCCTGGAAAGTCTGGGCTTTCTACTAAACATAGAAAAGGCCCAGCTAGAACCCAGCCTGGTGCTGCTTTCCGTAGGAGCGCGAAGCTGGTCATTACTCAAAGGAAAGCATTCTTGCAACAGGCAAGATCTTCCAAGCCAGACGAGCCAAGGCCAGCAAGGAACTTCTGCAGCTGCTAGACAAAGCATAAAATAAGTAGGTTCGCATAGCAATTTGCTACCCCAAAAATGCAGTTTGCTATTCAGCTTCAGCCTTGATTAGCAGAAATTACTAATCAACTGATATACAGTACCACGTTGAGTAAACATTTCCAAAATGTGGTAATATTTTCCTGCAGTTGTGGTAAAAAGTGCAGAATTTGATCTTCCCTTGTCAATCTTCACCATTCATAACTGCTTGGGTAGTGCCGGAGACATGCACCCGCTACGAGAGATTTTTTTTTTTTATTGGAGTCTGCTCCAACGGCGCCGCCCACGAGAGCAATGTGCTGCGTCATGCATGAGGGGTGGCCATTAGGTGCTGCAGACTCCTCCTTCGTCTCAGTTCTGTTTCTCTCGCCGTCAAGGCTGCACCTGCTGCGCGGTTAGGATTTTCAGTTCTAGGCCTAGTTGTCGTTTTTCAACAAGGTATTCAGACGCCTTCATCCTGCCTTTTTTTTGATGTCGTCACTGATAAGACCGTTCTTTTTTTCTTCTCTATTTTTTCGACGACGCTGAGAGCTGTGCTTTGTTTTTGCCTTAATTGTTTCGCATCATGTCAGGTTCGGGGGCAAAACGCAAGTCGAAAGCGGGCTGCACCCCCTATGTGTCGGTGCTCCTGTGGCCAGCATTTTTCCGTCACGGTCCGGCATGATATTTGTCTCCATTGCCTGGGACTCAACCATAATATGGATGCATGCGACGCCTGTTTCTTGATGGACCGTTGAGTCCTGGAAGTCCGAGCGTTCAAGATCGACAAGGCTCCGCCGACTTTCGGGAGACGGTGCCGCTTCAGGGATTCCCAAGTAAGGTCTCTAGACCCTTCCTCTGGGTCCCCTCTCAGGCCTATACGGTCTGGAGAGGAGGAGGCCTTCTCATAGTCTCTTGCCGAAGAGGAGGCCTCTTTTGTGGTGTCAGAGGAATGCCGGGGTTCGGTGGGGACACTGCCTTGGCAGTCATCTCCTCAGAGGTGCAGGCTCCCCCAGTGTCGAGGCCCAGGTCTGCTGGGCCCAGCATCGGTGGACCCTCAACACTGCCGGTCCCAGTGATCAAGACTGCACCTTTCGTGGCGCCGTGTTGGCTCTCAGCGGCGCCATGGGCCCGGTCAGTTCTTCTACCGGTGCTGAGGGCGGTGCCGCTGGTCTGGGTGGTGCCATTGGGGAGTTGGGGCCGGGTCTTGGCATTGCGTGGGGTCCGGGGTCGTCTGGCGCCTCCGCTGGCACTGCCGTTTCACTGGAGACCCCCAGGGTGGCCAGTATTGTGGTCCAGCTGGTCTGTTCCTCCTCCTCCTTGGAGGATGATTCAGATGTGGACCCGTCCTGGCACCCTGACTCTTCGGAGTCAGGGTCTCCGGTGAGACGAGGTGCTAGGTGGCCCAGCGTGCCTATTCCTCTGTCTCCTCTGCCGTCCTCCCCTGAGGCTTCCCAGGCTGGGGACAGTCTGGGGTCCCTGGAGTGGGATGGCGTGGAGGCGGAGGAAGGGGCTCTCCCTCCTAGGGGGGTTGTGGCAGCTGCCGATCCCGGTGCTGCTGCACCTCCTCAGGGTGGGGTGTCACTGGGATCAAGGAGGAGGGTGTTCTCGGAGTCCAGGGGAGTCGAGAGACAGGGTTCAGGCACCTCGGTCTTCACCTGCCACCCCTCGGGGGGCGGGTAGGAGCCGTAGTGCTGGGCCCCGTCTTTCCCTGTCGAGCCCCAGGGACCCTTCTGGACCCTTGCAGCCCCAGGTTTGTCACAGGGGAGGATCCCTTACTAGGCTTTTCCAGGCTTCGCATCCCCAGGGTTCTGTTCTGCGACCTGGTTTGTTGTCTGGAATCCCGCCAGCTCGGGCCCTATTTTCCGGATTCCAGAGCCTCAGCAGAGGACAGTTGCCTCGCCGTAGGTGCCCCTCTCCCATTCCTCTGCAGCCACCCCACTCTCTCCCAGGCCATGTTGGTCGTACAGGCCCGTTATCCTGGGAGACTTTCAAAGGCTCTGTGGTGGCCTTCCCCTCATGTTAGTTACATGCATGAGCGGGTGTTTCACCTATCCCCACCGCCGCAGGAGTCCTCTGGACATTCGAGCTCTCCATCATCCTCGTCTCCCTCCTTGGACGGAGAGGAACCCACTGTTCATCTCTCCTCCAATGCTGATTTCACCGAATATCAGTGATTCCTTTCAAGGATGGCGAGCTATCTTCGTATCTCGTTTGTTAGGTGAGACAATACCGAACGGGAGATGCGTGAATTCCTCTGTGAATTCAGTGGCCAGCATTTGGTGGTACTATCCTGGCCTATTCCCTTCCAGGAGGCGTCTATCCGTTCCTGGCAGTCGCCAGCCGCCCTTTCTCCAGCCCCAGCAGACTGCGGAAGAAGGTATTGTGCCCCATCGGAATCTCTAGGTACTCTCCCAACCCACCTTCGGGATTGGCATCCTAGAAACTCCCTCCAGGCGCCGCCGCCTGGCACACAACCGTCCACCAGACTCAGATTCCCTACAGTTTGACTGGTGGGGGGCAAAGAGTGTTCTTTTCCTCTCATGCGATGTTATGTATTTCATCACATCAGGCTCACCATGCTGCCTACAGTAGGCATTTGTGGTCGATGCTTTCCCAAATCCTAGCATCTATGCCTGATACGGAGCAAACCAGACAAGCTATTGCCCTCTCTGCTGTAGGCCTGGAGCTGGCAAGACACCAAGGAAGGGCATCTTATGACGCCAATGAGGTGTCTTCCAGGCTTGCAGGGACAGCAATCTGTATTAGACGGAAGGCATGGCTTCGTCTATCAAGGTTGTCACCCCTGAACTGGCGTAGGGTGATTCACTCCGCTTTCCGGGGGACCTGTCTCTTTTCCTCCAGAGCTAGGAGACTTCTGCAGGGGCTTCCTCCCTCTCCCCATCCTCTGGGGACACCACCTAGCTCTCCTCCACCATAGGCTTCTCACCTGATTAGCCCTGGGTCTTCCCCTTCTGTTTCTCACCAACAGGAGGCTGGGGGTCTTGTTCCCTCAGGGTTTCTTTACCCCCGGGCGCTTGGTACTCACCCAAGTAGTAATGAATGGTGAAGATTGACAAGGGAAGATATGAAAATTACGTACCTACCGTAATTCTTGATCTTCTCTTGTATCTTCACCATTCATTACTGATACCCACCCACCATCCCCTCACGGGCCTCCTTCAGCGTCTCCCCCTCCCTTGTCATTCCTCTCCTTTCCTTTGGCCTTTATGCAAAAAAAAAAAAACGATCCTGGTTTCCTTTCTTCTTGGACGGATCTTTTTTCCTCAAGGTAAAGGGGAACGAGTAGGACTTTTTCTCCTATCCTGAGGGAACTCTTTCTGACTGCCCCTAGGGGGTGACCTCTGGGCTCCTTAGCCACGTTGTTCAGTTCACAGCTGACGAGATCGTTCCTCTATGGCTTGGCCTCAAAATTAAGGTTCTCCCTGGCAGGCATTATTTAATTGTCAGCTTCTTCTGGTTGGTGCTTCTGCACTTCTTAACCTTGAACTGCTGCCCTTGCCTTGCCTTCAGGGAGTCCGACTGAGTTCCCACTCTATCCTTCATACAAAGCTGCCTTTTGTAGGGCCTAACCCCTACCCACACAGTTCGGTGTTAGCACTTAACAAGGTGCTAAGGGGCTTACCCCCCCCCCATAGTTGGGCGCTCTCCATCCGGAACAGATTTCTGTCTGGGCAGTCTGTGAGCTCTCAGCTAGAGTGTAGGGGGTTGGGATGATGAGAGGATAGATAATCTGCCCTTTAATCCAATCTACACAGGCGGTTCGGTTGAACCTTTTCTCAGTCCTGTTGGGAGGGATTCTTGCTCCCTTGGTTTTGGTTCCAAGCTTATAACCCTCTCAACCAATATATCTGTGGGCAGTGTTCTCCCCTCTCAGCATCCCTTCTTTTCTTCTCTTTCTTCTTATTTTTCTTCTTCCTTTTCTCTTTATCTGTTCCTCCCTTAGAGCCACCCCAGATGGAGGCCCTGCGGTCCCTTAGGGTAGGTATTCTTCCTCTTCTGTCTGTCCTCTACCCGGCTTATTCTTTTTCTGTCCCTCGGCTCTCTTGCCTTGCTCTCCCCTATTTTTTTCCTTTACTCTTTATTTTGCCTCTCCGGCTACCAGAACTGAGATGGAGGAGAAGTCTGCGGCACCTAACGGCTGCCCCTCACGCATGATGCAGTGCGTCGCTCTCATGGGCGGCACCATTGGAGCCGACTCCAAAAAAAATCTTCCCGTAGTGGGTGCGGTCCTCTGGCACTACCCAATCAGTAATGAATGGTGAAGATACAAGAGAAGATCAAGAATTACGGTAGGTACGTAATTTTCATTTCTTGCAGTTTTGACAGTTCCATGCAGTTTATCTTCTGGACTGTATCTTACAGATGAAAATAACCATTTAGTGAAACTGCTCTTCATACCTGGCTGGTTGCTAATCAGGATTCCAAAACTGATTTATGCCTTACTAGGGGCACATGCCAGCAGCAACAGTACAGATGAGGGATGTTCAGTGTGACTTTTGAAGGTCCTGGCATCAAAGATCAAATGCACTGAGCCAGCTAGTACCAGTCACAGCAAGCTTGGTTGGGGCTCTAGAGTGGTGGAAGGAAGTGGACAATCTTGGAGAAGGAATCGCATTCCAGAAAGTGTCCACAGTACCCACTCTGACAGCAGATGCTTCCCTACTGGGATTGGGAGGGCATCTGGGTGATTGTACAGTAAATGGAGTCTGTTCTCCACAAGAGCAGCAGGACCACATAAACCTGCTGCAGCTCAGGGCTGTACTCGTGTCTCTGTGGTTCTTCTCAGACCTGGTCCAAGACCAGTTCTGTTCTAGTCAGAACAGAAAATACCACCACTGTGTGCTACATAAACAAGCAAGGTGGCTCCAGATCCTCAAAACTATGCACAGAGGCAATGAAGATCTTTGCATACTCCCTAAACACAGAAATAACTACTGTACATCTACAGGAAAGGACAATGTCCAGGCGGGTTCACTAAGCAGGATAAATCCAGGAAACCACGAGTGGTTCACTAGACCGCCATGTGGTTCACAACTTATTCAGGTCATGGGGTGTACCAGAGGTGGACTTATTTGTCATATGGCTCAATCACAATTTAGCACTGTTCTGCTGTAGGCCGTCCCACAGGGGGACCTACCGTAGGATGGACTGTTCCTCTGTGGCTTCTCCTCATTCCCTCTAATTCAGAGTGCTGTGAAAATTGACGAAAGCAACAGTGATTCTGATGGCTTCAGATTGGGCGAGATAGCCATGGTTTTCTCTCTCCTGCTGTCCCTGTCAGACAGGAATCCCATCTCTTTCCCCATGAGATGTGACCTGACTCCATCATAGGGCAGTGTAGAATTCCCTCAGGACACTGAAGCTGAAGGCTTGGTTCTTGAAGACTTACAGCACTGTAGCATGAACCTGTCAAGCACAGTACTAAGTATTTTTTTTTTTTTTGTGTGCATTATCTGTTTATCTCCCCTGTGACCCCCGCCTACCTCTCCGGGCCAATTGCCACAATGCTCACCTTTCTCTTCTCCACCGACGATCCTAACCCCACATTGCAGCCACCTCAGGGTAACCCGAAGTAACCCTGTGTCGGGTGGGTCCTCCTCTTCCAAGGAGAAGTGGCCTAATGGCCTAGGCTTTGGCCCGGGGTGCTGCTGTGGCCGGGTCAGCTGTCGCGGAGCTCGAGGAGGCACTGGTCTGGGCGGTTGTCATCTGGTAGGAGGAGACACCATTTTTCTAGTTTTTTCTCCTCCAATTCCTCTACGTGCGCCACCATTGAGCTTCCCCTGGTCTTCATTGGGGGTCGCTACAGAGCGATGCCATTCCCTAACCCACCCCAGGAAAGGAGAGCAGTCCTCCAGATGCTCAGTTGTACTCCTTCCCCTGCTGACCCTCTGGCACCCGAGTCCGTTCCCGATCCTGGGTCGCCGATGTGGTGTGAGGTAAAGCACCAGTGCCTAAACCCTCTGCGCCACCAGGCCTGCTGTACTAAGTATTTTAAAAGTTTAAAGGAAACTGTCCACAAGGAAACCCTTTTCCTCAAAATGGAAAAATGTTCTACTTGGTGCTCAGATAAGGGAATTTCTTCCCTGGAAACTGATTAAAACATTTGTCCTGGATTATTTGGAGCACCTGCACACAAGTGGTTTAAGGACTTCTTCACTGAAAGCTCACCTGGTAGCAGTATCAGCCTTGGTATCTACAGGGAAGCAAAATCTCTAGTTTCCTGCCTCGTGTTCTACAGACTCTTCAAAGGCCTCCTTCACCTGCAAACTGTTCCACCCTGGGACCTAAATATTTGTTTATTTATTTAAAAGTTGGTGACCGGGGAAGGCACACTGAGACGAGGCTCATTTCCAGGTGCAGCCCGGGAGGAGTAGGATACAAAGCAAGTAGAACTGTAACATTACAGCAAATGGCCATAGTACATATAATATATACACAGTAATATATGCAATCTCAGATATAGGCCAGAGAGCAGCTTAGATGGGGATCAGTTTGGTTAGGGAGCATTTGGGCAGGTGCAGGGAGCAACGGGTAAGAGTTTAAGCAGGCGCTTGAAGGCAGGGAGAGAGGTGGCTTGGTGAAGGGTAGGTGAGAATTGGTTCCAGAGGGAAGGGAGATGGTAGGAGAAGGCGGATTGACGAGAGATAGGGTGCGGGTGTGTGTGGAAGGGAGAAAGAGCGAGAGTCTCTCGAGTGGAAAGGGTAGAAGGAGGGATGGGCAGGGGACAGGAGGGAGGAGAGATAGAAAGGGGGGATTCAAGCTGTTACTTAGTAGGGCCAAAGAGTAGGTTTGGTGATGGTGGGAAAATGGGGGAGGGGGGAATAGAGAGGTATAGGGGGAACAGTGGAAGAAAATACATGCTTGGAACCACTAATGCATGCCCCTGTTGAGCCCATGGCCTTCTGTGGATTCAAGTTTGTGACATGGAAAGCACTCTTCCCATAGTTGTGATCTCTGCTAGAAGAGTCCGTGAGCTCCAAGCCCTGTGCACAGAGCCTAACTAAATTGTCATGCACAGGGACAAAGTTGTCCTGAGGACAGACAGAAATTCCTCCCTAAAGTGGTGTGGGAATTTCATTTTAATCAAACAGTCACTACCTATGCTTTTCCCATCCCATTCAAGTCCAGGTAAACAAAAATTGCACTGTTTGGATATCGAGAGCACTTGGCTACTATTTTGGCAGAACAGAAGATATCAGAGCTGACAACAGCCACCTGTTTGTCATCTATGGGGAGGGTGGCAAAGTAAAATTTGCTGCAAGAAATACCATTACTAGGTGGTTGGTCTCTTGTACACAGTTCTGCTAAGAAAAGGCAGGTAGGCAACAGTTAGGGCTCAAACCACATTCCACAAGGGGTACTGCAACCTCAGTGGCAGCCTTAAGAGGTATCCCTCTGGCAGGTATCTGCAAAGCAGCTACCTTGAAAACTGTGCACTCTTTCACTAAGCACTACTGTCTGGACATCCTCTCCAGAGCTAGGTTTGGGACAGCAGTCTTACAGAACCTTTTTCCTAAATAGGTTCTAGTTTTCCCTGGCTTCCAGGGTACTGGCGTGTAGTCTGCATTTTTTGTATGCCAGCACTACTGGTCTCATGTTGTTAGAAGAAATAAATTACTGCAGTGTTTGATGTTTCTTCTAATGAGTCCAGTAGTGAGCCAATACAATCTCAACTCTACCTCCCCTTCTAGAACCTAATCAGAAAAAGGTTCCTAAATATAATATGGGTTGGAATACTTTTTTTCTGCCTGAGCATTTTAATATGTTTACACATTTTATATTTCAAATACATCTTTTAAAATATGGTAAAGTTACTTAAAAATTCAGAACTTTTAAGTTTATTTTTGCTATTAATCTTGCCTATAAGCATTTCAGTTTCAGCTAGTTGGTACTGCTCCCTTCTGCCCAAATCTGATGTTAGAACACCAGGGCAAGCATCACCACACAGCAACATTTCAGTGGTGTTCTGATTCCATCGCACTATTCTAAATTCCGACCCAACATCACAGAGCGGAGATGATGCAGTGTTTGTACTGCCTCACTGTTCAACCCATTAGAAGAAACATCATTAGTACGGCGAGTTATTTTTTTTTCTTTTTTCCTATATCCTTTCTCTGTCCCTTTTGGCTACTGAATTTTTCAAGCCCTCTCTTGTTTCTCTCCAGTTTTGCTTCTCTCCTGGTGAACAGAATGGAGGTTGGTGAGGCAGCCGGCAGCAGTTATTGGCTGGCACATGGCACCACGTGGGAGTGCACAGGTGCCATGCCCAGTAGCTGTTGTTGGCCCCCTGGCCAAAGATTTGCTCCTGCGGGGTCCTAGTGCCTCCGACCCAGATCCATTAGTGGGACTCAGTGGAGAAGCTATTTCGGAAGATCACAACTTAGGCTAAGTATTGATTGATTAATAACTTTTTTTTAATACAGGAACAAATGTTGGGAAAAAATCCCTATTTTCAGCAAAAATGCACTATATAATCCACGCACAATACAAAACATTTACGTAAAACAATGTTACACAATGTCAAATTAATTCAGTTTTTCTCAAGTGTAGCAATTACATGACATGCCTAAAAATTTCTGTAATGCAGTCTGAAATTCACTGAATTGTTTCTTTTGGCCCGAACCAATTTAGGGCCAGGTAAACCATATAGTGGAGGGTACCAAACTTACTTGAATTTACAAATCTAGCCAGTTTATCATAGGTTTGGTCTGTTCTCTTTATAGCTGTTTTGTTACATTACTATATATTAGTCCACCATACTCTAATCCTAGAATTAACAACCGATGAGTTATTTGTAATCCAGCATCTTTTGTAAGGCAAGTAGACATTCTTCTTAATGCCCTAAGCTTCTGATTTGCTTTCTTGACCACAGAATTAATGTGTTCAACATATGACAACTTGCTGTCTACAAGAGCCCCCGAATATTTGTTACATTTACCACTGGAAGCCCATTGCTAAATTTAATATTCAAATTCCTATCTAATACAGCTTTTGTTCAAGTATAGAAGTGAATACATTGTGTGTTTTTTCCCATTCAGCAGTGGACCCACGTTAGTAAACCATGATTCAATGTAAATAAATCATCCTTATTTATTTATTTATTGAAATGTTTCATCAGGAGGGCACACTGAACAAGTTGCTTATCTCATGGTGCAACCTGGGGGGGAGGGTTACATAGGGTTGTGAAGGATGATCAGTTACAATATAGTATGTGAGTAGTACAAACAATACAACATTTTAAGATCATGCAACAGTTAGAACACAGCGTACTGTACAATAGACAGTAGTGGAACATTGGGTAAATTACAATACATGTCCAAAATCATACAAAAGAACATATAAAACGTACAAAACGGTCATAATGCAACAGAACCATTATAGTGCATGAGTGTACCAGGAGCAGGCTCGAGGTAGTACGCAAGTGCTGTTGGAGTAAAAAGGATGGGGTAGGTTGTGCACACAGGTGACCCAGAAGGGCAGGTGGAGAAGAGAAGGGGAGGGGAGAGGAGTAGGGTACCATTTCCCGATTCCCCCTTCAGGATGTTGAGAACCCTGCCGGGGAGGTGTTAAGGAGGGTTAAAGCAGGAACAGATGAGGGAGAGGTAATTGTGTGGGGCAGAGGTAAGGGAGTAGTTGGAGGAGGAGTGTCGTATTTCAGAAGGGAGGGAATTCCAGATTTTAGGGCACTGATGGGTGAAACCAGTCTGACCGATGAGGGTGGAGTGGCGAGGGACCGTCAAGGTGCGGGCGTCATTAGATCTGAGAGAGTGGGTGGCGGGAGGTGGAGTGGAGAGACAGGATGAGAGACAGGAGGGGAGCACTCCGAACCAGAATTTGGTGGTTAGTTTGGCACAGTGTGAGATGCATCTGTGAGATAGTGGAAGGAAGGTTAGAGAGCGATAGAGTTCACAGTGGTGGGAACGGGAAGGAGACTCGAGAGCAAAGCGGCAGAAGGAGTTAGAGAGTGTCCAACTTAGTCCGGGAAGATTTGGGAGCAGCACCATGGACTACGTCACAGTAGTCAAAGATGGGGAGTATCATCTTCTAGAGAGACAGTTTCGTGCCTCGCAGTCAGCGGACTGCAACTACGATTCCTGCATAAAGCATCAAGCTTGGGGCACAGTTTCTTCAGGATAACATCTGTATGCTCAGAGAAGCTGAGGTACTAGTCCAGCCAGACCCCCAGATATCTAAATGAGGAGGTGTCCTCCAGGATGGTCCCGTCAAGGGTGTGGAAGGTGGGTAGGGCCGGGAGCCCAGAGAGTTTCTGCCTGGTGCCAGAGGTCATTGATACTGTCTTCTTGGCATTTGGAAAAAGCTGGTGAGAAGCAAACTAGGCTGAACTTGGTTGAAGTCTTGCTGTAAGCTGGTTTCCACAGCAGCAGAGTTTTTGCCGGAACTGTATAAAACAGTATTGTCAGCATATATGTGGATAGGTGAGGATGAGCAGGCTTTGGGAAGATCATTAAGGAAAATGGAGGAGAGTAGGGGACCAAGCACTGAGCCATGAGGGACACCAGTGTTGATGGGGAGTGGTGGGGAGATGGAATCAAGGATTCTCGCTGATTGGGTCCTGCCAGTGAGGTAGGATTTAAATCAATTGGTGGCTGACAGAGCAAGGCCAGCTGAGGAGAGGGGAATTAGGAAGAAGGGGATGGGAAACAGTATTGAAGGCTTTGGCTAGGTCGACAAAGATGGCAGAGGTGATCAGGCCATCGTCCATCCCCGAAAGGATGGAGTCAGTATGCCTGAGGAGGGAGGTGGTTGTTGAGTGTTTCTTCCGAAAATCAGATTAGAAGGGGGTGAAGAAGGAGGAATCGGAGAGGAAGGGTGATAGTTGAGAGAGAACTAAATTTTCTTGAAGTTTGGCAAGGGTAGGAAGGAGGGAAATGGGGCGATAGTTGCCAGGAGTGGATGTATTACCACCATTGGGGAGAGGAAGGACTACAGTGTGTTTCCAGGATGAGGGTACTTGGGCAGGAATAAAGGAGAGGTTAAGGATTAAGGAGACAGGCAAAGCAATTGCAGGAGCCGAAAGGTAGAGAAGTTTAGGAACAAGCTCATCTGGTGAGGAGTCTTTGGAGGGGTTGAGGGATAGGAGGGCACTAAGAGCTTCGTCAGAGTAGGTAGAAAAGGAAAAATGGGAGGGGTAGGCACTGGCTGAGGCAAAGGGCTGAAGTTGGTAGGTGGTAAAGGGGGAGAGGGAATTTAGAAGAGACGTGAGTGCACAGGTGTAGAGGCATTAAATTCATTGGCCACATAGCCAGAGTCGGAAACTAGGTAGTTATTTATTTTGAGAACTTGGGGTGAGAATAAGGCATTAACTACCCTCTAGAATTTAGATGGACAGTTAATGTTAGTCAGAATGAGGAGCTGAAATAATCGGACTTAGCCAGTCTAGTGGCTTTAGTACATGAATTGTGTAGCATTTTGTACTTGGCATAGTAGTTTGGGTGTTTTTTTTTTTTTTTAACTTTATGTTTATTCATTTTGAAATATGCATATGAAAAGCAGTACAGTCAGAGGAGCAAGGGTTACATTGGCTCCATCTAGTGGCGCATTACATGTACATCTTAGCGTCAGGATGTTTTATCCTCTGTTATTTGATACAACATATGGGGTACCATCCTTAGTTTAAAATTTAACATCATTCCAAACATATATTTAGTATGGCTAGCCACATTAGAACCTGTGGGGTAACGAAAACCACATAAGGATCATTTAGGAAATGTAAACCAAGATCACATGGATCATTTTCCCCACTTAAACGTCTGATTGCAGGGATGGTAAACCTTCTCATAATCACTGCACACCTCACCCACGAATCCCCCCCCCCCCCAACAACCTCAACTATTTATTTAACATAGCACACTATTTATTTGCTTGCATTTCAGCCCCAGCTCTCCCAACTATGACCCTTGTAAAATATCCCACACTTCATTTATATAAAAGGAAAGGCAACATGCCGTTTGGTGAGCACTAAGTTAAATTAGGGACTACTGCTCGTCAGTTCAGTTTCAGATTCAATGTTCGTTGAAGGAACTGCTAAGTCAGTTTGAGATTGAGACCAGCTTAAAAGTAAAGGAGATCCTTTATGTATCAAGAGATCATAGTTTAAGGATTTTAAGGCTCAGGCAACAAAGTCTCAAACTCACCAAGCCGTTCGGCTCAAGTACAGTGCATGAAGAGGGACAAAAAGGAAAAATAAAAAGAGTGATAGATTTTACCCTTTACCATCAGTCTTCTTCATTTTCCGTGTCTGAGGGCAGTATGTGAGGCACAGCAGGTCCCTGTCTAAATTCTGTTGCTATAGAGTCAGCTTTCTTTCTTGCCTCTGCCGGATCATTGTACTGGAAAGTCTTACCCCCATACATTAGCCGCAAACAGGCTGGGGCTAGGAGTGAGTGAGTTACACCGAGGGCATGGAGCTGCTTCCGTAGGGGGTCAAGTAACTTGTGCCTTGTACGGGTCGTGTATGACCAGTCCGGGAATACAGTACTTTTATTTCCTGGTCCTCGATGGTAACAGGGTAATTAGCCATTGCCCACTGCAAAATCTGATCTTGGACTGCAGGACCTGTAGTGATTAACATAATGGTGCGTGGGATGTCTCTGTTAGCCTGTGCTCTTCTGAAGTTTATGCGAAAGGCCTGAACCAGGGAGTCGCCTTCAAATTGTAACTCAGGAGGTAGACTATGCTGCATCCAGTTCTTTAAGAAACCTAACAGGTCCTCTCCCTCAGTGCACTCCGGAACCCCCACCAGCCTTACGTTCATTGCCCTCGCAGAGTTTTCCATGGTTTCCATTCGGGCCCGTAAGTGATTAAGCTCCGTTGTTGATTTTGTAAAGGCAGCCTGTATGCTCTGCGAATGATCATCCGTCTCTTTTGCTATTGCTTCGATTTTTAGATCTTGTTCTCCCAAGCGGTCCAAGACCTTCTCCAGCTTCCGGTTCATTTCTCTCACTGTGGTCAGAACTGTATCCCAGGGTGGCACCTCATTAGCTCCACTGGAGCCCACTGCTTGGTCAGGTCCACCATGTGGGATCTGCGTGGGTTGAGTCATCGTTTTTTGATGCGATCCTGCCGCAGTAGCTTTTTGTCTACCCATAACTTTATAATATTTGCAGATTCACTGTCGTCTAGGCTATTGAGTAATGCAAGTTATTTTCTAATAGCTGAGTTGAAATTTTATTTATTACTTTCGTTTGGCAACATGATGTGCAGTGTGTCGAGAAGGTGCTTCCAGTCATGAACACCGCTCTCTAGCGCCCCCTTCGTTTGGCTGTTTAGTAGATTTGTGTTTTCTCCAGGCCCGGTCACGCTACCTGAACCAGGCCAGTAGTTTGAGGTGATCCAGGGGAGGTGAAGCCCACGGACTCTGGTCCTTCTGAAAGGAGCAAAGGCATTCCAGGTGGCAATGAATTTATCCTTAAAATAGTCAAGGACTTGGTAGACAGACATGGCAGTGGAGAGGGGGACCCAGTTGGTGGAAGCAGGTGCAGAGCACAGTGGGGTAAGGTCTAAAGATTTAAAGAACTGGAGCTGTATAATTTTAGGGGGAGGTTTGGGGCGATGGACCTTATGAACAATGAAAATGGGGTTGTGATCACTAAGGGCATCAGGGAGGAGACCAGATTTAATGATGCGGTGCAGGTGGGTTGTGAGTGCCCAGTCAAGCAGGGTGTGTGGTTTTGGGATTAGGGTGTGTGGGATCAATTATAAATTGAGTGAGGTTTACAGCAGTGACGTCATTGTTTAACTTGGGAGACAACCAATTTAGATTCACGGCACCCATTATGAACAGTTTGCCAGATTATGAGAGGGAGGTGATGTTGGCTAAGAGTTCAGTCGTGACCGAGGGTTGAATGCTTGGGCGGAAATAGATGCCAGCCACAAAGATTGGAATTGAGAAAAGAAGGGTAATGCGGGTGACAAAGGCTTTGTAGGTAGCTGGGATGGAGGTAGAAGGTGGTAGTAAACTGCAGTGAGGACAGGATATACATGGCCACTTCCCCTCTGTGACCTGATCGATCTTGTCTGGAGAGGGAATACCCAGGGATGGCAATGGCATTGTCAGGGGTGCTTTTTTTGAGCCATGTCTTGATAATAATTAGGATGTCAGGGGTTTGTGAAATCATAAGAGTTTGTAGGAGGTCCGTTTTAGGTAGCAGGCTGCAGATGTTCAGGTGGAGGAGCTTCAACCTGTTAGGAAGGGTTGTAGTGGAAGTGGGGTTTGGAGACATGTTGTTAGGGTAAAAAGCAAGGGTAGGAGAAGAAATAGGGCCAGGCTTGGGGTGGAAGTTCCCTGATGGAAAAAGGAGGAGGGCAAGGGTGAAATAGTGAAATTTAGGACTTTTGTAATTAGAGTAGGAAATACATGAGGGAGGGGAAGAGGGAGGGAGGGGTGGAGAGAAGGAGATAAGGAAACTAAGAAAGGCAAAGTGACTAGGAATGGAAAACAGAGAGGCTGGAAGGTAGTAGGGAAAGTGGAGTCTGTTTACAAGAGGAGCTGTGGAGGTGATTGACAGGACGAAGGACTATCTAGAAGGGAAGAGGAGAGAGAAGTGGCAATAGGTGTAGAGGGGGAGACTGGGATAAGGGTAAGAACCAAGAAGAGTGTGAGTAGGAGGGAGATGGAAACCATTCTGGATAGGGTAGTAGAGGCTTTACACAGACTTTCAGGTTCAGATCACACCACAGAATGTTAGGACGTAGATAATTTGCTTTACGTATGAATGACCCAGGACTAGAAGTGTTAGGGGAGAGCAGTGGGAAGAGGATTGCAACATACACGTCTTGTTGCCCTCTAGTGGCTTTACAATATAATCTTCAAATGGAAAAATAGACACAAATAATGGGAGTTTAAATTGTGGGGCGGGACCAAGCGAGCTAGGTGCCGGCTGGGTCTGCAAAGGGGAGAAACAAAAGATGCTGAAATCGGGGGTGGACAGGAGAAATTAACTGAGAGTGACTTTTCACAGAACTACCCAGTGTGGTAGCACAGGCTCAGAACTTTTTCAAGTTATATCACAGAATTAGTAATGCAGTCTAGCCCCCTAAAATTCCAAGTTCAAACACATATAGGTACAGGTAAAATTACACGTTAAACTGAAGAAATTCAGCACTGAGTATTAAAACAGTCCAGATATCAGAGGCAATACTGGATTAGGGGAAAAAAAAGGTTAACTGGATGATGGTAGTGCCATAGTCCAGTCAGAAGGAATCTGAAAATGCCTGGCAGGATGAGGAACCAAACAAGGAGCACGTGGTCCACTGGCGACCGATAAGAGCTGTCTCAAGAGAAAAGCAATTGTCCTTAGAAAATTTACAGAGACAACCATGCGGCCTTGAGTTCCTGGAACGCTGTCCAGGCCGTACCTGCAAGCAAGGGCTCGGGGAGTATGGCAGCAGGCTCTTCTCACCATGGAAGCGTGTAGATCCCCGTTGGAGGTGCTGTTACCCAAAGGGCTATGACAGGACGCCTGCAAGCAAGGGCTCGGGGAGTGTGGCAGCAGGCTTTTCTCACCGTGGAGGCGTGTAGATCTCTGTCGGAGGCACTGTTAGCCCAAAGGGCTATGAGAGGATGCCTGCAAGCAAGGGCTCTGGGAGTGTGGCAGCAGGCTCTTCTCACCATGGAGGCATGTAGACCACTGTCGGAGGTGCCGTTAGCCCAAAGGGCTATGAGAGGATCCTGAAGCTTTTGTTCCATTGCAGTGTGTCTGCCCGTGGATGCCACCAAAACAGTGTGGTCTATGTACAGATGGACCTCACTGTTATCCAGTACTTTGGGCAAATTGTTGATATACATTAAAAACCAGAGTGCACAAAATAGAGCCCTGTGGGACTCCTCTTTTCACTTTTCTCAGGGATGATATTATAGGTCCTTGCGACACACAGTGCTTTCTACTTGCTAAGTAGAACTTAAACCACTGTAAAGGTTCAGCATGGACACCTAACACATGTAGTCTGTGTAACGGAATCCGGTGGTCCACCAGATCAAATGCTTTACTGAGGTCCATGAACACGGCCCCAGTACTCATGCCTGCATTCACAGATGTTGCTGCCAAATTATTAAAATTCACTAGGGCCATGTCTGTGGACCTCCCCACCTGAAAACCATGTTGACAATCTGTCAATAAATCATAATCATCCAGGTATCGATAAAATTGTTTATGTACAAACTTTTTCATAATCTTTGACAGTATTGCGAGTAAAGCCATATAGGTCAGCAATCTGTGTGTGTCAAAGGATCTCCTTCCTTAAAAATGGGAACTATCACACTGGCCCAGTGGCGAAGAGGGTTGAGGTGCTGGATGCCACACTGGTGAACCGGGTTCAAGAATGGACTCTGATCGCTCAGGTATTGGCTGGGGCTAGGAAGGATTGAGCCTCCGCCAACAGCTCTTCTTCTTTGGGGGGGTGGGCGGACACAGCATCACGCTGTAGACTTGACACCCAGTGGAAGCTGGGGGGGTCGGTATAGGCGTGATGCTCAGAAGAGGGGTGGACCCATGCACAGGGCGATAGACTACCTCCGTGGAGGTGGAGATAAGTCACCCTACCCATTGCTTGTGCATGGGTTCAGGGAGAAAAACCAGAGGAAAGACAGCTGGCAGGGTCCTTGACGGCCAGCTGTGCCCGTGCTGACCCCTGGCAATCTAGATGTTGGCTTCTGGAGGTGGGGGAAGGCTTTCACCCCTTGCCACTGGCCCTGTCATATGGGGGGGGGTAACTCATAGGAGATCGCCAGGTGGGATGGATGCAGAAGCTGCCCGGCCGGAGAGACGAGTCCCCTCTGAGGGAGGGGCCGGAGCGGACTGCCCACTGCAAGGAGGAGCAAAAAGTATGTATAGGAAAAAAGGGAACTGTCTTCCCTATTTTCCAAGCCTCAGGAAAGATGAAACTCCAATTTAATAGATGGTTATTGAAATGTTACCTCCATACCATCCCCCCTCCCCCGCCCGGCCTTGTTAAACCTTAAGACAGTTCAATTCCTTTCCTTTTCAACTTCTATAACTGTAATCACCTTAAACCTAAACCGTGGTCAGGAAATAGTACCAATATCCTCTTTATTCTCCATCTCAACATTATCTGTAACTTTTCTTTTTCAGCTTGCCATTCCTGCTAAACAGTTCCTCACAGTTTACCGCATTCATTTTTTTTTTAGGAAATTGAAGGTCTTTATCATGTCCTCCCTCTCTCTTCTGGGCTCTAGCAAGTGCATGTTCAGTGCCCCAATTCGATCCTCATAGGATCTGCCCTGTTGGTCCTGAATCATTTTGGTCACTCTCTGCTGCACCCTCTCCAGACTGTCTGTTTTTCCTCAGGTGAGGGCTCCAGATCTGGGCACAATATTCTAGATAGAGTCTTACCAGTGATCTATAGAGAGGTAGTATTATCTAACCTCAGGGGCATAAAATGGTCATCTTTGCCTCATGCCTGATAGGGTTAGATTAACTGACGGCAACATCTGGTCATGAATTATAAAGAGAATAATGCATCGCTTCACTCTTGAGGTTTCTCTAATATCACACACCTTGGGTGTGTTAAAAAAAACTGCATATCAACCCCCCACAAGTGTTTTATTTTTTATAATAACTGGTGCACTGACTTTTGGTGTAAACGTATTTGGGCAAGAGAGAAAGCATGGCTGAGCGGTATTTGGTTCGGTAAATTATATGCCCCAAAATCCACAAAAAGAGAAGTGGCTTATAGGAAAAAAAATTCTAACCTGTGGGGGCTGAGTTAATCTTTTTTCCGTTTTAAGATACAAAAGCCGCAGAGTGTAGATTGACGAGAGCGAGTTACTCGGCGGCTTCAGACGGTGAGATTCAAGCGTGAACGAGTGTTGCTGAATCTAGCCTACTGAAGCCGTCAAGTCGCTCGCTGTCTTCAGTCTATACTCAACGGCTTCTGTTTCTCAAAACTGAGAAAAAATTAGCTTATCACCTACAAGTTAAAATTATTCTATACAAGGCACTTCTCTTTTTGTGGATTATGGGGCATATACTTCACCGAACACTGCTCGGCCACGCTACTGTGTTGGAGAAAAGTGAAGATGATCATCACGTACGGTGTAAGTGAGAAGTGACTTACAGCTACTCAATTACGGCGTTTGAAGGGTATATAAAATCAGGCTTCTTAGCGCGAGACTGTGAGTTTTTCGTATCAACCTGCGGGTTGATACGACTTTTAACAGCACTTGAAAACGGGTTGATAACAGGGGTCACCAGTTATTATTACTTCAATAAAATACACTGCTGATTTGGAGTACAAGGAATTAACTTGTGTTTCCTTGTTGTGGATCAAAAAAAATGTGTGTGTTGTGGGGGGGCTGGTGTCAGTGACCCTATGGGTTGGACACTGCACAGTAATGTGTTCCTTTCTAGGGCTTGATTGTACATTATTATTCATTAAGTAAATGTCTGTGAGTCAGTACTGGTACAGTAATTGTCCTTAACCTCGTACCTACAGAAGGAGAACGGTCAAGGCAACAGAGGTACGGCTACTGTTCTGTGTTTTGCTGCTGTATTCCAGGGGCTGTTTTTTTTTTTTTTTTTTTTTTTAAATAATCCCAGCTAAAAAGATTTTCCTGTATCTAAGAAAACCTTTTAAATTATTCAATTCAGCTTGCATTTCATTCCTGGTAGACATGTTACTGTCCCGTTAATTACTCCCTGGGGGTGTCATGTCACAAAGCCCCCACGTGATTTTGTCAGATTTACTACTGACTTACCCCATTGGATAGCTAATTCTGGTGAAAGTAATCTAGTCCCAGTTTTAATATTTAATGCAGTGCCTATATTTAGATATGAAAGATCATATTTTGGCCCTAACAAGACTGGCCAGCTGATTCCTTTACTTTCCGATTCACGAACATGCCCCCATGCTGTGACATCCAGCAAGGGAGAATGTGGGGGTGCGCCCTACTGAAATAAATGGGGCTCAGTTTTGCGCCATATTTAATACTTTAAGATGACCAATTTGGCTGGCCTGGTGGCGTTGAAGGTTGAGGTGCTGGATGCCGCACCTTGCGCATCACTGGTGATCCGGGTTCGGGAATGGGCTTGGGCTGCTGGGGGTCAGGAGGGGAAGGAAGGGATCGAACTTCTGGAGGACTGTTCTCTTTTCCTGGGGGGGAGGGATCTGGGACTAGTACCGCTTCTAGACGGTTCCTGGTGGTAACCAGGTGCAGTGCCAGGAACATGCAGTACAAACAGACGTGGGGGCGGAGCGTCGGCAGACGTCGGCACACCAGTGCCATGGACGTCATTGCACGTCCGTGCTCCAGAGGGAAACCGTCATGGAAAAACCCGCGGTGGACCATGGAGGCGACGAGGGCTCCAGGGACCAGTCCCACATCCCCAGCGATGGACCATCTCTCCTCCGGTTCCCCTTGGCTCCCATCCAGGACTGACCCTCTAATCACAGAAAGGCTGCCAGGTAGGTGGGCAGGCCCTCCCCTGGGGGGGGTGATCTGGGGGGGGGCTGGAAGGTCCTGGGTGGGAGTCCCCAGGGAGGAAGGTCTCAGGCGGGGAGTAGAGGCTTTGGTCGAGCGGGCACCTCCGAGAGATGCCCTGGCTAACAGACTGCATAAAAGAGAATTGGGGGAAAAAATGGCCTGTTCGATATTAATAAAGGACACCGCCGAGCCAGACAGGCCACCCAAGCCACCACTGTTGCTGCCTGCAGGGTGGGGTGTTAGGGTTGGAAACCCTAATGTCACATTTTCCTACTTTTGTCATTTTAACCCTAACTAGTGCATTAACGAAGCTTTTTGCAATTAATTTTAAAATAAATAAGTGACTGGAGGTCCAGTAGTACCAGAATTCAACTTGGGCTGACCATTTTTCTCTAGACAGAGAAACAAGTCTGTCAGCTGCCAAAGTGGAAAGTGGCTGCAGAGATTTTCTTTTTTTTTTTTTTTTCCATAGAGGTTTTTCTGCCAGGGTGAGCTGCAGGTGGCTGCTCTGTCCTGTCCCTGTCTCCCTCGCCCGGCAACTACCTCTCCAAGTCACCAAGCCCCGATATCCCCCACGGATTGCCCCCTGTGGCAGGACCAGGAAGGAGGAGAGCTGTCCTCCCCCCAACCGGAGACCCAGTATCCAAATTCGCAGGATCAATGAGCCAGTGGCAGTGCAGAGCGAGGGCAGACAGGCAGGACTTCATGGGGCCTGCAAGTGCCATTTTCCCATTTTCTCCCCTGGTTCCCCTACCGCGGCATCATGCAACTGCATGCGTGTGGAGGTGTGCACACGCTGTGTATCCACGGCCACTCCCATCAGTGCCGCTCTAGCTGCCGGTGCTAACTCTGGGCTTCCACCCAAGGGCAGTCAAGGGCTGAGCTGACAAATCTCCCCCATCTGGGAGAGGAGAGCTGTCCTCTGGACACTCGGTCCTCTCCCCCTAGATCAACTCCTGGTGACCCAAGCTCACTCCCCATTCCGGGTCACGGCATGATAAGAGCTAAGGCACTAGACACCTCAGCCTCTACATCACTGGGCCAGCTTTGGCTGCAGAAATTTTCAAACCACTGTTGTAAATTCTAATTAGAATATGGTTTTGTCCCTGTCCCATTTTCAAAATTTTATCTCCTCCTTTTTGAAATCCAACAAGGGTTCGATGGACGGCGTGGGTACAGTCTGGGCGGCACTCAGATGTGCCCTAAGAGGTGAGTTTATTCGTCTCTCAGCTGCCCGGGCCCACAGGGGTAAAATGCAACTGCAAACTCTATTGGCCGATATCCACCGCTTAGAACACTCCCTAAACGGCTGATTCCCAATTCAGAATGGGCCGAGCTACATCTATTGCAAACTCAATATGCGGATATTTTGTTGTAAAAAGCCAAACTCGCCTTGCATCATACCAAATTGAAATACTTAGAATCTGGGGAAAGGGCTGGGAAGCATCCCGCTCTCCTCCTGCAACAGGCTGAGATGGCCAAGTCTATCCCAGGGCTGTGACCTGATCCAGATGCTACAGTGGTAACTAACCCCACAGAGATGGCTTCAATTTTTGGAGCCTATGTCCAAAAACTTTATTCCGTAGATATGTCCTTAACCCCCGCAGGCTCAATTTCAGCTTACCTAGACTCTTTCACACTCTCAACTCTTCCTCCTTCTTCGTAGCACACCTGAAGCTCCAATCTTGCTAATAGAAGTGGTAAAGGAGATTAGTCAGATGCCTCCCGATAAAACACTGGGGTTGGATGGTTTAACTGATAATCTCTATAAGGCTTACCTTCCTCAGTTGGCACTCCTTCTAGTAGATGTCTTTAACTCTTGATTCGTCGAAGGAATTGGGGACCCTACATTCTTGGAAGCATTAATCACACTCATTCCAAAGTCTGACAAAGACCCTCTCCAGCCCGAAAGCTATCATCCAATATCCTTATTAATTTGGATGTGAAAATCCTTTCTAAAATCCTAGCCACTTGTTTGACTCCAGTAATGGGGCGGCCATTGGTCAAGAGCAAGTTGGCTTCATGTCAGGTCAATTTTCTGGAGACCACCTAAGGAAGTTCCTTCATCTGCTCTCGGTGTCCGGGGAGTCCAGGGTCCCAGCGGCTCTAGTCTGCCTAGATGCTGAGAAAGTGTTCGACTGCATATCCTGGGATTTTTTTTTCACATCATTACGACACTTTGGTATCGCTATTGACTTTATTAAGTGAGTCCAGTTGTTGTACTCCTCCCTCACGGTGAGGGTCTGGTGTAATGGCTGTCTATCCAACCCCTTCCCCCTATAACGGGGTGCTAGACAGGGATGCCCACTCTCCCCACTTCTCCAATTTTTATTTAGAACCACTAATATGAAAATTGACTAATTTATTTATTTACAATCTTGGAATTACAACCTTTGAGTCAGAGACTCCTTCCCAAAGGCTACACGTCAATACACAGTACAGACATAGGTAAACACAATAGACAGTACGATACAATATACAATGCCAGGGCAGTTGGATGGCAAGGTTACAGCATGAAACAGTATACTGAGTTGTCTAATACAGAGTTGAGGCTGTAGGCTAAGGGCAACACAGTACACAGTACGATACAGGGTACAGTGCCAGGGAACTTTGACTTCCGGTTACAGCATGACCAGTTTGCAAGGATGTCCTGACCAGTTTACAAGGATGTCTAATACATTGTTGTGACAGTTGACAGTGCATAGGATAAATCTAACAGTAAGAGGTCAGTTAGTGGCCAGAGAGTGAATTGTGGGACAGTGCACAAGCCTACTGTGCTTGGCTGGAGCTGAGTAAACTGGGTAAGTTAGGGGAGGCAGGTAGTGCAAATTCTAGAGCAGTCTGTCGGGAGACTTTGTCCGAGTGCCTAAGTAAGAATTGCAGGCCATACACCTACTCTTTAGGGCATTCAAGTTGGGAAGCAGAGGTACACCCTCTCGGCCTATGCAGATGTCCTGCTCCTCCACTTGGGAAACCCACAAGTTTCTATCCCTATTTTGCTTCAGTAGCTTGATGTTTTTTCCAGGGTCTCTTTTTACAAATTGAATCCCTCTTAAGACCAAAGTATTTCCACTCAACAATAGGCTTGCCAAAGCGGATATCATCGATTTGGGTTTAGCTTGGGAACCTAGAGCCTTGCTCTATTTGGGAATTAGAATTTCCCGTTCTGTCCCCAATATGCTCAAAGAAAATGTAACTGAGTTACTACAAATTCTGAAATTAGATTTTGACAGATGGTCAGCAATTCCCTAATACCTGTGGAGTCGAATTAACATACTTAAGATGAATGTTTTACCCCATCTATTATACTTTATACCCAATGAGCATGCTAGGCCATTTTCTTCCTAAGATCTGGCTTACCTGCCTCCAAAAGATGTTCAGTATGTTCCTATGGAAAAACACAAGTGTCCATAGAGCCTACAGTAAACTTATTGCTCCTAAATTATGTGGAGGTCTATCCCTCTCTTCCCTATTTCTGTATTATGGAGCCCAGCACACTAGCAAACTGCTTCTTTGAGATAAGAAGGGTACTCAAGCTGGCCCTGTCACATATACCCCCCTCTGGTTAGATATCGAAAGGGCACTAGCGGTCAGGTGTGGCTGCTCACTGCGTAGTTTACCATACCTACGGCTTTTCCATCTTTCCCGACCTTTGCACAGCACACCAATAGGATGGTTCCTTAAGGCCTGGCATCAAATCCAGACACACTTTTCCTTGTGCTGGCATAGATCCACTACCCAACCTATATTTAACAACCCCCATTTCCAAATTGATCACCTTTCTATCCCACGGATCTTTTGTCCCCACTTAAAGGACTACACGTTCACTGATTTTATCCAAGGGGAGGACATAGTTTCCTTCTTGATTTTACAGGCCCGCTTCCAGCTCAAGAACCAGGATCTTTTTAAATTCCTGCCAATTAAAAACGCAGTCCTTTCCTTTTTGGGGCCTAAACCCTGGACTATCTCAACAATAGAGGATTTAGCCTCCTTATCAACTGTAGTGGACCAACCTCATGCGGTCTCCATGATTTATAAGCACCTCCAGTGCTTGGATCCACAGCTCTCTTTGGGGATCTGGTATTACTGGGTCCAAGAACACCTTATCCCAGCTGATGAGGACCTTTGGAAAGTTGCTTGGCATAATATATATAAATTTATCAAGCAAGACAGACTTTGTCTTGTACAATTTAATGCATAACCTATATTTTACCCTAATAAAACTGCATAGAATGGTCAAACTCACATCTCCTTTATGTTCCCGATGCAAGGAAGCTCCTGGGTCTCTCTAATACCTGTTATGGACATATCCTAAGACCCAGTCTTTTTGGAACTCCATCCAACAAGCTCTGGATCCACTTTTGAGTTTAAAGCCTCTATTTACTCCCGAAAGCTGCTTACTCCCCGTGCCCCTCTCATCAGAAAGGCCCCTCTGACTCTAATTGCCGCCACGGCTAAACTGGTTATGTTGCGGCCTTGGAAGGAGGACTCCCTTCCCACAGTTTTAGAGTGGTTACGTGAGATCCTACTGGCTATTCAACTAGAGAAACATATTGTGGCTATGCAAAACAGACCACACTTCTTCCATAATACCTCCGAGCCACTGTATGCCTTACTCTCCCTTTGGAGAACATAACTCCTGTAACGTACCAGGAGGGCCTGTTACTTTTTCTCTGACCCGTTGTAGACAAGGGAGTGGGAGGGAGTTTTTTTTTTTTATTTATTCCTTTGTTTTATTTTTTTTTGGGGGGTTGTATGTTTTAGCAGACAATGTTACCAGGTAACTGTTCTGATTGTTACTTGACTATGTTCTGCTTAAAATACAATAAAGTATATTAAATTAAAAAAAAAAAAAGAATAGGGTTGTGTATCTAGGACGTCTGTCTCCTAGGAGATGATGCTTAGAGTGTAATCATTAATGAGGGATTTCTGGGGTTAGAAGTTGAACAGGCCAAGTCAATCAGCAGCATCAAGCAGGTATGGGACACACACAGTTGGGTTTAGTTCAAAAAAGGGGGGACAGTAAAAAAAAAAAAAGGGGGGGGGAATGATTGCCACTAGGGTGGGCAGACTGGATGGGCCAAGAGCCTTTTTCTGCTGTCAGAGTCTATGTATCTGTGACCACTTGAGTTCTGAAATGGAAGCATTATGCATCCAGGTCAGTGGGGGTGGGGGTTATGTAGGAGTTCTGCTAAAGGCATCTTTCCAAATGTCTCACCACAAAGAGGGTGCCTCGAGGTGGCACTGCAGACCATATCCCATGGAGGGAAGGGGCACAGTCTTGGGAAGAAGACTACAGAGGGTGTTGTAGGATAAAGTCTGCACTGCCCTTGTGTCCCAGGAAGGCTCTAGTGGACCTCACCACTCACAGTCTAACTCCTCATACAGCCCATCTGTGCCGCCCTAGACAGGAGACTTCACTGGAGAGCTGACATCCTTCTGGGCCGGTGGGTCGGGTGGGGGTAATCTGTGGATGTGGTCGTGGCAGAGGATTGGGCTGTACAGATACTGACAGGTCAGTAGGATTGAGGGGCTTCTTGTATGGGAAAGCTTGAAGGAGATTGAAAATATTATTTCCAGTACTATTGAGTTGTGACAGTTACCCTGGTATTTTTTTTTTTGCGTGCACTTCTCAGAAACGTTGCAGCAGTTGCATCAGCACTTGGTCGAGGCAGAGCGCCGCGCTGAGACCTACATGAAAAGATTCAGTAAGATGCAGGCCGACTACCACAACCTCATTGGGGTCACTGCAGACCTGGTAGACTCCCTTGAGGCCACAGTCCATGGTAAAATGGTAAGTTTCATTTATTTATTCTTTGCTTGTTTAGTTCAACCATAAAAACAGTCCAAGTTCATACAGACACTTGGACAGTAAATTGTTGCATCTTAAACAAACATGACAAATTTCTTACTACAAAACAAATGCTACGTTGCATTCTTACGAATGGAGGGCACAAAGTCTACTTCGAAGATATTGGCCTATCACCATTATATGCAATACAGCAGTAGCACTACCTCTTGCAGTGTGGGAATGTGCTCAAGATATCGGAGGGGTTGGGGGGGGGTTGTGCGTCCACAGGACTGCTCTTCTCTGAGGGAATGGCGCAATGCCCAGAGCCAGACTGCCCCCTAGTGATAGCTGAGGGACAGTCCACTGGGCAGCAGAGGAGTGGCAAGTATCTGGTGCAACATGCACTGGAGCATGCATGGTGGTGCCATAGACGCTATTGCACATGAGCTCCTCCGAGCCATAGGGGAGGGGGACTAGGAACAGAGGAAACATCCTGGGTGATAGGATGATCGCTGTCCCTTACAGGCTCCACATCTGGTGACTCAGGTACAGAAAGCTGGATCCTTGCCCAGCGGGTTGAGCATGCTCTCAGCCACCCTGCAAGCCACAGGAGCTCAGACCAGTAAGCCTTGGGGAAAGCCAATGTGATGGTGTTGGCGTGGGCATGCGGGAAGGTGACTACACCAGGGGGGTTAAAAGGACCAGCTAAAAATAAGTGGCATGCAGTACTGTAGGTAGAGCAGCATTGCAATGAAATCGGACAAAAAATATGACCCTGCCTTTTTTTTTTTTTTTCAAAAGATTCCAGGCATCTTCTAGTTTTGTTTGGTGGTAAATGTTCTAGTCCCACTAAAACTTGAGTATTTTATAAATATTGTATTTTTTTCTCAAGAAAAAAAAGACACATCTGGCTTAGAATTAGCATTCAAACAACTTGAAGTCTTGCTGTATTCTGACAAGTGCAGTTAGCCCCAGCTTTTAAACTGCCCCGGAGAACAAAGGGTTAACCATTCTATGCAGAGCACAGAATGCTGAGCTCGAGTTTGGTTCATATCTCTGTTTCCCTCTGGACACTAACCGTCAGATTCTTTACTCCGCCTCACTGAACAGTCACTCCGGAGATTTCTCCTGCAGCTCGGTTCAAAAGTCGGTTTAAGTGTCGTCTTTTAATCGGTTTCTAACCGGAAAAAGTTTCCCGCATAACTCATTTCAGTCTCTGTGGTATCATGAGTACTAGATAGGTTTTGTACTGTGTTTCTGTGTGGAACTTGTAAAAAGTGTGGATCGGTTTGGCCGAACCGATCATTTGTTTAATTCATGTGTAAATTTTAGTGTGTGGTTACTGGTTCTTATCGGTTCAAAAAAAAAAACATGTTTTGAAATGGTTTTTTCGAAGACCCGTGACATGGTTAGGAACCGATAAGGGAGTCTTGCCTGACGGTTGCCGAAAAAAGGGTAAGTTTGATTAGGTTGGCCATGTCTGAGAAACCCAAGAAAAAAAAAATGGGCCCACTGGGTTTCAACACTGCAGTGAATATGGGGAGGTCTTTGCTAAGGCCGATCCCCACACCTCCTGTGTTTGTCTAGGGTTTGTCCACCTCGATTCAGACTGCCAAATTTGCAAGAATTTTCCCTGGAAAAGAGATTAGGTAGACTGAGGGAAAAGGAGGCCAAGAAGTCTGCTGACCCAGATGGCCAGCCCGGTTCGGTTCTGACCGAACCAGAAGGAGTGCCCTCTGACCAGGGCGATACTTCTTCGGGCAAAAGGAGATCCGATCCCGAGGGGTTGGTTCTGACAAAAAGAAAGCGCAAAGAAAAATCGTCCTGTTTGGACCCAGAAGTCCATGTTCCGACCACCGAAGAAACAGCCAGAGCAATGCGGATTGTGGAATCACTTCATCCGGTTCCGACCGATCTGGCACCTTTCGGCAGGGGCTCGGTTCGGTTGGTTCCCCCGGTTCACGATTATACTTTGGAAGAATTTTATGAACCAGAGTTTGAGGAGGGAAGGGAGTTTGATGATGATGATGATGGTGAAAGTCTAGATGTGCCTGTGGAACCGGACATCTCCCCAGACAGACCTTCAGGTGTATCCTCTCCTAGGCTTTCTGAGTTCCCATCCCACTTTATGTTCTACAGAAAGGTGTCTGAGACCCTCTAGCTTCCTATGGAGGAGGCCATGGAGGATCAAGAGGAGCCTGATTATGTAGAAATGATGGACATCCCAGAGTCCTGGAGACTGTCTGTTCCCCTCCACAAATCCTTTGGGAAGCAGACACTTAAAATCTTAGTCTCCCAATACTGTACCTCCTGTTGACAGAAGGATGGTCAAGAGGTACACACTATCAGGCTCAGATACAGAGTTTTTATACCAACAATGCAGCCATGTTGGGGTAGTGCAGGCTACTACCTGTGACAAGGTAAATATTCCCTTGGCTTCACAGCCCCCAGACAAAGACTCCAGGAAGATTGATGCCATGGCAAAAAAGCAGTACATGGCATCTTCCTTGGGACTCAGGCAGGCGAACTATATGGCCTATACAGCCAGGTACCAGAAGTCCAGGTGGGACACTGTACTGGCACTGGCTAAACAGGCTTCCCCCCAGCTAGCCAAGGAGCTATAGTAGGTGGATGCTGATGGGATTGAGGAATCAAAAGTACAGTTTTATGCTGCCGTGGACTCCAATGATGTGTCATCAAGAGTCATGGCTACATCTGTGGCTCTTTGGAGAATGGCTTGGCTCAGATGTACTAGCCTCTCAGAGGACACCCAGGCTAAGGCCATGGATTTTCTTGTAATGGGTAATTCTCTGTTTGGGGAGCAGAGAATTACGTGAAGAAAATGGATGCGTACAGGACCACTTAAAGGAGTGCTGAGGCCAAGGAGAGGCAGGCAACTCCTCAAAGGCAGCAGTCTAGAGGCAGGGGCAGGCCTTTTCATAAGCCTTTTTACCAAGCACAGGCCTCTTCTCCCTTTTCACAGAGGGGATTCTTCAGAGGGAGAGGCAGAAGGCGGATGAGCAGGGCTGCATCCACTCCTCAGCCTAAAGCCCCTGCCAAGCAGACACCCTGATAGGTCTGCCCGGGTCGACTCTCCTGTTCCAGTAGGGGGCAGGCTGGCTTACTTTGTCCAGGACTGGATGTCTGTTACTTCAGACAAGTGGGTCCTGGAAGTAAGAAGCCAGGGACTGGTTCTCAGCTTCAAAAAATTTCCAAAGATGAGAGCCAGATCTTTTCCACCTGCAGGTATCTCAGAAACCCTTGCCCTAGAGGCAGAGGTTTCATCTCTTCTGGCCTTAAGAGCCATAGAGAGAGTTCCTACCCTACACTGGGGCAAAGGTCTGTACTCCAGGTACTTCCTTACCCCAAAAAAGACAGGGGAGTGGCAACCCATCCTAGACCTAAAATACCTGAACAAACATCTTTTAAAACCGAAGTTCAAGATGGTAACTCTGGGAATAATTCTTCCCTCTCTAAGGCCAGGGGAGTGGCTAGCCTCTCTGGACCTCAAGGATGCCTATTTTCACATTCCCATCAGGTGCTCCCACAGAAAGTACTTCAGGTTCGAGTTACCCTCCGGCCACTATCAGTTCAAAGCAATGCCCTTTGGCCTAACATCAGCCCCAAGGGTTTTCACAAAGTGCCTGGCAGTAGTCGTTGCCTTTCTAAGAAGGCAAAAGATTTCCATTTTTCCATATCTGGACGACTGGCTCATAGTGGCCAGTCTCCAGACCAAGTCAAGTCAGACCTGCAAGTGACCCAGCAAGTGCACACTCCTCTAGGATTTCTTCTCAGCCTTCCCAAGTCAGTTCTCGAGCCAGTGCAGCACCTTACCTTTATAGGGGCGGAGCTGGATACTGTCAAAGCAAGAGCCTTTCTTCCCCTGGAAAGGGCAAGAGTTCTTATAGAACTGGCTTCTTCCTTCAGCCTTCAGGTGTCCCGACCAGCAAGGCATTTCCTTCAGCTCTTGGGCCACATGGCAGCTTCTACAGCAGTGGTCCAAGGGGCAAGATTCCAGATGAGGGACATTCAGTTCCATCTGAGGGCCTTTTGGTCCCAGAGGAAGGATCCCCTTACCAAACTGATTCCAGTGACTCGGACACTGATCCAAGCCCTTCACTGGTGGCAGGATCAGGACAATTTAAGGCAAGGGGTCCCGTTTGTCACTCAGTCTCACTCAGTGGTCCTTACCACGGATGCTTCCCTTCTGGGCTGGGGAGCCCATCTGGGGGCCCTCACTGCCCAGGGACTGTGGTCCCCTCAGGAATCCCTTCTCCATATCAATCTCCTAGAACTCCAGGCAGTTTTTCTTGCCCTGCAAACTTTCTCTCAGTCAGTGCAGAACAAGGTGGTTCAGGTCAGAACAGACAACATCACCACCATGTGGTACATCAACAAGCAGGGAGGCACTCGTTCTACGGCCTTGTGCACAGAAGCCATGAAGTTGTGGTCCCTGGCTTATTCCCTGCAAACCTCTCTGATAGCAGTCCACCTTCCAGGGAAGGAAAATGTGCTAGCAGGTGCACTGAGCAGGATCTCACAGGGCCATCATGAATGGTCCCTGGACCCTCAGGTGTTGAAGGTGATTTTTTCAAGGTGGGACACTCCAGAGATAGATCTCTTTGCAGCCCCAGACAATCACCAACTCCCTCTCTTTTGTTGCAGACCCCCAGTCTTGGGCTCAGTCCCTCTGGATGCTCTGATTCTGAACTGGGGAGGGACATTTCTGTATGCCTTTCCTCCCTTTCCTCTACTGTTCAAAGTTTGTCAGGATAAGGTCACAACCTTGCAAAGTGATTCTGATTGCTCCAGACTGGGCCAGACAGCCTTGGTACCCCCGTTGCTGGCCCCAGCAGTCCATCTCCTCCTGTCTCTTCCCAGGAATTACAACCTGTTAACCTTCTCTCAGGGTAGGATTTGGTACCCCAATCTTCAGTCTCTCAATCTCAAGGCATGGCTCTTGAAGACTTAGAGTATGCAGATTTACATCTGTCCCAAGGGGTTCTGGATATCCACAAAGCCTCTCAAAAGCCCGCCACTAGAAAGACCTGTAACTCCAAATGGAAGAGATTCAGCATCTAGTGTTCCAAGAAACATATCTCCCCAGACACTGCTGAATTGCCTACAGTTCTGGATTATATGGTCCATTTGAATGGCTTAGGCCTCAGACCAGCTACTCTCAGGGTGCTCTTGTCAGCTGTTTCTGCTTTTCTGTCAGTGGGGAAGTCTTTCTCACTATCATCTCATCCTGTGTTCTGTAAATTTTTAAGGGATTGCTTCATACCAATCCTCCCTTTAGAGACCCTGCACCTGCCTGGGACTTAAATGTTTGCATTGCTCAATTTATGCAAGCTCCCTTTGAACCTATGTCCTCAGCAGAGCTTAAGTACTTGACTTGGAAAACTGTGTTTTTAGTAGCCATTACCTCTGCCAGACATATCAGTGAATTGCAAGCCCTGTCAGTGGAACCTGATTTTATCTTCTTTCACAGGGATAAAGTGGTCCTTCGAACCAATAGAAGGTTCTTGCTCAAAGTGGTTTCAGATTTCCACTTGAATCAGTCTATGTCTCTTCCTGTCTTCTTCACTGATCATTCTTCTTCAGGAGAGAGGAGGCTACACAGTTTAGATGTTAAAAGGGCCCTTAGCTACTACATAGGGCGTACCAAGGGTCACAGGTTTGATTCCCTCCAGTTGTTCGTCACTTATGGAGAAGTGGGAAAGGGCAAACCTGCCACCAAGAGAACTGTTGCCAGGTGGATTGTGTCTTGTATACAGTTCTGCTATGAGAAACTAGGAAAGATTCCACCATCAGGCCTGAGGGCTCACTCCATCAGAGGTACAGCTGCTTCCCTGGCTGCTGCCAGGGATATTCCTCTCTTAGAAATTTGTCAAGCAGCCACCTGGAAAACAGTCCATACCTTTACCAAGCATTACTCTCTGGATATCCAGGTTAGGAGCAATGTTCCCTCTAATTTTTAGTTTCTGTGGGTGGGCAACTGATATGTGTGTGCGGCACTTTGTGCAAAAAAATTGATTCATGTGCACAAATTGGGTGGCCCAAACAAGTGAAATATTTTATTGCCAATAAACAGTAAAAAACATAACCAAACACTCAAATACTCAATGCAAAGTATAAATATACATTCTGACAGTCTGAAGCTTGGATGTACATTGTGCACCATTACAGTATGAACTGGAAACCTGTGTAAACTATGTACATTTTAAAGAGTCTTGCATGCATCTAAAGGGTGCTGCTGATGATGCATTGCTAAGAAATCAGCATTTGCTGTTTTTTCTCCTGTCTTTCCCAGTCTTCCAGTGGATGTATATTTTATTAAGATCCATTTTCCATCAGATGCTAAAACAGTTTTGTTTGAATCAGAATATCTAAATGGCTTTCTTCCAGCGGTTTCTTTGCTTGCTCTTAATGCAGTTCATGAGGCTGAAGCCTCTTTCTCATCAGCACTAGAAGCTTGGAATGTAGTAGTAGTAGTAGTAGTAGTACAATTTATTGTTCAGCATAAAGCAGTTACAATATACTAAAATCAGGACAGAATACATAGTAAATATAAATAAACAAATAAATCAACAAGGAACTTAAATATCTTTACAGTGCAATTCAATTTAACAGTGTCCCTTGAGTACCTTTTCACATAAAAAACCTCCACAGGACTTCAGGTCCCCCTAATAAACTTTACAAATGAGCTGAAATTAAAAATCGTGCAAAGATCTCTACAATGTTCTTCTCTTTCATAGTAAACAAATATTCCAAAAGATCCTCCAGGAGGATGCGAGATACCCTAACAATCCACCCAGCAGTTTTTCCTAGTTGATTAGTACCTAGGACACAAGAGTACCACGTGTTTGAGATCATCTATAGTCCCCACTCCACATTTACAATATGGAGAAAGTGCCCTCTCTTTTTGTCTAAAATGAATGCATTGAGCATTATAGTTTTCAGTTCTGAATTTGTATAGATTCTCCTTTGTTTAGGACAGGTTAAAAAGAAATAAGGCTCATATCCCCATGAAATCTTTACTTTTATAAAACCCATATAGCTTAAGCTTGGAGAGTTGAACATAGCAAGAATGTATGTCTAAGTCAATAAGCCTCAATTTGACATCCTGCCTAATCTCCTCAAATGGTCTAGTGTAAATTTTATATAAGAGGTGGCCCAATCCGGCCAGCATTATTGTTTTCTTAATAAGTTGAATAAAGGGATGTACATATCATATGCTGGCCAATTTGATGGCTTCCTCTACACACATTCTGGGATATCTTTGTTGGGGCAAAAGAAAAAGTTTCAACAGAAAGAGATAATGTTGTTCACAGATGAGAGAAGTCAAGGAACGTTGTCCTAACTCCAAGGCAAGAATACAGCTTGGAGTTCCATTTAACAACATTAAGATCTATCTACAGAGTTTATTCAGAATTATTTCTAATTCTCTAACCTTAGTATAACCCCAGATTTCAGAGACATATAACATGCTCATTCTTATTTTGGCATTAACAACTCTTAATACCCCTCTGACCAATGACTTCCCCATCTTGCTGTTAAATATTTTTGGGCATTTACTGAAGATCCCATTTTAAATCGAATAGCCTCCAAATGTTTGGTCCAAGATATGCTAGAGGCAAAACAGGCACCTAAATAGTCATAACACTTAACAGTGTCTATATGGTTACCATTTAGCCTAAAGCCTATTATAATCTTGGTTTGAGCGCCAAAAACTACAATGTCGGTCTTGCCGAGATTAACTTTTAGTTTCCTTTGAGAACAGAGAGATTCAAAGTGAGCCAATTTTCTTTAAGACCTAGGACTGAAGTAGAGAGCAAGACTAAATTGTCTGCATATGCTAAACATTCAATCCTTTGATCATTAATTTTGGAGTATGAAAATCTGGGTTACTAAGCTGATCCAAGACTGTATTAATGTAGATGTTAAAGAGAGTGGGGCCAAAATACACCCTGTCTGACCCACCGTTTGTCTCAAATCTATCAGATGGATGACCATACTGATTATACTGGACCCTTGCCCGTATTTTCATAGAGTCTAATAACATCAGAAGTGAGGCCTCAACTTCAGATCCATAATGTAGCCCAAAGTTTTTCTACTAATGCTGTTGAAGGCCGAGCAGAAGTCCACAAACAGCAATATAATCTTTTTTCTCACTTTAGTATACTTCCAGATCAGGTGCTGATGCACATAACAGTGTTATACTGTAGAGCGGTCCTTCTGGAAACCGTTCTGTGCCTCATTCAATACTGAGTTCTCCTTGACCCACGACAGCAATCTGCCCAAAATTATCCTAGAAAATGTTCTGTGAAACATATATCAAACTAATAGGCCTGTACATCCTTGGGTCATTCGGATCCTCTTTTAAAATTAGGAAGATGACACTATGTGCCCAACCGGCAGGGCAAGAGTACCCCTGAACCAGGCCATTAAACAACAAAGAAGAAAAGGAATCCACCAGTTGGGAAAAACCTTATAGTGATCACCTAGGACCCCATCCAGCCCTGGTGCTTTATTTGCCTTAAGCCCAATTAGCGCAATCCATATTTTGTCCTCTGAGATCAAGATAGGTCTTGAAAAATGTCATCCTCCTGTATTTTGAAAGAATCAGGTGTCTCCTGCTCTTCATGAGAATAATACAGCTTGGAGAAATGAGATGCCCAAACTTCAGGTGTAATATAGGCTTCAGTCCTAACAACAATATTCCAAAGTCGCCTTCCATCCCTATCCAAAACAGCCTGCCTCAGTTTTTCCCAAAGTCCCTGAGTATGTTTATGTCTCTTCCGTTACAGAATTTTCCTGTATTTTTCTCTTTCAGTCTTTTGCAATTTAAAATCTGATGCAGACTTATTTCTTTTCTTCTTATGCTGTCTTAGTTTTCCTCCAAACTCTTTCTTTGCCTGTAGGCATGCTGAATTAAGCTAAGGCTTTTTATAAAGGGACCTAGGATGGTACATTGTTTTACATCTAGGTTCAAGTAAAGAATGAATAGTTTCCCAATTCTCCAAAATATTAAAGGCCTTACTTTTGTCCAGGACCAACTCATGAATATCACCTAAGACTTCTGTACTAAGAATTTCTGTGAAGCTAGCTTGATGAATCGGCCCCCATCTAATCCTTCTCTTGTTTATGACTTCCAGACTCTCTTCCTGTTGTACCTCACTCCTTAAAGTCCCAAAGGGCATTTGATGTTAATTACAATAGCACAGTGTGCTGTTTCCAATCTTTCCATGACCTCTAACTTTTGAATCAAGCTTTACTGCTTCCAAATTGGTCCAAACCTGATCAGGGTTGAAGAGCCAAAAGGTCCTCTATCGTTAAGGATCCGACTATATCTCCCTAGGTTCTCCCATTTAAAATACAGAAATTTCTACTGGCCAAAACCCGCAGCTATTCCCTACCTCTGAGGTTAGATTTTAGATCCTGAGCAGTCCTAGTATATGAGATATCTGGATTAATTATAGATATTGTATGGATTGTATCTAAATATACATCCTCCAAGAAACAAGAAGGAATTCTGGCATTAAAGTCTCCCAAAATAATTATCGGACAAGATGTCCTCTTATCTGACAATTTGTCAAGTGCCATTTTCAGATCCTGTATGAAAAGGTCAGCAGGATTAGTAGCTCTATTGCGAGCGGGAAAGTATATATTGCAGATAATGATCTTCTCTTGTCCCTTGCTAATCACTAGATCCAAAATACCCTCTGACTTAGTAGAAATATTAGTGATCTGAAAATTAAGTAAAGTTTTGATAAAATAGGAAATACCCCCTTTAAACCTTCCAAACTTTTTATCTTTAGTTGCTGGCAGAGTAGAGACAGAATATCCAGCCAATTTGGGAGTTACATTTTCTGTACACCATGTTTCTTGTAGTCAATAATATCAAAATTATCCAGAAAACTCATTACTTCAGAGTCAATTATTTTAAGATGGATGCCCTCAATATTCCATTAAAGTATATAAAGGCGTCCACATCCGATCCCAGCTCCTGTATCCAAATCTAGTAGCATTCAGAGTTCATTTGTTTGATATTATCTACAGGCTGCATTTGTCAGGCTTAATCAATAACTGTCAGTGGCAAGTAGATATTAGGGTCAGTTAGGTTTCCCAAGTCAGTCAGGGGTTATCTGCCTCTAAGATTGATTCTGGACTATCTTTAGTCTGTGTCAACCTGGAAAAGACTTTGCCCAAGTCTAATGTATTAACTAAATGTATTCCCAAGCAACCCAGCTTGCTGGCCAGAAAGCAAACTCTAGCTGTATGAGGGATTTTAAATGTAATTTCAATCTGTGTTGTGGGATCAGGATCTCTATATAACTTTATGGACTCCACCATGTTTCTGGAGATATAAAATCCTAATGCTCTTTCCAAGAGCAGCAACAAATCTTCCTAACTGTCCTATGAGAATCCTTGAGTGAAACATTCCACCCAAAGATAGTTATGGTCCTACTCAGCCATACTTCTCTCTGCTTCAGTACATGATCCTCTATCACTCCCAAGATTTTTCTCTGTGCTATCGTATCCTTCTCACTCTGCACCTCCTTGGAGATTCTCTTCTGGGGAAGGATAAGACTGTGTAGGAACCTGTATACATGATAGCTTCATGTTTAGCTTAGAATGTAGCACATACATCAGTAAGTTTAGCCACCATGCTGTACTGCACGGTAGTCAAAGCAAAGTGGATCATGTCAGTAAAGATTTTAATTATACTCCCTTTATTTTTCAGCACCTATAACTCTGAAGTCATTGTACTGGCTAACAATTTCTGCTTGGTCCACTGATGAAAATAAATAGTCCTGATAATTGCTGTACAGTCTCTCAATATTGGATAAGCCAAACTCAAAGCTGTTTTGCGGCTTTGCTGCAAAATCAAAGGCAGATCAGTCAGAAAGTTCACCTGCAGAAAATCGGCTATCCAGAGGGTCATATAACAGACCAATGAATTGCAAAATTGCTGTTGTGCTTACTTCAGCTGTGCAGTTAGCCAAAAGCAGTTTTACAGGTTGGCTCCAGTAGACAGTTTCACCCAGGTGCTGGCTTCTGATCTTTTTTATTTTTGCCCTAGCAATCTGTACAGCTTCAACTGTTGTCAGACCACTTTTCTGAAACATCTTAGACAACTCTGCCAACTCCAAAGTACATCATTTAATACTGTTATGGCAATGTGGTATTTAGGGTTGGACAGCTTCTTAAAGCAGTATTTAGCAATGAGATCTTTGATGGATGCATGCATAATGTGATGTCATTTACCCTAGGTATGGTTTACAACGAGTATGCTGGGTATTGTCAAGCTCAGTGGGGGGTTTAAAATGTATTTTTACAATGTAGTGAGTGAGTTAGTGTGATATGAGAGAGGAGATGCATTTAGGAGACAGTATTTCTCTTCCATTCCTGATCCATACTAAGCACAGTCTGAATTTATGAAATTAAATGAAAAGGATATTTTTTGCACTTACATTTCTTGCTGTCCACTTTAGAATTACTATCCCCATGTAGACAACATGGGCAACCTTTTAAACACTGATTCATTGAAACTCAAATACGTATATAATATGAGACCCCGTTTTAAAGAGAAGCGCAATCTCATCTCTCTAGACATATGTACAGTCAATGTCTCAGCCTGGTAATTGAGAAGGTTATACCCGTTCCGGCCCCCAACAAATACATAAAAAAATTACACAGAAATAGACAGTAGGTTGCTTTGATGCTTTTCTTGTAAACAAAAACTATAGTTTTCCCATTTTCTTATATTGAAAAAAAATGACCATGCTTACAACGGTGAGGCTTTAAGTCCATTATAAACACATTTTATATGTGAGACGCTGCTTGGGGAGGAGGCAGATTACATTGATATTAAGCAACTTTAAAACTGAAATAATATAATATACACCCTCTCGCATTGCTTTGTTAGGGGCATCTACTGCTTAGGGAGGAGGCAGATTACACTGAAGTTATGCAACTTTAAAACTGAAATAATATAATATACTCCATATAGAGAATCTCTCGCATTGCTCTGTTGGGGCATCTACCAAACAAATAAAACATGCCATTTCTGTGAACAGCAGGGGAATACTGTTCATTATCAAGTACTGTCTTACTGAAAAGAGGTGTCAAGCTGAAAATATTGCTGTAACTGCAAAGCCAATTGGTAGGAATTTTGCCGATTGATTCCTTTGTTCAGTAAGTGGAGCGAAATGAGATGTCTGGCTTTTAACTGCTGGCATGTTAAAATTAAAGGGTTGTGGCCTCGGGGGGTGGGCATACAATGTTTCTTTCCCATTCACTTTCATGTCCTGCTGCCTGAGTCTTAAATCTGAGTGATGACTCTTGTCACTACTTCATGAACATGAGGATCCCTGTCAACTGCTTTGTGCGCTACTACTGAAGCAGTGTGCGGGTTACTTCTGACTGCTGTGCGGGCGCACATGCGCACACCTTAGGGGGAACATAGGTTAGGAGTGATGCTTGGTTTGGCACAGCAGTACTTCAGAGCCTATTCCCAAAGTAGGTTCTGTCCCTCCTCCATGGAGGGACTGCTTGATAGTCTGCAATAGTCAGAATACAGCAAGACTTCATGTTGTTTGAAGAAAAAATTACTCACCTTAGTAACTATGTTTCTTCTAATGCAGTCTTGCTGTATTCGGACCTCCCTCCCTGCCTCCCCTCTCAGAACCTGTTTTTGGGGAGTGGGTGGGCAGGTGCAGTGTTGCACCTCAGGGGTGCTTCTTATACACCCTCCTCTTTTTGTTTGGATGTTTGTTTTATTGTTATTCTTATTTGGATTGGTTTTTGGTTTTGTGTTTTCTGACTTGAGTCTTCCTTGGGAATTCAAAACTCTTGTTGCCAGTTGGCTAGTAAAAATTTTACAATTTCCACATAGGATAGTTAGTGAAATTTTTGCTCGTAAGAATCTGATGGTTGGATTTCAAAGGGCTGCAGGCAGAGATCTCAACCGAGCTAGAGCTCAGCATTCTATGCTCTGCATAGAAAGTTAACCCTTAGTTCTCCGGGGCAGCTTAAAGGCTGGGGCTAACTGCAATAGTCAGAATACAGCAAGACTCCATTAGAAGAAACATAATTACTAAGGTGAGTAATTATTTCGTCTGTTCCCCAATCATGCTGTGTTGTATTTGTTAATTTGCTGCATTGATCTTTATTGAATTGTATTTTGCTTGTCATTATTGTACCGATTGTCTTGTAACCTCTACGGGTGTTCCTGAAAATATGCTCAACTGTGTCTAGTGTACTCTTAGTCAATAAAAACTAACAAATTATAGGGCTCAGAAGAGGTTTCCATCACTGTTCTCAGCTGTTTTTGTACAGCTGCTGTTCCATAAGGTCAGGTAAGGTCACACCGTAGGAACTTCACCGTCTGTGAAGCAGGATCTATCTACATGGAAGATTTTCCAGCAGTACAACTGGGATGCCCACACCGACGTCACCTGCTGATGTCATCAACCCCATCAAGGCGTGAGTGGCCCCGATCCCATCTCAGTTCTTTCCCACCATCAGCTCCTCTCATATGGGTCTCTGCGGAAGCTCCGAGGCAGTTCGCGCCTTTTTTGCCTACACTTTTTCTTTTGTTTAAACTTTTGGGAATCTCTTTTTAAGAAAGAGATTCTTTTATCTTGTTTATGTTGAGAGCCACACCTTCCACATCTCTCTTCGTCACTGCTGCTGCAGAAAGAAGATTGCTTCCTCAGAAGACCACAATCTCTGCGTCTGCTGTGTTGCGCCTGACCACCACATTTCAGACTGTGAGCTCTGCCAAAAATTCAACCTTACAACCCTAAGGCATTGCAAAAAGGCTTTGAAGAAACTCCTCATGGAACAGCAGGGAGCTAGTTCTGGACAGGTGTCCTCCAGGGTCCCTCCTTCCCAGTCGCCGGTGGGTTCATCAAGCTCCCAGGCCTGGAAGGCCAGAGATAAGTTCTCGGGGAAAAGCATAAGAAAGACCATGACTGGGGACCACTCCACCCAGTGACGCTCACATTCCCCAGTGGCTTCCTTCTCTTCCTCCAGGGGTACTCCATTGGCTGTGGCTGCTCTGACATCCTCTGTTGTCCAGGCCTCTGCCGCTACCAGGCCCATACCGACAGCACCTCCTCCCACATCTCAAGGAGGCCGACCAGCCGTTGACCCTCAGGTCATCGACTTCAGCCCTTCCGTCGAGGCCTGACACTTCCCCAGGTCCTCAGACACCAGGGCCTTTGGGCTCTCAAAACCCAACAGATGGTTTGTCATGCCCTGTCCTGGCATTTCCTCTGCCTTAGACACAGCCTTTGCCTGCTGTCAACCTCAGTATCATTTTAACTCATTTGATGATGGCTCTTGTGCACCAGCTAGGTACACATAGACCGCGGTCCCCGGTGCTGTTAAGACATTTGGTTGCTGTTGATGCTGGTTCGATCTTTTTGGCTTGTACCCTTCAGGGTGCCGTCGGTCCCTCGTTCGTTGAACACTGAGATAGAATGGGTCAGCATCAAGGAGGAGTACCACTCTGACCTTATCCTCCCTGAAGAAGAAGAAGAGGAGGAGGAACCTCTTTCCTCTGATAGATCTACAGCCTCTTCAGTGAGCAAGGACTCTGTTAAGCATACTCCCAGTTCCCCTCCTGAAGACCCTACATTCTTTAATATTATGAAGCAGCTATGTACAACTATGGACTTCCATACTGAGGAAGAGTATGCTTCCAGAAGAGATTGGGTGTTTTTTTTTTTTTTGAGATCCCAGAATTTCCTCCTAAGGTGATTCCTCCCATTTTACCACCTCTGAGGAATGCCAGCACTGTGGCATGGCACCGCCCTGACATGGTTCCTGTCATGCCTAGGAGGGCAGATAAACTGTATCATGCCCCCAGGGCCTGCCCTGTTATTGTGCCCAACCTGAGACTAACTTTGTGGTCATCAAAGCGGCGGATGACAAGTTCAAGGTGCCAAAACACCTTAGCTCCCTCCCCCCTGACAGGGAATCCAGAAGGATCGACCTTTGGGGTAAGAGGATTTATGCCTCCTCTACTCTGGGACTCCAGATTGCTAATTATTTATCCCATGTGGTCAAATACCATATCACAGAAGGGCAGGACGGCTGCTCAGGCCCTCCCGGAATGTTCTCAGAAACAGGAGGTCCTTAAGTCCCTCTAGGCCATCAAGAATATTAGCAAACATCTCCTCAGGGCCTTGTACGACATGTATGACATTGGTGCCAAGGTTGCCACCAGAGGTATTCACCTTCATAGGAACGTCTGGTTGAGGGTATCGGGTTTCACGGTACATGTCCAGCAAAAGGTGCTTAATGCCCCTTTCAGTGTCTCAAAGCTCTTTCGGGTCTGATGTCGAGGACATCACTAATGATTTACAGGCCTCTGGTAGGGCTGTTAAATCTGCCCATTCGCTCTGCCATACCCAGCCCAGGAGCAGACAGCGACCGTCCTTTCATAAGGTGTCCCACAAATCTGGTGTGAACTCCCATTTCCAGGGTAAATGGAAGGCCAGTTCTGCCTTGCCTACCCCCTCATTTTCCTTGGGTCCTGCCACAAATTGACCTAGAGGTAACAAATCGGCCTCAGTGGCCGGATCCACCTTTACATGACTCCTTGCCGGACCCCCCTCTTCCAGTCCCTCACCAAGAGGTGGCGGTCGGAGGTCAGTTCTCCCTCTAGCTCAGTCAGTGGAGCACCATAACATCAGATGTTTGGATTCTTCAAATTATGGAAAGGGGTCACACTCTGGAGCTTTGGAACAGCCCCTAGAGACTTCTCCAGTACCCTCCACCTATAATCCAGACCATGCCATGGTCCTTCAGAAGGAGGTACACTCCCTTCTGCGGATAAGAGTAAGGGTGCTCGAGCCAGTGCCCAGGCAGCAGAAGAATGGGTCTCTTCAAGCTCAATGGGAATCATAACTCAAGGGAACGCAGTCTCTCTCTTTTTTTTTTTTTTTTTTTTATCCCTCCGGCTTTAAGTCACCTCCCCCCCCAAAAGCTCCGGGCACAACTCCCCACAGGACTTTCAGCTCTGCGAATTACCCCTCATGGTGGGCCGGTGCAGGAAACCTCAGGACTTCAAAACTGCAGTTAGATTGCCCCATGGGGTGGGGCCGCCCGCAGGGTGGAGACCACCGCAGGGCCGCATCTGGACCGGGAACCGTCCTGAGGATCACGAGGCATAAAGGTTTTTTTTTTCTTGCGTACCCTGATCCCCCAAGGACAGCGCCGTGCTATGGGACCAAGGAGGCAGGGCATGCGAAGATATGCCTCCTCGACCAGACTCCTGCCGCTGCCTTTCCCACCCGTGTGGTGCCTAACTGCCCTGCCACCCAGGAACTTCAGATGGCAGTGAGCCATGGATGCGAAACTCTCCCCGGGAGAGGAGAGCTTGCCTTGTGGCTACTCTATCCACCCCTCCCAGTCCACCCCTACCACTGGCTCATTCCCAAACCTGGGCCACCGGGCGAAAGCACAAGGTGTGGCATCCAGCACCTCAACCCTCCATGCCACTGGATTCTGCTAAGAGACGAGTCTCAAGTTTGGGGGGGTGGGGTTAGAAGAGGGGCTAGAAGGCACTTCTTCAGAGGGAGGTGGTGGTGGGTTGAATGGGCTTTTTTTTTTTTGACTCTTATTTATTCACCTGGTGGTCCGGGGCATCTCTCTGGCTGGCTCACTCGGCGTTTCCCCTAACCGCTCACCTGAGCCACATTCCCCGACTGAGACATCAGGCTCAGGATCCCCTCCTCTCTTGCCAGACCCATACAGGAGGAGACCGAGGATCTCCAGCAGGTAGGGTCGGGATCGTGGTCAACGTTGAGTATATGGGGGTTGGCCCCAGAGATCAGCCATCACCTCACCCGGTCAGCAGGGGTATTTCCTTATTTTTCTTCCCTCGAGTCACGACGTGCAATGGCGCCTGCGCACGGCTGCCCTGCTGGCGTCTGCCCTCCCACCCCTTGCATTGTAGCTGGTGTACACAAGTACCCCCAGATCTCCATCGAAGTCGCCAGGGACACTGAGCAATCCTGGAGCCCTCCCAGGGAGAGGAGAGCTGCCCTCTGGACGCTTGATCCTCTCCTCCCCAGCTGACCTCCGCAACCCAAGTCTGTCACCAAACCTGGATCACCGGTGTGGTGCGAGGTGTGGCGTCCAGCGCCTCAACCCTCCGCACCACCGGGCCAGAGAGGAATGTGGTTTCTGAAAAGGTGGTATAGTTGAAAATGGTAGACAGCTTCAAAAGAGGCTGTGATACAGTTAAGGGGAAATTAAGAATCGAGTGGGGTGGACGGAGGGAGAATGCTGATTGGGAGAGGGGCAGGGTCAGTAGATGATGCGCTGAGGACTCTTCATTACAAACAGACTTGATAGACCTAATGGCCTTCTTCTGTTGGTATCTTCACATGTTCTTAGACTACTGTAGTATGCGTGAAATATAAAATAGCCTGACTCAAAGTAGCTAGGTTATCATCCCTTGTAAGGAGGTAGGGGTTTTATAGCCCACTTGTAGCGCTGCCAAGCATGAGTTATGGCCTGCCCTTCACACTTGAAGATTATATGCATATTTTGAGTCAGACAATGGCCCCCGACCTCCCTTCTTCCTCAAGGTCGTCTCTGTCATGGAGACCCAGAAGCTCCTTGCTGGTCTCTCCCCTCATACTGGTGCCGGGCACGACTGCCTTGAGCCCAAACTACTCAATCTAGGGGCTTCCATCTTAGCCTGGCCTGTCACCCACATCTTTAATAAATCGCTAATGTCGGGTACCATCCCGGACATTGGGAAAGTGGCCAAAGTCGTCCCTGTTCACAAGCAAGGCCATCCTAAAGATCTCAAGAACTACTGACCGATAGCGATCCTGACAGCGATCAGCAAGCTCCTTGAAAGGGTGGTTGCCTCACAGCTCACCCACTACCTGCAGACCTACGATCTACTCTCTCCTGCACAACATGGCTTCAGAAGAGGGCACAGTACCTGCACCACCCTAGCCATTGTCACCTCTGAGATCAGGTCTGCCGCAGATCGAGGCAAACTGACTGGAGCCATCTTCATGAATCTCTCGAAAGCCTTTGGGTTGACCACTTACTCCTGTGCTCCTCTCTCCTGTCCCTTGGTTTCTCTTCCCCAGTCCTTGCCTGGATCAATAACTACCTCACGGGCAGACAGCAATATACCAAGTTCAACAAGGCCCTGTCTGAGCCCTCTCCGGTTAACTGTGGGGTCCCCCAGGGCTCTGTCCTTTGGCCTCTCCTATTTTCCCTATTCATAAATGAACTGCCCTTGGCCTGGGACCATGGGTGATGTACTCTGTACACAGATGACCTAGTCATCCTGACCAGCTCCCAGGACATCTCTGTCATCAACGCCAAGCTAAACTCCGACTTCGAGCAAATCCAGACCTGGCTAAAGGACCACAAGCTCTCCATCAACCTGCAGAAAATTCAGACCTTGCGCTTTGGCTCCACAGCCAAGACAAAAGCTGTCCCTGCCCCTCTAAAGATCTCATGTGCTGATCGGTCCCTCCTACAAGTTGCAGACTCTAGTACCTGGGGGTGATTCTTGACCCACAACTGGATCTTACTCTGCATATTCGCAGTGCATGCAAAGCCTCAAACTGTAAGCTGGGCCTTGTGTACAGAGCAAAAAGCTGTCTCACCCTAGCCAGAGGGGTCCTCCTACCCACGCTCAGCTATGGACTTGTCACCTTTGCCCCTGTCACAGAAAACAGTCTCTCCAAATGGGACACGGCTTACAATAGTGTATGTCGCTTTGCACTCTCAGCTCCCCTCCTCACCCACCGCTGTGAGCTCTACTCCCGGCTTGAGTGGCTCCCAACAGAAAAGCATCATACCTTTGTTCTAGGTAACTTTATCGACAATTTTGTCAGAACTGCCAACCCTTCTGCCCTCACTGTATCCCTCATACTCACTACCCCCTCCTACCATTTAAGAGCCAATGACTCTTATGTCCTTCTGGTTCAAAACCCGCACCCAAATGGGACGGCCTTCACTGCGTACTACGCCCAGGTTATGGAACTCCCTTCCAGCAAGCACTCGCTCCTCTACCTCCCACCCCTGCTTTAAAGCCTCCCTCTGGGGCTTCCTCAAATCAGCCTCTACCTGCCTCTGCACTTAACGTACCCCTTCAACCATTCCACTCTGTCTGACTGAGTCGATACCTAACTCCATTGCTTAAGGTGGTGGGGTCTGCACCTTATCCACTAGTGAAGCTTGCAGCTACCTGAAGAATTGATTGTGATGGGTCCACCCTGGCCCTACTGCTCATTAATCGTGTATATGCTACTGTTCTATCCTCATGTTTGCCATTGGTCTCTCTAATCCCCTCTTGTAACTACTCGTTGTATCTACCACCCTTGTCCTTTTAGGGTGTTGTTGCCTGGAACGTTGATTACTACCTTCCTTGCTTGTACCATGCTGTTATCTTCCTCCCACTTGCAGTGTAAATCCTTGATGTTCCTGCATTGACCTTGTTTTGTTTGTTGCTCTTTTTTTTTAAACTTTTTGTTTATTTGTTTTGCATAGTAAACATACAGTGGAATTTCTGATATAGAACTTGAGGATACATATAATCTCCACACGAGGGCGCCACACCTCTTAATACACACATTTAAACAGGGTCATCATACATCTATGAGATACAGCATAGAGGGGTATTCCATTATATGAATTTTCATGCAGATGAAAAAAAACCAAAAACGAATTAATTGCTGTGTTTAGTGACCCAAGAGCTGCATGCTTAATAACTATTACTTCATAAAGACCATGTTTTAAACTTCCTATAAAAGGACCATAAAAAAAAAAAAATGCAGCATGCTTAACAAAAATTAATTATACCATTATGGTACTATGCTGTTGGGGATATTCAACTCTTAACTTACTAAACGTCAACGAGCATATGTTCTTTAAGCCTCAAAGTAACTTTGTATACAGGCTATCTATTTAAAACTTATTACTAATTAAAGAAAAACAGATTGCTTGTTTGTGAAGGAGGGAATTCCATTATCCTCCCCAAAACATATCTATATAACTTCATGCCCTTCCCATCATAGTTACAAGGACAATTAACTATCCCTTTCCCTTTATAAGGTGCAGGCCGATCATACAGGAAGATTTAATATCGTCCCAGCCTTAATTATAGCTGTCAAACCTGGACTCGGCTAACTGTAAGTGTCTCTTTAAAGCTCGTTATCCTCTTCATCTTTCGATTTAGATTGAGAAGACTCCCGTCGTCTTCTGGGGAGCTTTACATGTTTTTGCGACCAAGTCAGAGCATCAGCAGGGTCCGAAAATACGTAAACTTTTCCATCGCGCACCACTCTGAGTCTTGCAGGGAACAACATGTTATGTGTAATACCTGCTTCCCGAAGCATAGCTCATATGCCATCAAAATGTTTCCTTTTTTCCTTGTCGCGTAGCTTAGATCGGGATATATGGACACTCTCTCTCCGTCTTGAAGCAGAATACGCTTTTGTCTGGCAAGGGACAAAATAAGATCTCTAGTCCCCATGCTATCCATCACCGCCACGATCGTCCTCTGGGTGTCCGAACTGCTAGGCCTTCCCCGAAAGGCAACTCTGTAAGCCTTTTGAATTGACCAATTTCTGCTCAGAAGATGCTGACCCAGTTGCTGTTCCAACCAGTCTTTCAAAAACAGAGTGAGATGGTCCCCTTCATTGCCCTCCGGGATTCCCAATATCCTGAGATTGGAGGCCCTGGCTTGGTTTTCCAAGTTCTCTAGCCGAGATCGAAGATGTTTGTTCTCCTGCACCAGACTTGCCGCTGTAGTCATCGCTCTCTCCGATTGTTTCTTAGCATCGGAAACCACTGCTTTAATTGATCCTGTATCTGTTTCCAGGAGTCACTCTGTTAGACAGGGTGCCGAACCAGTCAGAAAGACCTTCCATAGATGCAAGCATTCGATTCATTTTTTGTCCCAAAGTCTGTAGAGTTTCCTTGTTTCCTTCTATATCAGAATCTAACGTTGAACAGCCTTGCGCTGACCACGTGGGTAATGGGCCTGCATAACTTTTACTTTTAGCACTCTCTCCTCCCGATCTGTCCTTCTTAGGATTCCCCATTTTTGCTCTAGGGAATCTCCGATATCCAAAAATGTACTTTGTAGGTTTCATATGAGGCTCTCAACCTTCAAAGAAGAAGTTTTATTTTGAGGTCTCGATTCTCTCTAAAACCCTGCGGCCATAGTGCTTGGGCTCCACAGCCCCGTTTGTTGCTCTTGATTATAACTTGTTCTTGTTTTTGCCTGTTGTGGTTGAATGTGCCTTTATAATCTCCTGGGTCATACCTGAAAATAGGCACTTGGTTGTCTAGTGTGCTTACCTGGTAAACAAAAGCAGTAAACAGAGGCAGTATAGCGCAGTGGTTTAAGGCCCTGAGCTGCAAATCTGGAGACCTGGGTTTGAATCCCACAACCCCCACTTGCATATACTGTGTGACCCTGAGCAAGTCACTTAACTTCCCTGTGCTCCCAGGTTGCACCTGTAAAAAAGCTTTCAGCTTAGTGTGTCTCACCTGGTTAAACAATTGGGGAAAAAAAAAAAAGGCAAATAAATACAATATTCTGTACTGGTTGGTTTATCCAGCAGCTCTGCCATCCCAAGAAGCTCCAGCAGATGGCACTGTTTACTAACTATGTGGATGCGAGACTGCTTACTCCGTTTGTTTCAGTTCGGAGCAGTGGACAGTACTTTCTGCTCCCCGCTTTACCAGTTGGGGACAGATTTTTCAAATATCAGGGACACTGTATCCCAAATGGCAGCATCACCTCAGTTAGTTGAATAATGGATGTCATGTGAGAAGCATTTACTGAAGGAATTCAAGCCCATAACTTTAATACCAGGCATTATTTAGTCCCTCAAAGAAAAGCCCATTTCCAGGGGTGACTAAAGAGGAAGGGGACCACACAAAAGGATTAGAACGGTCCTGCACAGCAAGAGAATACAGTATGGAAGAAATTGTAAAATGCAATGTGTGACATACGGAGAGATTCCCCCTTCCTAAATAACAAGTTTGTATGTGTACAATATGTCTGGACATGACTGTGAGATACAGTTTGCAGGCAAATCTTGCTGCATCAGTAACAGGAGCAGCAAGTACAGGATGGGCAGGCAGTGCTGGGAATTTTGGGGATTAAGCTCAGGAACAGTCCTGAATATCCAGTCAATTTGAGAGGTTCGCCAAGCTCTCTGCCATGGTTGTGTTCAGCCTGTCAGCGTAATGGTACAGGAATATGGTTCAGAAATGAAGCACTTCCTAATTTGGGAACTGGGCAACTTTAGTCTTCTGGCTCAGGGTGACAGACAGCATAAAAACCATGTGACCGTGTCAAATCCCAGAATTAAGCTATAGCTTTGAGGTTTTTACTGCAACTGGGTTAGTGTGAGTGGGGGGAAATAATTAACTACGATTAGCCTGTAGAACTGTGAATGGTTTTCAGATGCTGTTTAGGAACATGGTACTCACTGTAGGTTTGAACTAATTTGCTCGGAAATGCCCGACAGGTTGGCAGAAATTACCAGCATGCTTACTGGGCCAAATGCCCTCTCTAGTATAATATTTCCTGGTCAGAAGTGGTGGCATTGTGAATGCGCATTGAAGCTTGCACAGACTGAGTATGTGTGTCATTTGCTGCTACTTAACATTATAAACTTGTTAAAACTGTTGTTTCTGAGAGGGGTGCTGTTTTGTTTCTGGGGGTGTTATATTGGATTGAGGCTGGGTCATATTACATACAGTGTATTCTGGGGATGATATTTTGTGTTTTAGGTGCTGGTATATTTGGGGACGCTGTTTTGTTTCTGAGGAGTTGCCCTTTTGTTCTGTGGGTGTTATTTTTTCTTTGGTTGCTGTTTTATTCTGGGGTGCTGTTTTATTGGGGGGGCATATTTTGTTTCTGTGGTGGTTCTGTTTTGTTTCTGGGTTTGATGTGTTTTCCTGAATTTGCTATTTTGTGTCTGAGAGTACTATTTTATGCATTTTGTTCCTGAGGGGGTGCTGTTTTAAGTGGGTCCTTTTTGTTACTGAAAAGGGTGCCAATTTTTCATAAAGGGGTGCTATTTTGATCTTCCTGGACTTAAGTCTTCACCATTTATTCACACTTCTGGGTTCTAGCCGGAGGCGCTAGGATCCTGTGGGAGTCAAACATCTTTAGGAGGGCCGGTGCCGTGGTAGGACCATGTATGCTTGTGTCCTGCCAGGTCATAATGTCGCACACTTAGTAGCGTACGACATTATTGCTAACCAGGTACAGCGCTGCACTAGTGAGCGAATGGTGCAATACCGCGTATACTGCTGTACGCTGTATTGCACCATTCCCACTTTCCCAGGCAGAGGATAAGACCTCTGCTGGGAGTGGATTCCGCCGACCAGCTGCTGAGCCAAAGCAGCAGGAACCCAGCAGTGCTTCTGGGACGGGTTTGATTCGGTCCCAGAAACTATTTTTAAATCTTTGTGCACTCCCGACCTGACCCCCCTGGAGTTGAGAATCTTTATTGGGGGTTAGTCATCAAATTTCAGAATGTAGGGTGGGGCAAGAGCCCCCCACAGAAAAGAAAGATATGCCACACATGGCAAGAATCGCGCTTGTATCGGGTATTGTGATTGTGCTTAGTTATGGCATAGTGTTGCGTATTGACCCCTGCTTGCTCGTGTCTCTATAGGCTACCTCAACGTCGACCTCCAACCGCCTCAGTTCATTTTTTCCCCACCGTCGCGTGCACTTCAGTGATGATGTCACTCGCCTGCTAGGAGTCGATTCTTCACATCTATACAACAGCAGCATTTAGTCATTCGGTTAGTCTTAGTATTGCTATTCCATTCTTTAAAAAAAAGTTTTCTCTCAGCCCTTCCATCGACTGAGTCAACCATGAACGGTCTTGATGATGGTAGAGAGACTTTGCTGGAAAGCTGTTCTGGCAGTGTGGCTGTGTCCGGTCTACTGCCCTTTCTGGAGGGGGGGTGACCATGGGCAGTCCGGTGCTCGAGCGGGAGGACTGTTCACTTGTAAGCTCAAAAAGAAGCGGACTCATTCCCGATCTCGTTTGGGGACCCAGCACCGCTCTACCTCAAGTTCTTCTTCCCAACGGAGGAAGAAGAAATGGTACTGCTTGAAGTCGTCCCTTGGTATGTCTGCGAGGGAGTCTTCGGTAGTGGAGGGCTTCAGGCCCACCCGACCCCTCCTGGGTCTCTGGTGACCTCTGCTCATAATGGACGGGACTCTTGACACCGGAGCCCCTCTCTGTCCTCTTGTGGGGTTTCCAGTTAGCAGTTTCACTACTGGTCCGCTCTTATGGAGCAGTGGGAACAGCGTCTGTCTGGGTACAGTGTCTGTCTTGTGTGCCTCTTCTGGTGGACCCAGTTCCGGGGCCTTTGGGCCTCGGTGCCGCTGTATGGGCATTCGGGATGACATGCGTATTCAGTGTCGGTGTCAGACATTCCCACCTCATTGATACAGGCGGCATTGATGCCTGTTTCGCATGCCTTCCCCCCTCACTTTGACTCTTTGCAGGGGCTGGCACGGGTACCACTTCCCTTCCCCTCTCTTTCTAGGTCTGGTGGAGGTCCTCGGACTCCGGCTCTGCGTCTAGCGGCACCTCTGATGCCACCTCCTCTGGTACCACGTGCAGCGCCTAGGTCATCAACGCTGTTGCTGGTTCCGGTGTCTCCAGTGTACCCCTTGCCCACACCAGGCTTCAGCCTCTCCATTCCTGATTTCTGTGGGGTCGAGATGGAGAACGATGAGTCTGACCCTGACATGATCTTGTCTGATGACCTCGAGGATGACTCATAACTTGGTGAGAAACCTTCTGTCTCAGCTGAGACATTAGTCAAAGATCTTTCTTTCCAGTCTCTCCTTGGAAACATGGGAATAACCCTGGCCCTACAAATTCCACTATGGATCCGGGTAGGCTTTTACGCCTGGAATTCCTTCATATTCCTTATGTCCCTATGAGTTTTACTCCTCCTGTCCCCTTTCCTTTGAGATCTTGTCTTGGGCACTGTGGGATCGGCTGACTCTGATCCCTTCTGTGGCCAAGCCTATAGACAAGAAGTTACCTCCCAAAGGACAGGACTTTCTTGGCATCTCAACCTATTGCAGATGCTTTGGTGGTCCTTGTGGAGATCGACAAAGAGGTTCTCCTCAGGGCATCCATTCACCTTATCAGTAAGGAATCTCCAAACTGACACCTTGGGAAGCGTGCTGCATGGCCGCTCTTCGGGATACCGTATTGCCAGTAATTGGGGAAGCTTCTCCCAATATGAGTATGTGCTTTGGAACTCTCTTAAGTCAATGTTGAGAATCTCCTGGAGTTCGACTTGACCATGGAGCTTCTGCAGACTATTACGAGGGGCACAGAATCCAACAGCCATCAGCTGAAAGCTTCTATGGATGTCTGTGACACTGCTGCTAGGGCTGCCACTGCTGGGATTTGTTCAGATGGCACTCCTGGCTCAGAACATCAGGATTTTCTTCTGATGCTCAACAAGTCATGAATGTCCTGTTTGATGGTGTGTGTCTGTTTGGTCCTCAAGTAGAGCAAGCACTGGAGGCCGCTGAGAAGACCAGGACTGCCATTAAAACAGCCAGGCCGGCTCCTGCTCCACAAAGGGGTGGAAACGGTCAACAATTTCGTAACAGGCAGTTCTTCTGAGGTAGAGGCCGAGGGGCCTTTAACAAAAACCAGACTCCTCAGCTGCAAAAGAAAACACAGCACAAGGCACAGGGCCTGAAAGCTCCCAGTTTACCCCTCTGAAAATCTGGCCTTGGTCCCACCTCAGCAGTCAGAGGTGGACATCTCCGAGGCAGTGGGAGGTCATCTGACTCGGTTCTACAATCAGTGGACCTCCATCACCTCGAACAAATGGGTCTTCAGGATTGTTCAGGAGGGATATTCCCTGAATTTTGTGGTGATCCCTCCAGATCTTCCACCCAAGCGACAGCACAGTCTGTCTGCTGCTCAATCAGACCTTCTCACTTCCAACATACAGGGCTTTCTCAGAAACAGGGCAGTAGAAGTTGTTCCCTGGGCAGAGAGGAACACAGGTTTCTTTTTTTTTTTTATATGCTCCCCACCTGCACACTGGCCAGTCACTCCTTCGGGTCTCTCAAGAACCTATACCTGTCCCAAGCTACAGTCATCCAGCCACCACCCCACATCGCAGCCACCCAGGGTACCCCGATGTATCCCTTCATCGGGCAGGTCCCCTTCCAGTGAAGGGAATTAGCCTTACCGGCCTGCTAGTGCTGCGGGGCGGCCACTAGTGGTCCAGGAGCTCTGGTGGCAAGGGTCCAGTAGGCCGCCATCTGACCAGCCAGTGCACCATTTTCCTCCGCTCTTCTGCCGTGGAGCGTGATGTGCAGGACACCAAGGCAGATGCCGATGTCTGTCACGCGCCCCCCAGGCAGTGGGATCCAGATGCACTGCTGTTCTTCTGGCCTCCACCAGGAGTCAGCAGGCGCTGGGCCTCAATCCCACCCACCCCCGAGACAAGGTGAGCAGTCATCGGACACTCGAGCTATCTCTGACCCGGCCGCCCCTCCGACACCCGAGTCCGTTCCCAAACCCGGGTCGCCAGCATCGCAGCACTAAATCTTTCCGCTGCCCCAGCAGGCCGGCATGAACACAGGTTTCTAATCCCATTACTTTCTGGTTCCAAAGAAGACAGGCAGCATGTGCCCAGTTCTTGACCTCAGAAAGTTAAACAAGTTCCTGTTCAGGGAAAAGTTCAAGATGATCGCACTAGGAACTTTACTTCCACTGATTCATCAGTACAACTGGTTGGCATCCGTGGATATGCAGGACACGTACCAGCACATTGCAGTGCACCCAAGTCACCACAAGTAGCTCCGCTTTGGGGCCTTGGCACAACATTACCAATTCAGAGTCCTGCCCTTTGGGCTCTCCTCGGTGCCTCAAGTCTTTACAAAGTGTTTTATAGATCTTCCTGGACTAAAAGTCTCCACCACTCATTCACACTAATGGGACTATGCCGGAGGCGCTAGGACGGAGCACAAAATCTTAAGGAGGCTGCTGGCACGGATAGGACCCGCATGCGTGGCGCTGAGAGACTAGCTTCGCGCCATATAGGCTATCGCAGTACTGACCCTCCAACCGCCTCAGTTCCCTTTCTCCCGCCATTGAGTGCACTTCAGTGATGATGTCGCTCGCCTGCCAGGAATCAAGTCTTTGTCTATATGACAGCAGCTATGGCCATTCAGTATTTCTTTAACTTACCATTTTTAGTGTTCTTTTCTTATTTAAAACAAACAAAAAAAATAGATGATGAAGAAGAAGAAATTCTCAGCCTACCATCAACGGAGTTGACCTTGGATGGTAGCGGTGACAGTAGGGAGACTTCGTTTGAAAGCTGTGATGGCAATGGAGCTGTGTCCAGTCCGCCGCCCTTTGCGGGGGGGGGGGTCCGACCACGGGCAGTACGGCACTCGTGGGAGAGGACAGTCTGCCCGAAGCACAAAGGTAGCAGTTCCAGGACCTGGCTCCGCTTGACCTCAAGTTCTTCTTCCTCCTGTTGGTGGAAGAAGAATCCGTACCACTCGAGGTCACCCTCTGTAACATCTGTGTGGGGATCATTGGTGGTAGAGAGTGGTAGGCCTTAACCAACTCCGGTGGTTTCCTCTGTGGCTCTGCTCTTAATGGCCACAATCTTCGACACTGGATCCCGTCTCTGTCCTTGATGGGGTTCCGTGAGCAGTTTCACCTCTGGGCCGCTCTTTAGAGCAAGGGGTACAGTGTCTACCTAGTTGTCCTGGCCAGTGGACTCGACTCCGAGGCCCAAAGGAGCACGGCCAGGTCGGTCGGGTCAGGATGTTCGCGGTGACCTCTCCAGTGCCAACGCCATCGACCTCGTGCCTACCCCTCCCTTCCCTGCAGGGGCCGCATGGGTACCGCCCTTCTCCCCCTTTCTTCAGATCTAGCCGCGCTGCTGGCCCTAGAGCCGCACCAGGTGTGGTGCCGGGTCTGTGCTGCATCTAACCCGCATCTGGTGCCAGGTCTGGACGTCGATCTGGTGCCGCCTGGCACCACATCTGGTGGCGGGTCTGACGCCACATCTGTCAGTGGGTCTGGCGCCACGGATGGCGCTGAACTCTTCGACAATCCAGGCAGTGGCATCTCCAGTGTTTCTGGTCTAGACCTGCCTTTTGGAGGTTATTCTGGGGTAGAAGTGGATCTGGATGAGTCTCTCCGTAGTCTGCTTTGTCAAAGATGCAGCGGATGACTCAATTTATGGGCTGGAATGCAAGCCTTCTGTATCAGTGTGATAGAAGATCTTCTTTCCAGTTCTTTTTTTCTCAGGGATATGGGGTCTTCCATAACATTTCAGTCTTCATCTGTGGACCAAAGCAGACTTCTACGTCTTGAGTTCCTACTTATCTCAGTATGAGTACACCCTGTGGAACACACAGTGCAATGGTAGAGAGCCTCATGGAATCTAACGCTCCATTGCTAGGGGCTTATAGCCTAATAATCAGCTGAAAGCTTTATGGATGCCTATGACTCTGCCTTTAGGGCTGCTGCTGCTGGCAGCAAGTGGTTAATGTCTCCTTGACAGTGCTCATCTGTTCAGCCCTCAGGTTGAGTTCAGGGGACCACTCAAAACAATACGGCTCCTATTTAAACAACAGGCAGCACCTGCTGCCTTTCAGAGGGACGGGACCTTCGACATTCTCCTACAGGCAGTCCTTTCAAGGCAAAGGCCTAAGTTTACTTATCAGGAACCAACCCAGTAGAGGACACAGGGCCCTAAAATGCCCTGTACAACCTGTGTGGATCCAGCCCAGGTCCCACCTCAGCTGTCTGAGGGGGACTACTCTCGGTGAGACCCCATCTGGAGTACTGCGTGCAGTTCTGGAGACCCAGTCTCCGCAAGGATATAGACAGGATGGAGGCTGTCCAGAGGAGGGCAACTAAAATGGTGCAGGGCCTGCACCGGAAGACATATGAAGAGAGACTTAAAGAGCTGAATATGTATAGCCTTGAGGAAATGAGAGAGAGAGGGGGGACATGATAGAAACTTTCAAGTATCTCAAGGGAATCAACAAAGTCCAAGAGGGTAGCATCTTTCAAAAAAAGAGGTGTACAAGAACAAGGGGGCACAATTTGAAGATAGAAGGGGTGGCTCAGAGGTAATTTAAGGAAGTATTTTTTCACAGAGAGGGTTGTGGATGCATGGAATGGACTTCCAGAGGAGGTTGTGGAGTCAAAAACAGTGGTGGAATTCAAGCATGCATGGGACAGTCATAAGGCAATTCTAGGGGGTTGGGGTAGGAAGAAATAGGCTGCTGGTTAACTAGGATCTGCAGCTTATCCAATAGGTAGGGAAATGAGTAGACTGGGTGGGCCAAATGGTCCTTATCTACCGTCAAAATCTATGTTTCTATGATATGAGGGGTGTCTATTTTGGTTTTACAGCCAGTGAAAGTCCATTACAGCAGACATGGGGTCATCAGGATTGTCCAAGAGGGTTACTCTCCCAATTTCGCAGATTTCCCCTGACTTTCCACCCAGAGGGCAGCCCAGTCTGTCCGCCTCTGTGACACACTCTTGCTTCTGAGATACGGAGCCTCTGCAGGAACTGGGCAGTAGAAGTTGTTCCACAGCGGAATGGAGCACACCTTCCTATTTCCATTGTTTCTGGTTCCAAGCTAAGAGGCAGCATGTGCCATTTGTCGACCTTGGAAGGTTAAACAAGTACCTGTTCAGGGAGAAGTTCACTAAAATCTCTGTGTTCAAGTATTCACTTCCTGGACATTTGGCTCCTGGCTAGCCCATCCGGGCAAGAGACACCGGAGGCAGTTGCCACAGCTTCTCAGTTCTCTTCATGGGGTTTTCCGGTTCAGGGAAGGTGCCAGTTTCATCTTCCCAGCAGCTCCTCTTCTTAGGAGCCCTCCTGGATACCTCCAGGACATTTTTTGTTCCAGAGGACAGGAGAAACAACATTTTCAGATGGCTCGTTACATCATGGAAAACTACTCTTTCGGGTCCCTTTCGAGTGAGTGGATGTTGGGACTCGGGGCGTCCCCCACAAGAAGCAGTGGTCTCTGACCACGCATCCGCAGTCCTCTGTTCAAAATGACGGAGCCTCGGACAAAATCTCTCGTGGAGAGCTCACTGTCAAGACCCCCACACTCAGGTGTAGAGCCAGGAGGAACCTCATCTTTTCATAAATTTCTTAGAGATGAGAGCTATCTTATAAACAAAATCCTGAAGGAAGCCCTCTGCCACGAAGTGATCCTGCTTCGGACGGACGACAGAGTTGTGATGTATTACATCAGCAAGCAGGGTGGGGCACCCTCCCACCCTCTCTGCAGGAAGGCCGTGAGGTTGTGACAGTGGTACCTCAAGCATGATGCGTCAATTCAGATTTCGTGCAGTCGCTTTCAGTGAGTGGTGCAGTTCGGATTTGCTCTTTTTTGCGTCCCATTTCAACGTGAAACTGCCTCTATCCTGTTTCAGAAATCCAGACCCTGGTGTTTCCTGTCAGGATGTATTCACTGCAGTAGACAAGACGCTCCCTGTACGTTTTCCTCCTCTTCCCTTAATTCAGAGGGTGCTGCACAAGTTGTAGGCACGGGGGTGGGGGGCAGGATGGTTCTTATCGTCCTAGACTGGCCTCGGCAGATTTGATTACATTGATTAGCAGTCTGTCAGAAGTTCTCCTGAGGCGACTCCCTCTACGAGCAGACTTCTGACACAGGGACTTTAATCCATCCTAACCTGCGTTCCCTTCATCTCCGTGCCATGCTCCTCAAGAAATGGAAGAGGGCATACATCTGCTAAGCCACGCATAGGCCTTCCACCAGGAGGGCTTGTGTGGCTAAATGAAAACCCTTCTCATTCTGGGGTGCAAGTCCAGTCTGGACCCTCCAGTTGCCCACCAAGTAAGGTGTTAGTGTGCCTCTTGAACCTGTCGAACTCAGGGCTGCATTACACAGCAGTGAAGATACTTCTCTGTGTGTTTTCGGTCTATCTTGAGCCAGTAGACAGCATGTCACTGGCTCAGTTACTGTTAGTCAAGTTTTACTTCTCCCTACTTATTTTGTTAGCTCCAGAATGAAGGAGAGCGCTCCCTTCATTTCTCTGGATGTTAATACTGGATTCTGCAATTCTAGAGGGTTCTGCAATTCTACATTGACAGAATGTAAAGATACACATCCGAGCAACTATTATATCTTTCAGCATGCCTCGGTGAGGTCAGCCTGTTGCCACGAGATGTATTTCGGCTTGGTTAGTTGCATGTCTTCGACACTGCTAATCTATGGCACAGGTCAAGTTGGAAGGCCAGGTTCACACCACTCTACTGGAGCGGTTACAGCTTTCCTAGTGGGGATTCATAATGTACCCGTTGCAGACTTCTGCATGGCGATGAGTTGGAGCTCAGTGCATACCTTTGTAAAAGCACTATTTTCTGGATGTTCATGCCAGACAGTTCACTTTCTTCGGCAGGACAGTCCTTATGGATTTCTGTCCTGAGTGAACTCTGTCTCCTACCACTCTACTTGGGGGTTTGATTTTCAGCTCGATACTCTCCTATTAGTGTGAATGAGTGGTGGAGACTTTTAGTCCAGGAAGATATGGAAATTACGTACTTACCGTAATTCTTGATCTTTTTGGATGAAGTCTCCACCACTCATTCACACGCCCAGCCACCATCTCCCGAGCTCACTTGCTCTGTTTTGGTCTTCACTTCTTTGTATTTTGGGCCGTGAAGACATTGTTGAATTGACCCTTCTTACATGAGTTTTCCGGGCCTTCGTATGCCCGGAAGTTAGGGTTAGGTTTTCTTTCATTACTTTACGCTGCACCTCAATTGGTCAAAAAGGTACTGAGGCAGTTGGGGGGTCGATGCCGAGATGGCCTATATGGCGCAAGCTAGTTTTGCGGCACTGCGCATGCGTGGTCCTATCCTTGCGGTGGTTCTCCTGAAGATTTGTAGCTCCCGCGGGGTCCTTGTGCCTCCAACATAGTCCCATTAGTGTGAATGAGTTGTGGAGACTTTGTCCAAGAAAATCAAGAATTTGCTAGGGCCGCTTCTACCACTAGCCTGACTCCTTGCCAGCTCCTAGGGCTTGACCTGCACGGCAGCAGCAAGGTCTGCAGCCCGTGATTTGGCTGCGCCCCTGCCGCCAGGGCCGCTTCTACCACTAGCCCAACTCCTTGCCAGCTCCTGCCCGCTCCTGGGGCTTGACCAGCACGGCAGCAACAAGGTCTGTAGCCCATGATTTGGCCGGCATCTACCGCTAGCCCGGCTCCTTGCCAGCTCCTGCCCACTCCTGGGGCTTGACCTGCATGGCAGCAATAAGGTCTGCAGCCCGTGATTTGGCTGCGCCCCTGCGGCCAGGGCTGCTTCTGCCACTAGCCCGACTCCTTGCCAGCTCTTGCCCACTCCTGGGGGTTGACCTGCACAGCAGCAACAAGGTCTGCAGTCCGTGATTTGGCTGCACCCTGCAGCTGGGCCGCTTCTACCGCTAGCCCAACTCCTTGCCAGCTCCTGGGGCTTGACCTGCACTACAGCAACAAGGGTTGTCCCTGGCTCCCTGGAATCTACAGCTTTTCACTCCATTGGCTGTTTCTTCTCTACTGTCTAGCGCTGATTGGACTCCATAGCCTCTGGCACTAGCGCTATTGGCTGGCTTCCTAACCTGATTTTTTTCGACTTCTGGCAGGCTCCTGCCTGCCGATTTTTTTTTTTTTTTATCTCTGCATCCAAATGTTAAAACTATCTAATTTGTAATTTTCAGTTCAGAAACGCAGTGTCTTAGTATAGTTGTTGAAAACTGCTTAGCAAACTGATAGTGCACTGTAATCACACCTGATATAGTTTTTTTTTTTTTTTGCAGGGTATTTATTCTTTGGGGAGTACTGCTTGTTTGAAAATTGCCTCTCTTTTGCCTCTTTTTTCCTGCCTTCCTGCCTCTATACTCTACACTCTCTCATTCTCTAACCCCTCACTCCTAACAGGAGACCGTGGCCTTTTTCTACTGAATTTCCTCACTCGGTGACTCGAACTAGCAGCCTGTGACCCTATCTGTAATTCTTCTGCCTGGCCCCCCTTAGCTCTCGCTCACTCACGCATAACCCTCCTGCCATGCTTTGTTCTGCTAATTTCTTGTCCTCCACCGTTTTCTCTGCTTCCCCTCTTTTGTATTTAATTCCTAGTGCTTAATTTAAAGTGGCACCTGCAGTCTAGCACGCCCCCTCCCTCGGTCTATGGCCTCTGTTCCTCATCTCCCTCCCACCTCCTTTCTAACCTTTGTTCCTACTACTGCCACTCCCCGTCTTTCTGCCTATATCTGCCTATCCTTTCCCCTGTCTTCTCCCCAGGTCTGCAGCCCATGATTTGGCTGCGCCCCTGCGGCCAGGGCCGCTTCTACCGCTAGCCCGACTCCTTGCCAGCTCCTGCCTGCTCCTGGGGCTTGACCTGCATGGCAGCAACAAGGTACATCCCTGGCTTCCTTGAATCTATGGCTTTTCACTCCATTGGCCAGTTCTTCCTACTGCCTAGCACTGATTGGACTCCATAGCCTCTGGCACTAGTGCTATTGTCTGGCTTCCTAACCTGATTTTGTTCGACTTCTGGTGGGCTCCTGTCTGCTGATCTTTTTTTTTTTTTTAATCTCTGAATTTTTCCTGCCCACCGCCCAACCCCAACTGCTGTTAAATACAGTTAGGCTCCGCCTAGCACATGCTCATTGGCCAACCTGCCTCTGTCTCCTCCCCTCTGCTGCTGCCACTGACTTTCTCACTCTTGAGCTAATCCCTTTTCAGTACCTCTCTGTACTTGGTCAAAATGCTTTCTGTTCTAAAATTACCCTTTCCAATTGCTATTCTACTTTTCAGCAATGCAGAATACCAGCCCCCTCAGTGTCCCACACCTCAAAGCTAGACTGTAGTTGATTGCCTTCACTAACCTGTTGGCTGTGCTACTGGAAATTTCTTCAACATCGACATAGGTCCATGGTCCCCACATCATACACGCCCAGGGCCCTGCTACTGGCATGCGCACTGGGATGCTGGCTTTACCTACTCCCTCACGGGTACCATCCTGACCTGCAATCTGAGGCTAAAAAAGGCCAAATGCAGTCACCTCAGCGGACAAGCCTGGCATCTCACCAAATTGCAATACTTGCACCTCCTGAAATTAGCTCTAATGTTACTGATGCTGTCAAGCAATATCCACCCAAACCCGGGTCAAAGTGTAAATGCCCCAAAGAATCTGCCAACAGAGCAGGGGTCTATTACACTAGCCACAATAAATATCTGTAGCCTCCTAAATAAAATCAACCTCCTTAAGGTCTGGGTGGCTTCACACAATCCAGACATGCTATCTGTCGTTGAAACTTGGCTACCTCCTAAAATCCCGGATAATGCAGTTGCCTTCCTGGGCTATACCACTTTTAGGCGTGATTGCACTTCTAAGAAGGGCGGTGGTTGTGCAGTTTTCCTAAATAATTCCGTTAGCAGGCTGGTCATGCCCCTGATTGACATTGGTTGCTCTGCACAGGCTTTAGGGATTAAAGTACTCCTGGGGGCACACAGCAAAGCCCTCACTATAATCGCAACCTGCATTCCTCTTAAGGACTCGGCCCCTGGTCTACTTAGTTTTCTGGACTACCTCCGTGCACAGAAACACCTCTCTGAATTGATTTTCATGGGGGATATCAGTATAAACTGGCCATCTGGGGCAAGTGGTGACATAAAGGACACATTGGCATCACTGCACCTCACGCAACTTGTAAGCTCACCAACCAGAATAAACTATAAAACTGGGACCAGTACCATCATAGACTGGATAGTCTCTAATCACCCAGATCACTTCTCAGATGTTACGGTGCACCCTGACTCTATCAGCGGCCACTCCCCATCAGCTGCAACTGGTCTAATAAATGTAATACCCCCCACCACCACGAACCATCTACAACCGCGTACTGAAACATGGGCATTTGGATCTCCTAAAAAATCAACTCCACTCCCAGGACTGGTCCTTCCTGGATACTGCTGATGATATTAACACTGCATTTCAACACTTCATCAGTGTCTTCAACACAGCTTGTGATTTCCATGCCCCACTCAAGAAAAAGAAAGTTCGAGGTACAGTAAATTTCTGGATTACTCCCGAAATAGTAAGCAGACTGAAGCTACGGGACCATCTATGGCAACTGGCTAAATCTTCATTGAAGCAACAGGATCTGCAGGCCTACAAAGCTACCAGAAATGCCTGTACTAGGGAAATCAGACAAGCAAAAAGTAGGCTCCACAGAGAGCTACTTTCTGACTCGTGGGGTGACAGTAGTAGATTTTGGGCTACTGTAAAAGACATCACAGGCAAAGATCATAAGACCGCACCTACAATACTAATGGAGGATAGCAGTCCCATCACTGACCCACTCCAAATCGTAAATACCTTCAACACAGCTTTCACCAATCTGTCGGGTGTCCTCCCCAAAGACTTCTTCGATGATGCTCCCGCCTCATCTGCAAGGATCACTGATACAAATAGTCCCAACCATCCACCGTTCTATTTCAAAAGGGTTTCCCAATCCCAAGTCCATAAGCTCCTGACTAAAGTCCTGGGTAAATCCAGACATAGTGGAGTCTCGCTTGATCTCAAACTCTTTGCTCTTACCCTTGAAGAAGTTCTCCTGCTAGTTACCAAGATTGTAAGCTTGTCACTCTCCCTATCACAATTCCCAGGAGTATGGAAATCTGCGCTGGTCACCCATGTGCATAAATCTGGGGATCATACGCTGCACTCAAACTACAGGTCGAGATCAATACCCCCCCATCGAAAGTCCTTGAATGTATAGTTTCCAATGCAATGGTAGAATACCTTGAAAAGTATGACCTACAATGTCCTCAGCAACATGGCTTCAGGAAAAAACACAGCACCACCACAGCTGTGTTAGAATTTGCCAGCTACATCCACCAGTCCTTTGACAATAACAAGCTTGTTGGCACTGCATTTATCGACCTTACTAAAGCTTTCGACACTGTGAATCACAACCTGCTCCTCACTCAACTAGCCACAGTTGGTGTCTCACAAAACACGCTGAAATGGTTTGGAAGCTACCTTGCTGATAGGTTGCAGCGGGTGAAAATATCTAGTGTCGTCTCCGAACTACAATATTTCCATTCTGGTGTCCACAAGGATCCATCCTTGGTCCTCTCCTATTTAGTGTCTTCCTAAACAACCTACCTCATTCTTGTAACTCAGGGCACTCCTATATGCCGACGATGCTGTCATCTACACAAACAACACTGATCCCACTGCGCTTAAGGACAATCTCCAAACTGGTTTTCTAGAAGTCAAAAAATTGTTCCATATGTACAAACTTGTCCTGAATTACAAAAAAACTAAGCTTCTGCTGTTCTCTTCCCCTCAACATAAGCACAGGTCGCATGTTACGTCAGTAAAAAACAACCTTGGAGCCCCCCTCGGACAAGCCCAACAATTCAGATATTTTGGTGTAACCTTAGACATCTATCTCTCCTGTGTATCCCACATTGAGACCGTTGCCAAGTCTGCGAATGCAAAATTAGGCCTGCTATTTAGGCAAAGAAGGAATCTAACCTCGGAAGCACTTAAACTTGTAGTCATCAGATCGGTATTATCCACCATTGACTACAGCCTGGCAATATATGGTGCAGCCGCCTCCATGTCCCTAAAATGGCTAAACATAACTCTTAACAAAGCATGTAGGCTCATCACGAACTCAGACCACCTCACTCACACATGTGATCTTTACGACAAACTGGCCAGCTCAATCTCCAAGGACAGATCACGTATCACTCATGTATACTAGCGAAGAAAGCTCTCAGTGGAGCTGCACCTACTAGAATCTCTTGCCTTCTGCCCAGATCCCACAAGGTCCACCATACCCAAGCCTTGGATTCTTAGCTCCTACTCGTACCCAGGTTCCAAACTTCACAGTGCCAACGGTCTTTCCTATACAGAGCCCCCAACTGGCTAAATGGCCTTGGCCTCGATTTAACAAGCCTAACTGGGATGTCCAAGTTCAAACACCTCCTACACCAACGCATCCTGCTAGAGAGCACCTGTAACTGCTTAAGTTAATAACAGCCTTGCCCACATAAAAATTAAGTCATTCCCATTTCTGCCCTCTAGGCCGACAGCCATGCCTTTTCTCCTTTGCCCTTGTCTTCGCTCTCTCCTCACTACTCTCACCATTTCCCCTTCCACTGCACTCTCCCTTGACAAAGCCTTTTGGCTGCTACCCTCCTCACTCCTTCTCCAACCCTCCCTACTCCTTCCCCTACTTCCCTTTCACTCCATTTTGTACTTCTTGATTTTGTCTCACAGTTTTAGCTGCGAATGTAAAAACAGTTGTGTACTATGATGCTTTCATTATTATCTGTAAAAGTTAATTTTGCCTTCCTTTGTCTGTATGTTCTACCCTCCCACTCGTTGACATGGAACCTTTGTATATGAGCTATTCTGTGCTCAAAGGTATTTGTAATCCAAGAATAAATAAATAAATAAAATAAGAATCACGGTAAGTACGTAATTTCCATTTCTCGCTGCACAATTCCAAAAGCTCGGCATTCAAGTCTTTCCATACCTGGATGATTGGCTTTTGACAAGTCCTTGAAGGCAGGAGACTCGGGAGGCAGTCACCACGTTGTCTCAGCTCCTCACCTACGTAGGAGTTCTGCTGAACCTGGAAAAGTTGCAGCTTCAAGCCCTCTGCAGCTCATCTTCATAGAGGCGCTCCTTGACACTTCCAAGGTGAGGGCCTTTCTCCCAGAGGACAGGAGAAATGACATTCTGCAGATGGCTCGCTTCATCAGAGAGAACAACCCTGTGCGAGTTCACTAGTTAGAAATCAGGAAGATGCTGGTGTACTCCAGCAAGCACTAGACTCAATATAGTCATGAACAAACAAATATAAACTTCCATTAATCAAGAAAAAATACACAGTTATGCATATGGGAAAGATAAATTATATCTTTAATTACATCTTACATGGAACTGTCCTAGGAATTATTAGAGAAAAAAGGGATCTAGGAATTATGATCGCACAGGATCTCTCTTTCAAATCACATTGCACACATATTAAACTGCATCTTAAGACATATTGAGAGCAGAAAAAGAGAGGTATTGGTGCCATTATACTCATCCCTGGTGCGGCCTATCCTTGAATATAGAGCCCAAGTCTGGTCTCCATATAAAAAAGGGGAAATTCAGATGATAGAGAGGCTACAAAGAGGGCTATTAGGAGCATAGAAGGGCTAAAAACAAGGACTTACCAACAGAGGTTAGTAGAGTTGGACATGTACACCCTGGAGCATAGGAGACGTAGGGGACATGTGTGTTTAGTATATAGAGCTTGGGAAAATTAGGGTCTATGGGACCTTCTGGCATTAAAAGAAAAAAACAAACACTATGTGACAAGGGCACACCCTCTGCAGCTGGAAGACAACAGATGCAAATCAGTGGCTAGATCCAAGTGGTTTAACCAAAGGGTGGTGACCGCTTGGAATGAGCTGCCACTAGAGGTAGTTGGTAGCAAAAAATTAGATCAGTTTAAATTAAACCTAGACAGATATTATGGAGTGAGAACATTTAATTCCTAAAGTAGCTATAAGCGAGCACCATGGACGTTAAGTCTAATGTGGCTCTGTATTACCTATGTTATGTTACTCTATGCAATGAATGTTGGGTCTCATGGCCTCCTTCTTTTTCATGGTGCCTCTGGCTGGATTGCACATGAGGACCACTCAGTGGATGCTCAGCACACAGTGGTCCCTGATGACACATCCATAGTCTTACCCCATCAAGGTGACCAATCCTCTGCGGAGATCTTTTGCATAGTGGATCCAGGGGGAGAACCTTCAACAAGGTTTGCCATTTGCTCGGCCCCCCCCGGAGTCTCAGATTACCATCACCACAGATGCATCTCTGATCAACTGGGGGGCTCACTGCCAGCAGTTCCACACTCAAGGAATATAGACTCAGAAGGAGTCTCATCTGCACATCAGTGTTCTGGAGATGAGAGCAGTCCTGTATACTGTTCGAGCCCTGAAGGATGTCCTCTGTCACAAAGTACTCCTTCTTCAGATAGACAACAAGGCATTGATGTATCACATCAACAGAAAGGGGGGAGCCCACTCCTACCCCTTGTGCAGAGAAGCCATGAGGGTATGGGAATGGTGCCTCGAACACAGTGCTCTGATTCAGGCAGTCTGTCTGCCAGGAATTCAGAACAACCTGGCAGATCACTTCAGCAGAACAGAGGTGGATTCTCACGAGTGGTCACTTGCACTAGACATCATGCAGTCGCTCTTCGATGGGTGGGGCAGTCCAGACATGGACCTTTTAGCATCCCCACTCAGTGCAAAACTGCCTATATTCTGCTCCAGAAATCCAGAACCTGTTTTTTTTTTTGTCAGGATTCATTCAGACAGTGGTGGACAAGACACTTTCTGTATGCATTTCCCCTGCTACCCCTAGTTCAGAGGGTGCTGCTCAGACTAGAGGCGCAGAGGAACAAAATTATTCTAATTGCACCATACTGGCTTCGTCAGATCTGGTTTCCATTAATCAACAAGTTGTCGGAGGCCCCTCCGAAGCAACTGCCTCTATAGACGGACCTCGTGACACAAGGATCCCTGTTTCATCCCAATCTGCACTCCCTTCATCGCCATGCCTGGCTTCTGAGGAGATAGAAGTGGGTAGGTTCAAATTTTCCCAGAGAATCTCACAGATTCTCTTGGCAGAGCGTAAGCCCTCCACCAGGAAGACTTATACCACTAAATGGAAGTGTTTCTCACTATGGTATGCTAAGATCCTGCTGGATCCATTCCAATGCCCACCAAATAAGCAGTATAGTGCAGTGGTTTATGGCTCTGAGCTGCAAATCTGGTGACATCCAGCAGACTAGACGTGGGTTTGAATCCCACAGCTTCCACTTCCATACTGTGTGCCCCTGAGCAAGTCACTTAACTTCCCTGTGCTCCCAGGTCGTACCTGTAAAAAAGCTTTCAGCTTAGTGTGCTACTCCTGGTTAAACAAGTAAAAAAAAAAAATTAAAATAAAAGTGTTGGAGTACCTGTTAGACCTTTCAGATGCAGGACTGCAATATTCTGCAGTCAAGGTACACCTATGCGCATGTTCTGCCTATCACAAGCCAGTCCAGTATATGTCTCTTGTTCAGCTGCCTTTGTTCAAGAGATTTCTCAAAGGCATTGTACACACAAGGCCTCTGATTAGGAAGCTGGTGGTCGCCTGGGACATTAACGTTGTGCTGGATATGCTCATCCGTAAGCCTTCTGAGCCTCTAGCCACATGTGAATTGAAGTTCCTGACCTGGAAGACTAACTTCCTAGTAGCCATCACTTCTGCTCACAGGGTCTCTGAAATACATGCCTTGGTCACAGACTCTCCATACACTGTCTTTCACAAAGACAAGGTGGTTCTCTGTACTCATTCTAAGTTCCCACCCAGTGTGGTGTCAGAGTTTCACCTCAACCAGCCCTTGGTTCTGCCTGCTTACTTCGCTACTTCCAAAATGAAGGGGAATGTACCCTTCATTCTTCGGATGGCAAGAGAGCCCTATGGTTCTACATAGATAGGACTGGGGAAATCCATAAAGGGAAGCAACTCTGTGTCTTTCATTGCAGCCCATCTGGGTCAGCAAGTATCCATCAGATGCAGTTCTGCTTGGGTAGTGGCATGCCTTCGCCATTGTTATTTTATGGCGCAGGTCAAGTTGGAAGGTCAGGTACGTGCCCACTCAACCAGAGCGGTTGCTGCGTCCCTCGTGGAGATATGCTCAGTTCCCCTTACTGAGATTTGTAAAGCGGCTACATGGAGCTCAGTGCACACCTTTGTCAAGCACTACACTTTGGATGTCTCTGCCAGACAGCATGCTTCCTTTGGCAGGACAGTCCTTAATGGAATTCTGTCCTTAGTGAGCTCCGTCTCCTGCCACCCTTCTCGGGGGATCGGTTTAACTTGATACGCTAACCCAGAAGTGTGAATAAACAGTGAAGACTTACGTCCAGGAAGATATGGAAATTACTTACCTACCTACCATATTTCTTGATCTTCTTGGACAAGTCTTCACCTTTTATTCACATGCTCACCCACTATCCCAAGCTATTCAATTTCTACCAACCTTAACTCATCTGGAGGCATCCAACTGAAAATTGCACACCAGACATGCTTCGTAGCCAGAGAAACCGCTTTCAACTCCTAACGAACAAGGACACGGAGGATCGCGGCGCTTCAGATTCAGAGACCTCTCAGCCAGGTAATGCGGTGGGGAGAGGGGAGAGAGGAAATCGAGCCACAAGGCAAAAGTTAATAAAAAAAAGTCTCGACTCTCCTCAAAGCGACGCAATATTGCGAGCGATAAACAAATTTCGAGGGGAGATGTGGGACACCCTCAGAGATGTTCGCTCAGAGATAGGGGCCTTGTAGACTAGACTAACGGAGGCAGACAACCAGATCACAGCTAACACCTCCCGGCTAAACTCGCTAGAAACAACCATTCAAAATCTGGCTGCCGAACAACTGCTCATGTCAATAAGACAAGAAGACTCTGAAAATAGGAGCCGGACGAAAAATATCAGAATTTATGGGATACCTGAAGATGAGGAGGGCCATGATCCCATGGCCTTTGCCGATTATCTCCTGCATCTGCTGCTTGAGCTAGAGCCAGATTAACAACTGGATATTGAATGGGCACATAGGCGCTGATACCCAAGGCTACCTGCCCAGATGCTTGGCCCCGTTCTTTCATTATCCGCTTCCAGAGCTACAGCGTCAAAGAGCAGCTTCTCAGCAAGGCATGGAGGAAACAGAAAACCATGCTAGGTTCATGCAGGCTGATCTGGGACAACGACTATGCGCCATGCACCCAAAGATTGAGAAGGGAGTATGCTCCTCTTTTTCCCCTTCTGTGGGCCCAAAAACTGAAGTTTAAAACCCCGTATCTGGCCAGGCTCACGATACATTATGCAGAGGGGGCCAAAACTGACACAACAGCCCAGGAAGCCAGGGAGGATCTTAAAAGAAGAGGCATGTTAAAGGATAACAGTCCTGGACAGGCAACCCAAAGAACAAGACCCAATCTACCTTCTGACAGGGACAGACAGAGAGTCAGCCTCTCCCTACCAGAAATCCTGGATAAACTGAGACAATTTCAAAACCCCACTCTGCAAACCTGAAAGGTAAAGACTCAGTGAACCTTGGTTTTACTGCCTGGTTTTGACCGGCGAGGGGTGGATTGGGGGTGGGGGTGATTCCGGGCAGACTGGATGTCCTCCTTCTGTTTGGACTACTCCGGCCATGGGTGGTCTGGGGAGGCCCTTCGGTTGCCTGGGGTCGCTGGCTGCCCCTGCTGCCTGGCTTCACTCCTGTTCTCCTGGCCCTCAGAGGCCTAGCTGTGGGATGATCTCCTGCCTTATCCCTGCAGTTACCACAGCGATGGGAAAATTTGGGCTGCTGAGTGGATCACCTTCGCCCTGGGACAAATGGAAGCGACACACACACACACACACACACAGAGCAATTGTGAACTGAGGGGTAAAAATGTGGCAAACTTTTGTTTAACTACTGGGAGTTAGTTGGGGGTGGGAGTAGGGGGGTGGGAGCAGTGGTGATTTCTGGGCGGGCCAGATGGCCTTCCTCCTTAGACTACCCCACAGTGGTGGGGGTGAAGCTCTGGCCGTGGCGTAGTTCTGGAGGGGGTTCCGCTTGGTTCCCTGGGGTTGCTGGCTGCTCCGGCCGCTTGGCTTCACCTTCATCCTCCTGGCCCTCAAAGACCTAACCGTGGGATGATGTTCTTATCCTTTCCCCTCAATCTTCACAGGGATGGTACAGCTCGGGACACTGAAGGGATATCCCTCGCTCTGGGATAAATGGAGAAGATACGCACCCTCAGTGATTCTTAACCACATTTAACCCAAGGCATCTTAAAGGACAACGGTCCTGGACAGGCAACCCAAAGAATAAGACCCAATCGACCTGCTGTAGCAAACTTTGGTTTTACAGCTTGGCTTTGACTGGGGGGGGGGCTGGAGTGGGGTGTTGGGGGTGGTGGTGATCCCCAGGCGGACTGGGTGTCCTCCTTCTACTTAGACTACCCCTCGATGGTGGGGATTGGTCTCTGGTTGTGGGGTGGCTCGGGGGGGGGCCCTCAGTTGTCTGGGGTCGCCAGCTGCTTCTGCCCAACTGGCTCTGCTGTAGTTCTCCTGGCTCTCAGAGGTCTAGCTATGGGATGAACCCCTGACTACTCCCTGCAACTACCACAGCGATGGAATACTTTGGGCTGCTGAGCGGATCATCCTCGCTCAGGGACAAATGGAAGTGACACACACACCCAGTGATAGTGATCTGAGGGGCAAGGATGAGGCAAACTTTAGTTTGACTACTGGGAGTTGGTTGGGGGGAGCAGGGGGTTGGAGTGGTGGCGATTTCTGGGCGGGCCAGGTGTCTTCCCACTCCTTAGGCTGCTCCACGATGGCGGGGTGAATCTCTGGCTGTAATTGTAGTTCGGGAGGGGTTGCTACTTGGTTTATTGGGGTTGCCGGCTGCTCTGACCACCTTGCTGTACCTTGATCCTCTTGGCCCTTAAGGATTTAACCATGGGATGATACCCTCACCCCTTCACTGCAACCTCCGCAGGCGTGCTGCAACTCGGGTCACTGAAGGGATCTCCCTCGCTCTGGGATAAATGGAGAAAATATACACCCCCAGTGACTCTTAACCACATCCATCCCAAAGAACTATGTGCCCTTTTCAGGGGCATAGTCTGCTTGGACAGTTAAGGCCCCTTGGAAAACCTGTTACGGACTTTATAAAGCTGGGGGGGACCATGACAAACTCCAGTTTGCCTCTCTAATTTACTGCCCTTGTTTTTCCCTTCCCCCCCCTTCCTTTCCCCTCTCCCACTCTTTTCCCTTTTTCTTTCCCTTACCCTTTAACTCCCCTTTTTCTAATGATGGTCTCATTGAACAGAGATGTGGATCCCCCTTGGTGACCCCCGGCCTGATGTAGATTGGCTTGGTACCGGGCGGCCTGAGGGGGGTCGGGTTTGGGGATTAGGAATCTTCCCTGATTGTTGTTAAGGGTCCTGATAAATCTAGATGATCAAACTTTTTGTCTGCTGTATGACGAAGTCGGTTGAGATGCAGTGATCTCCCAGTTTTGTGTTCTCCCATTTGGACCCTTTTGTCGGCTGCTTTCCCACCCAATTGGTGAAGGGGTAGGCCCCTCCCTTTGGTGGATTTTCAAAGCCTCACCGGGTAGCCTGGGAGGCTGTGACATAAACAATATGCTTAAATATTTCTTTTTTTTTTTTTAACTTTCCTTTGTTTCTCTCTGCTTAAATATTTCTGGTCTACCTTTTATTAAACCGAGGAATAGTGGGTAATTTTGTTAACTCCAATAGCTCTGTGGGACTTTTCCCTTGCCTATACATGTCTGTCCAACCCCAATATGGTGGCGTTTGTAAGACCCTATTATTGTGAGGGTCTTTTTAACTCTCCTATGGTTCTTCCCCTTTCCCGGGGGCTCTGAGGACCAGGATTCTAGTCAGGAGAGTGTTCTCCTCCCCTGACTGGAACACCCCAAGGTGGACTGGTGTACTCGCCTCACATTTGGAAGCCTCAGTGTACATAGTTAAAATAGTTAAGGTCATTGTTAAGATTTTATTGTTTGTTAGGCTCTGGATATGTTTTTACAGAGTTAATAGGTTGGGGGTTGGAAAAAACACAGAGAGATGATCACATCACTGTTGTTATGCCGGTGGTGATTCTTGAAGGCTGCCTACTATGTGGGGGCTGCGGGACGGACCTTCTTCCCTTTTGTTGCTGGTCCTCCAGTAGGTGAGAGGGATGGGGGAGACAGGTGGTATCGATGCCTCGGCTGTCCTCTCTGTGGCCTTAGGAGTGGTCTGGGTGGAACTAGCACAGTCCCCCTGGGTGGCTGAAAAACAAAGAAAGAAAGCACGAAAACAGTAAATGGTGAAGCAGTTCCATGCTTACCACACTGGTAAAAATATTCTCCCAAAATATCAGCAGGCTCCACAACCCAATCAATTGCTCCTGTACCATGCAGTATCTTAAAAAAACAAGGAGCAGACAAATATATGCTACAGGAAACACACCTGTCTGCTGCTGAACATAGGAAGCTGACCTGGGGTCGGAGGTACAAAGTATTCGCCTCCTCTCACCCCACTGGATGGAAACGGGGGATGGCCATTCTTGTGCCAACCACAACACCACTAGAGGTGCAAAAAGCCTACACTGACAGCCAGGGTCATTTTATTATACTACAAGGGAGACTATACGCCCAGGAGGTCACCCTGATAAATGTGCATCTCCTCCCATGTCCAAAACTCCAATTTTAAAAGCATTATGGTCAAAAATTACAGAACTTTTCCAGGGACAATTGATTCTGGGTGGGGATCTCAATCTCACATTATCCCCGAGTAAGGACAGTTCTAATCCCCAGCCAGGCCGTCAGGTAAGTTCTGTAAAATACCTAAGGGGAATACTGGACCACTTGGGGATCGTCGATATTTGGCGTTAACTGTTCCCCTTGGATCCAGGCTACACTTTCTATTCAAATAGATTCCATACTCACTCCAGATTAGACTACTTTCTAACTACATGCGAGCACCTCTCCCTTATTCAGGACATCTCAGTTGGGCCAATGGTTCTCTCTGACCATCACCCACTCATTTTAAAACTTGAACTCGGGACGAATGCAAAACCTTTGCAGTGGTGGCTTAACCCCATTCTACTGAAAGATCAACAATATGTTAAAGTGCTAAAACTTAGAATTCCCCAGTTTTTTTCAGAAAATGATTCCCCGGAACTCTCTAATGCGATAACATGGGTTGCAATGAAAGCCACTCTTAGAGGCAAAACCTTTGCATATGCGACCAAAAGGAAGCGGGAACTTGAATCGACATACAAAAAACTCACAGAGGACCTTAAAAACTATCATTTGTTGTATAGGGAGGGGGATGAGGAGGTGAGACAGAGAATGCAAGAGACCAAAGCTAAGATACAGAAACTCTTTAGTATATATAAAAACCCAGCAGACACTACTTTACTTAAAACAGGCCAGATACGGGGGCCAGAGAGGCACGCCAGACTAGCTAGCGACTAAGAAATCAGAAGAAGTCGATAACTATCCTGAAATTATGGACCCCATGACTGTTCGGTTGTATCATGGTGAAGCTGACAGCAGACAAACTTTTGTCACATACTACCAGAAACTATACCAACAAGAGACTACTGTGAGGAGTGAGGAAAGACCAGCCTTCCTCAGGGACATCCCTCTGCCTCGTCTAACTGAGGCCCAGAGGAAATCCCCTGAGACCCCTATATCAACTGAAGAGATACTAAATGCCATTAATGCCCTATCCACACAGCGTTGCCCAGAACCAGATGGACTCCCAGCGGAGTGGTACAAAATGTTTGTAAAGGAACTATCTCACAAGATGTTGTTAGCATTTCTCAAGGTGGCGGGTGGAGACCATGCTCCCCCCTCTTTGCAATATGCTATAATAGCAGCCATCACAAAACTGGAAAAAGATCCAACTAACCCCTCATCTTAGCGCCCAATCTCGATCTTGAACACGGACTACAAAATTTTCATGGCAGTTGGGGTGTATAGGTTGGAAGGTCTCCTAGCTGACCTAATACACCCTGACCAGGCAGGTTTAATAAAAAAAGAAACACAACGGATAATACTCGTCGGACTTTGATTTTGATTGAACATATCCAAAATCGCTAAATCCCTGCAGCCCTTCTGAGCCTGGACGCCGAGAAGGCTTTCGACAGAGTGTCCTGGCCAGTTCTCTGGGACACCCTGTCAAAATTCCAGTTCCCTGAATCGTTCATCACCTGGATGAAAAACATGTACGACGCACCACGTGCCTATGTGAGAATTAATGGGGGTATATGTTCACCCTTCCCCCTCCAGCACGACACCAGACAGGGCTGTCCGCTATCCCCTTTGATGTTTGCCCTATACTTGGAGCCTTTGGCTGTGGCTTTGAGAAGCTCTCCAGGAATCGAGGGTATTCCCATGGGCCAGAGGGAATACAAGCTCAGCCTGTTCACTGATGATATTCTCTAGACCCTTTTGTCCCCAGAGGCTTCGATCCCTGCTGTCTGGAACATCTTGGAGAGATCTGAGCTAGTGGCAGGTTTCAAATTGAACATTACCAAAACCGAGGTTCTTCTATTTAATTTTTTCCCTCTGCCCGCTCTGTTGGAGATCCACTAAACTCAAATACACGGGGATCCATGTGCCCCTTGACCTGGGAGTCCTGGAGGTGATTAACTATGAGCCACTAACCACTGTGATCCAGAAGGACTTAAATAGGTGGTCTCTCCTTCACTTTTCCTTCTTTCAACGTATTGAAATCATTTGCATGAATGTACTAACTCGTCTTCTGTATTTGTTTCAAAATATTCCTTTCTTCCCTTCATTATGCTACTTTAAATCCTGAGATAGGATGATTTCTTCTTTTATCTTTTGGGGGTGGGGGGGGGCAGAGGCCTCGAATTCAACTATCAATATTGCAACTACTGTCGTGGCCAAAAATATTGGCGTCCTTGCACTTTTTTCAAATAACTCACAATTTCCTCCAAACATAAGTTGAAATTAACAACAGTATTTGGTCTCCACAATTCTTTATTTCTCTGTTAATATTACAGAACCTTTGTTTTTGATTCAGAATTTAATATATCCTTTTAAATCAGAAAATGCAAAGAAATGACATTGACAAAATTATTGACACCCTAGACTTGATATTTGGGAGCACAGCCTTTGGTCAAAATAACTGCAATCAGCCGCTTCCTATAGCCATGGATGAGCTTCCTGCACCTCTCTACTGGCAGTTTGGCCCACTCTTCTTGTGCAAACTGCTCTAGTTCTCCCAGATTTGAAGGGTGTCTTCTCCCAACTGCTGTATTCAGATCTCTCCACAGGTTTTCAATGGGATTTAGATCTGGACTCATTGCTGGACTCTTCAGAACAGTCCAGCGTCTTGTCTTGAACCATTTCTGGGCGCTTTTTAAAGTGTGTTTGGGGTCATTGTCCTGCTGGAAGACCCATGACCTTCGGAGACCCAGCTTTCTGACACTGGGTTCAACATTGCGCTCCAAAATGGCCTGGTAATCTCCAGATTTCATGATGCCAGGCACACGTTCCAGGCACCCAGTGCCAGAGGCAGCACAGCAGCCCCAAAACATCACTGAACCTCCTCCATGTTTGACTGTAGGGAAGGTGTTCTTTTCTTTGAAGGCTTCATTTTGTTTTCTGTAAACATAGAGATGATGTGCTTTACCAAAAAGCTCTAATTTGGTCTCATCTGTCCACAGGACATTCTCCCAGAAGGATTTTGGCTTGTTCAGGCGTGTTTTGGCAAACTCCAGTCGTGCTTTCTTATGTGTCTCTCTCAGCAGTGGGGTCCTCCTGGGCCTCCTACCATGTAACCCCCTTTCATTGAGTTGGCGATGGATGGTGCGAGTTGAAACTGTTGCACCTTGTGTCTGAAGGTCAGCTTGAATCTGTTTGGCAGTTGATCGAGGTGCTTTCTCCACCATTCAAACAATCCTGCCTGCAATCTCGATCAAGTTTCTTATGCCACGCCCAGGGAGGTTACAGTGCCATGGGCCTTAAACTCCTGTTAACATTACATACGTAGAAACAGGAACATCAAGGTCTCTGGAGATTGATTTGTAGCCTTGAGATTGTCCATGCTTGGCTACAATCTTCTGCCTGACCTCCTCAGACAATTCTCTGGCTTTCTTTCTTTTCTCCATGCTCACTGCGTACACACAGTGACACAAAACAGGAGAATGAGTCCTTTTCTCTATTCAAACTGGTTGAATGAGTGATTTTTATATTGCAGGCACCTGCAACTCACCACAGGTGAGTTCAGTTCCAAAGTGAAGGAGAATCACCTGCTTGAAATGTAATTATTTCTAACTACTTCTAAAAGGTGCCAATAATTTTGTTCGGGCCATTTAAGGATTTCTGTGTGGAATAAGCTAAGACTTAGTAAATTTTTGTGCTTTTTGTGTTTTATTCCACTGCAAACCAAAGAAATACATATGTGGATACCAAAATATTTTTTAACTTCAACAATTTTCTGGAAGGAATGGTGCATTATTAGAAAAAAATGCAAGGGCGCCAATATTTTTGGCCACCACTGTACCTCCGGCTAAGGGGGGAGTAAACTTACCCAACTTAAGCTCTATGCCCAAGCCACTTTTCTTCGCACTCTCTTCCTCTGGCTATTTAAAAATATAGAATGCCACGGAAGGCCCTAGAATTTTTACTGAACGACATGCACAATATTTTGAGACTTCTCTTTTCATCGGACAGTAAGACACCCTCACTAAAAGAGTTCTCACTAATTACAGCCAACACATTCAGAATTTGGTTTGGGGTGAGGAAAAAAATGGAATTCAAGCCAACATTTGATTACTGTAAAATAATCTTGTAAGACGAGTCTTTTATTCTTTCATGTGGAGATGCCTCCTTCTCTGAGTGGTGGTTAAGTGGTCTATCACATGTTTTCCAGTTTTTGGGTAAGCATGGGGTCCTCCCATTTGAAAAAGTAGTGGGAGAATATGGTTTGAGGAAAACAGATTTTTTTCCGATACTTGCAAGGGAGAAACCACATTCTGAGATGCCACACGATAACTGCCAAGATCCCTTCCCTAATGCCTACTTTCTTAATACGTTTATAGATTTTATACAGGGAAATCCCTGGGAACACTTGATAGGAAACTTATACAAATCACTAAGAGAATTAACGTCTTACTCCACAGAATCGATTCTGAATAACTGGAATAGGGAACTGGAACCGGAGATGGACTATGTACAGTGGACGTCAGCAGCCCTCTCATTGGTAAAAGTGGCCTCATCCTTATTTTGGAGAGAATTCTCAAGGAAATGTAGAAGTAGGTATTTCCGCCCTCTGGCAGCCTTGACAAAGTACTTACCAGATAACTATGGACACTGCTGGAGAAAATGTGGCTGTACCCTGGTGAGTTTAGGACACATTATGTAGCAATGTCCTGTTCTTATGCCCATCAGGGGCGGGATATTCAGACTGCGCTAAAAAGATGCACAATAGCAGGAGCAGGCACAAGTGCAGTGCGCCACTGCGCAACACACGCAATATTCAAACCAAGCGCAGGCTAAGGTGCGCTTGCGCAACACAGCTGAATATCATGCCACCTGCGCCATGGCGCAACCAGGGATGCGCAGTGGAGCAGGGCCGATGCACAGTAGCACAACCAGATGCGCAGTAGCACAACCAGTGATGCACAGGGACAGGATGCAAGGGTGCACCACCCATGGAAGCCATGGGCGGAGGAGCACGCAGCAGGCCACACAGACCCACCCCAACCCAGGCACCCCATGAACTGCACAACCAGAGGTGAGCTGGATGGACCACCAGCCTATGAACACCAGCACTAAATCAACAGCCGGGGCACGGTGCCCCAGCACACCCCCCTGGCAAGCAGTGACTGCAACACAAGGAGGGCCGGCCCCCCAGTGCCACCCCACCCCACCAATGCAGAGCACACCCTGCACAGTGATCCCAAGACACCCTGCCCAGAAGCAGCGCTCAACAGTGCATGGCATTGAATGCATGCCACCACCACCACTGTGACAATGCAACCCTGTGCACCATGGAGCCATGCATGGCAGCCCCACTGTGAACACCCCGCAGCGGGCAACACCAGCCACTGACGCAACAACTGCATACACAGTGCCCCCCTGCCTGACCCCTTCCCCATGGCACAGCAGAGAGGTCGACCCTGCGTCAGTACCCGAGGGACCCCACATGTGACAAGGCCTGCCCTGGACACCCCCACCAGCAGGACAGCACCCCGCACACCCACCCATGCACACACCCTGTCCAAGCACTGGCCCCAACAGACAGCACAGCTGCCCACTGTGGTGCATGGAGCTATGCGCCACACAGGATGCGACACAGGGCACAGACAAACCCCCACCCTGTCCCAAGGGTACCCCGACACAGGGCCACAAAAACAGGGCAACAGATGCTGCTGGTGTGTGTCCACAGATGCCGTGTACCCACGGCCTGCACCCCACCATGGCACAGGTGAACTAGCCATCAGGCACATGTGAACTAGCCATCAGGCGCATGCACCATGAAGCCGTCCGCTGCCAGCATGCGGCCGGAGCACAAGTGACAGACAGTAGAACACAGACACCGCAACAGACACCAGCGAAGCATGGAGGGGGACAACAACAGCAGCATAGCCCACAGTGTCACCTGAGGCAGACGTGCAACAAACTGGTGACAGGACGCAAGCTGCCATGGAGCCGTGCCCAGAGAGCGGCTGGAATGGACAGCCACCAATGACATGCCAGCAGACCGTTCGTACCACAGACATGCAAGGGGGCCCAGCTGCACGGGCCATGGGCAGACTGACTGGGGCGTCTGGGACACAGCACATGCACCAGGGACCACTGCACACAGGCATCCAGTGCACAGGGAACAACACACATACCACAGACAGGGACCGTGTCCCCCATGCACCCCAGTAGTGGGGCCCTGCCAGACACACACACGCCCAGGCCTGCACAACCCCTGACGCCATGCACACCACTGCAGCAAAGCACCATATGCCCGCTGCAAATCAGAGACCACCACAGTTGTCATATCAAACATGAATATATTGCATAGGTAAACTGTACTAGCAACAAAACAAACAGAACTAAGTACAAAGTGGGGGGGGGGCCCACAATCCAGGTGGGGGTGGGCATGGGGCAAGGGGTGCATCAGGAAGTGGGACAAAGGGGTGTGGGAGACAGTCCAGGGAGGGAATGCACATCACGTGTGCCGCAGGCCCTACTGGTGGCCCCTCTGCTCACTCCGGTCCCTGTGGCGCTGCCTGTGCCTCCTTCGGTCGCCACACTCCATTCCCTGGAGCAGCTCCAGAGTAGCCCGGGTCATCTGTAGTAGCTCTTGTATGTGCCGCTCCAGGGTAGTCCAGCGTTGTCCACCTAGGACAAGTGAGCAGAGTCAGTAGGCATGACTGGCCTGACCCCTGCAGCCCACCCAGTGTGCACGGCATACAGCCGTGGGCCACGCCCCTGTGATGGCATGCGACCACCCACAATGTCCGCGCCCACAAGACCCACCTACCCAGGCACCCATAGCCATGCAGAACGTTGCACACACCCACCGCCCATGTTCTGCACAGCACCAGTGTGGCCGTACAGTGACATGGCTATGCAGTGTGAAGGCAGTGACACAGCCATGGACCCAGTGCACGCACAGCCCACCTGCGACACCCACCCACACATGCAGCGCCACAGGACAGTGCTATTGCTGAGTGCACCGTGTGGCATGCACGGCAGTGGGGCCAAATGCGGGTGGCCACGCCCAGCCACCACCCCTGCAACCCACCATGCACAGATGTAAGGGGAAACATGGCACTCACCTGCATCCTGGTCAGCAGGGTGCTGCTGATCCATGGCACCACCAACGTGCCCTGGCTGCAAGGCCACGCCACCCACTCTGGCTTGATGTCCCTGTCCACGGGCCAGACGGGCCCTTCGGCGATCCTCCAGGCCTAGGGTGCAAACATAGAGAGGGAAACATCAGTACAGGTCAATAACGTAGCCCCCCCCCTCGCTGTGTACGTGCCCGCATAGCCCAGCCATGACGCACCCCCACCACCACCCCCACAAGACGGCCCCCAACCCCCTGTGGCGTGGCCTGATGCACACCACGATACCTGGACAGACAGACACTACCAGTGATGGGATGGAGCACCTACCTGGCTGTTGCACGGCACCCTGCCGGGTGCGTGCCTGCAGTCGCCCTTAGCGGTCAGAGTCCCGCTGCTGAAGGTTGCCATAGCGGTGGCAACACTGCTTTGCTGACCTGCTGCTCCCTGTTGCCACCTCCAGGCCCTCTGCGACCTCCTGCCACACAGCAGTCCGTGGCCTCTGGTGGGGTTCCTACCCAAAGAGGGCACCAGCATGTGGCTCTACCAGGGCCAGCAGGTTTGCCAGTTCGATGGCACTCCAGACAGGCGCTCTGGTCCGAGGCATGGTGCTGTCTCAAATGTCATCAAAATGGTGCTCTGTAGCGCACGTGCCCCACTTGCGGAGGCAGCGCAGTACTGCGCTGCCAGTCCATATTGCGCTGTCACCGGGCTGCGCAATAGGGGTGCAGCCATGCGGACGCATGGCACCTAGGGGGCAGAGGTCGACCGCAGGGTCAAGGATCTGTCCGTGCACAGAGCGCCACAGCGCTATTGGGATGCCCTGCGTGTAGGGCGGTAGGGTGCATGTGTATGACACCCTGCAGTGGCCTACCACGCTGTGGTGCCATGGCGCCCTCGGTGCACCATGGCACGAGTGCCCCACGGGCATACAGCGCACTAGCACCACAGGCACAGTGGTGGCCATGCTCTGCACTGCCTCCCATGCACAGCACATCAGCAGCGCCGCAAGAGTCGGTGTCAGCACCCCGAGCATGCGCCATGTGGTGCCAGTTGCGCAAGTCACAGTGGTGTGCCATGGCCTGAGCACTCTCACCAACATTGCGCAAGGCGCAACAGCGCGATATTCAGGCAGGTTATGCAAATCAGCTCATTAGCCATTCCACGGTGCATCCACTGCATTAGCATCCACTTACAGTTGCGCCTGCCCTCATTTGCATGCGTTGCGATATATATATATATATATATATATATATATCACCTGGTCCTGCAGAGGCCATGGATTGGTGTTGCATGCTGTTGGGATGTGGGGACTGTGGTTTGGGAGGGCTGTATGGGACTGCACAGTCCAAGGTAACTCCTGTCTTGCCCACAGGTGCGAGCATGACCGAGCATGAGGAAGAGGAGGAACAGGGAAGGAGGAGGAGGAGGCCCAGCTTCACCAGGGCTGAATCTGATGCCCTGTTCGAGGCATATCTAGACAGGGAGCCGCTGCTTAGCGGACAGCGGGGAACGCCACAGGCCCGTGCAGCGGCATGGGGTGAGGTGGCGCGAACTGTGAACCAGCAGGGCAGCCACCAGCGGTCCATGCAGGAGTGCAAAAAGAAGGTAGGCACGGACAGGAGGCGGATCAAGGAAAAAAGTGGCTGCCATCAGGGCGGCACATGCTGCCACTGGTGGGGGCCAGCCGGATGTACCCCGCCTGACACCACAGGAGGAGCGGGTGGCCAGCAGCATGCGGTGTAGTGCCATTGAGGGCATTCCTGGTGGTGGCTTCCAGATGGGTGGCAGCCCATTACTGCATGGTAGGGCTGGTGCTGTCAGTGTGTGGGTGGTGGGGGCATGTCATAGGGCAAGGCGGAGCCACTAATGCTACTGTGTTCCTTTACAGCTTCTGAGCATCTTCATTGGGCAGCCTTGGTGGGTATGTCCACCGAGGGAGAGGCCCTTGACATGGAGGATCGCCCATCCACCTCCACAGGTGTCCGAGGGACTGGTCAAGTGCATACCTGCACGTCTGTCTGGACTGATGTGGGTGTGGACAAGGCCCTGCCTGTGTCCCAGCGTGACATCGCCCCCAGTCTCCAGTGTTCTGGGCCACAGATTGGGGCTGGATCCAGCACCGATGATGATGGGTCGCACGTCCCAGACAGTGATACATGTGGGACACGGGATGGTCCGACAGCAGGCAACCGCACGTGCGATACCGTGGATGATGCTACCGTGGCTGCATGGGTAACAACCCAGTCCCAGCCTGTGCCTGTATGCCCCAGTGGGGCAGCACTGGTGTGCATCCAGGGCAGTGGGGCTGTTGCAGCTGCTGCGGCAGCGCCGTTATACCCTGGCGGTCGGCAGCTGGGGGGCATCGCCAGCAGTCGGCCAGTGATAACGGGGGGACAGTGTAGGGGTGGTGGTAGTGCACTGCGTGTGGATGTGCCCAGGCATGGCTCTGGTGTGCAGCGCTCAATGTCAAGGGGTGCTGGCCAGCAGGGCCAGGAACACCACGAGGGACAGCATGCTGGACCAGCAGATGACCCCTTGGACGACCACAGCTGTCTTCTCCTGGCCTCAGTTGATCAGCAGATGTGGTTCGTGACGGCGGGGGATGCACTCAGTATGGTTCTGCGCCAGGCAGAAGAGCGGCGCAGCATGGCTACACTGGCCACCCAGTTTGGTGCCCAGCTGCCGCAGACACCACACAGTGTCATGTCCACCCCCCCGTTCCCGACATCGTGCAACACCTGCTGTGTCGACAGCGAGGTCGGCTGTGGGCATACCGAGCACACCTGGCATAAGCATGTTCAGTGTGCTGCATACCCCTGCACGGACACAGTCGCGTTCATGCAGCGTCACTCCTGGGGGCCCGTTGGTGCCACCCCATGAGGCCACTGGTCAGCCTGGCACAGCTGGTAGGTCTTAGCGGGGCTGCCCATGCATCTATGGTGGCTGTGGTACTGTGCCGCATGACTGACCTGTCTCCCACCGTGGCCACTGTCTGCCGCTGCCCTGTGTGCACTGTGGTGTGCATTGTGCGTTGCACGGGTAGGGTACCCAGCCCTGCACACACACACACACACACACACACACACACACACACGCATCACTGTGCACACCCTTCCGGCTGCTGGCCACTGTGGTGTGTGCATGATGATGCCTGTGTAGCGCTGTCCACCACTGTGCAATGGTGCCCAGTGTCTGAGGCACGCACAGTGACAGCCACTGGGCTTGGTCATGTGTGGTCCTGTGTGGGTGTGGGGGTGGCTGTTGGCGTCGGCATGCCGCTGCCCTTTGGGCATGTTTTGTGGTGTGTGTGCACGTGTCGTCTTCAGCCCTCCCCATCCCTGCCATCGTTTGCGGTCCCTCGCTCAGGCCCATTCCTTTACCGCCGTCTGCCCCTGGTGTGCAGCTCTGCCTGTCTGTGGGCTGTGCCCTTGCCCTTGGTGGTTGCACATGGCCCCGTGACCTATCTGTGTTGTCCGAAGTGCTCCACTGCAATGGTGTCCCGGTGCTGCTGTGCCATCCACAACAGCCAGGAGTCTTATCGCCCAGGGGGTGGCTGCCCTACGCCAGCAGGACCGGCGTACTCATTGTCCCCACCGCTGTCCCCCTCTTCGTTCCTCTACGGCTATCCCACAGTCATTGGCCATGTTGTGCAGGATACAGCAAGCCAGGAATAGCCCGGAGGCCTTCGAGGGGCTGTACTTTAGGGCACTACCTGATGTATCCAGGCACCGGAACCATGCCTTCAGCAGCCCGAACACCCGCTCAATGACATTCCGTGTTGTGGCGTGTGCCTCATTATACCGTAGCTGCAGTGGGGTCATGGGGCGCCGGTATGGTGTGAGCAGCCAGGGCTGTAGCGGGTAACCACTGTCACCTGCGTGTAGAGGGGAGACATTAGCATGGTGGTCTGCGTCACTATGCCATGGGCCTTCATGGCTGGTACCCATGGCACCTCTGACAATGCACCCCCCCACGTCTGCTCACGTTGTTCTGCGTGATATGCATACTCACCTACTAGATGGCCGATGGGGATGTCCCCACTGTCAAACCTGTGGCATAGTGCAGACTGGTGCCAGATGAAGGCATCGTGTGCTCCCCCAGGGTGCGTGGCACAGACATTGGTTATGCGCCCCCTGGCATCGCACACCACCTGGCAGTTTATGCTCGGGTAGCCCTTGCGGTTGATGTATGCCGCGCCCTCCGGGCCAGGTGGCATGCGGATACCTACATGGGTGCAGTCAGTGGCCCCGAGCATGCCAGGCAACCGTGCTACCCTGTGGAACTCCTGTATGCGGTGGGGAAATGGATGTACTCCGCAGCATGTGGCAGTAGTGTGCTAAGGAATTGTGTGAGTAGGCGTGACACAGCCGACTGGGTTATGTCTGTCATGTCCCCTGTTGGTCTCTGGAAGGTGCCCGTGGTGAGCAGGCACATGACAGCTGTGACCTTTGTCTCTACTGACAGCGCATGGCTCTGTCGTGTGGGTGCCTGCATCTCTTCACTGCACAGCTCACAGAGCTGCTTCAGAATCACCCAGTTCAGGCGGTACCAGCCCACAATCTCAGTGTCAGAGTACTGTTCGAAGCTGGTGCGGGCTTGGTACTGCCTGTTCTGGGCGTATCGCTGACAGGCCCTTCCACAGCTGCACCTCCCTGCTGCCTGCCTTCTCACACCCCTCATTACCACCTCCATCTGGAAGGTGGCACTGGCCATGTCACTGGCTGGTGTTCCCCTCCCCCCGGGCGGCTGTTCTCCTGTTCCCCCGCTATCTGTTGCTGGTGCTTCCCCTGCACCGGGTTCACCTCCAGCTGTTCGCCTGTGGCTGTCCTGCCTCTTGCCACTGCCGTCAGTCCACTGTGGCACTCTCAGGCCCTTTTGCACACACTGGCACGGGCACACCCACTCCTACCCTCACTCAGGCACACTTCTGGTGGGCCCTGTCCACTCCTGCGCCCTGCTTCCTGTCTGGCCTCCCTGGTACTCTGTCTCCATGCTCCCACCTGTGGTTTCCCTGTGGCGCATTCTTCCTTCTCTCTCTTGCTCCCTTTTATTTTGGCTCATTTCCGCTGTCGCGTAACTTCCGCCTGCTCCACTATTGTGCACGTCGCATGCCGTTGAATATCGCACTGTGCATGTTATTCGTGGTCCCTCCCCCTGCGGTTGCGCATGCCTTCATTACTGTTGCGCTCTGGTGCATTGATGGTTGCTCGGCGCAGCCGGCTCCCGCTGAATATCGCACAATGCCCCATTTCCCCACTTGCGCTGGCTCATACCTGTTGCACGTCGTGCATCCGCTCTGAATATCCCACCCCTGGTGTTCATTTCAGGGTGCATTGTCTAGTTGCCTGGGGGAACCAGTAGAGCTGACAGGGGAGATGGTGTTGCTCTCCATCTATCCAGACCACTTCCCTCATTGGACTAAAACCTTGCTTCCAGTTTTCCTGATATCAGCTAAAAAAGCCTTCACCAGGGGATGGATGGGAGAACAGGTTCCAACGATCGGCGAGTGGAGAAATAGTATGTCCACAGTATATCAAATGGAAAACTTGACTGCTAAAATCTGGAATAAATACCAGGCGTTTCAAACAAAATGGAGGAAGTAGGTCCTCTATCAGCTGGAGGTGGATCCTGAATTCGTCGGGGGGGGGGAGTAGACTACCTGAAAGATCCATGTGAAGACACATATGGGGCCCTTGGTGTTACACAGGGGAAAAATGCATTTCTGATAAACCATAATATATTGTAACTTTTAGCAATACAGGGGGTGAAAATGTTAAAAAGACCTAGATAAACAGAAACCATATCCTCAGTTCCTAAGCTTATTGTTAACTGCCTAGAGTCACCGTATGGAAGCTGAAAATGTATACAACTATGAATGTGAATGTGATGTGTGTAAAAATTCTTGTCTGCATAAAAAGAGATTAAAAAAAAGAATTATGGTAGATATGTAATTTCCATTTTTGGGGTGCCCCTTTGTTTCTGAGGGGTGCCATTTTGTGCTGGGGTGGTGTTATTTTCTGGGTGCTGTTTTCAATCAATCACTTTATTTAACTAGGCATAGACACCATTGAGCAAGCTCATTTTCAAGGTGGTCCTGGGTGTTAGTACAATACAGTACACTTCATAAGATTACAATTACGGTGGACAGCGGTGCAAAAAAAAAAAAAACATTGTGAAGGTGCCGGTCAATATGGGCCTATACATACCGGTCAACATAATTAACATGCAAAGGTACATAATGATTAGCTTTACTGGAATGAGAAGATGCAACAATCCCATATAGTCTCCGCTAAGTAAGAGCTCATACCTAAATGGTAAAGAATAAGGGGGTATTAAGAAGTAGGGTAGAAATTGGGGTGAAAGAGTAGGCAGCCAAGAGGGAGGCCAGAATAGGTAAAAGGCAGAGAATAGGCAGGGCCATCTCGGATTAAGGGAACTAGGCTTGCAGGTCCGAGGTTTCTGTTGTTAGGAATGTGGGGTGGATGAGATACTTAGGCGTAGGATTTGAGAGTGGCACCCGGGGCTTAGGGGTCATCGGCATCTGAAACAGTTACATGATTCCTTCAGATAATCCGTTAATAGAGCTTTGAATGTGAAAATGCTTGGAAGTGAGTATCATTTTAATGAGTCTTGCATAGTGTTCCAAAGTGATGGAACTGAGAAGTTGATTGCTGCAGAGCCAAGGGTAGTTTTCACTCTAGGAATCTGGAGGCAGATTATGGAGAAGCGTCTCAGGCCATAGGAACCTTTAGCCCATTTGAAGATGTTCGAGATGTATGCAGGGAGGTTATCAGATGATGCTCTAAAAAAAAACAGAGGAGAGCATTCCTTTTTCTTCTAGTTGACAGTGAGGTCCATCCCGAAACCTGGTATAGACGACAGTGATGTGTACCACGGGGTAGATTTAGGATAAATCTTAAAGCCCGGTGGTAAAGGATGTCCAGTTTGTTTAGCATTGTTGATGGGCAATGACTGTAAAGGAAGTCGGTGTAGTCCAGTATAGGTAAGAATGTAGTTTGTACTAGTCTCATTCTGGCTTCTAACGTAAGTAAGTGTTTAATGCAGTAGAATAAACCTAATTGCTGTCTTAGTTTCTTCGAGGTATCATTTAAGTGGCAGAGAAAGTTGAGCTTATCCAGCCAGAACCCTAGGTATTTAAAGATATCAACCACTTCAAGGGGTTCATCTAAGAGTGTTCGGATATGTGTGATATGTGAACATCTGGAAGTAGACTTTGGTGAGAGAATCATTGCTTTAGTCTTTTTGGCGTTGAGGAGGAGCTTATGAGTGATAAGGTTGTATTGAAGGGTGACAAAGTCTTTCTGTAAGTACTCATGGGCCAAATCCAAGGATGAATTTGTGGTATAGAGTACAGTATCGTCTGCGAATAAGTGCACATTGGCTGTGCCCAGCTGCGAGTCCAAATTATTGATGTATATTGCAAAGAGGATAGGGCCCAGGATGGAACCTTGTGGGACTCCTCGTAACAGGGATTTTTGCAGGGACAGATCTCCTGTGGCTTTGACTTGTTGTAACCTATTGGTTAGGTAGCTGGTGAACCATTCAATGGCAGAACTATCAAGTCCGATGTTACTCAGTGCAGTAAGCATGATGGTATGATCCATAGTATCGAAGGCCTTACTTAGATCAAGAGTCGCTGATTTGCCTTCGATGTTATTGCGGTCGCGTTTTTTTATTTGCTGTTATCACGGGTTACCCCCTCAGCCAGATAGGCGATGCATCTCACGAGTGGTCTTTCCTGCTGGAGATAGTACAAGACGTGTTCTCCCACTGGGGCACATCTCAGGTGGACCAGTTCACCTCCAGGAAGAAAGCCAAGCTGAGGCTGTACCATGCCCGCCCCTTCAGCAGGGCTCACTGCAACGGGATGCCTTCTCCATGCTGTGGACCCCAGGCCTCTTCTACGCCTTCTCTCCTGTGCCCTTGATCCACAAGGCGCTCCTCAAGATCAGGAAGGACAAGTCGCAGGTGATCCTGGTAGCTCCAGACTGGCCTCGCTAGTTCTGGTATCCAGATCTCCTCAGCCTCAGCTCCAGGCTCCCGAGGCGGCTACCACTCCGCCTGGACCTGCTCTCCGTCAGCGAGGGGAAGGTACTCCATCCGGACCTTAAATCTCTGCACCTGCCGGCCTGGTTCCTGAGCGGCTAGAGTTCCAGGCCTTGGGTCTTTCCGACGAGGTCCTCAATGTCATTGAGGCGTCCTGCAAGGAGTCTGTCAGAACATGCTATGCCTTCAAATTGAAGAGATTCTCCATTTGGTGTCAGGGCACGGGGTTGGACCCCTCGTCCTGTCCACTGGCTATCATGCTGGACTACCTGTGGTTCCTTTCCCAGCAGGGGCTTCGGTCAACGACCCTCAAGGTGCACCTGGCAGCTATCTCTGCTTGCCAGGCGCAGACCAGCAAGCAGTCGGTGGTGCAGGAGAAGGTGATCGGGTGCTTTGTAAAGGGCCTAGATCACATATCCCCTCCTGTGCATGAACCACCACCTCCATGAGATTTACTGCTGGTACTGGCCAAGCTCATGGGCAAGCCATTCAAACCAATGCACAGGTGTGACATCTCTCACCTGTCATGGAAGACCGCCTTCTTGGTGGCTATCACGTCAGCCAGAAGGATTGGGGAGCTCCAGGTGCTTTCCATCGAAGCTCCCTACCTGGTCTTCCATGGGGACAAGGTTGTCATGTGCCCCCACCCAAAATTTCTCCTGAAGGTGGTGTCGGAGTTTCTCCTGAACCAGGTGTTGACTCTGCTGGTGTTTTACTCCAGTCACACCTCGGAGGCCGAGTACAGGCTCCATACTTTGGACCTGAGAAGAGCGCTCACTTACTTCAAAGAGTGTACAGCATAAGTTCGGGGAGAGGTTTGCCAGCAGTTTGTCACCTACGCTGAAGCCACACCTGGCAGACCTGCAGCAAAGTGTACAATTGGCAGGTGGATCACTTCCTGCATTGATCTCTACTATAGGTTGGCAGGTAAGGAGCCTCCCGTAGGGCTTTGGGCTCATTCCACCCATCATACCGCTGCGTCGGTGGCTGCTTCTAGTGACGTTCCTATCCAGGAAATCTGCAGGGCTGCTACCTGGAAGTCAGCACACACCTTCATTTCCCATTACCACATTGACCTTGAGTCATGCCGGGATGCTGGTTTTGGAACCTCAGTTCTCCAGTCCCTGTTCCCTAAGTAGGGGGTCTGTGCCGTGCCTCCCTCCTCCCGGAGAACTGCAAGGAGTCTGCCAGACAGTGTGGCTAGAACAACATATCCAAGCCCCTAGAAATACAGATTACTCACCTGTAACAGGAGTCCTAGGAGTGGTATATGTTGTTCATCCACACGGACTCACCCGACCTCCCAGGCTTCGGCGCATGACCTGGCTTCCAGCGGGCTAGATCTAGCGTCATAGGGTGGAGCCGAGAGTTTCATCACCCGGGTGGGTGGGAGGAGCCAGCTTGAAGACTTTCCGGCTCATCTTAAAGCGGCAAGGTACCTGCCAGACAGTGTGGATGAACAATATATACCACTCCTAGAACTCCTGTTACAGGTGAGTAACCTGTATATCTAGACACAATTTAGCTGTATTTCACCCATTTTTCTAATTGTCACCCTTATTTGTTTATTACTGAGGACATATGCATGGAAATGGGATCTCTGCCCTATTTGTTCTGTCTGCTTGTGTACTTCTACAGTTACAGTTCTGTTTATGACCTTCCAGTCTGTTGCTGTGGAGGTAATTATGATGTCATAAAGGGGGCATTATGATGTCATGTGTAGACAAGTAGCCAAAGTTAATACAGTACAAGGAGCAATAATCTTGTGTTTGTCATATCCCTCATTAAAGAACTATGGACAGCCATGAAGCCCTGACCGCTGCACAGATCGAGGTTTCACGCCACAGACCCCCCTGCAGGCACCATATAAAATGAAACGCTTTGTTACCTGAACGTTTGTAAAACTTTGTAAAGCCCTTGGTGCAGCTGGCATTTTTAAACATGGAGCTCCTCACCCAGTCACGATCTTACTAGTAATAACGTGAGATGATGACACTTCACTGCCCCTTCTCTGTTGTTGCCCTTATGTACAGAAATATAATAATCTCCATATCTCGGATGCCCATTGGTATTTTTTACAGACTTTGCCTAAGTATCAAGAAGACAGAATGTCTCCCCCCATGCAGCGGTGTCCCTGGGGAGAAACATGTCTCCCCGGGACTGACATGATTACTGCTGGACCTGCCTTGGAGCAGAACATGATATAAACCACTGCGATGCCTGCTTCTTGGAGGCAGGCGTCTCACTCGGGACTCCAAGGTAAGGTCCCTGGGCTCTTAACCGGAGTCCCTTCCCAGTACTGCATATGCTGAGGGAGACCAGGCCTCGTCTTGCCAAGACAGAAGGCCTGGGGGAGAGGTCTGTGGGACAGCTGCCCCCACCAGGCCAGTTGTGTGCTCCTCCCAGTCCAGTACTCTCTTCGGGGTTCTGGATGACCCTGGTGGCAAGGTTGCAGCTAAATCCTGGGCCTACAGTGGTGGGTCCCTTCGGGTCACAGCAAGGCGTGGCTTTGGCTTCTCACACTGAGGCTGGTGCTGGTGAGCAGAGCAGCACCACCCACACAGCCGGGTCTCCTCCTTCTGCCGCTTGCAGCACTGAGAGTGGGAAGGTCTCTGGAGCCAGTGGCCCATTGGAGATATTGTGGATCTCATCCCCTGAGTGATCAGATGATCCAGGGGACGAGGACCATGATGATCCTGACTGGCTTCCAGGCTTTGGTGAGGAATATCTTTCTGGACCTAATCCTAGGACTTTAGCATCTGCAGCATCGTCCCGGGGTGCTTCTTGGTCCAGTGCCGGCCATGGCGCCACCTCTCTTCTGTCTCGTGGTGCCACTCTTGGCACTGGGGATGGTCCCAGTGCTGATTCCGATGCTGAGAGAGGGGTTGGTCATGGGCACAACACCGGGTTGGGTTCTGGCACCTCTCCCAGCACCGAATCTGACCTCGGCGCCATTTGCGGAGCCGAGGGGGATCCCATTGTTGGATGCGGCATTGGCTTCTTCTTGCTGCTAGTGATGTCCTTAGGCCTAGTTCAAGAGGCTGAGTCCATTCCAGTGAGGTGGGGGCTGGTAGGTCCCAGTCTACACCACACTTCACACTTATGGTGGCTGGTAGGAGTGGCAGTGTTGACTCAGGTCCTTTGGCCTCCGCAGACCCATCTGGGCCTGCAGTAGGTGGGGATAGGGGCTGCCCTGTAGGACCTGTATGGCTTCAATCTGCCCACCTGGGGATTTCCACTCAAGGGGACCACCTGGACCTCTACAGTCGAGCATTCACAGGTGGATGAAATGCATAGCCCCTCCCCTTGGGTGAGATCCCCTGTTCACTCTCATAGCCTTGGCAGAGGACCTGGCCTGGTCCAGCCCTGAGGGACATCCAGTGCAGGTATTGCCAACCCCTGGGGTCTCCAGGAGCCACGCTACACCCCACCCCTGGGGTCCCGCTCCTGAACACCCCCTCTGGGCATAGATGCCCAGTGCGTGACCGTCGCCCAGAGTCAGATTCTGCTGAGTTTGACGTCTAGGGTTGAAGAGTTTTCTTATCGATGTTCAGTGTGTTGTGCATTTCTACACACCAGGCACACCAAGCATCTTATGGCAGATGATGCTGGGACAGCTCCTGGTGTCTTTGCCGGACTGTGAGTGAACCAGACAAGCCATACGCCTTTCTACGCAGGGCGGTCTCCATTAGGCGGACGGTGTAGCTGCAACTTTCCCAGTTGTCACCCTTGGCCCAGCATTGGGTGATCATGTAATGCTTCCAGTGGGTCCACTTCTTCTCCCATAGGGCCAGGCATAAGCTTGCGGGGCACTTTCCTGCTCCCAGGCCATGGGAGCCTCCGCCTGCCCCTGACCAGTCCCGGGCCTCGCCAGTCCATGGGGGCCCCCCCCCACCTGTCTGTGTTTTCCCTCACAGAAGACCGAAGAAACAGCCATCTCCCTCAGGATTTGCCAACATCGCCCTTGGTGGTAAGCTTGGCACTCAGACCCACCAGTAATGAATGGTGAAGATTGATTCTTAGAAGGTAAAAAAAAGTTACATACTCGCTGTAATTCTTGATCTTCAGAATATCTTCACCGTACATTACTGCAGCTTGCCCACCTTTCCCTGCAATCACCAGGCTTCTGGGCAGTCTTTTTCCTCTTTCTTCTTGCCTTTGTCTTCCTTATTAGTTAACAAAAAAAAAAAAAATAGGAGGAAGGCACATAAGGGGCAAACCACATCAGGGACCTTATTCCCTTCTTATGCTCATATTGTGGCCCTCAAAAAAAACATTATTTTTCTTACCCCAGGAGTCCTTTAGCATCAGTAACAATAGCAGATCTTACTTTGAGAGGGCTCTTGCAGTAGGTAATTACATATAGGACTGAAGCTGGCAGGTGTCAGGACACCACGGAGAAATGTCTAGCTAGCAGTCTCTGGCGAGGGACTGTCCCCACATCAGGCGACCGGTGTCAGGAGACGTCTGTATAAAGGGGCGGTCCCTCACGTCCACCTCCCAGTTCTTTCCCGCCGTTAGCTCATGCCAGCGCCTTGCAGTAAAGTTCATCACTTGTCAGCCTCTGTCGTCAGTAGTTTTGACCGAGTATTTTTCAGTTTTTTTGATCCATTGTCAGGTATTCGTCGGTGTATGTCGTCCCCTACACCCTTCGAGCACAAGAGCAAGTGCGACTCGTGCGGCGCCTAACTCCCGCACAAGGACAGCCATTCCCTGTGCCTCTTTTGCCTAGGCCCCGACCATCCAGTGGAGAAGTGCCAGCAGTGCCTCAAGTTAAACGCGGCAGCCCGAAGACGGCGGCAGCAGTCCCTGGAGGCCCATATTTTAAAAAAGAAAATGAGCTCCATGGACAAAGAGTTGAAAAAGCTCCGGCAGGCATCCACTTCGCCCGAAGGCTATCGAAAGAAAAAAGACACGGAGAAGCACCAGGACAAGGGCTCCTCATCCACCGCGTCTTCTTCAGGAGTTGCCATGTTGCAGGTAACGTCCCCTGGGGACCGCTCGCGGCGGCGCCTTGGGGCTTCTAAAGGCAGCGGTGACCTGCCCGTCTGTAGCTCGCTTTTCGAGCCCTTGACGCCTCCGGGTTTGGAGCTCTGCTCCCAGTAAAGCTGCCCTGGTGCAGCCTACTGGTGTGAGCAGCTCAGTAAGCAGGACGTCGGCTCCTCCGATGCCCGCTGAGAAGGTCAGTAAGTGCCCCGACCCGCAAAGTTACGGCCCCTATTCCGTCCGACCAGACCGCTTCGCCGTAACCTGCCTCTGGCAAAGGTCCGGTAAAGCCTGCCTGGATCCGCTGATAAGTCGGATGTCGGTTCACCGGCGTCTGCACAGCGGATGAGCGATGCGGACCCTCCCACATCCGCCCGTTTCCTGCTCTCCGCGGCCTTCACTGCCCTCCAGGGACCCCTCGTCTCCTCAGCCTGACCCAGTTTTTCTCCCCATCCCTGGGCATGCTGGGTTCCTGCTCTGCCCCACGTCGACTGTCTGCCTGCTGGTCCGACCGATCTGATGCCGGCTCCTCGGCCGCTGGCCCCAACGCTGGTATTGCTGACACCAGGCAACATCCCGCTCCTGGATGCCGCTCCAACGCTGTGCCCTCCGCCCACTGGGCCTTCTGCTTCAGACCTGCCTGTGGGGCCTCCGGCTGGGCCGTCTGCTCTGGCAGCCCCTCGTTTCCCAGGTATCCGACCCTGTCATATCCGATGCTGTCTTACCCGGGGCCGCAGTATCAGACGCCCCAGTACCCGGTGTCTCAATACCCGAGGCCGGGCTTCCCACTGTCAGGTTACGGATACGCGCCTTACGTGTATAATCCATACCCGTATCCCCCCCCCCACTGCCCCTTCAGCCACTGGTGGACTTGCAGTAGACTGTGGCCTCCTGGTGGGCTGAGGCCAAGGCTTAGCTCACCAGAGAGGTGGAGAGTCATCTTCCGACGGTGGTGCCGGTTCTGGTACCCGTACGTCCACGACGACAAACTCCCTCACCACCTCTGGACACCAGGGCTAAACCCTCTGGTTCCAGACAGGGGCGCCGACACGCTTCCCTGAGGGCTTCCCAAGGGGTCCGTTCCTCCCCTACACTGGGAGAGGGAGTCTTCTTCATCACCATCTTCTTCTTCCTCGGACACCTCGGCCGCCTCCGACAGTTGTTCTGAGCAGGACGACGAGCCACACTCTCTGTCTAAGCCCAGGCCAAGGACTTCTCCGAAGTCTCCTCCAGAAGATCCTTCTTTTACAGAGTTGCTACATAAAATCCAGATGGTTCATAAGTGGCAGTCCTTGGAGCCGGTTCCACAGTGTAAGAAACTCGCTGCGTACCTGGATCTGCCCATGACAGCTCCCACCTTGGTGCCACCCTGGATTGAGCCTCATGCCGATCTTGTTTCCACTATTTGGAAACAGCCGTCGGCTTTAGCCCCACTTCCTCGGAAGTCGAACAGGCTATATCAGGCTTCCGAGGGTGTTGAATTTTTAGACTCTCACCCTCGAGCTGATTCAGTCGTGATTAGCGCCACTCACGGTCGGTCAGCTAACCTGAGGCATTTGAGCTTGTCTCCACCTGACAAAGAAACCCATCTTCTGGTCCAGTATGGCAAGAAGATCTTCGCTTCTTCCACTCTGGGTATTAGGGCCCTGAATTATGTCGGTCACATGGGGGATTACCAGAAGGCAATTCTTAGTGAGGTGGAATCCAAATTGGACTCCCTTCCGGACTCTCAGGTCAAGCAGGAAGTGGCTGACCTCGTCCGCTCTGCATGTTCGGCCAGTCGGCACATGCTTCGTGCGACTTACAGTGCAGTGGACACTGCTGGTAGGAGCTCAGCTTTCGCTGTAGGTTTACAGCGTCATGCTTGGCTCCATGTGTCAGAGTTGGTCCTGGAAGTGCAGTCCGCCATTCAGGAAGCACCCTTCCGCGGTTCGGTGCTGTTCGGTGGTGATGTCAAAGACATCATTACCGATCTGCAGGAGAAGGGGACGGCACTGAAGTCTGTGGACTCCATGTATCATCCCCATCAAACACAGTGCTGTCCCTTTCACAGACGGAATCGGCCAAAGGCAAAATCCCAGGGAAAGCGGGCCACTAAACGCCTAGCCCCTCCAGCTGCCAAGCCCCCCCCCGCCCAAAAAAGCAGCAGGTGCTTCAGCTGCGGTGCTGCCCCACACCACCTGACTCTTTCCCTCTCCCACAGCCTCTGGGCTTCCCGGAGGAACTGGTAGGAGGGAGGTTTTCCCTCCACCTCCTGGGCTGGGAGAGGATAACTTCAGATTCCTGGGTGCTCCAGCTAATCGCAGAAGGACACTCAATAGGGTTTCTACAGAAACCACCTCTTCACCCTCCCCAAAGGTCGTCGTACTCTCTGGAACACCTTCTTCTGGTCCAGGAAGAGATTTCAGCACTTTTGCTGAAAGAGTCGATGGAGCCTGTCCCCCTTTCTCTACAGGGAACGGGTTACTAGTACCTCTTCTTCCTGGTCCTGAAGAAGACGGGAGATGAAAGGCCAATTCTAGATCTCAGTTCCCTGAACTTGTTCATGGAGTACAAGAGGTTCAGGATGCTCTCTCTGCTGAGCCTCCTGCCCCTCCTTCGGTTGGGACAGTGGCTGTGCGCTCTGGATATGCAGGATGCTTACCTGCACATCCCTATCCGCCCTTCTCACCACAGATACCTCTGTTTTGCTTTCCAGGGGGACCACTACCAGTTCAAGGCCCTCCCATTTGGTCTTTCCTCGACTCCCCAAGTGTTCACCAAATGCCTTGCAGTGGTAGTGGCCTACCTGCATACCCGAGAGGTGCAGGTTTTCCTGTACCTGGATGATGGGCTTCTGGCGGCCTCGTCCAGGGAGGAACTCCTGCGCTTCCTCTCCCTTACCCAGCAGGTCTTTACCTGTCTGGGTATTACCATCAACCATACCAAGTCTCACTTGATCCCATCCCAGAGGCTCCAGTTTATCGGGGCGATCCTGGACACGACCTTGGGCAGGGCCTTCCTGCCACCGGACAGGGTGGCCACACTCCAGACTCAGGTAAGCCTGTTGTCTGGCCGCAGGTGGGTCAGTGCGCGGTCGGTTCTTCGCCTCCTCGGGGTTACGGTGACTGCTATCCCAACAGTCCCTCGCGCTCGGCTCCACACGAGGGTCTCTGTGGACTCTTCGGTCTCAATGGGATCAGTTGGTGGACGACCTGGACCAGCTTGTCCTAGTCTCCTACCCCATGGTTCGAGACTTGCAGTGGTAGATGGTTTGAGAGAACCTTTTCCGGGAGTTCCCTTCTGCCTTCCTCCCCCCTCCCAGACTCTGACCACAGATGCCTCAGACGAAGGTTGGGGAGCCCATCTCGGACCTCACAGGACCCAGGGCTCCTGGTCCAAGCTCGAGAAAACACTTCACATCAATGTGCTCGAGCTTCGGGCAGTGCTTTATGCTCTCCAGGCTCTACATCTGCATCTTCCTCCCGGCCACTTAGCCGTCCAGACGGACAGTATGTGTGTGGTATGGTACATCAACAAACAGGGAGGGACTCGTTCCTACCCTCTTTGCAGGGAAGCGATGCAAGTTTGGGATTGGGCAGTACAGTGCAACCTTCACCTCACGGCAGTTCACGTCCTGGGAGTCGAGAACACCTTAGCAGGCAAACTAAGTCGATCGTCTGCTCAAGCTCCTGAGTGGGAACTGGATCAGGGGGTCCTAGACGATCTCTTCCTATGTTGGGGAACGACACAGTTGGACCTGTTTGCCTCACCTCTAATCGCAAAGCTTCCCGACTTCTGCTCACCCGCTGAAGAGCGCGGCATTTTTTGGAGAGATGCTCTGTCTCTAGATTGGAAGGACAGATTCGTCTATGCCTCCCCCCCCCGATTCCTTTGATCCCGAGAGTCTTACAAAAACTTCGCTCAGAAGGAGCATGAATGATTCTGATCGCTCCTTTCTGGGCCAGGCAAGGTTGGTTCTCTCGTCTGCATCAATACTCAGAGGAACCTCCTCCTCTCTTCCTCTCTCGCGACTTTTACTAACCCAGGATCAGGGGACCCTGGTCCATCCAGGTCTCAAGTCCCTCCGACTACACGCATGGCTCCTGCAGACGTGGCTCAAGCCCGATTTGGGGTTTCACCCTGAGTGGCTGAGATCCTGGTGGAGGCTAGAAAACCCTCCACTAGGTCTACCTATGTCATGAAATGGAAACGGTTTACAATCTGGGCCGCTTCAAAAGATTTAGAGCCTTTCTCGTTCTCTGTTGGGCAGCTGCTGCAGTACCTGCGCCATCTTTTTGATCTGGGTCTTAGTCACTCGTCCCTGAAGGTACACATGGTGGCCATTTCGGTCTGCCATGACCCTTTTGCAGACAGGACATTTGCTCAGCTGGAAGTCTCTAAGACTTTCCTCAGAGGGGTTCTCCACTTGAGACCCCCATCTGAGTTCCCGGCCCTCCTTGGGATTTGAATTTAATTCTCGAGAAGCTTACGTTGCCTTCTTTTGAACCAGCAGCCTCAGCAGACATGAAGTTCCTTTCATGGAAGACTCTCTTCCTAGTGGCCATTACTTCTGCTTGGAGGATTTCCGAGCTACAGGCCCTGATGTGTAAAATCCCGTACTTAATTTTTCACAAGGATCGTGTGGCTCTACGCACTGATCCTAAGTTTCTCCCCAGGGTGGTAGCGGAATCTACATTGAACCAGTCCATAGTTACCCACTTTCTTTATGCAGTACTCCAATCAAGGGGAATACCTCTTACACACTGTGGATGTTCACCAAATTCTGAGATACTACACTAACAGAAGAAAAGATCTCAGAAAGACCGATCAACGGTTTGTCTCTTTTGCCCACAAAAGAGAAGGCAATGCTGTTTCTAAGCAATGCCTGTCCAAATGGTTAGCTCATTGTATCACCTTGTGTTATGACAAGTTCAACAGTACCCTTCTGGGTCAAGTGAGAGGCTACTCCACCAGAGGAGTCGCTGCCTCGGCGGCTTGTTTCAAGAATGTGTCAGCGGCAGACATCTTTGCTGCCGTCACTTGGACCTCTGTCCATACCTTTACAAAACATTATAGTTTGGATATTGCCTCTCGCTGTAGAGCAGGCTTTGGGCTTGCTGTCCTGCAAGGCCTCCTTTCTGGACAGCTGGAGGACCTACATTGAGTAGCTTTCCTCCTCTCGTTTGCTTCTTCTTGTTCCAGACTGCTTGGGACTCAGTCCTCTATGTAATTATCTACTGCAAGAGCCCTCTCGAAGTAAGATAGTACAGTTACGTAAGAACTTAACCTAACAGCAGATCTTCGAGAGAGGCTCTTGCAGTAGGTAATACCTTCCCGTCCTCCATCCTCCTAAGCTTTTTCAGCTCCTTGTCCAGTGAAGGAAATATTCGCTTCTCTCTCATCCGGCCTCTTTTGGCCTTTGACGGGAACGAACTGGAAGACGGGCGTGAGGGACCGCCCCTTTATACCAATGTCTCCTGACACCGGTCGCCTGATGTGGGGGTGGTCCCTCCCCCGAGACTGCTAGCTAGAAATGTTTCCGTGGGGTCCTGACGCCTGCCGGCTTCAGTCCTATATGTAATTACCTACTGCAAGAGCCTCTCTTGAAGATCTACTGTTACTGTTAAGTTCTTACGTAACTGTACTTTAGCTGGCTAGGTGCAACTGCCCCAGAGGTATTCTTTTAAGAGAATTTATTTAAATGAGCTTGGGCATCAGCCAATCAAAAACTAGGAGGGGAGTGAGCTGAATGAAAGCAGCCTGAAAGGCTTCAGAATTTTTTCTCCGCTGACTGAGCAGCATTGCCCCAGAGGTGTCTCTCAACTTTCCTTGTTGACAGCCTCCTAGTTGCTTATCTTGGTAAAGTTTTCCTCACAAACTAAAATTTTCAGTGTACTGAATGTAATTTCACAATTTTTTTAGCAGTTTTTTTTTTTGCACATCTGCGTTATTTTGTTACCGCAGCTGCGTTATTTATACGACAATTTTACCACATCTGCTTATTTTAGTTTCATTTTTTTACCGCAGATGCTTATTTTTCGATGGTTCTTCACTTTTTAAATGCAATGTGTGAAGGAACTGTCGCATTTTTGCATTTTGCCTTATTCAAACAACATGAAGTCTTGCTGTATTCTGACATATGCAGTTAGCCTCAGCACTTGAACTGTCCCGTAGAGGAAAGAGTTAACTCTATGCAGGAAGCATAGAAATGCCTAGCAATAGTGATGGCCTTTTTAAGAAGGAAAAATATTTCCATATTTCCATACCTGGATGACTGGTTCATTGTGGGTCAGTCCCCAGACCAAGTCAAGTCAGACCTTTAAGTGACTCAGTAACTGTTCACTTTCCTAGGATTTCTTCTTAATCTTCCCAAGTCAGTTCTCGAGCCTGTACAGCTCCTCACCTTCATAGAGGCAGAGTTGGATACAGTCAAAGCAAGAGCTTTTCTTCCCCTGGAAAGGGCAAGGGCTGTAGAATTTTTTGTCTGTTTCCCCAAGGAGATTTATGGAAGGGAATAGACAACCTCTTGGACTCTGGGATGTCCATAATCTCCACAAAGTCAGGCTCCTCTTGTTCCTTGACAGCTTCAACCAAGGGAAGCTGGAGGGTATCGGCCACCTTCTTGTAGAACAAATAGTGGGATGGGGACTCAAAGCTTGGGAGGGGAAACATTCGAAGGCCTGTCTGGGAAGAAAGATTCTCTAACCAAACTAGTTCCAGTGACCCAGACTCTGATCCAGGCTGTCCAATGGTGGCAGGATCAGGGCAACCTCAAGCAAGGAGTCCCATTCGTCACTCAGTCTTACTCTGTGGTCCTAATCACGGATGCTTCTCTGTTGGGGTGGGGAGCACATCTGGGAGCTCCCACAGCCTAGGGACTGTGATCCCGTCAGGAATCCCTTCTTCATATCAGGCTCTTGGAACTCAGGGCGGTCTTTCTGGCCCTGCAAGCTTTCTCTCAGTCAGTGCAGAACAAGGTGGTTCAGGTCAGGACAGACAACACCACCACCATGTGGTACATCAACAAGCACGGAGGCACTCAGTCCACAGCCTTGTGCACAGAAGCCATGACATTGTGGTCCCTAGCTTATTCTTTGTAGACCTCTCTGGTAGCAGTCTACGTTCCAGGGAAGGACAGTGTGCTAGCAAATGCATTGAGCAGGATCTCCCAGAGCCATCACAAATGGTCCCTGGACCCGCTGGTGTCGAAAGTGATTTTTTCAAGGTGGGGCACTCCAGAGATAGATCTCTTTGCAGCCCCAGACAATCACCAACTTTCTCTGTTTTGTTGCAGACCCCCAGTTTGGGATCAGTCCCTCTGGATGCTCTGATTTTGAACTGGGAAGGGAAGTTTCTATATGCCTTCCCTTCCTTTCCTCTACTGTTCAAGGTTCTGATCATGGTAAGGTCACAACCTTGCAGAGTGCTTCTGATTGCTCCAGACTGGGCCAGGCAGCCTTGGTACCCCCTGTTGCTGTCTCTAGCAGTCCATCTTCCCCTGTCTGTTCCCAGGAATTACAATCTGTTAACCTCCTCTCAGGGGAGGATTTGGTACCCCCACATTAGCTGCACAACAGGACACAGAAGGTAGTTGTAAATGGAGTCCACTCTAAAGAAAGAGGGGTTACCAGTGGGGTACCGCAGGGTTCAGTATTGGGTCCAGTCCTTTTTAATGTCTTCGTCAGTGACGTTGCAGAGGGACTGGAAGGAAAAGTATGCCTTTTTGCAGCTGACACTAAGATCTGCAACAGGGTTGATACACAAGGAGGCGTGGAAAGGGTGAGAAGGGACTTGGCAAGGTTGGAGGAATGGTCAGAAGTATGGAAGCTAGATTCAATGCTAAGAATTGCAAAATAATGCACCTGGGAAACAAGAACCCGGGGAAGAATACACAATGGGGGGGAAGGGGGTAGTAACTACAACAAAAAAGGAAAGGGACCTGGGGGTAATCATATTAGATGACCTTAAGGTTAGCAAGCAATGTGAGAAGGCAGTAGGGAGGGCTGGGGGTATACTGGGATGCATAGGGAGAGGCATCAGCAGCAGAAAATAGAAAGTTGTTATCCCTCTGTATTGACAGTTGGTGAGACCCCATCTGGAGTACTGCGTCCAGTTCTGGAGACCCCATCTCCGCAAGGACATGGACAGGATAGAGGCAGTCCAGAGGAGGGCAACTAAAATGGTGCAGGGTCTGCAAGAGAGCCGTATGAGGAGAGACTAAAGGAGCTTGATATGTATACCCTTGAGGAAAGAAGGGAGAGAGGGGACATGATAGAAACTTTTAAGTACCTCAGTGGAATCAACAAAGTCCAAGAGGGTAGCTACTTTCAGAAAAAGAGACGTGCAAGAACAGGGGGATACAATTTAAAGATAGAAGGGAGGCAGTTCAGGGGCAATGTGAGGAAGTATTATTTCACAGAGGGGGTAGTGGATGCGTGGAACAGCCTTCCTGAGGAAATTGTGGGGTCTAAAACTGTGGGAGAATTCAAGAATGCATGGGACAGACATAAGGCAATTCTTGTGTGGGGTAGGAAGAAATAGGCTGTTGGTTAACTAGGATCTGCGGCCTATCCTGTAGGTAGGGAAATGGGCAGACTAGATGGGCCAAGCGGTCCTTATCTGCCATCAAAGTCTATGTTTCTATGTAATTTTCGGTTGCTCAATCTCAAGGCATGGCTCTTGAAGAGTTAGAATATGCAGATTTGCATCTGTCCCAAGGGGTTCTGGATATTCTCAAAACCTCTCAAAAGCCTGCCACCAGAAAAACTTACAACTCCAAATGGAAAAGACTCAGCATTTGGTGTTTCAAGAAGCGTATATCCCCAGACACTGCTGAATTGTGTACAGTTCTGGATTATATGGTTCATCTTAATGGCCTAGGCCTCAGACCAGCTACTTTCAAAGTACGTTTGTCAGCTGTTTCTGCTTTTCTGTCAGCGGGAAAACCTTCCTCACTGTCATCTCACCCTGTATTCTGTACATTTTTCCAGGGATTGCTTCATACCAATCCCCCCTTTAGGGATCCTACCCCTGCTTCGGATGTTAATGTTTGCATTGCTCTGCTTATGCAACCCCCTTTTGAGCCTTTGTCTTCAGCAGAGCTTAAGTTCTTGACTTGGAAAACTGTTCCTGGTAGCTATTACCTCTGCCAGGCGTATCAGTGAATTGCAAGCTCTGTCAGTGGAGCCTGATTTTATCTCATTCCATAGAGATAAGGTGGTCCTTAGAACTAATAGGAGGTTTTTACCTAAAGTGGTTTCAGGTTTTCATCTGAACCAATCTATGTATCTGCTTGTGTTCTTCACTGATCATTCTTCTTCAGGAGAAATAAGTTTACACAGTTTGGATGTTAAAAGAGCCCTTAGTTACTACATTGAGCATACTAAGGCTCACAGGTTTGACTTCCTTTGGTTCTTTCTCACTTATGGGGAAGTGGGTAAGGGCAAACCTGCCACTAAGAGAACTATTGCCAGGTGGATTGTCTCTTGTATTCAATTCTGCTATGTGAAGCTAGGCAAAATACCTCCCTCAGGCCTGAGGGCTCATTCGACTAGAGGTACAGCTGCTTCACTGGCTGCAGCCAGGGATATTCCTTTGCTAGAGATATGTAAAGCAGCCCCCTGGTAAACAGTCCATACATTTACCAAGCATTACTCCCTGGACATCCAGGCTAGGAGTGATGCTCGGTTTGGTACAGCAGTACTGCAGAGCCTATTCCCAGGGTAGATTAAATTCCCTCCTCCATGGAGCTACTGCTTGGTAGTCTGCAGTAGTCAGAATACAGCAAGACTTCATGTTGTTTGAAGAAAAAATTACTCAACTTAATATTTATGTTTCTTCTGATGGAGTCTTGCTGTATTCTGACCTCCCTCCCTCCCTACCTCCCCTCTCAGAACCTGTTTTTGGGAAGTGGGCTGGCAGATGCAGTGTTGCACCCGAGGGGTGCATTTGGGTACCCCCTCCTTTTAGAGAGGGGGAGTGGGTTATATTATTAATTTTACAGTCTTAAGTTGTTCACTACCTGGTTTTTGATTTTGGATTTTTTGACTTGAGTCTTTTGGGGATCCAAAATATTTGGTTGCCATTTGTCTAGTGAAAATTTTAAAATTTCCACATAGTAGTTAGTATTAACTCGTAAGAATCTGACAGTTGCGCTTCAAAGTGTAGCAGACAGAGGTTTGAACCAAGCTCGAGCTCAACGTTCTATGCTCTGCATAGAAAATTAACCATCTACTCTCCAGGGCAGTTTGCATGCTGGGGCTAACTGCAATAGTCAGAATACAGCAAGACTCTATTAGAAGAAACATAATTACTAAGGTGAGTAATTTTTTCTTTCTGTCAGCAGGGAAGGCTTCTTCTCTGGCATCTCACCCTGTCTTCTGTAAGTTCGTTAAAGGTTTGGTTCATACCAGCCCTCCCTTTAGGGACCCTACCCCTGCTTGGGATCTTAATGTTTGCATTGCTCAGCTCATACAACCCCCTTTCGGACCTCTGGCTTCAGCTGAACTCAAGTATTTGACCTGGAAAACTGTGTTCCTGGTAGCTATCACTTTAGCCAGGCGTATTAATGAATTGCAAGCCCTGTCAGTGGAGCCAGATTTTATCTCATTCCACAGAGATAAGGTAGTCCTTAGAACCAATAGGAGGTTCTTACCCAAAGTGGTCTCAGATTTTCATCTGAACTAGTCCATGTCTCTTCCCGTGTTTTTTACTGATCATTCTTTTTCAGGAGAAAGACGATTACATAGTTTGGATGTTAAGAGGCCCTTAGTTACTACATTGAGCATACTAAGGCACATAGGAATGAATGTCTCCCAATTATTTCTCACTTATGGTGAAGTGGGAAAAGGTAGGCCTGCTACTAAGAGAATTGTTTCCAGGTGGATTGCCTCTTGTATACAGTTCTGCTATGACAAGCAAGGCAAAACACCACCCTCAGGCCTGAGGGCTCATTTGACTAGGGGTACAGCTGCTTCTCTGGCTGCTGCCAGGGATGTACCTTTACTAGAGATATGCAAAGCAGCCACTTGGAAAACTGTCTATACTTTCACCAAGCATTACTCTCTGGATATCCATGCTAGGAGTGATGTTCAGTTTGGAACAGCAGTACTGCAGAGCCTATTCCCAAAATAGATTCGGTACCCCCTTTCCATGACGGTACTGCTTGCTAGTCTGCATATGTCAGAATACAGCAAGACTTCATGTTGTTTGAAGAAAACATTACTCACCTCAGTAATTGTGTTTCTTCTAATGGAGTCTTGCTGTATTCTGAACTTCATCCCTGCCTCTCCTCTCAGAACCTGTTTTTTGGGAAGTGGGCTGGCAGGTACAGTTTTGCACCTCAGGGGTGTACTTGACACCCCTACTTTTTAGAAGGTGAGGTGAGTTATTGTTAGGTTGTCTTTTGTAGTTATATTTTGGTTCACTACCTGGTTATTTATCTTGGGTTCTCGACTTGAGTCTTTTAGGGGACCTAATCTGTTGCCTGTTGGTTTATGCTCTTTTATAATTTCCACTATAGAAGTATAGTTAGTTAGTAGTAGCTCATAAAAATATGATGATTACACTTTGAAGCACTGCAGACAGAGGTTTGAAACTGAGCTCGAGTTCAACATTCTATGCTTCTTGCATAGTGTTAACTCTTTCCTCTCCAGGGCATTTCAAGTGCTGTGACTAACGGCATATGTCAGAATACAGCAAGACTCCATTAGAAGAAACACGATTACTAAGGTGAGTCATTTTTTCTTTTTTACCTCAGACCTCGCGGGTCCCTCCTGTAAGGCAACAATGGTACTTTAAAATTTTGACAGTTGCTTCTGGGTTCTCTGAGGATTGGCAAGGTCAGAGATTTCCAGAACTACAGAACATTAAAAAAAAAAAAATAGTGTGTTCAGTTGTCACAGAGCTGGGTTCACAGCATTTGTAGAAACCTGTTCTCAGTTGTTGAATGTTATTGCTGGGTTCTCTATAGGTTGGCTTGGAAGAGATCCCAGGACAACAAAAAAAAAAAAATGAAAACAGTCACAGGACTGGCTTCACAGCATTTACAGAAACCTGTTCTCTGTTGTTTAGAAAGTGTATCAACGGCCACAGGACTGGCTTCACAACATTTACAGAAACCTTTATCTCCATTGTTTGTGGTCCATATCTATTGTTCTCTCTGCAAAATTGGCAATAAAACAAAAGAAACATTTAAAAAATAAATAAGTAAAGCTCCCAGAGGAACTGATGAAGTTCCTCCCAAATTTAAAAATAAGTGATGAAAAAGGGAAGCATGATCAAGCTGCTGATGACGTGACCGAAAAGATGGTACAAAAGCAATCCTGTTGCTCCCAGGAAACCTATTAGTGAGACAACAGGGGGGGTTAAAACATAAAGAAAACAACAAAACGTATACTGCCACAGCCTGCGCAGGTCTCCCCTCTGTGCAGGACATGGCAAAAATATGGCGCAATTTTCAGACCCTGCAAAACATGGGGTCTTATGTTTACAGTGGCTAGTATGCACTGTTCCATGGTCTCTCTTCCAGAGACTGTGAGGGTGATACAGATGGTATGGAATAATTTTCTGATGCCTTTGACATAAATTTGGAGGGTCTGTCACCTTATGTGTCCACTTCCCTCCTTTTCTGGAGCTCCCTGTCTTAACCAGGAGGATTCCTCCCTCTGTGCTTAAGTTTATCCTAAACTTGCTAGTGCCCTGGACCTCCCTACTCAGGAGTTAATCTAGGATGACGATGAAGATAACGATTATAGGGAGATGAAGGTCTCCCACCCCTAAAAGACTGGTCGTGCCTATCTAGAATGAAAAAATATAATTAAAAATACTTGGAAACTGTTTCAAACCCCCACTTCCGTGACAGGGGTTAACAAGCGGACTGATATAAATAAATAAATATACCAGTCATGGAGCACCTGTCTGTACATCCCAGCCATGAGAGTATAGTGCAGCAGGCAGCTTGCGAGAAAGCTGGGGATCTTCCTGGACATAAAGTCTCCACCACTCATTCACACTAATGGGAACTACGCCGGAAGCGCTAGGACCCAGCGGGAGCAAACTTTTCGAGAGGGTCGGTGCCAGAGATGGAGCCGCGAGGAAGAGGCACCACAAGCCATGGCTCATGCAGTAAAGACTACCTTGGCGTCGACCCTCCAACCACCTCAGTTCTTTTTTTCCCCCGCTGTTGAGTGCTCTTCAGTGATGACATCGTTCGCCCGACGGGAGTCAAACTTCAAACTAGCAGCATAGTTTTCAGTTTATTGTTTTGTAATTTATCTTCGAAAGTACCAAGTAGATTTTAATTAAATTTATTGATTAATAAAGAAGTCTTCAGCTCTCCATAGACGGAGTCGACCATGAGCGGGTCAGATGACGGTAGGGAGACTTCGTATGAAAGCTTTTCAGTCAGCTGGGCTGGGTCCGGTCCGCCGCCGCCTTCCCCGGAGAGTGAGTCTGACAGTGGATGGTCCAATGCTCAGGAGATGGGTGGTTCCCCTGAAAGCATAAAAGGAAACAGTCCCATTCGCAGCACCATTCAGCCTCGAGTTCTTCCTCGGCGCGCAAGTCGAGAAACAGAAGGCATCACTCAAGGTCACCTTCTGGTATGTCTGCGCATTGACGGTCAGTCATTGGGGCTAGGCACCAGTCTCCTCCCCTCTTGGAGTCTCCGGTTGCTGGCTTCGGTGCCCGACCTCTTCGACATCGGAGCCCGTCCCCGCCTATTGGACGGGCCTCCGATGAGCAGTTTCACCAGTGGGCTCTGAGATTGGTCCAGCTGCCTGACTCGGTCACTCTGGGGCCTTCGGGCCGCTCGAGACCAAATAGGGTGGTTGGACCTTCCTAGTCCCGCGGCACTTTCTTCGGTGCCGTCAACTCTGTGCGCAGGTGTTTTCCCTCTCACTTGGCTGCGGCGCAGGGGCCCACACTGATGCCTCTATCGCCTGTTAATTTTCCTCCTTTTCCTTCAAATCACAGTTTTCGGAACCTTGGGACACTCTTGGAGCCATCTGCGGTGCCAGGGGCTCTGTCGGCACCATGTGCTGGGCTGTTTCCGATGGCGCCGAGTTCCTTGGGTTCGGCACTGTGTTCTCCATTGGCGCCAATGCTTGGTGTGATGCTGTCTAGCCTCCAGGGCTTTTTGACTCTGATTCTTTCCTCTTCTAATTTCCACTCCTTTCCTGACCATACTGTCCCCCTTGGACTGTCAGGAGGTGATTTTGAGCCTCACCCAGATCTTCGTCTGGGTGATGATGTTGAAGGAGCAGGAGTTGATCCTGCTGCAGAGCCTATGGTCAAAGACGTTTCCTTTAAGTCTCTGCTGAAAAATTTAAATTCTACTCCTTCTCTCCAGACTTCAGAAATCGATCCTGGGAAGCTTTTAAGACTCCAATACCTACATGTCCTGGAGATCCCTATGGATTTAACTCCTCTGGTTCAACCATCTTTTGAGAACCTTTCTCAGATGGTATGGAACAATCCTGCTCTCATCCCTTCCGTGGCGAAGTCCATAGATAGGAAGTATGCTGCTTCCAAGGATCGACCCATATTGGCCTCACAAGCTTTTGCTGATCCCATTGTAGTCATAGCAGAGAATGATAAGGCCATTCTCCCTCAGGCATCCTCAGCCTAGCCTATTAATAAAGAATCTCGTAAGATAGACACCTTGGGTAAAAGGGTCTTTGCTGCCTCCACCCTGGCTATGCATATTGCCAGCTACCAGGGCTATTTTTCTCAATATGAATATGTCCTTTGGCATTCGCTCAAGCACATGGTAGAAGCTCTGCCTGAGTCGGAAACTAATTCAGAGCTACTTCACACCATAACCAAGGACATCAAGTCAAGTAACCAACAGGTTAAAGCTGCAATAGACGCTTTTGATATTGCTTCTCGAGCAGCGGCGGTGGGCATTTGTACCCGTAGCCACTCCTGGCTATGTACTTCGGGCTTCACGAATGATGCCCCGCAGCAGGTCATGGCCTTACCCTTTGGTATGTATCTGTTCAGACCCCAGGTGGAAGCCACACAGAAGACTAGGTCAGGCATTAAGATAGCTCAACCCGCACCCGCACCCTCTTGGGGAGGGTGCCAATAAATGTCAGTTTCATAACTGTCAGTCCTTTCAAGGCAAGGGGGGGGCTTTAACAAAAGCCACACTCCTCAGCCACAAAAGAAAACGCAGCAAAAGGCACAAGCCCCCAAAGTGCCCAGTGCCACCTTCTGAGTTCTTGGTCCAGGTCCCACCTCAACTGCTTGAGGGGGACTCTTCCTCAGCAGTGGGAGGACATCTGACTCAGTTCTATGACCAGTGTAAGTCTATAACATCGGACAAATGAGTCCCCTGGATAATCCGTGAGGGGTATTCACTGAGTCTTTCAGAACCCCCCACAGATCATCCCCCCAAACAACAGCCCAGACTGTCGGCAGTACAGTCAGACCTTCTTGCTTCCGAGGTGCAAGGCCTGCTGAACAACAGGGCAGTAGAAGTAGCACCGCCGGACCAATAAAACAAACGTTTCTACTCCCATTACTTTCTAGTTCTGAAGAAAACTGGAGGCATGCGCCCCATTCTGGATCTCAGAAAGTTAAACAAATTCCTCCACAATGAAAAGTTCAAGATGATATCTCTAGGTACCCTTCTACCTTTGATTCATCAACATGATTGGCTAGCCTCCCTGGACATGCAGGATGCCTACCAACACATTCTTATACACCCAAAGCACCATAGATACCTGACGTTTGTAGCATTGGGTCAACATTATCAGTTCAGAGGCCTGCCCTTTGGGCTATCCTTGGCACCGTGAGTTTTTGCAAAGTGTTATGCAATTCTCGCAGCACATCTTGGGGAAAATCGGAATTCAAGTGTTTCCATACCTGGACGAGTGGCTTCTAGCAAGCCCTTCCAGGCAGGGAACTCTGGACGCCATAGCCAAAGCTTCAGACTTCCTCACGTCCATGGGAGTCCTGCTAAATCACAACAAATTGCAGTTGCAGCCCTCCCAGAAACTCCTTTTCATAGGAACTCTTCTGGATACCTCCTGTGCGAAAGCTTTTCTTCCAGAGGACAGAAGGAGCGATATCGTACAGATGGCCCGGTACATCAGATAAAACAGCTCGGTTCGAGCTATTTTGATGCAGCAGATGCTGGGTCTTGTGGCATCCTCGGTGTTCACTGTACCTCCAGCTCATCTCCACATGAGAACTTCTCAATGGATTTTCAGTACTCAGTGGTCCCCAACCACTCATCCTCAGTCCTTTCCCATCAAGGTGACAGAACCTCTAAAGAGTTCACTCACCTGGTGGTTGCAGGAGAACAACCTTCTGGAAGGGTATCCCTTTGCTCCTCTGGATCATCAGGTCTCCATTACCACTGACATGTCCCTGATGGGGTGGGGAGCTCACTGCCAGAAGCTCCACACCCAGGGTACGTGGACTCAGGATGAGTCCCGGCTCCACATAAACGTTCTGGAAATGAGAGCCATCCTCTATGCAGTCTGGTCTTGAAGGACATACTAGGTCACAAGAACATTTTCCTTCAAACAGACAACAAAGCAGTGATGTATTACATCAACAAACAGGGTGGTGCACACTCTTACCCATTATTCAGGGAAGCTATGAGAGTGTGGGAATGGTGCATGGAGCACAATGCTCTAATCCATGTGGTTGACCTACCAGGGATGCAGAACAAACTGGCACAGATCCTCACGAGTGGTCTCTTGTCTCAGCTGTTGCTCAATCACTCTTCAAAGAGTGGGGAACTCCAGATCTGGACCTTTTTGCATCTTCACTCAACGAAAAACTGCCTCTCTCATGCTCCAGAAATCCAGGACCTGGCATTTTCTGTCTGGATGTGTTCAGGCTGTGGTGGACAAAATGCTTTCTATACTCCTTTCCTCCTCTTCCTCTAATTCATAGGGTGCTTCTCAAATTCGAGTCTCAGGGAGACAGAGTGATTCCCATTGCTCCCTTCTGGCCTTGACAGATATGGGTCCCGCTGCTCAACTGTCTGTCTGCAACCCCTGTCGAAGCCACTTGCCCTTCAGACGAACCTTCTGACCCAGGGGTCTGTGGTCCATCCGAATTTGAAGGCGCTTTACTTTCACGCTTGGCTCCTGAGGAGATAGAGGTGAATAGGTTCCATGTTTGCCGTAGGGTTTCAGATATTCTCTTGGCTGCGTGTAAACCAGTCACTAGAAAAACCTACACAGCCAAATGGAAGCGTTTCTCTCTCTGGTGTGCAAAATCCTCTTGGAACCCTTTTTCCTGCCCACCAGATAGTCTTGGAGTACCTTTTGGACCTCGCAAATTCAGGTCTACAGTACTCTACTGTCAAAGTTAATCTCTGTACCATTTCAACTTATCATGAGCCAGTACATTCCTTGCCTCTGGCTCAGATGCCTGTAGTTAAGAGGTTTCTTAAGGGCATTCTGCATACCAGCCCTCCTATCAGACATCCAGTCGCAGCCTGGGACATTAATCTTGTGCTAGACATGCTCACTCAGAAACCTTTCGAGCCTCTAGCTGCCTGCGAGTTGAAGTTCCTCACTTGGAAAACGGCTTTCCTGCTGGCCATCACTTTGGCCTGTAGAGTTTCTGAAATACATGCTCTGGTCACAGACCCCCCCGTACACTGTATTTCACAAGGACAAAGTAGTTCTTAGGACTCACCCCTAAGTTTCTTCCCAAGGTTGTCTCAGAATTTCATTTAAACCAACCTTTAGTCCTATCTACCGAGCTAACTTTCAGAATGAAGGGGAACGTACCCTGCATCCTTTGGATGTTAAGAGACCAGTGCGATTCTATCTGCATAGAACAAAAGAAATTCACAAGGCTCAACAACTGTTTGTTTCCTTCAGCGAGACCCGACTGGGTCAACGTGTCACTATTAGGTGCATTTCAGCGTGGCTGGTAGCATGCGTCCGCTACTGCTATTCTATGGCACAGGTTGAGCTAGAAGGCAGAGTGTACGCTCACTCTACTAGAGCAGTCGCAGCATCTCTGGCGGAAATCCGAAACGTGCCCATTGAAGACATTTGCAATGCTGCTACAGGTGGCTCACTGCATACTTTCGTTAAGCACTATGCTTTAGATGTCCATGCCAGATGACATCTGTCATTTGGTAGGACTATTCTTAATGGACTTCTGTCCTAAGTATGTGAGCTCTTAGTTTCTCCTGCTACCCGTCTCGGGGGTTTGTTAGCTCGGTACTCTCCCATTAGTGTGAATGAGTGGTGGAGAATTTATGTCCAGGAAGATATGGAAATTACGTACCTACCGTAATTTTGATCTTCTTGGACGAAGTCTCCACCACTCATTCACATACCCACCCGCCATCCCCCGAGCTCATGTCTCTGTTTTTGGTCTTCACTCCCTCAGTGGTTGGGCTGTGAGGACTCTATTGTTGACCCTTCTTATACGGGTCATTCGGACCATCTTATATCCGATTTTGTTGGGTTAGATCTCTAGGTTAGTTACGCTGCACCTCCTCGGGGGGGGGAGAGCACTGAGGCAGTTGAAGCCTCGACGCCGAGGTGGTCTTTACTGCGTGAGCCATGGCTTGCGGTACCGCTTCCTCGCGGCTCCATCTCTGGCGCTGACCCTCTTAAAAAGTTTGCCCACGCTGGGTCCCAGCGCCTCCAGCGTAGTTCCCATTAGTGTGAATGAGTGGTGGAGACTTTGTCCAAGAAGATCTAGAATTACGGTAGGGACGTAATTTCCATTTCTCCTGGTCCTTTTTAACCCCAGACAAGGACCATAGAAAATTAGATTTCACAGCAAACAAAGCAAAAACTGCCCTGGATGCTATGTAGTACCAGTTCCACACGGCAGAGGACAACAAAGATCCAGAGCCACGGCCCATGCCATCTTTCCAAGGTGCTTGCCTGGCTTAGAACTAACGATCTAACCCCAGTCACCCAGTCTAAGGTCATGGACTTTCCCAAGTCATAATGTTCATTTCCAGAACAACTGATCTACTACCCTGGGGAAATTCCACTTAAGGGCAGTAGGGGCAGATGTATTTTTCCCAGGCCTTACATTCCCTACCCACTGACTTCTTTCAGTACAGGGGTGCTTTCAGATGGCAGGGCAGAAGGGGCCAAAAAAGGACCACCTCTACCCAGCCAGCATTTTCACAGTCTATCCCTGATATGAACAGACCTCAAGTGTACCTGTGTGTCTAAGCCTCTATCCCCAACACAGGTGTTACTGTTGGAGTTGGAGGTACATACCTTCTAGCTCTGTGAGTGGTGGAGAGGGTCCTGGCCCACTAAAAGGAGCAAGGGTCTCTAGTCCAGTTAGCTTTTTTTTTTCCTTCTCGTGTTTATCTCTTTTCTCCTCACAGCTGCCCCACTCTAACCACTCCCCCCAGCCTCGCTGGGACTTATCCAGAGCTCACCTGATCGTCGGGTGCAGAGCCTGTGAGGGGTTGGTTATCATCCTGCAGCTGTGAGAGTTTTTTCCTCCATTTTCATCCCTTCCCTGTTGCTGGGGGCACACGCATGATGTGCACACGTGGAGGCGTGCTTGCGCCCACGGAAGTCCCACAGCACCCGCCCTTCCATGGTGCCTATAATCTCGCACTTCCACCAGGCCTGCACCTGGTGGCAGTCATTCGGAGGGAGCGCCAGTCCTCCCTCCCCAGGAGAGGAGAGCTGTCCTCTGGATGCTCGATCCTCTACCTCCCCTGCCAACCTCCGACGGCCCGTGCTCGTTCCCGAACACGGGTTGCCGACGTGGCACAAGGTGTGATGACCAGCACCTCAACCCTCAGCGCCACCAGGCAGGCGCACTCCAGTTACTTTTTGACACAAAAGAACACTATGAAGTGGCGACCTATCTTGCTGTTAAAACCCAAATTTAAGATGGTCACTCTGTCATTAGTCATAGAGTCCTTACTGCAGGGAGACTGGCTAGCCTCCCTGGATCTAAAGGACTCCTTTTTTCCATATACCTATAAGGAGGTCTCACAGGCAGTTTCTCAGGTTTAAACTCCCTCAGGCTTGCTGCAGTCCTCCTGCTATCCTCGGACCCCATAGTCTTTGCAAAGTGCCTGGCAGTGGTAGCAGCACACCTCAGGAAGCTGGGCATCTCTAGCTACACCTGTTTTGCTGATTGGCTCATCGTACCAAAGTCTCCTTGTGAGGTCGGGTAGTCCTTTTCTCCTTACAGGGCTCACTGTGGAGTCTCTGGGTTCCTTGGTAAATCTAAATAAAGTCTCACCTGGAACCCTCCTAGCTACTCACCTTCATATGAGCTCAGCTGGACATTCAGGAAGGATACGTCTTCCTTCCACAGGTGAGAGTTCAGACTTTCCCTTAATGGCAGATTACTTCATTCAGGGACAGCAAGACCAGCCAGCAAGCGCTTGACTGGGTTTGAATCATCAGCCCTCACTTGTACAGTATATGGTGCGGTCCTGAGCAAATCACGTAACTTTGACATTTCCTCAAGCTATTGGGACGCATGGCTTCAATGCCTGCAGTGGTCCCAGTGTTCGGGTACAGGATGTGACACCTGCAAGCCTACCGTACAGCTCACTGATCTCAAAAAGCAACAATTTTTCAAAGCTAATACCTGTGACAGAGCAGTTCCTTCAGACTCTGCTTTGGTGGAAGAACCCTGCAAATCTAGTAGCAGGGATTTGCTTCCAGGCTCCATGTCCCACAAAGTTGATCACCACAGACGCCTCCCTCCTGGTGTGGGGAGCACATCTGGACAGTGCCTCAGTAAGTGACTCCTGGACTCTCCAAGAGTCACAGTTACTCATATATCTCTTGGAACTCAGAGCAATCTTTCTAGCTCTCGAAGCATTTGCACCTGTCATAAGAGGACAGACTGAGCAAAGTCAAAGAGACATCTCTGCAATGTTTTACTCAAACATGCAGGGTGATAGCAGATCAGGAATACTCTGTTCGGAGGCCCTAAAGATCTGGTCTCGCCTTCTCCCTGCGAGTCAGCCTTTCAGCTGTTCACCTCCCAGGCTGACATAGACCCTGGCGGATGCTGCAAGTTGCATCAGTCAAGGCCAGAGCTAATGGACTCTGAACAAGCATGTACTGGCATAGTGTTCAGGCGGGGGGGGGGGCACACCAGAAGTGGATCTGGTTGCCTCTTCCCTCAACTTCCAGTCTCCGCAGTACTGTCGTAGGCCTCCACTCCAGGGAACGCTTTCCCTGGATGCGTTGATCCTGGACTGGTCAGGGAGATTCCTGTACACATTCCCTCTTCTTCCCCTGATTCTCAGGGTATTGCAGTAACTCAGACAGTAGCCTGCATCAATAATTCTGGTGGCTCCGAATTGGCCCAGTCAAGCCTGGTACCCTCTTCTTTCTTTCACTATCCTGCAGCAGATCCATTCGCCTGCCGCCAACTCACTCTCTGCTGACCCTTCCTCACACAGGAGTGCATTATCCAGACATACACTCTCTTCACCTTAAAACCTGGTTCTTGAGGAGTTAGAGTTTCCATCCTCTCAGTACTTGGAACTAACACAAAAAAGACTTATGCAGCCAAATGGAAACTGTTCCCCCTCTGGTGCAAGAGCAAAAAGGTCAATCCTCTTTCAGCAACAGACCCTCAGTTGCTGGATTTCGTAGTACATCTGCAGGTGTCAGGCTTGAATCCCTCTTCCCTCAAGCTACACCTGGCTGCAATTCGGCCTATTTTTCAGTGGAAAAGAAAAAAGTCAGTTTTTTTCCCAAAGCATATTCAAGCAGTTTGTCAAAGGCCTCTTTCACCTCCAACCTCTTCGGAGCCCGAATCTCTGCATTACCAGGCACTTGTAACCACCCTTTGAGCCTACGGCTACTGTGCATATCAATTTTATGACCTGAAACTAGGTCTGCCTGGGGGCCGTTACCTCTGCCAGGAGAATTTCAGAGTTACACCGAGCCTAATTACATCATTCTTCACAACGATTAAATTGAGCTCTGGACAAATAGGACGTTTCTGGTTAAGGTAGTTTCAGGATTCCGCTTTAAACCAGCCCATTACTCTACCTTTCTTTTTTACTGAGAAATCCATTCCTGGTGAGCAGAAGCTCCACAGCTTGGATATCAAAAGAGCTCTCTTTTACTACCTAGAACATACTGGGCAGTCCAGAGAGACTTCCACTCAGTTGTTCCTCACCTACGGGTATGTAGGCAGAGGAAGACCAGCTACCAAGAGAGCTGTTGCCTGCTGGTTGGTTTCTTGTATTAGATTCTGCTATGAAAAGGCTGGCCATCAACCTCCTGTGGGCCTCAGGGCCCACTCCACCAGGGGTACTGCAGTCTCTGTGGTGGCAGCAAGGGATATATCCCTTTTGGATGTCTGCACAGCAGCTACCTGGAAATCTGTGCACTCCATCGGGATGCACTGTGTCACAAACGCACTCCGCGGGTCAGGCCCTCTGCTCCCACAGTGCCAAACCTCTAAGTGCAATATGTGAACAGGAGACAAACAGGGAAACCCTCCTGTCTGTTTTGGGTCCGAATCACCTACTAGCTTCGAGTTCTGAGGTAAATATGAACCCTTTTTTGCTAGCACACCCAATTAACGGGAACAAATATTGCACCCTCTTCGTGGAAATGTAGTGCAATACTTAACCCAGTGTGCACTCAGCCTGATTCATAGTTCTACCCTTTTGACTCCGTCTGAGACCTAGGTATATTCTTACCTTAGCAAGATAGTAACACACTTAAGTCCTTAACAGTTTTGTCAAAATTATCCAGTACTGTTCCAGCATTCACATGTAAAAGAAAAGGAGAAAAGGCACAGGCAGAATTTCAAGAAAAAATGTTTACTAAAATTAAAATAGATAAAATACAAAATGAAGAACATATAAAATTGGGTTTACAGTCTTTTAAATTAAATGGATAATTATAGGTTTCAAGTAATAGTGGTTGAATTTACCTAAAGTGCTGTGAGAGTTTGTCAGGAGTCCCACCTCAGAATTGGAGACAAAATGCCAAAAGCCAAAAACCAAATACCCAATGCGATGTTTTTTTCCCAGCTGGCTGGTAATATGCTGTCTCAACTCCTCCTCCCTGATGACACAGCTCACAGATGCTGACTATGAGGTCACTCAAACCTGAGAACTTGAATTAATTTAGCAGTCAGATGTCTCATCCCACTGCTCAAACATTCCAATTAAAAATTATATATATACTGTATATGTCTTCTTAGTTAATGCAGCCTTATGACAGACAGAATTGTCCATTTGATGTCTTCAGAAGCTTCCTGAGGAACAGCGTTCACCTAGTTGTGAAAGCTAACAGAAATCAGTTAAAAATTTCCTTTTCCTCAGAGGTCATAAAATGCATACTTTGTCCCTTCATTTCAAAGTAAAGGGATAGTTTACAACTATTATAACGTGGCCTTTGAAGGAAGACTTTATAGTCACAGGAAGGCTTGCAACTATGTGTCAACACAGAGAAGGAAATTAGCCCTTTAACAACTGCAGCAACTGTTTTGGGGTCAAAAGGTCAGGCCTCTTTAACACTACTGTCTTCTAGCTAGCCTGCTGACCCTGCTATGTTTTATAAGCAGAAATTTTAAAACATATATTTATAATAAAATTATACACATAGCTAGTAGACGGGTATCATGTCACACACTGCAGTTTAGATGTGCAGTCCAAATCTGATGCCAGATTTGGCAGGGCAGTTCTGTAGAGCCTCTTTCCTAAGTAGGGTCTCTGCCCACCTCCCACTTGATACTGCTCGGTATGATGCTCTGCCCCTTGCTTATGATTATGTATGATATTTGTAATATAAAAATATAGTATGTGATTGTCTCACATAAGTCAACCTGTGCTTCCATGGGTGCCCCCCCAACCACACACACACACAGGTTGCAGTGAAGCTACAGGATATGTAAATAGACCAGAGGATGTGTAAAATTGACTAGTGAAGGAAAAACCTAGAGTTTCCTGTTCTGTTCTTAATTAAGACTCTGGCCATCTGCCAGAGGATAAGCCTCATAAACTTTTATGATTTCCTAGAGGAATCTATTGCTAACAACATTATGTTAAAAGCCGTAAACCTTTGATCTGCCTTGGGAACAGGAGCCACAACCAGTTCAAAGAAATGTTTGATTAAAGACTCTCAGATGTAGGAAATAACTTTTTGCTGTTGCTCACATTTATTTAAATACCTCCTGGTAGAAATTATGTGAATTAACACTAAGGGAGGGTCTAACTGACCTCTTAGAAGGGGAGAGGAGATGCCCCCTGAAAATGATCCAGTATCTGGGAAATAGGGTTCATATCATCTTGGGGCTCTGAAGAACAAAGTTCTCTCTAACCTAAAAAACACTTAGAAAAAAGGTAATACATTAGTTAGCAAAGATCTAAAAGTATTGTGGTAGGAGTTTGGTTCTGTAATTTTCCCATTTTCTTTTTGACTCTGAGCTCATGCTATTTGTTCTGTATTTTATTGTACTTATTTTACAATTTTTAGTAAATAACCATTTTCTTGAAATGCTGCCTGTGTCTTCCCAGTCCTTTTTTTGCATGTGATGGCTGAAACCTGTGTTTAAAGCTGACAGCTGTTAAAAAGGCTTGATAGTGTTACTAAGCTTGGAAAAGGTAAGAATATACCTAAGGTCTCTTATAGAGTTTTAAGGGTTCATTTTGGAGACCTGGCTAGGTGCCCCTGGCAAAGGATTGTACCGCAATCCCCAAAGAGGGTGCATATCTGAGCCTGTACGTTGGGTATGCTAGCATAAGGTTCACAGTTTGAATCCCCCCCAGAACTTGACGCTAACAGGTGATTCAGACTCAAAGCAGACAGGAGGATTACCCTGTCTGTTACCTGTTCACACTATTGCACTCTGAGGTTGGCACTGTGGGAGCAGAGGGCCTGACCTGTGGAGTGTGTTTGTGACAGATTGGTTGGCAGTGGTGCGATAAAATATTGGTAACACAAGCTTTAACAGTTCAGTGTGTCAGCTTAATACTGTACAGCTCATTTGCAAAATAAGACAGTGATATATTTTTAAAAACTAAACAGAACTATATCATCTTGTTTACAGTCAAAGTACCTACCGGTTTTATTTTTTTTCGAGTGCAAGTTAGAGTAGCTGTAGCTAGGGAAGAAGATGGCTTCCAACTACAGCAGGTACACTGCAGACTACTTGATGCATTTATGCCAGGACAGAGGAGTCCAGTATGAGAGGAAATCCAACAAGCAGACCCTCATAGATGCTCTGATGGCCGTCAATGGCCAGAGCATTGAGTCATAGTTCATGACTGGAAAGGAACAAACCTTGGGCATGGAGGGGCCAGCAGCCAGTGCAGTGTCCAGATCTGGTGAGGAGGACAGCAGGGCCAGTGCAAGCCAAGGGCCATAGCAGCAAGGGAAAGTCACCAGCATTCTGGAGCCAGAAGCAATCAGGCTGCAGATTGAGTTGAGGAGAATGGAGCTGGAGTTCCAGAGAGAAGAGAGACAGCTTTAGCGAGAGGCAGAGAAGAAGAGGGAGTGAGAACAGCGAGAAGCTGACCATGAAGAGCATGAGCATCAGCAAGAGGCAGAGGAGAAGAGGGAGCGAGAACAGCGAGAAGCTGACCGTGGAGAGCGTGAGTGCCAGTGAGCCGCAGAGGAGAAGAGGGAGCAAGAACAGTGAGAGGCTGACCATGAGGAGCGTGAGCACCAGAGGCAACATGAACTGGAGAAGCTACAACTCCAACCACCAGCCCAAGAGCGGGTAAGTGGCCTGGGTTTAACAGGAACTACAGGACTGGGTTACAAATTAAATTCCAAATTGATAGCCGAATTTAAAGAGGGGGAGGATATGGATGCTTTTTTAAATTCCTTTGAAGAAGTTTGTATTCAGGCCAATATTCCTAGAGGGTGCTGGAGCTTCCAGCTATCCCCCCTACTTACTGGGAAAGCTCGGGATTCATTGGGTCAGATGGACAATGAGGACAGTAATGATTACAGCAAATGTAAAGCTGCACTTTAAAAAGGTTTGATTTAACTGCAGAAGCATACAGAGCTAAACTCCGTAAGCTCAGGAGTAGCCCTGACATGAGCTACGAGGAGCTAGGCATGAAATGTCAGTTTTTAAAACAGTGGGAAGGAATTGAAGCAAACTCTGTAGATGAAATTGAAAATGCTATATTGTTAGAGCAGTTTTTTGGGGGCATGCCCAGCAGAGCTGAAAACCTGGCTGGAGGACTGAGATCTCAAAACAGTGCAAGAGGCTTCTGAACTCTTGGACCGCTATGCCAAAAGCAGATCTGCTCTGAGAGCGAATGGGGTATGCGTGACTGCAGAAAAGGAAAAGCACGCCTTCAGGACAGCTAAAACCCTCACTGCCTCCACCAAAACCAGTTAGCCCCAGGTTTCAAAGAAACAATTTTTCTGAGAAAAGAAACAAATTTTGGCTTTGTAAAGAAACTGGGCATACTGCCAGACAGTGTCCCAAAAGGACAAGCAATACGCAAAGTAGTGCTAGAAAAGAAGTGGGTTGTTTGTGTGTCCCTGAAAGCATGCCTGTAAACATGAGGGAGCACATGCACCCAGTCACTTTGAATGGTGTACAGACACAAGGGTTAAGAGACACAGGGGCATCCCTGATGTTGGTAAAAGGGGATCTGGTAGAGCCTGGTCAGTTTATAACCAATAAATTTGTAACTGTACAAAGGTTCACTGGGGAGTAGAAAACACTGCCACTTGCTAGCGTTCTCCTTGACTGGGGTGAAACAGGGGGAGATGTGCAATAGGTGGCTATAGCCCAAACTTTAGCAGTTGACGTCATCCTTGGCAGCAATCTCAAACTGGATGGTGTGTGCAGTTACCCATAGCCAGGCATCAAGAGAAAATTGTAGTTCCCTGGACCCCATAGAAGCCACTGTGGAAACCACTGGGAGGCTGGTTCCCCAGCCTGTGTCTCCTGATATGGAGACTAATGAAAGGGGCCGTAGAAATTTCCACGGTAGCAGTTAACCCAACAGCTACGGAGGGTTACTCCAAAGAAGTAGGGGTGACCCATTGTCAGAGGGTTAGGGATGGCAGTGATCCTTAGTGCCCTGACGCTAGAGCTAGGGACCCTAGTTTAGAGACTGAAGGGGACCTGTCCCATGCCTTGGGGATATGTAAGGAGTTTGTAGCTGCTCAGAAAAGTGACCCTAGTCTTGAAAAGCCGAGGGCTTGGCCAGACTCTGATGAAGTACAAGGAAGTGACAGGAAACACAGTTTATTGGGACAATGGACTGCCGTACACACAGGATGTTAAGACAGAGGGAGGGGTGATAGGCAGGCAGATTGTCGTTCACCAGGTGTACCGTGAGCAGTTGCTCAAAATTGTACATGATATTACCATGTCTGGTCACCTGGGAATCGCTTGCACACTACACAGTGATTAGCCCAGAATTTCTATTGGCCCAACTTCACCCAGCAGGTGAAGGAGTATTGCAGGTCTTGTCATTGGTGCCAAGAAATAGGGAAGGCAGGTAAGAAAACCCAAGCCACCTAATTCCATTGCCTATAGTGGAGGAGCCATTCCAGATGGTGAGAGTGGATATTGTGGGGCCTTTAAATAACCCCAGCTCCTTCGGGAAGAGGTTAATCCTGACTGTGGTGGATTATGCCACCCGGTATCCAGAGGCAGTCGCCCTATCCTCACTGAGGACAGACAGAGTGGCAGATGCCTAACTTGGGATTTTCTCCTGTGTTGGGTTTCCGCAAGAGGTTATCACTGATCAAGGGGGATCTTCCTGGTCATAAAGTCTCCACCACTCATTCACAATAATAGGAGTACGCCTGAGGTGCTAGGACCCAGCAGGAGCAAACGTTTTCAGGAGGGACGGCGCCTGAGATGGAGCCACGTGGAAGTGGCACCACGAGCTCGGCGCATGTGGGGATGACCGTCTCGACGTCGACCCTCCAACCGCCTCAGTTCCTTTTTTTCCCTGTCAATGAGTGCTCTTCAATAATGATGCCGCTCGCCCACTGGGAGTCGAACTTCAAAATAGCAGTTTAGTTATCGGTTTATTATTTTGTATTTTATCTTCGATAAGTACCAATTACAATAATAAATTCTACTTATAAGAGAGAAGTCTTCAGTTCTCCATTGACAGAGTCGACCATGAGTGGGGCAGGTGACGGTAGGGAGACTTCATATGAAACCTGTTCAGCTAGCTGGGCCGGGTCTGGTCCACTGCCCTCCCCGGGTCTGACAACGGATGGTTCAATGCTCAGGGAGATGAGCAGTCTTCCCGGAAGGGAGTTCTTCTTCGGCACACGGGTCAAAGAAGAAATGACATCACTCGAGGTCACCCTCTGGTATGTCTGCATGTAGACGGTCAGTTATTAGGGCCAGGTGCCAGTCTCCACCTCTGTTGGAGTTGCCGGTTTCTGTGTCTGATGGCCGACCTCTTTGACACCGGAGCCCCTCTGCACCTTTTGGAGGGGTTCCCGATGAGCAGTTTCATCAGTGGGCTGTTCTTATGGAGCAGTGGGCTCGGAGGTTTGCCCTGATTGCCCGAACCGGCCAGTCTGACTCCAGGGCCTTTGGGCACTTCAGTTCCGGGATGGCGGGGGGGCCAGTTAAGTCTTTCTAGTCATGCGGCCCCTTCTTCGGTGCTATCGACTCCACGCCCTGGTGTCTATCCCCCTTGCATGGCTGCGGCGCAGGATTCTACACCGATGCCCTTATCTCCTGCCATTTTCCATACTGTAACTTCAAATCGCAGTTCTCGCCATTGTCTGTGGTGACAGCTTCTCCAGCGTTGAGGTGCCTTGCAGTGCCGTTAGTGCTGTCTCTGGTGCTGCAGGCTCTGTCGGCGGCATCCTCGGCGACAGTTCTGGCGGCAGCACTGGGTGCGGTGCTGCGCTACCCGACTGCGCCTCTGGCGTCGAGTGCGGTGTCACACTCTTTGTCAGTGCCGTGTTTGGCACAATTTTCTGTGATGGCTACTACTTTTTTCTCAGCGCCGTTTTCTTTGGTGCCTGGGATGGGTGTGGCGCCGTCTAGTTTCCAGAGGTTTTTGGCTCCGATTCATTGTCCTTTTCTTCTTTCTCCTGGTTTTCACTCCATTCCTATCTATACGGTCCCTCCTGGACTGTCAGGAGATGATTTTGAGCCCGATCCAGATCTTAGACTGGGTGGTGATGATGAGGCTGATACTGCCCTGGGGGCAGGGATCAGTCCTCCTGCAGAGTCTATTATCGAGGACCTTTCCTTTAAGTCTCTGCCCAAGAATTTAAATTCTACCCTTTTTCTCCAGACCACAGAACTCGATCCTGGGAAGCTTTTGTGTCTCCGGTATCTTCATGTCCTGGAAATCCCTATGGATTTAACCCCTCCGGTACAGCCCTCTTTCCCGACCCTTTCACAGATGGTGTGGAAGAATACTGCTCTTATTCCATCTGTGGCCAAGTCCATATATATAGGAAATATGCCCCTCCCAAGGATTGCCCCATCTTGGCCTCAAAAGCTTTTGCTGATGCCATAGTGGTCCTGGCAGAGAATGATAAGGCTGTCCCTCCTCAGGAATCTATAGCCTGGCCTATAAACAAAGAATTTCGCAAAATAGACACCTTACTTAAGAGAGTCTTTGCTGCCTCAACCCTGGGCATGCACATTGCCAGCTACCAGGGCTATTTTTCTCAATATGAGCATGTTTCTTAGCATTCGCTCAAAGCAATGATAGAAGCTCTGCCCAAATCAGAGGTTAACTCAGAGCTGCTTCAAACCATAACTAGGGGCATCGAGTCCAGTAACCAACAGGTTAAAGCTGCAATGGACGCCTTCAATACCACTTCCCGGGTGGCGGTGGCTGGTATCTGCACCCATCGCCACTATTGGCTGCATACTTTAGGCTTCACAAATGATGCTCAGCAGCAAGTCATGGCCTTACCTTTCGATGGTATGTATCTGTTCAGACCTCAGGTAGAGCAAGCACTAGAGGCCACATGGAAAACTAGGTCTGCCATTAAAACAGCCAGATCTATGCCCGTCCCCTCCCGAGGGGTTGGGAAGGAGCACCAGTTTCACAACCGTCAGTCCTTTCAGGGCAAAGGCAGAGGAGGTTTTAACAGAAACCAGAACCCTCAGCCGCAAAAGAAAGCACAGCAGAAGGCACAAGGCCCAAAAGCGCCCAGTGCCACCTTCTGAGTTTCCGGCCCAGGTCCTACTTCAGCTGTCCGAAGGGGACTCCTCCTCAGCTGTGAGAGGATGTCTAACTCAGTTCTACAACCAGTGGAAGTTTATAACATCAGACAAATGGGTTATCTGGATAATCCATGAGGGGTACTCTCTGAATCTTTCGGAATTCCCTCCGGATCATCCTCCCAAATGACAGCCCAGGCTGTCGGCTGTACAGTCGGACCTTCTTGCTTTCAAGGTACAAGGCCTTCTGAACAACAGGGCACTAGAAGTAGTTCTGCTGGATCAACAAAACACAGGTTTCTACTCCCATTACTTTCTGGTCCCAAAGAAAACCGGCAGCATGCGCCCCATTCTGGATCTCAGACACTTAAACAAGTTCCTAAACAAGGGGAAGTTCAAGATGATATCACTTGGTACCCTGCTACCTTTGATTCATCGACACAATTGGCTAGCCTTCCTGGACATGCAGGATGCCTACCAACACATTCTCGTACACCCAAAGCACCACAAATACCTAAGGTTCATGGCATTGGGTCAACACTATCAGTTCAGAGTCCTGCCCTTTGGGCTGTCCTCAGTGCCTCAAATTTTTACAAAGTGTTGTGCAATTCTCGCGGCGTACCTCAGAAAAATCGGAAAATAAGTGTTCCCACATCTGGACGACTGGCTCCTAGCAGGTTCTTCCAGGCAAGAGACTCTGGAGTTCGTGGCCACGGCCTCAGACTTCCTCACCTCCCTCCTCATTGGGAGTCCTACTAAACCTCAACAAGTCGCAGTTGCAGCCCTCCCAGAAGCTCCTCTTCATAGGAACTCTTCTGGACACCTCCTGTGCGAAGGCTTTTCTTCCAGAGGACAGAAGGAGTGATATCTTACAGATGGCCCAATACATCAGAGAACACAGCTCAGTTCGAGCTATCTCGATGCAGCGGATGCTGGGCCTCATGACATCCTTGGTGTTCACTGTACCCTTGGCTCATCTTCACATGAGAACCTCTCAGTGAATGCTCAGTACTCAGTGGTCCCCAACCATTCACCCTTCGTCTTTTCTCATCAAGGTGATGCAACCTCTGAAAAGGTCGCTCATCTGGTGGTCTCAGGAGGACAACCTTCTGGAAGGATATCCCTTCGCCCCTTTGGATCATCAGATCTCCATTACTACGGATGCATCTCTGATGGGTTGGGGAGGTCACTGCCGGGATCTCCACACCCAAGGTACGTGGACTCAGGACGAGTCTCAACTTCACATAAATGTTCTGGAAATGAAAGCTGTCCTCTATGCGGTCCGAGCTGTGGAGGACATAAACTGTCACAAGAACATTCTCCTTCAAACAGACAAAGCAGTGATGTACTACATCAACAAACAGAGCGGTGCACACTCTTACCCATTATGCAGTGAAGCAGTGAGAGTGTGGGAATGGTGCCTGGAGCACAAGCCTCTGATTCTGGCTGTTTACCTGGCAGGAGTACAAAATGAGCTGGCAGACCATCTCAGCAGAACGGAGGCGGATCCTCACGAATGGTCTCTCGACTTAACTGTTGTTTAGTCACTCTTCAAAAGTGGGAAACCCCAGACCTGGACTTTTTTGCATCCCCACTCGGTGCAAAACTGCCTCTCTTCTGCTCCAGAAATCCAGGACCTAGCATTTTTTATCAGGAAGCATTTGGGCTGCAGTGGACAAAACGCTTTGTATACGTTTTTCCTCCTCTTCCCCTAATTCAGAGGGTACTGCTCAAATTGGAGTCACAGAGGGACAGAATGATTCTCATTGCCCCCTTTTGGCCTCGACAGATATGGTTCCCACTACTCAACAGACTGTCAGAACCCCCCTTCGAAAACGCTTCCCCTTCAAATCACCCTTCTGACCCAGGGTCCTGTGGTCCATCCCAACCTGAGGTCACTTCACCTTCATGCTTGGCTCCTGAAGAGACAGAAGTGAATAGGTTCAATGCTTCTCGTAGAGTTTCAGATATTCTTTTGGTTGAGCGTAGGCTGGCCACTAGAAAAACCTACACAGCTAAATGGAAGCGTTTCTCTATCTGGTGTGCAAAATCTTCTTGGAACCCTTTTTCCTGCCCACCGAATAAAGTCTAGGAGTATCTCTTAGACCTCTCAAACACAGGTCTGCAATACTCCACAGTCAAAGTTCATCTTTGTGCCATTTCGGCATATCATGAGCCGGTACTTTCCATGTTGCTGGCTCAGTTGCCCGTAGTTAAGAGGTTTCTTAGGGGTATTCTGCATACTAGATCTCCTCTTAGACATCCAGTTGCAGCCTGGGACATTAACCTTGTGCTAGACTTGCTCACTCGTAAACCTTTTGAGCCTCTAACTACTTGCGAGTTGAAGTTCCTCACTTGGAAAACGGCCTTCCTGGTGGCCATTACTTCGGCCTGTAGAGTTTCTGAAATACACACACTGGTCACAGTCCCCCCCCTTCCCATACACTGTATTTCACAAGGACAAAGTAGTTCTTAGGACTCATCCTAAGTTTCTCCCTAAGGTTGTCTCAGAACTCCATCTAACCCAACCTTTAGTCCTTCCTACCTACTTTGCGATCTTCCAGAATGAAGGGGAGCATACCTTTCATTCACTGGATATTAAGAGAGCGTTGCGGTTCTATCTAGATAGAACGAAAGAAATTTGCACGGATCAACAACTTTTTGTTTCCTTCAGTGAGACCCGGCTGGGTCAACCTGTTGCTTTCAGATGCATTTTAGCATGGCTGGTGGCATGCCTTCACCACTGTTATTCTATGGCACAGGTCAAGCTGGAAGGAAGAGTGTACGCTCACTCTACCAGAGCAGTCGCGGCATCTCTGGCGGAAATCCGTAACATGCCCATTGCAGATATTTGCAATGCAGCTACCTGGAGCTCTGTGCATACTTTCGTTAAGCACTATGCCTTGGATGTCCATGCCAGATGACATCTGTCCTCTGGCAGGACCATTCTTAACGGACTTCTGTCCTAAGCACGTGAGCTCTTTATCTCCTGCCACCTATCTCGGGGGTATTATTTAGCTCAGTTCTCTCCCATTAGTGTGAATGAGTGGTGGAGACTTTATGTCCAGGAAGATATGGAAATTACATACCTACCATAATTCTTGGTCTTCTTGGATGAAGTCTCCATCACTCATTCACACTCCCACCCACCATCGCCTGAGCTCACTTCTCTGTTCATGGTCTTCACTCCCTCAATGGCTGGGCTGTGAAAACTTTGTTGTTGACCCTTCTTACATGGGCCATTCGTACTATCTTATGTCCAATTTTTAGGTTAGTTATGCTGCACCTCCTCAGAAAAAGAAGGTGCTGGGGGTTGACTCCGAGATGGTCATTACCACACACGCTGGGCTTGTGGTGCCACTTCCTCACGGCTCCATCTCAGGCGCCGGCCCTCCTGAAAAAGTTTGCTCCCACTGGGTCCTAGTGCCTCTGGCGTACTCCCATTAGTGTGAATGAGTGGCGGAGACTTCGTCCAAGAAGATCAAGAATTACGGTAGGTACGTAATTTCCATTTCCTTCATGTCGGACCTGATAGATGTTTGTGGGAGAAATGTGGGATGGTGCAGAGACGCACGAGACCTTATCACCTGCAAGCCAATAGGCTTGTGGAAAGATTTAATGGTACTCTTAAGTCAATGCTCCAAGTGTTTGCTGAACAGCATGAGAGGAAGTAGGAGAAATACCTTCCCCACCTCTTGTTTGCATACAGGGAGGTGCCCCAAGAGTCGACAGCATTTTCCCCCTTCAAGCTCTTATATGGATGCCGAGTACATGGGCCCCTAGTCTTGATCCAGGAGGACTGGGAAGGCAAGCACGCCACCCAGGGAACTCCCATAGTGGATTATGTCGTTAGGTTTAGGGAAAGGCTGAAGGAGCTTATGGGGACAGCACAGAGCAACCTGGCAGCTTCCCAACAAAAACAAAAAGTGTGGTACGACTGCAGAGCCAGAGTTCGCTCATACACGTTGGGTCAGGAAGTCATGATCCTCATCCCGGTCTGGAAGGACAAGCTGTGGGCTAAGTGGGTAGGACAGTACAAAGTAGTCAGAAAGGTAAATTTCATGAACTATATCATACAGTTACGTGACAGAAGGCGTACAGAAAGAATGTACCATGTCAACATGATGAAGCCATATGCTAGTAGGGCTAACATGGTGTTTGCAGTATGTAGTCCTGGGGAGGGGACGGATGAAGGAGACCCCCTTCTGGACTTGCTGGAAGAAAACAAGCGGGAGTCCTCTGTGGAGGCGATTAAATTGTCACCCCAGCTGGCCCCAGAACAGATCCTGGAAGTAAGGGAGGTTTTAGCAGACTTTGCCCCACTGTTTAGCGCCAAGCCTGGACTAACCCTCTTAGCGATGCACATTGTGGAGACAGGGATACAGATGCCTATTCAGTGGACAGCATATTGGGTGTCAGAGGCTGTCCAAAAAGACATTAGGAGGAAGGTGGAGGACATGCTGGATTTAGGGGTAATCCAGAGATCTCACAGCCCTTGGGCCTCACCCATAGTCCTTGTGCCCAAGCCAGATGGCACTACTCTTTTTTGTGTGGACTGTCCTGGACTGACTGCAACCATGAAGTCAGATGCCCACTCGATGCCCTGGATGGACAACCTCCTGGATAAGCTGGGAGGAGTGACCTACCTTACGAAGACTGACCTGGCAAAGGGGTATTGGCAGGTAGAGTTGACGGACAGAGCTAGGGAGAGGTCGGCCTTCATCACTCTGATAGGCTCATTTGAATTTAAAGTAATGCCTTTCGGAATGAAGAATGCCCCGGACACTTTCCAAGGGTTGGTGAACCAGGTGTTAAATGGTGCTGAGGAGTATGCAGTGGCATACCTCGATGACATTGCCATCTTTAGTACCAGCTGGGAGGAACACTTGTCTCACCTTAGGGAAGTGCTGGGCAGGATACAGAGGGCTGGGCTCGCTGTCAAAGCTGAGAAGTGCCAGGTGGCCATGGCTGAAGTGGCATACCTCGCGCATGTTGTCGGCCGAGGGCAGCTCTGTCCTAACCAAGTGAAAATAGAGGCGGTCAAGGCATGGCCCAGACCAGAAATGCAGAAGCAGGTCAGGAGTTTTCTGGGGACAGCAGGATACTATAGGAAATTAGTAACCAATTACAGTGACCTGGCTGCTCCCCTATTTGACCTGGTAAAGAAAAAAATGCATAAGAAAATTACCTGGGAACCAGCCTGTGGAAAAGCCTTTACCAGACTGAAGGAGGCAATGTGCATTGCTCCAGTGTTGACAAGTCCTGACTATAGCAGAACCTTTTTAGTCCAGACTGATACCTCAGATGTGGGTATTGGAGCAGTACTGAGCCAGACATCAAACCAAGGTAAGGATCACCCCATTGTGTACCTGGGTAAAAAGTTACTTCCCAGGGAACAGGCTTACTCTACTGTGGAAAAAGAGCATCTTGCCATGGTGTGAGCCCTAAAGAAGTTAGAGCCATACTTATACGGGCAGCATTTTGAGATACAAACTGACCACAACCCTTTGGTTTATTTATTTTATTTTTTATTTATTTCAATCTAGGATTACAATACCTTTGAGCCGAGGCTCTTTTACAAAGGTTCCATGTCAGTGTTTGCAACAGTCATCATTTTTAGTTACAAACATATAGCCATTGACTTACAGACATGTAATAACCAGTACAAAGACTTGAGCTATGAGCAAGACAAGGGAAGGGATGGTGAGAAGTGAGGATAGGAGATCGGGGGAAGGAGGTGCAGGGGTAAGGGGAGTACGAGATGTGGTTGAGGCAGGGGCAGGAGTGGAGATACGAGGGGGAGGTGGGCACGGGCAGGAGACAGTGCAGCCAGGGGGCCTTGTCGAGGGAATATGACAGGTAAGGTGCTAGGGGTGCAAAGACTGATCGTAAGTGTTGGGTGCTGGGGCATGTGCAGCTGGAACAGTGGAAATGTTAAGATTGGCAGTCGCAGGATTCAAGCAGTGAGAGGCGTAGCTTGGACTTAAAGAGGCCGAGTGTTGGAGCGGTCGCTATGTCGCTGCCAAGAGAGTTGAGCCAGTTGGATGTCCAATAGACGAATGATCTTTGTCCTTGGGTCGTGCGACATTGTGGGATATGTAGTAGATGGGAATTGGATCTCCTTGTAGTGATGTTCCTATGTCTAGGCTTAAGGAGGGCACAGACACCAGGTGGGGCAAGCCCTGTTATAATTTTCTTGGCCGTGATGCAGGTTTGGTATTTTATGCAGTTGTCCAGTTTGGCTGACACAAATGGAAAAAAAGGGTAGTAGACTATTAAGATGGAGTCTTGCCTTGCAAGGGTATGACATGACGATCTTACATAGGGCTGGAGTAACCAATCAGAACGCAGATGGCTTGTCACATCTATATGAGGAATGAACTGACTTGGGGAGCTTATCCTATGCAGGGGATAGAGCCCCCAAATACAGTCTAGGTGGGGAGGATTGTGACGCTTTGCTCCTTGCTTATGATTATGTATGATATTTGTAATATAAAAATAAAGTGTGTGATTGTCTCACATAAGTCAGCCTGTTCTTCCATGGGTGCGCCCCCCCCCCCATGCACAGGTTGCAGTGAAGCTACAGGATATGTAAACTGACCAGAGGATGTGTGAAATTGACTAGTGAAGGGAAGACCTAGAGTTCCTGTTCTGTTCTTAGTTTAGACCCGGGCCATCTGCCAGAGGATAAGCCTCATAAACGTTTATGATTTCCTTGTGGAACCTATTGATAACAACATTGTGTTAAAAGCCATAAAACCTTTGATCTGCCTTGGGAACAGGAACCACAACCAGTTCAAAGAAATGTCTGATTAAAGACTGTCATATGTAGGAAATGACTTTTTGCTGATGTTCACATTTATTAAAATACCTCCTGGTAGAAATTATGGGAATTAACACTAAGGGACCTCACAGAAGGGAAGGGGAGATGCCCTCTGAAAATGATCCAGTATCTGGGAATTAGAGTTCATATCATCTTGGGTCTCTGAAGAATAAAGTTCTCTCTAACTTAAAAAGCACTTACAAAAAGTCAATACATTAAATAGCAAAGATCTAAAAGTATTGTGGTGTTGTAAATATCCCAATTTCTTTGTGACTGTGAGCTCATGCTATTTGTTCTGTATTTTATTGTACTTATTTTACAATTTTTAGTAAATAACCATTTTCTTGAAATACTTCCTGTGTCTTCCCAGTCCTTTTTTGCATGTGATTGCTGAAACCGGTGTTTAAAGCTGACAGCTGTTAAACAGGCTTGATAGTGTTACTAAGCTTGGAAAAGGTAAGAATATACCTAAGGTCTCTTACAGAGTTTTAAGGGTTCATTTTGGAAACCTGGCTAAGTGCCCCTGGCAAAGGATTGTACAGCAATCCCCAAAGAGGGTACGTATCTGAGCCTGTACATTGGATATGCTAGCATAAGGTTCACAGTTTGAATCCCCCCAGAACTTGAGGCTAACAGGTTATTTGGACCCAAAGCAGACAGGAGGATTACAGTACCCTGTCTGTTACCTGTTCACACTATTGAGCTCTGTGGTTAGCACTGTGGGATCAGAGGGCCTGACCTGTGGAGTGCGTTTGTGACACTCGGTAGTCTGCTATTGTTACTGATGCCAAAGGACTCCTGGGGTAAGAAGAAAAAAATAATTACCGTAGTAATCTTCTTTCTTCCAAGGGGTCCTTTAGCATCAGTAAGCTCCCACCCTTACTCCCCGGTTCACCTGTCAGGAGAAGGGCTCTGTTCTCAGTTCTCTTACCAATTTTTTTTTTTTCTTATTAAAGAGCTTTCCTGCTCAGGTTATGATCTGTTTTGAGTTTTTGGACATTTGCATGTTTTTTTTAATCCTGTTGGTTCACTTTTCGGGGCATGTGCCTATTTTCTTCGGAAAAAAATTCTGAAACCCTTCATGCTGCCCTCACTCAGCTCACTCCCCTCCTATGTTTTGATTGGCTGATGCCCAAGCTCATTTAAATAAAGTCTCTTATTACCTTCGGGGCAGTTACACTTAGCCAGCTAACTGCTATTGCTACTGATGCAAAAGGACCCCTTGGAAGAAAGAAGATTACTACGGTGAGTAATGTTTTCTTCACTGGGGGCCATGCTTATCCCCTAATCCTCTAGTCCCCTTCCCCTGGTTGTCTAAAAAAAGGAAAAAGACAGAGCCACATTCAGGTCTAGTTCCTTTCCTGGTTTTATTAAAAAAAAAAAAAAAATTATATACCTTTAAAAAAAAAAAAAAAAGCCGTAGAGGAGGAACAGGGCAGAAGAAGCCCTTTTTTTCCCCCCCCTTTATTGGGGGTGGAGTCTATAGTTGTTTGCTGGTGGATAAGATTCCCTTTCGTCCCTTCTCCTGCGGAGGCAAGGCCTTGCAGGAGGGCAGTCATACTAGGGACCGGAAATATATTTGGAGTTGTAGCCCAACTTTATTACCTGGTTCAGCTTTCCTTTTCCTTGCAGCTTGCCTCCTGCATTTCCTTTCAGATGGTCTACTACATCTCTCTTTCTCTTAATTCCCTCTTCTTGGGGTAATCCCAGTAAGAGAAAGGGAACGTGGGGAAGTGGAATCACTCAACTTTTTTTTTTTTAAAGATTCCTGTGCCTGGCAGCTGCCATTCTGCCAGGGAGCCCCTTCTCTCAGTCATCTTTCCCCTTTTAGGGATTGCACCTTAACTTCTTGAGTGTCTAGATGTCTCTCCTTGACCCAGAAACTTTGGCTAGTGCTGCATTTTTTGAGCCCTGGCTCTGCTATTGTCAGGCCTCTAAAGAGCAGAGGCTCTCAATATTTCCTCCCATATTATGTTTTTGTCATATGGGACCGCTGAGCGTATAACCTTATGTAGTTCTCATACCTACAGGATGGACAACCCTGACTGACAATGCAGTTTAGGGGCTCACGGCTCTGCTCCTGTTTCTGAGACTCCCCTGCAGTCTACCCTTTCCTGAGCTAGTCCTTGGAGATTTTGCAGACCTTTGCACCTCCCTTGAGGGTCATCTAGCCTCTGGAGAGCATAAGTAATTATTTTCTGCAGCTGGGAGTAAGCCAACTCTTCTGATGCCACTGTTCTCTTGCTGAGAGCTCAGGGTCCATGTTGCACTCTCTCTCCCTCCCCCTACTGCTCACTTGTCCTGGTCATCCTTTCGCCACTGTCGAGGCCCTCCCCCGACTCTCTTTCCTCCTCTGAAGGATGTTTTTTTATTCCTTTGTTCCTTTTATATCCTGTATCCTTTGGCCTGTCCCTTGCCCCAACCCTTCTTTTTTTCTTACCCTTTGTTTCCTCTCCTGGTGAACAGAACTGGGGGGAGGTGGCGGCGTTGGTTACTGGCAAACCCACAAGTGCCATGTCATATGTTTGCCTCATGGGCATAGTCGTTCCCCATGTCGGTCCCCTACCTGTGAAGCTTTTAAAGGCATATGCTGCCATGGGATCCTCATGCCTCTGTCATAGACCCACCACTAATGAATGGTGAAGACATTCTGGGAGATCAACAATTACGGTGAGTGATGTATATATCAAGCACAACCCTGATTTTGTACCCTGAGATATCATTATACAGTAATTTTAGAAGCAGATGGGCATTCAAGTTAGAACATAAAATGCAGGGGCAGCTTTCACTTCGAGATTGCAAATTGTTGACATAGGAAGGACCTTATAAGATAAGGTATAGAAAGGGGTGGAATACTGAGGATGGTGAAATAATTAGCACAGTCCTATTGTAAAAATGTCATTTTTATTCAAGAAACACTGGCTTAGACTTATAATTATTAACTACAGTACTTACCCAGCATTGGTAAGAATTCCTATATTGTAAGTCTATATAATTGACTGTAACAGAATTGTGGTCACATCCAGTTAATTAAAAGAAATAAAATAAAAAAAAAAAGAACTATGGTGAGTATGTAATTTTCATTTCTGACTGAATGGTACAGAGGGTAAATGCAGAGAGATGTAAAACAGTGGGTTGCAGGTTCATCTCCCCCCCCCACCCCAGGCCACAAACAGTATTGTCTAAGGGAGTCTGAGCTACAGTAAACTTGTAGCCAGGCCAGGCCAGTGGTGTGGAAGGCTGAGGCGCTGGATGCCTCACCTCCCACCATACCAGCAACCTGGATTTGGAATGGACCAAGTTCGCTGGGGAAGCTGGGGGGGAGGAAGGAGGAGTTATCCATCGACAGGTCTCCTCCTCTGGGGTAGAGGAGCAGCGAGTACTGCTGCTTGACTTCCACGTAGTGGAGGGTAGGTGGCACAGCAGCGGTTACCAGAATTGCAAGTTATAGGCGGGTGTTGAAGGCGTGCAGCGTCTTCGTGGTCTTCATGTGTGCCATTGCACACTACTTGTTCTGTCTCAAGGGGAGTAACGGGTGGAAAAGAACTCCTGTCTGCAGGGTGATACTCATTCCCTGAAGGGCACCGCACCACCACCGTCCATGGCACCTACTCACACAATGAGGTAAGAAGTAGATGGGGTATGAAGTGGAGGTAGGGTGAAGGGGCTGGTGTTCGACAGCAGAAGGGGGCCGATGGGGTAGGGGAGAGAGAAGGATAAAGTGCATATAAAGAAGAAAAAGGGATTGCAAAAATATTTGAACGATAAACTGTATGTTGTCTGATTGTCATATTTTTCAAAGTTATCTAACTGGTATCAGGTGCTCTTTAAAGGGAACATAAACAATATGTAATTTAAATCAACTATTGCTATTGTTTTCTGTTCATTATTGTTGTGCTTTTAATATATTTGAAGCTATCATATTTGCATTCTGTTGTCAGCCCTTAATTCTTTCAAATAGGCACATCCTGTCTGTAACTAGGGGGAAACACATGCATGCAGTCACACACTAGCATTTTCTGATGAATGTGTCTCTGTAGCTTGAAAGCTTAAATTCTATAAATCTCTTGTTGGTGCAATAAAAGGTATCAAATCACCCATTTTATTGATGATTTTGTACAAGGACCCATACAGCAATAAACAATTTATTACACACACACACACACACATGCATACACACACACACACACACACACATATACACACAGTATGAGGCTTGATGTTTATCTTCAAAGCCTGATGATGCCTGCTGTCTGGCTAATGGGCAGAAAACCAGTTTGATTGGTGGGTATTATCCTTTGAACTACAAGAAGTTTACTTTCATTAGCCTGTTGAACACTGTCATTGTCAGCCTTCTCTGCACCGGCTTATTGTAATTCCTGCCAAGAAATGCTTTTTATTTTGGTTTTTGTTTTGTTAACTGGAATTTGTTTGATTGTTTTTATTAGATCACCCCTGAGTATCTGCAGAGTGTCTGCGTTCGTCTTTTCAGCAATCAAATGAGGCAGAGTGTGGCTCATAGCATCGACTTCACAAGGCCAGGGACTGTAAGTTTCTACTTTTAAGCTCCAAAGCCCATCTTTATACTAGAATGAATATACTTGATCCTGTTTTTTGACCAGAGTTACTGGTGTGTGTGTGTGTGTGTGTGTGTGTGTGGGATCTGCTGCTATGTAGGAAACCTGCTGATACATTAACCAGCTAATGATGTGGATGTGCACTGAATCCTGGGAAGCTTTGACAGGTGCACCCACCAGATCCCATATTTTTTTTTGTTTTTTTCCAATTATTTAATTAATTGTATTACCCTCCACCTTCCTCAGCAGGCTGACTCCTGCACTAGTGAATAGTGATTTGAGAGACGCCTATTTTATTGGGAGCAGGAAGCTGATGTTCTGAAAATATTTCTGTCCATACTCTATATACAACCTGTTGGATTTTATGGTGTGCCTCATATCTGGAAAAGAAGGGCATTTCTTGTGAAGAATGCATTTGCAATTCAATTACAAGACTACAGGAAGTTCCTGTCCCAGAACAGGAATGGCGAGAGTTGTAAGTGAACATAGGCAGTAGGAAAGTAGGTGTAAAAATCCATAGAAGGAGACAGTAAGCATACAAAGCAACAGGAGGGGGGGACACAAAATAAGTCAAGATGGGAGTGGTGCAGTGCCAATGGCTGTGGGGCGGCAGTGTTCCGGGAGACATTCTGGAGGCTGCGATGCTGCCCTAGTTGCAAGTACCTCTCTGGTCTGAGAGAGGAGGTTGCCCGTCTCCTGGCTGACCTGCCTAGGATTCGTGAAACCTCTTCCCCCACCCAGGGACAACCAGGGCCACTGCCACTACCTCCAAGGTTGCCAAGAAAGAAGAGTGGTTGGACCAAGGTGGGCTCAGGGAGGGAGAGGGTAGTGGAGCAGAGGTGCATCCCTCCAGTTGTACCTCTCCACAATTCATATGCAGTTCTGGCAAAGAGTGGTTCCTCTATGGAGGCACCTGCAGTGGAGACCAAGGAGGATGCTGGGAACCTCCACAAAGGAGACCCACAGGAGGGTGGCATGACACCCCACAGGGGAAGAAACAGCTCCTGGTGGAGGACACAGTCATTAGCGGGGTAGAAGTGGGGAAGGAAGGGGAAAGGGAGGTAAGGTGCCTGCCTGGCGCCACAGCTCGGAGGGACAGGAAGCGAATCCTCAAGATCGCGGGAGCAGTTGCACGAGGGAGGGAGCTGGATGTCATTGTCCACCTAAGGACAAATGACCTGACTGAGAATGGGATCAGAACAGTGCAAGAGGAGTTTGTAGAGTTGGGGAGGGGCCTTAGACAAGTAACATGTACAGTAACCTTCTCGGAGGTTCTGCCTGTCTATGGCAAGGATGCTGATAGGGTACTCTGCACCATGGGATTCAATGAATAGTTGAAAAACTGGTGTGGAGCTCAGGGTTTTGGCTTCATTGGGGACTGGGGAGCCACCTGGAGGGATGCAGGCCTATACTTGTGCGATGGTCTGCATCTGTCCAGAGGGGAACCAGGATCCTAAGTGATAGGTTGAAATGCTTCATTGGTGAGCATTTAAACTAGCCAAGGGGGGAGGCACTGAAAAGGAGCAGGTAAATCCCAGCCTTCCCCCAACTAAACACAGTAGTTAGAGAGGTAAACACCAAGGTAGAGAAGTCAGTAGGAAGCAGGACGGGGTAAATGCAGAAAAAGCAGTAAGGACAGGGATGGGGCTAAAAGGGGTAAGACCATCAAAAAATGGAAGGTGATGAGTACCAGTGCCCGTAGTCTGTGTAACAAGCTCCCTGAACTAGTGGCCTTGATGGAAGAGGGTTGCCTGGATATTGTGTCAGTCACTGAAACATGGTTCACAGAGAACCATGACTGAGATATCAACATACGAGGATACACAATCTACAGGAGGAACAGGGTGGGTAAAGAGGAGGAGGATTAGCTCTGTATATAAGGGAAGGGATTAAAGCAACAGAACTAAAGAGTAAACAGTAAGTTGATGAGTCACTACGGGTCACCATGGAGACATGAAATGGCACCACAATCCGCATGGGGGTTGTGTACAGACCCCCATCTTAGGGGGAGGGCATGGACAAGGAAATGACAGAAGGCATCCTTAAAATGGCAGAAAAAGGGGAGATATTGTTGATGGGGGACCTGACTATGCCAGATGTTAACTGGAGCACCTTTTCTGCAGGGTCATTATCGATGCCCTACATGTGGCATGCCTCAGACAGTTAGTGTTGGAACCCACTCAGGAGGGAGCAGTCTTAGACCTGGTACTCTCAAATGGGGACGGAGAAAGGATCTCAGGTTTAGAAGTGGGTAGCCATCTGTGAACAAGTGACCACCAAACAGTGTGGTTCACAATAAACACAGCCCTAGAGTCATACAAAAACAAGAGTATTAGACTTCAGGAGGGTTGACTTTGGGAAAATGAGAGAGTGCCTCAGAAAAGTATTCCAAATGGGCAAGAAGGAGGGGTGGAGGAACAGTGGAGAATAATCAAAACAGCCATCACAGTGGCAACAAGCCTTTGTGTGAAGCAAATCAACAAAACAAAACAAAGGAAAAAAACACTATGGTTCTCAAAAGAGGTGGCAGGGACGGTTAAGGAGAAAAGGATAGCATTCAGGAAATATAAGGAAACATAGAAGGAGCAGGACAGAGAACTTTATCAGTTAAAGCAGAAAGAGGCAGGGAAGGCAGTCAGAATAGCAAAGGCACAAACTGAGGAAAAGATAGCCAACTCTGTTAAGAAGGGGATAGAACCTTTTATAGGTACATTAGGGAATAAAGAAAGACCAAGGGAGGGATACAGAGACTTAATAAAAGGGAGAGAATGTGGGCAGAGGGTGACAGTGAAAATGCAGAGATACTGAATGAATATTTCTGCTCAGTATTCACAACGGAAGAGGAGGGGGAGGTACCTAAACCAAACAAGAGAAACGCTCTGGTTAGGGGGGTCAATACTAGTCCATTCGCAGAAGAAAGAGTTTTGAAAGAACTCTTGAACCTGAGGGTGGACAAAGCAATGAGGCCTGATGGGATTCACCCCAGGATTCTAAAAGAACTAAGGGTAGAACTAGTAACACCACCGACTACTCTATTTAACAAATCATGGAAGGATGGGGTGGTACCTGAGGACTGGAGGAGGGCGGATGTGATTCCACTTCACAAACATGGGAGCAGGGCAGAGGCAGGAAACTACAGACCAGTTAGTTTGACCTCAGTGGTAGGGAAAATGATGGAATCACTTCTGAAGGAAAGAATTGTTGAGTACCTAGAGGCCAATGGGGCTGGGACCCAAGGCAGCATAGTTTCACAGCAGGAAGGTCATGTCAGTCAAACCCAATAGATTTCTTTGACTGGGTGACCAAAGTAGTAGACCAGGGAGGGGCTGTGGATATGGCCTACCTAGATTTTTATCAAGGCATCTGACACAGTCTCACACAAAAGGTTAATATACAAGTTAGCCAGCCTGGGAGTGGGTCCCAAGGTGGTAGCCTGGATAAAAAAAAGGACTGGTCAACAGGACGCAAAAGGTAATAGTAAACTGAGTCCACAGAGAAGAATGGAGGCTAACTAGCGAGGTACCGCAGGGTTCGGTACTGGGACCGGTCCTCTTTAATGTCTTTATAAGTGACATTGAAGAGCACCTGGAAGGAAATGTATATCTCTTTGCAGATGACACAAAGAATTTCAACAAGGTTGATTAAACAAGGTAGGGTGGAAAGGATGAAAGGGGACTTGGCAAGGTTGGAGGAATAGTCAAATATATGGCAGCTCAGATTCAATGCAAAGAAGTACAAGGTAATGCACCTGGGAAACAAAAACCCAGGGGAAGAGTACACAATAGGGGGTGAGATAATAACAACAACAAAAATTTAAAGAGACCTAGGAGTAGATGACCTAAAGGTGGGCAAGCAATGTGAGAAGGCAGTAAGGAGGGCTGGGGGGGGGCACTGGGATGCGTAGGGAGAGGTATCAACAGTAGAAAACAGGAAGTTATTACCCTCTGTACAGACAGCTGGTGAGACCCCATCTGGAATACTGCATGCAATTCTGGAGACCCCATCTCTGCAAAGACATAGAGTGGAGGCTGTTCAGAGGAGGGCAACCAAAATGGTGCAGGGTCTGCACCAGAAGACATACGAGGAGAGACTAGGGTAGCTGGTTCATTCCACTGGGGTGTCAAATGGACGAGGCATACCGATGGTTGTGGAGTCGGGAACAGTGGGAGAATTCAAGAACGCATGGGGTAGGAGGAAGTAAGCTGTTGATTAACTAGAATCTGCAGCTTATCCATCAGGTAGGGAAATGGGCAGACTAGGTGGGCCAAGCGGTCCTTACCTGCTGTCAAATTCTATGTTAATTGTGTCTTTTTATTTAAACCTTTTCTCCTCTGAGAATTCTCTCACTGGCCACTGAATTGGTACCACTAATATGTAACTGGCCATGAATAGTGCCACATTCTAACCACCACTGGAAACAATGCAAACTCGAATCTTGACACCATCTGGGGCATGCAGTTCCAGTCTTACTTAGCAAATAGTGATCATGAAGTCTAGTTACAGTAAGCCCGGTGGCGCTAAGGGTGGAGGCGCTGGACGCCACACCTTGCACCATGCCGGTGACCCGAGTTCGGGAGCGGACTTGGGTCATTTGGGGGTCGGCCTGGGAGGTAAGGATTGAGCATTTGGAGGACTGCTGTCCCTCCTCTGGGTGGGGGGTTTGTGCTACGTGCATCGGCACAATATGGGTTCGGCCTGCGCCCAGGGTGCTTGGCTGCCTCCGCAGAGGTGGAGACAGCTGCTGTGCCCATTTAATGGGTGAGGGTGCCGGGGAGAAAACAGAAGGAAAATACCGGAACCCAGCAGGACCCGTGATGGCTTCGATGGGCCGGAGGACGTACTCCTCCGAGGGGAGGGGGGGTCATAGCCCCTGCCACATCCACGAAGGTGGCACAAATAATGTTGTGATTAAAAAAAAAAAAAGAGGTCCAGTTACGTTTCTGTCTCTGCAGTCCAGTTACTCTTCTGCCCTGGCTCCTCCCCCTTTGGTTGTGAATGATTTCCAGTTTTATGGTGTGGGGGGACCCCCCCCTTTTAATCGTTACATCTAGGGTTTCAGTTTGTATGTCATGTTTGTAAGTTGTAGTTAGCTTTCATGAAATTTCAGAGCTTTTCCAAGACTATTTTTTAATTTTTTGTTTTGAAGTCTTTGACTCCTTTTTAAAATTTGTGTAAGGGTCCCGTTAAAGGTAGCAGAGGTTCTTTAAAATGAAATGGGCTGGGCTAGCTGTGTGGCTGTAACATGACGCACTGCCATTCAGGAGAACGAGGTTTATGTTCAGGCCTGGGATTCCCACTCTGGATCCAGCTGAGGGCCAGGGTTTGTCCCAGTGATGGCTTGCTTGGCTTCCAAGGAGGGATGTAATGGCTACATAGTAACTAGGGATGTTACAGCATCAGTTTTGCTGTGTACTGCAGTATCAGAAATCACAGTATTGATACTGCAGGCAATTTCTAATACCACAGTAACTGTTCGCGGTATACTGCAGTTTTCAGGTCATTAAAATAATGTGTGTGTGTTTTTAAGGACAACTCTGTCTTCCATGCTAACTCTTCTCAACGCAAACATTTTTTTTGTACAAAATTTCTTCTTCTGCTGTACCATGGTATAGCGATAACCCGTGGTATTACATGTGATGGTTATCTTACCATTAGAATTTCATGCCTTGATATCCCTAGCAACATAGTCATTTAAGGTCAAAAGGGACTGTAGGTCCATCCTGTCTTGCCCCCCCACCACCACCACTTCATCAGCAGGTATGAACAAGTACGTTGTGCTAACATGCTGATTTAAAGGGGTTCCTTCCCCACTCTATGACCCAGGGTACCAGTTGATTCCCTCAGTAAGCATATTTTTTTCCAGGGTTGCTTTGTTGGCCTGCACAGTCTTTACCTCTGCTGACTCTGCTAATAGGCTAGTGTATAGGTTCACCACCCTCTGGGAGAAAAAGCACCTCCTAATGTTACCCTTGCATTTCCTACCTCTGAGCGTCAGGGTGTTTCCCCATGCCCTGCTGCAGGACGCAGATCAGACAGCTCTTGTTGCCACTCCTGAGTACGAGGAAGACTGAAATAGTGTCTCCTCTCCCATCTCCTTTTTGTCAGGAACAACATGCTAAGGGCCACACCAGCCTCTCCTCATAGCTTCTGCTCCCCCCACCTCTGCTTACGGCGGTGGCCTTGCGTCGCACCCTCTCAACTTCCTCAAACTCCTTTTTGTATGGAGGAGACCAGAACTGCACACATCACTGCAGGTGGGGCCTGACCAGGGTCTTGTAGCATGGCAAATTACTGTCCTGCTCTGCAGGTCCCCGATGTACCCAGGCATTCTGTTGACGGCAGCCGTGCACTGCTTGCCCAGCGTCAGTCTCTTGTCAGCTGGGAAGCTGGGACTGCTGCATCTTTTCCCTCCTGGACTACAGCAAAAGGAGGCCTGCACAATGAGTAAGTCCTCCCCGGTTTGTCCTCCCAAAGACTATTACCTTGCCTTTGTCTGTATTTAATCTTGACTCTGCAGCCCAGCTTGTTTAGGTCTTTCTGAAGTCCACAAGGTGGCCCACCCCCCACGTCAGCTTAGTGTCCCACATGAATGCCAGCAGCCTGCTTGAGACCCTAGAATCTAGATCCTTGATGAAGATACTGAAAAGCAGTTGCCCTGTCGCCTCTCCTTGAGGTCTGACGCTTAGTACTCCTTACCACTCATGGTGGTGCTCTGCCACCATTACCCTCTGCTTCTTGCCCCCAAGTCGCCTTGTGTATGGCTCGTGTTTACTGCACTGGATTACTTGGCCCTGTAGCTGATCATGCGCCACAGTATCAAACGCCATACTGAAGTCCATGTTCATGGCCCTGCCCCAGTCCACCACACTGGTCACTTTTTAAAGTAGGTTAGTGTGGCACGATTTGCCCCTCATAAAGTCATACTTAGAGAGAGCAAGAACTGTGGTCTGTGATTAATGTTCTCCAATGCCTTCTCCAGCACTGATGTCAGGCCGACTGGCCTCTGATGGCCGGGGTCTGATCTTTCCCCCTTGTTGAAAAGTGGGACCATATTGGTCACTTTCCAGTTCTCTGGCACCAGCACTGCACCTGTTCAGACAGATTCCTGAAAGATGTCTGTAAGGGGCATTGCCAGCTAGTTCTTCAGCTGCACTCTGATCCTGAGGTGTATCCCTTCTTCTCCTTGGGACTTACCTAGCTTGATATTTGCCTGTAGTCTGCTACTAGGGTAAACATGATGTCCACTGGCTGCATCGTGGCTACATCAGAGGCTGTGGACTCTCCAAATGAGACCCCTCCCCCAGCAGGGATGCATCCATGAACACTGAAGCAAAGTATACACCTGATGCTGTGGGCTCTCCAAATGAGACCCCTCCTCCAGCAGGGACGCTTCCATGAACACTGAAGCAAAGTATGTATTCACCATCTCTGCCATCACCTCCGGCTCTCTGAGGTTCTGTGTCCCCTTCCCCACATTGTTTTCAATGGTCTACTCCCCTCCTTCACCTTCCTTTCTTCATTAATGTTGTGGAAGAGACTTTGGTGTTGTCTGCAGTCCCTTCCACTGTCCTGTCTTCCTTGGCCCTCTTAATGCTAATCTTGCAGTCCCTCAGTGATGCTCTGTGCTCCCATCTGGCCTGTTAGCAACCTGTCTCTTTCCAAGGGTCATATACCTAAAGTTTCTGGACCTGATGGCTGAGGTTGGGATACTTTTCCCAGTCACCAGGGGGATGATTACCTGGCTATGGACACTGTCCTCCCCCACCGGTTTCTTGACTTTTGCACTGGAGATGACCCCATTTCCACTGCTGGATCAAATCTAGCACCCTGTTGGACATGTTGCTGTAGGAAGCAGTCCTTGAAAGTGAACATGAATTTGGTGTCAGTCGTGCTTTCATCCCTCAGAAGATGCCAGTTCATTCCCAAGAGATTGAAATCCCCCCCCAAGATAACCACTGCATCCAATTGGCGGCTTTTGTAATGTCTCCAACCAGCTGGACATCAAGTACTGAGCTTTTTGGGGTCCTGTGCACATCCCCAGGGCAACTATTTTGCCTCCCATTTCTTCTGAGTTGACCCAGATGGACTATGTGACACCGGTTGCCCTCCCCCCGATGTCCTTGTCTTCCATAGCGACTCCTTCTCTGACAAAGGGCCACCTTATCTTCCTTCCAGTCATGTCTGACCCTTTGGAGTAGTCTGTATTCCTCTGTCCTGCTGTCCCAGTCATTTTCCTCTTCTACCGACAGTTTTCCATGAGGGCCACCAAGTCCTGGCTTGTGATGTACATGATGCCCTCAGACTTCCCCAATTTGCTGGGTGCATAGCTTATGTCAGCCCACATGTAGGCGAAGATTGTTGCTCCTTGATGCTTCACTTACCCCTCCAGAGGGTGCGTTTTTCCTCATGCTTAACAGCTCTGCTATCCTTCCTTTGATGATCCCGTGTCATTTTGCCCATGGTGATCTCTTGCACTAGCCACTCCCCCCATTCTCTAGTTAAACTCCCTTCTGACTACCCTGTACATTCTGTCAGCTAGTACACCACCCACTCTGGGTGCAGGATTAGCCCATTCTGGGTGTCAAGGCATTCCTGTACCCTGTAGAGCTGTATTGGCATCTACTGTGAGAGCAGCTGGTCACCCATCTGCCCGCCCTCGTAACCCGAGAAGAAGGTGCAGTTGCACTGACCCTGTTGTCCAGGTAGGAAACAGGGAACCACTGAAAAATGGAAATAAAAAGAATGAGAAACAAATTGCGAGATATCTTAGTGTTGTGAACACTGTTTAGGACTGCCTTTTAGAAGGAGATGACAAAGATGGTGTGCATCATAGGAACCCGCTGCTCATCTGATCAGGAGTTTCAAGAAGAAGAAGAGCAGGGGTCTTGGCATCCCTGTTACTTTGTTAAAGGGAGCCCTGACAGACAGGCGCAGACAGACACTTCACAGCAGAGCACAACAGGGTTAACAAATGAACATGATTCCAAAATGTATTTCGCCACTATGTGTTGTTTTTAACGTTTTGTACCTCTCATTCCACAGAGCAAGAGACTATGTTGGAGCCAGCTTTCTATGTACAGATCACTGGGCCCTCTATGTACTGTAGCTTGGCTACTGCTATGTTTGTGTTGGCCTCTGCGGTGTCCGATGTTCTGTTTACACACAGCATTTAAATGCTGCCTTTATGCCTTGCCAGTACAACTGGTGAATTATAATAGCCTTGATTTGCAGCTTGTAGCTCAGAACCTAACTAGAGACCTCTAATCACTAATGAGAGAGCCAGGAGCCAAAGAAACTAAAAAACAAGTAACTGAAATCCAGTTCTGTAAGGATGCAGTTGAAAATTTCCTTTTATTTGGATTCTTTATGGGGAGCATTCATTTCATCAGGGAAAAACCTGTGATCCGTACTCCCAACGGGGCCACATTTGGTGGGATGTCATTTTCTTTCGCTACAGTTCCCTTTGTCCCATGGATGGGAGAGGATTCCTCAATCTACCCTGAGAATTTAAAGCAGATGTTGATGTGAACCTCTGATGCTTCAGTGCCAGTATAATACACAAGGGTCTTGTCACCAATCTCCAGAGACTGCTAATGGCAGACTTAAAAGGGTTGTCCCCAGATCTTATCTGTGTCAGTCTTCACCATTCATTTCAATTGGGTAGTCGGCTGGAGGTCACGACCCCTCGGGAGCTCTTTTTTTTCTGGATGGGGGGAGCTGAAGCACTGCGCGGTGCTCGCTGGTTGGCCGTTAGGTGTTGTCGGCCCCACCCTCCCGCCAGTTCTTCGTCTCCCACCATAGAGGTCGCACCTCGTGAGGAGCTCTTCTTGAAGACTACGCAACAGCTTTGGCCTAGTTTCGTTCGGCCTGTTTGTCGACAGAAACTTTACCTGTCAGTTCTGTTTCGCTTCCTACTTGACGCCTCTGACTGGCAAGACCATTCTTTTATTGTTTTTACAGCGATGTCAAGTCTGTTTGTACTTTATTTACTGTAGATCATGTCTGGTTCGGGGGGCAAAAAGTCACAGAAAATGGGGTGGCCTCCCATGCGTTGGTGCCCATGTGGCTGCAAGTATTTCATTACCAACCAACATGATCGTTGTTTGATGTCTCTTTTTTTTGTTAATTCTGTTTATTCGCCCTACCACCTGGACCTCTCTCGGGCTACCTCTACTCGCCAGCTGCTCTACCGCCGACCTGATATCTTGCCTCCTCAAAGGGTATGCTGCCCCTCCATCAACCTCCAACAGGGAACCCCCCCAGCTCTGAGCCCCCTGGCGTAGGGCCGCCGCTCCATCTGGTGCTCTATCTGTAATCTAGTGCCAGTCGAGGAGGGGGGGGAGAGAGAGGTGGAGGCAAGGTCTGGTGTTGGCGTGTGGCGGTGACCTAGAGAGGAGCCATCGCCTATCAAGGCGTAGGTTTTTTTTCCGCTTTGTGCTTGTCCCCCATGCGCAGCAGTGCAGTGACGTCGGCACAGAAGGATCCATAGATGTCCGCCGCGCACAACCCCAAATTGATCCAAGCATCGGTAGTACCTCTGGTCTCCACCAGAGGTCACTATTGTGCCAGGATGCCCCTGTATCCCACCCCAGGGAGAGGAGAGCTGTCCTCCGGACGCTCAGTCCAACTCCCTCCATGCCAACCCCAGCACCTGGGCTTGTTCCCGAACCCAGGTCGCTGACTTGACACGAGGTGTGTCATCTAGCGCATCAACCCTTAGCGCCACCGGGTTGACTGTTTGACGTGTCTTGGCCTGCTTCACGACATAGATTCATGTGACACCTGTTTTTATATGGATCGCCGAGTTATCGAGCAGCGCGTGTAGAAAGTTGGATGAGCTCTGCTGACTTTTGGGGGACGGGCGCACACTCCTCGGGCCAAGCCGCGGTCTCTCAGCCTTTCCTCCGGGTACCCTCCCAGTTCTATCCGGACCACAGAGGGAGGGCTTCCACCTCTAGTAGTCAACCATGATGGAAGCCTCTTCCATGGTGCAGAGGCAGTCCGTGCCCCAGCGGAGTAGTGGAGGCACTGCTTCTGGCAATATCCCCTTTGGGGTGAAGGCTCCCCCGGTGTCGTGTCCTCGGGCTCAAGAGCCTGAGCTGGCACCATCCTTGCCGCCGTCTGTGCCGTTTTGGGCCTCTGCACTATTCGCAGTGCCGTGGGCTCTGGCGATGCCGTGGGCTGGTCCACCAATCAGTGCTGTTTCTGCTGTCGGCACTGTTCATGGTGCTGATGGTGCTATAGGAAGTACTACGGCACTGTCTTTGACTGTTTATGGACACGGCACCCCCCCCCGTGGCACCGTGACCAGGGACAGCGCCGTGTCTAGCTCTGGTGTAGCTTGCAGTGCCGTGCCTGGCGACGGTGCCGTGGGGGGGTGTTCTTGCTCTTGGTGCTGTTCGTGGTGCTGAGGGGGCTGTCAGTGCCACTGTTGGTGCCATCTTTGACCCCAGCGCCATTCATGGTGCCATGGGGTGATGGCGCCATCGGTGCCATCTCTGACTTCGGCGCCGTGGGAGGGGATGGCACCATGTCGGGAGTAGACTCTGGTTCTGTTGCCGTTATCAGGGCTGTCTCTTCCTCGGGTGTCATTCGCATTGCTGTGGAGGAGATCGGCGTTGATTCTGGTGCGGGACCCCAGATTGGCACCTCTCTCGGTCCAGACAGGAGCAGGCACATACAGGTGGTCTGGCACCGGGCCTCGGTCTCCACTTCTTTGGAGGTGGACTCTGGGTCTGGTTCAGACTTGCTGTCTGATTCTTTGGAGTTGGCAGAACCTGAGGGCACCTCAGTAGTTACTTCGGCGGCCCGGACCCAGCCTCCCACTGGGGAGTGGGCAGTGGTCCCCAAGTCTAGGGTCAGGGGTTCTGACCATCAGGCGGTAGTCCAGGCCACTGTTGCTCTGCAACCTGGACTTGGAGGATTTTCTGCTCCCTCAGCTGTGGCACCCCCTCTTGTGGTGTGTCTGGATCACCCAACTTTAGGGCTGACCAGGGCACCCATGGTTGTGGAGGGTACTACTCCCCTGGGTGGTCTCCTCTGGGACCACCCAGGGTTGTCAGCTGCCTAGGCTGGGGTTCTCGAGGCAGAGGGCTCTCTTGGAGTCCGAGGGGTCGAGGGGCCAGGGTTCAAGACAGCATCCCTTCTCAGGGGCCCTCCCAGATTCAGGAAGTAGTTGCAGTGTGGACCCCTGCCCTTCTTTCTCAGTCTCCTCGAGAGTGTCCTTGTCTTTGGAGGGACAGGACCGTTCTTATGGGCTCACATGGTCCCGGTCACCTCACAGGGGGGATTCTTCTGGGCACGGTCTAGGCAGTTCCAGTGTGGTTGATCAGTTGTGGCTGTTGGGCTCTCTAGAACTCCTCCTCCCTTGGTGACTTCTGGGGGGCTCTCTTGCCCGGACAGAGGACGTTCCTCTTCTGTGGTGGATCTAGCCCCCATTTCTCTCTGTGGTGGATCTAGCCCCCATTCCTCTGTAGCCATCTCCTGCTCTCCCAAGTATTCATGGTCCTAGGGGGTCTCTTGCCTGGGAACAGTTCAGGGGTGTGGCTGCTCATTTCCCTACTTATGTCAGGGCCATGGACGAGCGGGTGTTCCACCCTACCCCCAAGCAGCCGGCCCCTGGATCTCAGAGGTCTTCCACTTCCTCATCCTCCTCTTCTGGAGGAGAGGAGCCTTCTGTCCATATCTCTGCTGCTGCTGCTGATCTGGCCGAGTATCAGCGTTTTCTCTTGAGGATGTTGGAGGACCTTCGTATCACCCCACCTCCCTCTCCGCACAATCCGGAGCATCTGACGCATGCCTTTTTAGGTGATTTCAGTGCGGCCACCCTTGTGGTGCCCGCCTGTCCTGCTCCTTTTCAGGAGGAATCATTGCACTTCTGGCAACAACACTTTTCCGGAGTCCCCAGCTCCTAGGGATCTGAGCCAGAGGTATTGTGCCCCCCACCCCAGAATCTCCAGGTCGTATGCCTCACCCTACACTCCTGATTGGCTTCATGCCCTTCACCATGACTGGCCCCTAGATCAAGACTCTGCGAATTTTGACTTCTGGGGGAGGAGGACCTTCTACTCGGCACAGTTGTTGTTGCCGACTGCTGCTAATCAGGCCCACTATGCTTCCTATGATAGGTTCTTGTGGTCCAGGCTAAGTCAGCCCTGAGCCTCCCTGCCTGATTCAGAGGTAACCAGACAAGCCATTGCACTCTCTGCACAAGGCCTGGAGCTAGCAAGGCACCAAGTGGGGGCATCTTATGATGCCAACGAGGAAGCATCCAAGGTCATAGGGACAGCGATCTTCATTAGGCGGATGTCATGGCTGCATCTTTCCCAGTTGTCACCCTTGGCCTGGTGTAGGGTGATTTTCTCTGCCTACCAGAGAACCCACCTTTTCTCCTGTAGGGTGAGATGGCGTCTGTCGGAGCAAATTCCTCCCCCTCTGGGGGGGGGGGGCGCGTCTCACTCTCCCCAGTCTGGCACCTCACCAGGCCCATAGAGGTTCTCTCCCTCAGTGTCTCACCCACTGGGGACTAAGGGCTTTGCCTTATGGTCCTCGGATCCCCTTAGGGGGCTCAGACTCACCTATATGTGATGAATAGTGAAGACTGGACGCAGATAATATATGAAAATTATGTACCTACCGAAATTCTTGATCTTTCTGTGCATCTTCATCATTCATCACAATTCCCACCCTCCAGCCCCACTGGGGCTTAAATGTCTGGGTCCCCCTTCCTCTGTGTGCCTTTTCTCCCCTCCTTTCCTGTTGATCCAGAAGTGGGGTGACCTTGGCCACACAGGGGAATTTTTTCTTTCCCCTTTGTTTGGAAAAAAAGAGGGTGGGGGGGCTGTTCCTCTCATCACCTTCGGCTTCCACCCCTTTGGGGTGGGATGATGGGGGCTACCTCCTCTCTGCTCCCCTGAACCTTCACCCTGTGTCTGTCCTCCTTATTTTTAGGAAGGGGAGTCCCCCCTCCTTTTTCCCTTTTGGTTGGTCGGGGTTCCTTCTTTGATTCGACATTTGTCGCTCTGCTAGAGTATGCTTGCCAAATCCTGTGCCTTGGTTTTGGCGGCCTAAATGGACTTGCAACACCCTGGCTAGTAAATCCTTCCAGGAAACTAGTCCTTCCAAAATTGTGACCAGGCTGTGAGTTTGTTTCCCCCCTCTTCCACTTAATGTTCTTTTCCCTTCTTCTTTCCTGAGATTGGGGCTCCTTCCAATCCCCTTAGTTTTCTCTCTCTTCCTCGTCTGTCCTCTGTAATTTATTTCTCCTTTTAGTTCATATATCTTTCCCTTTGTCTGTCCTCTGGACTTCCTTGTCCCACCCTCCCAACCCTGCCTTCTTACTCCAAGCGACGCAGAACTGGCAAGAGGGCAGTGCCGACAACACCTAGCGGCAGCCTGTAGGCGCCACGCGTAGTGTCGGCCTCAAGGGCTGGCTCCATTGGTGCGCCGGCTCTGCCCATTAAAAAGCTCCTGAGGGGGTCGTGACTTCCGGACGACTACCCACTTTTGTTGAATGGTGAAGATACCAAGAAAGATCAAGAATTACGGGTAGGTACATAATTTTCACTTGCTCAGCACTCTGTTATATTGCAGAAGGCCTCTGCCATAAAGCACCACAGAGGAAATGTTTAGAGCTAAAAATTACATTTTATGTGTTATATCAACAGTGCCACTAGCAGGATAAAGTGCAGGATCACAGTTTATACAATGTATGTGAGAGGCATACTTTAAAGATAAATTGCTTATTTCAGCCACTGATGCATCCTAAATAAAGGTGTATTATTTATTGTCCCTTTGGATGTTTAGAGCAGTGAAATCAAACAAACAATTAAATCTTAATAAAAATAACTAATTTTAAAGCTTTGCAATTGAAAATACATTGTATAAACAACCTGGCTGAGGATATGCCACTTCATACCCCAGGATCCCTTACTTATGCTTAACAGCTGCAGTCATTCCCCTTAAATGAGCTGCCTTGGAGCTTTTAGAGTTTTATACTAATTATGGAACTTAGAATGAAATTCAAACTCTGCCGTGTGGTCACCTTCACCCCTACACTCTAACGTTGGATTTATTTGTCTGCCTGAAGAAAGCAGTCACCCTGAAGTCTTCTCTTCTGAGCTTCTGAACAGTTTATGGTGTGTTATTTTTAATATTTATGGTATCTAACTATTTTCATTATTTTATGGATACTCTGTGTTAGTTGGGGTTATTGTGTTTTTCTGTATACCATAATTTAAACTTTTGTCTGATTCCTCATCGGTTCCCAGGAACTGGAGAAGGTTATTTTTTGGGGCGATTCCTGGTTTTAGAGAACCACTTTATATTACTACTTCCTATGTTTAAAATTACAAAAAATTTAAACCACTTTGCGGTTTCTCATTGTGTTATTCTCTGTTCCTCTTTTATTGGGAACTGAGGCAATGTTCTGTTGTTTTTTATTTTATTTTATTGACGTCTCGAAATTACAACACCTTTGAGCCAGAGGCTCATTTACAAAGACTCCACATCCTAAATGGAAGAAACAGAGGGACAGTTAACATAGTAACATAGTACAGAGGCTGAATGAGTATACAGAATACATGAAATACATAGTAAGTGCTGCATAGGTATCATGAGTTACAAAGTTACAGGTATTGTTTATCGTAACAAAACATCGTTTAAGTAAATTTCAGTCATGGTTTGTATTTATTTTTGTTTTGCTTGCTATGTTTATTGCCTCTCCCGTGGCACACTGGCCCCCACTCCTTCTGGCTCCACAAGCTCCTCGACCCCACTGGCCTTTGTCCAGCCCCCCTCAGATCCTCATATCGCGGCCGATCTCCCGGGACATCCCGGTGTATCCCTATCACTGGGTGGGTCCCCCTTCTCCGAAGGGGAAGGGCACCGGAAGGGAAGATCCCCGGCACACACTTATACTAGGGCCCGGGGGATGCCGCTGAGGAGCAGGGGCCCTGGACAGGCGCTGGAGGGGAGGGCCCTGGCAGAGACTTATACTAGGGCCCGGGGGATGCCGCTGAGGAGCAGGAGGCCCTGGACAGGCACTGGAGGGGAAGGCCCTGGCACACACTTATACTAGGGCCCAGGGGATGCCGCTGAGGAGCAGGGGCCCTGGACAGGCGCTGGAGGGGAGGGCCCCGGCACAGACTTATACTAGGGCCCAGGGGATGCCGCTGAGGAGCGGGAGGGCCCCAGCACACACTTATACTAGGGCCCGGGGGTTGCCACTGAGAAGCAGGAGGCCCTGGACAGGCACTGGAAGGGAGGGCCCCGGCACACACTTATACTAGGGCCCGGGGGATGCCGCTGAGGAGCAGGGGCCCTGGACAGGCACTGGAGGGAGGGCCCTGGCTCACACTTATACTAGGGTCCGGGGATGCAGCTGAGGGCAGGAGGCCCTGGATAGGCACTGGAGGGAGGGCCCTGGCACACTTATACTAGGGCCCGGGGATGCTCTGAGGCAGGAGGCCTGGACAGGCGCTGGAGGGAGGGCCCGGCACACATATACTAGGGCCGGGGGATGCCGCTGAGAGCAGGAGGCCTGGACAGGCACGGAGGAGGGCCTCTACACACTTATACTAGGCCCGGGGATGCATTGAGGAGCAGGAGGCCCTGGACAGGCACTGAGGGAGGGTCCCCGCACACTTATACTAGGGCCCGGGGATGCCGCTGAGGAGCAGGAGGCCCTGGACAGGCACTGGAGGGGAGGGTCCCCGGCACACACTTATACTAGGGCCCGGGGGATGCTGCTGAGGAGCAAGGGCCCTGGACAGGCACTGGAGGAGAGGGCCACGGCGCACACACTTATACTAGGGCCGGGGATGCGCTGAGGGAGGAGGCCTGGACAGGCACTGAGGGGAGGGCCCTGGCACACACTTATACTAGGGCCCGGGGGATGCCGCTGAGGAGCAGGGGCCCTGGACAGGCACTGGTGGGGAGGGCCCCGGCACACACTTATAGTAGGGCCCGGGGGATGCTGCTGAGGAGCAGGAGGCCCTGGACAGGCACTGGAGGTGCTCGAGAGAGTGGGGAGCCGTCATCTAGGCGGCCAGTGGGCATTTTTTTTCCGGTTTTCTGTGGGGGAGGCAGCATGGTGACGACAAGGCGTACGCCGGCATCTGCTCCTCCCCCCCAAGTAACTGGGCCGTATTTGTCTGCCTGCTCCCAGTCTCCGCTAGGAGCCAGCAAGACACCGGACCTGTCCCCTGCCCTCCCCCCAGAGAAGGAGAGCTGTCACGGGACGCTCGATCCTTCCCTCCCCGGCCGGCCCTCCAGAGATCGGGTCCGTTCCCGAACCTGGGTCGCTGGCGTCGCAAGCGGGAATCCAACCGCTGTGCTGACGGGCCGGTCCATGGTTTGTATTTAAATGGAACCAAACTGCATTTCTTTTAAACCCTTTTTAACTATCAGGGTTTTTAATATTTTAAAACGTTTTCTGTTGGAAACCGCTAATGTCTTCCCAGAACTGTGAGTGTTTGGCATGACTGACAGAGCCACAAAGAAGACAGGGCCTACAGGCTTTAAAAACTTAAGGGTTTGTTTTCAACTTCTGGCAAAGGCAGACTACCATGCCCGGTAAGTGCCCGGGTCCAGACCACAGTTTTGTCATTTGTGAGCTCTGTATTAAGTTCTGTACTAAAACTCAAAAGAAGAGAGCATAAAAATTAGAAGACCTTCCTAACCCCAGCAATGCTCAGGATACTCATAACTTTATGCAGTAAGCCTGGAGGGTTGGACTGCCTGGAGAGATGGAATACATGCAAATGAGTAGAATTCTTTGCACGTGAGCATCTTTCAAATACTGCTTTTGCCAGCATTAACAAGATGAAAGAGTCTAACATGTTTCAATATAAGAAAAATAGCAGGACAAGAGGACACAGCATGAGATTAGAGGGAGGCCAATTAAGGGGTAATGTGAGGAAGTTCTTTTTCACAGAAAGGGTGGTGGATGCATGGAACAGCCTACCTCAGGAGGTGGTGGATATAAATACAGTGCAGGGCTTCAAACAGGCATGGGACAGACATAAGGGAGCAATATAGATGAATATGAATAGGCCATTAACAGAGCAAAGGCCGATGGCACATTTATAAGGTAGAAAAAGAAATGGGCAGACTGGATGGGCCTTGCAGTCCTCATCTGCCGTCAGCTTCTATGTTTCTGTTTCAACTGTGGTGTTCTAACCTCTTCAGATTTTTCTCTCCACCCGAAACTCTGGACGCTCGGAGTGGTCGTCTTACTTTTTCGCATGAAAGAAGATTCAAAACCTTAAAAATCTTAAGTATTTTCTATTTCTTTTATTGCCTGTACTGTTTGTTAGTGTAAATCTTGTTTATTGCTTAAATGATGTATTTTTTCTGGTTCCTCGCAATTTGGTATAATCGTGGGGGAACAGGGTTAGTTGTTTTAAGTTATCGGTGGTTCAAACAACATGAAGTCTTGCTATATTATAGACATTAGCAGTTTGTTCCAGCTCTAGAACTGCCCCGGAGTGAAATGGTTAAAACCATTCCAAAATAGAATTTTGGCACAAGAGCAGCTCTATCTGTGTCATTTCAAACTTGAACTGTCAGATTCTTTACTCCGCCTCAGTGAACAGTCGCTCCGGAGATTTCTCCTTCTGCTCGGTTCATTTCTTGGTTTAAAAAGTGTTTTCTCGGTTAGATTTAACCGAGAATAGTTTTATTTTAACCGAAAAACCGTTCGGTTCAAGCTCTATCTATGGTAACCGTAAGTAAATGAAGGTTTTGTCTGTGTGGAACTTGTAAGTTATCAGTTCGGTTTTGAACCGATCAGTGGGTTTAAAACTCATTTAAAACTAAAAGTTACTATTTTAAGTGCGGTTCCAGTTCTTATCGGTTCTAAAAAACGGATTTATTACGTTTTTCCAATACCTCGTGAAACGGTTAGGAACCGATAAGGTGTCTTGCCTGTCACTGCTGCTAAAAGGGCAAGTTTTGGTTAGGCTGGCATTATGTCTGAGAAACCCAAAAGAAAAACCGGGCCCACTGGGTTTCAACACTGTGATGTTTGTGGGGAAGTCTTTGCCAAGGCTGTCCCACACACCACATGTGTTTATTGTCTGGGGTTTGACCACCTCCAGTCAGACTGCCAGGTATGTAAGAATTTCCCTGCAGCCACCCTGGAAAAAAGATTGGGCAGGTTCAGGGAACGAGAGGCCAAAAAGTCCGCTGACCCGGATGGCCAGCCCGGTTCGGTGCCAACCGAACCAGAGGGAGTGCCCTCTGACCAGGGCCAGACTTCCTCGGGCCAAAGAAAAGCTGGTTCTGAGGAACCAATTCCAGTAAAGAAAACAAGAAAATCAGCAGGTCTGAGTCCAAAATTCTTCTCCAACTGCTGCAGAGATAGCAAAGCCATAAAATTGTCCAGTCACTGTCTCAGGGTCCGTCTCAACCACCACCACTATCTGGTAAAAGGTCGTCTGTCCGGTCCCAGTGGTTCAGGATTATGATATTGAGGAATTTTATGAACCAGAGGAGGGAGGAGGATTATGAACAGTATGAATGTGGCTGGGAAGGTCAGTGTGCCCATTGAACGGACATCTCCCCAGACAGACCTTTAGAATCTCCCCTATGCTGTCTGAGTCCCCATCTCATTTTATGTTTTATAAAAGTTGCTGAAACCCTCCAGCTTCCTTTAGAAGAGGCTGTGGATGAGCAAGAGGAGCCTGATTTTGTAGAAATGATGGATATTCCAGAGTCTAGGAGATTGTCTATTCCTTTACATAAGTCTTTTAGGAAGCAAACAATAAAAATTTTAAAAGCTCCTAATCCTGTGCCTCCTGTAGATAAAAAGATGGACAGAAGGTATACATTGTCAGGCCCTGATACAGACTTCCTTTCTCAGCAATGCAGTCATGTTGGGGTAGTTCAGGCTGCTGCCTGTGATAAAGCTAATATTCCTTGGCTCACATCCTCCTGACAAGGATTCCAGGAAGATTGATGCCATGGCAAAAAACAGTATATGGCAGCATCTCTGGGACTCAGGCAAGCAAATTATATGGCTTATGTAGCTAGGTATCAGAAATCTAGATGGGATACTGTTATGCACTGGCCAAGCAGGCCCATGGCCAGCTGGCTAGTGAACTAGAACAGGTGGCTGCTGATGGCATTGAGCCTCTAAGGTTCAGTTTCATGCTGCTGTGGATGTTAATGATGTTTCCTCTAGGGTCATGGCCACATCTGTAGCTTTTCGTGGAGTTGGCCTGGCTCAGGTGTACTAGTTTGTCACAGGATACCCAGACTAAGGCTATGGATTTTCCTGTGGTGGGAAATTCTCTGTTTGGAGAGCAGACAGAAATTACATGAAGAAAGATGGATGAATATGGACTACTTACAAGGTGCCCAGGCTAAGGGCAGCAAGCCACTCCTCAAAGGCATGCCCCAGGGGTAGGGGTAGGCCTTTTCACAGGCCTTTCTACCAGACTCAGGCCTCCTCTGCCTATGCTCAGAGGGGCTTCTTCAGAGGCAGGGGCAGACGAGGGGTGGGCAGACCTGCTCCCACCCACCCCAGCCTAAAGCTCCTGCGAAACAAGCACCCTGATGGGGTGCCCAGGGCCGATTCTCCTGTACCAGTGGGGGGCAGGCTGGCTTACTTCAGTCAGAATTGGGCTTCTTTAACCTCAGACAAGTGGGTTCTGGAAGTAGTAAGCCAGGGTCTGGTTCTCAGCTTCAAAAAGTTTCCCAAGTTGAGAAGCAGATTTTCTACTCCTGCAAGTGCTTCAGAGACCCTCGCTCTGGAAACAGAGGTCTCATCCCTGTTAGCTCTCAGAGCAGTAGAAAGGGTTCCTCCCCTGCATCAGGGCAGGGGTCTGTATTCCAGATACTTCCTTACCCCAAAAAAGACAGGAGAATGGCGGCCCATTTAGATCTCAGATATCTGAACAAGCATCTTTTGAAACCAAAGTTCAAAATGGTAACTCTGGCAATGATTTTACCTTCCCTAAGGCCAGGGGACTGGCTAGCCTCCCTGGACCTCAAGGATGCCTATTTCCATGTCCTAATCAGAAGATCCCATCAAAGTACCTCAGATTGAACTGCCCTCAGGTCATTACCAGTTCAGAGCAATGCCCTTGCCTTGCCTCTGCTCCAAGGTATTCACAAAGTGTCTAGCAGTGGCAGTGGCCCACTTAAGGAGGCAGAGGATTGCTGTTTTTCCCTATCTAGACGACTGGCTCATTGTAGGCCAGTCCCCAGAACAGGTAAAATCACCTGCAGGTCACCCAGCAGCTTCTCACCTCCCTGGGTTTTCTGCTAAACCTACCAAAGTCGGTTCTGGAACCAGTCCAGGTACTCACCTTTATAGGGGCAGAATTGGACACAAAGCTAGCCAGAGCCTTTCTTCCCCAGAAAGGGTAAGGAATTTAGTGGCTCTGGCCTCTTCCTTCACTCTGCAGGTCTCTCGACCAGCAAGACACTTTCTGCAGCTCCTGGGGCACATGGCTGCATCCACAGCTGTTGTGCAGGAGCCAGATTTCAGATGAGAGACATTCAGTTTCACTTGAGAACCTTTTGGTCTCAGAGAAGAGACCCCCTTTTCAAGTTGGTCCCAGTGACTCGAACCTTGATCCTACCTCTCCAGTGGTGGCAGGATCAGAGCAATTCAAGAGCGGGGGTCCCCTTCATTTCCCCTTCTCACAACTTGACTCTCACTACAGATGCTTCCCTTCTGGGTTGGGGAGTCCACATGGGCGACCTTTCCACTCAGGGAGTTTGGTCCCCCCAGGAATCTCTGCTCCACATCAATTTGCTGGAACTCAGAGCTGTCTTTTTAGCTCTTCAAGCTTTTTCTGCATCTGTCCACAACAAGGTGATACAAGTCAGAACAGACAACACCACAACAATGTGGTACATCAACAAACAGGGGGCACTCGGTCTTGACCTTGTGCACCGAGGCAATAAGCTGTGGTCTCTGGCCTATTCCTGAACACTTCCCTCATAGCAGTTCATCTTCCAAGGAAGGACAATGTCCTAGCGGATGCCCTCAGCAGGATTTCCAGGGCCATCACGAATGGTCCCTGGATCCTCAAGTGCTGGGGATAGTTTTTGCCAGGTGGGGCATCCCTCACATAGATCTTTTTGCAGCCCCAGACAATCACAAACTTCCTATGTTCTGTTGCAGGCCTCCAGTGCTGGGCTCAGTTCCCCTGGATGCCCTTCTGGATTGGGAGGGGAAGTTCCTCTATGCTTTCCCACCCTTTCCTCTCCTATTCAAAGTACTAGTCAAAATCAGATCTCAGCCTTGCAGGGTGATTCTGATTGCCCCGGATTGAGCCAGGCAGCCCTGGTACCCTCCTTCTGTCTCTGACAGTCCATCTTCCCCTGTGCCTCCCAGGAATCACAATCTGTTGACTTGTGCCCAGGGAAGGGTTTGGTATCCGGACCTCAATCCCTCAACCTCAAGGCCTGGCTCTTGAGGAGTTAAGAGTTTGCTGATTTACACCTCTCTCAGGGTGTTCTTGAGATCCTAAAGGCTTCAGAAGCCTTCCACTAGAGCTACTTATAGTTCTAAATGGAAAAGGTTTTCCATTTGGTGTGCTGGGAAAATATTTCCCAGAATCTGTGAATTGCCCATTTTGTTAGATTACATGGTACATCTTAATTCCTTGGGTCTCAGACCAGCTACCCTGAGAGTTCATTTGGCAGCTGTGTCTGCTTTTGTGTCAGCAGGAAAGTCATCCCCTCTTTCCTCTCATCCTGTGTTTTCCAAGTTTTTTAAGGGATTACTCCATACTAATCCTCCCTTTAGGGAACCGGCCCCTGCTTGGGACCTTAATGTTTGCATTGCCCAGTTAATGCAACCCCCTTTTGAACCTCTGTCTTCTGCAGAGCTTAAGTACCTAACTTGGAAAACTGTTTTTCTAGTGGCTATCACTTCTGCCAGGCGCATAAGTGAATTGCAAGCCTTGTCAGTGGAGACTGACTTTATTTCTTTCCACAGGGATAAGGTAGTCCTTAGGACTAATAGGAAGTTTTGCCTAAGGTGGTTTCAGATTTCCATCTTAATCAATCTATCTCCTTCCAGTATTTTTCACTGATCACTCCTCTTGGGTGAGAGGAGGTTGCACAGCCTGGATGTTAAGAGAGCTCTTAGTTATTATATAGAGCGTACAAAGGTCACAGGTTGAATCCTCCAACTTTTCCTTACCTAAGGTGAAGTTGGGAAAGGCAAACCTGCCACTAAGAGATCAATAGCCAGGTGGATTGTCTCTTGTATCCAGTTTTGTTATCAGAAAGTGGGCAGAGCCCCCGCCCCTGGTTTGAGGGCTCATTCTACCAGGGGTACAGCTGCGTCTCTAGCTGCTGCCAGAGATATCCCTTTATTAGAGATTTGCCAGGCTGCTACTTGGAAAACGGTACACACTTTTACCAAGCATTACTCCCTGGATGTCCAGGCCAGGAGAGATGCTCTCTTTGACACAGCTGTTCTTCAGAGCCTATTCCCTAAGTAGGTTCTGCCCCTCCTCCATGGAGGTACTGCTGTGTATTCTGCTAATGTCTATAATATAGCAAGACTTCATGTTGTTTGAAGAAATAATTACTCACCTTAGTAATGTTGTTTTTTCTAATGGAGTCTTGCTATATTATAGACCTCCCTAACCTGCCCCTCTCAGAACCTCTACTTGGTGGGGTGCGGGCAACTTAGTGTGGGCACTGCTTATGTCCTGTTAGCATTTTGTCCCTTCGGGACTTTGGGGAGTGTGTGTATGCAGCGTGTGTGTGTTTTATTATACTTATGTTCCATTTTCATATTATTAGAATGGTGTTAGTATTTCTGGTCCCTGACTTGAGTCTTGGGTGTTGGGACCATCAATGGTTGTTATTATTTAGGTAGCCATTTGGCTAGTGTAGGTTACAGCTTCCACACAGACCTTAGTGAGTTTGGCTCGTAAAGATCTGACAGTTCAAGTTTGAAATGACACAGATAGAGCTGCTCTCGTGCCAAAATTCTATTTTGGAATGGTTTTAACCATTTCACTCCGGGGCAGTTCTAGAGCTGGAACAAACTGCTAATGTCTATAATATAGCAAGACTCCATTAGAAGAAACAACATTACTAAGGTGAGTAATTTTTTCTTCTCTGATTAAAGAGCCTTGTTTTGGTGTATTATTAGTTTAGTTTTTTGGTGTATTGTATTGTTTTTGTAACCTCTTTTTATCGGTTACAGAACCGCTGATCCGGTTCACCTGTCATCTCCTGGGTTCGGTTCCTCCAGTTCCCATCGGTTCCGAAACCGACTGCAAAAAAAAAAAAAAAAGTTTTTGGCTTTTAAATAACCGCACTTTATTCTTTACGTAGTGGTTACTGTGTTTTCCCATTTTTAGACATTACCATGTCAGAGAAACCCCAAAAGAGAACCGGAGAACCTGGTTTCAAGAATTGTTTAAAATGTGGAGATGTAGTTGCTAAAGCAGACAAGCACACATTATGTGTGGTTTATCTGGGATTTGAACATCTGGATCAGGATTGTGAAGTCTGTAAAACTTTCCCGGAAAAAAAACATGGAAAAACACCTTGAAAGGCTTAACAAAAAATTTCCTAGGGGTCCCTCCGGCTATGACCAGCTGACACTCCAATCTTCTGTGGCTGAAGAGTTTGCTTACCCCTGCCCCTGATATGGGCGAGAAAGGGGCAAAAAGAGGGAAAGAACCAGCTGACTCCCTGGTTCCCTCAAAGTAACTGAAGAAAAGCAAGCATGCAGAATCCTCCCCTGCTAAACCAGGGACTTCTGCGCAGATGCCTGCTATGCCCTCGGCTCAAGAGATAGCCTAGGCTTTTAAAATTATCCAGGCACTGCAAAACATTGTTCCCCAGCAGCCTGCCCCTACCCAGGGTCCCCAGGCCAGCAGTGGTGTGTTGCTGTCTTTATAGGAGGAGCAATATTATGAAGAGGAGTATGATCCTTTTCAGGATGATGAACCAATTCCTCCAGAGGTATCTCCTGAGCAAGATTTTGGTTCTCCTCCCAGGGTGTCGGAGGATTACTCCTCTCATTTTACATTTGTAAGGAGAGTGGCAGATGCTCTGGATATTTCTACCGCAGAGCAGATTGAGGATGAGGAGGAAACTGATTATTTACATATGATGGGTTTGACACCCACAAAAGCCCTCCTCTTGCCAGTATACAAATTTTTCAAGAAATACATCCTGAAACTTCTACAGACCCCTAATTCTGTTCCTCCTATTGATAGGAGAATAGATAAAAAGTATCAGTTGGACAGGACAGAGCTGATTTCCTTTTCTCGTATCCTGACCATCAAGGAGTTATACAGCAGGCAGCCTGCGACAAAGCCAGAGTTCCCCCGTCCTCCCATCCTCCGGACAAGGACTCCAGAAAAATGGATAGCATGGCCAAAAAAGGCTACTTATCAGCCTCTTTGGCCATGAGACAGGCAACTTTTCAAGCTTATACTGCCCAGTATCACAAATCTCTGTTGCAGTCAATACTAGACATGTCCATGAAAGCCCCCTCACCCTTGTCTGAAGACCTGGCTGAAACTGCCAAGTTTGGGCTGGAGGCGGCTAAGTGCCAGTTCCAGATAGCTGCTGATTTAATGACACTACAGCCAGACGGATGGCTAACACTGTGGCACAGAGAAGGTTTGCTTGGCTCAGGGCCACTAACCTTACTCAGGATACTCAGTCCAAGGCCCTGGATTTTGCTCTAGAGGGAAACTCTCTTTTTGGAGAATCCACGGTTGCATACATGAAAAAAGTGGATGAGTGTGAGGCAACCTATAGAAGCAACTCTGCTAAGGGGCGTGCTTCTCCATCCACTAGGCCCTAAGGAAAGGGGGGGCAGAGGAAGGTCTTTTATGACCAGACTCTTTTTCCAGCCAGTAGCCATGCCCCAGTACCAGCAGTATCCACAACAGGGATACTCTAGGAGTAGGGGTAGAAGGGACTTTAGGAGGGGCTCTCAAACCCAACCTCAGCCCCAACCAAAGCAAAACCCTTGAGGCTCAGGCTGCCTTCTCCCTCCCTGTAGGAGGTAGACTCTTCCACTTCCTTCAGGCTTGGCTAAACATCACCGCAGACAAGTGGGTGCTAGAGGTAGTGGGTCAGGGTCTGTCTCTGGATTTAAAAACTGTTGCATCTCAGAGCAGTGGAATTAGTCCCTACCACCCTGAGAGGAAAGGGCTTCTACTCCAGATACTTCCTAACAACAAAAAAAGTGGGGAGTGGCGGCCAATATTGGATCTCAGAGCTTTGAACAAGCATCTGAAAAAAAAACAGTTCAAAATGGTAACTTTGTCTCGAATATCATCAGCAATCCAAAAAGGGGATTGGCTGGCATCACTGGACTTTGAAAGATGCCTATTTCCACATCTCCATAAAAGAATCTTACAGAAAATATCTCGGATTCACACTCCCTTCAGGCCACTATCAGTTTTCAACTCTTCCTTTTGGCCTCTCCTCAGCACCAAGGGTATTCACAAAGTGCCTAGCTACTGTAGTGGCATATCTAAGAAGACAGGGAGTGACTGTCTTTCCTTACCTGGACGATTGGCTGGTGGTGGGAAACTCACCAGACCAAGTAAGGAACTTCTTAAGAATCACCCAGGCCCTCTTCATACAACATGAAGTCTTGCTGTATTATGACATATGCAGTGAGTCCCAACCTTCGAACTGCTCCGGAGGTGAAAGAGTTAACTTTCCATGCCAGGCATGGAACGCTGAGCTCGAGCTCGGTTGAAACTCTGTCTGTTGTTCTTCAAACTCAAACCGTCAGATTCTTTACTCCGCCTCACTGAACAGTCGCTCCGGAGAGTTTCTCCTTCTGCTCGGTTCATTTTGTCAGTTAAAGTATTGTTTTTCTCGGTTTTCGACCAAATTTAAACCGCAACTGGTCGGTTCAAGCTCTGTCTGTGGTATTTGTGAGTACTAGATAGGTTTACATTATTTCTGTTCTGTGTGGAATTTGTAAACGGTTTATCGGTTCAGTTTGAACCGATCAGGTTATTTAAAATATCTTAATCTGTGATTTGGAATTGCAGTTTACCGGTTCTTATCAGTTCTAAAAGCGGTTTATTACGTTTTTCACGACCCGTGACACGGTTGGAAACCGATAAGAGGTCTTGCCTGGCCAGTGCCATAAACTGGTAAGTTTGGTTAGGACTGGCACTATGTCTGAGAAACCCAAAAGAAAAACCAGGCCCACTGGGCTTCAACACTGCAGTGTGTATGGGGAAGTCTTTGCCAAGGCTGAGCCCCACACCACCTGTGTTTATTGTCTGGGGTTTGACCACCTCAATGCAGACTGCAAGATTTGTAAATATTTTCCTGCAGCTACCCTGGAAAAGAGAGTTGGTAGGCTCAGGGAAAGGGAGGCCAAAAAGTCCGCTGAACCGGAAGGCCTGCCCGGTTCGGTTCCAGCCGAACCAGAGGGGGTGCCCTCTGACCAGGGCGAGACTTCCTCGGGCAAAAGGAGAACCGACTCTGAGGAGTCGGTTCCAGCAAAAAGGACTAGGAAATCAGCTGGTGTGGAGCCAAATCTTTCCTCTCAACAGCTGAAGAAATAGCCAGCGATTAAAAATTGTCCAAGATCGCTTTCGGTTCCGACGAACCACGGCACCTTCAGGAAGTGGCAGTTCGGCCGGTTCCACGGTTCAAGATTATGATTTAGAGGAATTTTATGAACCGAAGGAGGGAAGAGGAATATGAGGAGAGTGAATGGATTTGAAAGTCTGGATGTGCCCATTGAACGGACATCTCCCCAGACAGACCTTCAGGAGTGTCTCCTCCTAGGCTTTCTGAGTCCCCTTCTCATTTATGTTTATAAAAAGTGGCTGAAACCCTCCAGCTCCCTATGGAGGAAGCTGTGGATGATCAAGAGGAGCCTGACTATGTGGAAATGATGGATATCCTAGAGTCGAGGAGACTGTCTATTCCCTTGCATAAATATTTTGGGAAACAGACTTTTAAAATTCTAAAAACTCCTCACACTATACCTCCTGTGGATAAGAGAATGGACAAGAGGTACACATTGTCAGGCTCTGATATGGAGTTCCTTTCACAACAATGCAGCCATGTTGGGATAGTGCAGGCTGCAGCCTGTGACAAGGCACATATTCCCTTGGCTTCACACCCACCGGACAAGGACTCCAGGAGGATTGATGCCATGGCAAAGAAACAGTACATGACAGCATCCTTGGGACTCAGACAGGCAAATTATATGGCTTATGTTGCTAGATATCAGAAATCCAGATGGGATACTGTTATGGCTCTAGCAAAACAGGTCCCTGGCGAGCTTGCCAAGGAGCTGGAGCAGGTGGCTTCTGATGGTATTGAGGCATCCAAGGTGCAATTCCAAGCTGCGGTGGACTCTAATGATGTGTCATCAAGAGTCATGGCTACATCTGTGGCACTTCGCAGAATGGCTTGGCTCAGATGTACTAGACTGTCACAGGATACCCAGAGTAAAGCCATGGATTTTCCTGTTGTGGGTAATTATCTGTTTGGGGAGCAGACAGAGAATTACGTGAATAAAATGGATGAATATAGGACCACCTATAGGAGTGCACAGGCCAAGGAAAGGCAGGCCACTCCTCAAAGGCAGCTTCCCAGGGGCAGGACTTTTCATAGGGCTTTTTACCAAGCCCAGGCCTCGTCTTCTGCTTATGCCCAGAGGGGGTTCTTTAGAGGGAGAGGCAGATGGGGTACAAGCAGGCCTGCTTCCACCCCTCAGCCCAAAGCCCCTGCCAAGCAGGCACCCTGATGGGGTTGCCAGGGCCGATTCTCACCTACCTGTAGGGGGCAGGCTGGCTTACTTTGTCCAGGACTGGGAGTCTCTAACATCAGACAAGTGGGTCCTGGAAGTAGTAAGCCAGGGACTGGTTCTCAGCTTCAGAAAGTTTCCAAAGATGAGAACCAGATCCTTTCCACCTGCAAATCCACCAGAGGTACTTGCCCTAGAGGCAGAGGTCTCTTCCCTCCTGGCTCTCAGAGCTGTGGAAAGGGTTCCACCCCTACACCAAGGCAAAGGGTTGTACTCCAGGTACTTCCTTACCCCAAAAAAGACAGGAGAATGGCGGCCCATCCTGGATCTCAGTTACCTAAACAAGCACCTTTTAAAACCAAAATTCAAAATGGTGACTCTGGGAATTATTCTACTCTCTCTAAGGCCAGGGGACTGGCTAGCGTCCCTGGACCTCAAGGATGCCTACTTCCATATTCTCATCAGAAGCTCCCATCGAAAGTACCTCAGGTTCGAGCTGCCCTCGGGCCATTACCAGTTCAGAGCAATGCCCTTTGGCCTCACCTGTGCTACAAGAGTATTCACAAAATGCCTGGCAGTAGCAGTTGCTTCCCTAAGAATGCAAAAAAATTGCCATCTTCCCTTACCTGGACGATTAGCTCATAGTAGGCCAGTCCCCAGACCAATTCAGGTTACACCTACAGATAACTCAGCAACTGCTCACCTCTCTCTAGGTTTCCTTCTGAATCTTTCAAAGTCAGTTCTAGAGCCTGTACAGCTCCTCACCTTCATAGGCGCAGAGCTGAACACAGAGAAAGCCAGAGCCTTCCTTCCTTTGGACAGGGCAAGGACCCTGGTCTCTCTGGCCTCCTCATTCACCCTGCAGGTCTCTCGACCAGCAAGGCATTTTCTACAGCTCCTGGGGCACATGGCTGCCTCTACAGCAGTAGTGCAGGGAGCAAGATTTCAGATGGGGACATCCAATTCCATTTGAGAGCCTTTTGGTCTCAAAGGAAAGACCCTTTAACCAAACTGATCCCAGTGACTCGAACCCTGATCCAGGCCCTACAGTGGTGGCAGGATCAGAGCAATCTGAGACAAGGGGTTCCCTTTGTCACTCAGTCTCACTCCTTAATCCTTGCTACAGATGCATCCCTCTTGGGGTGGGGAGCTCACATGGGTGACCTCACTACCCAGGGGTTGTGGTCCCCTCAGGAATCTCTTCTCCACATCAATCTGTTGGAACTCAGAGCAGTTTTTCTAGCACTTTAAGCTTTTTCCACATCTGTTCAGAACAAAGTCGTACTGGTCAGAACAGACAACACCATCACAATGTGGTACATCAACAAGCAAGGGGGCACTCGGTCTACGGCCTTGTGCACTGAAGCAGTGAAGTTGTGGTCTCTGGCTTACTCCCTGAACACCTCCCTTACAGCAGTTCACCTCCCAGGCAAGGACAATGTCCTGGCAGATGCTCTCAGCAGGATTTCCCAGGGCCATCACGATGGTGACTGGACCCCTGGTTTTGGAGGTGATCTTTGCCAGATGGGGCACCCGCAGATGGATCTTTGCGGCCCCAGACAATCACCAACTTCCCCTTTTTTGCTGCAGGCCCCCAGTGTTGGGCTCAGTCCCTCTGGATGCCTTAGTCCTCAGTTGGGAAGGGAAGTTTCTCTGTGCTTTTCCTCCCTTCCCTCTCCTGTTCAAAGTGCTAGTCAAAACCAGATCTCAGCCCTGCAAGATGTTCCTGATTGCTCCAGATTGGGCCAGATAACCCTGGTATCCACTCCTACTGATCTTCCTGGACATAAGTCTCCACCACTCATTCACACTAGTGGGATTAGCCCCGGAGGCACTAAGACCCATCGGGGCGAGACTTTTGCTGGAGGGTCGGTCACGAAACCAGGCAGCATGAAACGAGCGCCCATGGAGCAGCTGACTCGAGCAGTAATGACCATCTCGCGACGACCCTCCAACCGCCTCAGTTCTTTTTCCCGCCGTCAGTGCGCTTCAGTGGCGACGTCGCTCGCCTGTCGGGAGTCAAACTTCAAACTAGCGCATAGTTTTCAGTTTGTTTTTTTGTAACTTTATCTCGATAAGTAGTATCGCTTAATTTTATTCTATTTTCGTTAAATTTTTCTAATATTAAATTTTACTTGAAGAAGTCTCGGCCTACTGGACGGAGTCGACCATGAGCAGGTCAGGTGACGGTAGGGAGACTTCGTATGAAAGCTGTTCAGTCAGCTGGGCTGGATCCGGTCAGCCTCCTTCTCCTCAGCGGGGTTCCGACAATGGTCAGTCCGATGCCCGGGGGGATGGGCGGTCCCCCCGCCGGCATAAAAATAAACGGTCGCATTCTCGGCACCGTTCGGCCTCGAGCTCTTCTTCGGCCCACAGGTCAAAAAGAAGGCATCACTTCGAGGTAAGCCCTCTGTAATATATCTGCGTCGGCTCGGTTATCGTTGCTAGTTGCCGGTCTCCTTCTTGGTCGCCAACTTCCGGTATCGTCGTCCTTGACATCGAGTCCCTCCGCCTATAGGTAGGACTCCAGATGAGCAGTTTCATCAGTGGGCCGCTCTTATGGAGCAATGGGCTCGGAGGTTGGTTCTTCTGCCTGGCTCGGTTGCCTCGGAGCCCTCGGGCCCCTCCGGCGATCAGGTAGGGCGGTTGGACCTTCCTAGTCGCGTGGCGCCTTCTTCGGTGCCAGCGACTCCGTGCTTAGGTGTTTCCCCCCCTCACATGGCTGCGGCGCAGGGGGCCTCACCGATGCCCTTATCTCCTGTTTTTCCTTCTCTAGCTTTCCAGGTTCCTGGGGCTTTTCGGCGCCTTGACCGAGTCTGTTGGCTTGTCGGCGCCCGTTTTGATACCCGCTGGGTCTTGCGGCAGCGCCCGAATCTCATGGCGCCGCCCGTTGGTGCCCGTTGGATAGGCGGCGCCGTTCGCGGCGTCGTCCGCCAAGCCTTCTCAGCAGCGTCGTCCGGGGCACCGTGCCTTGGCGTCGTCGGCTCGCGCCCGTCGCAGCGTTGTCATCAGCCAGCGCCGCCAGAACGCTGCGGGGCAGCGTGCCTCTTGACGTCGCGCCTTCGTGCCGTCTTCAGCCCGTTTACCGTCTCAGCGCCCGGCAGCCGCAAGGACTCTCCTTGTTTTCTGCTATTTCCTCCTCTCCTAATTTTCCTCCTTTCCTGTCAAACAGTCCTTTCTGGACCATCAGGAGATGATGTTAAGCCTGACCCAGACCTTCGGTTGGGTGATGAAGTGGAGAAACAGGATCTTTCTTTGCTACAGAGCCTGTGGTGAGGACCTGTCCTTTAAGTCTCTGTTGAAGAACCTGGGATCACTCTTTCTCCCAGGCTACAGACATCGATCCTGGGAAGATATTAAGACTCCAGTATCTTCATGCTTGGAGATCCCCGGTTTGACTCCTCCGATCCAGCCTTCCTTGAGACGCTGTCTCAAATGGTATGGAATAATCCTGCTCTTATTCCCTCAGTGGCTAAATCCATTGATAAAGTATTCAGCTCCCAAGGATCGTCCCATTTGGCATCCAAAGCCTTTGCGGATCCTATTGTAGTCCTGGCGAGAGAATGACAAGGTCGTTCTTCCTCAAACTACTACAGCTAAGCCTATTAACAAAGTCTCGTAAGATTGATACATTAGGTAAGAGAGTCTTTGCTGCCTCCACTCTAAGTATCGTGTTGCCAGTTATCAAGGCTATTTTTCTCAGTATGAGTATATCCTGTGGCACTCTATGAAAAGAATGGTTGAAGCTCTTCCAGATTCGGTTCCAAGTCAGAGCTTCTTCTGGCCGTTAATAGAAGTATTGAGTCCAATAACCAACAGGTCAAAGCCGCCATGGGCGCTTTCGACACTGCTTCTCGCTCAACAGCCGGCGGTTTGTACTGAGCCATTCCTGGCTGCGTACTTCTGGCTTCCACGAATGATGCTCAGCAGCAGGTGATGGCGCTGCCTTTTGATGGCTCCTTTCTTTTTGGCCCTCAGGTGGAGCAAGCCTTAGGGCCACTCAGAAGACTAGATCGGCCATTAAGTTGGCCAGACCTCCGCCTGCCCCTCTCGGGGCATGTGAACAGGCGTCAGTTTCATGAGTCGTCAGTCGCGCTTCGAGGCAGAGGCAGGGAGAGCTTCATAAAGGCCTGCCCAACCTCAAAAGAAGGCGCGGCAGAAAGCGCAGGGGCCTAAAGCTCCCAGCGCTACCTTATGAGTTGTTGGCCAAGTTCCATCCACTCTGCCGGTGGAACTTTCTCCTCAGTGGGAGGTGGTCTGATGTACTTCTACAACCAGTGAAGTCCATAACCCGGACAAATGGGTCCTTCGGATAATTCGCGAGGTTATTCTCTCAATTTCTTGGAAACCCAATTGTCCTCCCAGGCGACAACCCAGGTTGTCGGTCTCAATCAGACCTCCTCACCGTGGAGATCCAGGGCCTTCTGAACAACAGGGCAATAGAGCGGGTGCCCCGCATCCTAGAAACACAGGGTTCTCCCATTACTTTCTGGTTCCAAGAAATCTGGGGATCGCCCATTCCAGACCTCAGAAAGTTAAACAAATTCCTCCCAGGAGAAATTCAAGATGATTTCCCTAGGTACCCTGTTACCCTTGCTGCATCAACCGCGACTGGCTGGCCTCTCTGGATATGCAGGATGCTTACCAGCATATCCCGTCCACCCGACCCACGCAGGTTCCTCAGGTTTGTAGCTTTGGGTCAGCATTATCAGTTCAGAGTCCTGCCCTTTGGGCTATCCTCGGCGCCTCGCAGTTTTACAAAGTGTTGCGCAGTTCTCATGGCGCATCTCAGAAAATCGGACTCCGAGTGTTTCCCTACCTGGACGATTGGCTAGCAAACCCTTCCGTCCAAGGGACTTTGGAAGCCGTGCAAGCGACTACCGTCTTCTCACGTCCATGGGAGTTCTGCTGAATTTGAAAAATCTCAACTGCAACCCTCCCAGGCTCCTTTTCATAGGGACGCTTCTAGACACCTCTTCAGCGAAGGCTTTCCTTCCAGAGGACAGAGACTCGACATCCTTGAATGGCCGTTACATCAGGGAGAACCAATCGGTTACAGCTCTCTCGATGCGCATGTTGGTCTTATGGCGTCCTCGGTCTTCACTGTCCCCTGGCCCGACTGCACATGAGAACCACCCAATGGATGCTCTCCACTCAGTGGTCCCGACCTCTCACCCCCAGTCTTATCCCATCAAGGTGGCGGAGCCCCTTGAAGGTCTCTCACCTGGTGGTCTCAAGAGAGCAATCTCCTGGAAGGATTCCCTTTGCTCCCCGGATCATCAGATCTCCATCACCACAAGCGCATCGCTAATGGGATGGGGAGCTCACTGTCTCCCTCCACACTCAAGGTGTATGGACTCAGTTCAAACTCATCTCACATAAATGTCCTGGAGATGAGGCGGTCCTCTATGCAATCCGAGCTCTGAAGGATGTCCTTTGTCACAAGAATATTCTCCTTCAAGCGGACAACAAAGCAGTGATGTATTACATCAACAAACAAGCGGTGCTCATTCTTATCCCTTTGCAGGGAAGCAATGAGGTGTGTGGAGTGGTGCTTGGAGCACAAGTCTCTGATTCAAGCGGTTTATCTGCCAGGTATACAAAGCGACCTAGCAGATCACCTCAGCAGAGCGAGGCAGACCCTCACAGTGGTCTCTCGATCCAGCCATAGCTCGGTCCCTGTTCAAGAGTGGGAGACTCAGACCTGGACCTTTTGCATCCCCTCAGCATAAAACTGCCTCTCTTCTGCTCCAGAAATCCAGGGCCTGGCATTTTCTGTCAGGATGCGTTCAGGCTGCGGTGGACAAAGCGCTTTCTTACGCCTTTCCACCACTTCCTCTAATCCAGAGTACTCCTCAAGTTCGAGTCTCAGGGGACCAAGATGATTCTCATTGCTCCTTCCTGGCCTCGGCAACTATGGTTCCTCTACTCAACAGTATGTTGGCAGCCTCTCCGAGACCACTTCCTTTGCAAATCAGTCTTTTGACTCAGGGTTAGTTGGTCCATCCCAACCTGAAATCACTTCACCTTCATGCTTGGCTCCTGAAGAGATAGAAGTAGATCGGTTCAACGTCTCGTAGAGTCTCAGACATCCTTCTGGCTCTTCGAAGCCAGCCACCCAGCATCGCTTCAAATGGAAGCGTTTTTCTCTCTAGTGTCAAAATCCTCTTGGAATCCTTTTCCTGTCCTCCTGGCAAGGTTCTGGAGTATCTTTTGGACCTGTCAATCTTAGGTCTTCAGTACTCCACAGTTAAAGTTCACCTTAGTGCCATCTCCAGCGTTCCATGAGCCGGTTTCTTCCTTAACTCTGGCTCAGTTACCTTTGGTGAAGAGATTTCTTAAGGGAAGTTCTCCATACCAGACCCCTGTTAAGCGTCCAGTTGCAGCCTTGGACATTAACCTGGTGCTGGACATGCTCACTCGGAAGCCTTTCGAACCCTTAGCTACCTGTGAGCTAACATTTCTTACCTGGAAGACTGCCTTCCTGGTGCCATTACCTCAGCCACTAGGGGTCTCTGAGAATACATGCCCTGATTCACGGACCCTCCGTATACTGTATTCCATAAGACAACGTAGTTCTCATACTCATCCTAAATTTCTTCCCAAGGGTTGTGTCAGAATTCCATCTAAACCAACCTCTGGTACTTCCGCTTACTTAGCAATTTCCAAAATGAAGAGCAGGCTCTTCATTCCTTGGATGTTAAGAGAGCCTTGCGGTTCTATTTAGATAGAACCAAGGATGTTAGCAAGACTCAGCAACTGTTCGTTTCTTTCAGTGACACCGGCTGGGTCAACCTGTCGCTATTAGATGCATCTCTTCATGGTTAGTGGCATGCCTTAAGTCATTGCTATTCCATGGCTCAAGTTAAATTAGAAGGTAGAGTGTCGCTCACTCTACTAGAGTGATCAGCGGCATCCCTAGCGGAAGTGCAATGTTCCAATTGCAGATATATTGCAGCGCTGCCACCTGGAGCTCAGTGCATACCTTCGTTAAGCAACGCACTGGATGTTCATGCTAGGCGACATTCCGCATTCGACAGAACTATCCTTAATGGGCTTCTATCTTAGGCCGCGTGAGCTCTGGCTCTCCTCGCCCTTTTGGGGATTATCAGCTTGGTACTCTCCCACTAGTGTGAATGAGTGGTGGAGACTTGTGTCAGGAAGATAGGAAAGTGCATTGCCGAATTCGCGATCTTCTTGGTCAGTCTCACCACTCATTCCACACCCACCCTCCATCCCCGAGCTCACCGCTGTATTGGTCTTCACTCCCTCAAATCTTTAGGCGTGAGGACTTCTTTGCTGACCCTTCTTACACGGGTCATACGGACTATCTTATGTCCGTTTTTAATGTGGGTTACTCTTTACGTTGGTTGCGCTGCACCTTGGTAAAAGGTACTGAGGCGGTTGGAGGGTGCGTCACGAGATGGTCATTACCACTCGAGCCGCTGCTCGCGGCGCCGTCTCTCGCGCCGACCCTCCAGCAAAAAGTTTGCTCCCGATGGGTCTTAGTGCCTCCGGCGCTAATCCCACTAGTGTGAATGAGTGGTGGAGACTCGTCCAAGAAGATCAAGAATTACGGTAGGTACGTAATTTTCCTTTCTTAGCAGTCCATCTTCCCCTGTGTCTTCCCAGGAAGCACAACCTGTTAACCTGTGCTCAGGGCAGAGTTTGGTACCCGAACCTCAAATCTCTCAATCTCAAGGCCTGACTCTTGAAGAGTTAGAGTTTGCTGATCTACACCTCTCCCAAGGTGTGATGGACATCCTGAAGGCTTCTAGGAAACCTTCCAGCAGGGCTACTTATAATTCCAAATGGAAAAGGTTTTCCATATGGTGCTCTGGAAAGCATATTTCCCCAGAATCTGCTGACTTACCCACAGTCCTGGGTTATATGGTCCAGTTAAATACCTTGGGGCTGAGACCAGCTACCCTAAAAGTGCATTTGGCAGCTGTGTCTGCTTTGATTTCAGCAGGTAAACCCTCTTCTCTTTCAGCTCATCCTGTATTCTCCACATTTTTCAAGGGATTGCTTCATACCAACCCTCCATTCAGGGACCCTGCCCCTGCCTGGGATCTTAATGTTTGCATTGCTCAGCTTATGCAATCCCCCTCTGAGCCTTTGTCTTCAGCAGAACTTAAGTACTTGACTTGGAAGACTATGTTTCTGGTAGACATCACTTCTGCCAGACGCTTAAGTGAATTGCAAGCTTTGTCAGTGGAGCCTGATTTTATCTCCTTTCATAGGCATAAGGTGGTCCTCAGGACTAACAGGAAGTTCTTGTCTAAGGTGGTTTCAGATTTCCACCTTAATCAATCCATATCTCTTCCAGTGTACTTCACTGACCATTCCTCCTCTGGCGAGAGGAGGCTGCACAGCTTAGATGTGAAGAGAGCCCTTAGTTACTACATAGAGCGTACCAAGGGTCACAGGTTTGACTCCCTCCAACTGTTCCTCACTTATGGTGAGGTTGGTAAAGGGAAACCTGCCACTAAAAGATCCATTGCCAGGTGGATTGTCTCTTGTATCCAATTTTGCTATGAAAAACTGGGTAAGGTTCCTCCCTCAGGCCTGAGGGTTCACTCTACTGGAGGTACAGCTGCTTCCCTGGCTGCTGCCAGGGACATCCCTATTCTAGAGATATGTCAAGCAGCTACCTGGAAAACAGTTCACACTTTACCAAGCATTACTCCCTGGACATCCAGGCTAGGAGTGATGCTCGGTTTGGCGCAGCTGTGCTTCAGAGTCTATTTCCTAAGTAGGTTCTGTCCCTCCTCCATGGAGGTACTGCTTTGTAGTCTGCATATGTCATAATATAGGAAGACTTCATGTTGTTTGAGGGAAAAATTACTCACCTTAGTAATGTTGTTTCTTCTAATGGAGTCTTGCTATATTATGACCTCCCCCTAGCCTGCCCCTCTCAGAACCTCTGTTTTTGGGATGTGGGTGGGCAGTGCAGTGTTTGCACTTAGTAGGTGCCCACCTTGTTGTTTTCACCCCTCCTTTCTTGGGGTGCTTGGTGTTGTGTTTTTCATTTTTTGGGTCTCCTGACTTGAGTCTTTGTTTTGAGACCAAAAAATGTGTTCTTATGTTTAGTAGCCAGTTGGCTAGTGTAGGTTTACAGCTTACACAGAACCTCAGTGAGTTTAGCTCGTAAAGATCTGACGGTTTGAGTTTGAAGAACAACAGACAGAGTTTCAACCGAGCTCGAGCTCAGCGTTCCATGCCTGGCATGGAAAGTTAACTCATTCACCTCCGGAGCAGTTCGAAGGTTGGGACTCGCTGCATATGTCATAATATAGCAAGACTCCATTAGAAGAAACAATATTACTAAGGTGAGTAATTTTTTGTTAGAGTCTCTGGGTTTCATAATAAACCAAAAGAAATCAGTTCTAACCCCTCCTCAGACTTTGCAGTTTATAGGGGTAGAAATCAACCCACTTCAGGGCAGAGCCTTTTTACCCTTAGACAGGGTGCAAAGTCTTCAGTCAATAGCAAACTCCTTCATCCTGAACAGGTCAAAAACTGCAAGACAGTTTCTGCAGCTACTAGACCATGTGACTGCATCCACAGGCACAGTACCAGGATCCAGATTCCATTTGCGAGACATCCAGTTTCACCTCAGGTCTCACTGGAGTCCAAAAAAATACCCTTTTTCAAAGCTTATACCAGTAACAAGGCCACTATTAAGGACCCTCTTGTGGTGGAAACAGGAATCCAATTTAAGGCAGGGAGTGCCTTTCCAGAGAAAAAAACCCTGTCTGGTACTCACAACAGATATCCCTAGTGGGCTGGGGCTCCCACTTAGAAAAGTACACAACTCAGGGAATCTGGTCAATAGAAGAGTCCATTTAGCACATAAATTAACTGGAGCTAAGAACAGTTTTCCTAGCCCTAAAGACTTTTTCTTCGCTGATAATGGGCAGGGTGGTTCAGATCAGAACAGACAATACCACCACAATGTATTACATAACAAACAGGGAGGCACCAGGTCAGGTCTCCTCTGCCCAGAGTCCATGAAGATTTGGACACTGGCGTACTCTCTGAAGGTCTCTTTACAGGCAATTCACTTGCCAGGAAAGGACAATACTTAGGCAGATGCACTAAGCTGTATCAACCAGGCCCATCACAAACTAAGTTTTGTCTTTTTTTTTGTTTTCGTCCCGACTTCTTTTTAGATGCCAAGAATTCGGGTCGTCCCTCCTCATCACACTCCATTCCAGATAAGACCCCTGAGGCAACTGATAAATCAGATTCAGAGTCTCCTTCTACGTCCTGCAGAACCTGAAAAGTATTATGCGTAGTAGTAAGGGGCGGTAAAACAAGCTTTTTGGCATGGGATCGTGTCACTCGTTTTGGATGAGGCGCCTGAAAATCCGGGGCAGATGGGGGGGCAGTTACGAGCACCAGAGGGTCAACACACTCCCGACCTTCCTGTGGGTGGACAACAGGAGGTATACCAGAAGAATCAGATGCGTCTCCCGCAAGGGGAGGTGAACCCATGTGGTCTGGACCAGGAAGATTGGGGTCAGTGAAGGCCACTTCCTCTGTAGTTGGCCTAAAGTGGCCTTGTGCATCCGAAATCAAGTTTTCTTTATCTAACCCACCAGAATTGTTCTGGCCAGCATATGGACAATGATATGCATGACTCTGGGTATCACACAAATTACAGCGAAAAACATTGCGACATGTATAACTGTCATGATCTAGTTCCCCACATAAGGCACATTTGATTTTGTCACAAGCACTGCTAAGGTGACGTGGGCTTCCACATTTGTAACATTCCTTGTGTTGACCAGGGTAAAAGCAGACACCTTGATCCCTACCCAGGAAAAAACTGTTTGGAATATGTTGTACCAAATCCCCCACAATATGCAATTTTATTTTAAACCTCCAACCACCTGTCCAAATGCCCTCCCCATCAATGACAGGTTCAGGAGTACCCAGGACAGTACATTTACTTTCCAAGCCAATACAAAATATCCCCCACATTTACCCCTTCATTTCGAAACATAACATGAACAGTTTTAAACAGTGGTTTTGTAATAGGAATTGCCCAAAACGGAGTCCACAAAGTGGTTGTTTTGAGGAAATCATATTTTTGCTAAAATTTATCAAGTCCTACAAAGGATTTGAAACTGATATCAAATGTTTCTTCCCCTCGAATGTTAATAAGGGCATAGATATCTGATGCTTGGAAATTCATCGATCCCTTGAGTAGCCTGCAGACCCCGCGAATAGCAGTCAGGTGGTTCTGAGCCTCCCCGTACTTAAGGCAGACAGCGTTCCGTCTGGGGGCTTGTTCCAAACAATTGTTACGAAATGGGTCCAAAAAGCGAGGACCTTTATTAAATTGTTCCCTCCAAGGGGAGGAAGGGGGGGAACACCCGATGACCCAGAAGCAGCCCCAGAGTCTGTCCCAACATGAAAAAAAGGCTCACCACCAGCAGCACTACCTGCTTCCATCTGCACCTCGTCAGGTTGCACTGGCCCTAGAGACTCCTGAACAACCATGCCCTCCGGTGAAAAAGTGAGCCATTCAGCATCTGGAATCCATTTACTATCTTTTCTCATCCAGCTTGCATCAAGCAGGGCAGTCTCCTTGCTCCAGTCCCTGGCTGGAAAACTCTCCGATGTCGCCTTTAACTTCCGCATAGCTCCACATTCCTCCTCTGGTTGTAAAGGCATCCTAGCCGCACCAGGAACTAGCGAACCCTCCTCCTCCACAATCGGAGGTTCTGTGCACTGCTCGCCGTCCTGCAAATCATCCGGGCCACCAACTTCCTGATTGTGAACTGCAGTAGCATCTGTAAGCTCCATGTTGTGTTTCGTTATGGCTTTTGCCTCTCCCATAGCGCTGTATTCTCCGCGGCTTTCTTGAAAGTGCTCCCGTGGTGTGCATACAGCAGAACTCTTCACCACTCCATTCTCAGTCTCCATATCAGTAAGGATAGCTCCCCTGCCTTCCACAGAATTTCCACCACCTCCACCAGGATCTGGAACAGCAGCCATCTTGGAGTCGCCAGCAAAAGGGTCCCCTCTGCTCACAGGAAGCAGAGTAGGGGAATTTTCCCAGTGCACCTGCCAAATTTCCCCCATTCACTAAAATAACACCAACGGCTTATTCTAGTTCAAAGTCACTTAGCATTCATCTGTATCCCCTTCCCCGGTTCATGCCTGAAAATGGGCAGAATTTGTCTTGTGCACTTACCCACTCAACAAAAACTAAATAAATAAAAAAAAAAAAATTACAAGTACAAATAGTCATAGTCGTATCACAAATACAAATAACATCATAGAATCACAAGAGTTAATTTCAGTAACAAAAACAATTGCATTTATCATTGTCAGAAAGCCATATCCGTAATAATTTTTAAAAACTGTACAGTGATGTGCAATTTATTATATAAAAAGGGAGAGGATTGAGATAAGTAGGGGCAGTGCAAAGAAGTGACCTCTGACCAACAGATTTCCTAAACAAAGGCATTGCAAATTTTTATTTATTTTGAGACTGTGTACCATGTAAATTTGAGACTCTAGGAAAAAAGGCGGAAATGGAGGAGGGTAAGAAATTCAAAACTTGCTTATACATAAGTATTGAAGATTTAAAGAAAATTCTCTTAGATAATGATAGACAACCAGAATTCTTGTACAAATCACAAGAATGAATATTGAAAGGGGGTCTGGTAAGACATCTCAAAATAGCATTATAAGTAACTCTTAGTCTATTAAGTAATGTATTTGTAGTGGCTGTGTAAATATTAATGCCATAATCTAACAGACTAAATAAGAAGCTACAGTATAAATCAGTAACTTTCTGAGTCCTTAGTTAAAAGCTGTCATATTCTACAGTATATAACATCCCTGATCGTTGGTGTAGAATCTTGCGTAGATAATCGATATGAAATTCAAAAGATAAATGTGAATTGAGATAAACACCAAGATATTTGAATGTATTAACCCTTTCTATGATGCCCCCCTTAAAATCTAACACTGTTGCCATTTGTGGGGGGAAGGGTTCCATTTTGGGCCCAGAGAAAATCATTAACTTTGTCTTTTTTGAATTCAGCACCATACACCAAGATAGAAGCCAATACTGAAAAGCAGTAAAGTTGTCCTGAACATTTGTTAAAGCTAGGGATTGAGTATCAGCAATACTATACAAAACAGCATCGTTGGTGTATAGAGACATAAACTACTACAACTTAAGGGTACAGAGCTCATAAAAAGAGAAGAAAATCAAAGTTCCCAGGATGGAACCCTGAGGGAACCCCACAAAGGGTATCAACAAAATTAGATGAGATACCGTTAATAATAGTACAATGGCTCTTACGCTGCAAATATTTGAAAACCAAGAAATTACCGAAGTAGAAAAATAAAACTCAGAACAGAGGGAAGTATATTGAAATCAACCAAGTCGAAAGCCTTGGTGAGGTCCACTGATATGGCCACAACAGAGTGCCCATTATCTAGGGCATCCTGTATGCGGCCAGTGAACCCCACCAAGGTTGTCTGTTATGTTTTTGCTTGAATGTACCTCAGAAAATAAACAGTACTTGTCCAAGAATTCTGTTGCCTGATCCCAAACGATTTTTCCTAGAACTTTTGAAAGTGGAGCAAGGGGAGAAATTGGTCTATAATTAGAAATCATTGAGGAATTTCCACCTTTTGGTATAGGCTTTATAAATACCTTTTTTCAAATAGCTGGAAAGCAACCAGTTTGAATTGACAAGTTAAACAGTGTTGCCAGTGGGGATGCCAAAAAATCAACACCAGCCTTAATCAAACAATAATCGATCTTATCGGAAACTAAATTTGGTCTTGGATTTAGTTTTAGAATATAGTCTTTGACCAGAGCAGGGGACACCTTGTTAAACTGGACTAAGGAATGGGATTCTAATTTATCAGTGGGCAAAACAGCCTGAGAGGAGAACTGAGAGAGTTTAGGATTATAGGAATCCGAAACAACTAAAGAAGATGACAGAGAGGCCTGATGATATCCAGATTTCCCAAAAAAATTGTTAAAGGCTTGAGCAACCTGTTTGGGTTCATTTATTATTTTTCCCTCCAATTTCAGTGTGATGGGAGAGTCCTTAGGACCTTTCCCAAAAATGATCTTTAAGGACATTCCATGTCTGTTTAGAGTTACCCAAGAATTTACTTTAAACGGAGACAAAATATTGACATTTTGCTCTGCTGGTACGTGTTTTACACTGATTATGTAACATTTTGTAGTTCTGCAATTCAGTGTTGTCCCCAGAAGCCTTATACTTCTTCCATGCCTTCTCGCTCACTCTAAACACTTTCAACAGGTGTGGAGTATTCCATTGTTGCCTATTGGCTTTAACCCTGACCCACTTGATAGGAGCAACCTTATCACAAACAGAAGTTAACAAGCTATTAAAAACTTCCAAAAATGAGTCTGCATCCTTAATAGAGTTTAGCCTGGACCAATCCTTGAGTTGACAAGCCTGAATAGCACTATTAGGAGTAAGCATATTGAATTTTCTATATTCAAGAATACTTGGCAATCCCTGTTTAAACCTAGATAGCCATTCACAGTAAATTGGGCTATGATCACTGACGGCATCAGGCAAAACCCTGACAGTTGTAATCTTATTAATAATGGATCTAGAATAGTTCCACAACCTGTTTTAGGGTTATGCCTGGTGACATCAGAGATCAGCTGAAAGAGACCTTGTTCCAAAAAAAGTTCCTGTGTATCTTCCCTAAACTTAGAGCCCCAGTCTTGATTGAAATCGCTAATAAGTACTCATTCACAATTGGGGGGCAAGTGGTTCTTAACTTCTGTAATCGATTTCCAGCCATCTTTGAAGCAGCCAGGAGGTATATAAATTGTGCTCAAGCTCAAATGTGTTTGTTGTCCCAGAATGAGGTCAATAGTTAACATAACACAATTAGAATCAGGATTAACAAGATCCAACATTGTGATACTGAGGTGAGATTTAAAACAGACGAATACACTGCCCCCTCTTCTACAGTCCCCACGATCCTTTCTAAAGAAACTATAACTGGGCAAAGAAATCTCAGTGGAAGAAATGTTAACATTAAGCCAAGTTTCGGAAAGAGATATAATATCAGATTTGTATTGTTCAACCCAGACGGTAAAGATATCCCATTTTGCAGTGAGACTCCACACATTCAAGTGAAGTAATTTGAGAATATTAGTGACTGAGGGTCCAACCTCGGGTTTTCTGGGTTGTGGGGAATTTCATGCATATGCCTGCACCCCCCCCCACCCCGGGCTTCATTTCCAGTGCCTGTGGAGGAGGAAAAAGAACCAGATGGTTCTCCTGAGCAAGAATTCTGCTCTCCTTCTAGGCCTTCAGATGATTACACCTGTCACTTTTCCCTTGTGAGGTATATGGTAAATACCCTCCACATCACCTCACTGGAAGCTGAGGAGGACACAGATGAGGTGGGATATATGGATATGATGGGCTTAGCTCCACAACCATAAATTCCTTAAAAAAGAAGCTTCTAAAGTCATGTGATCACCTACCTCAGCTGCTGGCATAGATAAGAAAATTGAGAAAAAGCATCAAGTGGATAAACAGGGATCTGAGTACCTGTATTCACACCCTGGTAATAAGACTGTTGTCCAAGCTGTCGCCTGTGACAAGGCCAAGGTGCCCCTTTCCTCCCAGCCACCTGAGAACAATTCCAGGAAACTGGAGCGCATGGGTATAAAAGTGTATACATCAGCTTCCCTGCTCCTAAGGCATGCGGCTTACTTGACCTACACAGCTCAGTATCAGAGAGCCCTATGGAGTTCCATTCTGGCACTGAATGAAAGGGCTGCTGGAGGCTTAGCACAGAATATTGCTGACACAGCAAGATCAGCCAGAGATGCCACAAAGTACCGGTTCCATATGGCAGTGGACACAGATGGACCTGCATCTAGCTAAAGTCATGGCCCACGCAATGTCCATAAGAAGGTTTGCCTGGCTTGAAACTATCAGTCTATCCCAGGACACTCAAACAAAAGCCATGGATTTTGTCTCTGAGGGAAATTCACTGTTTGGTGACAAGACAGAGGCTTTACATGAAAAAAGGTGGATGAATACAAAACCACCTGCTAGAGCAACACTGAGAAGGAAAAGGCTTCCATTTCTTGCAGGCCTTATGGAAGGGGAGGTGGAGGTAGGAGATACTTCCCCCATGCTTATATCCCCTATGGCTGTCCTACATAGAGGGGCTTCTGTAAGAGTAGGGGTAGAAGGGGCACCAGGTATGCAGCAGCACTACCAGCTTCCAAAGCCCCAGCTAAAGAAAACCACAAACAGGTCTCCACAGGTCTCCCATCCATTGCCAGTGCCAGTGGGAAGAAGGCTGACTCACAGTTTTCATGAATGTATGGAAATAACCACAGACAAGTGGGTCCTGGAAACAGTGAGTCAAGGTTTGATCTTTCAGTTGGGAAAATTCCCAAAGCTGCCTGACAACAAGTGTCTTCACCCTCACACCTCAACAGAAAGAATCATTGTTGGAGATGGAGGTGAAAAAATTACTACAAGCAAATGCAGTGGAAAAAGTATTTCCCTCACATTGGAGAAAGGGACTTTATTCCAGGTATTTCCTGACCCACAAGAAAAATGAGGAGTGGCAACCCATTTTAGACATGAGGCATCTGAACAAACACTTAAAAAAGAAAAATTCAAGATGGTAACACTGGGCTCAGTGATCATATCTCTGCAAACAATAGACTGGCTAGGATCACTGAATCTGAAGGATACCTGCTTTCACATACCAGTCAGGCCCAGCCACAGAAGTACCTCAGGTTCAGGATAGGGAACTGCCACTACCAGTCCACATCCCTTCGGACTCTCCTCAGCACCAGGAGTGTTCACACTGCCTAGCCATGGTGCAGCACTTTTGAGAATGCAAATGATGATGGTTTTTCTGTATCTGGATGACTAGCTAATCTCAGAGAAAACCTAACAGAAAGCAAAGTCCTCTGTACTTCTGACACGGAGCACATTGGAGGACCTGCGTTTTCTCATAAATGTTCGAGTCACAAACAGAGCCAGTACAAGTTCTAGACTTTATAAGTGCAGAGCTGGATATCCTGCAAGGAAGGGCATTCCTTCCTCAAGCAAAGGTAGCAAATCTGATTGCAGCTGCTGCAGAATCCTTCAATGCAGGTCAGCCCATACCTGCAAAAGATTTCATGCACTTACTGGGGCACATGGCCCTGTCCACTGCAGTGGTATCAGGGACCAGGTTCCAAATGAGAGATGTTCAGTATCACCTAGGGGACCATTGATCCCAGAGGTGGGATCCACTGTCCAAATAAATGCCCATCAGAAAGTCTCTGCTGATAGCTTTGGAATGGTGAAAGGAAGAACGCAACCTCAAAGAAGGAATTCCCTTCCTTCAGCAACCACCTACAGCTATACTCACAACAGTTGCCACCCTTTTAGGCTGGGGTGCCCACCTGCAGGACCTCCGTGTAAGTGGTACTTGGAGTAGGCAGGAGACTCAGGAGCATATATGTAACCCCCCTGCAAATGGGGGTTCCCAAAAGACTTCCAGGAGCTTGCTTGAGTGCTCCAAGCCTGAATGGTGTTTGGCATTTAAGCCATTTATCAGTGAGTGTTTTTAGAACCTCTGGTACTGTCTCTTTAAGAGCTGTCTGCTTGCAGACATAATTAGTTTGTATGGGGGACTGTGTGTTTCTTTGATTGAGTACCACTCAAGCTGCTGCCAATTCACTTCATTTTTGCAGTCACTAGGAGTGCAAAGGAACCTATCTGAAAGATGTAACTGTTTGCCAGAAATTATTTAGAGTAATAATGAAATTACAGTTTGTCTAACCTGCTTTCTTTGCAGTCAGAACTGTGTCTGCTAGTTCCCCATTCTAGTTTTGAACTGCTGAACTGGACCAATCAGTGTGGGGTAAGCTAGCTCTAAAATGGTGCCTTGGGACGAATCAGAACTTGGACTCATAATCTGAGCCAGCCACAAGAGGATTTATGGGCAGTGACTCTGGGAGATGTAGTTTAGACTTCAGTGCCTTTTGGACCAACAGCAGCAGTCTATTGTGAGTGACAGCCAATCCAGTCAAGAACTGGGAGGAACTCAAAGGAAGTGCCAGTTTTGTCGGTTGAGTTTCAGTTGAGCTTTGGCAGTGAAGAAGGAAGGAGCCCTGTGCTTTTCAGTGTGCAGTTTTAGTCAAAAACGGTGTAAGGCCCAGAGTTCCGTCTGCAGCTTGTTAGGACTGAATCCGTCCTGAGAAAAGAATCAAGGATCTCTGAAGAGTAGAAACCAGGCTCACCCTGTAGAAGACTGGAAGAATTGCTGAAAATTGCACTGGTCTGTCAGGAACTGAATCTGCTGTGTGTTCTCCCGGTATTGTGCAGTAATTGCGATCGGGATACAGATGCAGCCTGCCTGGTATAGTGCTTTCTTTTATATGGATGTGTGAAGAGGTTTGTGTACCTCAAGTGAGCCCTGCTGACATTGAAGGACCCTATCTTATTTGGAGGTCGTGAGTACTAATTCAGGGTCACTCCTGTTGAATTGCCACATTAAACCAAATGGAATTACTGTACTGCTGACTGTTTAATTCTCTTTCTCTGTGTGAAAGGGCCCCTCACCAGCTGCCACGGTTTGGACTAGCCACCAGGCTTGGGTACCCAGGACAGTAACTGATAGGGATAGGCCTGTGCACAGAGCCATAGGTAGATTATTAGAGTGATAAGCTAATTAACCTGATTTCCCCTGTCCTTGTTATATCCCCTAAATAAATCAGAGCTGCTTGTTTCAGCAAAGTTATACTGCCTGAGGTATTTGTCTATGTTAAAGTACTGTACTGTGATTGTTGCACTGTATCTCATTTCACAGGAGGTCCCAGTGCCGGAACCAGTCCTGGGGGTAAGTGTATACTGTGAAGGTAATTTGATATATTGTGTGGGCCACTAGTGGGAAGAAAGGGGTTGCAGTGTCCCAGAGGGCTGTGACCAAGTTAGTTTAACTATTGCAAACCCTGACCTCTGGGTGGAGGCACCCGCCATTGGATCCAGGCCCCTCAACCTGTTAGTGGCAAATCAGGCAGGGGTAGTAGCCCCTGGGATAGCGCCATCTAGGGGTTACATATAAATCTCCTGGAGTTCATGGCAGTGCATCTAGCAATGCATGCCTTTTCCTCCCACATCAGAGGTCAGTCTGTCCAGATCAGAACAGACAACACCACAGCAATGAATTACATAAACAAGCAGGGAGGAACAAGTTCTTCAAAGCTGTGCACAGAAGCAATGAAGATCTGGAACCTAGCATACTCCCTGGAAGTTCAGCTATTGGCAGTACACCTGCTAGGGAAGAGACAATGTTTTGGCAGATTCCCTGAGCAGAATCAGTCAGAGAAACCATGAATGGACCCTGAACCAGCAGGCATTGGCAGCTGTGTTCAGATAGTGGAGTACACCAGAATAGACCAGTTTGCATTCTGGGAGAACAACCAACTCCTGTTTTGTTGCAGACCTCCGTAGGTAGCTGCAGTCCCAGAGGATGCTGTGATCCTCAGCTAGTCAAGGAAGTTTCTATTTGCCTTCCCATCTTTCTGACTTTTTGTGAAAGTCCTGCTCAGACTGAGAAGGGAGTCAGCAACAATGATTTTCATAGCTCCAGACTAAGCCAGACGAATTGGTACTTCAAACAACATGAAGTCTTGCTATATTATAGACATTAGCAGTTTGATCCAGCTCTAGAACTGCCCCGGAGTGAAATGGTTAAGACCATTCCAAAATAGAATTTTGGCACGAGAGCAGCTCTATCTGTGTCATTTCAAACTTGAACTGTCAGATTCTTTACTCCGCCTCAGTGAACAGTCGCTCGGAGATTTCTCCTTCTGCTCGGTTCATTTCTCGGTTTTAAAGTGTTTTCTCGGTTGGATTTAACCGAGAATAGTTTTATTTTAACAGCAAAACCGCTCGGTTCAAGCTCTATCTGTGGTAACCGTAAGTAAATGAAGGTTTTGTCTGTGTGGAACTTGAGTTATCGGTTCGTTTTGAACCGATCAGTGGGTTTAAAACTCATTTAAAACTAAAAGTTACTATTTTAGAGTGCGGTTCCTGGTTCTTATCGGTTCTAAAAACGGATTTATTACGGTTTTTCCAATACCCGTGACACGGTTAGGAACCGATAAAGGTGTCTTGCCTGGCACTGCCGTTAAAGAGGCAAGTCTTTGGTTAGCTGGCATTATGTCTGAGAAACCCAAAAGAAAAACCGGGCCCACTGGGTTTCAACACTGTGATGTTTGTGGGGAAGTCTTTGCCAAGGCTGACCCACATACCACATGTGTTTATTGTCTGGGGTTTGACCACCTCCAGTCAGACTGCCAGGTATGTAAGAATTTCCCCTGCAGCCACCCTGGAAAAAAGATTGGGCAGGCTCAGGGAACGAGAGGCCAAAAAGTCCGCTGACCCGGATGGCCAGCCCGGTTCGGTGCCAGCCGAACCAGAGGGAGTGCCCTCTGACCAGGGCCAGACTTCCTCGGGCAAAAGAAAAGAAAACAAGAAAATCAGCAGGTCTGGAGTCCAAAATTCCTTCTCCAACTGCTGCAGAGATAGCAAAAGCCTACAAATTGTCCAGTCACTGTCTCGGGTCCGTCCGAACCACCACTATCTGGTAAAAGGTCGGTTCGTCCGTCCCAGTGGTTCAGGATTATGATATTGAGAATTTTATGAACCAGAGGAGGGGAGGAGGATTATGAACAGTATGAATGTGGCTGGGAAGGTCTGGGTGTGCCCATTGAACGGGACATCTCCCCAGACAGACCTTTAGAATCTCCCCTATGCTGTCTGAGTCCCCATCTCATTTTATGTTTTATAAAAAGTTGCTGAAACCTCCAGCTTCCTTTAGAAGAGGCTGTGGATGAGCAAGAGGAGCCTGATTTTGTAGAAATGATGGATATTCCAGAGTCTAGGAGATTGTCTATTCCTTTATATAAGTCTTTAGGAAACAAACAATTAAAATTTTAAAAGCTCCTAATTCTGTGCCCCTGTAGATAAAAAGATGGACAGAAGGTATACATTGTCAGGCCCTGATACAGAATTCCTTTCTCAGCAATGCAGTCATGTTAGTAGTTCAGGCTGCCCTGTGATAAAGCTAATATTCCTTGTTCACATCCTCCTGACAAGGATTCCAGGAAGATTGATGCCATGGCAAAAACAGTATATGGCAGCCTCTCTGGGACTCAGGCAAGCAAATTATATGGCTTATGTAGCTAGGTATCAGAAATCTAGATGGGATACTGTTATGCAATTGGCCAAGCAGGCCCATGGCAAGCTGGCTAGTGAACTAGAACAGGTGGCTGCTGATGGCATTGAAGCCTCTAAGGTTCAGTTTCATGCTGCTGTGGATGTTAATGATGTTTCCTCTAGGGTCATGGCCATATCTGTAGCTTTTCGTATGTTGGCCTGGCTCAGGTGTACTAGTTTGTCACAGGATACCCAGACTAAGGCTATGGATTTTCTTGTGGTGGGAAATTCTCTGTTTGGAGAGCAGACAGAGAATTACATGAAGAAGTGGATGAATATAGGACTACTTACAAGAGTGCCCAGGCTGAGGAGCGCAAGCCACTCCTCAAAGGCATGCCCCAGGGGTAGGGGTAGGCCTTTTCACAGGCCTTTCTACCAGACTCAGGCCTCCTCTGCCTATGCTCAGAGGGGCTTCTTCAGAGGCAGGGCAGGCGAGGGGTGGGCAGACCTGCCCCACCCCCAGCCTAAAGCTCCTTGTGAAACAGGCACCCTGATGGGGTGCCCAGGACCCATTCTCCTGTACCAGTGGGGTGCAGGCTGGCTTACTTCAGTCAGAATTGGGCTTCTTTAACCTCAGACAAGTGGGTTCTGGAAGTAGTAAGCCAGGGTCTGGTTCTCAGCTTCAAAAGTTTCCCAAGTTGAGAAGCAGACTTTTCTACCTCAAGTGCTTCAGAGACCCTCGCTCTGGAAACAGAGGTCTCATCCTGTTAGCTCTCAGAGCAGTAGAAAGGGTTCTTCCCTGCATCAGGGCAGGGGTCTGTATTCCAGATACTTCCTTACCCCAAAAAGACAGGAGAATGGCGGCCCATTTTAGATCTCAGATATCTGAACAAGCATCTTTTGAAACCAAAGTTCAAAATGGTAACTCTGGCAATGATTTTACCTTCCCTAAGGCCAGGGACTGGCTAGCCTCCCTGGACCTCAAGGATGCCTATTTCATGTCCTAATCAGAAGATCCCATCGAAAGTACCTCAGATTCGAACTGCCCTCAGGTCATTACCAGTTCAGAGCAATGCCTCTCGGCCTTACCTCTGCTCCAAGGGTATTCACAAAGTGTCTAGCAATGGCAGTGGCCCACTTAAGGAGGCAGAGGATTGCTGTTTTTCCCTATCTAGACGACTGGCTCATTGTAGGCCAGTCCCCAGAACAGGTAAAATCTCACCTGCAGGTCACCCAGCAGCTTCTCACCTCCCTGGGTTTCTGCTAAACCTACCAAAGTCTGTTCTGGAACCAGTCCAGGTACTCACCTTTATAGGGGCAGAATTGGACACAAAGCTAGCCAGAGCCTTTCTTCCCCAGAAAGGGTAAGGAATTTAGTGGCTCTGGCCTCTTCCTTCACTCTGCAGGTCTCTCGACTAGCAAGACACTTTCTGCAGCTCCTGGGGCACATGGCTGCATCCACAGCTGTTGTGCAGGGAGCCAGATTTCAGATGAGAGACATTCAGTTTCACTTGAGAACCTTTTGGTCTCAGAGAAGAGACCCCTTCCAAGTTGGTCCCAGTGACTGAACCTTGATCCTAGCTCTCCAGTGGTGGCAGGATCAGAGCAACTTAAGAGCGGGGTCCCTTCATTTCCCCTTCTCACGACTTGACTCTCACTACAGATGCTTCCCTTCTGGGTTGGGGAGCCCACATGGCGACCTTTCCACTCAGGCAGTTTGGTCCCCCAGGAATCTCTGCTCCACATCAATTTGCTGGAACTCAGAGCTGTCTTTTAGCTCTTCAAGCTTTTCTGCATCTGTCCACGACAAGGTGATACAAGTCAGAACAGACAACACCACAACAATGTGGTACATCAACAAACAGGGGGGCACTCGGTCTTCGGCCTTGTGCACCGAGGCAATGAAGTTGTGGTCTCTGGCCTATTCCCTGAACACTTCCCTCATAGCAGTTCATCTTCCAGGGAAGGACAATGTCCTAGCGGATGCCCTCAGCAGGATTTCCCAGGGCCATCAGGAATAGTCCCTGGATCCTCAAGTGCTGGGGATAGTTTTTGCCAGGTGGGGCATCTCTCAGATAGATCTTTTTGCAGCCCTAGACAATCACAAACTTCCTCTGTTCTGTTGCAGGCCTCCAGTGCTGGGCTCAGTTCCCCTGGATGCCCTTCTTCTGGATTGGGAGGGGAAGTTCCTCTATGCTTTCCCACCCTTTCCTCTCCTATTCAAAGTACTAGTCAAAATCAGATCTCAGCCTTGCAGGGTGATTCTGATTGCCCCGGATTGGTCCAGGCAGCCCTGGTACCCACTCCTTCTGTCTCTGACAGTCCATCTTCCCCTGTGCCTCCCCAGGAATCACAATCTGTTGACTTGTGCCCAGGGAAGGGTTTGGTATCCGGACCTCAAATCCCTCAACCTCAAGGCCTGGCTCTTGAGGAGTTAGAGTTGCTGATTTACACCTCTCTAGGGTGTTCTTGAGATCTAAAGGCTTCCAGAAAGCCTTCCACTAGGGCTACTTATAGTTCTAAATGGAAAAGGTTTTCCATTTGGTGTGCTAGGAAAAATATTTCCCAGAATCTGCTGAATTGCCCATTTTGTTAGATTACATGGTACATCTTAATTCCTTGGGTCTCAGACCAGCTACCCTGAGAGTTCATTTGGCAGCTGTGTCTGCTTTTGTGTTCAGCAGGAAAGTCATCCCTCTTTCCTCTCATCCTGTGTTTTCCAAGTTTTTAAGGATTACTCCATACTAATCCTCCTTTCGGAACCGCCCCTGCTCGGGACCTTAATGTTTGCATTGCCCAGTTAATGCAACCCCTTTTGAACCTCTGTCTTCTGCAGAGCTTAAGTACCTAACTTGAAAACTGTTTTTCTAGTGGCTATCACTTCTGCCAGACGATAAGTGAATTGCAAGCCTTGTCAGTGGAGACTGACTTTATTTCTTTCCACAGGGATAAGGTAGTCCTTAGGACTAATAGGAAGTTTTGCCTAAGGTGGTTTCAGATTTCCATCTTAATCAATCTATCTCCCTTCCAGTATTTTTCACTGATCACTCCTCTTCGGGTGAGAGGAGGTTGCACAGCCTGGACGTTAAGAGAGCTCTTAGTTATTATATAGAGCGTACCAAAGGTCACAGGTTCGAATCCCTCCAACTTTTCCTTACCTATGGTGAAGTTGGGAAAGGCAAACCTGCCACTAAGAGATCAATAGCCAGGTGGATTGTCTCTTGTATCCAATTTTGTTATCAGAAAGTGGGCAAGCATTACTCCCTGGATGTCCAGGCCAGGAGAGATGCTCGGTTTGGCACAGCTGTTCTTCAGAGCCTATTCCCTAAGTAGGTTCTGCCCCTCCTCCATGGAGGTACTGCTGTGTATTCTGCTAATGTCTATAATATAGCAAGACTTCATGTTGTTTGAAGAAAAAATTACTCACCTTAGTAATGTTGTTTCTTCTAATGGAGTCTTGCTGTATTATAGACTTCCCCCCCAACCTGCCCCTCTCAGAACCTCTACTTGGTGGGTGCGGGCAACTTAGTGTGGGCACTACTTATGTCCTGTTAGCATTTTGTCCCCTTTGGGACTTTGGGTGTGTATGTGCAGCGTGTGTGTGTTTTATTATACTTATGTTCCATTTTCATATTATTAGAATGGTGTTAGTATTTCTGGTCCCCTGACTTGAGTCTTGGGTGTTGGGACCATCAATGGTTGTTATTATTTAGGTAACCATTTGGCTAGTGTAGGTTACAGCTTCCCCACAGACCTTAGTGAGTTTGGCTCATAAAGATCTGACAGTTCAAGTTTGAAATGACACAGATAGAGCTGCTCTCGTGCCAAAATTCTATTTTGGAATGGTTTTAACCATTTCACTCCGGGGCAGTTCTAGAGCTGGATCAAACTGCTAAAGTCTATAATATAGCAAGATTCCATTAGAAGAAACAACATTACTAAGGTGAGTAATTTTTTCTTTCTGCTGTTGTCCCTCTCCATCAAGCATCTTATCAACCTGCCCCTGAGATACAGTCTACTGACTTCATCTCAGAGAAGGATAACATTCCCAGATCCGAGAACTCTGCATCTCGGAGCATGGTTCTTGAAGCGTTAAAGTCCTCTGGACTCAACCTCTTTGAGAAGGTGATGGAAGTGTTTAAGGTTTCCAGGAAATCAGCAACAAGGAAGACTCGCGCTTCAGAGTGGAAGAGATTTTCCTTTCAGGGTTCGCCTAGACTGCTAAACCCACTGCGAGCAAGTCTGTCTGCAATCCTGGACTACCTAGTCCATCTCCTGTCCTTGGGTCTTAGGCCCTCAACCCTGCAGCTACATTTGGCAGCAGTGTCGGTTTACACTTCAGCTGGCAAAAACATGTCAGTGGCCTCACAACGCATTTTCAGAAGGTTTGTCAAAGGCCTTAATCACCTGTACCCTCCAATAAGAGATCCTGTCCCTCCATGGGACCAGAATATGTGCATTGCTCAGCTGATGGAAGCTCCTTTTGAGCCTATGGCAACTGCTGCTTTGAAATATGCCATCTGGAAAACAGTTTTCCTGGTGGAAGTGACATCTGCCAGGAGGGTGAGTGAGCTGCAAACCCTCTGCACAGATCCCAACTACATCATATTTCACAGGGCATGGTATTCCTAAAAACTAACAGAGAATTCCTCCCCAGAGTGGTGTCTTGAGTTTCATCTGAATCCGTCAATTACACTTCTAGATTTTCTTTGAGGATATCTTTCTTCAGGCCACATCTATGGAACTGTAAGCCTCTAGGCACTAGGACAACATGGAAACCTTTGCAAGCAGTCCACTAGGGGCCGCCCACAATGATGTCAGATGCCGGGTCTCCCATATAAACATAAGCGTCCCTTTCCCTCTTTAATTCTTTGCCCACTGTGGACCACACTCGTCAAACCATGCATGGAAATGATGCTGTTAGTCACTACTTTTTCTTTTTCTCACCATAGTAAGCAATCACTTTCATAAGTGATTTTCAGTGGCTTGTATGTCGTCTAAGGAGATGTTAAAACTGCTCCATTATTGCAGATGCAGTGAAAGGATATACACCAGAGATGCACATGATGTCTGTATGTGTAGCCTTGGCCCAGACCATAACGTGCAGGTGTGCCCAATTTGCAAAGGGTTCAACACAGCCACCCATTGACGCCGACAGGGTGCTTTGGAGAAGCACCTCTTAAAACAGAAGGTAGCCTGACTGGAGAAGGAGCTCCAACAAAAGAGTCCTGCTAGCACCTGTTACCTCTTCCTCCTGTACAAGGAAATGTGTAGAAGGGGCCTGTTATTCAAACCCCCGCAATGACGCATCCTAGGGCTGTGTCTCAGCACCCTTCTTGAGTACCAGCGGTCTTGCCAGCATGCTCCCACTGACAAGACCAACAAAGACGGTGAGTACAGTCCTTATCTCACGATGCAGGATGATGAGGAGGAGGCTGAAGACTATGTGGAAAGTCCTTATGATAGTACTAGTTCCACTGTATCTACTTGCAGTGAGGACTCTGTGGTTTACACCCCAAGGCCCCCAAGAGGACCCATCTTTTATTACCATGAAGCAGCAGTTACAGGCTGCCATGGGGTTTGGTTTGGAGGAACAGGAAACAACCAAGAAAAACCTTGTTGATTTCTTGGAATTGCCTGGTGTTCCTCCTATAATAATAGCACCCCTCCTTGCTGCCCTGGAGAATGCCACCTTTGCTGCATGGCATAGACCAAATGTAATTCCTACCATACCTAGAAAGGGAGATAAGATGTATACAACCTCCTCAGGGAAACCTTTTTTTACTGGTCAACCTGAGGCAGACTCTGTGGTAATAAATGCTGCCCGTTATAGACCCAGGACGCCAAAACACTTTATTTCTCTTCTTCCTGGTAAGGAATCAGGAGGTTAGATGTGCTGGCTGGGAATCCAGGATGTTAGATGTGCTGGGTAAAGGAACCTATGCTTCAGCCTCTCTGGGTCTCAGAATTGCAAACTACCAGTCCCATATGATCAAATACCAGAATACACTCTGGAGAAATGCTAAAACAGCTTCTCAATCCTTACCAGAAGGTACATCTAAACAGGAGCTTCTCAAACCTCTATCAGCTGGGGCTGATGTAGGAAAGCACCTACTTCATACAGCCTATGACATATCTGATGCTTCAGCCAGAGCAGCTGCCTCAGAAATATGCCTAGGGAGGTACTCCTGGCACAAGGTGGCAGGCTTTGCGAGTGATGTGTAACAGTCCATTCTCAATGCCCCCTTTAGAGGATACTGGTTATTTGGATCAGATGTCCAGGATATCCTCTCTAACCTCCAGGCCTCTGGTAGGACTCTGAAGTCAGTACATTCAGTCTATCATACCCAACTAAGGCATAGATAGATGATACCTTTTCATCCAGCTGGTACTAAACCCTGTACCACTACCAGACAACAGTGTAAGGGCAAGGGAGCAGAGACCATGCCCACTCTAGGAACCAGTCCAGCTTCTCACTCCAAAGCCTCTAGAGGTGGTGGTGTAGCAGGAGCTGCCACATCTGATTCTGCCTGACTCCTTCTACACCCACAACCACCATTTCCTCCAGGGATAGTTGTCAGGGTCATCTCTCCCTCCACCTAAATCAGTGGAAGAAGATGACCTCAGATGGTCTGGGTTTTGGAAATAGTAGCACACGGTCATGCTCTGGAAATTCTAGAACTATCTCCAGGTCATCCACCAGTGCCTACACACGATGCTCCAGATCATACTCCTCTGCTCCTGGAGGAAGTCTATATTTTGCTTCAGAAGAGGGTCTTAGAACCTGTACCCATGGAACAGAGAAACACAGGGTTCTACACTCTGTATTTCCTAGTCCCAAAATGGACAGAAGACCTGAGGCCTATTCTGGACCTCAGGGACCTTAACATTTTATAGAGTAAAAAGTTCAGGATGGTCACCCTGCAGGGCCTGTTCCCACTACAAGTAGGCGATTGGATCTGTTCCCTTGACATGAAGGATGCCTACTTTCATATAAAAATGTGCAAACCTCACAGGAAATATTAGAGGTTGCTGTTTCAGGGGGAACACTACTAGTTTAGAGTATTCATAGAATCATAGACGTTTGTCAGAAGAAAAGGACCCCACTGAGCCATCTCGTCTGCCCTTGTTCCCTCCCCATTGGTAGCCCTGACACTACCACCCTACATACCACTTGTTGGGTCCCCCCCCCCAATAGATTCCCACCCCTTTTCTCACCAGGGTATCTATCCATCCCTCTCTCGTTTAAACCCATGTAGTTATCCCATGCACTCTTGAATCCCACCACTGTTAATGCCTCAGCCACCCTCTGGTAGCCCATTCCAGGAGCCCACCACCTTCTCAGTGAAGCAGTGCTCTTTCTTATTACCTCTGAATTGACTACCCTCCAATTTCATGCTGTGCCCCCTGGTTCTTGGATTGTTTTTCATCTTGAATATACTCCCTTCCCTCACCTTGTTAATTCCCTTCAGGTATTTAAAAGTGTGTCATATCCCCCCTCTATCTCCTGGTTTCCAGAGGATATAGTTTAAGATCCTCCATCCTCTCCTCATATGTCCTCTGATGCATACCATGCACCATTTTGGTTGCCCTCCATTGGACTGTCTCCACTCTGTCTATATCCCTCTGTAGGTAAGGTCTCCAGAACTGTACCCCATATTCTAAGTGGGGACAGACCCTTGACTTGTATAGGTGCATTATCACCTCCCTTCTCCTGCTTATGATGCCCCTCCCTATGCATGCCAGCATACCACTTGCCTTTCCAACCACTTTGTTGCTCTGGTTTACCACCTTAAGGTTGTCCAAAATAATAATCCTCCGATCCATCTATTGTTCAGTTACCACAGTATTCTCTATCCCCCTAATGTGTACATGGCCCTTGGGTTCTTATGCCCTATGTGCATTATTTTGCACTTCTTGGCATTAGATCTCAGTTACCAACTCTCTGACCACCTCTCCAGCTTTAGCAGGTCCTCTCGCATGCTCTCCACTCCCCCTGGTGTGTCCACTCTATTACAGATCTTTTTATCGTCTGCAAACAGACACACCTTTCTATTCAGACCCTCCGCAATATCCCCAATGTAAATGTTAGAGTATCGGCCCCAGTACTGTCCCTGTGGTACCCCACTTGTCACTCTTTCCTCCCTGGAATGATCCCTATTTATAACCACCTTTTGACTTCTGTCACCAAACTTGTTTTCCACCCAATTTGTTTCCTTCTCCCTTACACCTAGACTGCTCAACTTGCTCACCAGCCTCTTGTGAGGAACGGTGTCAGAGGCCTTGCTGAAGTCCAGATAGGCCACGTCTACCACCCCTCCCTGATCGCACTCCCTTGTCACCCAGTCAAAGAATTCAATGAGATCCGTCTGGCATGACCTTCCCTCCATGAACCCGTGCTGCCCATCATCCTGCAGCCCATTTTCTACAAGATAATCCACTGTCCTTTCCTCTAATAGTGCCTCCATAATTTTTCCTACTACTGATGTAAGACTGACAGGATAATAGTTACTTGGCTCTTTTTTCCTCCTATCTTGTGTATTGGCACCACATCTGCCTTTCTTCAGTCCCCTGGTACCCTCCCTGCATCAAAAGATAGGTTGAACAACCTCATTAGAGGTTCTGCCAGCTCTTCCCTAAACTCTAGGAGTACCCTGGGATGCAGGGCATCCAGACCCATTGCCATGTCCATCCTCAGCTTCTCCATGTCCTCCAATACCCTGCCCTTCTTGAGCGGCCTGTTGTCTACCTCCTTACCCACATTGCCTCTCACCATCAGTACTTGTCCATGTCCCTCCCTTTCAGCCATAAACACTGAGCAGAAATATTTCAGCAAGTCTGCTTTTTCTGCCTTTCTCTAGTTGATCACTCCCTTCCCCTTTAAGTTTATATGCTGCTTGTTTTTCCTTCTCTCACTGATGTATCTGAAGAACTTTTTGTCTTCCTTTTTGGCCTCTTTTCCTATTTTCTCCTCTGTATCTGCCTTCACCCTCCTGATTCAAACAACATGAAGTCTTGCTATATTATGACATATGCAGTTTGTCCCAGCCTTAGAACTGCTCCGGAGGTGAAAGAGTTAACTTGCATGCCAGGCATGGAATCTTGAGCGCGAGCTCGGTTGAAAAAACTCTGTCTGTTGTTCTTCAAACTGAAACTGTCAGATTCTTTACTCCGCCTCACTGAACAGTCGCTCCGGAGATTCCTCTTACTGCTCGGTTCATTTTGTCGGTTAAAAAGTGTTATTTCTTGTTTTTTTTAAACCGCATTTGTATATTTTAACCGCAACCGGTCGGTTCAAGCTCTGTCTGTGGTATCGTAAGTAATAGATAGGTTTTACATTTCTCTGTGTGGAACTTGCAAACATTGTTATCGGTTTGGTTTGAACCGATCAGGTTGTTGTTAAAACTTGTTAGATTACATTTAGAGTGCGGTTCCCGGTTCTTATCGGTTCTAAAAAAAACGGATTTCATTACGGTTTTTTCCACGACCCATGACACGGTTGGGAACCGATAAGGGTGTCTTGCTTGGCGATTTGCCGGAAAAGGGCAAGTTTTTGGTTAGGCTGGCACTATGTCTGAGAAACCCAAAAGAAAAACTGGCCCACTGGGTTAGCACTGTAGTGTCTGTGGGAAGCTTTTGCCAAGGCTGACCCACACAACCATGTGTTTATTGTCTGGGGTTTGACCACCTCAATGCAGACTGCCAGATTTGCAAGAATTTCCTGCAGCTACCCTGGATAAAGAGGTTGGTAGGCTCAGGGCGAGAGAGGCAAAAGTCCGCTGACCGGATGGCCAGCCCGGTTCGGTGCCAACCGAACCTGAGGGAGTGCCCTCTGACCAGCCATGTTGTGGTAGTGCAGGCTGCCAAGGAGAGGCAAGCCACTCCTCAGAGGCAGCTTTCCAGGGGCAGGGGTAGGCCTTTTCACAGACCTTTTTACCAAGCCTAAGCCTCCTCTTCAGCTTATGCCCAGAAGGGGTTCTTCAGAGGGAGAGGCAGATGGGGTACGAGCAGGCCTGCTCCCAACCCTCAGCCTAAAGCCCCTACCAAACAGGCACCCTGATGGGATGCCCAGGGCCGATTCTCCATTACCTGTAGGGGGCAGGCTGGCTTACTTCGTCCAGGACTGGGAGTCTTTAACATCAGACAAGTGGGTCCTGGAAGTAGTAAGCCAGGGACTGGTTCTCAGCTTCAAAAAATTTCCAAAGATGAGAACCAGATCCTTTCCACCTGCAAATCCATTAGAGGCTGTTGCTTTGGGAAACAGAAGTCTCAACCCTCCTGGCTCTCAGAGCTGTAGAAAGGGTTCCTCCCCTACTCCAGGGCAAAGGACTGTACTCCAGGTACTTCCTTACCCCAAAAAAGACAGGAGAATGGTGGCCCATCCTGGATCTAAGATGCCTAAACAAGCACCTTTTAAAACCAAAATTCAAAATGGTGACTCTGGGAATTATTTTACCCTCCCTAAGGCCAGGGGACTGGCTAGCGTCCCTGGACCTCAAGGATGCCTACTTCCATGTTCTCATCAGAAGCTCCCACCAAAAGTACCTCAGATTCGAACTGCCCTCAGGCCATTACCAGTTCGGAGCAATGCCCTTCGGTCTCACCTCTGCCCCAAGGGTATTCACCAAATGCCTGGCAGCAGCAGTTGCTCACTTAAGAAGGCAAAAGGTTGCCATCTTTCCTTACCTGGACGACTGGGTCATAGTGGGTCAGTCTCCAGACCAAGTCAGATCACACCTTCAGGTTACCCAGCAGCTGCTTACATCTCTAGGTTTTCTTCTCAATCTTCCAAAGTCAGTTCTAGAGCCTGTTCAGCTACTCACCTTCATAGGTGCAGAACTGGACACAAAGCAGGCCAGAGCTTTCCTTCCTCTAGAAAGAGTAAAGACCCTGGTGGCTCTGGCCTCCTCCTTCACTCTGCAGGTCTCTCGACCAGCAAGGCACTTTCTACAGCTCCTTGGGCACATGGCTGCTTCCACAGCTGTAGTGCAAGGAGCAGTATTTCAGATGAGGGACATTCAGTTCCATTTGAGAGCCTTCTGGTCTCAAAGGAGAGATCCTCTAACCAAATTGATCCCAGTAACTCGAACCCTGATCCAAGCCCTGCAGTGGTGGCAGGATCAGAGCAATCTGAGACAGGGGGTTCCTTTCATCCCTCAATCTCACTCCTTGACCCTTACTACAGATGCGTCCCTCTTGGGATGGGGAGCTCACATGGGCGACCTCACCACCCAGGGATTGTGGTCCCTCAGGAATTTCTGCTCCACATCAATCTGTTGGAACTCAGAGCTGTTTTTCTAGCACTTCAGGTTTTTTCTGCATCTGTTCAGAACAAAGTGGTACAGGTCAGAACAGACAACACCACTACAGTGTGGTACATCAACAAGCAAGGGGGCACTCGGTCTTCGGCCTTGTGCACCGAGGCAATGAAGTTGTGGTCTCTGGCTTATTCCCTGACACCTCCCTCATGGCAGTTCACCTCCCAGGCAAGGACAATGTCCTGGCAGATGCTCTCAGCAGGATTTCCCAGGGCCATCACGAATGGTCACTGGATCCCCTAGTACTGGGGTTAGTATTTGCCAGGTGGGGCACCCCTCAGATAGATCTTTTTGCAGCCCCAGACAATCACCAACTTCCGCTTTTTTGTTGTAGGCCCGCAGTGTTGGGCTCAGTCCCTCTGGATGCCTTCCTTCTCGATTGGGAAGGGAAGTTCCTGTATGCCTTTCCCCCCTTTCCTCTCTTGTTCAAGATGCTAGTCAAAATCAGATCTCAACCTTGCAAGATGATTCTGATTGCTCCAGATTGGGCCAGACAGCCCTGGTATCCACTCCTTCTGTCCTTAGCAGTTCACCTTCCCCTGTGTCTCCCCAGGAATCACAATCTGTTAACCTGTGCCCAGGGGAGAGTTTGGTATCCGAATCTCAAATCCCTCAACCTCAAGGCCTGGCTCTTGAGGAGTTAGAGTTTGCTGACCTACACCTTTCTCAAGGTGTACTCGATATCTTGAAAGCTTCTAGGAAGCCTTCCACCAGGGCTACTTATAATTCTAAATGGAAAAGGTTTTCCATATGGTGCTCTGGAAAGCATATTTCCCCAGAATCTGCTGATTTGCCCACAGTCGTGGACTATATGGTCCATCGAAATACTTTGGGGCTGAGGCCAGCTACCCTGAAAGTGCATTTGGCAGCTGTCTCTGCTTTTATTTCAGCAGGTAAGCCCTCTTCTCTTTCTGCTCACCCTGTATTCTCCAAGTTTTTCAAGGGATTGCTTCACACCAACCCTCCATTCAGGGACCCTGCTCCTGCCTGGGATCTTAATGTTTGCATTGCTCAGCTAATGCAACCCCCCTTTGAGCCTTTGTCTTCAGCAGAGCTTAAGTACTTGACTTGGAAAACTGTGTTTCTAGTAGCCATCACTTCTGCCAGGCGCATAAGTGAATTACAAGCTTTGTCAGTGGAGTCTGATTTTATCTCCTTTCACAGAGATAAGGTAGTCCTCAGGACTAATAGGAAGTTCTTGCCTAAGGTGGTTTCAGATTTCCACCTTAATCAATCTATATCTCTTCCAGTGTACTTCACTGACCATTCCTCCTCTGGCGAGAGGAGGTTGCACAGTTTAGATGTAAAGAGAACCCTTAGTTACTACATAGAGCGTACCAAGGGTCACAGGTTTGACTCCCTCCAACTGTTCCTCACTTATGGTGAGGTTGGTAAAGGGAAACATGCCACTAAAAGATCCATTGCCAGGTGGATTGTCTCTTGTATCCAATTTTGTTATCAAAAACTGGGTAAGATTCCTCTTTTTCTGGCCTGAGGGCTCACTCTACCAGAGGTACAGCTGCGTCCCTAGCTGCGGCCAGGGACATCCCTACCTTAGAGATATGTCAAGCAGCTACCTGGAAAACAGTACACACTTTCACCAAGCATTACTCCCTGGACATCCAGGCTAGGAGTGATGCTCAGTTTGGCACAGCTGTGCTTCAGAGCCTATTTCCTAAGTAGGTTCTGTCCCTCCTCCATGGAGGTACTGCTGTGTAGTCTGCATATGTCATAATATGGCAAGACTTCATGTTGTTTGAAGAAAAAATTACTCACCTTAGTAATGTTGTTTCTTCTAATGGAGTCTTGCTATATTATGACCTCCCCCCCTGCCTGCCCCTCTCAGAACCTCTGCTCTTGGGATGTGGGTGGGCAGTGCAGTGTTGGCACTTAGTGATGCCCACCTTGTGTTTTTCACCCCTTTTTTGGGGGTGTTTGGGTGTTGTATTTTATTTTATTTTTTGGATCCCCTGACTTGAGTCTTGGTTTTGGGACCAGAAAACTGTGTTAATATTTTAGTAGCCAGTTGGCTAGTGTAGGTTTACAGCTTCCACACAGAACCTTAGTGAGTTTCGCTCGTAAAGATCTGACAGTTTCAGTTTGAAGAACAACAGACAGAGTTTTTTCAACCGAGCTCGCGCTCAAGATTCCATGCTTGGCATGCAAGTTAACTCTTTCACCTCCGGAGCAGTTCTAAGGCTGGGACAAACTGCATATGTTATAATATAGCAAGACTCCATTAGAAGAAACAACATTACTAAGGTGAGTAATTTTTTCTTATCTGCTGTGCCACCCTTAGCTTTTCCCTAGATATCGCCCCGTCGTCTTTTCCTTGTGTTCATTTATATGTCTTGATAACCTTTTTCCCCCTATTGCCCTTGCCACCTCTCTTGAATACCAAAGCGGCCTCCTTCCCCGTTTTTTCTTTCCTACCTTCCTAATACGCTGTTCAGTGGCTTTCACAGGTCCTCCCTTAATTGTCCCCCACAGTTATTCCACTTCCCCTACCTTTTTGCTATCTTCCATATCGATCCTAAAAGTCTCTCTCATTTTTTGAAATCCGCCCTACGGAAGTCCATTACCCTCATGTTGGTTCAACTCACTTCCTTCCCAATCCTGATCCTAAACCTAATGAGACTGTGACTTGCCCCCAGATTGTCCCCCACCGATACCTTGGCCACTCTGTCCGCATTTGTCAGTATTAAATCTAGTATTGCCCCTTGGCTTGTCATCTGTGCTATGGGTCTTTGCCAAATGCTTGACAGTGGTAACAGCGGCCCTTTGCAGGGAAGGCCTCTGTGTGTTTCCCTACCTAGATGACTGGCTACTGAAAGCTCACTCCAGTGAGTAGCTCCTGCAGACCCTAGCTCGAACAAGACAGGTGTTCGATGCACTATGGGTTACTGTCAATATACCCAAGTTTGTCTTGATACCGTGCCAGTGCCTACAGTATATATGGGCAGTTTTGGACACAGCCCAATGCTCAGCCTTCCTGCTTCTGGACAGGGACCAACGTCTGATTGCCTAGGCCCAAATGATCCACAGCAGCCAGTATGTTACAGCCAGGACATCCCTTCGATTCCTGAGGCTGATAGCAGTGGCCATTGTCACAGTACCTCTGACCAGACCACATACGAGGATACCTCAGTGGCCCCTAAGAGTCCAGTGGGACCAACTCACAGCTGATGTAGAACAGAAGGTTCTAGTAACCTCTCCTGTATACAAGGTGCTCAAATGGTAGCTAGAACCCAGCAACCTGTTAAAGGGGGTTCCTTTCCTGATCCGCTCCCCTCACCAGATTTTAACTATAGATGCCTCCGGGATGGGCACAATTGTGGCCCCATCAGAAGCAGGGTACATGGACCAAAGTGGAGTGCACCCTACACATAAAGTTTCTAGAAATGAGACCTGTTCTGTATGGCCTACAGCCTTTCAGATTCACCTACCCCCAGGTCCTCCACTAGTACAGACAGACAACATCAATGTGATGCATTACATCAACAAGCAAGGGGCAACTTTTTCTTACCCCCCTGTGCAGGGAAGCAATGAGAGTCTGGTATTGGGCTCTGGAACGTGGTCTAGAACTGTCAGCAGTACATGTTATAGACACCCAAAATGTCTTGGCAGACAGGCTAAGCAGGTTACAGTCCAGAATGCATGAATGGGAACTGTTGAATTCATTGGTGGAAGATGTGTTTGACAGATGGGGTTGTCCAGAGTTGGGACCTTTTTGCATCCCCACACAATGAAAAACTGCTGCTTTTCTGTTTGCTTGTTCCAGGGCCTGGAGTTTTCTGGCAAGACACGTTGTCCCTCAGCTGGAAGGGGAGGTTCATGTACACCTTCCCTTCCTTCCCTCTCATTCAGAGGGTGCTACTCAAGCTCCAGATGGAGGGGACAACTCTAATCCTCATTGCTTCCTTATTGCCTCAACAGATCTTGTTCCTTCTACTGCAGCAGCTGACAGTGAAACCACCAGTACCCCTGCCCTTATGCCAGGGACTTCTGTGACAGGAACAAGGAACCCTGGTTCACCTGGACCTCAAATTGCTTCACCTTCATGCATGGCTCCTGAAAACATAGCCATTGTTAGATTTTGGGTTTCCTAAAAAGTAGCTAATGTCCTGGTTCCTGCCAGAAAGCAGTGTCACTTATTCTGTGAAGTGGAAGCAGTTTGCTTTGTGGGCCACTTCTCATCACCTGGATCCATTTACTTGTCCAGTAAATCAAGTTCTAGGGTATCTGCTGTCCTTGTCAGATGCAGGCCTGCAGTATTCTTCTGTAAAAGTGCACTTGGCTGCTATTTCAGCTTTGCCTATTGAGGGTCGTATGGTTTCACAACAGGAGGTGGGCAATATATGTTTTCAAGAGGCATTCTGCACTTGAAGCTTCTATCCGTAATCCAGTCCTAGTTTGGGACCTGAATTTTGTGTTGGAAAAGCTTACTTTGGCTCCTTTGGAGCCAGCTGCAACTTGTGGCTTCTGCTTTCTTTCTTGGAAAGCATTGATCTTACTTCGAGAGGGTTTCTGCAGTAGGTCTTCACAGATAGGACTGCGCTCCCTGGCGTCAGAGGTGTACGGCAAACTTGTAGCTAGCAGTCACTGGTGGGGACCGCCCCCGTCATCAGGTGATGGACGTCAGCGTGACTATAAAAGGGGCAGTCCCCTGCCCACCCTCCAGTTCTTTCCTGCCATCGACCTGAATCATCGGACCTAACGCGGTAGAACAGCTTTAGTCGCCTGCCATTTTCTCAATGTTTTTTCAGTGTCTTTATTTCCAAATCTTCAATCCACATAGCGGTGTATGTCGTTTTGTCTGCCCAAGAAAAAGTGCTCCAACTGCAGCACGCAGATCCCACATGGGGACTACCATTCCTGTTGTGTCTTCTGCCTGGGGTCTAAACATGACATTGCAGAGTGTTCCACCTGCTAGAGCATCGACCAGGCCACGTGCACCCATCGCAAGAGGACCCTCGATGCCCGTTTATTGACCCAAAGACTGGCATTGATGGAAAACGAGCTCCAGGAGCTGAGGGAAAGATCGTCGTCGCCAGCCCCAGAGAAAAAGAAGGAGCGACACCGGGAGTGGAGCCACTCTCCACAGAGGAAATCCAGCAAGACAGCTGACGCTGCCTCAGGTGGGGCCTTCACCCCGTGAGTACCCCGCCTCCAGGGCCTTCTTCCTCTCTGGTGCACCGGATGTCCTCTCCCCCATCCCTGCCGAGGTCAGCGGGCAGTCGGGGGTTTCCTCTTCGAGGGAACTAGCTACAGTACCTGCTTCAAGCCCTGCTGTTAAGTTGCCCTCTGTCTCTGCCGCCGGGTGCCTGGCCCAGGCTGATCAGCATGGCTCTAGCCTCCCAGCTCAGCCGTGGTCTGTAAGCTGGTTGACTGCTACCCTGTCGACTGCCAGGCTGTCGCCTCTGAGTTGGACACTGGATCACCCAGTGCCCGCGTGGTGACTGCTCTCTCGTCGGACTCCCTCGTGGACCCTGACGCCGGGCAGAGATAACTCGCAGGTCCCTCTTCATCCAACCAGGGTTCCCCCTCAAGGAATTTGCTTTCCTTCTCCAGCCTTTTGGGGCCTGATCACCAGGACCCTCTTCTGTCAGACACCCTACAGGACCTGTTGACGGGGACTCTTCCTGACCTCCTCCCTTCGCCAGGTTCCGTTCCACCAATGGATCATCGCCTGACGCTGGATCCCTTGCCAGACACCTTGGGGAGCTGTACGGACCCTACTCCCTTGGGACTTTCGGGGATTCCCCCTCCTAGCCTGCTGTCAGATCTGCCAGCTAATGGTCCTTCAGCTCCGCCTTCGGCAGGGCCCTCTGTTCCTCCATCGGGTCCGACCGCATACTAACCTGGATACACGCCACAGTATCTGATGCCAGAGGGTCTGTCGCCGGGGCAGGCCGTACATTATCAGGGTTACCAGTACCCTTACTGGTACCAGCTGCTTAGCTACCCTTCTTACCCTGCAGGGTATGTAGGTTATCCGCTCCCCCCACCTCCTCCACCACTGCAACCGGAACAGGAGGCCATTCTTACCTGGTGGAAGGATGCAAAGTCTCAACTACTCCAGGAGTTGGACCAACCTCAGATAGTGGTCAGGGCCACCCCACCTCACAGAGTGTTACCTGGTAGCCCGGCACCTTCTAGTCAAGCCTTGGACAGAGGCTTGGGTGTTCTGCCCTCGGGCATAATGGAATGTAGGCTCCCGATCCCGGTACCAGAGGCCTTTTTGCCCAGTAGGCTGGAATTCTCTGAATCAGATGAGGAATCTGATGTAGAGGACCAGTCAGAGCCTCACTCTTCTATTGAGCCTCAGCCTAAAGAATCTCCAAGATCCCCTCCAGAGAACCCATCCTTCGTGGAGCTCTTCCGGACAATCCAGAAATCCTGTGGTTGAGCCTCCCAAGAATTGGATCCCAAACGCATGAGGTTGGCAGAACACCTGAACTTGGTCAATGCGGACCCCCTCCCCATCCCTCCTTGAACGGGGCTGCATGAAGATCTCACGTCCACAATCTGGCAGCAACCGTTGTCCATACCAGTCATTTCTAAGAAGGCTGATAGGACCTGCCACCCCCCGGAAGGGGTTTCCTACCTAACTGCCCAACCTAATTCGGATTCCTCCTCCCCTCCCTCTCATCCCACTCCCCATCCCTAGCTCTACTGCAGAAGGCAGCCATAGAGTGAGTTCCACTGGAACAAGCAGGAAGGGGATTTTACTCCCATTTCTTCCTGGTTCCCAAAAAGACGGGGGATCTAAGTCCTATCCTAGATCTCAGCATGCTCAGTTTCTTGGTAGCGTACAAGAGGTTTTGCTTGCTGTCTCTCCAGGGACTGTTACGCCTGCTCCAACCCAACACTTGGCTGTGCTCTCTGGATATGCAGGATGCTTATCTCCATATCCTCATTCTACCGGCCCACCACCACTCCCTGAGGTTCTCTTTTCTGGAGGATCATTTCCAGTTCAGAGCCCTTCCATTTGGCCTCTCCTCAGCACCTCAGGTATTCACCAAGTGCCTAGCAGTAGTAGCGACGTTCCTATTCCACAGCGTCATTTATGTGTTCCTGTATCTGGACGACTGGCTTTTCTCAGCCCCTTCTCCAGACAGTCTGAAGGAATCCTTTTTCTTCACTCTGGACCTATCTTCCTGGACATAAGTCTCCACCACTCATTCACACTAGTGGGATTAGCGCTGGAGGCACTAAGACCCATCGGGAGCAAACTTTTTGCTGGAGGGTCGGTAGCGAGAGCGGCGCCCGGCAGACACGTCGCCCGCGAGCAGCGCTCCCGGCGGTAATGACCATCCGGCGACGACCTCCAACCGCCTCAGTTCCTTTTTTCCCGCCACTCCAGTGCGCTTCAGTGACCATCGCTGCCGCTTGTCGGACAAACTTCAAACCAGCGCATAGTTTTCAGTTTGTATTTTTTTGTAACTTTATCACGATAAGTAGTATCGCTAATTTTATTCTATTTTCGTTAAATTTTCTAATATTAAATTTTACTTGAAGAAGTCTCGGCCTACTGGACGAGTCGACCATGAGCAGGTCAGGTGACGGTAGGGAGACTTGATGAAAGCTGTTCAGTCAGCGGGCTGGGTCTGGTCAGCCTCCTTCTCCTCAGCGGGTTCCGACAGCGGTCAGTCCGATGCCGGGAGATGGGCGGTCCCCACGGCATAAAATAAGCGGTCGCATTCTCGACGTTCGCCTCGAGCTCTTCTTCGGCCCACAGGTCAAAAAAGAGAAGGCATCACTCGAGGTCGCCCTCTGGTATGTCTGCGCGTCGATGCTCGGTTATCGTTGCTAGTTGCCGGTCTCCTTCTTCGGAGTCGCCAACTTCCGGTAATCGTCGTCCTCGACATCGGAGTCCCTCCCCGCCTATAGGTAGGACTCCAGATGAGCAGTTTCATCAGTGGGCCGCTCTTATGGAGCAATGGGCTCGGAGGTTGGTTCTTCTGCCTGGCTCGGTTGCCTCGGAGCCCTCGGGCCCCTCCGGCGATCAGGTAGGGCGGTTGGACCTTCCTAGTCGCGTGGCGCCTTCTTCGGTGCCAGCGACTCCGTGCTTAGGTGTTTCCCCCCCTCACATGGCTGCGGCGCAGGGGGCCTCACCGATGCCCTTATCTCCTGGTTTTTTTCCTTCTCTAGCTTTCCAGGTTCCTGGGGCTTTTCCGGCGCCTTCGGCAGGGTCTGTTGGCTTGTCAGCGCCGTTTTCGGTGCCGCTGGGTCTTGCGGCGCCGTCCGTTGTGCCATTGGATGGCGGCGCCGTTCGCGGTGTCGTCCGGCGGTGCGTTCGTGGCGCCCGTCCTTGGCGTCGGCCCGGCCACGCCATGCGTTTTAATCAGCAGCGCCGCCCGGCGCTTGCGAGGCAGCGTGCCTCTTCGGCGCCGTCGCCTCCCTAGAATGCCGTCTTCAACCCGTTTGCCGTCCTCGGCGCCGGCAGCCTAGGGACTGTCCTTGTTTTCTGCTGTTTCCTCCTCTCTAATTTTCACTCCTTTCCTGTCCAAACAGTCCTTTCTGGACCATCAGGAGATGATGTTGAGCCTGACCCAGACCTTGGTTGGGTGATGAAGTGGAGGAAACAGGATCTTTCTTTGCTACAGAGCCTGTGGTCGGGACCTGTCCTTTAAGTCTCTGTTGAAGAACCTGGGATCCTCTTTCTCTCAGACTACAGACATCGATCCTGGGAAGATATTAAGACTCCAGTATCTACATGCTTGGGAGATCCCTCTGGTTTGACTCCTCCGATCCAGCCTTCCTTGAGGCAGCTGTCTCAAATGGTATGGAATAATCCTGCTCTTATTCCCTCAGTGGCTAAATCCATTGATAAGAGTATTCAGCTCCCAAGGATCGTCCCATTTTGGCATCCCAAGCCTTGCGGATCCTATTGTAGTCCTGGCAGAGAATGACAAGGTCGTTCTTCCTCAACTACTACAGCTCGACCTATTAACAAAGAGTCTCGTAAGATTGATACATTAGGTAAGAGAGTCTTTGCTGCCTCCACTCTAAGTATGCGTGTTGCCAGTTATCAAGGCTATTTTTCTCAGTATGAGTATATCCTGTGGCACTCTATGAAAAGAATGGTTGAAGCTCTTCCAGATTCGATTCAAGTCAGAGCTTCTTCTGACCGTTATTAGAGGTATTGAGTCAATAACCAACAGGTCAAGCCGCCATGGGCGCTTTCGACACTGCTTCTCGCTCAGCAGCCGGGATTTGTACTGGCGCCATTCCTGGCTACTTGTGCTTCTGGCTTCACGGATGATGCTCAGCAGCAGGTGATGGCGCTGCCTTTGATGGCTCCTTTCTTTTGGCCCTCAGGTGGAGCAAGCCTTAGAGGCCACTCAGAAGACTAGATTGGCCATTAAGTTGGCCAGACCTCCGCCTGCCCCTCCGGGGCATGTGAACAGGCGTCAGTTTCATAGTAGTCAGTCCTTTTGAGGCAGAGGCAGGGGAAGCTTAAAAGCCAACCTGCCCAACCTCAAAAAGAAGGCAACAAAGCACAGGGTCCTAAAGCTCCCAGTGCTACCTTATGTCGTTGGCCCAAGTTCCATCCACTCTGCCGAGGTGGAACTTTCTCCTCCGGTGGGAGTACGTCTGATGTACTTCTACAACCAGTGAGTCCATAACCGGACAAATGGGTCCTGGATAATTAGCGAGGTTATTCTCTCAATTTCTTGAAACCCCCGAATTGTCCTCCCAGGCGACAACCGAGGTTGTCGGACCTCTCAGTCAGACCTCCTCACCGAGGAGATCCAGGGCCTTCTGAACAACAGGGCAATAGAGCAGGTGCCCCGCATCTACTGACATACAGAGGTTCTCTCATTACTTTCTGGTTCAAAAGAAATCTGGGGATCGCCTCATTCTAGACCTCAGTAAGTTAAACAAATTCCTCCCAGGGAGAAATTCAAGATGATTTCCTAGGTGCCCTGTTACCCTTGCTGCATCAGCACAACTGGCTGGCCTCTCTGGATATGCAGGATGCTTACCAGCATATCCCGTCCACCCGACCCACCCAAGTTCCTCAGGTTTGTAGCTTTGGTCAGCATTATCAGTTCAGAGTCCTGCCCTTTGGGCTATCCTCGGCGCTGCGAGTTTTTACAAAGTGTTGTGCAGTTCTCGCGGCGCATCTCAGGAAAGTCGGACTCCGAGTGTTTCCCTACCTGGACGATTGGCTTCTAGCAAGCCCTTCTGTCAAGGGACTTTGGAAGCCGTGCAAGCGACTTCTACGTCTTCTCACGTCCATGGGAGTTCTGCTGAATTTGAAAATCTCAACTGCAACCTCCCAGAGGCTCCTTTTCATAGGGACGCTTCTAGACACCTCTTCAGCGAAGGCTTTCCTTCCAGAGGACAGAAGACTCGACATCCTTCGAATGGCCCGTTACATCAGGGAGAACCAATCGGTTACAGCTCTCTCGATGCAACGCATGTTGGGTCTCATGGCGTCCTCGGTCTTTACTGTCCCTCTGGCCCGACTGCACATGAGAACCACCCAATGGATGCTCTCCACTCAGTGGTCCCCGACCTCTCACCCCAAGTCTTATCCCATCAAGGTGACGGAGCCCCTTCGAAGGTCTCTCACCTGGTGGTCTCAAGAGAGCAATCTCCTGGAAGGATTCCCCTTTGCTCCCTCGGATCATCAGATCTCCATCACCACAGATGCATCGCTAATGGGATGGGAGCTCACTGTCTCTCCCTCCACACTCCAAGGTGTATGGACTCAGTTCGAAACTCATCTCCACATAAATGTCCTGGAGATGAGGCGGTCTCTATGCAATCCGAGCTCTGAAGGATGTCCTTTGTCACAAGAACATTCTCCTTCAAGCGGACAGCAAGCAGTGATGTATTACATCAACAAGCAAGGCGGTGCTCATTCTTATCCCCTTTGCAGGGAAGCAATGAGGTGTGGGAGTGGTGCTTGGAGCACAAGTCTCTGATTCAGCGGTTTATCTGCCGGTATACAAAGCGACCTAGCAGATCACCTCAGCAGAACGGAGGCAGACCCTCACGAGTGGTCTCTCGATCCAGCCGTAGCTCGGTCCCTGTTCAAAGAGTGGGGACTCCAGACCTGGACCTTTTGCATCCCCACTCAGCATAAAACTGCCTCTCTTCTGCTCCAGAAATCCAGGGCCTGGCATTTTCTGTCAGGATGCGTTCAGGCTCGCGGTGGACAAACGCTTTCTTACGCCTTTCCATCGCTTCCTCTAATCCAGAGTACTCCTCAAGTTCGAGTCTCAGGGGACCAAGATGATTCTCATTGCTCCTTCCTGGCCTCGGCAACTATGGTTTCCTCTACTCAACAGTATGTTGGCAGCCTCTCGAGACCACTTCCTTTGCAAATCAGTCTTTTGACTCAGGGTTCGTTGGTCCATCCAACCTGAAATCACTTCACCTTCATGCTTGGCTCCTGAAGAGATAGAAGTGAATCGGTTCAACGCTCTCGTAGAGTCTCAGACATCCTTCTGGCTGCTCGGAAGCCAGCCACCCACACGTACGCTTCAAATGGAAACGTTTTCTCTCTGGTGTGCAAAATCCTCTTGGAATCCCTTTTCCTGTCCTCCTGGCAGGTTCTGGAGTATCTTTTGGACCTGTCAAACTTAGGTCTTCAGTACTCACAGTTAAAGTTCACCTTAGTGCCATCTCAGCGTTCCATGAGCCGGTTTCTTCCTTAACTCTGGCTCAGTTACCTATGGTGAAGAGATTTCTTAAGGATTCTCCATACCAGACCCCTGTTAGCGTCCAGTTGCAGCCTGGGACATTAACCTGGTGCTGGACATGCTCACTCGAGCCTTTGAACCCTTAGCTACCTGTGAGCTAAAATTTCTTACCTGGAAGACTGCCTTCCTGGTGGCCATTACCTCAGCCATGAGGTCTCTGAGATACATGCCCTGGTTACGGACCCTCCGATGCTGTATTCCATAAAGACAAGGTAGTTCTCCGTACTCATCCTAAATTTCTTCCCAAGGTTGTGTCAGAATTCCATCTAAACCAACCTCTGGTACTTCCGCTTACTTAGCCAATTTCCAAAATGAAGGGAATGAGCTCTTCATTCCTTGGATGTTGAGAGAGCCTTGCGGTTCTATTTAGATAGAACCAAGGATGTTAAAGACTCAGCAACTGTTCGGTTTCTTTCAGCGACACCGGCTGGGTCAACCTGTCGCTAATAGATGCATCTTCATGGTTAGTGGCATGCCTTCATTATTGCTATTCCATGGCTCAAGTTAAATTAGAAGGTAGAGTGCAGCCACTCTACTAGGCGGGGTCGCGTATCCCTAGCGGAAATTGCAATGTTCAATTGCAGATATATGCAATGCCACCACCTGAGCTCAGTGCATACCCGTTAAGCACTATGCACTGGATGTTCATGCTAGGCACATTCCGCATTCGCAGAACTATCCTTAATAGGCTTCTATCTTAGACAGCGTGAGCTCTGGCTCTCCTGCCGCCCTTTTGGGGATTATCAGCTGGTACTCTCCCACTGAGTGTGAATAGTGGTGGAGACTTATGTCCAGGAAGATAGGAAAGAGTGCATTACCTACCGTAATTTCTTGATCTTCTTGGACAGTCTCCTGCTCGTCCTACACCCTCCATCCCGAGCTCACGCTGTATTGGTCTTCACTCCCTCAAATCTTTAGGCCGTGAGGACTTCTTTACTGACCCTTCTTACACGGGTCATACGGACTATCTTATGTCCATTTTTAATGTTGGGTTTACTCTTTACGTTAGTTGCGCTGCACCTCCTTGGTAAAAAGGTACTGAGGCGGTTGGAGGGTGTCGCCGAGATGGTCGTCCGCTCGAGACGCTGCTTTCATGGCCCGTGTCTCATGGCGCCCGTCCTCTCGCGCCGACCCTCCAGCAAAAAGTTTGTCTCGATGGGTCTTAGTGCCTCCGGGGCTAATCCCACTAGTGTGAATGAGTGGTGGAGACTCGTCCAAGAAGATCAAGAATTACGGTAGGTACGTAATTTTCCTTTTTTCCCAGTCTGGGCATTTCAATCAACTTCCCCAAGTCCCAGCTGATATCCTCCCAGCACCTCCAATTTATTGAAGTGGTACTGGATATAGTCCAAAGCAAGGCCTTTCTTCCGACCGACAGAGCAGAGACCTTAATCTCTCAAGCGGCGCTTGTGGCTTCATGCCGGTGGACCACGACATGTTCGATCCTACGGCTGTTAGGGTTGATGGTGGCTGCCATACCCACAGTTCCTCTGGCCAGACTGCACATGAGGGTTACCCAGTGGTCTCTTCAAGTCCAGCGGCACCAGCACCTGGACGACATGGACCAGAAAGTTCTAGTCTCCAACAGCCTGCAAAAGGATCTCCTTTAGTGGCAGGACCCACCTAACCTCTCGGTGGGGGTCCCTTTCCACCCTCCATCTCCCTCCATGATTCTCACCTCCGATGCCTCGAACTTGGGATGGGGAGCACATCTGGGAGACCATCGAACTCAAGGCTCTTGGTCGCCCATGGAGGAGAACCTTCACATCAACATTCTGGAAATGAGAGCGGTGCTCTGTGCTCTCCAGACTTTTCAGTTGCTTCTGAACATAGAAACATAGAATTTGATGGCAGATTAGAACCTCTAGGCTCACCTAGTCTGCCCATTTTCCTATCTAACGGATAAGCTGCAGATCCTAGTTTACCAACAGCCTGCTTCCTCCTACCCCCCACTAGAATTGCCTTATGTCTGTCCCATGCATTCTGGAATTTCCCCATTGTTTTTGACTGTATGACCTCTTCAGAAAGGCCGTTCCATGCATCTGCAACCCTCTCTGTGAAGAAATATTTCCTCACATTACCTCTGAGCTGTCGCCCCTCCATCTTCAAATTGTGCCGCCTTGTTCTTGCACATCTCTTTTTCTGAAAACTTCTACCCTTTTGAACTTTGTTGATTCCCTTGAGGTATTTGAAAGTTTCTATCATGTCCCCCCTCTCCCTCCTTTCCTCGAGGCTATACATCTTAAGCTCCTTTAGTCTTTCTTCATACATCTTCTAATGCAGACACAGCACCATTTTGGTTGCCCTCCTCTGGACAGTCACCACCCTGTCTGTCTTTTCAGAGATGGGGTCTCCAGAACTGTACACAGTACTCCAGATGTGGTCTTACCAACTGTCTGTACAGAGGGCCAACAACTTTCTGTTTTCTACTGGTGATGCCTCTCCCTGTGCATCCCAGTATCCCCCCAGCCCTCCTTACTGCCTTCTCACATTGCTGGCCCACCTTTAGGTCATCTGATATGACTACCCCCAGGTCTCTTTCCATTTTTGTTGTTGTCAATATCTCACCCCCCATTGTGTACTCTTCCCCTGGGTTTTTATTTCCCTGGTGTATTACTTTGCACTTCTTTGCATTGAATCTAAGCTGCCATACATTTGACCATTCCTCCAACCTTGCCAAGTCCCTTTTCATCCTTTCCACCCCACCTTGCATATCAGCACTGTTGCAGATCTTTGTGTCATCTGCAAAGAGACATACTTTCCCTTCCAGTCCCTCTGCAATGTCACTTATAAAGGCATTAAAAAGGACCGGCCCCAGTACTGAACCCTGTGGTACCCCACTAGTAACCCCCCTTTCTTCACTGTGGACTCCATTTACTATTACCTGCTGTGTCATGTTGTCCAGCCTGTGTTTTACCCAGGCTACCACCCTGGGACCCACTCCCACGCTGGCTAATTTGTTTATTAATCTTTTGTGCGGGACTGTGTCAAATGCCTTGCTAAAGTCTAGGTAGGCCATGTCTACAGCCCCTCCCTGGTCTGCTACTTTGGTCACCCAGTCAAAGAAATCAATTAGATTTGTCTGACATGACCTTCCTGCTGTGAAACCATGCTGCCTTGGGTCCTGTGCCCCACTGGCCTCTTAAGTACTCAGCAGTTCTTTCCCTCAGAAGTGATTCCATCATTTTCCCTACTGCTGAGGTCAAACTGACAGGTATGTAGTTTCCTGCCTCTGTCTTGCTCCCACTTTTGTGAAGGGGAATCACATCCGCCCTCCTCCAGTCCTCAGGTACCACCCCATCCTCCCATGATTTATTAAAAAGGTAGTCTGATTCCGGAAACACTTCTTATCCAGACAGACAACATGGCCGCTGTCTTTTACGTAAACAAACAGGGAGGAACCTGGTTGTACGCTCTTTGCAGGGAGGCGATGCGAGTGTGGGACTAGATGGTACAGCATGGCCTATCCTTGACATCAGACCACGAGCCAGGTGTTCACAACATTCTGGCGGACAGTCTCAGCTGATCAGTCACCAGGGCTCATGAGTGGGAACTAAAGCAGGCAGTAGTAGAAGATCTGTTTCTTCAATGGGTTTGGCCAGACATAGATGTCTTCACCTCCCCATCCAATGCAAAACTACCCAGCTTTTGCTCACTTGTTCCCGGGCGTGGTGCTTTTTGGCAAGATGCATTGTCTCTTTCCTGGACAGGGAGATTTCTATATGCTTTCCCACTTTTTCCTATCCTACAGAGGGTTCTGCTGAAGCTTCAGGCAGAGGGGGTACACATGATTCTAATTGGCCCTCTCTGGCCTCGGCAGATTTGGTTCCTGTTGCTACAGTAGTTGGCACTGAACCCCCAGTACCTCTTCCTCTCTCTCACGACCTTCTGTCTCAGGAGCAGGGCACTCTGGTACAACTGAGCCTCAAGTCCCTTCATCTTCATGTGTGGCATCTATGGACTTCGTGATTTCTCGCTATGGTGTCTCTTCTGGAGTCGCTCAGGTCTTAGTGGAGGCCAGAAAACCCTCCACCAGATCCACTTATGCTATGAAGCGGAAGAGATTTTCCATCTGGGCATCAGCTAAAGGCCTAGATCCGTTTTTCTGCTTGGCCTCCCAGGTGTTAGTGTACCTCTTGCATCTGTCAGAGTTGAGCCTCAGTTATTCCGCCCTGAAGGTCCATCTCTCTGCACTTTCGTCCTACCACCTCCCGGTGGAGGGCAAAACCCTAGCACAGCTAGAGGTTTCCAGAACTTCTTTGAAGGGGATCCTTCACATCAAACCTCCGGTCTGGAATCCTGTTCCTCCCCCGGGATTTTTATTTTACGTTAGAAAAGCTTGCTTTGCCCCTTTTTGAACCGGCAGCAAGCTGTGATATGCGTTTCTTAGCGTGGGAAATGCTCTTTTTAGCTGCTATTACTTCAGCTTGAAGAGTTTCAGAGCTTCAGGTTTTAGTTTGTAGAGAGCCTTATTTAATTTCCCACAGAGACTGGGTGGCTCTGCGGACTAATCCGTCCTTTCTTCCGAAAGTGGTTTCGGAATTGACCCTTAACCAGAATGTTGAACTGCTGGTGCTCTTCCCAGAACATTCCAACAGGGGGAGTGTCTTCTGCACACCCTTGATGTGCACAGGATTTTGAGATATTATGTCCCAAGGACTAAGGAGGTTCGTAATTGAACCAACTCTTTGTAGCCTTTGCTTCTAAGTGCCAGGGCAAGGTTATCATGAAACAGACTTTGTCTAGGTGGTTGGCAAATTGTATTCACTACATTTACCAGAAGTATGAGAAGCCCCTTCCTCAAATGGTTAAGGGCCACTCTACTACGGTTGTGGCCACTTCTGCTGTCTTTTTCAGGAATGCATCCACTGCACAGCCATTATGTGTGGTTGGACACACCCCTGCAACATTATGCAAAGGTGTATGTATCTATTTTTAAACTTGGTCCTCTGTCCACACCTTCACTAAACACTACAGTCTGGACATTGCCTCTAGGCGTAGGACTGGCTTTGGCCTTGCATTCTTGCAAGGTCTCCTGTCTTGAAAGACCTACAGTTGGCAGACATTTTCCTTCTCCTCCTGGATCCTCATCTCCGACTCCTCCTTTTTGTTTGACTGCTTAGTATTCAGTCCTGTCTGTGAAGACCTACTACAGGAACCCTCTCGAAGTCAGATATAGCAGTTATGTAAGAACTTACTGAAACAGTAGATCTTCGAGAGAGGTTCCTGCAGTAGGTCTACATTTCCCACCCTCCTTCCCCCAGCTCCTGTGTTTTTTCCTTTTATTCCCTTCCCAGGACTTTGTCTCATCCATGGCACAGGGTCCCAGGAGTCTTTCACTCCTTTATTCTGCTTCCTCTTTAGAGGTCTCCGGCAGAAGAACTGGAGGGCGGGTGGGGGACCGCCTTTATAGTAACGTTGACGTCTGGCACCTGACACCGGGGTACGGTCCTCGCTGATGGTTGCTAGCTACAGGTTTGCCGTGCAGTCCTGATGCCAGGGGTCGCAGTCCTATCTGTGAAGACCTACTGCAGGAACCTCTCTCGAAGATCTACTGTTACGGTACATTCTTATGTAACTGCTATTTTTTGGTTGTTATTATTTCTGCTTGAAGGATTTGAGAGTTGCAGACTGTAACGTGTGAACCTCCTTACTTGATTCTCCACAAAGACTGGGTGTCTTTGCCTACTAATCCTATGTTTTTAACAAAGGTGGTGCCTGAGTTTACTTTGAATCAAACCATCTACATGCCAGGTTATTTTCCTGTGCATGCCAATCCAAGGAAAGCAATGCTCCATACTCTAAGTGTACATAGAATACTCGAGTACTGTATACACCACACAAAGAACTGCAGGAAGTCCTCTCAGGTTTTTGTTTTATTTGCCCCTGGGAAGGAGGACACTCCAGTTTCTAAACAGTGCCTGGCCAAATAGGTAACAAATTGTATTATTTTTTGTTATAGGAAGTATGGTAATTAACTTCCTGGGGTTGTTTGTGGTCATTCCACTAGAGCAACAGTTCTCAAACTTTGTTATAGTGAGCCTCCCCTAAGCCATGGAAAAGATCTTGAGCCTCCCCCAAAATGCTGAAATATTTTTGGGCCTCCCCACAGAAAAATAGCCTACTTTTCACAGTACCTCAGGAATAAATTGAAACCTCTTTGCATAGCTGGCTCTCATGTTATTAAGTTTATTGTAACCCCCCACCAAAACAGGACAACCTACTTGCTCCAATATTTTTGACTCTCAAACCATTATTACCTCTTACTGCCATACCTTCATGGGTTAGACTGCATTTTCTGTTTCCACCTCTAACTGGAATAACAATCCTGCCAACCTCTGCCTCTACCCCTCTCCCCTTACTCTTAAGCAACTTCTCAGGGATCATTTTGCTCCCTCCTGCTCTTATTCCTAGGCCTACATGGTTGACTCTTGTATTTGGACAGTTCTGCTGCCAGTCTAATTGATCAATTGTTCCTCGCATTGTTGGTTTATTGTTCTTAATTTGTTTGCACTTTTATTCATTTTGTATTGATTGAGTGTTCTGCAGTTACATTTTGAATTGTATTCTTTCACTACCCTTCCCTGGGTACACCTGAAATAAGCCATGGCTCAGTGTACAGTACCTTCCCTGGTCACAGACTTGAGAATAAATACATAAATTCACCTGTTATCCTCTTTCAGTTTGCCTTATCCCTTCACATAAAATCTATAAAGTTCAAAACTGAAATATAATACTTTTTCAAGACTTGCTTGAGCCTCCCCTGGAACAGGTTGGGGCCTCCCCAGGGAGGCTGGCCTCACCGTTTGAGAACCCCTGCACTAGAGGCATGGCCGTATCTATTGCCTGCTTCGAAAATGTGTCTGCTGTAGAAATCTGTGCAGCTGCCACCTGGAATACTGGCCACACTTTCACTAAATATGGAAGTCTAAGCATTGCCTCTCAGAAAAGGGCTAGCTCAGTGGTGGAGCCAGGTTTGGGAGTGTTTGGGGGACGGGGGGGGCCATTTAGTCAATCATAGGCTTCACAATGGGTACTAAACAGTGAATAAAGGTGGTGGTGGGGCAGCCAGGAGGGGCGACCGCCCCCCCCAGCCCCCCCAACTCCACCACTGGGCTGGCTTTGACCTAGCTGTGCTTCAAGGCCTACTTTCTTAGACCTGTAGGCTCCATAGATGTGGCCTGATGGAAGAGATATCCTTGAAGAAAATAGAACAGTTACGTACTCAACGTAACAGTAGATCTTCTAGAGAATCTCTTTCATCAGGCCATGCCGTCCCACCCTCCGTCCCCCTATCGGATTCTGAGACTCTGGTGAGAGCTATCTCTTTCTCCACAAGGGTCTATCTGTTGTTCTCTGCCTCGCCTGATTGGCAGAGCTGTAGATTACCTCCCGGTTCCCTACAGGGAGGTCCTTCGAGCATGATCTCTGGAGGTGAACTGAAGAGGTAAGGGGCTACCCACGTTTTTATTGGCGAGTCAGTGTTTGACGTCCTTGTGGGTGGCCCTTAGTGGACTGCTTGCAAAAGTTTGTATGTGGTCCTAGTGTCTGGCGGCTTACAGTTCCATAAAATTCTAAAAGCTCTGGGGCAGCTCATTCCAAGGGAATGATTACAGTTGTTAAGCATAGTGAGGGATTCCTTTGGAAGAAACAACATTACTGTGGTGGGTGTTTTTTTTATTATCAGTTATGACGGGTCAGGACCTTCATAACTCATCTGTAGCTCTGCCACTTCTGAGTTATTGTCTTCCCCGCACTCATAAAAATACATGGCATATCCTGAGTCAGGTCATTGCATATCCTCTATTTTAGCCAGTGATATCTTGCAGAATACTGCCAGAACAAGTGTTCTACAAAGGTAATTAATTACACTAGTTTGTCTCAAAGAAAACTGTGATATCTGATAGCAGTGCTTCACACCTGTGGGTGGCACTGTATATGTACGGTGTATATTTTATGGGCTTCCTTAGTAAGTGATTCAGAATAGTTGCCTGTAGAATCAGTCATTGGAAGAGGCTGAGACTGATATACAGAAGAGCTGTTCCATAGCCATTATGTGTGGTTGGACACACCCCTGCAACATTATGCAAAGGTGTATGTATCTATTTTTAAATTACATTTCCCGTCATTTTTATTCTCCCGTGTTCTTTCTTTCCTTGCACTGACCTCTTGTGCATCGACCCCTTATGTCCAAATAAGGCTGTGGGCTCAGCTTGCTGATAACGTTTGTGTCTGGGGCTCGTGCTGGTACTCTTCAGTGGTGCCAAAACAGTATTTCTTGAACGGTTGGATAGTTTTATTTTGGTTTAGCACGTGCTGCTTGCACAATAAATGAGTTATCCAGTGTTCACAATCCTAAAGAGACCACACAGAAGCAAGCTTGAACTTCATGTCATGCCAACCCCACCCCCAAAAGAAAATCCCAGAACAGTCAGGTGAAGGGGTGGCAAAACAAATTCAAATCCAGGCCTGCATATCCCATATGATAAAGCCAAGGTCCAGGTACTTGGGAATCTCTACATCACTGTTATTGAAGCAAGACTGATGCATCTGTGGCCACGAGATGCACCGTCTTGTGGGATCCCATCTGCTGATCTCTGCACCCCACTTTCCCAGGATCTTCCAAGAATCATTCTTCTTCGTTCACTCACTCACTCTAATGGGTCTTAACTGGAGGCACTAGGACCCCGCTGGAGGAAAGCCTTTTGCAGTTTGGAGAGGACCAGTGTTGGTGCTGGCTCCGCCCAAAAGGCTGATGTACTCGTGTTGCACACGTGCTAGCCATTAACCAATGCAGGCCCCCTCCATTCCTCAGTTCTGTTTTTCCCACTGTAGAGTGTGCACCATGGGAGCAGCTGAAGTCAGACTGCATCAAGAACCATTTTCCTCAGTTTGTCACCTGTGTGACTTTCTCTTTTTGATACCAAATGACTACACAATATTGAATTTAACTCCGTTTTTGTTTCGGTTCTGGTTTTGTAAGTTCAGCGCCGATCTGAGTACTTTTTCTCATGTTTGTTATTTTGTCTGTTGAGATGCTGAGTTCAAAGGGGAAAAAGAAGAAAGGCTGCAGGCTCCCCCCATGTAAGTGCTCCTGTGGGGGCCCTCTTGCAACATCAGACCAGCGTCTGAAATGCCACACCTGCCTTGGCCCTGACCATGACATGGACTGATACAGTGCCTGTTTCTTCTTGGACACACACGTCCTAGAATTCCATGTGTTTAAGTGGGGTCAATTGCCCCCACTTTTGGAGGCAGGTGTTGCCCCTATGATGCCAAGGTCAGGTCTCTGGGGATATCCCTGGTGTTCAGTCCAAATTGTGTTTGATTTGAACTGGCCCTTGGGTCCGGCAAACCACAATCGAGAGCTAAAGTTGTCAGCTTTAAAAGGGCAGACTTCATTAGGCTGAGGGAGTTGATCTGGGATACATCAGTTGGGGTGGATAACATACAGTAGGTGGGGTGGAAGAGCGATGGGGACATTTAAGGGGACCATTCTTGAGGCATCTAAGGTATGCATAACAACGGTAACCCCCAGAAAAAAAACAGGTTCAAGAGACCATTATGGTTCTCTGCAAGGATCAGCAAAGTGGTAATGGCCAAGAAGAAGGCCTTCTACAAATACAAAGAATAGCAGGGGGGTGTAGACTGGGGAGCATACATAAAGAAAAACAGAGACGCAAGAAGGTCCGTTAGAGAGGCAAAAGCAGACACAGAGCTGCATATTTTGGAGGGGATCAAGAGGAGAGGAAAACCGTTCTTCAGTTATATTAGAGGAAAAAAGGAAGGGGGGGTTCATAAGGCTAGCTGAAGCAAGTAGGATAATAGAGGAGGATGGGCAAAAGGCCGCTGTCCTTACTGATTACTTTTGCTCAGTTTTCACTAGGTAGGACAGTGGGTCTTTGCCAGAGTGTGGCATCAAAGTGGCTACTAAGCGGGTCCCAGGGATGAGGCAAACAATATTTACTAGCAAAAGGTTCTTGAAGGGGCCGGCTGCCCTAAAGATACAGTACTGTAGATAAGGCCCTGGGACCAGATGGGTTACATCCCAGGATACTCAGGGAATTGGCAGTGAAGCTAGCTGATTGATGAACCTCTGGTAAGTTTATTCAACAGCTCACTTAGGACAGGGGAAGTTCCAAAGGATTGGAAAGCAACAGACGTAGTTCCATTCCATGGGGGATGGAACAAGGAGCAAACAGGGAACTATAGACCTGTCAGCCTTACCTGTATTATAGGGAAGTTGATGGAGTCGCTGGTCAAAGAGGACCCCCTCGACTGCCTGGAGAGCAGTGGGCTCCAGGATAGTAAGCAGCATGGTTTCATGGCAGGGAGGTCTTGTCAGACTAACCTGTTAGATAAGGGCCACACTGTAGATTTGCTGTACTTTGACTTCAGAAAGGCTTTTGATTTGGTACCTCCAGATAACTACTTGAGAAAATAGAGGTCCTGAGTGTAGCAAATGCCATCATAAACATGGATGGATGGGTGACTGGATAGAGGGGAGGCAGCAGAGGGTTGTGATCAATGGGACTAAATCAGAAGAGAGGGAAGGAGGTTACACGTGGGGTCCCATTGGGGTGAGTCCTGGGTCCGGTCCTCTTCAACATGTTTATCAGTGACATCGGAGAGGGAATCTGGGGCAGGTTGTGTCTCTTTGCAGATGACATGAAGCTCTGTGGGTGGGTGGATAATGATGAGGGAATAAGGGAAATGCAGAGAGATTTACAGACAATAAAGGGGTGTTCAGGGGTTTGGCAGTTGAAATTCAGTGTCAAAAATTGCAAGGTAATAAATACAACTAGGGAACAAGAAGCCCAAGACAAAGTACTGGATACGAGGGGTGAAACTTAGCACCACAGCTGAGGAATGGGACCTTGGAGTCGTCATCATCAGCTCACTAAACCAATCAAGTCAGTGCAACAAGGCTTATAGCAAGGCTGATAGGATGCTGGGATGTATTAGGAGGATTATTGATAGCAAAAGGAAAGAGGTAATACTTCCCCTGTTTAGAGCCCTGGTGAGTACTCACCTAGATTACTGCACCCAGTTCTGGAGTCCTTACCTCAGGAAGGATAAGGATAGGCTGGAGATGGTGCAGTGGTGAGCTATTTAGTGTGAGCACTTAACTTGCAGTCACATGGACTTGAGTGGAAGCTCATGGGAGGGAGGTTCAGGAGGGACATGAGGAAGTAGTATTTTATGGAAAGGGTGGTGGAATTGTGGAACAGTCTACCAGCTGAATTAGAGGGTGTGAAAATGGGGGTTTCAAGCAGGGTTGGGGTAGAAAGAAGGGTATAGTGGTTGCTGGGGGTAGCAGAATCAGGGTAGAGAATGGGGTTGCATACAGGAGGGTTAGTACCCTGGAGAAACGCTATGTTCCAGGGATTACAGGGAATATGGGTAGATTTGATGGACTACTAGTCTTTTTCTGCTGTCATTAACTATGTTTCTTTGTTGCTGATCTGTCACAAACTCACTCCTGGGGGGTCAGGTCCACTGAGCTCACAGTGCCCACCCCTATGTGCAATCCGTGCCGGGGGGGGCAGGGTACCCTCCTCGTCCTTTTTTTGAATGCTTGCCGAGGTCACGACTGTACCTCTGCCACTTGGATCCAGGGTGTCCCTCTAACTCTGGATAACGGCACAATACCAGTCTGGAGTCGTGTGGCCAAATATGAACCCTTCCTTGGCTATCATACAAAGGAGGAAAACTCAAGCGTTACACTGTCTTCGGGGTAGCAATGTAAGCCTGATTTTTGCCTTCCCCCTACAGGATATGTAACAGCCTGGTTCAAAATCCCTACGGACTCATCCCTGAGACTTTGGTATTCTACCTATCATTCCAGATCCCTTACAGACCCTTTTTCAATGTGGTTGCTATTGGTGACCACTCTAAGGAATTTACAGTTGTCACATATTATTAATACCTTTCTACAATTCACACACAAAAATATATAAATCTCATGCAGGCAGATTTCTTTAGGAAAGCAAATGTTTTACTAACATACTTAAATACAGTCACAATTAACGAGAATCTACAGATTTGGGTTACAGTATATATAAACAAAAATGGAAAATGTACAGTGAAACACACTAAAACTGTTAGCTAAAAAGTCTACCTTATATTTGCAGTGAATTGAAGTCCAGAAATAGTGGATGAAAGTTTTCAGTTTCCTTTAGTCCTTGGCAGCCACACTGGATCTCAGCAGTTTGTCTTCTAGTGTGTGTCAAGCAGAGTGTCCAAATGAAAATGTGTTCAAATGCCTTGAGCTGGGCTTTTTATAAGGATGGCCATCCCACTCTGTAATCTTGCACCATCATCAGTTCCCAGTTCAGAGCAACTACTCCGTTTGGCCAGGAGATGTCACTGTTTCGCTGTTTCCAAAAATCAAATCCTGGCATTTAAAGTCTAAGCCTTTGAAAACCCCTGTAGACAGTTGGCACCGGTAAGATAAAATCCACACTGTCCTGTAAGAATAGGCATCTGCTGTTCAATTCCTGGTTAAAACATCCTGAGCTTTTGAACTGGCTTAATTTAATTAGTTACAAGGAAGATCCTGTAAGGTTTATGATTATACAAACTGATTTTATTACCCCTGTTTCCCTTGGGTAGTTAACTTAGAAGAATGCTCTTTGATCAGTTATCCACAAGCTTTTTGACAAGAACTTGTCAGATTCCTGGCAGGCAAGGCTGGCCTGCAGGTTAAAAGGTCAAACCACTTTTTTAAAAATCCAGTCCATGTCCCCTTGAATAAACATTGGTATTTTCTTGTGGCATGCACATATACACAAAATTACGTCAAAAAAATATACACAACAGAATTACATCTACAGATAAGGACTAGCACTTGGGTAGCTCGCCACACTGCTTGCAACATTGCCTCAATTTTTGTGCCACATGGAAAGTGCAGAGCACTTGGGACAAGGTGCATCTCTGTCTGGATTTTCCTGTATTACAGGACGAGGTAGGTGTATAAGACTTTCTTATCTATACTTCTCAGCTTGTTGGAGTATTTTTCTGTGCTATACTCTTCAGCTTATCTGGGTTCCCTTTTTTCCCTTGCTTCTTTTTGAAGTGGCAAGAAGATATTTGTGCTACTGGACTCTGTCTATTCGCACAGGTTGTCTTGCTCCTCCTGGGAGCGTAGGAGTTTTTACCCCACTAAATTGATAATATCTGCTTGGGAGTAAAATGATTTTTTTTCAGGCTGGCATTCTGCTGTCTTAAGTACATAGGGGTCTCTTTCTAGGCCCCTGTGTATACACCAGAGCTATATGCCCGGGCCCCTCTGATCTTGTCTGCTTCTATCCTTCCTGTGCAGGTAGCTGATAATGGGCTCTGGCTCTTCATACCCCCTACCCGTGTGCCACCTAGCAGGCCCAACCCTTAGTTATGCTAAATTGGCAGCTTTTTTTTTTTTTTTTTTTTTAACATACTATAGCCTTTTCCTGTCCCTTTGGGCTAGAAGTCTGTAGCCCTCTTTTCTTTTCTCTCCCACTTGTTTCTTCTACTGGCAGACAGAACTGAGGAAGGGGAAGGACTGCGTTGGTTACTGACTGGCTCACGTGCTTGAGTTGACCTCATGAGTGGTACCAGCACCAATGTCTGTCCCCTCCAAGCTGCAAAAGACTGCTCCCGCAGGGTCCTAGCTCTTCCAGTTAAGACCCATTAGTGTGAATGAATGATGAAGATATTCTGGAAGATCAGAAATAACAGGGAGTACTTCATTTTCATTTTTGTCCCCAAGCCCCACCCACAGGGACATAGCATGGTGCTTGGGTGGTAGAGCACCTGACATACTGTGTATATGGCCCCACTGTTCTTCAAGCATTCCTGACTCTACTGCCACTTGGGTTACCCAGTGGCAATATTGCAGGTAAAGTCACTAACTACTCCGTAAGAGGGTGCATTCTGGTATGCTCCATTCCCTTCTGGTTTCCATTATCATCTACCCTGGCTCAGGAGACAGCTTGGGTTATTGGCATAGCAAGTAGTGCCTGCCACAGATACCCTATCTGGCCAGTCCCATAGACCATTTCCGAAGGGGTCCTGTGGAGGTACTATGCCCACATGAAGGAAGAGAACACAGACTTTTTGCAAGGAAAACAATAGATTTACAAAGGGGCAACAGTCCAGTATTTAGTTTTGATTCACTTCTACAAGTACTCCAAGTTGAATCTGCAGCTCTGCCAGTCTACACTGACGGCAATCTTCAGGTGACAGTCTGACCGTGTATGTCCGACGTCTGGAGCTGTGAGAAGCATGGTTAGTTCCTTTCTGCATTCATTTGAAATTTTATTACTGCATTGTGCTCAGGGATGGTTTCCTAACCTCAGGAATGGTCTGTGCTGCAGCAGTTCAGATCAGTTTATAGTGTTGTGAAATGTCCACGTTGTTCAGTCTCTTTTAATTGTGTTCTTATCAATGTACTGTAGTGTGCTTCTCTAACTGTTTGTGCATCTTTTCTATTTTGATGCATGTCTCTGCCCCAAAGGGATGTTGCTCACTACTCCCTTTTGCTGATGGATATGTAAGTTGCCTTAAATTGCCTTTTTTAAGTTTCTTGATCCTTTACAGCACCCTTCTGCCTGTTGCTTAACTGCTATGGTTCCCTTTCCACCCATTTTCATTTCTTCTTCACCTGTACTTGACTCCTTCAGAACCCCCTCCACCCAGTATTAGCAGTTCTCAACTAACTCTCCCAGTGATGCTGCTGTTATTAGCAGGGCTGTGATGCTGCTACCGGACACCATGCTGCTGTTTAATCTCCCAGTGATGCTTCTGTTATTAGCAGGGCTGTGATGCTTCTGCTGGATGCTGTGCTGTTGTTTAAATATCCGTGCATGTACAATATGTAGTGCCTTTCATACAGTTGTGAGTTGGAGAGCTGTACAGATAAAGAGTCGTATCAGAGGTTGGATCATCCTAATACCTGCTCTGCTTCCATGTGAAATTGCTGTGCGTGTAAAATAGAACATTTTCATCCATTGGTCGTTTCATTTGACACAAATCGTATGTCAGGAAAGAGATGCGCTCATCAAGAGGCAGTCCCATGGTAAGATTTTAATTTTGTATTTATTGTTAAAATTTCTATTGAACTTGTAACTTATGAAGTGATTTAAAAGACAAAAACCTCTGTGCAAAAGCAATGAAGCAAAGGTTACCATGGTAGGGCTTTGACAATAAAGCCAAGTTTCAAAGGACAACTAAACAGGGTAAACCACGAAAATAACAATTGTGAATCTGAAGTGATAGAATTGTAGGTTGGAGTTTTGCCTACAGTAGCATGTGCTTCATTTGGTAGAAAATGGGGAATGATATTGTTCTTGGATCATGGATATGTTGTTCTATCCACACTATTTGGCATGTCCTTTTCCTTTAAGAATCTTGCCAGAAGATCTAAAAGCTGGCTCCTCCTACCCACCTCGGTGGTATATGCCTCAGCTCCACCCCTTGATGCCAGATCTTCCTTTCTGTTGAAAGATTCAGGTTCCCTCCTTATTGCTCACATGTTACTGTAGGCCCTGGCGAATAAATCTCTGGATTTACCAAAACTAAAACTCACACGAGTTTCTTCTCATTGGTTCACGATCTCGACTGTGATGGAGGACAGGTCCTCGCCTAGTTTCCGCCATTGCCCATGCGGGCAAAAGATGTCTCGCACCAACCCACATGCCTTATGCGTTTATTGCCTAGATGTTGGCCATGACACCCAGGCATGCGAAATGAGTTGCGCTTTTCATCCAAACCTTCTGGACGATCGTTTTGCATGACTGCAACTGGTCAGACCGGAGAAATGGAATCCACTGGTCAAATCCAAGGAAGCCCATTGGACGGTCTCCGCTGGTACGGGGTCCGCCGAGCAGCTCGAACAGATGAAGACCTTCGAAGAGGAGGTGGCTTGGGCCGTGGATCAGTCCTCTTCCATGTTCATCTTCGTCCTGCTCAATTTGGGCTCCACTTTCTCTGGCTCCTTTTGGGAGTTGTGCCAGTCCCTTCCCACCAAGGGAGAGGGTCCTTCGGGCACTCACATCTCTCAGTCATGTAAAAAGGACAAGGAGCCTAAGGAAACTGTCTCGCCGTCAGCATTCCTAGGATTGTGAGAAATCTGTTTCCCAGATATCTGCTGTCTCGACTTAGGTCGAGGTTGCAACCTCAGCCTCTGGCTTCACGGTTTCCCCGTCAGGCCAGCTGGCTCAGATGCAGGACGACGATCCAGTTAAGATTATTCTCGATCCCATCAATCCGTTGTCGCTCGATGAGGCTGACAACTCTTTATTCAGGACCCCGGTCCTGCCTACAACCGTGGAGACCCAACTTGCTGGGAATCCCCTTGTGGTCCTGGTCCCTGACCAGGAAGAGCTTCGGTTCTCTCCGGCTCCTTCTGAATGACCCTGTCAATCCCCCTGACTGTCGAAGTCGTGGTCTTGGAACCCTCTTCGACCAAATGGCCGAAGAAAGCGCATAAGTGCTCTAAGAAGTGGCGCCACCCCCACTCTTCCTCATCCTCCTCAGATGAGGAGAGGCTTCAATAGAAACTCCATCAATGCTATTAAGATTTAATGTGGCAACAGCTGCTTATGTCCAGCCAGAAGTCGGCCCTGGCTTCTACCTCGGCCATCACTTAGCTTTCGCCACCTAGGCCGATGCCTACTCTTCAGGAGCCAGTTTGCACTGCCCCTCCATCCGTAATGCCAGTCAAGAGCATTCCGGCTCGGCCAAAACTGGTCTCTCCACCAATTGTGGTGGAGCCGCCACCGAAGCAGCCTCCTTCCGGGGCTCCTTCTAAGGAGTCTTGGCCTGTTCTGGGCCTGCCGCGTAGGCTGTCTGTCGCCCTCATGCCTGATGATCCCTAGGTGGGTTCGGGAGGACTTTAGTGGCCGGTCAATTTATCCGGACTCTTCGGTGTCTGAGGATTCCAACCTACATTCTCACCCCTTGGACGAGGAATCCGTCGGTAGTCTTTCTGTGGAGGAAAGCCCTTCCTCCTTTATGGGCATCCTCCGCCTCATCTCAGAATCCACGGGGATGCCCTTAGAACCCGTTCAGAAATGGTCTGAATACCCTCTCACTGATATCCTCAAATGAGGGGATTCACCAACGGAGGCCTTCCCAGTGGCTGAGGCCATTGTTGGCCCGGCTTTGGAACTGTGTCAGCACCCTGCCTCCTGCCCCGCACCTTCAGCCCGCATGGCCCGCAAGTATGTGGTGCCCATTGGGTTCCTTTCGGGGATCACAGAATACCCTCGGCCGAGAGACTAGTGACTGGGTCTATGTTCAGGTGCTTGGGTGATACGGGAGACACCGATAAACCTCCGGACAAAGAATCCAAAAAATTGGACCACTCAGCCCGGAAATTCTATGCCATCTCTTCACCGGGCTTCCGCCAGGCAAGCTCGCCCATCATCATGACGCATTTTTCTCATGCCCTTCTGGGCTCTCTCGATGAGGCTCTACCTCACCTCCCCACAGACCTCCAGACCACGGTCAAGCAGGTTCGTGACCAGGGTTGGGCACTTGCGAAACAGCAACTCCAAATGGTCTTGAACCTCGGAGATTCCTGTGCCCACTCAGTGGCAGCCGCAGTTGCCATGCACTGCAGGGCTTGGCTACGGGTTTCCACCTTCACGGCAGACACCCAGCACAAGCTGACACACATCCCTTTCCTGGGTACTGATCTGTACAGCTCAGGTGTGGACAGTCACCTCCAATGCATCAAACAGTCTAATGCCACCTTGGACTCTGTTACTTCTGCTCAGAAGGAATCTCATGGTTCTAAAAAGCAGAAGAAGAAGCCTTTTTGGCACCCTGCCCCTTCGGCCAAGCAACCCCAATTTCAGTCGGGGCAGCATCAGCAACAGGCTCGACCTTGGCACCCTCGTCCCAAGTCTGGACCCCTGGCGGCCTGTAAACCTGGAGGATAGGGTTCAGGTGGTCTCCAAACTGGACCCTCCTCCTCCAAGCCTGCCCAGTGATGGGATGGCACACCAGCTCTGGGTCCTCCCATGGGGGGCCAGCTCCACCACTTCCTTTCCACCTGGTCTGCTGTTACAATGGACAGGTGGGTTTTAGAAGTGGTTGGCCAGGGATTGCCTCTGGAATTTGAGCAGTACCCACCAAGCTGAGTCCGCGCCACACGGGAGGAAATGGTGTCCATACACACTCAGCTCTCCGAGATGACATCGCCCAACTTCTCCGCAAGGAGGTGGTGACCAGAGTTGCGGACCCCCCTGTCAACCCATGGTTCATTTCCAGGTACTTCCTGGTCCCGAAACGGACAGGGGGGGGACTGGCGCCCCATTCTCGATCTACATGACCTGAACCAATTTCTCAGGTCCTGCACTTTCATAATGGTAACTCTGTCTCAGATCATACCATCTCTTGAGCAGAACATGTGGTTCTGCTCTCTGTTCTTCAGGACATGTTCTTTCATGTCCTGATCCAGCCATCTCACCAGAGGTTCCTCCACTTTCGAGCGAAGGGAACCCTCTTCGAGTTATAAGCCATGCTGTTTGGCCTATCATCGGCCACCCGGGTCTTCGCCAAATGCATGGCAGTGGTGGCAGCCCATCTTCAGCGTTGAGGGGTCAGAGTGTACTCTTATCTCGACGACTGGCTCCTAGTGGGTCCCTCCAGACAGAAGGTGGAAAGGTCCAGGGATCTGGCCCTCCAGACCTGCATCGATCTTGGTGTCCTGGTCAATGAGACCAAGTCTGAACTCATACCCTCGCAGGTGATCTGCTTCATCGGGGCAGAGCTTGACTGTTGCTGAGCCAGAGCCAGGCTCCCGGCAGACAGAGCAGAGGTTCTCTCCTCCTTTGCCCAGTCATTTCTGGTTGGGCACTTGCTCCCTTCCCAGGACTTCCTGCGACTTCTGGTGTACATGGTGGCCTGCACCACCATGGTCCAATGGGCCCGGTGGCATATGCTCCCCCTTCAATGGGAGCTGGCCAGCCGGTGGGCTCAACGCCATGGTCATTTCAATCAGCTGGTCACGGTGACCCAGAAGATGTGGGACGCTCTCCAGTGGTGGATCGTCCTAGCACATTTGCAGGAAGGGATCCTGTTTGTCCGTCCCGAGCCGACAGTTGTCCTCACGACTGATGCTTCTCTCACAGGCTGGGGTGCCCACATGGGGAATCATAGAGTTCATGGGCTCTGGACCCCTGAGGAATCCAGATGTCATATCAACCTCCTGGAGCTCAGAGCAGTCAGACTGGCACCGTCAGCATTCGCTCTACTCCTTCAGGGTCAAGTGTTGCAAGTCTAGACGGACAATACCATGACCATGTACTATCTCAACAAGCAGGGCAACATGCACTCCGGCCTCTGTGCAGGGAAGCACTCTGCATCTGGACCCTCATGAGCTGACTAGAGGCTGATCTCCTAGCCATCCATGTGGCAGGAGCCTCGAACAACTGGCGGACGCTGTCAGCCATGTGGGCAAGATGTCCCATGAGTGGTGTCTCCATCTAGAGGTAGTACACAACCTGTTTTTCCACTGGGCAAAACCTCAGGTAGATCTGTTCGCCTCCAGGGAGAACACGAAGGCTGTTTCATGCCTGCCTCCCTCAGCAGAGCTCGCTGCAGGGGGATGCCTTCTCAAGGCCATGGACCCCAGGCCTCTTCTATGCTTTCTCTCCACTTCCCTTAATCCACAAGGTGATCCTCAAGGTCAGGAGGGACAAGGCACAGGTGATCCCGGTCGCCCCAGACTGGCCCTGCCAGTTCTGGTATCCAGATTTCCTCGGCCTCAGCACCAGGCTCCCGAGGAGTCTTCCAGCATGCCCAGACCTGGTATCAGTCAGTCAGGGGGAAGGTATTCCATCCAGACCTTCAATCCCTGCACCTGACAGCCTGGTTCCTGAGCAGCTAGAGTTCCAGGTTTTGGGTCTCTCTGAGGATGTACTCAGTTGTGGAAGCATCCAGAAAGGAGTTGACCAGGAGGTACTATGCCTTCAAGTGGAAAAGATTTTCCATTTGGTGTCAGGGCAAGGGTTTGGACCTTTTGTCCTGTCTGGTGGCCAGTATCCTTGACTACCTTTGGTCTCTGTCCAAAGGAGGTCTTTGGTCCACGAACCTTAAGGTGCACCTGGCAACCATCTCTGCTTACCGGGCGTGGGCCGGTCAGCAGCCAGTGGCACAGGAGAAGGTGGTTTGGCGCTTCTTTAAAGGCCTCGACCATATTTCTTCTCTGTTGCCTGCACCACCACCGCCATGGGATGTACTGGTACTGGCAAAGCTCATGGGCAAGCCATTCGAATCAATGCACAGGTGTGAGATGTCACATCTGTCGTGGAAGACCGCCTTCTTGGTGGCTATCACCTCAACCAGAAGGACTGGGGAGTTACAGGTGTGCTCTGTTGAGTCTCCTTACCTGGTCTTCCACAGGGACAAGGCTGTCCTCTGCCCCCACCCGAAATTCTTTCCGAAGGTGGTGTCAGAGTTTCACCTTAACCAGGTGTTGACCCTGCCAGTGTGCTACCCCAGTTACACCTCGGAGGCTGAGTACAGGCTCCATACCTTGGATATGAGACTGGTGCTCTCTTATTATAAGGAGCAGATGGAGGAAGCTCGGGGAGTGGTTCACCAGCTGTTTGTCACCTACGCTGAAGCCGCACCTGGCAGACCTGCAGCCAAGTGGATGATTGGCAGATGGATTACATCATGCATTGATCTCTGCTATAGATTGGCAGGTAAGGAGCCTCACATAGGGATAAGAGCTCACTCTACCCACCATACTGCTGCATCCGTGGCTGCTTCCAGGGATTACCCTATCCAGGAAAATTGCAGGGCTGCTACATGGAAGTCAGCAAACACCTTCATCTCCCATTACCACATCGACCTTGAGTCACGCTGGGATGCTGATTTTGGGGCCTTAGTTTTCCAATCTCTGTTCCCCAAGTAAGTATTGGGGGGTGCACTTCCTCCTCCTCCGGAGAATGCTAGAGTTGATAAACAGTGGATAACAACATATCCACGATCCTAGAAGAGCAGGTTACTCACCTGTAACAGTAGTTCTAGGGACATGGATACGTTGTTCATCCACACTGTCTGGCAGGTTCCTTGCCGCTTTAAATCTTGCCGGAAGGTCTTCATGTTGGCTCCTCCCACCCACCCGGTGGTAAAACCTCGGCCCGCCCCTTCTATGACGCCAGATCTTCCTTACCGCTGAAGCTCAGGTTCCTCCTTAACGCCAAAGATAAGACTGGTTCCTAATTTTCTAATCAAATTAAAAAGTTTTTGCTAAAAAGACTTCGTCTCTCCCTCGTGGCTGCGGCGGACAAACGACCCCCTGGAGCTGCATGTCTTTATGGGCAGAAGATGTCTCAACGGATCCGCACTCCACGCGGCCTACTGCTTGGGCCTTGAGCACGCACCGCAGACCGCGACCTGTGCTCTTCCTTTTCGCCCACGCCTCGAAGACCATGCTGCCCGTTTGCAACTGGGGCATCCCGAGAAGAGATTTCCTCCGGTAAAGTCAAAAGAGGCCCAGTCGGCGGTGTCCGCGGCGGCGGGCTCGGCGGATCAGCTCGAGCAGATGATCGCTCTCGAAGAGGAGGCGGCGCGGGCCGCTTCTACCTCGGCTGCGGCATTTGTCCCGCTCTCTCTCGGTGCCTCTTATTCGGCTTCTTTTAAGGAGCCTTGTCTGACCCTCTCGACTAAGGGTGAGGGTCCAACTTCTTCTGGACCGTTTTCTCAGTCCAAAAAGAGAGACAAGGGTAAGTCTCACCGTCGACGCTCTTGGGAGCGGGAAAGATCCCTCTCCCCGAGTGGTCGGCCGCCGACTTCGGTCGACTGCTTCCTGCCACTGGTCTCACGGTGTCCCCGCCAGGCCAGTTGATCGAGACTCCGCCGACGCGGTCGAGATTTTTCTCATCTGGACGGGTTGTCGGCTGAGAAGCCGAGAATCCCTCTCGTCTCCCCGGGTGGGAGTTGTGGATCCCGCTGCTCGCCTGTGCCTCCGGTTCCCAGGAGCCTTCGCTGAATCGTCTCAACCGAGGGGAGGCCAATTCCACTTACACCTCCCCTCGCACCGGCCCTCGGCATAGCCGAGGTTCCTCGGTCTCGACATCTTCGCGTCCAGCCGATCCCGCCATCATAGGCGGCTCCCGCCTCGGCATCATGGCAAGTGGCGCCGGCCGCTCCCTCTTCCTCCTCGGACGCAGGAAGCTTTGGCAAGTTAGCTGAGGTATGAGGAACTCACGTGGCACATATTTTGACCGGAACAGCCAACGCTGCCTTTCCCGCCATTAAGTGGTTGTCACCGAGCGGCCAACAACCTCGCTTTAGCTGAGGATCCTGTTCCCAGGCCGGTTTACCGCCAAATCTAGCTGCCCCACCGATCCCGGTGGAACCTCCGCCCACAGCTCATAGTTGGGGCTCCACCAAAAATTCTTGGTCGGCTCAGGACTGCCCCATAGGCTGTCTGTCACCCCACTCCCGACCGGCCTCGGCAGGTGGAGGGTGGCTCAGTGCCTGAGGTAGTTTTTGAGGACTCTTCCGAGTCTGAGGACGATTCCTCCCTTTCTCCAAGCGAATGGACTTGGAGTCCCCTGGAGGACAATTAAGACGATAGCCCTTCGTCCTTCCTAGGATTGCTTCGGCTCATCTCGAGTCCACCGGATGAAGCTCGAACTCATTTCTAAACAGGCCAGGCATCCCTCACAGAGATTCTGGACCCAGGGATTCTCCACGGAGGCCTTTCCAGTGGCCGAGGCTTAGTGGGTCCGCGTTGGAGCCTGGCAGCGCCTGCTTCCTGTCCTACGCTTCGCCAGGATGGCCAGGAAGTATGCGGGTCCCTACCGTTCCCTGTCCGGTTTTCGGAACACCCTCGGCTGAGGGGTTGGTTACCGACAGCTTTCCGCGTGACAGGAACGCTAGGATGTGGACAAACCTCCCGACAAGGAGTCCAAGAAATTGGACTATGCCGGGCGAAAAGTCTATGCTAGCCTCCTCTGCTCTTCGCCAGGCCAGTTCGGCCCCTCATGGCACATTTTTCTCATGCCCTGTTGGCTCCCTGGATGAGGTCGTCCTCATCTTCCCGCTGATCTGCAGACCATGGTCAGGCAAGTGCGGGACCAGGCAGGCAGTGGCCAAACAGCAGCTCCAGACTGCTTTAGACATTGGGGACTCCTGTGCTAGGTTCAGGCGGCCGCGATTGGCTACAAGGCAGCCTGGCTTTGGCTGAGGATATCCACCTTTACTGGATACCCAGCACAAGTTGGCGATGTTCCTTTGGGACTGACCTCTTGGCCCTGGGGTGGAAGGTCACCTGTAGAGGACTGAGAAGTCCAGTGCCACCTTGGACTCGGTCTCTTCCACTCAGAAGAACAAGGCCGCATACCACAGCCTAAGCCCTTTCGTCTTTCTGCGCCCATACGTCCGCCCAGCAACGCTAGGGGTTGGCAGGCTCAGGTTAGCATCCCAAACCTAAGCCCGGCCTCCAACAGGAAGCAGGGAGGAAGGCCCAGGAGGTCCCTCGCCGTCCTTCCTCTAAGCCTGCCCAGTGACGGGCTGAGGGGTGTCGCCTCAACCCGTCACCTTCCCCAGGTTCCCCTCTGGGGACGGCCCGCACTTCCTTCCGCCTGGTCCGTTATTACCACGGACAGGTGGGTACTGGAGGTGGGGAAAGGCCTGCCTCTAGAATTCGAGCAGGCCCTCGCCTTCAGAGCCGTCGCACTGGGGCCTCGGTCCGCAGAGTCTCACTGTCGGCTCGTCGGGCCGACATCGCTCTCCTCCTCCAAAAGGAGGTGATCAGGGAGGTGGTGGACCTCCTCAGACCCAGGGTTTGTGTCCAGGTACTTCCTGGTTCGAACGGACGGGGTTGGCGCCTCATTCTCGAACTGCATGACCTGAACAAGTTCCTAAGGTCTCAACCTTCAGGATGGTCATCTGGCTCAGATAATACCACCCTGGAACACGGCGTGTGGTTCTGCTCTCTGGACCTGCAGGACGCGTTCTTTCCGTCCCTATCCGTCCGTCACATCGGAGATTCCCTCCGCTTTCGCGGAGGATCCCTCTTGAGTTCCGAGCCATGCCCTTGACTGTCTCCAGCTCCCAGGGTCTTCACCAAATGCATTGCAGTGGTGACAGCTTTCCTCTGGCGCGAGGGGTCCGGTGTACCTTACCTGACGATTGGCTGGACAGCAGCCCCCTCCAGACAGGAGGTGGAGCAGTCCAGAGATCTGGCCCTCCAGGTTTGCTCTCAAATCGGCCTTCTCATCAACGAGGCCAAATCGGAACTCGAGCCGAAGCAGGTGATTCTGTTTATCAGGGCAGAGCACGGCTCCCGGCGGACAGGGCCAAGGTTCTTACCTCCTTTGCCCAATCATTTCTGGTTGGGCAATCGCGTCCTGCCCGGGACTTCCTGCACCTCCTGGGTCTCATGGCAGCCTGTACCAGCGTGGTCCGTTGGGCACGCTGGCACATGCTCCCCCCTTCAGTGGGGACTGGCCAGCCAGTGGTCACAACGCTGCGATCCATTGGACCAGCTAGTGATGGTGACCCAGGAGATGTGGAACGCCTCTGGTGGTGGACCTGCTCCATCTCATCTGCAGGAGGGAATCCTGCTTGTCCCCCTTAGCCAACGGTCTTCTATCGACCGATGCCTCTTTGATGGGTTGGGGTGCCCATCTGGGAACACCGGTGCACGGCCTCTGGTCCCATGGGAGTCCCGATGCCACATCAACCTGCTGGAGCTCCGAGCGGTCCGCCTAGCTCTCACCGCCTTTGCTCCGTTTCTCTGGTGTCAAGTGGTCCGAGTCCAGACGGACAATACCACGACCATGTACTACCTAAACCGCCAGGGCGGGACGCGTTCCATGCTTCTATGCAAGGAAGCTCTCCGCATTTGGTCACTCGTGCGCAGCCTGGAGGCGGATCTCCTAGCCATTCATGTGGCAGGAGCCTCCAACACCCTGGCCGATGCCCTGAGCCGGATAGGGGCTGCATCTCACGAGTGGTCTCTCCTGCCGGAGGTAGTACAAGATCTGTTCTCCCACTGGGGCACACCTCAGGTGGACCTGTTTGCCTCCAGGGAGAACGCGAAGCTGAGGCTGTTTCATGCCCGCCCCCCTCAGCAGGGCTCGCTGCAGGGGGATGCCTTCTCGAGGCTGTGGACCCCGGCTTCTTCACGCCTTTCCCCCATTTCCCTTGATTCACAAGGTGCTTCTCAAGGCAAGGAGGGACAAGGCGCAGGTGATTCTGATAGCCCCAGACTGGCCCTCCTAGTTCTGGTACCCAGATCTCCTCAGCCTCAGCTCCAGGCTCCCGAGGCAGCTTCCAGCTCGCCCGGACCTGCTCTCAGTCAATCAGGGGAAGGTGTTCCATCCGGACCTTCAATCCCTGCACCTGACGGCCTGGTTCCTGAGCGGCTAGAGTTCCAGGCCTTGGGTCTTTCCGACGAGGTCCTCAATGTTGTTGAGGCGTCCCGTAAGGAGTCGACCAGGAAATGCTATGCCTTCAAATGGAAGAGATTTTCCATTTGGTGTCAGGGCAAGGGCTTGGACCCTTCATCCTGTCCTTTGGCAAGCATCTTGGACTATTTATGGTCCCTTTCTAGTCAAGGGCTTAGGTAGAGCTACCCTAAGGGGTGCACCTGGCAGCCATCTCTGCTTACGGGCACGGGCTGTGGAGCAGTCGGTTGGCGCAGGAGCAGGGTGGTCTGGCCTGCTTCAAAGGCCTTGATCACATTTCCCTCCGGTGCGAGAACCTCCACCTCCTGGATTTACTGCTGGTACTGGCAAAGCTCATGGGCAAGCTTATTCAATCAATGCACAGGTGTGAACTCTCTCACCTGTCGTGGAAGACCGCCTTCTTGGTGGCTATCACGTCAGCCAGAAGGATGGGAGAACTCCAGGCGCTCTGCATCGAGTCTCCTTACCTGGTCTTCCACAGGGACAAGGTTGTCCTGCGCCCCCACCCGAAATTCCTTCCGAAGGTGGTGTCGGAGTTTCACCTTAACCAGGTGTTGACTCTGCCGGTGTTCTACCCCAGTCACACCTCGGAGGCCGAATACAGGCTCCATACTTTGGACCCTAGAAGGGCGCTCGCTTATTATAAGGAGCGCATGGCTGAAATTCAGGGAGAGGTTCGCCAGCTGTTTGTCACCTACGCTGAAGCCGCACCTGGCAGACCTGCAGCCAAGCGGACGATAAGCAGGTGGGTCACCTCCTGCATAGATCTCTGTTGTAGTTGGCGGGCATGGAGCCTCCCAGAGGGATAAGAGCTCATTCTACCCGCCATACTGCTGCATCGGTGGCTGCTTCCAGGGACGTCCCTATCCAGGAAATCTGCAGGGCTGCTACCTGGAAGTCAGCACACACCTTCCTTACCCATTACCACATCGACCTTGAGTCACGCGGGATGCTGGTTTTGGGGCCTCGGTCCTCCAGTCTTTATTCCCTAAGTAGGGGGTGTGCGCCTTGCCTCCCTCCTCCCAGAGAACTGCTAGGAGTCTGCCAGACAGTGTGGAAGAACAACATATCCATGTCCCTAGAAATACAGGTTACTCACCTGTAACAGGAGTTCTAGGAATGGTATATGTTGTTCATCCACACGACCCACCCGACCTCCCCGGCTTCGATGCACAACCTGAGCTTCCAGCGGACCAGATCTGTTGTCATGGGGTGGAGCCAAGAGTTTTACCACCCGGGTGGGTGGGAGGAGCCAGCTTGAAGACCTTCCGGCAAGATTTAAAGCGGCAAGGAACCTGCCAGACAATGTGGATGAACAACATAGACCATTCCTAGAACTCCTGTTACAGGTGAGTAACCTGTATTTCTAGGAGTGGTATATGTTGTCATCCACACGAACCCACCCGACCTCCCCGGCTTCGACGCACAACCTAAGCTTCCAACGGGCAAGATCTAGCATCAATGGGCGGGACCCAAGGCATATACCACCTGGGAGGGTGGGAGGAGCCAGATTTTAGACCTTATGGTAAGATTCTTAAAGGGAAAGGACATGCCAAACAGTGTGGATGAACAACATATACCACTTCTAGAACTACTGTTACAGGTGAGTAACCTGTTCTTTTGTCAGGTTTAAATTATGTACACAAGCCGCACTATCTATTAAAAAGCCCTGCCGCTCCAGTAGATGCCTAAAATGGCCGGGAAGTCATTTCGCAGTGATGTCATCGGAGCCTTTGTGCTCCAAAGCGATCATTCAGTGCATATAGGGACCTTATAAATACACTTAAGCTGTCATCTTTAGATTATACAAAATCACACATGCCCCCACAATGCAAAGCATCATGGGCTACATATGCAAATCACCACAGAATGTTATGCTGGTCCACCTTTAAGCAGAATTGCATGGTGCCGAAAGGCCTCTCACACAGTTTGCAAAGGGTCCTACCAGGACTCATCAGTATGCCTCGTCTGTTTGACACCCCAGTGGAATGGACCAGCTACCCTAGAGGCAGTGTGCCTTGGATATATTGTGGTGAACCCATTAAAATAAAAACTATTTAAAGACAAGATTCAGGTACAATACTGGAGGTGTTCTGTGAGCATTTGTTGGCTGCTCACAACATGCTCACACGCAGCATCACATGTAATATGTTGGTCCATTTTTGCAGAGTTGATGGTGCTGAAGGCCTCTCTCCACAGTCCAACCAGACTGGGCATCCTGAATGAGTCCTGGCAGGACTAAACACGTGTTCATGTCTCTGTTAGCACCCTTTGCAAACTGTGTGAGAGGCCTTTCGGCACTATGCAATTCTGCTTAAAGGTGGACCAGCATAACATTCTGTGGTGATTTGCATATGTAGCCCATGATGCTTTGCATTGTGGGGGCATGTGTGATTTTGTATTTTCTTGAAACTTGGCTTCCCAGCCAAATGCCCTTTGGGGTAACCCTTGCCTCAGTGTTTGTGCACAGAGGTTCTTTATCTTTAGATTATGTTTCTCAACAAAATCCTTTAATGTGCATTTACACATGCTCTGTTGTAAGGAGGACTGCAAGAGTAATGGGGGGGATACATATAGAGATGGTTCTAAAACAGGGAGACAGAAAACAAAAAAGAGAGACATGAATAAAAGGAGAGAACAAGCAAATATGAGTTTTGAATGCAGAAGTACTCCCTTCCCCATAAGATTTTCTGCTATATAACATCTCCATCTCTCCTCTTCTCTTCTCTTGATCTCTCTTTAATTCTTTACATCTTTGTCAGTGTAATATCTGTAGCTACTGTTCTTTGTCTTTCAACTTTACCTCTTCCTTCCTGTGCCTTCTTTGTCCACTGTCTGTCTATCCTTAGAGTCCCTGACATTCTGCAGCTCTGTGGACATGGAACTGGCAGCAGAACTTGCATCCTGCTGTACAGCTGATGTGGTGTGGCAGGAGGATTAGAAACTTAGAATTTGTTAACAGAAAAAGACTGCTTCGCCCACCCATTCTCCCCAGTTGGTCCCTGCTAGGGTGCGTAGGGAGAGGTATCATCAGCAGAAAAAAGAGGTGGTGATGCCACTGTAGAAGTCATTGGTGAGACCTCATTTGGAGTACTGTGTCCAGTTCTGGAGGCTGCATCTCTGTAAGGACATAGCAGGGTAGAGGTAGTTCAGAGAAGGGCCACAAAAATGGTGCAGGGCCTACACCAAAGGTCATAAGAGGAGAGGTTGGGGAACTCAATATGTATACCCTGGAGGAGAGGAGGGAGGGGGAGACCTGATAGAGACCTTCAAGTACCTAAAGGGAATAACCAAGGTACAGGAGGGCAGCATCTTTTAGAAGAGAAGCTCTAGAACAAGAGGGCATGACATGAGACTAGAAAGGGGAAGACTAAAGGGCAACATGAGAAAGTACTTCTTTACAGAAAGTGTGGTGGAGGAATGGAACAGCCTCCCAGCAGAGGTGGTGGAGGAATTCAAAACTACATAGGATAGACATAGGGGAACCCTAACAATTCAAAAGAGGCGGTAAAGCCGGAGATGAAGTAGGATCTGCAGCGTTTTAAGTAGGTAGGGGACAAAGAACAGACTGGATGGGCCTATCAGTCCTTACCTGCCATCAAATTCTATATTTCTGTGTTTCTGTCTAGTCTGTCTCCACAGACCCTAACTGGTATCTGGTGACCCTCCCTCCTCCCTGCCTGTTTCCTAATATCCCCCTATGTCTATCCCACGCATGCCTGAGGCACTCCACAGTTTTTGCCTCCACCACTTCTGCTGACAGTTTGTTCCAGGCATCTACCACTCTTTCAGTGAACTAGTACTTCCTCACATCCCTATTAAACTCCCCCCATTGCTTCATTGCATGCCCTCTGGTCCTGGTGCGCGTTCTCATTTGGAAGAGACTTACCTCGTGCATCCTGTTAATCACCATGAGGTACTTTTAGGTCTCTGTCATGTCCCCTCTCACTTTCTTCTCTTCCAGGGTATACATGTTGTAATCCCTCAGTCTCTCCTCATAGGGCTTCTCATGCAACGCCTTCACCATTTTAGTTGCCTTTCTTTGGACTGCCTCCAACCTGTCTGTGTCCTTTCTGAGGTACGGCCTCCAAAACTGGACATAGTACTCCAGGTGGGGTCTCGCCAGAGAGCGATGTGACAAGAGCACCACCACCCTCCTCCTCCTGTTGGTGATAACCCTCTCTTATGCACCCCAGCATCTCACTAGCCTTACCCACTGCTTTGTCACACTGCCCTACCACCTTGTGGTTGTCAGAAATGATAACCCAAAGGTTCCCTTTCCTGTTTAGTGACTTTCAGTACCTCCTCCCGTCCTGTTTTCCACTCCTGGTTTCCTGCGCCCTAGGTGCATGGTTTTGCAATTTTTTGGCATTGAAGCCAAACTGCCATGCTCTTGACCACTTCTTGAGTTTGCCAAGATCCCTACGCATTCTCTCCAACCTCTCCTTAGTGTCTGCCCTATTGCAAATGGTTCAACCTAAGGGTGATTCATGACTGGAATAGGTTACCATTGGAGGTGGTGGCCAGCAAGACCACACATATATTCAAACATAGATTAGACCAATACTATCAAGGAAGATGTTTGGTAAACCAACTTATGTGAGCACAGTGGACGTAAGTCTCCTAGCTCTGTAAAAATCCTATGATTCCTAAATTTTGGTATCATCTGCAAAAAGACATACCTTCTCTTCCAGTTCTTCTGTGTTGTCACTTATGAAGACATTGAAGAGGACCGGTCCCAGTACTGAGCCTTGTGGTACTCCAGCTGGTCACTCTCCCATCATTAGGATGATTGCCGTTAACCACCACCCTCAGTCTTCTATCCGTTATCCAGTTTCTAACCCAGTTCACCAGTTTGGACCCCACTGCTAGGCTGCTTAATTTCTTTACCAGTCTCCTGTGTGGCACAGTTCCAAACGCCTTGCTAAAGTCCAGATAGACCACGTCCACTTCAGTCCCCTGATCTATTTCCCTGGCCACCCAGTGAAAGAAATCTATCAGATTCGTCTGGCATGACCCCCCCCCACTCCACTCTACCCCATCCCATGAATCCATGCATAAGGCCCATTGGATTCAAAATACTCGACCAGTCTTTGCTTTAGCAGAGTTTTCATTAAATTCCCCACTGCTGAAGTAAGACTGACTGGCCTGTAGTTGGTAGCCTCGTCCCTGCTGCTGCTCTGATGTAGAGGGACCACGTGAGCTCCTCTGCAGTCCTCCAGAACTACACCTGTTTACAGTGAACTGTTGAATAAAGCTGTCCGTGGGGCAGCTAGCACCTCCTTGAGTTCCTTTTGTACTCTTGGGTATATCCCGTCCGGTTCCATAGCCTTGTCCACCTTCAGAGCTGCAAGTTCCTTCAGACTCTTTCCTCTGAAAATGGACCTGGGTCCACCTTCCCCCCATTCCTGCTACTCTACGGTGGTCCATCCCTGCTCCCTCCACTGTGAAGATGGAGCGGAAGTACCTGTTTAGGAAGGCAGCTTTTTCTTGGTCCTCCTCTGTGCAGTCTCCCATCTCTGCCCTTCTAATCGTCACTATCCCTCTCCTTGCTTTCCTCTTCTCACTTATGTATCTGAAGAAAGTCCCATCACCTGTAGTAATCCCTTAGGCTATCCTTTCCTCTGTCTGCATCTTTGTTCCCCTAACTGCCTTTCCTGCTTCCTTCTGTATTACTTGGTACACCTCCCTGTCTTCCTCCCTCTGTGTTTCCTTATACCTGCTGAATGCCACCCTTTTTTCCTTCACCACCCTGGCCACTTCCTTAGAGAACAATACCAGTCTCTTTTTCTTCTGCCTTTACTAACTTCATTCACGCAGAGGCTGGTTGCCTTAATTATGCACTCCCTTATTTTTCCCCACTGTATCGCTACGTCTCCCTGGCAAGCTCACCACCACCACCACCACCACCACCACCATGAGGCAGTTTCTGAGGCAAACTACCATTTCTTTAAAATCTGCCATCCTTAAGTCCAGGACCCTGCCTTATCCTCATGTGGTTTGCCTCTGTTTCTGTCTTAATGTTAAACCACATTCTGTGGTGATCACTGCTACCCAGGCAACTGCCCACTGTGATGTCTGCAATGCTGTCCCTGTTTGTAAGCACCAGGTCCAGCTTTGCCACAGTCCTAGCAGGTTCTTTGATTAGCTGCCCAGAGAAAAGCCCCGTATAGGGAGTCAAGGATGGCCCAGCCACTTGCTGAGGCCACAGTTTGAAGGCTCTACTCCATGTTTGGTAGACTGAAGTCACCAACTAGCACCTCCTTCTTACCTGCCATACTGATGATGACTTTCCCAACTGCCTTATCTGACTCCTCCCTTTGTGCTGGAGGCCTGTATACTACCCTGGTATGGATAGCGGCCCCAGAACCTGTCTCCTGGATAACACACAGCACCTCTAGCCCCAACTTTTTCTCCAGGTGCCCCTGTACCTCTGTGATCTTGATTTCCCCTCCCTCACATATAATAAAAAAAAAAAAAACCTACTTAGCCCGGTATGACCATGTCCCAGTCATGGTGCTCAGTGTACCATGCCTCTGCTATGGCCTCTAAATCCAGGTCAGCCTCTCTCATGATGGCTTCCAAGTCTGGAATTTTGTTTCCCACTGCCTTGGTGCATGTGGCTCTCCACATCTGATTCCTCCCCCTGCCTGCCTGTGTTGTTCCCTGAAGCTCCCTCTGACCCACCTGTTCCCTTTATACCTTCCCCATTCCCTGTCTCCTTCAGTTTTTTACCCTTGCCTACCTGATTTATACCTGTATTTCCTCCCGCCCTCTTGTCTCTCCCCCCCTCCCCACACCGCCTTCATGCGCCCCTGCTGTAGGAGAGTTTACTCTCCTCGGGCCCTCCCTCCCTGATGCTTCATCATCCGGTTGGTGGAATTGTTACCTCCCTTGGTTTTTCTGCTCCCCAAGCTAGTTTAAATGCTTATACAAGTAGCATTTAAACCTCCCAGCACTGTGGTCCCCTTCCTGACAGGACACATGCCATCTCTCTTATAGTAGCCCATATTCTCCCAGGCTTTTCCAAAGTCCCCAATGTAGCCGAAGCCTTTCTCCATACACCATGCGTTCAACTAGTTGTTAAATTCCTTTGTGTGGAGTACCCAGTTCTGGAGGCCGCACCTCAGAAAGCACATAAGACAGGGTGGAGATAATCCAGATGTAGGCAGCTTAAATGGTGCAGGGGTTGGACCAAAAGCCCTATGAGGAGAGACTGAGGGATCTCAACATGTACACCCTGTAATAGAGGAGAGCAAAGGGTGACATGATAGAGGCCTACAAGTACCTCACAGAGATGAACAGTGTGCAGGAGGGGAGTCTCTTTCAAATGAGAAAGAACAAAGTCCAAAAAGACCCCGGAGGAAGACTCTGACTTGAGTCGAAGCGCTGGGGTAGGCATTGCTAGCTTACAGGTCTGCTGTTAAGCACCTGTGATTTGTACTGCAATAGCACAATAAATTTGGATATATTTTCACAAGGATCTCGTGTGCCACTATTTTTTTTTTTTTTATTTGGACTTTGTTGCTTTGGGGCTGGCTGCCTCCTATATAGAGAGCACCAACCCTGCATTGCTCTCAATCGCGTACACACCTGCTTTGGATTTTAAATGAGAAAGAACACCAGGACCAGTGTGGGGGGGGGTGGCATGCAGTGAAGCTGGTGGGGTAAAGAGTTTAAGAGGAATGGAAGGAAGTACTACCACACTGAAAAGGCAGTAGACGTTTGAAACAGACTTGCCAGCAGAAGTGTTGTAGGCAGAAACAGTGGGAGGGCTTCATGGATACATGGGATAAACATGGGGTATTAGAAAACAGGCAGGGAGGAGGGAGGGATGCTGGAGACCAGTTATTGTCTGTGGAAAAGGACTCGGCAGGGAACATCTGAGCAGACTGGGTCGGCCAAGCGGTCCTTTTCTGCCGACAAATTCTGTGTTTTTACACTTGCCTCTCCCTGGCCATACATAGGTAGCACCTTGGCTAACGCTACTATGCATGCCACCTGTTCGAGGTCCCTTCCTAGCCACCTGAAATTACCTCTACCTTGTCCTTTGCCAGGTCATTTGTCCCCAAATAGACAATGATGTCTAGCTCCCTTCCCTCACCGTTGACCAAGCAATCCTCTGGATTTTTATTGAAACAAAAATAGTTTTCCGCTATTCCAGGGTTTTTTCCATCTTGCCCCTCCCCTCACACTCCGTATCTGAGGTTATCAGTGCCATCATATGGTATTTTACCGAGTTGATGGACAGAAATCAAGCATGGACACAACCACTGTCTGCTGCAGAAGTGAATAAAAGTAGCCGCAGATACTTAGGTACCCTACTGCAGTACTTGGGGCTGAAGTGCTCTAGAGAACTGGGGACCCTGCGTATCGACCGTAGTCACACCACCTGCATCTTGTGTGACACACAGGGCTTGGAATGCAAATGCGATTGTGGCATGGACTGCATAGTATTACTGCAAAACAGCTCGTGTATTTCAAACCACCCAACTTCAGAACTTGATAAAAGATTAGAAAATGGGCTCATCTGCTTTGTAGACAAATGGATTCTCTATCTTGCATGCACAGGTTGTAAAGGCATTGCCTCTCTCCATATCTGTATCACTGCTATGATGTGCGGAGCAGCGGGTCCAGATACAATAAATCACTCCATAAAGCACCAAGCTTTCCCAGTCGAGCCATAATATTACTCTGCTTCTGATATTCGTCTTGTAGTCTGTCAAATACTGGTGTGTGTTGTTTTCCATTTACACAGCAGTTCCACTCATCTCTCTTCAAAGTGCCCCAAACTGGACAAGGATAAATTAATGCCGCGCGTGTGTGTGTGTGTGTGTCTCTTTTCAGAACTAAGACACACTGCTGGACTGAAACACATGGCAGTATTAGACTGTTTCAGAGGATTAACTGGAGAGCAGCTGGCAGATTTTGCAGTCAAAATGAAAGCCTTTATTCCATTTACCCTGTGGAATACCTGATGAGCTCACTGCCCGGAGACAGACCATTCCTCTGAAAGGCGTATATTAGTTTCACTGCAAAACCTATACCCTATGCCGGAGTATGACGACTGAATGTGGGGGCTGGAATGCTGAGGTGCTGTCACTGTGGGGTGTGATGAGGCCCAAAGGCCAGGATTACTACATGCCACATGTGACATGCTTTCAGCAGAGTGTTGCCTTCGAGTTCAGTAAAGGAAATGGGTAGCATTCCTCTGAAAGGCGGATATTAGTTTCACTGCAAAACCTACCCTATGCCGGAGTATGAAGACTGAACGTGGGGGCTGGAATGCTGAGGTGCTGTCACTGTGGGGTGTGATGAGGCCCAAAGGCCAGGATTACTACATGCCACATGTGACATGCTTTCAGCAGAGTGTTGCCTTCGAGTTCAATAAAGAAAACCGGTAGCATTCCTCTGAAAGGCGGCTATTAGTTTCACTGCAAAACCTACCCTATGCCAGAGTATGAAGACTGAACGTGGGGGCTGGAATGCTGAGGTGCTGTCACTGTGGGGTGTGATGAGGCCCAAAGGCCAGGATTACTAAATGCCACATGTGACATGCTTTCAGCAGAGAGTGTTGCCTTCGAGTTCAATAAAGGAAATGGGCAAAATTGCAACTTTTACAGTTTGTATCTACTTATTCCACTGCTCTTTCTATTTTTTGTTTATCCACCTACACTTGGGCAGCCCCAATCCAGTATCTTGCCCCCAGCCCCATCACCCACTCACCGCAGGAGTTACCTTCCACCTCTTGTACCTCCATAGGAGGGTGGGTGCCTGGTTGGATTGTGGGGAGCCTGCGGAGCACGCTGTTATCCTGCCTGTGCTCAGAATTTTCCTGAGTGTTTTTTCTCCCCAGGCTGCCATGACACAGATGTACTGCGTGAAGATACAGTTTGGCTCAGTGACTTGCACCCCGCCAACCAGGAAGGTGACTACTGCAACACCACCCAGCTTCTAGTAGGTGGTGCTCAAGCAGCATGTTGCACTTGTCTTCCCTCCCTGAAGGAAGATGGCTGTCATGGGATGCTCAATCCCTCCTTCCCTGGCTGGACTTTGGCAACCTCAATTTGTTCCCGAACCTGGATAACCAGCATGGCTGGCAGCAAGGCCCCCTGCTTCAGCTTGCCATGCCCTTCGACTGGCTAGCTCTTTCTGTTTTTCAACTCGTGGTGCATTTTTTTCTGTCTCACCAGGTTTTTAAAACTAATTTTGTGTAGCTTGCTTGCCGATATATCAGTAGGGCTACTGCTTGGGAGGTTGGCAACCCAGGTTCGGGAACGAGCCTGGGTCATCGGGAGCCATCCGGGGGAGGGTGAGCAAACATAGTAGAAGACACTCTTCTCTGCTTGGAGGGGGGAGAGAGAGAGAGCAGCTGGCTCTACTGCAATACTGTGACATGGGTGACCACAAATGGCAGTGCAGTCAGAGCAGCTTCTTGGGGAGTGTTATGCCAGCTGGTGATATGCTAAGCATGCTTGCATGTTGGTGCATGCCCACCCTAGCAGCTGACATCCTGAGGGAAAGGGAATGAAAGCTCGGACAGACCTCAATCAGCTCATGATGACATTCTGAACATGCAGGCCCTGCAGTGGCAGCTTGGCCCTCCTCCGGATCTGGATCCTGTTCTGTGGTGGGAGTTAGAGAACACCACTGCCCCCGCTGTGGAGGTAACTGGAATCGATGTTGCATCCAGGAGAATGCGTGTGATGGGACTGGGGGGGGGTGGCATGATGGGGGCATGACTGACGACAAGGGGATTAAAAGAAAGTAAGTTGAAAACAAGTAAAAGCTGCTCTTTTTAAAACTCCTCTGTTGTGCCAGTATAGGTCTCCAACCAGTGACATTATCAGTTGCAGTCAGCCAGTGGCTGCTGGTACCGATACCACTACCTGCAAGGGCTGCTACATTTACAAACATGGAATCGCTCCTCAGTGTGCTAAAAAGAAAACTGTATTTATCTGACCCCCACCAAAATCAAAGCCCCCCGATTAGGCTTTTCACAAGTAAAAACATTTTTCTGCAGCAGCACTGCTTAATTTAACTTTGTAAGTACCATGATCAGGGAACATGACAGGTGCTGAATTGTGCCGTTTCAGGTTATAGTGCAGTTCCGCACCATTCACTTGTATGCTGTTCAATGCAGGTGAGCAGTGCGGAGCCACACTGTAATCTGAAATGGCACCATGCAGCGCCTGCCATGTTCCCTGATCATGGTACCCGTAAAGTTGCATTGAGCAGTGCTGCTGCAAAATTGTTTTAATTCATGAAAAGCTTTAATCGGCGGGGAGGCTTTGTTTGGGGGAGGGGTTCAGATAAATACTTTTCCTTTAATTTTCATCTAAATATCAACCTAAGTAACTAGCAATATTGATGTCAGGGCCACTGTCTGCTGGCGGATCCAGCAGTGAAGTGAAATAGCACCCACTGCTCCTTTAGGCCAGCCAGCAAACCAGAGCTGTTGTAACCTAATCTGAGTTTTTAAAGGGCACATTTTGTATTAGTCTGAGTAAAGTTGTGCCCTCTTGTCCTTCACATAAATGCTACACCCTTAAACAAATTTTGGATCTGCCAATGTCTGTCACTGGCTAATTGCAGCCGATGATATCACTGGCTAGGACACCACAGTATAATGGGGCTGCAAGGGGGCAGGGTTACATACAGAGCTGGTTTTAAAACACAGGCTAAAACAAAAAGAGAGACCTGTACAGCAAGGGAACTGCAGTTAAAGGGCAGGCTGTCACTTCAATATACATACTTTCTTAAAATAATAATGCTCCAGTTGTGATTTAGTGGAGAATGTGTTTTTTTTTTTCATTTTCAATTTCCTTCTCAAGGTTTATAACACATCTCAGTTGGCTAGCCTTGAAGTCTATATCAGAAGCACAGGCTTGCCCTTAACTGACCTTGTAGTGACTTTATGATGTCATGGTACTCCCCATTGAAATAGACTGCGAGGGCACCAGCAGCAGCAGTGAGACCGGCTGGGGACATTCAGATGCTTTTGAAAGGCACAGCGAAATATGTTCTTTATTATTATCTGAAATGTGTAGTTAACCTATATCAGGGGAATTAAGGAAAAACACATTGGAAACATTAAAATAAATAATTTCCAGCTTTTTAATTTTATAGGTTACTGCCTTTTAGGTCAGTATGAACTGGGAATACTGGGAAGCTTTTCTTCCCCTTTAAGCAGCACTCAGTCAATGACCTGAGGCTCTCCGTACAGAACCGTCCATGCGAGTGAAGTATAATGCAGAATGCCGATTTCTGTCAGTGTTTTTTAACTTTTTATTTATGCAGTTTGTAAGAAAAATCTTACAAAAAAAAAAGGGTACACAGACATGTAGACAGTATACATTCTCTTAAAAAGGAGAAAATAAGATTCTCCCCATTTGGCATAAAGATATCCCAGAACATATCACCTTATCAGCATACAGTGGAAACTGTCAATCAATCAATCAAAATCTTTATTTATCCAGGCGAGCATCATTTAGCAAGGTTCATTTGCAAGATGGACCTGGTTATAACAAGGTCAAGGTACAAAAGGAAAAACCATACACACACATATACATACAGTACAATATATGCATATGCACGTCATGGTGCAAAGTAAAAAGAGCTAAAACACGGGTGAACATATCTATAGGTACACATACATAGCTACAGTAATGTTGAGCTTATCTCTGCCGTCCCCCTTTTTTTCCAGTTGCAGTGAACAGGAACATCATGGTGAGAAAAAGGAAGAACTTGGGGAGAATAACAGTTCTGTATGGACAGATTTTGATTCCTTAGGAGTTCTCACTGCCAGTAACCAGGATGGTATCAGGTGTGCAAGGGAGGGGCAGAGGGACTATGAAGGAGGTGGATAACTAGCTGGGATTAGGTGTTATAGGTAAGGAGTGGAGGTTGACCTATGTGAAGCTAAGAAGAGGACTGTCGAGCTCAGTCCGCTATCAGAGATGGGGGACATCCACTATGTAGGGGAAGGGAGGATAATAGCAGATGGATATCAGAGCAGGATAGTGAAGCTAAAGGTCAGAATGAATTTCACTTGGAGTGTAAGTATACAGATGGAATTCATTGGGAAGTGAGTAGAAAGGGTGATAAGACATTGTCAGCGCATTATGGCCAAGGAGATGTAATGAGCATAGACAAGACTATGGTCATGGAAAACAGTTGCAAGGTTCCTTAATAAGGTGGGAGTAGAGTCTTGAAGGTGGTCACACTGACAGGAGAACTCGGTTTCAGTGCTTTCTGAAGTTTGTTCCACAGAGAGTACATGAGAAAGCTTATGGCCACTCTACCAAAGCGAGATTTAACTCTGGGGGGGGGGGGAGACTATGAATAAGATGGATGAGTAGCTTCTCAAGGCATACTTGCCTAGCTGGTACAAGAGGAGGCAGTGTACGATATATTGGGGAAGCTTGTTTGAAATAGCTCTGAATGTCCATAGAGCAGCATTTCTATTCCATCTATACTGTAGGGAAGGCCAGCCCACACCTGCCTACAGGGAGAAATGGTGCGTTGTTAAGAGGGAGTCCCGTAATGAACCTTAAAGCTCTGTAATAGAGAATATCCAGTTTTGCAAGATAAGAGGCAGGACAGTGACAATACAGGAAGTCTGCGAACGGGGAGAACATAAGACAAAAATATAAATTTACATTCCAGTTTTACCATATGGACCCATTTTAGGTCTCTAATCTCCCCCATAAAATAGTAGCATTTATCATTCTAAAATAGTATCCCCAAGACAGATCTAGGTAGGAATAAAGAGAATTACAGTTTAAAAAAATCCTATTACTAAATAACTGCCCCCTTATTCCCAAATTATTAAACTTCTGACTTAGTTATAAAACTATATTAAATCGCACTGTAAAAGAAAAGAATCAAAATGATTACATTCACATGCTATTAAAGCAATTTAAATAAAATGATATGCAAAGACAGTGCTAGAAAACTGGGCAGGTTGCCCCTTACGGCACACGCCCCGAACAGATGTAGCATGTAAAGTCCTGTAAAGTGTCCAGACCGAAAGTCATTGATGTGTCTGAGCTGCAAGCTCAATACCAGATATCAGCAGATCTGTAACCATGAAAAGCAGCCCCACATTTCAACCAGCTACTAAACTGTAAAATGGGGACCCAGTCCACTGAAATTAAAGATCTAAAACCCTGAGTCTTTTGATGAATCTTCAGCTTGCTTGCATTCCACAGTGCCATCAACCATTTTCAAAATGGAATAAAAGTCTGCTTGCCAAATGTCCGAAAGTACAATAGCCGCAAACCCTACTGAACCTCTTAAGCATCCAGATCATTACCTTCTGCAGGAGCCAAATGCTGCGGAATCCTCTGCACCAGATTATCAGCCTCCTTAACATCGTGAGACATAAGCTCTGTCCTTCAACAAAATCGTAAGCTTGGCTCGCAGAAGCAATTGATGTGGCAACTTCAGATCACAAAGCACTCCCCGAGTCCAATCAAATGCCTTTCTTCTGAGATATTTATTGTAGGATGGGTCTGGAAAAAGTGATATCACCAACCTGCCATACTTCAAATTTCTACTTCTTCTGGTAATTGTTAGCACCAAATCCCTGTCACCTGCCCAGTTAAAAAACTGTGAGGAGCGCTCATCTCAGCTGGCACTCTCTGCAGTGATATGTGGTAGGCCTTCTCGCGTGCAAAGGGTAGCTCCACGCAACATGCACCAGGGGAGAGCAGGCCTCCACTGGCTCAGGTCTCACTGAGTCCAGATGCCGGGATGAGTGGTTGGGGGAATGGTCGGCCTCTGGGGGGCTGGCCATGGATCGCTCGCGGCTCGATTCCCTTTTGGAGAACTGGCCAACCCCTGTATCAAGGCCTCAGCTATATGCGGGGGCCTACATTGGTGGTTTCTTCGAGGGCTTAGAAGGGTGCAGCCTCGGCTTCTAGCACTGATTCTTATGTTGGTGAGCAAGGTCGAACCGCTGTTGCTGCAAAGTCCCCTTCCGATACCGCTTTTGGTGTCGGGATGGGTAGAGTGGCCGTGGTTGCCTCTCTCTGGATCGCCATGCTCTCCTCCTTGGATTCAGAAGATGATCGAGCTGATCTGTGTTGGCAACTGAGCTCTCTGGAGCAATGGTTGCTCCCCAGGATCCACAGGAGGTCTTTGTCCATGAGTTCCATTCATAGGGTCAACACCGTATGCGACAATGCCCTTTTCTCTGTTGGCGCCACACTCAGTGCCTCTGAGGACTCTGGTGCCATCTCTGGTACCACTTTGGGTGACAGTGTTGCTTGCGGTGCTGTGCTCGATCCAGTGCCACAGTCGATGACATTGCCGCTCCTGGCGATGGTGCCGCTTTTGGTATTGGTGCTAGTTCATGGGTTGGGGCCATGGTCAGCACTATCCCTGAAGTTGCTGCCACATTTGAGGTCGACGCCATGGCCAGCAATGATGTTGATGCTGCTTCTGGTGATGGTGCCGCGGTATGTGCCGCCTTGGGTGACAGCACAGCCTCGGGGGCTGTCCCCTTGGGGGACACAGGCTTTGGTGCTGAGTCGGTTTTCGGTGTTGACACAGAGTTCAAGGGGGAGTCAGAGGCTGACCCTGGTGCCGCTTCTCTCTTTCCCCCCACCGAGAGTGGTGGCCATGGTGGGACCACTCTCGACAGGCAGGTCTCGGTACTTTGAGCCAGGGGGAGGGGCTGGGGGCCTGGTTGGCCTCCCACTCTGCCTTGGTAACTTCGGTCACCCCAGGGTGGAGTCAGTGTGCTGGGCCAGGCACCCCCTCCCCATCTAGGGGTCAGAGTCCTGCAGTGGGTGGGGACAGGGGCTGTCCTTCTGGGGCTGCACAGCTCCAGTCTCTTCACCAGGGGTCTTCTCCCTGAGGGCTTCCCCCTGCCAGCTCGTGGAGGTTTGAGCAGCAGGTGGGGTCTGGGCAGCACACCCCCATTTCTTGAAAGGGGTTCCCCGCTTGTGCCCAAAGTCCTGACAGAGGGGATTTGGTCTCTCAGGACCATTCTGACCAGCCTTCTTCCCCTCTGCATCCTCCCCCCTTCTCCTGTGTCTCTCCAGTCCCTTGGTACCTCTCACTTGGGAGCAGTATAGGGTGACAGTGAGTGCTTTCCCCATCTATTTCAGGGCCATGGATGAGATGGTGTTCGCATCTCCTCTTCCTGCACCGATGTTCCTATGCAGAGCCCTTCCACTTCATCAGCTTTCTCCGACGAGGAAGAGGACTTCACCTTGTACCAATCTTCTGATGCTGACTTCACGGAGTATCAGCGGTGCCTGGTGATGATGATGGAGGAGCTCAGTCTTTCCTCTACAGCTCAATGCAGTCCTGTGCATGCGACGATGGTGTTCCTTGGGGAGTACAGCCAGGAATCACTGGTGAGCCCTCCATGGCCTCTGCCTTTTATGGAGGAGTCGCACATTGTCTGGCAGTTCCCTGCCTCCGCTTCCCTGGCCCCTGGGGACTGCCAACATAGTTATTATGCTGCTTTGGGGTCTCCAGGATCTTTGCCTCACCCCACATTGGGCTTGGAATGACTGTATACCCCTTCTGGGCATCTACACCCAACAAGAGACTGTCCTCCAGATGTAGACTCTGCGGAGTTTGATCATTGGGGCAGATGAGTTTTCACCTCGCCGCATCTCTTGCTCTTCATCGCTCCTCATCAGACACACATGGTGGCATATGAATGGCCCTTGTAGGCTTCATTGGGACAAATCCTGGTGCCAGTGCCTGATAGCAAGGCAAACAGGTGGGCCATCACTATTTCCATGGGAGTCTGGGAGCTAGCGAGACACCAGGCGCAGGTATCTTATGATGTCAGTGTGGTATCCTCCAGGATTGTGGGATCTGCGGTTTGCATTAGGTGGATGACATGACTTTGCCTTTCCCATTTGTCATCCTTGGCCCAACATATAGTGACTGCCTCACCTTTCTGGGGAGCCAGGTTTTCCTTTTGCAGGGCCAGGCGAGAAATGTTGGGGCGCCCTCCCTCTCCTGCAGGTCAGAAGGCACATCCTGGCTTTGAACAGTAGCTGGTCTAACCAGATCTATGATGGGCCCTCTCCTTTCTTGAATCCCCCATGAGAGGCTGAAGGCTATCTAGCCTTTAGAGAGTACTCAACCACCAGTGATGAATTGTGAAGATTGATAGTTAAGATATGAAAATTATGTACCTACCATAATTCTTGATCTTACTATATACTGTATCTTCACCATTCATCACTGCTTCCCACCCACCATCCCCTCTTGATCTTCAGCTTCTGGGCAGTGCCTCCTCCCTGCTTAACCCCCCACCACCACCACCACCAATTGAGGCCAATTATGAGCAAAGTCTCACTGGTACTGCCAGACTCCCTGCCACTTCTTGGAAGCATCAAGGGCCCACTATGGGGGAAAGGGCAAGCAGGAGCTCTTGCCCTCTGGCTCCCTGGGGCCCTCTTGACAGCTAGGAAAAGTCCTTTAGAATCTCTCTGTCCGAGAGTCCTGTCTCAGGTTTCAATCTCCGGCTAGATGCCAGCTGTCTAGCAAATGCCCTTCTGCTGGAACCTGGTGCTGAGGACCCTCTCTTCTCCACAGAAGTCTTTCGACTTCTTTCTTCCCTTGCAGGGGACATAGGGCTGGGTCTCTTATTCACATTCAGTCCCCTCAGACTTCCCAGGAGTTCGGAACCTCGCTTAGGTCTTCCTCTTTTGTTAAATTACCTTCCCGGTGGTGCTAAATATAAGAATTTTTATCCTCTTACACCCCGGGATTTCCCATGGGCACCAAGGTGAATTTTTGCTTGAAGATGGGCGCTCTCCCACCTTCCTCAGGGGGAAGGTGCAAAGGAACAGATTGGGATCGTGTGTCTCCTCCCTGGTGGACCTAGGGTTGACTCCTGTACTGTCGGCCAGTGACACCTGTCAGACTCTCTTGCTGGTGGGGAGGGGAGGAGGTCAACATCCTCTTGGGAAATCCAGTTTTCTGGGTTCAACCCCCTCTTCATAGACTCTTTCCCAGTCAAAAAAAAAAAAAGCAAGAAGGTGTTGATGAAGGAGTTAAGCTCCCTCTTGGTCCACAGGGAATTCTGGAACACCTTAAATGGATGCTCTTCTTCTCCCTCCATCGCCCTCCCTTCCCCTCTCTTCTCCTTCTTCCTCTTCCTTCCCTAGCCCGCCCAGAGGTTGGGGTCCACCCCTCAGAAACCTGCTAGGAACCAACCTCTGCTCTTCTGGCTGGCTTATTACCTTTTCCAGTTTATATCCTTTCCTTTTCCTGTCCCTTGGGCTCTCTTGCCCCACCCTCCTACCCTTGTTTTCTCTGTCTCTTCTCCGGCGAGCAGAACTGAGGTGTTGGAGGGGCTGGCAGTAGTTACTGGTCAGCTTCCATAAGCGCCGCTTGACCATTTGCCGCAAGGGCGGCTTCATTCTTGACATTGGTCCTCCTCCTCCTAGGAGGGAGAAAGTTTTTAAAGCTAAAAGGCTTCCCGTTGGGTCCTAGATCCTCTGATATAGTACCCACCACTGATGAATGGTGAAGATATACAGTAAGATCAAGAATTATGGTAAGTGCGTAATTTTCATTTCTGTTTTTCTTGCTTGGTTGTTGGAATAGATGTCAGGGAAAAGCATGATTCTGCTGCTTTCCCACACTGTCCCCCTTGCACCGTGCTGCTTGTAAGGGGATATGAGCTTCTGGGTTAGAAAGAGTGGTGATGGCTGTTACTGTACTTTGCACTCCCCCCCCCACACGATCTCTGTCTCATGGGGTGAGCAAAAGCTTTCAGGACTTTAATCCCAGAATCCAAGTCTCCACTTTTGCATGTTCTCGGATCTTATTCCAGCCTAGGATTGAGGACTTCATTTGACTCCTTGCCCTGGAATGACAAAAAAAACACCATATACTGTGTACACACACACACACACACACACACACACACACGACACAGTGGGGCTTAATTCCTTTAGTCTTGGGACAAAAGCAGACCACAAGTTGTCAGAAAAATTACCTCCCCACCCTGAAGTGGTACCTTCAGGTCTTGTTGGGCGTAGTCTGGGAAACACCAGCACTACTCTCATGTGTGTTGATCCTGGCCTGTAGATCGTTGTGCTGCATTACTCTAACATGGACTGGTCCTGGCCTGTGGAACAGTCTGTCCCTGTACTACTCTCACCTGTGCTGGGCCTGGCCTATGAAACATTCTGTCCTGCACTAATGTGTGCTTGTCCTCACCTGTAGAACGGTGTGTCCTGTACTGCCCTCACGTGTACTGGTCCAGACTTGTGGAACATGCTGTCCTGCACTACTCACATGTGCTGGTCCTCACATGTAGAACATTCTGTCCTGTACTGCCCTCACGTATTCTGGTCCAGACTTGTGGAACATGCTGTCCTGCATTACTCACGTGCTCTGATACTCACCTGTAGAACATTTTTTTTTTTTTTTTTTTCTATTTGTACTCCTCTGGTCGGCCGCCTCCATCCGACTGACCCCTCAAGCCCTGTCACCCAGAATCGCTGGAGCTTACCTTGTACCTGGCCTGGGAGTGGAGCCTGCAGGTAGTCGGTCATCATCCTGCTTGCTGCCGGCATTTTCTACCTCTAGTTTTCACCCAGGAGCCCCGAGTAGCTGTGTGCGCATGGAGGTGCGCGATGCGCCTACAGCCCGGCACCCTTCTCCCACCCCATGGCTCAGCACCGCCCCTGAGCCCATGCAACTCCTAGTCTCCACTAGGGTTACCATTAGCTGAGGGATGCCGCATCACCTCCCTTGAGAGGAGAGCATGCCTGTTGGCAGCCCAATCCATCTCTGCCCCCCACTGCCAACCTCTGACGGTCCGGGCTTGTTACCGAACCTGGGTCACTGGTGTTCCGTGAGGTAAGGCGTCCAGCCCCTCAGCACCACTGGGCTGACATACCTATAGAACATTCTGTTCTGTACTGCCCTCACATGCACTGGTCCTCACCTGTAGAACATTTCTGTCCTAAACTGCCCTCACATGCTGTCCTGCACTACTCATGTGTGCTGATCCTCACCTGTAGAAAATTCTGTCCTACACTGCCCTCACATGCTCTGGTCCTCACCTGTAGAACATTCTGTCCTACACTGCCCTCACATGCTCTGGTCCTCACCTGTAGAACATTCTGTCCTACACTGCCCTCACATGCTCTGGTCCTCACCTGCAGAACATTCTGTCCTACACTGCTCTAATGTGCTCTGGTCCTAGCCTGTGGACCGTTGTCCTGCATTACCCTTATGTGCACTGATCTTCTAGGAATCAATCTTCACCATTGATTCACACTCATGGGTCTGTGCCGGATGCACTAGGACCCTGTGGGAACCAGAATTTTCAGTTAGGGCTGGTGCCAAGGCAAGCTGTGTACATGCATGGCAACGTGAGAGTGGCTTACGGCACCAGCCCTCAACCACCTCATTCCCCCCACCCCTGACATAGAGTGCACTTCACTGACAATGTTGCTCATCTGCTGGGAGTCAGAACTTCAAGTCTGTATGACAACAACATTCGGTTCTTCTCAGTTTTAGTTTTTAAAGCTAGAGTTTGTTATTTTTGTCAGTTTAGTGATTTCACAAGAATATTTCTGTCCATTTTCTCTCAGCCCTGTTGAGTTCTACATGTGACAGCTATGCTGGATGACGGTAGGGAGCCTTGCAAGCAGGTTGCTCTGGCAGTGGGGCCGGGTCTGGTCCACTTTCCTGTCTGCGAAGGGTTCTGACTACAGACAGTCTTGTGCTGGGGAGGAAGGACAGTCCTCTGAAGCACAAAAGGACAGGTACGTTCCCGATTCTGGTCGGGTTCTTGGTGTCACTCAGTCTGGAGAATGGGAAGAAACGGTACCACTTGAGGTTGCTCCTGGGAGGTCTGCGATACCCTTGGTCTTCTGGGGCTGTGGGCTCTTGGCGGTGCCATCAGCTGCGCCAGGGGTCTCTGATACTGGAATGTCAAGGTCTCGGGCCTGGAATCCCCCTCTGTCCTTAAGTGGGGACACCAGTGGGCAGTTCCACCCTTCGGCAGCTCTTTGGAGCAGTGGATACATTGTCAGGCTTGGGTGTGTTTGTTTGTGGGTCCAGTCACTGGCCTTTTGGGGTTGGTGACATTGGACCCATGGGCAAGGCCCTCCAGCTGGGTAGACTGTTTAGCTCCGGCAACAGCCTTCTGCCCTTGCCAGGAACTGCACCACTAACTCCTGTCCCACTGGTCGCACCTCCACCTTGTGCAACTTGGTGGAATCAACCGGGTACCATTGCTGGTCAGTGCTGACTGAGTCGTTGGTGCTATGTTTGGTTCTGACATTGATGCCGGATTTGGGCCTTTGGAGGCCTGACCTGGTGCTACTTCTAGTGCTTGTCCTGGCGCCAGGTTGGTATCATGTTGGCGTCATGTCAACATTACTTGTGTGCCTGGTTTGGAGCTGGTCCCAGTGCTGGGTCGTTATCAATGCTAGGTCAGCACCAGAGTTTCTCAGCACTGGGGATCTCCTAGCACCATATTCAGTTCCTTTCCGGACACTGCCCCAGCAGTGCTGGTCCTGGCACCATGTCGATGCCAGATCAGTGCCTGGGATCTGCTGACGCAAGTTTCAGTTCCATTTCTGGTGCCAGCCTTAGTAGTGCTGGTCCCAGCACCATGTGTGACATCATGTGGGGCACCATGTCTGGTGCCATCTCCAGTGCTGTGTCTGGCACCATGCTAGTCGCTGTGTCCAGCCCCCTATTTGGCACCATGTCTGGTGTTGAGTCAGCCCCAGAGATTCTCAGCTTAGAGGGCCTGCAATCCACCCTTCTCTATGTCCACTCTCTGGGCAGGATATAGAGGAAGATGAGTCTGATCCCGACCTCATCTTTTCTGAAGGCGGCGACGATGACTTCTTCGCCTGGACTCTTTGGACCCAGGCCATCCTGCTGTGCCTCAGGATATGTTTCTTGAAGTTTACTAGCTCCAAGGGCATTTTCTTCTCTATGTCTATTCCCTTTGGCACAAAGCTGGAAAAAAAACATACAAAAAAGGGACCATATACAGAGTTTAGGCCAGCAGTTACCAGTTCTAGTTATTTCTTTCAGGATCGGTCAGCTCCCAGGATATGCAGGCTTCAAAATTCTGCCCTTTGCACCCTCCTGGGCAAGATGCCTTACACGACTTGCAGCGCACCTGAGAAAATTAGGATTCCAGGTTTACCCTTACCCGGACGGTTGACTGATAGCCAGTTGATCTGTCATCAAGGCAAAAGTCAGGTAGCGTAAGACAACCAGGAGCAGTTATCAAATTTGAAGCAACTTTTTATTAGTATTAATACAATTAAAAATTCCCAGCTGGTTAACTTCCCGACTAGATCTGACTACAAAACGGAATCAAGCAGCCTACTGGATTGGGTCCTAACCAGCCATCCTGATCACATTACTAACACTACAGTCCTCCTGGATGAGCTCAGTGACCATTCCCCTGTCATCGCGAATGGACAAACAAATTCTGCAAACCTCCACCAAAGATCATCACCAGCAGGGTCCTAGCACAGGGTCATCTTGAATCCCTCAAATCCCTCCTTAGAGTGCAAGATTGGACTCCCATTGAAAAGTACGAAGGATGTCAACACGGCACTTGATTATTTCATCAACACCTTTAATGCTGCCTGCGACTCCCATGCACCCCTAAAACAGCAGAAAATCAAAGGCCCTTGCAACCCCTGTCTCTCTGCAGATTTATTAGCGTGTATGAAGTGTAGGGACCACCTCTGGCATGGGGCTTGAGCCACCGGCACGCAATCAGACATTCAAAAATACGAAAGAGCGTGAAATGATTGCACAAGGTCCATCCACCTTGAAAAAAATAAGTACTACAAGGGAGTGCTTACTGACGCATGGGGCAGTGGTAAAGCTTTCTGGAATAATAGCAAAGAGGTCACAGGGAAAAACCCGAAAACATCACCTACTTTACTTGACGTTGATGGGAGTACAACTCTGGACCCCTAACTATTTCCAGTACCTTTAATAATGCATTCATGGACCTTAGCAGTGTTCTTCTGCCTGCCTTTTTTTTTTTTTTTGCACTTTGTGTTTATTGTTTTAAGTGAAACATATACATCACTCCTCATGCAGGACAATATGACGTGAATAAAAATGCAATAAATTGTGATAATCATAGTTGCCCCCATATTCTTTTACAATAGGAGTGAGGGGTGTCCATAATTTAATGTCCAATAATTGTCCAATAATGCTAGCCATCTCAGCGGCTTTGGAGTATCCTTGTTTAGGTAGAATTAGAAGACATCGTCAAGGCATTCTCTGAGGAATGCTGTTTATCCATGTTTACAAGAATGTTCAAAAATAGGAAAGTACATGCATATCATAACTTCCCATAGTCAGTTATATAATCATTAATGTATTCATTTAGCAACCTACAGGCAAAAACGATAATTTAAAATTTATACACAGCAAATGGGCATGAATATAATTAAATGCAGAACATCTTAGAACTAACAACACTTTGCCCCCCCCCCCCATCACTGTCATGCCGAGAAAAAGAATGAGGGCTGCACTAAAGCAGATCCTCACAGTGGGTCTGTACAACCAGCATACATACCCTTTCCTAAATTATCGGCCTAGCACTCTGCATGACTTGAGGGTAGAGGGTCACAGGGACTTTGTTAAACCTGGTCCCTAGTTGCTCTGAGTAGTGGGCTAACTCTATCAACAGGGAGACAGAAAGAAAAGCCAGCCAAAACCGCTCTCTCAGTCCTCTGAATCCTCCTCCTCATCTGCTAGAGCAGTTTCTCTGGTAGCAACCTCCTTCTCCATTTTTTCTAACCATCTCTCTGTGTTGGCAGAGTTGGTAAACTGCCAGGACTTTCCCCCATATATAATCCTGAGTCTCGCCGGTAACAGGAAGTAGTGAATCACCCCCAGTGCAGTGCTCTCGGCCGCTGTCGGATCCCATCAAATCTTTTCCGACGGGAACGGGTCTGGAAGGAGAGATCCAGAAATAATTTTATATCCATATCATTGATGGCCAGTGGATGTGCTGCTTTCGCATGGGAGATCCCAATGTCAACTCCAGTTGTTTGCACAAGAACTGTGCGGTAAGTTGCGATTAGTAGGCCGTGACTCTGGGGTTAATTCTGTGTTTTCCAATGATCCCTTAACCTAAATCTGACGGTACTGGGATGGCTGCTTGCATCCATTTCTTTAAAATTGGCAATAAATTAAGGCCTTCTGCACCTTCTGGGACTCCAGCCAGGCGCACATTTTTTGCTCGGGCCTCATTCTCTAAGACCTTGAGCCTGCCACGTAGTCGCACGATCTCCTGAGTTAGTCTGGTGACTGCCGCCTGAGTAGTGATCAACCTTTTCTCACTTTCTGCCACAGTAGAAGGAAGTTTGGTAATGCGTTGTGCTTTTCTAAGCGTGATAGAGTTTCTTCAATTTTAGCATCCATTGCTTTCACTGTAGTTAGGATTTGATGCCATGGAGGAGCATTGGCAGTCTCGACCAGGTTCTCACCCTCAGGAGCTGGAGGTTCCTTGGCCTTGGCTGTTTTCGCTGCATTCGTTTTAGATGGAGCTGCCGCTGTGTTCTTCTTCCCCATTACAATTTTGGTATCTTCTAGTTGCTGCTGACTTCTCCAACTAAGGTTTCTCAATGTTTTTTGATTGCTTCGCTCAGTATGCCCACGTACTGCGACAACAAAACAACGAACTACAACCCTGTCAGCAGAATCAACACTTTGCCGACAGTTCGCTGTGTTGGTGTACCCGAGACAGAGGCACACTGTCTCATGGTCCTGCACCCCCAACCCGAATCAACTCTTGACTGTAGTTGATAATCCTAAAGTTGGGGGCAGGGACCCCTAGCATGGGAGGCTGGGGGCAAACCCCTGAAATTAAAAAAAAAAAAAAAAAAAGGATGTCGACATGATTCCTGTTGGCAAGATGCCGGTTGACAAAAGGGTTGTCAAACTGACATCGTAGAACCGCTTCGCTCTAGGTTGCCAAAATCAACAGTTTAATAGAACTGATCTACAGAACCGTCATGAATTGCTTCCTGCCAGGAGATTGGCTCTCTAGCACCCCCCACCTGACTTTTTTGATGCAGATGTCACCCCATCCAATCCTGTAAGCTCTCCCCAACAACCAGTCACCCCCCCCCACTCTACTTCAAAGAAGTTTCGTTGCATGAAGCCCAAAAATATATTTGTGAAGCAATTGGTAAATCTAGACACAGTGGAGACTCTCTTGACCTCAATCTGCTGTCCTTCACCCTTCAGAAAGTGTTAGTGCCATTAGCCTCTCACTCAGACTCTCACAGTTCCCCAATAAATGGAAATCAGCCATGGTTACCCCGGTCTACAAAAGTGGAGACAGGACTCTTTTCGTGAACTACTGGCCTGTCTCCATATAATCACCTCTCCCTAAGGCTCTTGAACACACTGTAGCTAACCAGCTTACTAAATTTCTTGACAAACTCAAGATCCAGTGCACCCAACAACATGGGTTCAGAAAAGGGCATATGGCCCTTATGGAATTCACAAGTTCTATACTCACCTCCCCTGGACCATGGTCAATTAGTTGATGATGCCTTCATCGACTTGACAAAAGCATTCAACACGGTCCATCACCCTCTGCTATTGGAACAGCCACTATTGCAGGGCTGTCCTCTGACTCACTGCTTGGTTTAAAAGTTATCTGGACAACTGCACTCAACAAGTCAAAATTGTCAATGTCCTCTCTGACTCAAGACCTGTTTGCTCTGGGGTTCCTCAAGGGTCCATCCTGGGCCCACTCATATTAAGTCTCTTTCTAAACAGTTTCCCAAGCTCCTGCCCTAAACAAATCATACTCTACACAGATGATGTCGTAATTTACACAACTCACCCCAAGCCTATACCCATTGAGAACCAGCTACAACTCGGATTTGCCTCGGTAGAGAAATGGTTTAGTCATCACAAGTTGATACTAAACCGTAAAAAAACAAACAACAAAAAAAAAAAACTAAGCTTATGCTCTTCAGCAGCTCCCATAACAAGCACAGAAAACATCCTCTGACTATTACTAACTGCATTGGTACTGCCCTCAAACAATTCTTTAAGTATCTTGGAGTCACCATAGACAGCAACCTGTCATATGGGGTGCATATAGATGATGTTGCTAAAGCTGTAAATATTCGTATTGGTCTACTGTACAGACACAGGCGATCTCTGACCCCTGAAGCCTTAAGGATAGCTGTACAGAGCTCTCTTATTTCTCTAATTGACTATGGACTGATCATCTATGGCTCTGCGATTGATACTACCCTGCGGCGCATCTCCACTGCTCTTAACAAGGCATGTCATCTCTTCTCAGGAGCCCACCATCTCACCCACACATGTGACCTCTGTGCCCTAACCGGTTGGCTACAACTTAAAAATCCCATCAAATACCAAACGTGCCTGATGGCCAAGAAAATAACCTTAGGCCTCTTGCCACCTGGCATACAAGATCTTCTAAGCCCCCTCATAATCCATGCCGTACCCAAGGTTCTGAATATCGGCTCCTACATGTCCCTCATTGTTGAACCACCCAGAGGCAAAGACTGTTCGCCTACAGGGCCCCCCTTTGGGTCAGTGCTTTCAACAGTGACATTGCCTCCGAAACTAAGATGGGCCTGTTCAAATCCAGGCTTCGGTCACTACTCTCTACAGCTAGCACCTGTGACTGTCTCTCTTAACCATGTTTCCCCAAACCTTGACCTCTTTCATAGTAACATAGCAATCTTGCCTCCTACCCATCCCCCCTGCATTCCCTTACCTCTCGCCACCCTTCCTCCCCCACCTCTCCTGACGTCCTCCACTCCTACCCCTTCCTTACTCTTCCCAGCCCACCGTTCCACATCTCTTCCTACACACTGTGCCCTGTTTGTCTCGACAAAGCCTGTTGGCCAATATCCATGTACTGTGTGCATTTTCCTGTGCCAGAAACTGATTAGCATAATGTGTCTCTGTTGTTTTACATTGAAAGCCCATTATGATTTTGTGCCCATTGTGATTTTGGTACTTTCTGTTTACACTTTATTGTACCATACTTTACTGTCCTGTTTAATCTATTGTCCTTTCTACTGACGTGGAGCCATTGTAAAAGAGCTCTTAGCTCAAAAGTATATGTAATCCGAGACTTATATAAAAAAAAAAAAATAAAGAAAATTGTGCAGGATAGCTCTTATACAGGCAGTTCAGACAAAACAGATTTCTTCATCTGAGGGTATCTCTAAATCTAAATCTCTCTCCAGTAGAAGATGGCTGTCTTTATATATAATTTCTTTACCCGACAATTAACTTCTGCATCCTGAGCTTATTAAGATACCTCCTGTTTCTTACAAAATATGTCAGAACTTTGTCAGTTTATTTCTTTGCAGGTGCAACAAAATAGAACACTGTATCCCAGAACTAATCTCCTGTTGACAGCTCTGCAAATTAGGTTGTGGGGGTCAAACTGCATCTCAGCGTTAACCTCCTGAGTTCTAAATAGCTTTTTGCAGTCATTTCAACAATATAACTATATGCATTTTCAACCCAAAGGGTCCAAGTTTCACACAAAGATTCACGTATAAGTTTATAACCACAGATAAGCAAGGGGGAAGAAAAGATAGAAACAGCAAATGAAGCAGGGAGGTAGCGGGAGGAGGAAAATTGTGAGACTGTCAGCGATCAGTTCCTTGGTCTTGCAAGAAAATCTGATTGCACAATCAGACAAGAGACAGAAAAGGAGAGGCTAGAACAGATCCTTGCTTTAAACCGTTTCTGCATAACAAATGAAACAGGCTGTTATTCAACCCCATCGTATCATCTAGCCACAAAATGGAGCAAGCAGTGGCCATGGCCTTTCAGTTCCTTTCCTCAATTGGAATTATACTGAATCTAGAAGTCTCAGCTCTCACCCTTGCAGCAGCTGCTCTTCATAGGAGCCCTTCTGGATACGACCAAGGCCCTGCCTTCCTTCCAGAGGGCAGAATGCAGATGATCCTGCAGACATATGCTACTTTATGCAGCACAAATCTATTTAAGCCCACTTCATGCAATGCATGCCGGGTCTGATAGCAGGTGACTGGTCACTTGCATGGTGGTCAGTGGAGGACAGTCTCCTCCAGGGCTTTCCCATTGTCCCTGCCGGCACCTCGGGTGAGTCTCACAGTTCGATCACTTGCATGATGGTCAGTGGAGGACAGTCTCCTCCAGGGCTTTCCTATTCTCCCTGCCGGCACCTCAGGTGAGTCTTACAATTCGATTACTTGCATGGTGGTCAGTGGAGGACAGTCTTCTCCAGGGCTTTCCCATTCTCCCTGCCGGCACCTTGGATGAGTCTCACAGTTCGATCACTTGCATGGTGGTCAGTGGAGGACTCGATATAGATGCCTCCCCATTGGGGTGGGTAAACTACTGTATTGGTTCCAAACACAAGGTGTCTGGAACCTGTCAGATTCTCATCTTCACATCAGTGTGTTGGAGATGAGAACTGTTTTTGTGTGGCCTGTAAGCCCTAGTGGATCTTGTCAGCTACAGAACAGTCCTCCTCCAGACAGACGACATTCTGTGATATATTTCTTCAGCAGTGAAGAGCACACTCTTAACCCTGTCTGCAGAGATGCTGTGAGAGTGTGGGAAGGGGGACTGGAGCAGGGGATCCTGCTCCAGGCCATTTATCTGCCAGGAGTCCAGAACACTTCGGCAGGTGAGCTGAGCCAAAGAGAGGCCATCCTCACATATGCTCAATAGCTCCAGACTTCATGTGATTGCTGTTTGATGAGTGGAGCACCCCAGATGTGGACCCTTTTGTGCCCCCACTCGATGAACTGCCTAGATTCTGCTTCAGAAGGCCAGGACATGGCATTTTCTGTCAGGATGCATTTAGAATGCAATTCTGTATGCATTCCGTCCAATCCCCCTCGTGTAGAATGTATTGCTCAAATTGGAGGTGTAAAGGGCAAAGATAATTCTCATCGCCCCCTGCTGGGCTTGATGGATATGGTTTCCTCAGTTGAACAGATTGTCAGCAAACCGAGGATACTTGCACTCAGGTTGGACTTGTTGATTCAGAGTCACCTGGTTCATCCTATCCTGCACTACCTTCACCTTCAGGCCTGGCTCCTGAAAAGATAGAAGTGAACAGGTTCAAGGTGTCTCAGATGGTCTCTGAAATATTTCTGGCTGCCCATAACCTTCACTAGGAAGACTTACACAGCCAAATGCTCCAAAACTTGCACAGATCCCTTTTGGTGCCCACCTGACAAGGTTTTGAAGTACTTGCTGGACCTTTCTGGTGGTGGTTTGCACTATTCCACAGTCAGGTCCACTTGTGTGTTATGTCTGCATATCATGAGCCCACTGGTACCCCTCTACCTGGCTCATCTGACTCTTTTTAAGAGGTTTCTTAAGGGCAATTTACAGACAAAGCCCCTCATCCGGAAGCTGGTAGTTGCCTGGGATATCAACCTTGTGTTGGACATGCACACCCGCAAGTCCTTTGAGCCTATTGTGATATGTGAGCTAAAGTGTTTAACTTGGAAAGCAGCTTTTTTAGTGGCCATCCCTTCTTCTCGTAGAGTGTGTGAAATCCATGCCTTGGTCGCAGATCCCCGTATACTGTTTTCCACAAGGACAAGTTAGAGCTCCGCACACACTCTAAGTTCTTTCTTAAAGTGGTGTCAGAGTTCCATCTGAATTGACCACTGTGCTGCCTACCTGCTTTGCCACTTTCCAAAATGAAGGAGAGTGCACTCACCATTCTCTGGATGTTCTGAGGGTCCTCACGTTTTACCTGGACAAAACTAAGGATTTCAGTTAGTCCAAACAACTTTTTGTCTCATTTGATCCCAGGGATAGCCTGTTACAATCAAGTGCATTTCTGCCTAGATTGTGAGCTGTCTGTGCCACTTCTATGCCATGGCGCAGGTCATGCTGAAAAGTGAGATATGTGCCCACTCCACTAGTGCAGCTGTCACGTCCCTGGCAGAGATGCATTTTGTGCCTGTTGGTAATACATTGCAGAGCTGTGACTTGGAGCACAGCGCACACTTCTGTTAAAGGGACCCCATCAACCTTTTTTGCAGTATGTTATTTCTAGGTAAAACCCCTCACTTTATGATTGCTTACGTTCTCTAAAATTAATTGATGTTACTGATTGTTTTATCTGCTTCTTTTCTTAGTAGAACTGAAATGCATGCTAATGGTGTCATTATACTCAACCTTGTTTTGTTTCAAATCCCTAATCTGTTATTACATACTTCCAGAACATGAGGAAAACCCCTAAACAGTGCAGTTAGTAATGGTTTTGTAGGGTCTTTTCTGCAGTACTCTGAAGTGCGCTGGTCCTGGCCTGTGAAACATTCTGTCCTGTACTACTCTCATGTGTCCCAGTCCTGTCCTGTGGAACATTCTTCCCGTACTACTCTCATTTTCTCTGGTCCTGACCTGGGATCATTCTGTCCTGTACTACTGTCATGGGCACTGGCCCTGGCCTGTGGATCCTTCAGTTCTGTGCTGCTTTCACATGCATTGGTCCTGGCCTGTGGAACATTCTGCCCTGCACTACTCTCCTGTGTGCTGGTCCTGGCCTGTGGATAATTTTATTCTTAAGTACTCTTATGTGTGCTGGTTCTGGCCAGCAGAACAATGGTTACAGCTGAGTAACTCGTCTGTCCTGCATTACTCTCATGAGCACTGGTCCTGGCACGTGGATCATTCTGTCCTGCTCTACTGTCATGTGTGCTGGTCCTGGTCTGCAGGACATTCATCCTGCACTACTGTAGTGTGTACTGGTCCTTGCCTATGGAACCTTCAGTCCTGCGCTACTCTCATGTGCTCTGGTCCTTACCCTTGGAGTATTCTGTCCACCTCTACTTTCACTTGTGCAAGTCCTGGCTTGTGGAACGTTCAGTCCTGTACTACTCTCACATGTGCTGGTCCTGGTCTGTGGAATGTTCAGGCCTGCACTACTCCCACGTGCACTGGTCCTGGCCTGTGGAACATTTGGTCCTGTACTACTCAAATGTGCGGTGGTGCTGATCTATGGAACATTCTATCCTGCACTGGTCCTTGCCTGTGGATCGTTGTCTTGCATTACTTTAATGTGCGCTTGTCCTGGCCTGCGTAACATTCTGTCCTGTACTACTATCATGTGTGCTGGTCCTTGTGTTCTAAGAACAATGGTTACAGTTGAGTAACCTATCTGTCCTGCACTACTCTCACATGCACTTGTCCTGGCCTGCATAACATTCTGTCCTGCTGTGCTCTAACCTGCGCTGGTCCTGGCCTATGGAACATTATGTCTTGCGCTACTCTAACCTGTGCTGGCGCTGGCCTAAGGAACATTATGTCCTGCACTACTCTAATGTGTGCTAGTGCTGGCCTATGGAACATTATGTCCTGTACTGCTCTCGGTTGCGCTGGTCCTTGCCTGCAAAACGTTATGTCCTACTCTTCTCTTATGTGTGCTGGTCCTGGCCTGCGGAACATTCAGTCCTGTAGTACTCACCTCTGCTGGCTCTGGTCTATGAATCGTTCTGTTTTTGGGGCATCCTGTCATGCACCTTTTGGAAGCCCTAGCTTCACTCAGAGACAAAAAATGAAAGGGCTAGGGTACCCTGTTCTGCAGATGCAAAACTGAGAATGTTCTTGATTTTAATTGGTGCCATACAGCCGGGGAAAGAAATGCTGGCAAAAATTAGAAACCAGTAATGGTACAGCACTACATCTTTACATGTGAAAAAAAAAAAAACACGTAGAGGTCCTTGAACCCAGAGTCTTGAATGATGAGCAGAATTAACCCATCATGGAATGTGCTTGGAACACGTGCAAGAGGGCATGCTGAAACATTGCATGTATGCATGACCATCTCTCCTGACACTTTGTGAAATGACAGATTGCCAGCATTCATTCCTGGGTGTTTTACTTGCTGTGTTACAACTGATGTTGCTTACATATCGAAAAACGTCAAACCAATATAATTTGCTGTCTAACATCAGCATAGAAAATAAGAAGGAAGAGGAAGATAGTGTAACACTGATAAGGTGGGGTTGGAGAAGGAGCTTGAAAGATATCTGTTTTTACTGTAAGCACCTCCCAGAGAGATGGAAGTTCATAGCTTCTAAGGTTTATTTCTTCCACTTTCCAGGAAGGCTTGCGGTTCTTGTAAGTTACATGGTGTAAGAGCAGGACACACTGCAGTTGCTCAAGCCCAAATCAGGACATATGCAAACTAGTGGTTTCTTATCTCACAGTATTTCCTGCTGCTAAAGGGGACAAATGATAAGTGTTGGGTTATTACAGGGACTGAATCATTCAGGTGAGCTCCTCTGGTAACCCTTGCCAGAGTAAACATTAACAGAAAACAGTCCAGGAATGAAGCTGCTGCAGTGAGATGCTTTTAGCTAACATTTGAACAAGTGCAGTATGTGAAGTATTAATGGAGAAATAGATAAAAAATTCTTCCTTTTCTTTTTCTTGCTTCAGGCTTCTTCCATGCTGAGAGCATCCATTGCCCCTGCGTAAGTATCATTGTGTTTAACTTTTTCATGATGACGTGTCAGTGGACCGTGAAACAGACATTTAAAAAAAATACTATTAAATTACTATTTCTACTCTTTAGCTCCCCAGCTGAACCCCTTCTAACTCCTTCTGCTGCTAACATCTCACTCCATCGCCTATCCCTGCACCCTAGGGGACCTACTCACCTAATTCATTTATGGCTTACCCAACCCCCCCCCCAGTGACTGGGCCTTGGGCAACTCTGTCCACTATCAAATCTGGTGTGTGTGTGGGGGGGGTGTGGGCAGAGTGACACAACCCGAGCATGCTGCCTGGTTGCATCATCAGGCCTGCATGGATGATTTCCTACAAGAACTTCCTGCAGTCGAGACTCTGGCATTAATATGCAGCATGAGCATGCAATGGGCGTGACCACTGCAGAGCCATGCCCCTCCCTTCTCAGTGCCGTCCCCGCTGAACTACATCACCTGTGGGCCCCCAGGGGGTGCTCCTGCAGTGGGGATTGTGTATCTTGTGGGATGTTCAAACCCTCCAATGTTGCAGCTGCATTGACAGGCCAGAGCAGGAGGGAACATTGTAACTGGTACTGAGCTGGCAAAAACTACATAGTCTGCAGCAGTTTCCACACAAAACTGTGTTTCTAGGGACATGGATATGTTGTTCATCCACACTCATTGGCAGGTATCCTTGCCGCTTTAAATCTTGCCGGAAGGTCTTCAAGCTTGCTCCTCCCACCCACCCGGGTGGTATAACTCTCGGCTCCGCCCCATGACGCCAGATCTTCCTTACCGCTTGGAAGCTCAGGTTCCCTCCTTAACGCTCTGCGTTTGAGACTGGTTCCTATTTCTCCGTTTGCGGATTTAAAAAATAAATTTTGCAAAAAGACTTCAGTCTTCTATCCCTCTGCACGATGGGGACAAATCGACTCCGGATTTCGAGATGCCCATGCGGGCAGAAGATGTCTCGGACGGATCCACACTCCACGTGTGTCTACTGCTTAGGCCTTGAGCACGACCCGCAGGCTTGCGACCTGTGCTCATCTTTCTCGGCCTACGTCCTCGAAGACCGTGCTGCCCGATTGCAACTGGGCCGTCCCGAGAAGCGTTTCCCTCCGGTGAAGTCCAAGGAGGCCCGGTTGGCGGTGTCCGCGGCGGCGGGCTCGGCGGATCAGCTCGAGCGGATGGTCGCCCTCGAAGAGGAGGCGGCGCGGGCCGTATCTTCCTCGGCCGCGGCATTTATCCCGCTCTCTCTGGGCTCTTCTTACACGGCTTCTTTTAAGGAGCTTTGTCTGTCCCTCTCCACTAAAGGAGAAGGGCCTACGTTGGCGGGACCTTATTCTCGGTCCAAAAAGAGGGACAAGGGTAAGTCCCTCCGTCGACGCTCTTGGGAGCGGGAAAGGTCCCTCTCCCCGGGCCGTCGACCGTCGGCTTCGGTCGACCGCTCGGCTTCGGCCACTGGCCTCACGGTGTCCCCGTCAGGTCAGTTGACCGAGACTCCACCGATGAAGTTCGAGATTTTCTCGACCCATTGACGGGCTGTCGCCTTTAGCAGCCGAGATTCCCTCCCGGTTCCCTGGGAGGAGTTGAGGATCCTGTGGCCGCCTGTGCCTCCGGTTCCGGAGCCCCTCGGATGCACCATCTGAGCCGAAGGAGTGCGGTTCGCCGACACCTCCCGCACCGACCTCGGAAATTCCGGGACTCTCGGTCTCGTCTCGGACCTCTTGGCGGTCCAGCCGATCCCACCGTCATGGCGGTCTCGGTCTCGGCACGCGATGGCGGCGTCGCCGCTCGGCCTCGTCCTCCTCCCGGATGAGGGAGGCTTGGCGTAATTACGCCGACGGTACGAGGATCTTATGTTGCAATAGTTCTCCTGCCGGGAGTAAGCCGACCTCACGCCTTTCCCCGCCATTATGGGCTGTCACCGAGCGGCCGACACAACCCCGACTTATCCGAGGAGCCATACCCAGGCCGTTGTTCGCCAAACCAGCTGCTCCACCGATTCCAGTGGAACCTCCGCCTCACAGCCACCAATTGGGGCTCCGACCAAGGATCTCTCGGTCGGCTAAAGTCTACCCCATCGGCTGTCAGTTACCCTCACTCCCACGACCGACCTTGGCAGGTGAAGGGTGGCTCAGCCAGAGGCAGCTCTTCGGACTCTTCCGAGTCCGAAGATGATTCCTCCTTTTCTCCAAGCGACTGGACTTGAGTCTTCAGGAGGTCAGTCAATGGACGATAGCCCGTCGTCCTTCCTAGGACTACTTCGGCTCATCTCGGAGTCCACCGGGATGGAGCTCGAACCCGTTTCCAAACGGGCCAGGTATCCCCTCACGGAGATTCTGGACCGAGGGGATTCTCCGTCGGAGGCCTTTCCGGTGGCCGAGGCCATAGTGGGTCCGGCACTGGAGCTTTGGCAGCGCCCTGCTTCCTGTCCTGCGCCTTCGGCCAGGATGGCCAGGAAGTATGCGGTCCCTACTGGTTCCTTGTCCGGTTTTTCGGAACACCCCTCTGCTGAGGGGTTGGTTACCGACAGCGCTCGCGCTGCCGCAACGCCAGGGATGTGGACAAACCTCCTGACAAGGAGTCCAAGAAATTGGACTATGTTGGGCAAAAGTCTACGCTCACTCTCTCGGCCTTCGGCAGCCAGTTCGGCGCCCTCATGGCACATTTTCTCATGCCCTGTTGGGCTCCTGGATGAGGTCATCCTCATCTCTCCTCGATCTGCAGACTACGGTTAAGCAGGTGGGGACCAGGGCAGGGCAGTGGCCAAACAGCAGCTCCAGACTGCTTTGGATATAGGGACTCATGTGCCAGATCGGTGGCGCCCGAGTGGCTATGCGTCAGTGGGCTTGGCTGAGGATATCCACCTTACTCGGATACCCAGCACAAGTTGGCGGATGTTCCTTTTGGGGACTGACCTCTTGGCCCTGGGGTGGAAGGTCACCTGCAGAGGATCGAGAAGTCCAATGCTACCTTGGACTCGGTCTCTTCCGCTCAGAAGGACAAAGGCCAAACCACAGCTAGCCCTTTAGTCCTTCTGTGCCCCGCACGCCCGCCAGCAATCGTCAGGGCCAGCAGGCTCGGCCTTGGCATCCCAAACCCAAGCCCGCCGGCTTCCTCTAACAGGAGGCAGGAGGAAAGGCCCAGGAGGTCCCTCGGCCGTCCCTCCTCCAGCCTGCCCAGTGACGGGCTGAGGGTGTCGCCCCATTCCCGTCCACCTTATCCCTGGGTCCCCCCGTGGGGGGACGGCTCCGGCACTTCCGTTCCGCCTGGTCCGCTGTTTCCACGGACAGGTGGGTCTTGGAGGTGGTGGGAAGAGGCCTGCCTCTGGAATTCGAGCAGGCACCACCCTTCAGAGCCGTCGCCCCTCGGGGGGCTTCGGGATCCCCAGCCTCACTGGCGGCTCGTCGAGCCGACATCGCTCTCCTCCTCCAGAAGGAGGTGATAAGAGAGGTGGTGGACCCTCCTTCAGACCCAGGGTTTGTGTCCAGGTACTTCCTGGTTCCGAAACGGACGAGGGGCTGGCGCCCCATTCTCGACCTACACGACCTAAACAAGTTCCTAAGGTCTCGAACCTTCAGGATGGTCACTCTGGCTCAGATAATACCATCCTTGAACGCGTGTGTGGTTCTGCTCTCTGGACTTGCAGGACGCGCTTTTCACGTCCTATCCTCCGTCTCACCAGAGATTCCTTCGCTTCCGAGCGGAAGGATCCTCTTCGAGTTCCAAGCCATGCCCTTCGGCTTGTCTCCAGCTCCCAGGGTCTTCACCAAATGCATGGCAGTGGTGACAGCATTCCCTTGCGGCGCCGAGGGGTCCGGGTGTACCCTTACCTGGACGACTGGCTGATAGCAGCTCCCTCCAGGAAGGAGGCGGAGTGGTCCAGAGATCTGGCCCTCCAGGTCTGCTCTCAACTGGGCCTCCTTATCAACGAGGCCAAGTCGGAACTCGAGCCGAAGCAGGTGATTCTTTTCATCGGGGCGCAGCTCGACTCTCTTCGAGCCAGAGCGCGGCTCCCGGCGGACAGGGCCGAGGGGTTCTTTCCTCCTTTGCCCGATCATTTCTGGTTGGGCAATTGCGCCCTGCCCGGGACTTCCTGTGCCTCCTGGGTCTCATGGCGGCCTGCACCAGCGTGGTCCGTTGGGCCCACTGGAACATGCGTCCCCTTCAGTGGGGACTGGCCAGCCAGTGGTCACAACGCTGCGATCCTTTGGACCAGCTTGTGTCGGTGACACAGGGGATGTGGAACGCTCTCCAGTGGTGGACCGTTCCAGATCATTTGCAGGAGGGCATCCCGTTCGTCCGCCCCGAGCCGACGGTCTCTCTATCGACCGATGCCTCTCTGATGGGTTGGGGTGCCCATCTGGGGGAACACCGGGCTCATGGCCTCTGGTCCCCTGCGGGAGTCCCGATGCCACATCAACCTGCTGGAGCTCCGGCGGTCCGCTAGCTCTCCCGCCTTTGCTCCGTTCCTCCGGGGTCAAGTGGTCCGAGTCCAGGCGGACAATACCACGACCATGTACTATCTAAACCGCCAAGGACGCGCTCCATGCTTCTATGCAAGGAAGCTCTCCGCATTTGGTCACTGCGGCGCAGCCTGGAGGCGGATCTCCTAGCCATTCACGTGGCAGGAGCCTCCAACACCCTGGCCGATGCCCTGAGCGGATAGGGGCTGCATCCCACGAGTGGTCTCTCCTGCCGGAGGTAGTACAGCATCTGTTCTCCCATTGGGGCACACCTCAGGTGGACCTGTTTGCCTCCAGGGAGAACGCGAAGCTGAGTCTGTTCCATGCCCGCCCCCCTCAGCAGGGCTCGCTGCAGGGGGATGCCTTCTCGAGGCAGTGGACCCCGGGCCTCTTTTACACCTTTCCCCCATTTCCCTTGATCCACAAGGTGCTTCTCAAGGCGAGGAGGGACAAGGCGCAGGTGATTCTGATAGCCCCAGACTGGCCTCGCCAGTTCTGGTACCCAGATCTCCTCAGTCTCAGCTCCAGGACTCCGCGGCAGCTTCCAGCTCGCCGGACCTGCTCTCAGTCAATCAGGGAAGGTGTTCCATCCGGACCTTCAGTCCCTGCACCTGACGCCTGGTTCCTGGAGGCTAGAGTTCCAGGCCTTGGGTCTTCCGACGAGGTCCTCAATGTAGTTGAGGCGTCCCTGTAGAGTCGACCAGAAAATGCTATGCCTTCAAATGGAAAAGGTTTTCCATTTGGTGTCAGGGCAAGGGCTTGGACCCTTCCTCCTGTTCCTTGGCAAGCATCTTGGACTATTTATGGTCCCTTTCTAGTCAAGGGCTTAGGTCAGCGACCCTAAGGGTGCACCTGGCAGCCATCTCTGCTTACGAGGCGCGGGCCGGAAGCAGTCGATGGCAGGAGGAGAAGGTGGTCTGGCGCTTTCAAAGGCCTTGATCACATTTCCCTCCAGTCTTGGGAACCCCCACCTCCGTGGGATCTACTGCTAGTACTGGCAAAGCTCATGGGCAAGCCATTCGAACCTATGCACAGGTGTGCTCTCTCTCACCTGTCGTGGAAGACCACCTTCTTGGTGGCTATCCGTCAGCCAGAAGGATGGGAGAGCTCCAGGCGCTTTCCATCGAGTCTCCTTACCTGGTCTTCCACAGGGACAGTTGTCCTGCGCCCCCACCCAAATTCCTTCCAAGGTGGTGTCGGAGTTTCACCTTAACCAGGTGTTGACTCTGCCGGTGTTCACCCCAATCACACCTCGGAGGTTTAATATAGGCTCCATACTCTGGACCCTAGAAGAGGCGCCGCTTATTATAAGGAGGCGACGGCTGAAATTCGGGAGAGGTTCGCCAGCTGTTTGTCACCTACGCTTGAAGTCAAGATCTGGCAGACCTGCAGCCAAGCGGACGAGAGCAAGCAGGTGGGTAACCTCCTGCATAGATCTCTGCTATAAGTTGGCGGGCATGGAGCTCTCAGAGGGATAAGAGCTCATTCTACCCGCCTTACTGCTACTGCAACGGTGGCTGCTTCTGGGACGCCCCTATCCAGGAAATCTGCAGGGCTGCTACCTGAAGTCAGCAAACACCTTCATTACCCATTACCACATCGACCTTGAGTCACGCGGGATGCTGGTTTTGGGGCCTCGGTTCTCCAGTCTCTCTTTCCCAAGTAAGTATTGGGGTGTCGTCTTGCCTCCCTCCTCCCGGAGAACTGCTAGAGGTCTGCCAATGAGTGGTGGATACAACATATCCATGTCCCTAGAAATACAGGTTACTCACCTGTAACAGGAGTTCTAGGAATGGTATATTTGTTCATCCACATACCGACCTCCGGCAAGCGCACAACCTGAGCTTCCAGCGGGCCAGATCTGGCGTCATGGGGCTGAGCCGAGAGTTATACCACCCGGGTGGGTGGGAGGAGCAAGCTTGAAGACCTTCCGGCAAGATTTAAAGCGGCAAGGATACCTGCCAATGAGTGTGGATGAACAACATATACCATTCCTAGAACTCCTGTTACAGGTGAGTAACCTGTATATATGTAACTATCGGGTGTTGCACAGACATCAAGGCTATATCCAACAGCGGCCCAACAGTGGCTTCTTACGGGGTGATGAGCAGCATTCCTGGGGCAACTCAGATTGTTTTGTATCACAGCAATTGCTAAATAAAATTTTTTTTGGTACCATTTATCTTGGCCATGAGGCAACAGGTGCTTCTGCTGGAGTCAAGGCATCCCTTCCAAACCAAGGATCATTTTTATTTATTTATTTATTTATTAAACTGTAGGATTACAAATTCCTTTAAGCAAGAACTGCTCATTTACAGAGGTTCCATGTCAAACATATGACATTATTTGTAATTTTTGACCAGGAAAAAGGCACACTGAGCTGTGACAGTCTGTTTACAGGTGTATCTGGTGGGGGAGGGATTTTACAGGTTATGATTGTCGTTGAGGCACAGGTGAGGAACCATAGGAAAACCAGGAGCAGTTATAAAATTTGCAAGTAGCGCTTTATTATCAATAGCAGTAAAATAAAAAATAAAATTGTTCAGGATAGCTATTTACAAAGGCAGTACAAACAAAGAAAATACAGTCTTTCATCTGAGGGTATCTCCAATTGTAAATTTCAGTCTCTCCCTCTATCAAAACATTGCTGCTCTTTATATACAATGTCTTTTCCTGTCTGTTAACTTCTGCAGCCTGAGCTCATTAAGAGACATCTTGTTTCTCACAAAATGTATTTGAACTTTGTTGGTTTCTTTCCTAAGTAGGCTTGCAAATAGAACATGGTTTGCCAGAACTGACCTCCTGTTGACAGCTCTGTAAATGAGCTTATCATTTCAAGGTTAACCTCCTGAGTTCCAAATAGCTGTGTGCAATCATTTCTACAACATAACTATATACAGTTTCAAACAAAGGGATCCCAGTATCACATACAGATTTACATATATTTTTACAACCACAGATAAGCAAGGAGGAAGAAAAGATAGAAACAGCGGGCAAAGGCAGAGAGATAGTGGGAGGGGGAGAATTGTGAGACCGTCTGAGTGATAAGTTCCTAGGTCTCACATCTCACAATAAAATTTGATTGCACAATCAGACAGACAAGAGACAGAAAAGGAGAAGATAGAACAGATCCTTACTTTAAACACTTTCTGCATAGCAAATGGGACAGGTCTTATTCAACCCTGTCACATACTCCCCTCTTCAAGAGGGAACCTGTTTTAAAAAACAGGTTTCCAAAACTGACTTTTAATTCTCTTCTAACATTACTTTATAATCTTTACAGCTCTGTGCATATGCAGTATCCCTTTTCCAAAACAACCAGTAAAAGCAAACAGTGAAGTTTAAACCCACCCCTCTTTTTTTCACATTTCAGACATTCTTAATTCCTGAGCCATTTCTTGACAGAAAATCAGCATTGACATTCTCTTTTCCAGATTTGTGCATCACACCACTTGTACGCACCCCATTCAGTTCAATAGGGTGACTTTTCTATGTATTTTATTAGCATATAGAGTTCGGATTTTATTATATCAAAGTGAACGCTCCTGCAGTGTTCATTTTATGACCTCACAAAAAAGGGCTGCGTGTGCCTACGGGGGGGCGTGTCGGCTGAATTGGGAAGTTGCTCCGTGTTTAGCTGTGGTGGCTGAGGACAATTTTACGAAAGATATAACTTTTAAAAATGGAAGAAATTAAAGGAACTATGTATAACCATCAACTCTGGGACAGGTGAGCTATACATTATGTTTGTGGGAAAAGGAACTAGAAACCTGCACTTTAAGTTTTTTTTGCTAGGAACTGACTATGTACTTATAACAGATCACTGGGCGACTAACAAGGCTCTTATTAGTCGCCCGGTGCCCTTGATTAATCACCAGATAGTCACTGTGATACATAAATATGTTAAACTTTGAATTTAAATGGCTGTAGTGCCAGGTTACCACCTTGTGATGCTGGAATTTGTATCCTTCATTTGGTTAAGCCAACAGAGAGGATAGACAGTGTATCATAAAGTAAGCCCCCCATAGACTATAATGGAGCTCATCCCCATGCTCTCCCTAGGATCATGTCATAACTTGGCTGAGCGTGGGGGCGTATCTTCGAACTGGAAAGTACAGGAAACCTGGTGATTTAAATTTTATGAGTGCTCTATCTTGAAAACTGTTAGAAAAATTGGGGTCACTTAAACAGCAGCAGCATTTCGGGAGGTAAGGCACCGAACTAGGTGGCGCATAGCACTAGTCTGGTAGGACTCTTTAACATAGGTTCACCCCTTTTTGTTTCACCCCCAGCTGCTTAAAATAACCACGGAGAGAGAGCGACATCGTTAGCTTGCTGTGAAACAAAATCACAATCAGTTATCAGTTTAGTTTCAGCATTTTCATATATTAACTCCTGTCCATCAGTCTTCTGTTGCCACTGTTTTTTTTTTTTTTTTTTCACGAGTCTTTCTTTCCTAGACTTCCGAATCTTGGAGTTGGTCTCAACAAGCCTGCATCAAAGTCACCAAAAAGAAAACTGTCTGAACCATCTGAGATTTTCTTTGTCTGTGCTTTTGTCATCATAGCTGCTGAAACATCAGGATTTACTCCCTCTATGAATTAACTCAGTAAATCCTGGAAAGTAATTTTCAGTAATCACAGGCACAGGTAATTTTGGTACTAGCCCCACTTTAATTTGATGTGACACCCCATTAATGTTCAGAGTCACTTGAGTGGTGGGATACTATCCATTGTCCCTGTGGATCCAGATAACCCCAGTATCTGGTCCTTTGGCACAGTTCTTTTTGAGAACTTCATCATGCACCAGAATTTGTCTGCTTCCTGAATCTGTAAGTCCCTTCACTGTCTTATCTCCCACCTTGACATCTGTTAAGCACTTGTCGCAGTTTGCTAAAGATGAATCTGCTCCAGTGTTACTGCCTTTACTATGGCAGTTTCTTGCAGTATGGCCTGGCTTATTACAGTTATGACAAACAAAGCCTTTGGGTGTAGATTTCTTAACCCCCACTAGAGTTCTTATCAGACTTGGAGTTAAATCAGGGGAAAAAGAGGATCTTACCAGTGCTTGGCTGTTACCTTGCGGCTGTGGCGTCTGTCTGGCCATCTGATAGTCTTCAGCCAAAGAAACAGCCTTTTCCTCACTTTCTGGTCAGTGTTCTTTTACCCAAAGCTGCATCTCTACAGGCAGGATGTTGTTAAACTGCTCCTTTGCAAGGGTGTCGATCTGTGGGGCTGTTTTGCCCTCTGGTTGGAGCCATTTAATAAGGAGTTCTCTGAGTCAGGTGAAGGCTTCGCGAGGATTGTCAACCGAGTAGTACTTCAGGGACTAGAATCTTTGCCTGTAGGTCTCTCATAAGATGTCATATCTTTTCAGGATTTCTCTTTTCACAAGGTCATAGTTTTCTTACTGTGCAGTGTCCATACTGCTGTAGGCAAGTTGGGCTTTTCCTGTCTGATAAGGTACCAGCCTGATTGACCATTGCTGCTTTGGCCTCTGGCAGGCTGTGGCAACCCTTTCAGAAGTTGTCAGGTATGTTTCAGTATCATCCAAGGGACACACCTTTGTAAGTTTAATGGCTTTTAAGTTGTTTATATTTTGTTGATTTGCTGGACCTGTGCCACATCCCCCAGCTTTGATAGCTTGCAGGCATCCAGCCATCGCTGCTGCCGTCGCTGCACCTCTTCTTTTCTCTGTGCCTCTAAACGTGGAATTTCTTTTTCTCTCTGTTGCATATCTCCTCTGTTTCACCATCTCTCTTTATTCTATAACTCACCATTTGAAAAAGGCAGTCAGGTTTTCAGGTTCTGTCATTGCCTGTTCTTTTTCCATCAGTTGCGCTGGCTGTACAGTCTCAGCTTGGACATCTGTCTGTGCTAGTTTGGCTGTTATCTTTCTGGTAATCACTCCTGGGCTTGCTGCTGCAGAATCCATACCTTTCTGCTGTACTCCTTGGTACCAGGTCTAGTACCCACGTACAAAACTCCTGGCTTACAGCATGCACAGTGTAAATCCTACTACTGTCACCATCTGTCATTGAGGCTTAGGTCAGGAAACATGCAGATCAGGAGAAGTTGTAAGATTTGCAAGTAATGTTTTATTACTATCAATAACAATAGCAGAAAAAAATTTGTTTATTTTATTTATTTATACTGATGGGACCATGGGCCAACAATGACCTGTTTTCATGGGCGATCAGCGTGCAAATAACAATGAATGCAATGTAAAAAAACATACATCTTAAAAAATACAAACAAAAAAGAAATATACATAAAACAATACTTATGAATATATCTCAACATTATCTCAATTTACGGAATGGTTTTAAAGATATGCAGTCCAGAGTCCACTTTCTGAGCTCAAAACAAGCCAAAATAAAAACTAAACTATCCATCTCTCTCTCTCTCTCTCTCCTCTTTTATAAATTTATTTTTTAAGCAGGTTAATTACCGCTGCCATTTAGATACAAGGTGTCTTTTGCTTGCACAGAATTCATTTGTTTCCTTCCTGTAAAAAAGCACATTGTGAACCAAGCTGGCCTTTTGCTAACATTTAGCAAACCCTGAGGTCAAAAAGGACAAACTCTCTGCTACAGTTTGCTGTGTACTATGTACTGTACATTTGAAACCAGGGAACCCATTTTCACATAAAGATTCACACGTATTTTTAGAACAATATATAAGCAAGGTAGACACAGCAAGAAACAAAGGCAGGGAGATAGCGGGGTGGGAATGTGAAACTGTCAGAGTGATGAAGTCCTCCTAGGTGTTGCATGAAATTTGATTGTGCAATCAGATGGATAAAAGACAGAAAAGGAGAATACAGAAAAGATCCTTGCTTTTAACTCTTTATGCATAACCATTGGGACAGGGTCTTATTCAGCCCTGTCAAAGTCTGAGCGCTCAACCCCGACTAAATACACAAAAATGGGACATTATATTGAGAGAGCTACGAGAGTTCCAATCAGCAGTCACGAGTAAACTGGACGCTATGGGCACAGAACTTACCGTGTTACAATGCTGGGTAGACGAAACAGAGGCCCAGTTGGCTACTGCAGACATTCAGGTAGACCGCCTGGAGCAGTGGTCCTGCAGCTCGCATACACCCAAAAGAAAATCCAAGAGAGGAGGATGCTGAGAGCATGGGGCATTGGAAAAATATCCGACTGTATGGCTTACATGAAGAAATTGAGGGGAGACATATGGAGGATTTCCTGGATCGCTTCTTCCGATAGGCACTTCAAGTTGGACCCAGAGTTCATCACAGAGATAGAGCGAGCCCACAGGGCTTTAAGCCCCAAGCAGACATCCAGAGGGGCCTGCCTATGCTCTATAATTGTGTGATTCCACCAATATAAGGTCAAACAAGATCTTTTAATGTGAGCCTGGTGGATGAAAAATGTAACTTTTCAAAATCATAGAGTTTTTTTCGTTAATGACTAACTGCCAGACACAATGGAAAAAAAGGAGAGCTTACATCCTAATATTGCAGGTACTCCGGCAGAATCAACATAAATTTCAGACCATATATCCAGCTAAGTCCTTCCTGGAACTCGTCTTCAAGGTCTACATGTCCTCCCAAGCCCATATAAGGGCCAGAAGCCATCTCACTACATCCTTCACTCTCTCCTGTGGGACCTGACAGGACTGCCCGATGTCACCCCTGTTATTTGCTCTTTACTTTGAGCTACTTGCTCAAGCTGTCCGTCAGCACCTACTATACCATAAAAGGCCACAGGGACCCAGAAGGAGACAAGCATCGTAGTGCCCTTTACGCAGATGATGTGCTGTTATTTCTCACTGCTCCTGACGGTGATCTACCTGCGATTGGGTCCTTGCTGAAGAAATCTGGCACATTTTCTGACTATAAATTGAACAAAAACAAAACAGAGGCCCTGTCAGTTAACTTTTCCCCCTCCCCAGAACTGAGACAGATTGCTCTTTTGATTGACACCTTCAGTGAATGCAGTATTTAGGGGTCAGTCTGACCAGTGCTGCTTCAGAGCTTTTTTCGCTGCTAACTTCTCTCCCCTGCATACACAGATGGAATGTCATCCCACTCTCATTGGAACATCGTGTAGCTACTGTTAAAATGATGCTACTCCCTAAATTTCTCTATTTTTTTTTTAATCTCTGTCTATTGCTGTAGATAGGGTACACTGGACGAGATGGCATAGGATGATTAGTAGATTCCTATGGCAGGGCATGCCGCAGAGAATAGCATACTCCACCCTCTGCAGACCCAAGGACAAGGGAGGGCTTGCTCTGCTGGATCTTTTACTGTATTACAACGTGGCACAGATACAGCCAGTCTTGGGTTGGCTGAGGAATACTTCACAGCAGCGGGATGCTCAGTTGGAAAGAGCTGCACTACCAACGGTCTCTCAAGAGATAGCAATCCTAGACTTTCTGTTTCCACATCCCAGTGTGTTGATTGACTGACTGTTCCTTCTCCCATGTCCTCATAGCTCTTAAGGTATGGAGAGAGTGGATGACGCAGGTGGGTCTTTGGGAACAGATGCTCTGGTTGCTCCCCTTAAATTTTCACAAACATCTCTTGCCAGACTTCATCTGGCTATAAGATCTGGTGTAACAGAGGACTATGCTATTCATATCAGCTATTTGACAGTCATGCTGTCCAAATATTTCAGTCTATTCGCGACAGTTTGGATTTACCCTAGACAGATATGTGCAAGCAGGGGCAGTAGGGTGGCCATATACCTCTCCTTGTCTATCTACCCCATTCTTGCTATCCCCTCCCCTTCTGCCTCATGAACTACTGCTGTTAAAACTCTCCCTTCCCTTCTCCATCCCTATCTTTGTGGGTGGAGTCTACTGCTGCCCAGGCCTCCCCGATCTCCAACCTCATCTCTACTCTTACTACCCATGTCTTGTCTGGTGGACTCCTCATCCTTGGAGACTTTAACTTAGATTGGCTCTCCAGCACTCAAACCAAATTCTGCAATGACTTCACGATCCTTAATCTTACACAGTTGATCACAGAACCAACCTGCCTAAACCACAAATCCCTCAACCATACCCTTCTGGACTAGGCTCTTGCCTTGTATCCACACTGGATAACTGCTGCAGGAATCCTACCTGGCGCACTCAGTGACCATCACATGGTTTACTGTGTGTGCAAAATTCACTGTCTAAAAGCACCTCCAAATATCCTCCTGATCCATTCCTTCAGGTCCCTGGACCTGTCCTCCCTCCATGAAGACTTGGCCAAAACTGACTGGTCTCCAGTGTCCACTGACTCCTCTGTTGATTCTTCCCCTTGTTACATTAAGACCAAGTTCTTAAAGATCTGGGATCAGCACGCTCCCATCAGAAAAAACAGGGTCAGAGGCTCCTGTGACGTGGACAGCCTATTCTGAGTGCTGTATCATTTTTTTTAAATATAAAATGTATCACTGAATGTCTCTGCTGAAAATCTGATGCTCTAGGAGTGACCTCACTCATCCCCCACAGGTTTCAGCTGAAAGATGCAAGCCATGAGAAAATGCTAATAAAAGCATGTGAGATACACACTCAGTTTTTAGAGACAATGTGTTAGATGGAAGGCTTTAATCAAGGATCTCTTGTTTTTCTGAGTTAATTACAGCTGTAGTTGCTAAGATGGAAGATCATATCCATTTTATGACGTTGGAGAGGAACCTAGGTTGTTACACAAGGGTGCAAGGTTGTAAATGCTCCTGTGAAGCCTGTGTGAGGGAAGATGCAGCATGGATCTAAGAGATGCCATTTGAAACATATGAGTTATACTGTGGTTGCAAAATGTAATGCTTTGAAAAGACATCCTGTTTTTTATTAGACATACTTTTATATATACTCTGACAGAGGAGGAGCTAATTGACCTCACCCAAAAGGGGGGTTGGCAAATACAGTTTACTTTAAGGAATAATTCTGTTTTACTTGGGTACATCTTTACCTAGACTCTGACCAAGAAACATCAGTGAGCACTGTAAACAAGTATTTAGAAAGAGAGTCAAATCTAAGTACTGTAAGTAGAAATTTGCACTGTTTAAACCATGTTCTTTTAAAAGATTTGTATGTCTTGTGATATAAGAGTTCTGTATTTTGTGTTTAACATATTTTTATCTGTTGTAGTAAAATTCTTTTTAGAGCATACTTGGTCTGTCTTTGAATTTCTTTAATTTGTAAGAAAAGTATACATGGTTATAGCAGATACTGGCATAAGTTTGAATGGTGGTACCAAACTGGAACAAGAAGCATTTTAAATCTGAGGTCTTTATTAAAGTTTTTAAGGGTTCATCTCTGTATACCTGGTTAGGTGCCCATAGGCAAAGATATCTGGCCCCCCCCGAAGACAGAAATATCTGAGCCTGTGCATTGGGTACACTAGCAAGTGGTTCACAGTTTGAATCCCTCCAAGACTTGATACCAAAGGTTGATCCAAACTCACAAAACAGACAAGAGGGTTACCTTGTTCTGTTAAACTGTTCACAAGACTGCGCTCGGAGGTTGGAACTTTGGGAGTAGAGGGTCTGACCTGCTGAGTGGGTTTGTGACAGCTCCCACATCCCTTGGGTGTCAGCTGAACTGCTGGCCTCTCTGTGAGCACGCGACATAGCTTGGGAGATGCATGAGGCTTCAGGCTCCCATGTGGACCTACTTAAATACCTTGCCCTCCAAAATGCTTGCACTAGGGCCATCAGACTTACCAACACTGAATATTTCTCATCTACCTTCCAGGATAACATTAACTGCCCCTCTAAGTTCTGAAAGGTTGTCCACGCCCTATTCTTACCCCCAGCTCAGCCCCCAATCCCAGTCCTGATGGTAGGAGACACCACTGTATCTTCCCTTGTCAATCTTCACCATTCATTAATGCTTGGGTGTAAGCCGGAGACGCACACAACCGCTATGGGAGGTTGTTTTTTTTTGTGGGGGGAGAGGAGTCGACGCCGACGGCACCGCCCCCAAGAGCGACGCACTACATGGTACGCGAGGGGCGGCCGTTGGGCACCACAGACTCCTCCTCCATCCCAGTTCTGTTTCACCCGGCCTCGAGGCTGCACTTTGCCGCGCGAGTTCAGTTCGGCAAGACGCCACTAGGCCTTTCTGTGACTCCGCTGCTCATCGACACCGCTCATGCGACTCAATCCTAGTTCTATCCCGACGCCGTAAGTTTGTTCCTTTTATTTCTTAATGGCGCTTGGGAGCTTTGGGGACGTTATATTTTATTTCGCATCATGTCCGGTTCGGGATCTGCTGCAGCTCCAGCGGTCTGTGCCTCCATGCTTCGGTGCTCCTGTGGCCGGCATTTCTCCGTGACGGACCGACATGATGCCAGCCTTCCGTGCCTGGGACCTAACCATGATATGGACAGATGCGACGCCTGTTTCTCGATGCAACGCTGTGTTTTTGAAGTCCGCGCATTCAAAATCGGCAAGGCCCCGCCGACTTTTGGAGGACAGCGTCGCTCTCGGGCCTCCCAGGCCAGGTCTCTAGACCCTTCCTCCTGGTCCCCTCCCAGGCCTGTACAGTCTGGTGAGGAGGCGGTTTTCTCATATTCAAGCCTTGCTAAGAAGGAGGTCTCTTTCACGGTGTCGGAGGAATGTCGTGGTCCCTTCCGGGGCAGCAATGGAGACACCGTCTCAGCAGTCACCTCTTTGGAAGTGCAGGCTCCCCCAGTGTTGCGGCCCACAGTTACTGGGTCCAGCATTGGTGGATCCTCGACATCTCCATCTGGTGCTGTCTTGGATCCCAGTACTGTTCGCAGTGCTGGTGATCGGGGCGGCACCATGGGTCCAGTCAACTCCGTTAGCGGTGCCATGTTGGGTTCCGGTGCCACGGGCAGCAACGGGGACTTAGCCGGAGCCGTGGGCGGATCGGGGACGGGCTCTGGAGCAATGGGTGATGCGCAAGGATCATGAGTCCTCGTGCTTGACTCCGGTGCCACTAGCAGTGCTGTTTCTCAAGGGTCTCTTGGGATGGCCAGCATCGAGGTCCTTCTGCTCGACTCCTCCTCGGAGGCAGACGATTCAGAGGTTGACACGACTTGGCGCCCCGATTCTTCGGAATCAAATTCTTTTCTGGAATGCGGAGTCAGGTGATCCAGCATTCCCATTCCCGAGTTCCCCGATCCATCTTCCTCCAAGGATCTCCAGGCGGGGGGTGGCCTGGAGTCCATCAGGGAGGGCAGTTTGGAGATTAAGGAGCGGGCTGTCTCCTCAGAGGGGGCTTTGGCTGCTACCGTTCCCGGTGCTGCTGCGCCTTCTCAGGGTGGACTAGGGGTTCTGTCTCCAGGGGCCCCCCCACCGGGAGGCCTCAGGTTCGACGGAACCTGTCGCTGGGATCGAGGAGGAGGGTGTCCTCAGAATCTGAGGGGTTGAGGGGCCGGGGTGAGAGGCGTCGAGTTCCGCCTTCCACCCCTCGGCATGTAGGGAGAAGCCGATGCGACGAACCCCGGCCCTCCCTCTTAGGCTCAAGGGACCCCTCTGGTGGCGTTGCTGTGGGTTGCCCTTCTGGACTCTTGCAACCCCAGGTGCGTCACAGGGGAGGTTCCCCATCCAGGCTCTTCAAGAGTTCGCTTCCCCAGAGTTCCGTTGAGTGACCTGGTTTGTTATCCGGGAGCACGCCAGCTCGGGCTCTATTCCCTGGATTTCAGAGCCCTAACAGAGGACAGTTGCCTTCTTGTAGGTGCCCCTCTCCCATTCATCTGCAGCCACCTCCCTCTCTTCCAGGCCATGTCGGTCCTATGGGCCTGTTATCCTGGGAGATGTTCAGAGGCTCTGCGGAGGCCTTCCCCTCATATGTTAGGTATATGCATGAGTGGGTTTTTCGCATCTCCCCACCGTTGCAGGAGTCCTCTGGACATTCGAGCTCCTCACCTTCCTCGTCTTCCTCCTACGAGGGAGAGGAACCCTTTGCTCACCTTTCATCCGACGCTGATTTCACGGAATATTTAGTGATTCCTGTCTATATCTCTTTTCTCAGACATGACAATACCGAGTGAGAGACATGTGAATTCCTTGGGGAATTCAGTACCCACGATCTGGTGGTGCCATCCTGGCCTATGCCTTTCCAGGAGGCATCTGTCCGTGCCTAGCAGTCTCCAGCCGCCCCTCTTCCAGCCCTGGTAGACTGCAGGAGGAGGTATTGTGCCCCATTGGAGTCTCTGGCTACACTCCTCAACCCGCCCACGGGATTGGTGTCCCTAGAGACTCCCTCCGGGCCCCATTGCCTGGCACACGACCATCCACCGGACTCAGATTCCCTGCAGTTTGACCGGTGGGGGCGAAGAGTGTTCTCTTCCTCTCATACGATGTTATGCATTGCATCACATCAGGCTCACCATGCTCCCTACAGTAGGCATTTATGGTCGATGCTCTTCCAAGTCCTAGCATCAATGCCTGATACGGAGCAGTCCAGACAAGCTATTGCCCTCTCCGCTATAGGCCTGGAACTGGCAAGGCGCCAAGCAAGGGCATCCTATGATGCCAATGAGGTGGCTTCCAGGCTTGCGGGGACAGCGATCTGCATTTGGTGGACGGCATGGCTTCGTCTATCAAGACTGTCACCCCTGGCCCGGTGTAGGGTGATCCGCTCTGCTTTCCGAGGGACCTGCCTCTTTTCCACCAGGGCTGGAAGGCTTCTGCAGGGCTTCCTCCATCTCCTCATCTCCGAGGGACACCTCCTGGCTCTCCTCGGCCTTAGACTGCTGTCTTTGAGGCCAGGGTCTCTTTCTTCTGCTTTTCACCAGCAGCAGGCTGAGGGTCTTGTTCCCTCAGGGTTTTTCCTAGTCCCTTTTCGCGGGGCTTGGTACTCACCCAAGTAGTAATGAATGGTGAAGATTGACAGAGGAAGATATGGAAATTACGTACCTACCGTAATTCTTGATCTTGTATCTTCACCATTCATTACTGATACCCACCCACCTTCCCCTCACGGGCCTCCTTCTTCGGCGTCTCCTTCTTCCTGCTTGTTCCTCCCCTCTCCTTTTCATGCAGAAAAAACAAACATTCTTGAGCCTTCCGTTCTTCTCTCAGAATGGATCCTCTTATTTGGCAGTGGAGAGGAACGAGTAGTATTTATCTCTATCCTAAGGGAACTCTTTCTGATTGCCCCTGGGGGTGACCTCTTGGCTCCTTCTTAAGCCATGTTGTTCAATTCACAGTTAAAGAAACCATTCCTCTTGGTTTGGTTCCTTTTTCTAGGTCCCCTCTGGCATATCTAAACCTCCTGCTGCGCCAGCCTTTGCTAGTCAAACACTGTCCTGGCAATCCATTGCCTTGATCTGGTGATCTGCTTTGCCTAACCTTCTGGCAGTTAGACTGAGTTTCCACTCTGTCCTTTTCACAGGGTATGCCCTCTGTGGGGCTTCGAATCCCCCACACACACACATCTGTATTAGCACGAAACAGGATGCTAGTGGTCTTCCTTCCCCTTCCTAGTTGGGCGCTCTCCTTTCGGAACAGATTTTCTGCCTGGACAGTCTGTGAGCTCTCAGCTGGAGTGTAAGGGGTTGGGAATGGCGGGAGGTGAAAGAGTCTGCCTTTTGTGTACCAAGCTGTGCAAAGGTTCAGTCGAACCTTCTCATCAGTCTCTCCTAAATGGCATCCTTGCTCCCTTTCTTGGTCCCGAGCTCACGAGCCTTCAAGCCAATTCTCACAACTTGGCAGAGCTTCTCCTTCCTCCCAACATCCCCTTCTCCCTCTTCTTCTCTTTCTCCCTTATCTGTTCCTCTCTTGGAGCCGCCCCAGGAGTGAGGCCTGCAGTCCCATAGGGTAGGTTCTCCTCTTTCCTGTCCTCTATTGGTTTATTCCTTTTTCAGTTATATCCTTTCCTTTACCTATCCCTCGGCTCTCTTGCCTCGCTCCCCTTTTTTCTTATCATTTTTCGCCTCTCCGGCTTACAGAACTGGGATGGAGGAGGAGTATGCGGTGCCTAACGGCTGCCCCTTGCGACCACATAGTGCGGCGCTTTTGAGGGCGGCACTGTCGGCGTCGACTCCTCTCCAAAAAAAACTCCCGTGTTGGGTGCGCGCCTCTGGCTTACACCCAATCAGTAACGAATGGTGAAGATACAAGAGAAGATCAAGAATTACGGTAGGCACGTAATTTCCATTTCTGCCCCCTCCCCTGTGGCTTCTGAATTCAACATTTTCTTCACAACCTGTGTGTCCTCCCTTACCCCTTCACACCCCCTCCACCAGCCCTCTGCTCACTCCCGACACCCTCCTCTTCCTCTTTCTCCTTCTCCCCTATCTCACCGGCAGATACCCTGAATCTCTCCTAGCCCTTAACCCTCATAAAAGTAAAAGCCCTGATGGACTTGACCTCAGGCTCCTCCATCTCTCTGCCCTCGACATTGCCCTCCCACTTACCACTCTTCTAAACCTGTGTTTCTCCCTTGCCTTAGTCCCTGATGCCTGGAATCTTGCAGCAGTCATACCCCTTTCCAAGGGGGATGATCCCTCCAAGCCAGGCAACTACCACCCTATATTCTTCCTCCCCATTCTTGTCAAACTGCAAGAGCACCTAGTACTGTCTCAGCTTTCTTCCTCGACTCTTCCTCCGTTTTCGCCCCTACTTGTCTGGTTTTCTTAAGTCCCACTCCACCTCAACCTCCCTTCTCCGGCTTACTGACTCCATTCTCTCCAGCATGGATCAGGGCTGCATCACCTCTAGTATCTTTGTTGACTTGGCTAAAGCATTCAACACCATATTCCACACCCTCCTCCTTGACAAGCTTGCTACAGCAGGGCTTTCTGTCCTCACCACAAACTGGTTCCATTCCTATCTTGTGGGTAGGACTCAGTCAGAAAAGGCACCTCCTTATCACCCCCTCTCCCCATCAACACTGGAGTGCCTCAATGGTCAGTCCTTGGCCCAGTACTTTTCTCAGTCTTCCTAAACGACCTCCCTGCTGCTTGCTCCTCCGCATCCTTTCACATGTATGCAGACGACACTGTTCTGTGTGCCTCTGGTGCCTCCCCTTCTGCTGTAGTGCCCAGTCTCCAGCTGGAGTGCGTCAAAATCCAGCTCTGGTTTCACACAAATCAGTTGTCCCTCAGTGCCAGGAAGATGGTCTCCACGACCTTTGACACCAGACAAACGTTGTCTAGGCTTACTGCCACACTAGCCTTCCTTACCCTCGATGGGGACTAAGCTAGAGGATATCACCTCCTTCAAACATCTAGGACTCTGGCTTGACCGACACCTCGACATTTCTGGACATGTGGTCATCCACAAAAAACTGCACCCCAGACTAGGTGCTCTTTTCAGATATTGTGGTTATATCTCCTTACCAGTCTGCCGTGAAATTGTCCAGAAAATGATTCTCCCAATTTTTGACTGTGGTGACGTAGTCTGCAGCAGAGCCCCTAAATCCACCGTAGCCAGACTGGACACCCTCTTCAACTCTTTCTGCCAGTTTGCTCTTGACTGTCTGCCCTGTACTCACCACTGTGACCTTTATACTTCTCTCTCCTTTTCCCCACTTGATGGCAGATGCCTCATCCTCTTTTCCTCCCTTGTCGGGAAGTTCTGGCTTGGCTCCTTCCCCTCCTACCTCCTGTCTACCCTCTCTCCCCCCCCCACCTATTTCTTCTGTAACTTTGACTACCAGGCCCTTCCTCTCCCTATGAGAGCATCCTCCTCAAGCCAGTCTGCTTTCTCCTATCACTTCCCAAAACTGTGGAACTCCCTCCCCTGAGCTACCCATTCTGCCCCATCCCTTCATTCGCTGTTCTCTATACTTCACAATTTCATCTCCCCCTCCTGCAGTTGCACCTAATTCTTTTGTCTCCAGTGCCAGCCTTCTCTCTCCCCTCTCTCCCTTAGTCCTCCCCCTGACTCCCTGCTTCACCCCTTACCCCAGACCCACTACTCATTCTTTTTCCCTTTTATATTCCCTTTCTCCTTTCTAACTGTCTGTTTTAAGTTCTTCTCCACCTTCACTCTTAACTTACTCCTGGCAGGCCTGCAAACCAGTACGCAGATTGGGTGTGCATCCGGCCATGTCTGGCCCTTGTGAGGTTTGCATCCCAGACGGAAAAGCTCTGCCACTCTCTTACTTCCCTGTTCTCTCTTCTTGCAAACATGGAAACCAGTGCATGGACTGGGTGTGTACCCTGCTGTGTCTAGCCCTTGTGGGGTTTACATCCCAGAGGGATGAAAGGCCTGCCTCTCCTTCTTTACCTGTTCCACATCTTCCCCTGCCACACCAGTTCTCTACAGTCCTTACCTTTCTTCCTTCAGTCTCTGCTTGTCTCCCCCCCCCCCCCGCTCTAAGGGAATTGCCTCCCATTCCTACATTTTTATTGTCTTACTATTTAATTCACATGTGCTGGTCTTTTATCTCCTAATTTAAGATGTGTATATCTGCTTATTGTTAACTTAAGTCACTGTACACTGTATGTAGTCTTAATTTTGTATTCTGTATATATGTATTTGTGTTATGGATAAACCAATTGTAACCCCGGATGCATCTGGAGACAGAGCTACTCTAGCTCAGTATGCCTTTCCTAGTGAAACTTTTTCAAATAAATATGTTTTGTTACTTCCAAGTTCAGGTCTACCTGTCCTCCTGGATTCGCTGGGGCCCACTCCCCTAGATACAGGCAACCCACTGGTTAGGTTGACTATATTGGCCCTAGAGGGAGACCCCTTGACGCATCTGATTTCCTGTCTTTACAGTGCTCTTCTTCAGATTAGAGCCCTTCCTCCTATCACAGCTCTAAATAAATGAAACAAAGTGATTGCTCAGCCTTTCATCCCTGAGCAATGGCAAGTGGCGTGTTGGAACTCTCACAAGGTCTCTTCCTCACAGCCTTGGAGCGAGTACAGTTGGAAGTGTGTAGTACGATACTTCCCTGCATCCATCCAACAGGTTCACAGGGGCTTGGTATTACCACTGTTGGAGACAGTTTGGTGAAACTGGGGCAGAACATTGCCACCTTTTTTGGGCCTGCCCTCAAGTCTTCCCCCTTCTTAACTTCAGTAGAGCAAGCTCTACAGGAGATGTTCTCTCGCCAGCAGCAACTAACAATCAGTTATTCCTTTTTCCTGATGTATCCTAGTAAAATAAAGGACCTTGCAATAAAATATGTATTGGGAATGTTAATTCTTATGGCCAAAAAATGCATAACAGGAAAATAGCTTAAAGGAGAGATTCTGGCTATAGCAGACTGGATAACTACAGTTAACACTATTTATGATATATTTTTTTCTTTTTAACTAAGTAAGCTTTATTTGAAAAATGTTAAGAATCAGAACAGCTCTGAAAGGACACGAGACAATATCAAATTACGTTACCATACAGAAGTTTGCACAAGGTTACCAGTATAACTAGCGAAACAGCCATGTACCGTGGCAATTAGAAACACTAAACGTCTACAACTGGAAAACAACGCAGCAAATTACAAACAGACTAAACCAGGTAAATTGTCAAACGTGAGAGCTGCCATGGGACAGCAAGTATGCAATACAAAACAGACCCAATGACAGTTCATCCTAGGTGTGATCAAAGAAGAGAAAATGAAAAATATAATTAAAAAAAAAATAACTACACAACAACAGAGCATACGAGCATCTAGGTTGCTTCAAAGTTCGCAAAGTCCAAACCGAGCATACTAGGTTGAAATATGCAAAATATTTGTCGGATGGAGGAAGAAACCACTCAAGCATCAGGCTGGAACTAGGGCAATTGCAAAGGGCTTGCCACCAAGTATAGTAGACCTGGTTTGTATGCCGGATGCTGGCAAGCATTCACTCCATAACTATTTATGATATTGAAATGCTTACATATAGAGTACGTCAGTGAGAAGAGAGGGGGAGAAACAGGTGGAGTAGGTGAGTTATGTATGTTTTCACACATCCAGCCTACACAATATCTGCCGGTGTGTTTAGCGATGGGTGGCCTATCACTGGCATGCCCTAGTATTGGGCTCTGCCCTCTGCTCCGTTTGCTTTATTTTTTCTCTCGGGGAAAACTGTATTCACAGCACTGTAATACTAAATGAAGTAGCACTGTGAAAGTGTAGATAACTGTCAGTCCTAGATTTGTCTTCATTGTCTGTCCTTCGCATTGTTTTGTTTTCCTGTTTTTTTGGCCGGGGTTGTTTGTTTTTTGTGTGTGTCTGTTATATATGTAACTGGAAAATCAATAAAAAAAAGAAAATTACATACTCACTGTAATTGTTGATCTTCCAGAATACCTTCATTCATTCACATGCCCGCCACCATCCCCCACTCAGGTAAGAGTTGAGACCTTTGGGCAGCTCACACTGTTGTGCTACTGCACACTTGTGTTTTTCTTGCCATTCCCAGTCGGGAGGTGTTTTTCCTATCCCTTATCTCTCGGGGGTGGAATTAATTTTTCTGTTTGAAAAAAAAAATGGGACCAGGGTCCTCATAGCCCACGTACAAAAAAAATCCTTGGGGATTGAACTTTCTCAAACCCCGGGTATCACTCAGTCTGCTTAACTATTGCAGTCAGCCTTCTGGAAGAAACATAATTACTGTGGTGAGTGAGTTTTTCTGCTCTCCCATGCCTTCCTTGTTTTTCACTCTCCTTACCAGGGTATGTCCCCTACAGGGTATATCCCTGTTGTTGCAGTATAGTGCATTAGCTTCACCTTGTCCATGCCCCACTGAAACTTTGTGTCATGTGGAAGGTGCTTGGCACTTGTGCCATGGTGCACTTCTCTGCTGGATATTCTTGTATTGCAGGGAGAGGCAGGTGCAGTAGGATTGTCTGTGCTGTACTCCTCAGCTTGTTGTAGTAGGATTTTCTGTGCTCTACTTCTCGGAGTAGGATTTTCTGTGCTGTACTCCTCCTCCTCCGCCTGTTGGAGTAGGATTTTATGTGCTGTACTCCTCTTGCTGCACTCCTCCACTTGTTGGAGTAGGATTGTCTGTGTGCTGTACTCCTCAGCTTGTTGGAGTAGGATTTTTTTGTACTATATTCCTCGGTTTGTTGGAGTTCACGTTTTTTCAAATTTCATGTTTTTTCACAGTTGTTACCTTCTTCTCCTCATGAATTGTTTTCTTTGCTCCATGAGAGTGGCAAGAAGATGGTATTGGTGCTCCCTGGATTCTGTCCAGTTATGCTTGTTGTCTTGCTCCTCTGAAGGGAGCTTGTGTTTTTATTTTACTCTGCTTATCTGGAATTGTCCTCTTGGGAGTACAGATGTTCTTTACTACAAGTGGACATTTGCCATCCTTTCTACACAGGGATCTTTTCTCATTCCCTGTGTTTATACCAGAGCTATTTGCCAGGGCTGCTGCCCATTTCTTCTTTGTTATCTCTACTCCTTCTGCCTAGGTAGCTGATAACGGACTCTGGCTCTTCATACCCACTACCATTGTGCCACCGAGTAGGCCCATCCCTTAGCTTTCTAAGTTGGTAGTTGGATTTTATTTTGCTACTGTTTTTATATCCTACATCATTTTCCTGTCCCTTTGGGCTAGAAGTCTATAGCCTTTTCTTCTCTTTCCACTTGTTGTTTTCTTCTTCTGGCAGACAGAACTGAAGAAGAGAGGGGGGGCCAGCATCAGTTACTGGCTAACTCACCTGTGCAACGTCATTGCATCAGCCACATGAGCGGTGCCACCCACCACTGTCGGTTCTCTCCTAGCTGCAAAAGACTTTGCTCCCATGGGGTCCTCTAGCCCCCCAGCTTACACCCATAAGTGGGAATGAATGGTGAAGGTATTCTGGAAGATCAACAATTATGGTGAGCATATAATTTTTCATTTTTTCATGGTGCCAGCACCGAGTGTTGCCCTGGTTCCACAGGCTTGATGATAACATACTTTTTTCCATAATGTAAGAGAGTCAGTGGCAGAAGAGTTGTATAGCTTGTTCTGCACAGATGGAGAAAGGTAAAAGTTAGGGGTTTACTTAGGACGGAATGGTGCTGGCATGGTGGATCACTATGCTGGCTAGACCACTTTCTTAATGGAAATATTTGGCAATTAGACAGTCTGCTATCTAATGACAAAGATATCCTTTGAAAAATGTTCATTAAAGCCTGTTCCAGTATTTTCCCCATTTAATTGGCCAAATTCTTGTAATTTAGGAGATGCAAAGAGGTTCCTTTGTTGCCGTCTCTGGATTATGAGAAGCTGAAGAAAGATCTTGTCTTTGGGAACGATCGTTTGAAGGCCTTCCTCTTGCAGGCACTGCGCTGGGTATATGGAACTTTTATTGTGCTTTAAGTCACAGCTTTGTAACCTGAGAATTTGGGGCTCTAACTGAGGTGGGCTGCTGCAGCTGAGTGGCTTACTGGTATTAAATGATTGTGAAAGGGGATTTGGCTTGACTGCTGTATGGCAGTGTGTAGATTTCATCTGAGCATAAATCACCTCACATTCCATAGGCATGAGAAGGGAGACTGTAGAGTGAGTGAGTGTGTGTATGTGTGTGTGTGTAGGCTTCACATATAATGCTACCCCTGTGATAAAGCTGTCATGCTCTTCTCCCAGTGACCTTTAAAGGTAAAGCTGTACCATTTCCTAACAGAGCATTTGAAACACAAGTGCTGCATCAGCATGTGGCCTGCAGATATAATGCCGTTTACACTTCCCGCTTTGCAGCATATCAACTCATGCGTTCTAGTTGATGCACTGCAAAGTCGCCATCGTGGACACTCACTGCATCATGCTGTGTGCCGCTGTGCTCCGGTGAAATTGTGGGGATGCGTACTGCATTGAGCACATCATCCTGTGGTGTAAACTGCTGCAGCGCTCCATCCACATGCGGTCCCGGTTGTCACAGTATCCCGACCACAAGGGGGACACTCCTCTCTGCGCATTCTGTGGCACTTGAGCCACAGGAGGTGTAAACGGAATTGTGGCACTAAAATGAGAGCGCAGCGAGTTGGCGACGGAGCAGTAAGTACAGCGTTCCCGAAGTGTAAGCGGGGCTTAACACAAGCTTCACATTGGCTGCATGCTGAAAATGGAAATAAAGTTAGAATTAACATTTCGACCATAGGTCTTGTTTAGGGATCTCTATAAAGACAAATAGTATGTGTGTGGAGCCAATGCAATGTTTTTATGGAGAGTTACACTGTGTACAGAGTCATATTCCTATTCTTTTGGTATACCCTGGACCCACCCGCTTAAATTTGTCACTTTTTTGCCTTCTAAGTATACGCACTGGTTCAACTCCACTTCATTTGTGCAGATCATTGGTTTTACATTATAATTTTATGATGATAACACTGCCTACTCTATTTCCTATAGAAATATGCAATGTCCTGACTCTGAATATGCCATTTATCCTTATGAGTGAGGGTGGGACCATAAGTCAGGGGTGACCAAGCCACAGGTGAGTTAGGAAAGTCTTACCCCTCCAAAGTGATGATAAATGGCAAATTCTAAGTCTGGTCATTGTGTGTCTAGTTTATACCACACATTTTCAAATTTAAATCATTCGAATTTGAATTTTATTTTTGGGGGGGCTTCAACTATTTATATCATAGTGTATTTTACTGAGTTTTAAATGTGAACGTAACAGTAAAATTAACACATTATATAGGAGTCCAAGCAATAAATTAGACAATCAAAATCAGGCTATAAAACTAACACAAGATACTATCTTATAATTCAGGAATTAAATTAAGAGCAGTAAAACATTACAACATATTTATTCCTCAAACCTATATAAATAATTAATGAGCTATCCTGCACGTGCTCCCTGCCACCGAATGTTCAGAGTAGTTTGAACCAGTCCAAGCACTGATCTTGTGACCACGGAGCCTCAGCTGGCAGAGCATTTTCAACTGTTGTAAAGGCTGAATGCCCTGGACTTTGCTCTGTAGAAATGCTTTCGTATCATGAGTAAAATAATAAAAAAAAGTCCTTTTTGTACATATACAAACCAAAAGAGACAGTAGCTCATGCTAGTGGTGGGGCGTACCTTGTTGCAAGTCTGGCTTCTGCACCCACATAAAGTCATCCAGAGGAAAAGTAGATAGCACTCGAACAGCAGAGAGAGATTCCAGAGAACACACAGACAGTTGGTTTACCTCAAATGCTTTTTCTTTTACAAGAAGGTGCTCGTGCATAAAGTTTCTCAGGACAAGGTCAGCCTGGTGTCTCAGTAAGTACACCACAGTGGTTGCTGCCCCAGCACTTTGGTCCTCAAACTGTGGTATACTTACTGTGACTCCAAGCAGGCATTTTCCCATGGGCACCTTCTTGCAAAATAGAATGCATTTAATGCTGTTTTTTTTTTTTATCACAGCATTATTTATACCACCTCCATGGACCTGGCAGGGACTACGACTCCCCGCCTCGGAGGGGGTATGTCCTCAGGCCCATCTTGGCCATCATGAGTCCTGCTGGGATCTCGTTCCCTTTATTTTCTCCCTGTGCCCATGCAATGGCGCAACGGCAGTCTCCACCTCTGAAGAGGCAGCCAAGCACCCTGGGCATGGGCTGAACCCCTCTTGTTGTGCTGACGCATGCAGAACAAACCCACCACCCCATGGAAGGAGAGCAGTCCTCCAGATACTCAATCCTTACCTCTCCGGCCGACCCCCAATGACCCAAGTCTGTTCCGGAACCCGGGTTGCTGGCATGGTGCGAGGTGTGGCGTCCAGTGCCTCAACCCTCAGCGCCACCAGGCTGGCTGAGTTCCATTTTTAAATGGAACTGAGGGTTTTCTCTGTTGGTGTTGATTTTTCTTGGTGCCAAACCCCAGTTGGAGGAAAAAAAAACATTTTGTTTGTGTTTTTTTTTTTTTTCTGGTAACACTTTATGTCACGGAAACCTAAAAACACGTTGGACCACCAGGTTTCAAAAAATGTGTGGGCTCTAGCAATAAGGTCCCAAAGGCCAGTGGTTGTAATTTGTGTTTTTAAGTGTGTAGGACTTGAGCATTTTAGACAGGATTGTGACTGGACAGCACAGATAGGACTGTTCTCATGCATCTTCTCTTCTGAAAAATGCTCCCCTCCTGTACCTTATCAGCTTTGTGAGGTATTTATAGGTTTCTGTTATGTCTCCCGCCCACCTCCAGGGTGTACATATTGGGATCCCGCAGTCTCTCCTCGTAGGGACCGTGTATATTTGGGTGTATTGGGAGGGGGTTCAACAGCAGGAGGAAGGAGGTAATACTCCCTCTCTGTAGATCACTGGTGAGGCCACTGTGACAGAAATGGGAAGGAAGGAGTTAATGGCTTGGATTTTTGGTTGGGATTTTTCTGACCTTCTGAAAAACACACTGGGATTCCACAGGCTAGCAGCATGTAGATAAGGTGATGGTTATAAATCTGAGAGAGAATGACCAAGAGTGGGGAGTGCACATACACACAGGGTTTGAAAGGATTGGACCACTCAAATATAAACTGTATGTTAAACCAATCTAATTGGATATCTATAGGGCTGCTTAAACTGATTGGACCGATTAAACAGATACATGATAAATGGTTGGTGCATTCAAAAGGGGACAAGAATGACCTATTCAGAGGAGTACTATAAGAAGCTGTAAGACAGTTACATCAGGTCAGTGTTCTGCTGGAGTTACCATCGGAAAGGAGAAGCTTTGATATATACACTCTGTAATGCAGCTTTTAACCTTCTTTAAGTAAAACAATTTAGTATGTACACAACAGCCCGTGGTTGAGTTTTAAATTATTTCTAAGGTATTTTATGGTTTCCACTGGCAAAGAAAAACTCTTGTTCCAGCCCCAGTAATACTCAGGTATTCATAATTATATGCAGTCTTTCTCCTAAATAGAACTGCCCAGAGAGAATCTGGAACATATACAAATGATGGAATCTTTTGCATGAGCCACTTTTCAAATGCTGCCTTACACTAACTGCCTCGGCTCTAAACCCTTCAGATTTCTCTCTTTGCCTGGTAAGTCTAGATGCGTAGAGATTCTCTTCTCTTCTTCATCTTGTTCTGGCATGAGAAACCTTACAGAATATGATAAGTATTCTTTAACATTTCTTTTGCTGCCTTTTACTTTCTGTAATTTTAGTAAACCCATAGTTTTAGTGTTTAAATTGTAAGTTTCTCTTAGTTCGGGATACCTGGGGGTAAACCGAGGTTTATTTTACAGTCATCGGAGTTTTCTGACTAAAAAACTCCACTAGTTATGTTTAATTTTTATTAAATTAGTTTGTTTTAAGAACCACTAACGCAGTTCTTTAACCGAAAGTCTTTCATTTTTCCTCGGTTCCCGGGACCCAGTCGGTACTTCATCGGTTCTGGAACCGACTGCAACTGCTAAATAAACTTTCAATTAAAATACTTTTTAGCGGTGGCAACTTTTATTGGTTTTATATTCAAAATGTCATAAAAATGGAAAAGAAAACTTGTGATCCCGGTCTCAAAACTATGTATTCTGTGTAGTGAAATTCTGTTAAGTTCCTTTTGTCTACCTATCTGGACATGAACATTAAAAGCAGAGTGAAATTTGCATTTCATGTCCTGTGAAAACTATTGAAAAATGCCTGGATAAGGCTGGGGGGGGGGACACTTTCACCATCTAAGGGTTCCTCCAGCTCTGACCAGCTGACACCCTAAATTAATGTGGGTGAAACCACAACAACTAATGTAAACTGTTACCCCAAGACGGGTATACAAGCAGTTCTTGAGAGGCTTGCTGAACTGGCTGACTACCTGGTTCCCTCTAAGAAATCAAATAAAACTAAGCACACAGAACCCCCTGCTAGACAGCGTATGGAGACTTCTGTGCCTGCTAGAAAGCCTGCCAATTCTTGCAGATTGTTACCTGTGGTGAAGCTCACTAGGATGAGGTACAGTGTCTCAGTCAGGTTTACTGTATCACTAAAGGGATTCATTCCCACTGAAATGGTATCCCTTGCTGCGGTAACTTTACTGCAGAATTTTGTAGCACTGTGCTTCATCCTGGTGGTTTTTCACTGAGAATCAAGGTGTGAAAATTGTAAACTTTCCTTTAAAAAAAAAAAGTGTAAAGATATGCCTGGAATGGCTAAAGAAAACACTTTTAGGCTTGTAAGTTCTGTCTGCTTCTCATCAGCAGACCTTTGCACAGCAGCTTGTCTCCTCTGATCAGTCTTCCCATTATCTGGAGGAAGACACTGTGATTTCATGGAATGTTTGGGTTTTCGCCAAAAATAAAGATTATTGCTCACTCTTCACATTAGTGAGAAATGATTTGGCTGACACCCACTTCCCCTCTTGATAAGAGGATGTATAAGAAACATCAGCTAGACAGGGAGGGAACTCAAAGCTTGTTCCCTCATCCTATACATCAAGGAGTAGTTGAAGTAACAGCCTGTGACAAGGCAAAGAGATCCCTGGCATCCTACTCCTAACACGGATCTCAGGAAAACTGACATACTTTCAAGTCCGTGTTACTCCCCTGCCAAGTGATCTAGCTGAAACAACTAAATTTGGTTTGGAAGCGGCGAAATAACAGTTTAAATGGCTGCTGCTAGATGGATAGTAAATACAGTGGTTCAAAGGGGGTTTGCCTGGTTGTGAGTCACCAACCTAACTCAGTATTCCTAAACCAAAGCTGTGGATTCCAAATCGAGGGTAATTCCTCTTTAGAGAAAGGATAAAAGTTAAAAAATGGATGAATAACACAACAGTAAGCTCCTTTTGTTGTATCAGACTAGGGTTGTTCTTCTGTATCAGCAATACCTACAGCAGGGGTATTTCAGACACCACAGACAAGTGGTCATGGATGTGGTAATCAGGGATTGTCTCTGGGTTCAAATCCCTTCAAAAAAAAAGTTTTCAATCCATCTACAGATGTAGAGAAATAAAATTTAGAGAAAAAGGTTCAAAACCTGTTACTGTCAAAAACAGAGGAGTCTGTCTTGGTATAGCAAACAGTACTACAAAAAGGATTGGAAGTGGTAACCTGTCTTAGAGGGTACTAAGCAGGCATCTGACAAAGCCAAAGTTCAAAATGGTGCTTTTGACACTGATTCTGCCAACACTCCATAGAAAGGGGAAGGTTTGGCATCACTGAACTTAAAGTATTTACACATCCCCATAAGCACAGAAAGTACCTCATATTCAGACCCCCGTTAGGTCATTCTGTAACAGAGTGCACATGGGTTGTAGCACCTTCAAAGACAAGGTATCACAAGTTCTTCCTATATCTAGAGAATTGACTGTGGTTGCAAAGTCACCCCAGCAAGTGTATCTGCAACTCACCTAGGGGCTCATGGAGTCTTTAGATTTTTCTGATAAATCTAGAGGCAGTTTGTCTCTCAGCGTGCTCGGGCACTACAGTTCATAGGAGCAGAGCTTGATACCCTGTGAGACAGGACCTACTTGCCTACAAGCAGGGCAAGAAGTATTCCGCTGATAGTGGTTTCATTCATCCTCGATGAAATGAATAAATAAAAAAAAAAAAAAAAAAGAACAATTTCTTCAACTACTGCACATGGCACCTGCCACTGGTGCAGTCTTGGAATCCAGGTTACAAATTACTGTTCAGTTTCACCTCAGGATTCACTGGTGTCAGAGAAAGGACCTTCTGTCATAACCAATTTTAGTAACAGAAATATTGTTACAGGTCTCCAATGGAGAAAAAACTAAACCAATCTAATGGAAGGAGTTTATTTTTCAGCAAAAAGCTCCATCAGTTGTCTGACAACAGAGGCATCTTGACTGGAGTGTGGCCCCACCTGGGGGTTCACACCTCCCATGGCACATAAACCTGCTGGCACGAACAGTAGTGTTTCTGGCACTAAAGGTTTTACATAACTACTACAGGGAGAGGGGTACAGGTCAGAAGAGACAGTACCACCACAGTGTACTACATAAACATTTCAGGAGGGACAAGGTTAAGCCCTCCCTGCACAGGATTCATGAAAATATGGGCTCTATCATGCTCAGTGGGCCCTTTCAGGATATTCATCTGCCACTGCCAGATAAGGACAGTACTGTGGCAGATATTTCAACTCGGATCAGCCAGACCCATCATGAATGGGCCTTAAACAGTCAGACGGTGCAAGTTATCTTCAGGAGGTGGGCCACCACAGAGGTTGACTTGTTCGCATCGCACCACAACCACCACCTGCCACAGTACTATGACAGATAGCTAGATCTGGGAACAATTCCCCTGGGTGCTCTGGCTTTGAGTTGGCAAAGGAAGCAAGTGCATCTTTCTTCTTTCTTCCTTCTGGTATACAGAGCAATTTTCTCAAGCTCAGGTCCCAGTCAACATCAGTAATCTTGATAGCACTAGAAAAATGGGCCAGACAGACATGTCACTCTCTGCTACCCTCCATGCTTGGGCCCAAGCCAATACACCTTCCCTCGGAGGCACAATCTACTGACCTCCTATCAGGAGGCTCCTGTATCCAAACCTCGGATCAATTATGTTCAAGGCATGGCTCTTGAGTACCTTTTGTATAATATGCAGGTTTGCATCTTTCTCAAAGTGTCTTAAGCATGTGATATGATTACAGGAAGCTTTTCACTAAGAAAATGTACGCTTCAGAATGGGAAAAATGTTTTATGATTGGTGTTCAACCAGGAAATTGGTCCCAGAGCATGCTGGGTCCCAGCTGTGTGACTATTTTATCTGTTTACAGTCATTGGACTGGCTATCCTGTACCCTCAAGGTCCACCTGGTTGCAGCATCTGCTGGCATATTAGTTGGACAAAATGTTTTTATTACTTCAGATCCTAGCTACAAAAGGCTCTTTATGGGCCTAGCACATGTCAACACAGGCTGGGGTTCCTGTTGTGCTGGACTATCTTGCCGTATTTGCTCTTACTGGGATTGCAGTCCAGTACCTTAAACGTCCACCTGGCCGCAGCATCTACTAACACTTCAGTTGGACAGAATGTTTTTCAGGCCTCGGACCCTATCTTCAAAGGGTTCTTTAAAGGCCTGTCCCATTTGCACCCCCTCACAAGGGACCAATGCCAGCATGTGGCCTAGATGTGTGTGTAGTTTGGCTCGTGTGTCCCCCTTTTTGACCCTATTTCTTCAATTTATTTGAACTATGTCAAAAAAAAAAAAAAAACTCTGTTTTTCCTGTGGTAATCACTTCTGACAAAAGAATCAGTGAGCTCAGGTCTCTCTGAATTAAACAGGTGTATATTTCATTCCACAGAGACAAAGTTGTCCTGGGAACAAACAGAAAGTTTAATTTTAACATGACCTATAATTATCATTTGAACCAAACCATTACCTTACCGGTCTTTTTCACTGAACACTTTAGTCCTGGTGGAAAAAAAAGACTTCATAGTCTGGACGTCAAAGGAATTTTGGCTACTCTTTGACAGCCATTAAAGCCCTTAGGCAGAACAGAAAACAGCTGTTCCTGACCTATGGGAATGTAAAAAAGGATAACCCAGCATCAAAGAAGGTCCACTTATTACTGGATAGTACAGTATAGCCAGTTTGGTACTCTAAGGCTGGAAAGGAGCCCCTTGTGGGTGGAGGGCCATTCCATAAAGGGCACAGCTGCTACCATAGCAGCTGTCAGGGATGTTTCCCAGGTGAATCTCTTAATCAGCTACCTGGAAAACAGTACACAGCTTTACAAAGCATTACACTCTAGATGGTCTGTCCAGGGGTGATGCCAGATTCGGCACAGCAGTCCTGCAAAGTCTGTTCCTAAGACAGGGTTCTGTGCCCACCTCCAAAGGTATTGCTTGGTAGTCTGCATATAGTTATAAATACCTGAGTATTACTGGGGTTAGAAGAAAAAATTACTTACCTAGTAATCTTGTTTCTTCTAAGTGGTATTCATAACTCTCCCACCCTGCCTCCCCTTCTGGAACCTTCAGCCTCTGCACTCCTGAATACTGTGCTCTCAGGGGCATAAATGCCATGTCTGGCACACATGTTGTGATTGGGTTTCCTGTTGTTGTCCCCCTCCCCTTTTTTGGGTAATTTGGACATTCTAGGGTGTTCTTTCTTCATATGTTATGCCCTCCAGTTGGAGGCCCCTTTTTTGCGGGTTAAGGGAGTTCTCCCTAATAATTATTATTATTATTACACTTAGTGTTGAGGGAGTGCCCTCTGTTGTTGTTATTAATATTATTATTACTATTAATATTATACTTGGTCCTTGTGGGCCTGTCTTTTCAGGCATCCAGGAGATCTGAAGGGTTTAGAACCAAGGCAGTTAGTATAAGGCAGCATTTGAAAAGTGGCTCATGCAAAAGATTCCATCATTTGCATATGTTCCAAATTCTCTCTCGGCAGTTCTACTTAGGAGGAAGACTGCATATAGTTATGAATACCTGAGTATCACTTGGAAAAATCAAGATTACTAGGTAAGTCATTTTTTCTTAGCATCCGCCATGGGAAAGGCACACTACCATACTTTAACTTGTGCAATTGCATGTTTGACCTCCTAGCTCTGTACAAGGGGGAAAGGTAATTTTGCTGGTGGAATCAGCTGGTGGCAACAAAAAACAGAGACAGACACCTTTCCGAAAACTGTTACAGCTCAGAGAGAGAGCGGTGGTATGTCACAGCCACATCTGGGATACTGTGCCCAGTTCTAGAGTTCCCATCTAAGGCAAGAGAAAAACAGGCTGCAGATGTTGCAGTGTAGGGTAACCAAAATGATTCAGGGCTGACATGGCAGATCCTGCATGGATCAGATTAAAGCTCTGAACATGCACTTGCTTGAGACCAGAAGGGACAGGGGCGATATGATAGAGACCTTCAAGTTTCAGAAAGGAATGAACAAGATAGACTGTGAAGAAATATTCAGCAGGAATAGTGAATCAAAAATACAGAGAAATGGGGGAGTGGCTTGGGAGCTAACAAGATGGCTGCCTAATGTTCCCCACTCTGACAGCCCTAAACAGCATCCTGTGCTACGGAAGCACCTACCGTCTCTGGAGCTACATTGTTCAATGGGACAGCCCTCCCTGAACATGTCAGTCCGATTGGTGTAGCGCTGACCCTCTGCCATTGACAGATTACTTGATGGCTGACATCTCTACAGCAGCGTGGCTGAACCTTCAAGATCGAGAAGGCAGCTGCCAACCAGGCCCTGGCAACATTGTGAAATTAAGACAATGTTTTAACATCCAAAACAGCAAATCTCAAAACTTGAGGTCTCCACCCAAGGAACTAACGCCAACAATCTGCAAGTAGCCCAGCAGATGAATGTCGCCAAGCAGAAGGTGGCTGATACTGAGAACAGAACAGAGTGACTCATGGCCCACATCCATGATCAAGACCAGGCCATCTGCCTCTTGTGGGAAAAAGTTGAAGATCTGAAAAATCAGGGCCGGAGGAATAATCTCTGCTTTGTCAGTTCCCCAAAGGCAGTGAGGGAAAATCCATGAATAAGTTAATTCAAAAAATCCTCCCTGAGCTACTGGGGAAACTGTGCCTAACGGACTTGGAGATCCATCAGTCTCACAGGACTCTAGCCCCCCCCCCCCCAAAACCAGGAGAATGACCCAGAGCCATCTTGGTGGGGTTTCTCTGCTTTATCATGGTCTGGGCTTGCTTGAAGGGGAACCTTACATGGCAAGGGCATTACATTTGGATATTCCCTGACTTCTCCAGATAACTCTCTGCCAGGCATAAGGCCTGTACTCCATCACGATGAACACTCATGGGCCTTGGCATCCCCTATGCCATTTGTTACCCTGGCTACTCTCTGGATCCTTAAAAATGGAGTCTCCCAACAACCCCCTGAGGCTGCAGAAGCGTATATCTCCCCCACTCCTGGTCCCAAACAGACTGACCTAAATATCAGCAGAATCACCGAGGAGGAAACAAAGGACAAGGTGTGCAGGTGATGGATACCTCCACTCTTCCAGGTGAAGCACACCAATTTGGCCATGGACCCCCTTTCTGCCTTCCTCCCGATGGATGCCAACCCTTGGTACCCAACAGCTAAGAAATGTCGAGGCCACAAAGAAAAACAGCAGCAGGGGAAAAGGTGAACAGAACAACCCAGTCAAGGAGCAGGAGTTGGAGCGGCAGCAGAGGAACCCCCACCTCCTCAGATGTCAACTCCCTGCTAATTGGGAACAGCAGGTTCACTCTGCTCGTGCAAGCACCTCCTGAGGAGCAATCCACCACCTTGATATTTCCACCCAAACAGACTGCATCCCCATACCGAACTGTGTGACCCAAATTTTGGGCAGAGGCAGTGAGCTTGGTTGCTGCAGTCACTCACCTTACATCCTGGGATTCCAACACTGACGAACAGGAGCAGCTTCCATCCACCTCTGGTACGACTGTGCAGAGTAATCCTCAGTGGCCTGTAGTACAGGCCCAGCCTCTTGGACCCACTGACGTGTTGCCACCCTGACTTTACTCCCCACTAATGGCCGCAGAGTGTGCACCAAGATCCAAACTTTTTATACCGCCACAGCACGAGGAAGGGGGGACTAAGCCTATCAGATCTCGAGACCAGTTAAGACTCCTGCTCTCTTAAAGCGGCATTGATAAACTGTGCAGCATATCCTTTTCCTTAACATTTAAGCGCCCTTGCCTATGTTACAGTTGGACTCATGTTAATATTTTTCTTCTGCGCCACAGGTAACTGGTTATACCCCCCCTTAAGATGGGCATTGAAGGCCCAACATGCCTTTGTTTCCAACCCCTGTGCAACAGATAACCTGGTCACCCCCCAAATTCTCGATTACTGGGTGCAGTTTATTTTTCTCATGCTAGCTGATGCATGGAGTGGAGTGATCTCTGACCTTATCGGTCATTCGACACCCATCTGCATGCCCCCCCCGGCAGGCGCATAGGTAGATGCACTGCTAAGTGCATCTCTCTTCTGACTACCCAAACTAATCCACCAAGGCCGTAAATATGGGAAGCAGCAGTGGTTGCTGGCTTAGAATACACCTACTCAAGCCATGAGATGCAGTGGTGCCCTTCCTCCCTCCACAGCGTTACCAACAGGCATTGGAAGTGAACCTGGCTCCCCCCCATACGGTGCCATTTCCCTTCATGGACAGGCATCTCCATGCTGCCAGACCTCCTCTGCCCCCCCCCCCCACAATGGCACCCAAGTGGCTAGTCAGGCTGCTTAAATGAATAAACCTCCCATTGACCAGCCAGATCCTTCCTGTGGTGCACAGGTGCATGCATACAATGGGACTGTTCAGCAGCTTTCTGATCCTCCTTATCTCTTTTTCCACCCATCCTGGTGCCCTTGCACTTAGTCCCGGTATAGGACTGTGCCCTGAGAGACTAGGATATTACAGTTAGCTAGGGGTGGTTTAGGGTGGGAAATGTTGGAGAGGTGGGAGGGTAGTACTTTATGGGTTGTTCTTGCCCCTGCTGGGCCTTATAATGTTGGTTAGATGTACTGTGGGTTTTTACTCTTTATAGATTGTCAGCAAACTATACCAGATCTACGGGGTGGTATGTTTTCCCTACCCTTTTAAAGTTTGCAGGCAGTACCATAAAGTAGAGGACCATTATGCTGGGCTTGCTTTCACACACCCCTGTCACTATACAGCTATCCTAATGATTTTCAGTGGCTGAACTGAGGACCATCAGCTGGAATGTGAGAGGCCTCAACTCGCCTATCAAACAGAAAAAAGTTCTACAACACCTTAAGCATCTTCATGCCCACCTTGCCCTGCTCCAAGAAACTCATCTCCCCAGGGATGAGTCCCTCAATCTGAAATGAGAATGGGTAGGTATAGAGGCCCATAGTGCAACTAAAGATAAAAAAAAAAGGGGGGGTCTATACTGCAACACAAATCACTAGGGAGAACCATTTTGCGTACTAAAACTGATAATGGTGGACACTGGCCATTGGTGGAGGCTAGCACACCCCAGGGATCCCTTCTTATGGCCAGTCTCTATGGCCCCAGTCAGGATGACCCTCAGTTCTTCCATCAGATCAGCCACGAAATCTCCTCCTTTGCACCCTCCCCCATGCCTATCCTCTTGGGGGGTGATTTCAGTTTAGTCATGGAAGCCACGGTGGATTGCAGCATTTCCTCCTATGAGCCCCATAGCAGAGCTCATACTGCACTTTAAGAGTTATTAAAAGAGCACACAGTTATTAAAAGAGTATACCTTGGTGACTGTATTGCACCTCCAACACCCGTCCACCAGGGACTATACCTGTATCTCTGCTACACTCTCCATGTCGAGCAGAATAGATGTGTGGTTCACCCCCCTTTTCATCACCCATCAGAAGCTGGACTTCACCATTCACCTCATAGTCATCTCAGACCATGGTCCTCTGGCCCTTACCCTACTCTGGAGCACTGTGGAGCCACTTACACAGATGTGGCGGCTAGATCCCTTGCTGCGTAGAGTCCTCAAATTTCAGCAGTGGGTCAACACAGAAACTCAGCATTGGCTGTCCATTAATGATCATGGAAAAGTATCCCAAACTACACTATGGGAAGCCTATAAGGCCTCAGTGAGAGGCCTTATTATAAATTACTTAGCCAGCAGTCGGTGAGAGAGGGTGAGCTGCGTTTCCCAGCAGAGGACCTCAAAGCTCTTGAGAACGAGTACAAAAAGCAGCCTCATCCACCCCCGGAGCTACATGCCAGACAAGACAGGCACAAGAATTAAAGTAAATGAACTCCTAACCTGGAAAGCCGATCTGGCCCTACAGGCCTACTGGGAAGGAAGGAAGAAAGCAAGTAGGTTACTCGACTTCTGCATCAAAAAGAGACAGTCAGAGAGGCATATCCCTGGTCTAAAAAATCAGATCAGGAAGACCTGAATAGACCCCACTAAGATCAGTGACATCATGAGCTCCTTGTACAAAACTCTATACTCATCGAAAGGACCCCCCGATGTGAACGCCCTAATTTCCTGGACATACTTCCACTAACAAAAATCTTGCCAACTACTTTTTCCTATCTAGACAGACCAGTTACATACCCAGAGCTCCGGGTTGTGATCCAATCTCTAAATAAACACAAATCTTTGGGGGGGTTGGGGTGGTTATCCAGCAGGCTTCTTTCAGCTGGTCATTGACGAAATGTGTCCCATGCTTCATGTTCCAAGTCTTCTTTAGAGTCCGGTACCCTCTCCCCACCTTCTGGGATGCAGTTATCACTGTGATCCCCAAAAAGGTAAAAGACATTGGGACGTTGGAAGATTACAGACCCATCTCTGTCATCAATACCGACGCCAACATTCTGGCAGCAGTGCATGCCGTGAGGTTAGAGAAGGTTTCCCTGGGATCCTACGCCCATCACAGGTGGGGATTTTGGTTAATTCACTGTTGATCCCCATCCCCTCCTCCTCCTGCCAACTGGCGACGGAGACACATCTGTATTTTACATATTTTCTCCCCTAACCCCCCCCACGGCCGTGCGAGCGTGTGGAGGGACGCTTAGCACCCCGTGGCACCAGCTCAGCCCCTTCCACCTCCCGATACTTTGCCGCCCCCTCTCTGCCTACCCTATCCACCGGACTGCCACCCAGTGGGAGTGGAACTACAGGGGGGGCACCAGCCCACTCTCAGGAGAGGAGAGCTGCCCACTGGCATGCTCAATCCTGCTCTGCCCCACCACTGGCACTGTAATGACACAAAGGTGGATTTCCCAAACCTGGAGTGCCCGTGGCGTGAGGTTAGGTGTCCAGTTCCTCAACCCTCTGTGCCACCGAGCCAGCTACAGGTGAGATTTGTAAAGGGATGCCACAGAATGGATCACCGCAGGACCTTACTCAGTGTTATCCATGCAGCTGAAACGGCCAACACCTGATCAGTGGCAGTAGCAGTGGACTTTGAGAAGGCCTTTGACTCTGTAGAATGGAATTATCTCTTTACCATCATGCAACGTGTAGGGATAGGCCCTGGTTTTGCACAGTGGGTCCAATTTCTTTACACATCCCCGACAGCCAGTGTTTTCACTAATGGTCTTATGTCCATGCACTTTACCCTATTGCAGAACTAGACAGGGGTGCCCTGTCCCCTCTGCTTTTTCTGATGGCCACTGAACCACTGACCATAGCCATTTGATGGCACCCTTCCCTCCAGAGCATCAGAATGGGAGACCATGACACCTGGGCACTTCTGTACATGGATGACCTTCTACTGATCCAGGCAGATGGTGTTTTCTCATTAGACCTGCTGATCTTCCCTTGTCAATCTTCACCATTCATTTACTGCTGGGTATGGCGAGAATTATTACCTGTCACGAAAGTTTTCTTTTTTTGGGAGTTGGCACTGATGGCACTGCCCATGAGGCTGATGTATTGCGTGGTGCCTGAGGGTTGGCAGTTAGGCATCGCAGACTCCTCCTCCATCCTAGTTCTGTTTCTCCCACCATCGAAGTTGCACCTGCTGCGTCAGTTTCAGTGTTTGCTGCGTCATCGGGCCTGTTCCGTATTTCGACAGTTTCCTGCTTCTTCATCCTGGGTCTGATTCACCTGACGCCGTTGGATACCGGTAAGACAGTTCCTTTTGTCATTATTGACAATGATGCCGGGTCTTTTCCTGTGAATTTTTGGATTCTTTTCACGTTCTGTCTGGTTCGGGGGCTAAGAGAAAATCCAAAGCAGGCTGTGCCCCTATGCGTTGGTGCACCTGTGGCTGGCATTTTTCCGTTACGGACTGACATGACGTTTGTCTGTGATGCCTGGGTCCCGACCACGATATGGACAACTGCGATGCCTGTTTCTCCATGGATCACTGCATTATAGAAATTCACGCATTTAAAGTTGGCAGAGCCCTGCCAACTTTCGGAGGACGGTGTCGTTCTAGGGATGCCATGGCAAGATCTCTTGACCCTGCCTCCGGGTCCCTTCCCGGGTCTATACGGCCCGGTGAGGAGGTAACCTACTCAGATTCCAGCCTTACTGTTGGCAAAGTTTCTTCCACGGTGCCAGAACACCTCGGCTCATGACTTTCACCTTCTTGGAGGTGCAGGCATCCCGTGTTGAGGCCCACAGTCTCTGGGCGGGCAGGTGGATCCCAGCATCATCTGCCAATGCTGTTTTGGACCTTGGCGCCATTGTTCATGGGGGGCAGTGGCGCTGTAGATGGTGCAGTGTTCTGTCAGGTGGTTCGCAACTCTCAATTTTGTGGCTCGAGGTTGCTAGTCTGGCAGCATGGGCAGTCTCCTCTTCTTCAGGGAGGATGGCTCTCTGGCCAATCCGGACTGGTATCCCGGAGTCAGGGAGCCCCCCCTTGATGCGGCTGTACATGGCCCAATGTTCGCCTCCCATGCTCCCCGGAGCCTGTGGTCTCTGCAGGCCCCCTCGCCGACCCCGGCATTGGGGGACTCGCAGTGGATAGCAGTTCCGGGGAACATGGTGTGGCTGTCTCGATTTCGGGTGCCAGGGCAGCTGCCATGGCTGGTGCAGCTTTGGCCCCTTTAGTTGGGATGGGGACTTCTTTATATGTGGCCTCCCTTGGGGGGGTCTGCGGGATAAGGGGTCCCCCTAGCACTAGGATCGAGGAAGAGGGCGGCCTCGGAGTCCAAGGGGTTGAGGGGCCCGGGTGAAGCACGGGGGCCCTCCTCCACTTCCCTGCAGGGGGTTGTGAGGAGTCGCAGTGCAGAGCCCTGCTTCTCCTCGGAGGTACCCTTAGTGGGCGGCACTGAGGATTGCCCTTTTGGATCCATGCAATCCCGGGTGCACCACAGGGGAGATTCCCCCACAGGGCTCAACCAGGGTATGTTTTCACAGCTACAGCATATGCTGACTGGGGCAATCCCCTCGAGCTAGAGAATCTTCAGCGAGGTCTCAGAGCCCTGGCAGAGGCCAAGCACTTTGTTAGGTGCTCTTCCCCAATTCCTTTGCAGTCACCTCCACCTCTCCTGGGCCACATGGGTCCTATGGGATCCTTAACCTGGGAGACATTCAGTGCTGCTTCGGCTGCCTTCCCTAGGTATGTTAAAACCATGGACGAGCAGATCTTTTGCCTGTCTCCTCCACTGCAGGAGGACTCTGAGCACCTGAGTTCCTCGATGTCCTCAGCTTCCTCTTCCAAGGAAGAGGACTGTTCAGGCCACCTTTCATCCGATGCTGATTTCACTGAATATTAGCAGTTCTTCTCGAGGTCGGTACAGGAACTCCATATATCCCACGTGGTAAGATGCAGTACCGAGTGGGAGACGCGCTCCTTCCTGAGCGAGTTTAGTGCTCACCACCTAGTGGTGCCATCCTGGCCTGTTCCCTTCCAGGACGCATCAGTCTGCACCTGGCAGTCACCAGCTGCTTCATCCCCAACCCCAGCGGACTGCAGGAGGAGGTATTGCACTCCCCAGGAGTCTCTTGGTTCTGTGCCTCACCCGCCTTCGGTACTGATGGCCTTAGATACTGCTTCCAGACTTGAACACTTGGTGCATGACTGACCACTGGATCCAGATTCCACTGATTCCGACTGATGGGGAAGAAGAGTTTTCTCTTCGGTTTGTGTGGTGCTTTGTATCAACTCACATCAGGCTCACCATGCTGCCTACAACAGGCACCTGTGGTCGATGTTAGAACAGGTGCTAGCATCTCTGCCTGATTCAGAGGAATCTAGGCAAACTATTGTCCTCTTTGCGTAGGGTCTGGCACTTGCAAGGCACCAAGCAAGGGCATCTTATGATGCCAATGAGGTGTCCTCCAGACTGGCAGGGAGTGCGATTTGCATTAGGCGGACGGCATGACTTCATCTGTCCAGGTTGTCACCTGTTGCCTGGCACAGGGTGTTTTCCTCTGCTTTCTGGGGGAACCGTTCTTTCTCCCACAGGGCGAGGAGGAACTTACAGGGGCCTCTTCCATCCCCCCAGTCACAGGGGACACCTCCTCGGCCTGACCAGCCTTAGACCATGTATGGTCTAGTAGGGCTATGGGGTCTCCCTCTCCTGCACTTCACCCGCAGGAGGCTGAGGGAATCTGTAAAGTTGACCAGCTACATCATGGTTCAGCAGGGACTATAAAAGAGAAAAAAGCCAAACTTTTAGCATTAGTAAGATATTGCCAAGAAACACCCAACAAGGGATAATTTAACTACCTTTAATAAACAAATGAAATATTCTAAGGATTTTTTAAAATAAGTCTGTCAGATACATCTTTGGAGTAGGATGAATTAAGCAGTCGGTATGTAAGCAATAATACGCAATAGGGTGGGCAGTATTGGGCTATACTGGACCACCCAGCCAAGGGCATAATTAGGCCCAATGCCACAGGCGGTGGGCCTTATAGCCCCCTGAAAGGTCTGGTATAGCCCATACTGCCCACCCTGGAGGGTATTACTGCTCTTTGAAAATGGGCTATATGTGAAATTTTGATACGAGATTTAAAAAATTAAAAAAGAGTTAAAATTAATTTCAAGTCATTTTTTTTAAGTAATCCCTCTACTGGTATACTTGCCAGTAGAGAGCATTGCAGGGTTTGACAGCTGATCTTCCTGGACATAAGTCTCCACCACTCATTCACACTATTGGGATCTGCGCCAGAGGCACTAGGACCCATCGGGAGTAAACTTTTTGCTGGGGAGTCAATGCCACAGATGGCACCGCGAGCCTCGGCTCGCGCGGCAATGACTATCTCGGCGTCGACTCCCCAACTGCCTCAGTTCCTTTTTCCCACCGCTGTGCGCGCTCAGTGACGACGCTCTCCTGTCGGAGTCAAACTTCAAAACTAGCAGCATAGTTTTCAGTTTTATTATTTTGTAGTATATCTCGATACAGTATCGCTTAAGTTATTCTTATTTTAAACAAAACAATAGAAGTCTCAGCCTACACTGACGGAGTCGACCATGAGCAGGTCAGGTGGACGGTAGGGAGACTTCAGATGAAAGCTGTTCAGTCAGTCGGCTGGGTCCGTCCGCCGCTTTCTCCGGAAGGGGGTCTGACAATGGTCAGTCCAGTGCCCGGGGGGATGGGCGGTCCCCGCGGAAGCATAAAGCCAAACGGTCGCATTCTCGGCACTGTTCGGCCTCGAGCTCTTCTTTGGCCCGCAGGTCTAAAAAGAGAAGGCATCACTCGAGGTCGCCCTCTGATACGTCTGCGCGTAGACGTTCAGTTATCGGGGCTAGTTGTCGGTCTCCTCCTTCGGAGTCGCCAACAGCGGCTTCTGGTAGCCGATGTCTTCGACATCGGAGTCCTACCCCGCCCGCAGGTAGGTCTTCAGATGAGCAGTTTCATCAGTGGGCCGCTCTTATGGAGCAATGGGCTCGGAGGTTGGTTCAGCTACCTGGCCCGGTCGCCCGTGGGCCTTCGCGGTCTCTGGGTGACCAGGTAGAGCGGTTGGACTTTCCTGGTCGCGCGGCACCTTCTTCGGTGCTGTGGACTCCGTGCTTAGATGCCCCTCCCCCCAACATGGCTTCGGCGCAGGGGGCCACACCGATGCCCTTATCTCCTGCTCTCTTTCCTTCAAAACCTGTTTTTCGGTCTCTGGAGTGCCTGCATCGCAGGCCTCAGGCGCTGTCCTCGGCGTCGGCCTCCTGGCATCGCCGGCGCCATCCTCGGCGCCTGCGGCGCCATGTGCAGTCATCTGCTGTCAGGCGTCCCTCAGTGTGCTGCTCCTCGGCGTCAGACGGGCGCCGCTTGGTTCCTCGGGCCATTCTCCGGCTGCTTGGTTCCTCGAGCTAGTTCTTGGTGCGCAGGCCTCAGCGCTCGGGGCTCTCGGGACTTTCTTTGGCTCTTTTTCCTTCCTCTTCTGTTTTCATCCCTTTCTGTCCATGCAGTCCCTCCTGGACTGTCAGGAGATGACGTTAGCCTGACCCAGACCTCCGGCTGGGCGATGAGGTGAGACAAAGCAGGATCTTTACTGCTGCAGAGCCTGTAGTCGAGGACCTGTCATTTAAGTCTCTGCTGAAGAATATGATTTCCACACTTTCTCTCCAGACTACAGATATCGATCCTGGGAAATTAAGACTCCAATACCTTCACGCCTCAGAGATCCCTACGGATTTGACTCCTCCGATCCAGCCTTCCTTCGAGATGCTGTCTCAAATGGTATGGAATAATCCTGCTCTTTCTTCTTCGGTGGCTAAGTCCATTGACAGAAAATATTCAGCCCCCAAGGATCGTCCCATTTTGGCATCTCAAGCCTTTGTGGATCCTATTGTAGTCCTGGCAGAGAATGATAAGGTCGTCCTTCCTCAAACCACTACAGCAAGACCTATTAACAAGGAATCTCGTAAGATAGACACCTTAGGTAAGAGAGTCTTTGCTGCTTCTACCCTAAGTATGCGTATTGCCAGTTACCAAGGCTATTTTTCCCAGTACGAATATATCCTGTGGCACTCTCTCAAGCAAATGGTTGAAGCTCTTCCGGAGTCGGATTTACAGCCAGAGCTTCTACAAACCATTACCAGAGGTATTGAGTCTAACAACCAACAGGTTAAAGCAGCCATGGACACTTTCTACTCTGCTTCCCGTTCAGCAGCTGCTGGTATTTGCACCCGCCGCCATTCCTGGCTGCGCACTTCAGGCTTCACTAATGATGCGCAACAACAGGTAATGGCATTGCCTTTTGATGGTGCATATCTTTTTGGTCCTCAAGTCGAGCAAGCTCTAGAAGCTACACAAAAGACTAGGTCAGCCATTAAGTTGGCTAGACCCCCTCCTGCCCCCTCTCGAGGGCACGCCAGTAAACGTCAGTTTCATAACCGTCAGTCCTTTCGAGGCAGAGGAAGTTTCCATAAGAACCAACCTGCCCAACCTCAAAAGAAGGCGCAACAGAAAGCGCAAGGGCCCAAGGCGCCCAGCGCTACCTTATGAATTGAGGGCCCAAGTCCCACCTCAACTGCCCGAGGTGGACTTTTCCTCTCCGTGGGAGGTCGCCTGATGCACTTCTACAGCCAGTGGAAGTCCATAACCTCAGACAGATGGGTCCTTCGGATAATCCGTGAGGGGTATTCACTCGATCTTGTGGAAACCCCTCCGGATCGTCCTCCCAAACGGCAACCCAGGCTGTCTGTCCTTCAGTCAGACCTTCTCACCGCCGAGATTCAGGGCCTTCTAAACAACAGGGTAGTAGAACTGGTGCCACTGCATCAACGGAACATGGGGTTCTACTCTCATTACTTTCTGGTTCCAAAGAGGTCTGGGGGCATGCGCCCTATTCTAGATCTCAGAAAGCTAAACAAATTTCTCCCCAAGGAGAAATTCAGAATGATTTCTCTGGGAACCCTGTTACCCTTGCTTCACCAGCACGACTGGCTAGCTTCCCTAGACATGCAGGATGCTTACTAGCACATTCCCATTCACCCGAGGCATAGCAAATTCCTCAGGTTTGTGGCTCTGGGACAACATTATCATTTCAGAGTCCTGCCTTTTGGGCTATCCTCGGCGCCACGAGTTTTTACAAAGTGTTGTACAGTTCTCGCAGCGCACCTCAGAAAACTCGGGATACAGGTGTTCCCTTATCTGGACGATTGGCTTCTGGCAAGTCCTTCCAGGCAAGGGACTTGGATGCCAGAGACGGCCTTCTCGCCTCCTTACGCCATGGGAGTTCTGCTAAACCTCAAGAAATCGCAACTGCAGCCCTCCCAGAGGCTCCTTTTCATAGGGACCCTTCTAGACACTTCCTGTGCGGCTTTTCTTCCAGAGGACAGGAGGAACGATATCCTTCAGATGGCCCTCACATCGGAGAAAACAGGTCAGTTACAACGCTCTCGATGCAAAGGATGCTAGGCCTCATGGCATCCTCAGTGTTCACTGTACCTCTAGCCCGTCTGCACATGAGAACCACTCAGTGGATTCTCAGTACTCAGTGGTCTCCGACCACTCACCCGCAATCCTATCTCATCAAGGTGACAGAACCCTTAAAGAGGTCTCTCATCTGGTGGTCTCAAGAGGACAATCTCCTGCAAGGATACCCCTTTGCCCCTCTGGACCATCAGATCTCCATTACCACAGACGCCTCACTACTGGGGTGGGGAGCGCACTGTCAGGCTCTCCACACTCAGGGTGTGTGGACTCAACTCGAGTCCCAGCTTCACATAAATGTCCTAGAAATGAGAGCCGTCCTTTATGCGGTCCGAGCTTTGAAGGACATTTTCTGTCACAAGAATATTCTCCTCCAAACAGACGACAAAGCAGTGATGTATTACATCAACAAGCAGGGCGGTGCTCATTCTTACCCCTTATGCAGAGAAGCGATGAGGGTCTGGGAATGGTGCTTGGAGCACAAGGCTCTAATTCAAGCGATCTACCTGCCAGGTGTACAGAACGACTTGGCAGACTGTCTCAGCAGAACAGAGACAGATCCTCACGAGTGGTCTCTCGACTCAACCGTAGTTCAGTCACTATTCGAAGAGTGGGGAACTCCGGACCTGGACCTTTTTGGGTCCCCACTCAACGCAAAACTGCCTCTCTTCTGCTCCAGAAATCCAGGGCCTGGCATTTTTTGTCAGGATGCGTTCAGGCTACGGTGGGCAAAACGCTTTCTTTCCGCCTTTCCGCCTCTTCCTCTAATTCAGAGAGTACTCCTCAAGTTCGAGTCTCAGGGGAACAAGATGATTCTCATTGCTCCCTTTTGTCCTCGACAACTGTGGTTTCCACTTCTCAACACTATGTTGGCAGTTCCTCCAAGACCACTTCCCCTGCAGATGAACCTTTTAACTCAGGGACCAGTGGTCCATCCCAATCTGAGATCTCTTCACCTTCATGCTTGGCTCCTGAAGAGGTAGAAGTAAATCGGTTCAATGTCTCTCGAAGAGTGTCGGATATCCTTCTGGCTGCGCGAAAGTCAGCCACTCGGAAAACTTACACAGCTAAGTGGAAGCGTCACCTGGTGGGCAAAGTCCTCTTGAATCCCTTTCCTGCCCACCAGATAAAGTTTTAGAGTACCTTTTGGACCTCTCAAATTCAGATCTTCAGTACTCTACAGTTAAAGTTCACCTTAGTGCTATTTCAGCATATCATGAGCCGGTTCTTTCCCTTTCACTGGCTCAGTTACCTATGGTTAAGAGATTTCTTAAAGGCATTCTGCACACCAGACCTCCTACAAGACGTCCAGTTGCAGCCTGGGACATTAATCTTGTGCTAGACATGCTCACTCGGAAACCTTTCGAGCCTCTAGCTACCTGTGAACTAAAGTTCCTCACCTGGAAGACTGCCTTCCTAGTAGCCATTACCTCAGCCCGCAGGGTCTCTGAGATACATGCCCTGGTCACAGATCCTCCGTACACTGTGTTTCATAAGGACAAAGTAGTCTTTCGTACTCATCCTAAATTCCTTCCTAAGGTTGTGTCAGAATTTCATCTTAACCAACCTTTGGTCCTTCCCTCTTATTTCGCGGACTTCCAAAATGAAGGGGAATGCTCTCTTCATTCTCTGGATGTTAAGAGGGCCTTGCGTTTCTATCTAGATAGAACCAAGGATTTTCGTAAAGCTCAGCAACTATTCGCTTCCTTCAGTGAGACCGTTGGGTCAGCCTGTCGCCATTAGATGTATCTCAGCATGGCTAGTGGCATGCCTTCGCCACTGCTATTCCATGGCGCAGGTTAAGTTGGAGGGTAGAGTTTACGCCACCTACTAGAGCGGTCACGCATCCCTGGCGAAATTCGCACGCGCCCATAGCAGACATCTGCAATACAGCACCTGAGCTCAGTGCATACTTTCGTTAAGCATTATGCACTAGATGTCCATGCCAGATGACATTCTTCTTTTGGCAGAGCCATCCTTAATGGACTTCTGTCTTAGGATACGTGAGCTCTTGGTTTCCTCCTGCCCTCGGGGATTAGTAGCTCGGCACTCTTCCTCAATAGGAATGAGTGGTGGAGATTTATGTCCAGGAAGATATGAAAATTACGTACCTACTGTAATTCTTGATCTTCTTGGACGAGTCTCCACCACTCATTCACACGCCCACCCTCCATCCCCCGAGCTCACCTCTCTTGTTGGTCTTCACTCCCTCAAATCTTTAGGCCTTGAAGACTTCTTTGTTGACCCTTCTTACACGGGTTGTCCGGACTATCTTATGTCCAGTTTTTAGGTTAGGCTACCCTTCTAGGTTAGTTACGCTGCACCTCCTTGGTAAAAAAGGTACTGAGGCGGTTGGGGAGTCGACGCCGAGATAGTCATTGCCGCGAGCCGAGGCTCATGGGCGCTGCTCTCATGGGCAACTATCTCTGGCGCCGACTCCCCAGCAAAAAGTTTGCTCCCGATGGGTCCTAGTGACTCCGGCGCAGATCCCAATAGTGTGAATGAGTGGTGGAGACTCGTCCAAGAAGATCAAGAATTACGGTAGGTACATAATTTTCATTTTTGTTTTCTTTTTATTTACACTTGTCTCAGTGGTATTAACACGTCTCTTCAACTCCCTTACCCACTGTGGTCCATTTCTTCTTATGTGAAACCAAGCCCTCAGTCTCCTGCTCCATTTTGTCTGTTGTGCTTTGTTTTATGTTGTTTAGTGATGAACATGATGGTAAGAGGAGCACGGTCGATTAGTGTACTGGGGTAGGGCGACTACATGCGGTCGGCAGAGTGGGAAGGGTCACCATAATGAACCTGGAACAAAAAAACAGAAGTGTCAGGTTATTTATTTATTTATTTTTTATAATGTTGAACCTTCGTTCTTTTTTTGTTGTTTCTGAGCAGGGAAAAGAGCTGAGGCATGTGGGGAAATAGCACAAGACTAGCGCTGAAAGAATGTCTGTGTGTATGCTGGTGGTTCAGTTAAAAAAAAAAAATGTGTGTGCATTGCTTGCATGTTAAATGTATTCCTCTGGGTAGTGGGGCATTTTGGCTGTGGTGACACTCTTGGTATGGCACTTGTTTTTGCCTGGGCACTGTTATGAAATAAATTTGTGCCTATGTATAGGCATGAACCAAGCAGAAGCCAGTATTTTTTAATCCCACTGTCTAAATTTAAAACAATGATAAATCATTTTAGCTGCTTGTAGCAAAAGGTACAAAAAAATGCAAGCTCAGATTCAGTCTACTATAGAACCTGATCCATGGATTGACTGTTTTTCATAAAAATGTTATGATGATTTTGGTCCCATAACTGGCAACATTCAACACTCTACAGAGAAAATCACTGATACTAACACAATGGAGGAAGAAGTCACTATGGCAACAGCATATTTGAAAGCAAATAAAGTACTAAGTACCGATGGCATTCCAGTAGATACATATAAATTTGACCAAGAATGGTGGCCACCCCTTCTGGTGAAATTCTTTAACCAGTGTTATGAAGAGTTTTGTGCATCTAAACAAAAAAATGAAATATAGTACCAATACACAAAAGAGAAAACTGAATGGTCCTAGCATTTATAGACCAATACATTTAGTAATACTACTGTAAAAAGTTTCACTGCAGTTATACTGTGTAGATTGGAAGCATGGGTCAATGAAAAAGAAATTCTCTTGGAGTACCAGACTAGACATTGTGAAGGTTTGTTTATTTATTTATTTAAACAGCAGTTTGGAAAACCTTTGAGCCATAGGCTCATTTACAAAGGTACCTTGTCACAGTAAGACAAACGAAAATACACAGTATAACAGTACAACACATAAGTATAACAGTAATTTAAGACATAGATACAAACAAGCTGGTACAGGTAGGATTGATGTAAACAATACCAGAGTTATGTTGTCCTTAGCAGCTTAGTAATAAGCTTTGTCATAAGTATTGAGTACGGCTTTGACTAGTGGCAATTACAGCATCGGGTGTTAATAAGGTGGTTACGTAATGAAGTTTTGAAGCACAATATAGTTGGAGCTTCGGAGATGGAGGGGGGCAGTGTGTTGAACCATGAGGGGGCCCTAAAGCTGAAGGCTCTTTGGCCGTGAGAGAGGTCCTAGCTCTAGGGATGACAAGAGAGGTTTTCCCAGAGGTCCTAGTATGAACTAGTGGGACAGAACGGCGTATGGTGGTGGTCAGTACTGGTGGGGTAGCCCAAGGAGGGTCTTTTGTAAGGGTACAGGTCAGATATTTGAGGCGCTCACAAGATCAAGTACCAGCGCTTTTAGAGTACAGTAGACAGGTGTGTGTCAACCTCAGGTGCTCCAGTAATTAACCTGCAGGCTTATTCAGAGAAAAGTGAATTTTATGGAGTGCGGGTCTGATTAGCAGCACCATACACCGGCAGTCCATAGTCCACTAGGACAGGATAGAGGAGGTGACTGCGAAGCCTAAGAGCCTCCGGGGAGGCAGTGTTTATACCGATGTAAGATGCCCAATCGATACTAGTGGCAGTGGCTAGCGCAGCGATGTGTCCATGGAAGGAGAGGGAGGTCAAATGGATCCCTAGGTATTTATAGGAGCAAACTTGTTTGAGTGGGAAAGAGGACCCAGAGTGAATGAGGAGTTTGAAGTTGCAGGACTTGCTTTGGGGATGAGTGAAGAACATGGTTTTTGGTTTTTTAAGATTTATCACCAATCTATGTTCCTTGAACCAGCCCTCGGCTTCATTGAAGGACTTCTGCAGCGAGTCCTGGAGGGCAATAGGGTTACGACTTGAGGCAAAGATGACTGCATCATCAGCTAGCATAATAGAATGTTCCCCGAGCAAGAGCGTGGGAAGGGTGTTAAGGTAAAGGGAGAATAGTAAGGGGCCCAGAATGGAGCCCTGGGGAACCCCAGTAAAGATGGACAGATGTCTGAGTAGGTCCCATTAATTTTACACAGGAGCGGTCAGACAGACAAACTGGTGCACCAGGAGATAGCCCAGCAGCAAAACCAGAGAGACTAAGGGCATCAAGAAGGAGGGGTGGGAGACAGTGTCAAGGCTTTCGAGAGGTCAATGAAGACAGCACCAGCCAGAGAACCAGTGTCTAAGGAGGAGGGAGAAAGTTGGAGAACTCTAGGAGGGCTGTGTTGGTACTGTGGCCCGCCTCAGGCCATGCTGCTCAGGACAAAGGACATTGTAGGTGGAGAGGTAGTCAGAGATTTGAGAGGCCACCACTTTTTCCAAGGCCTTGGAGAGAGAATGGAGATCGGTCGATAGTGTCCAGCCACAGTCCTATCACCACCTTTAAAGATAGGGGTGACAGTGGCGACTTTCCAGGCAGTTGGAACCTTCCCCAGGCAAAGAGAGTGGTTGATGAGGCATGTGATTGGGGTAAGGACTGTGTCTAAGACCAGCCGTAGGATACACGGATCCAGGGTGTCACTGCCTGTACTATTACTCTTGAGGGCAGTGACAAGGTGCGGCCTAAGTTCTTGGGCAGAAACACCAGTGAGGAGAAAATAAGGGCGAAAGATTTGATGGCAGGTGCTGGGGAGGAGGGTCAAAAAATTTGTAGGGAGATAGGGCTAAGGTCAGTGAATAAGGTGTTGAGGTGGTTGGCTATGAGGGCTGGGTCTGAGGAGATCACACCATTAATGTTGATCTGGGTGGGGGAGTGCACCATTTAACTGTTTAATGTTATCCCAGAAGGTTCTGGGATTCCCCCATGAGGCAGTGAGTGAGGACTGATAGTGCTCAGACTTGGCCTTTCTGATGGCCTGAGTGCACTTGTTTCGGGCGGCAGCATATAACCGCCTGTCATTGGGCCGGCCAGTCTCAATGGCACGGTGCCATAGGTTGTCCCTATGTTTGAGCTGGTGGATCAAAGCTGGGGTTACCCAGGGGGCATTCTGCCTTTTAGAACGGTGGGTCAACATTGGGGCAAAGAGATCACAGGCATTATTAAAAGTTTGGGTAAAGAAGAAGAGAGCTGTGTCGATGTCAGGAGTTGCCTGTATAGAGACCAGTCAATTTGGGACAGAAGTTCTTAAGTTTTATCAGTCCACCAGGTATTAGACGCTACTGCATGTGGACTGTGCTATGGGTTTGGGGACTGAGGATGACCAGTGGAATAGAATGGGGAGTGATCGCTGAGAGATTCTGGGAGGACTTGTACATTGGGATCCGATTAGGGTGGTTGGTGAGTACCACATCAAGCAGGGTACTGGAGCCCTCTTGGGGTTAGTCCTGGTAGGGTGGGTAACTAGTTGCTAGGTCTATTGCAGAAAAGGAGTCTCTGGTAGAGGAGGGAGGGGCTGAGCCAGTTGACATTTAAGTCACCCACCAGAATTTGATCAGCGGAAGGAGGTAGAGAGGTAAGGTATTCTATAAGAGAGGCAATGGCTCATGCTTGGTCCCTGGGGGCACATATGCAGTAGTCAGATAAAGGGGTCCCTTTAAAGGGTCAGGGTTGTTTCAGCGTAGCGCCTGGAGCCCTGGAGTCAAGGATGGGAGCGGCAGGGCTAGTACAGGGAGAGATTCCTTGACATAACAGCGCAGCTGCCGCCTGCCTCCCAACACGGTCGGACTGGAAAAGGGTGAAACCAGGAAGGGAGACTAGGAGTCAGGGAGGATTTCACAGCCAAGTCTCAACCAGGGTGATGACATCAGGGTTAATTGATGTGACCAGGCATTGTAGTGAGTCAAACTTTTTAGGAGGCTACAGATATTCATGGAGGCCATGCATAGGCCTGTGGTGCGAGTTGGGGAGCTCCTGGGAACCGGCCAGGGTTTGATGAATGTTCCCGACAGGAGTAGTAGCATGACTAACATCCTGGCTGGGAGATGGTGAGAGGTTTTCCCACGATTGACATGAGGGGGGATGGGAGGCTAAGGGAGCAGGGGGTGGGCAGGGAGGTACAGGAAGGGAAAGCAAGAATAAGAAGACACCCAGATGTGCCTGAGGTGAAGAGAAAGCTAGGGGGAGGGCAGGGAGGACGGGGACACACAGAGGTCCCAAGGGGCAGGAGAGCAGGTTCAGGAGCAAGGGGAAGGAGGGGTGCCAGAGCAGACTAGCAGATGGGTAGGTGGGTAAGTGCACTGCTAGTGGGGATAGGCACAGGCAGAGCATGAAGCAGGGCCAATACATTGTGGTAAGCAAGATCCCAGGGAAGTAGTGCTGTACAGGTAGGAGTAGGAAGCAGTGAGGGAGCATAGGTCCCTCTAGTGGCCAGCAGGTATAACTTGCAAATGGGAAAGTGGGGAGATAGGTTCTGGGCAACAGGACGTGATGTCACCGGATGTGATGTCACGGGGTGGATCCTTAATTTGACTCTTCAGTTGACCATTCAGTTGACCATTGACTCATCTTGAATCGTTTCTATGAAACATATACAAGTCCGTAAACAATCAGTATTGCCTTTTGCGATCTTAAGGCAGTTTTTGATTCTTTCTTAAGAACAAAGGTCTGGGATATTCTGTTAGTTGAAGATGGAAGTTAATTATTGGAAATGATTAAACTGCTGCACTCAGAGACCTGATCAGCAGTCCATATAAGATAAATGATAATAATAAAAAAAAATGTAACACCAATACAGGAGTAAAGCAAGGTTTCATGTTGGCTGCTTTACTGTTCAGTCTTCATGTAAGATCGCACCTGGAAATTAACCTTGACTCAGTGTGCCTTTTCCGGTTACCACTGTTTAAATAAATAAGCCCCCTGTTAGTCAAATTACAAAAGGAGAGTCAAGATCCACCATATTATGGGGCAGAAATGTGCTGTGCTAACACATGAAGACAGTCCTGCAGTTTTTTCCTTAACACCCAAGGGGTTACAAAACCACTTAAATCGTCTTTAGGAAGTTTGTAATTATCTAAACTATAAGATTAACATATGAAAGAGTAAAATCTTGAATTCCTCTAAACTCAAAAATACAATGAAAATATTATGGATCTTAGATGATAGGAAATTAGATACAGTGAAATAATATATGCACTGGGACTATAATCGATTCAAAAGGGGTCTAGGAGTGTAATACACATATTGCCAATATATCAATCAAACCTAAGCATCTGCTTTTGGAGTTCAAAACTTCGGTAAATTATAGGGTGAAAACAGAATTGTAGCACCAATTTAAAGCATGCAGCAGTAGGTTAAATTCACACTGCAAAAGTACGGGGTTAGTTTAACAACAGAAAGTCATTATTATCTATGGCAGTTATCACTTAGAAATCTTGTAATTTCTCCTTTATACAAGACGAGGCTAAAGCAAAAGAATAATAGGTACAGTATATCAAGACAGATATCTGGCAGAATTAAGACAGAGCCGATTATTGCATAGGGAGGGAAGGATGCTGTCCTGAATCCACACTGCGTGGAGATATGGCACTGGGGGGGAAAAGATGCCGTACCGCCCCACAGCGGATTCAGGATGGCATACCCTCCTATGTGGCATCCCCATTGCGCATTGAATCCACATTGCATGGAAGTGCCACATACGAAGGGAAGGATGCCCGTTCTGAATCTGCACTGCATGGGGCTTCCACGTAGGAAGAGGAGAATGCTGTTCTGAATCTGCACTGCAGTGGTGGTACCATGTAGGGGAGGGGAGAATGCTGTCCTGAATCCAAAGTATGTGGGGGTACTGAGTAGGAGGGGAAGGATGCCTCCCTGAATATGCAGTGCACTGGAGGTATCACATAGGGAGGGAAGGATGCCGTCTTGAATCCACACTGCAGTGGAGGTGCTGCATAGCCAGGGGAGGCTGTCCTTTTTTTTTTTTTTTTTTTTTAACCTTTTTCTTTCCTGCCCGGATTGGCAAGCATCTGCCGAACCTCCCCCATCCCCGGGACTTTACCTCCCCAGTGTGTTCCTCCCTGGCTTACCACCCAGGTGGAGCCTTCTCTTATCAGTCCTGGTGGATGCCATCCTGATTCCGCACTGCAGTGGGGGCACTGCGTAGGGAAGGAAGGATGTCATCCTGAGTCTGCACTACATGGGAGCACCGCATAGGGAAGAAAGGATGTCATTCTGAATCCGCACTGCAGTAGAGGTACCATATTGGGAGGGGAGGATGCCATACTGAATCCGCACTGCAGTGGAGGTATCACACAGAGTACCCGCACTCACGGAAATATCTATATATATATATATATATATTTTTTTTTTAACTTACTATGCTTTTATTCTTCTGGCGGCATACCCCTTCAGCCACCCTGCTGCAGCTGCCGAACTGGGGGCCTTCTGGCCACAGTGCCCCCTGGATTACTTCCCCTACCCCTGGGTGGAGCCATCAGAGCATCCCTTCTGCAGCCCCACAGTGCTTAGTCATGGGTGCAGCGGGAACCCCCTCACTCTACGCGCTAGAGGCTTTTTGGTGCTTAGTGGTGAATTGGGGTGTGTCACATCAGATGCCACAACATAACTGCATCATGCATTCCGACACCCCTCCCAGAGGAGCAAGGCTCACCGCTGCTCCAGTCACGGTGCATCTCGTGGCCACCCGGGAGCACCGGACTGGAGACGCTCCATGGAAATATTTCCTCAGAGTATGCTTCAAGTCAGTAAGTAGCTTTATTCATTACACTGAGAACATTACATGAAATACTGCTGAATGCTTCTTGCCCCAGTGCTCACAGTAATTTGTGTAATGTTCTCAGTGTAATGAATAAAGCTGCTTACTGACTTAAAGCATACTCTGAGGAACTTTTGATGTACCAGAAATATTTCTGTGAGTGCAGGTACTCTGTAGGTCTTTGGTTGAAGTCATAGGTTGGTTACCTGTTGTTTCCTGCACCGGTCTCACTCTGCTGGGTGCAGTGAATTCCTCTGCTGTTGAGGTACCACATTGGGAGGGGAGAAGGCCATCCTGAATCTGCACTACGTGAGGGCACCACATAGGGAGTGGAGGATGCCGTCTTGAATCCACATTGCCATTCTGAATCTGCACTGTGTTGGAGTACCACAAAGGGAGGGAAGGATGCTGGCTTGAATCCGCACTACAGCTGGAGGTGCCACAGTGCCATTCTGAATCCGCAGTGATGTGGAGGTACCACATAGGGAGGGAAGGATGCTGTCCTGAATCCACACTGCAGTGGAGGGTACCGCATAGGGAGGGGGAGATGCCCTCCTGAATCCGCACTGTGTGAGGATGCCACATAGGGAAGGAAGGATGCCATCCTGAATCCACTCTGCAGTTGGAGGTGCCCCATATATAGAGAGGGGGAGATGCCCTCCTGAATCCGCTCTACATGGGGGCACCACATAGGGAATGGAGGATGCCATCCTGAATCTGCACTGCAGTGGACGTACCACATAGGGAGGGAAAGATGCCATCCTGAATCCGCACTGCAGTTAGAGGTACCACATAGGGAGGGGAGGCTGCCTTCCTGAATCCGCACTACGTAGGGGCACCACATAGGGAGGGAAGGATGCCATCCTGAACCTGCACTGCAGTGGAGGATCCACATAGGGAGGGGGAGATGCTGTCCTAAATCCGCAGTGCATGGAGGTACTGCATAGGGAGGGTAGGGTGCCATCCTAAATCCACAGCACATGTGGGCACCGCATAGGGAGGGAAGGATGCCATCCTGAATCCACACTGAAGTTGGAGGTACCACATAGGGAGGGGGAAGGATGCTGTCTTGAATCCATACTGTATGGTGGTACCACATAGGGAGGGAAGGATACTGTCCTGAATCTGCACTGCGTGAAGGTGCCACATAGGGAGGGAAGGATGCCGTCCTGAATCCACTCTACGTGGGGCACTGCATAAGGAGGGGAGGATGCCATCTTGAATCTGTACTGCAGTGGAGGTACCACATAGGGAGAGAAGGATGCCGTCCTGGATCTGCAGTGTGTGGGGTATCTCATAGAGAGGGGAGGATGCTGTCCTGATTCGCACTGCAGTGAAGGTACCACATAGGGAGGGAGAGATGCCCTCCTGAATCCGTACTACATGGGGGCACTGCATAGGGAGGAAAGGATGCCATCCTTAAGCCACACTTTGTGGAGGTACCACATAGGGAGGGAAGGATGCTGCTCTTAATCTGCACTGCAGTGGAGGTACCACATAGGGAGACGAGAATGCCGTCCTGAATCCGCACTGCAGTGACAGTACCACATAGGGAGAGGAGGATGCCATCCTGAGTCCACAATGCAGTGGCAGTACCATGTGGGGATCGAAGGATGCTGTTCTGAATCTGCACTGTGTGGAGGTACTGCTCAGGGAGAGGAGAATGCTGTCCTGAATCCGCACTACAGTGGTGGTACTGCATAATGAGTGGAGGGTCCTGTCCTGATTCTGCACTGCATTGGGGGTACCACACAGGGAGGGGAGGATGCCATCCTGGATCCACACTGCATGGAGCTACCACTTAGGGAAGGGACAATGTTGTCCTGAATCCCCACTGCATGGAGGTACTGTACAGGGAGGAAAGGATGCCGTCCTGAATCCACACTGCAGTGTGGGTACTGCATAGGGAAGAAAGGATGCCATCCTGAATCTGCAGTGTGTGGGGGTACCACATAGGGAGGAAAGGATGCTGTCCTGAATCCGCACTGCAGCGGGGGTACTGCATAGGGAGGAAAGGATGCCATCCTGAATCTGCAGTGCATGGGGGTACCACATAGAAAGGAGAGGATGCCTTCCTGAATCCACACTGCAGTGGGGGTACTGCGAAAGGAGGAAAGGATGCTGCCCTGAATCCTTACTATCACGCTTCTGTGCTTGCATCTCCCAGTGGGCCAGCATCCTCAGGGGCAGAAACACTGAACATGGACCCCCTCCCGGTACAGTATAGGATGATGGGACACATGCTGGCCTTATCCTGACCAATTTGCCACTTTACCATTGAGAGCCAAATCTAGGAGGCCAACACTTTGCCTGGTGTTGACAGTCAGGTAAGCCCTGCTTTGGAGGGTAGGCCAGGGGATTGTAAAGGGTGAACACCCAAAAAGGCCATTTGCAGTGCTTCGTGGTAGCTCCTGAAGAGAGCAGCTCCTAAGAGAAGGAAGCATAAACAATAAAAAAAAAAAAAGTAGTGACCATGTAGAACAGCACAGAAAAAAGGTTCACATTGTGGCACTTTGTTATGTACTGTAATACCTTTTATGAAGTACTGTGAAATGCATCACTGCCTAAAAATATTTGACTGTACTGGTTTCTTCTCCCCAGCGTCTTACTAAATCCCACCCAGGAGAGCAGAGGGAGACTGTACTGCAGGCGTACATCAGCAATGATCTACTGGATTGTCACAGCCATAACCAGGTGAGTGCTGCTCCTGTGAAAGAGGGCAGAAACATGCATGCATTGTGCAGGCACTGCTGGAACCTTACCAGTCCAGTGCAAGCATCCAAGTTTGGTGCACCCACCTCCCTCCTAGAGTAATATGCCACCGTGTTCACTGTTTAGCAATACCAGTAACTCTTGTAATGAGTTAAACTTTTAATTGTTATCAATAACAGTAAAGTAAAAAAAAAATGATTGTTTAGTATAACTATTTACAAAGGCAGTAAAAACAGAGAAAACAAAGTCCTTCGTCGGAGGGTATCTCTAATTCCAGGTTTCGGTCACTCTAGCAAAAATATTGCTGCTCTATTTATAAGAAGTCTTTGCCAGGTAATTAACTTCATCATGAGCTCATTAAGGAGACATCCTGTTTCTCACAAAATGTTTTTGTCAGTTTCTTTGCAGATGCAACAAATACAATATGGTGACCCAGAACTGACCTCTTGTTGACAGTTCTGCAAAGAGTTTGCAAACAAACCTGACAGGAGCTCAAATGGCATCTCAGGTTAACCCCCTAAACTCCAAATAGCTTTTTGCAGTGATTTCAACAGTATAACTATATTGTACATTTCAAACCAAGGGATCCCAGTTTCACTTTCACACAATGATTCACATATATTTTTATAACCGCAGATATGCAGGGGGGAAGAAAAGACAGAAACAGCAAGTGAAGGCAGAGAGATAGCGAGAGGCAGAGCATTGCAAGACTGTCAGAGTGATCACTTCCTAGGTCCCACGAGAATATTTGGTTGCACAACCAGACAGACAAGAGACAGAAAAGGAGAGGATAGAACAGATCCTTGTGTTTAACTCTGTCTGCATAACAAATGGGACAGGGTCTTATTCAACCAGTGCCAGTGTCACCTGTCTTTCCGACTCATAGAGCTGGGCTGTTCATTCCTAGGTCCACTCCCCTCCCAGCTCCTCTTTCCAGAGAGGAGTTGGAGGGGGATGAGTCTGACCCCGACCTCATTATTTCTGAGGGCAGTGATGATGATGGGGGGCGTCTTTTAGTTTTACCATCAGTGGAAATCCATCACCATGAACAAGTGGATTTTAAGGATCATCAGCGAGGAATACTTACCGAATTTCTCAGAAATCCCTCTGGACTATCCACCCAAGAAGCAGCAGCCCCTGTCAGCTGCAGTGTTAGACCTTCTCACCAGGGAGATAGTTGGCCACTTGAACAACAGGGCAGTGGAAGTAGTGCCAGAAGCAGAGTGCAGTACAGGCTTCTACGCCCATTATTTCATCATTCCAAAGAAGTCTGGGGGCATGTGCCCCGTTCTCGACCTCAGAAAATTGAACAAGTTCCTGCACCGAGAGAAGTTCCAGATGGTCTCCCTAGGGACCCTGCTGCCGCTCTCAAGTCCCAGGACTGGTTGGCCTCCCTGAACATGCAGGACGCCTACCAGCATATTCCAGTTCACCCCAGCCACCACAAGTTTCACCATTTCGTGGGTTTGGGCCAGCATTACCAATTTAATGTCCTGCCTTTTGGGCTGTCCTCAGCACCTCAAGTCTTTACAAAGTGCTTTGCAGTTCTCACAGCGCACCTCCGAAAACTTGGGCTTCAAGGTTTTCCCTATCTAGATGACTGACCACTAGCCAACCCATCTGAGCAGGGCATGAAACAATCAGTGACCACAGCAGTTCAATTCCTGACCTCCATGGGGGTTCTGCTGAATCTAGAGAAGTCGCAGCTTCAATCCTCTCAGAAGCTCCTCTTTATTGGAGCTCTCTTGAACACTATCAAGGTGAGGGCTTTTCTCTCAGAAGACAGAAGGAATGCCCTCCTTCAGATGGCGCACTTCATCATAGAGAACAAGTCCGTCTGGGCTCACTCCATGTAGTGGATGTTAGACCTCATAGCTTCCTCTGTCGTCACAGTGCCTCTATTGAGTTTGCATATGAGGACTACTCCATGGATACTCAGCACACAGTGGTCTCTGACAATGCATCCTTAGTCTTACCCTATGAGAGTGATGAAGCCCTGCTTCGATCATGTGCGTAGTGGACTCAGGAGGACAGTCTCCTTCAGGATCTTCCCTTCTCACCTCCAGAGCCTCAGATAACCCTCACCACAGACTTGTCTCTGTTGGGGTGGGGAGCCTATTGCCAAGGCCACCACACTCGGGGATTCTGGAGCCCTATGACGTCCCATCTCCACATCAGTGTCTTGGAGATGACAGCAGTCCTGTACGCCCTTTGGGCACTGGTGGACTTTGTCCGCTGAAAGGTAATCCTTCTTCAGACAGACAACAGGTCAGTCATCTACTACATCATCAAATGGGGGAGCACACTCTTACCCTCTTTGCAGGGAAGCAATGACAGTGTGGGAATGGTGTATGGAGCAGGACGCTCTGATCCAAGAGATTTATTTGCCAGGGGCTCAGAACAGTCTGGCAGATGAGTTCAGTTGGACAGAAGCAGATCCTCATGAGAGGCTGTTGGCACTAGACGTCATGCAGTCTTTCTTCGATGAGTGGGGAACCCCAGAGGTGGACCTTTTTGTGTCCCCGCTGAACACCAGACTGCCTCGATTCTGCTCCAGAAATCCAGAACATGGCATTTTCTGTCAGGATGCATTCAGGCTGCAGTGGACAAATCACTTTCTGTGTGCATTTCCTCCCCTTCCTCTCATTCATAGGGTACTGCTCAAGCTGGAGGCACACGGGGGCAAAATTATTCTGATTGCCCCATGCTGGCCTTGGCAGATGTGGTTTCCACTACTCAACAACTCGTCAGTTGCCCCTCCAAGGCCTTTTCCCCCTGGAGACAGACCTTCTGATGCAGGGGTCTCTGGTTTATCCCAACCTGCACTCCATTCATCTCCACATCTGGCTCCTGAAGAGATAGAAGTGAGTAGGTACAAGGTCTCTCAGAGGGTCTCTGAGATTCTTCTGGCTGCTTGCAAGCCCTCCACCAAAAAGACTTACACAGCCAAATGGAGATGTTTTTCTGAGTGTAGCTCCAAATCCTGTATAGATCCGTTCAAATGCCCACCGAAGAAGGTTTTGGAGTAGTCACTGGACCTTTCTGATGCAGGGTTACAATACTTCTCCGTTAAGGTCCATTAATGCGCTGTTTCAGCTTACCACGAACCAGTTCAGAACCTTGCCCTAGCTCAACTGCCTCTTTTTAAGAGGTTCTTGAAAGCATTTTGCACACAAGGCTTCCAGTCAGGAAACCTGTCGCTACCTGGGACCTCAGTCTTGTGTTGGATATGCTCACTCGTAAGCCCTTTGAACCCCTGGCTATGTGTGTGACTCAGATTCATAACTTGGAAAACTGCATTTTTTTGTGGCCATCACCTCTGCTCGCAGGGTCTCTGAGATACAGACTTTAGTCTCGGACCCTCCGTATACTGTCTTCCATAGAGACAAAGTGGTTCTCCACATACACACCAGGTTTTTGCCTAAGGTGGTCTCAGAGTTCCATCTGAACAAGCCTTTGGCATTGCACACATATTTTCCCAACTTCCAGAATGAAGGGGAGCACATCCAAAGAAAGGAGGGTTACTAGCAGGGTACCGCAGGGTTCAGTACTGGGTCTGGTCATTTTTAATGTCTTTATAAGTGACATTGCAGAGGGACTGGAAGGAAATGTATGCCTCTTTGCAAATGACACAAAGATCTGCAACAAGGTTGATACACAAGGGGGGTGAAAAGGATGAGAAGGGACTTGGCAAGGTTGGAGGAATGGTCAAAAGTATTGCAGCTTGGATTCAATGCACAGAAGTGCAGAGTAATGCACCTGGGAAACAAAAACCCAGGGGAAGAGTACACAGTGGGGGGGGGTGTATTAACAACAACAAAATGGGAAGGGACCTGGGGGTAGTCGTATCAGATGACCTAAAGGTAAGCAAGCAATGTGAGATGGCAGTAAGTATGACTGGGGGATACTGGGACATATAGGGAGAGGTATCACCACCAGAAAACAGTAAGTTGTTATCCCTCTATACAGACAGTTGGTGAGACCTCATCTGGAGTACTGCGTACAGTTCTGGAGACCCCATCTCCGCAAGGACGTAGACAGGATGGAAGCTGTCCAGAGGAGGACAACTAAAATGGTGCAGGGTCTGCAACAGAAGCCATATGAAGAGAGACTAAAGGAGCTCAGTATGTGTACCCTTGAGGAAAGGGGGGGGGGATATGATAGAAACTTTCAAGTACCTCAAGGGAATCAACAAAGTGCAAGAGGGTAGCATCTTTCAGAAAAAGACATGTGCAAGAACAAGGGATTCACAATTTGAAGATAGAAGGGAGGCGGCTCAGGGACAATGTGAGGAAGTATTTTTTCACAGAGAGGGTGGTGGATGTATGGAACGGCCTTCCTGAGGAGGTTGTGGGGTCAAAAACAGTGGGGGAGTTCAAGAATGCATGGGACAGACATAAGGCAATTCTGGTGGGGGTAAGGAAGAAGTAGGCTGTTAGTTAACTAGGATCTGCAGCTTATCCAATAGGTAGGGAAATGGTCAGACTAGGTGGGCCAGGTGGTCCTTATCTGCCGTCAAAGTTTATGTTTCTACCCTCCATTCTCTGGATTTTAAAAGAGCCCTCAAGTTCTACCTTGATAGAACTAAGAACTTCCGACAGTCCAAGCAGCTCTTTGTCTCCTTCAATCTCAACCAGCTGTGTCAGCCAGTTACTATCAAATGCATTTCCATGTGGATAGTAGCTTGTCTCCACCAATGTTATTCCATGGTGCAGGTCAAGTTGAAAGGCCAGGTTTGTGCCCACTCCACCAGAGCAGTTGCTACATCCTTGGCAGAGAGTCGCTCTGTGCCTATTACTGAAATTTGCAGAGCTGCCACCTGGAGCACAGTGCACACTTTCATCAAGCATTATGCCTTGTATGTCCATACCAGACAGCATGCATCTTTTGGCATTACAATCCTCAGTGGACTCATGTCCTAAGTGAGATCCAGCTCCTGCCACCCTGCCTGGGGGGGAATTTTATCTGAGTTTGGTACTCGAACCCATCAGTGTGAATCAGTGGTAAAGATACAGTCCAGGAAGATATCAAAATAACATACTCAGTGTGATTCTTGACCTTCTTGGATCATCTTCACCATTGATTCACATGCCCACCCACCATCCCCCGGGGTCGCTGTTTCTGTTCGATAGTCATCACCTCCCTTGCTTTGGTTTGGGCTGTGAAGACACTGCTTTCTTGTTGACCCTTCTTATACTGGTCAAAAGGACTATCTTATGCCCTTTAGGTTAGGTGTTTTACTTAGTTAGGTTACGCTGCACCTCCCAGGTAAAAAAGGTACTGAGGTGGTTGAGGGCCAGTGCCAAGGTAAGCCATGCAGCATGAGCTAGTCTGACAGTGTTGCACATGAGCAAAGCCTACCTATGCATTGACCCTCCTGAAAAGTTCTGGTTCCTGCAGGGTCCTAGTGACTCCAGCTCAGAACCCATCAGTGTGTATTAATGGTAAAGGTGGTCCAAAAAGATCAAGAATTACAGCGAATATGTAATTTTCATTCTGGGATTGTGGCTGTGTTGTTCTGTCTGCAGTTTGGCATGTCCTTTCCCTTTAAGAATCTTGCTGGAAGGTCTCTAAGCTGGCTCCCACCACCCACCCAGGTGGTATATGCCTTGTTTCAAACAACATGAAGTCTTGCTATATTATGACATATGCAGTGAGTCCCAACCTTCGAACTGCTCCGGAGGTGAAAGAGTTAACTTTCCATGCCAGGCATGGAACGCTGAGCTCGAGCTCGGTTGAAACTCTGTCTGTTGTTCTTCAAACTCAAACCATCAGATTCTTTACTCTGCCTCACTGAACAGTCGCTCCGGAGATTTCTCCTTCTGCTCGGTTCATTTTGTTGGTTAAAGTATTGTTTTCTCAGTTTTTGACCGAATTTAAACCGCAACCGGTCGGTTCAGACTCTGTCTGTGGTATTGTGAGTACTAGATAGGTTTTACATTAATTTCTATTCTGTGTGGAACTTGTAAATGGTTTATCGGTTCAGTTTGAACCGATCAGGTTGTTTAAAATATATTAATCTGTCATTTAGAGTGTGGTTACCGGTTCTTATCGGTTCGAAAAAAAAAAAACTGATTTTATTCCGTTTTTTTCCACGACCCGTGACACGGTTGGGAACCGATAAGAGGGTCTTACCTGGCGGATTGCCATAAACGGGTAAGTTTGGTTAGGCTGGCACTATGTCTGAGAAACCCAAAAGAAAAACCGGGCCCACTGGGTTTCAACACTGCAGTGTGTGGGAAGTCTTTGCCAAGGCTGACCCCCACACCACCTGTGTTTATTGTCTGGGGTTTGACTACCTCAATGCAGACTGCCAGATCTGTAAAAATGTTCCTGCAGCTACCCTGGAAAAGAGAGTTAGTAGACTTAGGGAAAGGGAGGCCAAAAAGTCCGCTGAACCGGATGGCCAGCCCGGTTCGGTTCCAACCGAACCGGAGGGAGTGCCCTCTGACCAGGGCGAGACTTCCTCGGGCAAAAGGAGATCCGACTCTGAGGAGTCGGTTCCAGCAAAAAGGACTAGGAAATCAGCTGGTGTGGAGCCAAAACTTTCCTCTCCAACTGCTGAAGAAATAGCCAAAGCGATTAAAATTGTCCAGTCGCTTTCCCCGGTTCCGACCAAACCGGCACCATCAGGTAAGCGTACGGTTCGGCCGGTTCCACTGGTTCAAGAGTATGATTTAGAGGAATATTATGAACCGGAGGAGGGGGAAATGGAGTATGAGGAGAGTGAATGTGGATTTGAAAGTCTGGATGTGCCCATTGACCCGGACATCTCCCCAGACAGACCTTCAGGAGTGTCTCCTCCTAGGCTTTCTGAGTCCCCTTCTCATTTTATGTTTTATAAAAAAGTGGCTGAAACCCTCCAGCTCCCTATGGAGGAAGCTGTGGATGATCAAGAGGAGCCTGACTATGTGGAAATGATGGATATCCCAGAGTCTAGGAGACTGTCTATTCCTTTGCATAAATCTTTTGGGAAACAGACAGTAAAAATTCTAAAAACTCCTCACACTATACCTCCTGTGGATAAGAGAATGGACAAGAGGTACACATTGTCAGGCTCTGATACGGAGTTCCTTACACAACAATGCAGCCATGTTGGGGTAGTGCAGGCTGCAGCCTGTGACAAGGCAAATATTCCCTTGGCTTCACACCCCCCTGACAAGGACTCCAGGAGGATTGATGCCATGACAAAGAAACAGTACATGGCAGCATCCTTGGGACTCAGACAGGCAAATTATATGGCTTATGTTGCTAGATATCAGAAATCCAGATGGGATACTATTTTGGCTCTAGCAAAACAGGTCCCTGGCCAGCTTGCCAAGGAGCTGGAGCAGGTGGCTGCTGATGGTATTGAGGCATCCAAGATGCAATTCCATGCTGCAGTGGACTCTAATGATGTGTCATCAAGAGTCATGGCTACATCTGTGGCACTTCACAGAATGGCTTGGCTCAGATGTACTAGCCTGTCACAGGATACCCAGGCTAAGGCCATGGATTTTCCTGTTGTGGGTAATTCTCTGTTTGGGGAGCAGACAGAGAATTACATGAAGAAAATGGATGAGAAGAAAAAATTACTCACCTTAGTAATTGCTTTTCTTCTCATGGAGTCTTTCTATATTAGTACTTATTGCAGTTAGCCACTGCACTTGAACTGCCCCGGAGAGGAAAGAGTTAACTCCAGAGAATCTGGAGTTCTAAAGCGCGAGGGCGCTATACCAAAGCTCTATCTGGGCAGTTTCAAATGAAACTGTCAGATCTTTACGAAGCTAACACTAAGCAACAGGTCTGTGTGGAAAGCTCTACACTAGGCAAATGGCTACCTACTAGTAGTAACAACAACAATAGAAACAACAATAGAAACAACAATAACAATAATAAGAATGAATAATAGTATTATTAGTTTTCCCCCCTGACAAGCACTATTAGGAACCCCCCCTTCCCCCAAAGACTCAAGTCCAGGAAGGGGGCCAACAAATCACTCAACACAGAAAACCCTAGTTCCCTAACCCTAAATAAAAGAGGGTGAAGGGAAGAACTACAATGGCATGACACAGTGCTTGCACTAATTTGCCACCCCCACCCCAGTAGAAGTTCTGAGAGGGGCAGGTTGGGGGTGGTCCTAATATAGCAAGACTCCATGAGAAGAAAAGCAATTACTAAGGTGAGTAATTTTTTCTTCAAACACCATGAAGTCTTGCTATATTAGGACTTATTGCAGATTACACAGCAGTACCTCCATGGAGGAGGGTCAGAACCTACTTAGAAACAGGCTCTGAAGCACAGCTGTGCTAAAACGAAAGCATCTCTCCTGGACTGAAATCCAGGGAATAATGCTTGTAAAAGTGTGAACTGTCTTCCAAGTAACAGCTCGACAGATTTCCAGAATGGAATATCTCTAGCAGCCGCTAGAGATGCAGCTGTACACCTGGTGGAGTGAGCCCTCAGTCCTGAGGGGCTCTCCTACCTAGTCTTTGATAACAAAATGGATACAAGAGACAATCCACCTTGCAATTGTCCTCTTAGTGGCAGGTTCCTTTGCCAACCTCGCCTAGGTAAGGAAGAGTTGGAGGATTCAAACCTGTGACCCTTGGTGCGTTACAAATAGTAGCATAAGGCTCTTTGACGTCAAGCTGTGCAGTCTCTCTCACCTGAGGAAGAATGCTCAGTGAAAAATCCTGGGAGAGAGATGGATTGGTTCGGGTGGAAACCTGAAACCACTTAAGGAAAAACCCTGTGTTAGTCCTAGGGACTGTCTTATCCCTGTGGGGAGAAAATCTTCTTCCACTGCCAGGGCCTGTAGTTCACTTATCGCCTGGCAGAAGTGAAACCACCAGAAAAACATTTTCCAAGTGAAAGCTTGAGCTCTGCTGAGACAGAGGTCCAAGGGGTTTGCATTAACTGAGCAATGCAAACATTCGGGCTCCATGCAGGAGCTGGTTCCCGAAAAAGGAGGGTTGGTGTGAAGCAACCCCTTAAAAACTTGGAAAACACAGGTTGAGAAGAAAAGGAAGCAGGCTTCCCTGCTTGCAGAAAAAAACAGAGACAGCTGCCAAAGGAACCTTTAAGGTAGCTGGCCTAAGACCTAAAGAATTTAAAATGGACCAAAAAGTCCAGAAAATGGGCAGATAAGCAGACTGTGGTATAATCTGCTTCTCAGCGCACCAGACTGAAAACCTGTTCCACTTAGAATTGTAAGTGGCGCCAGTGAAAAACTTCTTGAAGCCTTTAAAATATCCAGCGACACCTTGAAAAAGTGTAAATCAGCAAATTCTAACTCCTCAGGAGCTGCCTTGAGAAGGAGGAATTTGAGGTTCGGATACCACACTCTCCCTTGTGCAAAGGCCAGTAAGTCGTGGACTCTGGGCAAGCTCAGAGTAGGGTGGACTGTCAAGGACAGGACAATGGGTACCAGGCTGTCTGGCCCAGCTTGGAACAATCAGAATCGTTTTGCGGGGCTGAGATCTGATTTTTACTAGTACCCTGAAAGAAAGGGAAAGGGAGGAAAGGTGAACAGAAACTTCCCTTTCCAATCCAAGTGAAAAGCGTCCCAGGGGCTGATCCCAGCACTGGAGGCCTCAACAAAACAGAGAAAGTTAGTGGTTATCTGGGGCTGCGAAAGATCTATCTGAAAATGAGCCCCATCTGGCAAGGACTGAACCCAGCACCTGAGGATTCAGAGCCCAATCGTGATGGCCCTGAGATCCTGTTGAGGGCATCTGCCAGGGCATTGTCCTTCCCTGGGAGGTGAACTGCTATCAGGGAGGTGTTCCAGGAGTAAGCAGAGACCACCACTTCATTGCTTCGGTGCACAAGGCTGATGACCGAGTGCCCCCTGCCTGTTGATGTACCACGTTATTGTGGTGTTGTCTGTCCTGACTTGAACTACCTTGTTCTGGACAGAAGCTGAAAACTCCTAAGAGCTAGAAGACAGCTCTGAGTTCCAAAAATTGATGTGGAGCAAGATTCCTAGGGAGACCACACTCCCTAGTGGACAGGTCGCCTAAAGCTCTCACCCTAACACAGGAGCATCCATGGTGAGGGAATGAAGAGGACCCCTAGTTTTAGATTGCTTTGATCCTGCCACAGTGTAAGGCCAGGATCAGGGATTGGGTCACTAGAACCAATTTGGAAAGGGAATCTCTCCTTTGGGACCAATAGGCCCTCAGATGGAACTGAATGTCCCTCATCTGGAATCTTGCTTCCTGCACTACAGCTGTGGAAGCAGCCATGTGCCCTAGTAGTTGTAGCAAATGCTTTGCTGGTCAAGAGACTCAGGAGTAATGGAAGATGCCAGGCAAGAGACTGCCTACCCTTTTAGAGGGAGAAATGCCTGGCTAACTTTGTGTTCAACTCTGCACCTATGAAAGTTAGTGCCTGAACTGGTTCGAGAACTGACTTTGTAAATCACAGGAATCCCAGAAAGGTGAGAAGCTGCTGGGTGACTTGCAAGTGGGATTTTACTTGATCTGGAGACTGACCCACTAAGAGCCAGTCATCCAGGAGAAGAAACAAAGCAATCCTTGCCTTCTTAAAGAGCCACTACCACAGCTAGAATTTCTTGAATACCCTTGGCGCAGAGGTAAGGCCGAAGGGCATTGCCTGAACTGGTAGTGGCCTGAGGGTAACCTGAGGTATTTTCGGTGAGAAGGCCTGATCAAGACATGAAAAATAGGCATCCTTGAGGTCCAGGAAGCTGCAGTCCCTGGCCTCAGCCAGAGTTAACATTTTTAACTTTGTTTCAAAAGATGCTTGTTCAGGTACCTTAAATCTGGATGGGCCTCAATCTCCTGCCTTCTATAGGTTAAGAAAGTATCATGAGCACAGCCCCTTGCCCCGGTGGCAAGGAGGGACCTCTCTACTGCTTTGCAGTTCAGAGGAGAAGAAACCTCTGCTCCCAAAGCAAAGGAGTTCGAAGGATTTGCAGGTGGACCTGTCTGGCTCTCATCTTTGGAAACTGTTTGAAGCTGAGAACCAGACCTATTACTTCCAGAACCCACTTGTCCGAGTTAGGGACACACAGTTCTGGCTGAAATAAAAACCAACCTGCCCACTGGTATGGAGAATCGCCCTGGGCACCCCATCAGGGTGCCTGCTTGGCAATAGTCTTGGGCTAAGGGGGGGGACGGTTTACTTGTGCCCCGTCTATCTCTGTTCTGAAGAGACCCTCTGGCGAAAGCAGAGGAGCCTGAGCCTCTACCTGGGCACTTTTGTAGGTAATCATCCATGTTTTTCATATAGCTCTGTTTGTTCCTCAAACAGAGAATTACCACAACAAAAACAAATCCATAGACTTTGACAGAGTATCTTGGGACAGATTAGTGCATCTGAGCCATGCCAACCTACGGAAAGCTACAGAAGTGGTCATGACCTAGAGAAAACAGATTAACACCAACAGCAGTATGAACTTGAACTTAGAGGCTTCAGTGCCATTAGCAGCCACCTGTTCCAACCCACTAGCCAGCTGGCCATGGGCCTGCTTGGCTAACTGCAATACTACGTCCCACCTAGATTTCAAATCTAGCCACATAAGCCATACAACTTGCCTGTCTGGGTCCCACAGAAGCTGCCATATACTGTTTTTCTTGCCATGGCATCAATCCTCCTGGAATCCTATTCAGGAGGATGTGAGACCAGGAACTAACATACACAGGCTGCAGCTTGTACCACACCTACATGACTACACTGCTCAGTGAGGAAGTCTGTAACAAGAGAGCCTGACAAATACACCTTCTGTCCATTTTTTTATCTTACAGGAGGGACAGAAAGAAGAATCTTATAAAATCTTAGTTGTTTACTTCCTAAATGACTTATGCAAAGGAAAGACAACCTCCTAGCCCATCATTCCTACATAATCAGGCTCCTTTCTCATCCATAGCCTCCTCTAAAGGAAGCTGGGGGATTCTGCAAGCTTTTGTAAAACATAAACTGAGAAAGGGACTCAGACAGAATAGGAGGAGATTCTAAAAGTCTGTCTGGAGAAATGTCCGCAAGTGGCACGTCCAGACCCTACCAGCCACACATGTATTGATCAGTTTTCCTCCTCCCACTCCTGTGGTTCATAACAATTCCTCAACATCATAAACCTGAACCACTGGAACTGAACAAGCCACCTTTTACCAACTGTAGATGGTTCGACAGGACCTAGAAACAGTGACTGGACAATCTGTAAAGCAACTTCTTCTGCAGCAGTTGGAGAGACAATCTTGGACTCCAAACCTACTGATTTCTCTGTCATATTATTATTTCTTTTTATTTTTTAAACTGGTTCCTCTGAACCATCCTTTTGCCGAGGAAGTCTAGCCCTGGTCAGAGGCACTCCCTCTGGTCCAGTGGGTACTGGACGGGCTGGCCATCGGGTCAGCGGACTTTTTGCCAATAGTTCCTGAGCGGCCTATCTCTTTCAGGGTGGCTGCAGAGAAATTTTAAACACCTGGCAGTCTGACAGGAGGTGGTCAACCCCAGACAATAAACACAAGTGGTGTGTGAGACAGCCTTGGCAAAGGCTTCCCACAACATCACAGTGTTGAAACCCAGTGGGCCCGGTTTTCTTTTGGGTTTCACAGACATAATGCCAGCCTAACCAAAACTGCCCTTTTTATGGTCTGCTGCTAAGACACTCTTATCGGTTCCTAACGTATCGGGTATTTGAAAAACCCTATTTAAAATCAAGGTTTTTAGAACCGATAAGAACCGGTACCGCACTCTAAAAGCCCAAAACTTTAAAAGCGTTAAAATAAGCAAACCGATCGTGTTAAAACCGAACCGATAACTAAATTTCCACACAGACTTTTCATTTTGTACTACGGTTTACCAGATAGAGCTTTAACTGAAATCTTGGTAAAATAATTACTTTTGGCGGTTCAAATGAACCGAGAAAATACTTCTTGACAGTGAACCGAGCTGAAGGAGCTGATCTCCGAGCGACTGTTCAGTGAAAGCGGAGTAAAGAATCTGACAGTTTCATTTGAAACTGCCCAGATAGAGCTTTGGTATAGCGCCCTCGCGCTTTAGAACTCCAGATTCTCTGGAGTTAACTCTTTCCTCTCCGGGGCAGTTCAAGTGCAGTGGCTAACTGCAATAAGTCCTAATATAGCAAGACTTCATGGTGTTTGAATAGGACCACCTATAGGAGTGCACAGGCCAAGGAAAGGCAGTCCACTCCTCAAAGCCAGCTTTCCAGGGGCAGGGGCAGGCCTTTTCATAGGCCTTTTTACCAAGCCCAGGCCTCCTCTTCTGCTTACGCCCAGAGGGGGTTCTTTAGAGGGAGAGGCAGACGGGGTACAAGCAGGCCTGCTTCCACCCCTCAGCCTAAAGCCCCTGCCAAGCAGGTACCCTGATGAGGTTGCTAGGGCCGATTCTCAGCTACCTGTAGGGGGCAGGCTGGCTTACTTTGTCCAGGACTGAAAGTCTCTGACATCAGACAAGTGGGTCCTGGAAGTAGTAAGCCAGGGACTGGTTCTCAGCTTCAAAAAATTTCCAAAGATGAGAACCAGATCCTTTCCACCTGCAAATCCACCAGAGGCACTTGCCCTAGAGGCAGAGGTCTCTTCCCTCCTGGCTCTCAGAGCTGTGGAAAGGGTTCCACCCCTACACCAGGGCAAAGGATTGTACTCCAGGTACTTCCTTACCCCAAAAAAGACAGGAGAATGGCGGCCCATCCTGGATCTCAGATATTTAAACAAGCACCTTTTAATACCAAAATTCAAAATGGTGACTCTGGGAATTATTCCACCCTCTCTAAGGCCAGGGGACTGGCTAGCGTCCCTGGACCTCAAGGATGCCTACTTCCATATTCTCATCAGAAGCTCCCATCGAAAGTACCTCAGGTTCAAGCTGCCCTCAGGCCATTACCAGTTCAGAGCAATGCCCTTTGGCCTCACCTCTGCTCCAAGGGTATTCACAAAATGCCTGGCAGTAGCAGTTGCTTCCCTAAGAAGGCAAAAAATTGCCATCTTCCTTTACCTGGACGACTGGCTCATAGTAGGCCAGTCTCCAGCCCAAGTCAAGTTACATCTACAGATAACTCAGCAACTGCTCACCTCTCTAGGTTTCCTTCTGAATCTTTCAAAGTCAGTTCTAGAGCCTGTCCGGCTCCTCACCTTCATAGGCGCAGAGCTGAACACAGAGAAAGCCAGAGCCTTCCTTCCTTTGGACAGGTCAAGGACCCTGGTCTCTCTGGCCTCCTCATTCACCCTGCAGGTCTCTCAACCAGCAAGGCATTTTCTACAGCTCCTGGGGCACATGGCTGCTTCTACAGCAGTAGTGCAGGGGAGCAAGATTTCAAATGAGGGACATCCAGTTCCATTTGAGAGCCTTTTGGTCTCAAAGGAAAGACCCTCTAACCAAATTGATCCCAGTAACTCGAACCCTGATCCAAGCCCTGCAGTGGTGGCAGGATCAGAACATTCTGAGACAAGGGGTTCCCTTTGTCACTCAGTCTCACTCCTTAATCCTTACTACAGATACATCCCTCTTGGGGTGGGGAGCTCACATGGGCGACCTCACTACCCAGGGATTGTAGTCCCCTCAGGAATCTCTGCTCCACATCAATCTGTTGGAGCATAGAACAGTTTTTCTAGCACTTCAAGCTTTTTCTAAATCTGTTCAGAACAAAGTTGTACAGGTCAGAACAGACAACACCACCACAATGTGGTACATCAACAAGCAAGGAGGCACTCGGTCTACGGCCTTGTGCACCGAAGCAATGAAGTTGTGGTCTCTGGCTTACTCCCTGAACACCTCCCTTACGGCAGTTCACCTCCCAGGCAAGGACAATGTCCTGGCAGATGCTCTCAGCAGGATTTCCCAGGGCCATCACGAATGGTCACTGGACCCCCTGGTCCTGGAGGTAATATTTGCCAGATGGGGCACCCCGCAGATAGATCTTTTTGCAGCCCCAGACAATCACCAACTTCCCCTTTTTTGCTGCAGGCCCCCAGTGTTGGGCTCAGTCCCTCTGGATGCCTTAGTTCTCAATTGGGAAGGGAAGTTTCTCTATGCTTTTCCCCCCTTCCCTCTCCTGTTCAAAGTGTTAGTCAAAATCAGATCTCAATCCTGCAAGATGATCCTGATTGCTCCAGATTGGGCCAGACAACCCTGGTATCCACTCCTACTGTCCTTAGCAGTCCATCTCCCCTGTGTCTTCCCAGGAATCACAACCTGTTAACCTGTGCTCAGGGGAGAGTTTGGTCCAACCCTCAAATCTCAATCTCAAGGCCTGGCTCTTGAAGAGTTAGAGTTTGCTGATCTACACCTCTCCCAGGGTGTAATGGATATATTGAAGGCTTCTAGGAAACCTTCCACCAGGGCTACCTATAATTCCAAATGGAAGGGTTTTCCATATGGTGCTCTGGAAGCATATTTCCCAGAATCTGCTGATTTACCCACAGTCCTGGATTATATGGTCCATTTAAATACCTTTGGGCTGAGACCAGCTACCCTAAAAGTACATTTGGCAGCTGTGTCTGCTTTTATTTCAGCAGGTAAACCCTCTTCTCTTTCAGCTCATCCTGTATTCTCCAAGTTTTTAAGGGATTGCTTCACACCAACCCTCCATTCTGGGACCCTGCTCCTGCCTGGGATCTTAATGTTTGCATTGCTCAGCTTATGCAACCTCCCTTTGAGCCCTTGTCTTCAGCAGAGCTTAAGTACTTGACTTGGAAGACTGTGTTTCTGGTAGCCATCACTTCTGCCAGACGCATAAGTGAATTACAAGCTTTGTCTGTGGAGCCTGATTTCCACATTAATCAATCTGTATCTCTTCCAGTGTACTTCACTGACCATTCCTTCTCTGGGAAGAGGAGGCTACACAGCTTAGATGTGAAGAGAGCCCTTAGTTACTACATAGAGCGTACCAAGGGTCACAGGTTTGACTCCCTCCAACTGTTCCTCACTTATGGTGAGGTTGGTAAAGGGAAACCTGCCACTAAAAGATCCATTGCCAGGTGGATTGTCTCTTGTATCCAATTCTGTTATGAAAAGCTGGGTAAGGTTCCTCCCTCAGGCCTGAGGGCTCATTCTACCAGAGGTACAGCTGCTTCTCTGGCTGCTGCCAGGGACATCCCTATTCTAGAGATATGTCAAGCAGCTACCTGGAAAACAGTTCACACTTTACCAAGCATTACTCCCTGGACATCCAGGCTAGGAGTGATGCTCGGTTTGGCACAGCTGTGCTTCAGAGCCTATTTCCTAAGTAGGTTCTGTCCCTCCTCCATGGAGGTACTGCTGTGTAGTCTGCATATGTCATAATATAGCAAGACTTCATGTTGCTTGAAGAAAAAATTACTCACCTTAGTAATGTTGTTTCTTCTAATGGAGTCTTGCTATATTATGACCTCCCCCCCTGCCTGCCCCTCTCAGAACCTCTGTTTTTGGGATGTGGGTGGGCAGTGCAGTGTTGGCACTTAGCCCACCTTGTTGTTTTCACCCCTCCTTTTTTGGGGTGACTAGGTGTTGTATTTTTCATTTTTTGGGTCTCCTGACTTGAGTCTTTGTTTTGGGACCAAAAAATGTGTTCTTATGTTTAGTAGCCAGTTGGCTAGTGTAGGTTTACAGCTTCCACACAGGACCTCAGTGAGTTTAGCTCGTAAAGATCTGACGGTTTGAGTTTGAAGAATAACAGACAGAGTTTCAACCGAGCTCGAGTTCAGCGTTTCATGCCTGGCATAGAAAGTTAACTCTTTCACCTCCGGAGCAGTTCGAAGGTTGGGACTCACTGTATATGTCATAATATAGCAAGACTCCATTAGAAGAAACAACATTACTAAGGTGAGTCATTTTTTCTTCTGCCCCTTGACACCAGATCTTCCTTTCCGCTGGAAGATTCAGGTTCCCTCCTTACTGCTCACTTGTTTTGTAGGCCCTGGCTTTCAAATCCACGGATTAACGTAAACTTAGCCTCGTTAAAGTTGCAGCAAATTGCTTCACGATATCGACTGTGACGGAGGATAAATCCTCACTCTGTTTCCGCTGCTGTCTGTGCGAACAAAAGATGTCTTGCACCGACCCGCATGCCTCAAGCATGTACTGCTTGGGTGTTGGCCTAGACTCTCAGGTCTGTGAGATGTGTCACGCATTTCACCCGAACGTCATAGGCGATCGTCTTGCACAGCTTCAACTGGGCAGACCGGAGAAACTGAATCCACTAGTCAAATCTAAGGAAGCCTGATGGGCAGCCTCTGTGGCTGCGGGGTCCACTTAGCAGCTCAAACAAATGAAGCCTTTCGAGGAAGAGGTGGCTCGGGCCACGGATCGGTTCTCTATGTCCTTCTTCGTACCTCTCAACTTGGGCTCCACTTTCTCCGGTTCCTTTCAAGAGATGTGCCAGTCCCTTCCCACCAAGGGAGAGGGGCCCTCTGGCACAAATGTTTCTCGGTCCTGTAAAAAGGACAAGGAAAAAAGAGAAACTTTGTCTTGCTGATGACATTCCTGGGATCATGAGAGATCTCGGTTCCAGGGATCACCTGTCTCAACCTTGGTTGAAGTTGAGCCTCTGCCACTGGCTTCCCAGTTCCCCCATCAGGCCAGCTGGCTCAGATGCTGGACAGTAATCTGGTTGAGATACTTCTTGACCCAGTCGACCCGTTGTCACTCGATGAGGCCACCAGCTACTTATTCAGGACTCCGGTCCTGCCTGTCACTGAGGAGGAGACCCAGCCTGCTGGGAATTCCATCGGAAACCCGGTCCCTGACCTGGAGGAACCACGGTTCTCCCCGGCACCTTCCGATCGACCCCATCAGCCCCCCCCCCTTGACAATCTAGGTCGAGGTCCCGGACCCCTTCAATTGATAGGCTGAGGAAGGCGCACAAGCGCTGAAAGGAGCGGTGCCACCGCCATTCTTCTTCATCCTCCTTGAATGCGGAGAGGGCTTTGATGGAACTCTGTCGACTCTACGAAGACTTATTGTGGCAGCAGCTGATTATGTCCGGCCAGAAGTCGGTCCCAGCTTCTACCCCAGCTATTACTTTGCTGTCACCTCCTTGGCCAATGCCGACTCCTCTGGAGCCGGCCCACACCATTCCTCCACCTTCAGAGCTGGTCAAGACCATTCCGGTTTGGCCAAAATCAACCTCTCCACCGATCCTGATGAAGCTGCCACCCAAACATCCTGCCAAAGAGTCTCTGCCTCTCCCATGTAGGCTCTCTGTCACCCTCACTCCCAACCATTCTAGGTGAGTGGAGGGAGACTCCGGTGGCAGGCCGATTTATCCAGACTCCTCAGAGTCCGAGGACTCGGACCTTCATTCCCATCCCCTGGAAGCAGAATCGGTCGGTAGTCTCTCGACGGAGTAAGGTTCCTCTTCCTTTAAGGGCATTCTCCGTCTCACCTCTGAATCTATGGGGATGTCCCTTGTGCCCATCCAGAAACAGGCCAAATATCCCCTCACGACATTCTCAAACGAGGGGATTCCGCAACGGAGGCCTTCCCACTGGCTGAGGTAATTGTTGCTTTGGCCTTGGAGCTATGGCAGTACCCTGCCTCCTGCCCAGTGCCTTCTGCCCATATGGCCTGCAAATATGTGGTGCCCATCGGGTCACTTTCACAGAACACCCCTCTGTAGAGAGTTTGGTGACCGAATCTGTGTTCAGGTGCTCGGGTAACTTGGGAGACACCGATACACCCCCGGAAAAAAAGTAAAAAGAAAACTAGACCATTCTGCCTGAAAAGTCTATGTCACCTCTTCGCTGGGCCTTCGTCAGGCAAGCTCGGCCGTCATCATGGCACACTTCTCTCATGCTCTCCTGGGCTCTCTTGATGAGGTTCTACCTCACCTCCCTGCAGACCTCCAGACCACGGTCAAGCAGGTTCGTGACCAGGGTCGGTCTGTTGTGAAGTAGCAACTCCAGATGGCTCTGGATCTCTGGGACTCTTGCGTCCATTCGGTGGCGACCGCAGTTGCCATGTGCCGCAGGGATGAGTTAACGGTCTCCACCTTCACGGCGGACACCCAACACAAGCTAATGGATGTCCCTTTCCTGGGTACCGACCTCTTCGGTCCAGGTGTGGACAGTCACCTTGGACTCCGTGACCTCTGTGCAAAAGGAATCCCAGGGTTCCAAAAAGCAGAAGAAGTCGTCCTTTCGGCATTCTGCCCATGTGGCCAAGCAGTCCCATTTCCAACTGGGGCAGCAACAGCAGGCACAACCTTGGCACCCTCAGCTGAAGTCTGATTCCCCGGTGGCCTGTAAACCTGGAGGGCGGGGCTCAGGCAGTCCCCAGTCTGGATCCTCTTCCTCCAAGCCTGTTCAGTGATGGGATGGGGGGTGGCCACCCCCATACCTGTCACGCAAGCTCTGGGTCCCCCCGTGGGGGGCCGGCTCTGCCACTTCCTTTCCGCCTAATCCGGTGTTACCACAGACAGGTGGGTTCTAGAAGTGGTCGGCCAAGGACTGCCTCTGGAATTCGAGCAGTACCCACCAAGCCGAGCCTGTGCACCACAGGAGGAAATGGTGTCCGTACACACTCAGTCGGCTCTTTGAGATGACATTGCCCAACTCCTCCACAAGGAGGTGGCAGCCAGAGTTGCGGACCCCCCTGTCAACCCAGGGTTCATTTCCAGGTACTTCTTGGTCCCGAAGCAGACAGAGGTCTGGCGCCCCATTCTAGATTTGCACAACCTGAACCAATTTCTCAGTCCACGCACATTCTGGATGGTAACTCTGTCCCAGATCACACCATCTCTCGAGCAGGACTTGTGGTTTTGCTCTCTGGATCTCCAGGATGCATTCTTTCATGTCCCAATCCATCTGTCTCACCAAAGGTTCCTTCGCTTCCGAGCAGAAGGAGCCCTATTCAAGTTCTGAGCCATGCCGTTTGGCCTGTCATCAGCCCTACGGGTCTTCACCAAATGCATTGCAGTGGTGGCAGCCCATCTTTGGCATAGAGGGGTCAGAGTTTACCCCTGTCTTGATGAATGGCTCTTAGTGGTTTCCTCCAAACAAGAGGTGGAGTGGTCCAGGGATCTGGCCCTCCAGATCTGCACTGGCCTTGGTCTCCTGGTCAACGAGACCAAGTTGGAACTCGTACAGTACCTTTGCAGGTGATATGCTTCAGTGGGGCAGAGCTCGACTCTTGCCGAGCTAGAGCCTAGTTCCCGACGGAGGTTCTCTCCTCCATTGCCCAGTCATTTCTGGTTGGACACTTGCACCCTGCTCGGGACTTTCTGCGCCTTCTGGGGTACATAGCGGCCTACACCACCGTGGTCTAATGGGCCCAGTGGCATATGCGCACACTTGAATGGGAGCTAACCAGCCAGTGGTCCCAGCATTTTGGTCAATTCGATCAGCTGGTCACAGTGACCCTGAAGATGTGGGATGCTCTCCAATGGTGGACCATCCTAGCACATTAGCAGGAAGGAATCCCGGTAGTCCGTCTAGAGCTGACGGTCGTTCTCACCACCAGTGCCTCTCTCATGGGTTGAGGTGCCCATATGGGAAATCAGAGCGCCCATGGGTTCTGGACCCCCGAGGAATCGCAATATCATGTCAGCCTGCTGGAGCTCAGAGCAGTCAGGCTGGCACTGTCAGCATTCACTCCGCTCCTTCAGGGTCAAGTGGTGGAAGTCCAGACGGACAATACCACAACCATGTACTATCTCAACAAGCAGGGTGGCATGCACTCCCGGCTGCTGTGCAAGGAAGCACTCTGCATCTGTACTCTCATGAGTCGACTGGAGGCAGATCTCCTCGCCATCCATGAACCAGCTGGCGGATGTGTTCAGCCATGTGGGCGAGACGTCCCATGTGCGTTCTCTCCATCCAGAGGTAGTACACAGCCTATTTTCCCACTGGGGCAAACCTCAAGTGGATCCGTTCATCTCCATGGAGAACGCGAATCTGAGGCTGTTTCATGCCCGGCCCCCTCAGTAGGGTTCGCTGCAGGAGGATGCCTTCTTGAGGCCATGGATCCCAGGCTTCTTCTGTGTCTTCCCACCACTTCCCTTGGTGCACAAGATGAGCCTCAAGGTCAGGAGGGACAAGGCACAGGTGATCCTGGTAGCCCCAGACTGGCCTTGCCAGTTCTGGTATCCAGATCTCCTCAGCCTCAGCTCCAGGCCTCCGTGGCATCTTCCAGTATGCCAGGACGTGTTATCAGTCAGGGAGAGGTATGCCATCTGGACCTTCAATCCCTGTACCTGACAGCCTGGTTCCTGAGTGGCTAGAGTTCCAGGCTCTGGGTCTCTCTGAGGATGTACTCACAGTAGTGGAAGCGTCCAGGAAGGAGTTGACCAGGAGGGACTACGCCTTCAAGATTTTCCATTTGGTGTCAGGGCAAGGGCTTGGACCCTTAGTCCTGTCCAGTGGCTAGTATCCTCGACTACCTTTGGTCTTTGTCCAAAGGTGGTCTTCGGTCCACGACCCTTAAGGAGCACCTGGCAGCCATCTCTGCTTACTGGGAGCAGGCCAGTCAGCAGACGGTGGCACAGGAGAAGGTGGTCTGGCATCTCTTTAAAAGCCTTGACCACATATCCCCTCCGGTACGTGAACCCCCCCATCTCCGTGGGATCTACTTCTGGTACTGGCAAAGCTCATGGGCAAGCCATTTGAACCAATGCACGGGTGTGAGATGTCACATTTGTCGTGGAAGACTGCCTTCTTTGTGGCTATCATGTCAGCCAGAAGGACTGGGGAACTACAGGCTTTTTCTGTCGAGTCTCCCTATCTGATTTTCCACAGGGACAAGGTAGTCCTGTGCTCCCACCCAAAGTTCCTTCCAAAAGTTTCATCTCAACCAGGTGTTACCTCTGCCTGTGTTCTGCCCGAATTATACCTCGGAGGCCGAGTACAGGCTTCATACTTTGGACCTGAGATAAGTGCTCTCTTATTGTAAAGAGCGGATGACTGAAGTTCAGGGAGAGGTTCACCAGCTGTTTGTCACCTACGCTGAAGCCACACCTGGCAGACCTGCAGCAAAACGGATGACTGGCAGATGGATTACATCCTGCATTGATCACTGCTACCGGTTGGCGGGCAAGGAGCCTGCCATAGGGATAAGAGCTCATTCCATCTGCCATACCTCTGCATCGGTGGCTGCTTCCAGGGACATCCCTATCCAGGAAATCTGCAGGGCTGCTACGTGGAAGACATCTTCATTACCCACTACCACATCGACCTAGAGTCATGCCGGGATACTGGTTTTGGGGCCTCAGTTCTCCAATTTCTGTTCCCCAAGTAAGTATAGAGGGGGCGTGCGCCTTGCCTCTCTCCTCCCGGAGAAGTGCTTGGAGTCTGCCAAACAGTGTGGATAGAACAACATATCCAAGATCATTGAAAAACAGGTTACTCACCTGTAACAGTAGTTCTAGGAGTGGTATATGTTGTTCATCCACACGAACCTACCTGACTTCCCCAGCTTCGACGCACAACCTAAGCTTCCAGCGGGCAAGATCTGGCGTCAAGGTGCGGAGCCGAGGCATATACTTACCCGGTGAGTGGGAGGAGCCATCTTAAAGACCTTCCAGCAAGATTCTTAAAGGGAAAGGACATGCTAAACAGTGTGGATGAATAACATATACCACTCCTAGAACTACTGTTACAGGTGCATAAGCTGTTTTTTCATGACAACATCTAGGACATCATCTCAGCGCCAACTTACCGAGAACATTGCATGACTCATTACGGTAGTTACTCGTGTTGCTAGACAGAGCACACAGTTACACGTTAATCTAGAAGGGAGGTGGATGCACGGAACCTGGGTATTTGTATTTGAATTTGATCTAACTTTGTTCCAGTTGTACCACCATCTCTGTGGGTAAAACAGCCGCTGTACTTTTTGGAGTTGCCTTAGCAGTCCGTGTTGGGGCCGGGCCAGCCCAGTTGTACTGCACTGCAAGCTCTGCTGCCACTTGGAAAATAATTTTCACATACGAGTCTCAGAATGCTAGGATGAGGATGACTACGGGCCAGCCCCATGTCAGAAAGGAGGCACTCGGCTCCCTGGGAGAGAGGCAGGATGCATTTACGCTTCACCTGTAGTCTGAATATGGAGCAGTATTGGCTATGAAGACCACCCGTCTTGCCCTCCTCACTGGAGGAAGGCTGCAGCCATGGTAACCCTGAAGACTGGGGTAGGGGACAGGGGAAATAAAATGTCGGGAAAATGAACACGTCTCAGTTGGAGTCAAACTGTTCAATCTTTTACCTGAAATCTAAGGGAAATTTGACCTTAGAATATAATCTGATTTATAGATTGTAATGGTAAAGCTTTGCACTCACTACTCCAGGCAAAGAAGACACTTTAGGGACTCAAGCTACTGTGTAAGCAAAAACCCACAAAGGATGTGCATTTCTAGAGAATTAATGCACGCCCCAAGGGTATTGGAAGGCACAGTTCAACGGTCGAGTGCCTTTCAACGATCCGTGAGAAGTGCATTAATTCTTGAGAAATTCACATTCTGAAGTAGGTTAGTGCACTTATAAAATGGAAAATGTTTTATTTTTCTGTAGTTGGGCTGTTGCTGGGTAGATTATTTTAGGTTGGTGACAAACTGCACTTTTTTTTTTATTTTTTTTTATTTATAATTTGTTAACTGAGATGGCTCACTGGACGAAGTCCTTTTTCAGGTCCAACCTGGGACATGCAACAAACAACATCAATAACAAATAATACATACCAATACTACATTAACAATCACACTGAAATTGCTGCAGTAAAAATGACTAACTTAAATTTCACACTACCACAAAACAAAACCTGACGTAAATTAACTGGTAACATATTCCAAAGGGATGGGACTGCGACAGAAAAAGACCGCAACACATTCCGATTCTTATAACCCGGTGAAACCAGTAAAATACCATTTGCAGATCTCAAATTAGGAAGAGACGACCGTACTACTACCATGTTAGCCAAGGAAAAATCAGGAAAGAAAAAAAGAAGCTTATAAAGCATACAACCAGAAAAATAAGCAGTTCTAGCCTTTGGTGATAACCAACCCAATTGTAAATACAGGGAACAACGATGAGTTTTATATGGGACCGCAAGAATAAACCTACAGATGTTATTATAGGCTACAGTCAAAACATTATATTCTTTGGCATTGAAATTCTGAAACAAATAACAAACATAATCAAAATGAGGCAAAAGTGTCCCCACAGCAATAGATTTCCTGGTTTCTTAAGAAAAATAAGATAGGAACACTACACTTGCAGATAAACCAATAGATTTCTACTTAAGACAATAAACCATGATCAATTAGATCAGATCCTTTTCTGGGAATTACCGGTTGGTCAGTGATGTGTTTTGACCATTGAAGTTGCTGGGAATCTTGAGAATTCTAAGTCCATTTTATACCAAGTGGTCCTCATTTGATGGGTAGTGGTTACATAGAGAGACATGTGAGGAATTGGTATGAGATTGTACACATGTCCGCAGGGTTTAATTTTTGGACATTTCTTTGTGCGTCCACTGAAATTTTGTATAAAAAAATATTGTAAATTGTTTCTTTTCCCAATAAACTTCCCAAACTCTTCTTCAGTAAGTGCAATGGATTCTTTAATTTCCAGCTGGACAGTGACCAGAGAGACACTTACAGCAGCACTTTGTGATAAATGGCACTCAATGCCAATATTGTTAAATGTTTTTTAACCGTTATGTAGTTGAAAATGTTATCAGAATGAGATTGCAACATTGTAACTAATGTATTATGTTTTACTACTTATTTTTTTTATATGCACTGTTTGAAGTTATCTGGGGTGCTGTTGGACATGAGCCTAGGTCAATGGCCAGTATCCCAATAAACTTAAACTTAAACCTTGAACTTGTCTGCCCTGGTGGGCCAGTGCACTGCCTTTCTGACAACCTGGGTTCAGAAGTGAGCCTGGGAAGTCACTTCAGGAGGCAGGTCGCACCCAAGACAGCTGCCGCTCAGCAGTGCCTCTCGGTTGGGGAGGGTTGGTGACAGACTCCATCATCACAACGACCCCTGTGGCTGGGCCAGGGAGCTTGATCCTGCCACATGGGGGATGCTGTGGCTGTGTGTGGCCTTTACAGGCACTTGTTCCTGCCTGTGCCAAAATGCGGACAGTAGCACCTAAATCGGACAGAGAGGGGAAAAGCAGAGGTAGGAAGGCAGCACAAAAAGGTAAAATGGGAGGGAAGAAGGCAGCAAAGCAAAGGTGCGACTAAAGAGCAGATATGCAGCAAAACATGGAAGGCCATGGTTATAAATGTTCACAGCCTGGGGAACAAAATCCCCGACCTGGAAGCATTGTTAGTAGAGGCAGACCTGGACATAGCAGCAATAACAGAGACCTGGTACACCACAAATCATGACTGGGATGTTAATGTACCGGGGTATGCTCTGTTCAGGAGGGACTGGGGGGGTAGAAAATGGGGAGGGGTGGCCATGTACGTTAGGGAGGGTATATAAGCAACAGAGGTGCTGGGTAGACAGGGAGAGGTCGAGGCACTGTGGGTCACTCTTGAGCCAGGCAATAGCACAGCAATCCAAGCAGTGGTGATCTACAGGCCTCCAGCACAGAGGGAGAGGTTGGATAGTGATTTAGGGGATCAAATTCACACAGTGGCAGCAAAAGGTGAGGTATTACTGCTGGTTGATTTCAATATCCCAGACGTGGAGTGGGCCATCCCAGCAGCTGCTTCAACCAGGAGCGAGACATCCTGGATTCCCTACAGGGGGCAGGCCGAAGACAGCTAGTGACTGATCCCACCAGAGAAGGAAGCTAGTACTTAACCAGTGGGGACAGAATCGCACATATCCAGGTGGAAGGTCAATTGGGGTCCAGCGACCATCACATAATGTGATTTAGCATAGGGACCGAGACACAGTCTAGTCACACGAAAGCAAACGTCTTAGATTTTAGGAGGGAGGATTTTGCTAAAATGGGGAGCTGTATCAAAGAGGCACTGGCGAGAAGGGAGGCGGGAAGGGTAGTTGAGGAGCAGTGGGAACAATTAAAGGAAGCCATAGAGGAGGTGACGAGTGAATGCATCAGGTTGGTAAATGAGGGCAAGAAAAGGAGGAAACCACTGTGGTTCTCAGGAGAGGTGACAGATGAGGTAAGGGCCAAAAGGGCAGGTTTCAGGAAATATAAGGAGACTCAAAGGGAGGAGGACAGGGAAGTGTACCCAAGGAATCTAAGGGAAGCAGGGAAGGCTGTTAGGAGAGCAAAGGCACAGACTGAAGAAAGATTAGCGCAGACAGTGAAGAAAGGGGACAAGGCATTCTATAAGTACATTAGCGAAAGAAGGAAGACTGGGGGAGTAGATGTAAGACTCAAAGGGGATACAGGGGAGTGTAAGGAGGGAGATATGGAAAAGGCAGAAATACTGAACAAATACTTGCTCAGTATTTACTAACGGGGGGCTAGGACCACAGCTTGGTAACAGACATGAAGGTGGGGTGGGGGAAGAGGTAAACACAAGTCCATTCACAGTGGAAAGAGTCCTGGAGGAGCTCACAAAGTGAAAGTGAACAAAGCAATGGGGCCAGATGGCATACACTCAAGGATATTAAGAGAGCTAATGGCACCTCTGGCAGCACTGTTCACAGAGTCACTCAACACAGGAGTGGTTCCAGAGGACTGGAAGAGGGCACATGTCCTCTACACAAAAGTGGTAGTAGGGAGGAGGCAGGGAACCATGGCGGTTAGCCTCACCTCAGTAGTGGGTAAGATCATGGAGGCACTGCTTAAAGAAAGAATACAGTCGGTCCTGTAGCTCAGAGGCTGGGCGCTGGCACCTTACTTCGCTGCTGCGCGGCCGGGTTCGGGAACAACCTTGGGTCGCCAGGGTGCTAACTCGGGTGGGGTGGGTTGGAGGCGGGATTGAGCAGCGGCTCTCCCGTCAAGGGGTGAACACCACCCGTCCATAGTCCCGCTCCCACCAGGTGGCAGTCCGGTGGGTCGTGGGTGGCACGGAGGCGGGGACAAAAGTCAGGGAGGGGCAGAAGGGCCACTGGATCCTGGCGTGTGCCTCCATGCACATACACGCATCTGTACGCCATGGCCTCGGGGCAGGAAAACTGAAAATAAAGTATATGGAAAAAAAAAGAAAGAATACTGGTACACTTGGAATCCAGCAGTGCCCAGGATCCGGGAAGCGTGAATTCACAGCAGGAAGAGCGTGTCAGGCAGATCTGATAGATTTTTTGACGGATGGCAAGGGAAGTAAATCAGGGGCGGGGGTAGACGTCACCTACCTTGGTTTCAACAAAGCCTTCGACACTGTCCCACATAAAAAGCTGGTCAACAAAATGAGTAGTCTGGGTATGGGGCATAAGGTGGTGAACTGGGTTGGGAATTAGCTAATGGGGCAGGAAACAGAGGGTAGTGGTAAATGGGATCCAGTCATGGGAGAGGGGGGTGACCAGCGGGGTACGTTAGGGATCAGTCCTTGAGCCAGTCCTGTTTAATGTCTTCATTAGTGACTGCAGTAGGACTGGAGGGAGCAGTCTGCCTGTTTGCAGATGACACCAAGATCTGCAACAGGGTGGAAACTTTGGATGGGGGTGGAGAGAGAATGAGGAGGGACTTGGAGAAGCTTGAAAACTGGTCTGAAGTGTGGCAACTGAGGTTCAATTCCAAGAAGTGCAAAATAATACACCTGGGAAGGAGGAACCCTGTTGAGAGCTGCAGGATGGGGGGAGTTGCTGATGATCACCGAGGAAGAAAGGGACCTGGGAGTTATTTCTGATTACCTAAAGGCATCTAAGCAGAGTACAAAGGCTGCAGGGAGGGCCAGTGGCGTGCTGCGGTGCATAGGGGAGAGATATCACTAGCAGAAGGCAGGAGGTGGTGATGCCATCGTACAGAACGCTAGTGAGGCCTCACCTAAAGTACTGAGTGCAGTTCTGGAGGCCGCACCTTCGTAAGGACATTGACAGGGTGGAGGCGGTCCAGAGAAAGGCAACAGATGGTACAGGGCTTGCACCAGAAAATATATGAGAAGAGACTAAAGGACCTCAATATGTACTCGTTGGAGGAGAGGAGAGATTGGAGGGACATGATAGAAACATTCAAGTACCTTAAGGGCATTAACAAGGCGCAGGGGGGGAAACATCTTTCAATATAAGAGATGTACAAGAACGAGGGGGCATGATATGAAATTGGAAGGTGGCAGGCTGAGGGGAAATGTGAGGAAGTTTTTCTTTACAGAGAGGGTGGTGGACACGTGGAATAGATTGCCACAGGAGGTGGTGGGGGCGAGCACAATGGAGGGTTTTAAACATGCATGGGACAGGCATAAGTGTACCTCAGAGGCGGGAAGGACTAGGGGTGAAAAGCCATTGACCAGGTAGGGTCAGTGGCCACAAACTAGTGTAGGGCTTTTGGGCAGACTGGATGGTCCTAGTGGTCCTTTTCTGTCGACAGTTTCCATGTTTCAGTGGTGGAGGGAGGAAATTAAATGTTGGGGAGAAAAACCCAGTAGCTGTCTGAATGATGACCAGGTTTGGTCTGACCAGGGTATATCCCCGATAGCAGAGTATTTCCTTGTACTTACAAGCTACTGGCGGGGAAGAAGTGCAGTGTCAATGGCTCAGCAAGTAGCACATTTGCTTCTGAGGCCGGAAGATGGGAAGGTTGTAGGTACTAGCCCCACACTGGGACCTTGGCATAAGTCCCAATACTCACACTGTAGTGCATCATTTATTTATTTTTTATTTATTTTATTTATTCAATCTCGGATTACAGAGTACCTTTGAGCACCAAGTAGCTCATTTACAAAGGCTCCACGTCAATGGGGAAGGGATTACAATCAGACAGAGGAAGAGCAAACATATTATGTTACAACATACATAGTCAATTCATAATACAATGATAATATACATAAATAAAATAATGGGATGGAAGAAGTCAGTAATTAGGTAGGGAGTGGGAGAGAATTAGGAAAGAGGGGAAATAGGGAGGTAGTAGTGCTTTATTTGGCTAGAGTGGAAAAGTAGCAGCCAGGGGCTTTGTCAGTGTTGTTAAGAAGGGAAGGTGGGAGGTAGGAGGTGGAAGAAGGGGGTAGTGGGTGGAGCAAGGACTGGGGTAAAAGTGGCAGCCGAGAGACCTAGTAAGTGCAGAGAGGTGTGATCAGGGGGAGAAGGAGCAAGGGAGAGGTGGAAGTATTGCAGTAGTAGGATTGGGTGTTACAATCGCAGGCACTTTCAGTTATGAGACACTGATGGAGCATTTGCTTAAACTGAGCAAGTTTAGGTAGCATAGCCAATTCATTGCACAGGCCATCAGGAGATGCCATGGGGCGAAATAGAACCCAGAGATGGGGGCTTCGTGTCTGGTTTCCATACCCAAGGGTAGTACTGATTGTAGTAGGCAGATGGTTTGGGCGGCCCGAGAGGTTCGTACAACTCGAGCGGTGTTATGCAATGCCAGGTCCATTAAAAACAAGACTGCAATTATTGCAGATCTTGTTGAAACAGTGGACCTGGCCTGCATCACCGAGACCTGGCTGGATGAAAATTCGGGCTCCATTTTGGAGGCTTTAGTTCCAGCCGGGTATTTGGTGATACACCGCCCGAGATTGGATCGCAGGGGGGGTTGCGGTCTGTTTCAAGACCGAACTGAACTTCACAAGTGTACTAGTTGAGGAAGCAGTTGTTTTAGTGTACTGTAGTAGCAGGTGTAGGTTGTCGGATTGCCCTCATCTATCGTCCACCCGGTGATGAGAAACGATTCCTTCAGGAAGTTGCAGACTTCGTCGTCGACATGACGTTGGAGTCACCCAGACTGATGGTTCTGGGCAACATTAACGCCTGGGTCGACGACGAACTCTCACAATTTGGACAGCACTTCCTCCAGTTAGACATCTCTGGGCCTTACACAGGTGGTTACCACTGCTACTCATAAGTACGGACACTTTCTCGACCTGGTTTTCCTCTTAGGGATTGAGGCCTCCAATTTGGTGGTGGAACCAGTTGTGTGGTCTGATCATTACACCGTGGGGCTTAGTTTTAGCACCCCACTTTGTAGGCCTATCCCTGTGGAGATGGTCAGGTACCGCCCTTGAAGAGATATAAGTTCTCAGAGCCTATCTGCGGTACTCAACCTATCATCCCTCTCTGTGGCAAGTAATAATCCAGAGACCCTTGTGTTGGCCTATAATACGGCTGTCTCGGGGGCACTGGATGTCATTGCTCCAGTCCGAGTTCATCCTCTTTCCCTTCGCCCTCGATCCCCATGGTTTGATGGGGCTTTGAGGGAGATGCGGCGACTAGGATGAAGGCTAGAGCGTCGCTGGCAGAAATCCGCCCTTGATGCCGACCGTCTTAGATTGATGGACCATTATCAAGTCTATCAATCCACAATCACCCGTAAGAAGGCAGAGTTCCTGTCCAGGGAGATTGTGGCAGCTCAGAACTAACCAGCTCAGCTGTTCCGAACTGTGGACAGACTGTGCAACCCAGCCTGTCTTCAGGTTCGGAAAGTGTTTTTTCAAATAGAGTGCGATGAACTTGCTCGTTTCTTTGCTGGTAAGGTGGCCGACATCAGGGCGGAGCTCCTGCCAGTGCACTCTCTGGGTATTGCTTGTGATCAGCATGAGGTCACTGTCCCTCGGTTTTTCTGGAATACCTTTAGCCACCTCGACTTCATGGATGTCATTGCGGATCATCCAGGGTGTATGCCCTACATACTGTAGTTTGGACCCTGGACCAACTTCCCTGATTTTGGGTTGTCTTGATGTTATCGGTCCGGTCCTAGCGAGGATAGTTTGGTGCTCCTTGGAATCTGAGGAGTTTCCTAACTCTGTGAAAGAGGCGGTAGTTATACCTCTCTCGAAGAAAGCTACTTTGGACCCAAACTGCCACGCTAACTACAGACCTATCTCTAACCTTCCCTTTTAATGGAAGGTTATTGAGAAAGTAGTGGCAGCACAACTGGAAGACCACTTGACCATCCATGACATCTACGAGCCCCTCCAGTCCGGTTTTCGAAAGAGACATAGCACCGAGACAGCGCTGGTTCGGGTGCTCAATGATCTCCTGATGTCTAGAGATCAGAAGAACCGTTCCATCTTGGTTCTTCTGGATCTGTCATCAGCGTTTGACACCGTGGACCATGGGCTGTTACTTAGCTGCCTGAGGTACATTTGTGGAATAACAGGGACTGTCCTCAGATGGTTTACATCTTTCCTCACTGGAAGAACTCAGAGAGTGGTATCTGGAGTATTTTCATCAGATCCAGTTTCTCTGTCTTGTGGGGTTCCTCAGGGTTAGGTTCTGTCGCCCATGTTGTTCATGGTGTATATGCTACCCCTCGGAGACGTTGTAAGAAGGTATGGGCTGAGGTTTCATTGTTATGCCGATGATACCCAGCTCTACCTTTCTTTTGCACCCGACCAGGATAGAGCTCTCTCAATCTTTAATAACTGTCTCAAAGAAATCCAGGAGTGGATGGATTCGAGCTGACTGAAGTTGAACTCTGGTAAGACTGAGGTGATGGTTGTGGAACCTGGTCGTTGGACAGGAGGTTTGGGAAGTGCGTCACCCTCTGGACTTGTTCTCGGGGGTGTCCCCCTCCAGACCTCTAACCAGGTGCGAAACCTGGGGGTTATTTTTGGCGAAGGGTTGACCCTGCATTCGCAGGTGTTGGCTGTCGTCAAATCTTCCTTTTACCATCTAAGGAATATCTCCAGGATTAAACATCTGGTACCGTCCAGCGACCTTCCCATCTTGGTTCACGCCTTTGTGTCCTCGCATTTAGATTACTGCAATTCCCTATACCTAGGGCTTTCTCGGGTAGAAATCTGCCTGCAGCTGGTGCAGAACGCGGCGGCCCGGCTTTTGACAGGATCCTCTCAGTCCTGTCATAGTACGCCGATGCTGCACGAACTGCACTGGCTGCCACTTCAGTGGCGGATCACCTTTAAAGTTGGTTTGCTGACTTTTAAAGCCCTACACGGACTGGGCCTGGACTACCTGAAAGAGCTCCTGATTCCCTATTGCCCTTGGCGATCGCCCCGCTCACCCAGCGAGGGGTTGTTAGAGATTCCTACGGTACAATTGAATTTTTCGGGGGCCAGATCTTTTATGTTCGTGGCCCCCACATTATGGAATTCTCTACCTCGTCGGTTATGGGAGTGCACGACTGTGAAGGACTTTAAATCAGCCTTAAAAACTTATTTGTGGCACCAGGCTTATGGTGACTGATCATCTTATGCCATTTTATTTATGGTATTGTCTGATTTTAATGAATGTTTATTTATTTGAACTGTTTGATTTTATCTTGTACGGTGCCTTGGCTTTTTGAAAGGTGTCTTAAAAATAAAAATATTATTATTAAACCAAAGTGGGGCTCTGTACAGAAAGGATCGTTGGTACTGAGCAGTCCGACAACATGGGACGAGAAGGTGGTCCGATTCTGAGGTGCGAGCGTGTTGGGTCTTGAGGGATTTGTTTAACAGGCAACCAGCACCCGGCAGCAAGAATCCAAGAAGCACCTTTTTGGTAAGAAGGCATGCTTGGTTATTGATCCTACCACTTGGCTGAAGCCATCCAGATTGAACATATAGCTCACAGGTGTGAGTGAGATGAGCAGCACCCGTAATTAACCTACAGGCTTTGTTCAGAGCAACAGTAAGTCTTTTGAGTGATATGGTTGATGCAGCTCCATATATGACTAAGCCATAATCAATGACTGACAGAACCGAACTGTAGACTGCAAGCTTCTGGAGTCCGACTCCATCTGTATCTATTGAGGAGCCCAATCCTGGTATTGACATTCCTAACAAGATCATCTATGTGAGACACATAGGTGAAGTGACTATCCAGGGTTACACCTAGGTACTTGGAGTACTGGATTTGTTCAAGATGGGCTCCTTGGTTATTTGTATCTGTGAGTGTGTGTGCCTTATACTTATGTAAAGAGGATGAAAACAACAAGACTTTTGCTTTTTTATAGTTTAGCACCAATTTGTGAATATTAAATCATTTCTCAGCTTCCAAGAAACCGAGTTATAGATTGCTTTCAAGTATGTTGGGGTCAGGGTGGCTAGTAAAGATGACAGCGTCATCTGCATAGAGGAGAGTACGCTGATGACCGTCAGATGGCAAGTTGTTCAGGAAGATACTGAACAGGAGAGGACCCAAGATTGAACGTTGTGGTATACCAGACCGGACAGCCCTCAGTTCTGAGACTACATTAGATATCCTCACCCTCTGCAGTCTATCACCGAGGTAACTTCTGAACCATTTCAGCGTGTTTGGCGAGAGACCAATTTTAGTGAGTTGTCTGAGTAGAAGTGTGTGATTCACAGTATCAAAGGCCTTCATTAGATCTATAAAGGCCACTCCTACAAGTTTGCCTTGGTCAATGGATTGTTGTATAAAACTTGTAAAGTCTAGCAATGCTGTAGTAGTGCTATGCCTCTTTCTAAAGCCATGCTGTTGTGGACACTGGATAGAGAACGTTTCGAGGTAACCTACCAGCTCGTTGGCAACAATTCATTCAAGCACCTTGGATAGAGGAGTGAGAATAGGTATTGGCCTATAGTTGCCATGCAGGGAACAATCACCGGATTTATGCACTGGGGTAACCAGGGCAGTTTTCCACACTTCTGGGAATTGTGACAGGGTTGGTTAGTGAGAGGTTTAGTATCTTAGTTATGGGTAGGAGAACTTTGTCTAAGGTGAGAGTGATAAATTTGAGGTCAAGACTGTCTCCAATATGTCTAATTTTTCCTAGCACCTTAGTTAGTAGTTTTCTGACCAGGTTGATTGAGACCTTCTTAAAGTAGAAAGGGGTGTTCAGGGATCCTTCCCTGATAGTGACTAGCAGTGTGGACAGAGTTATCTTTGAAAAAGTCTTGCGAGAGGGCACAGCTCAGATTGGTGAAGGCATCATTAAAAGTGTTTGCAATTTTAAGCGGGTCAACGGTGGGGGTACCATCAAGGTTTGGCATTGTGGGAGATACTTTAGGATCTTTGCCAGTGATATCATTGATATTTGACCAAAACTTTCTGCTATCTCGCCCGATGTTGGTCAGCATCTCCTTGTGGTATTTATATTTCGCCTGGCAAATAGCCCTCGTGCAGGCATTTCTAGCAGCTTTATAGGCTTGCAGATCCTGCTGTTTACCAGTGGCTCTGGCACAGTGCCAGAGATGGTCCCATAGTTTCATACTGGAAAAGAAGCTCAGGAGTGATCCAGGGGTTCACTGTGCCACGGACCGTCATCTTTTTTGAAAGAGGCATGTGTATCACACTTTAAGAGGGACATTAACCTCCTGGAGAGGGTCCAGAGGAGGGCAACCAAAATGATTTGGGGCTTGGGGGACAGGACCTATGAGGAGAGGCTCGAAGAGCTAAATATGTACACATTGGAAGAGAGAAGGGACCGGGGGGACATGATAGAGTTCTTCAGGTACATGAAGAGGGTAAATAGGGGAGGAACAGTCAGGGTGCTTTGAAGGAAGGAGGAAGGGGCCACTAGAGGGCATGGGTGGAAGCTGGAGGGGGGAAGATTCAGGGGAGAAAGGAGGAGGTGCTACTTCACTGAGAGGGTGGTGGAGCCATGGAATGCACTACCTAGGGGGCTGGTGGAGGCAGAGACAGTGGAGGGGTTCAAGAGGGGGTGAGACAGGTACAGGGGAAGGGTTCAGGAAGCAAAATCCAATGCAGCAAGAATATCCGGAACTGTGAAGGGAGAAGCCAGAGAAGGCGAGGGGGACAGCAAGGTCAGCACCCAGGGTGGGGCCTGACCAAACGAGCAGACACGAAAGACTGTTAGGCCTATTCTGCTGGCATTTTAGTATGTTAGTATGTTAGTATCACAGGCAGTGTTGAAAACCATCATGAAGTGCTCCAGAGCTGCATTAGTGTCGTCAGTGGAGTCCAGCAGAGTCCAGTCCTGGACACATAGTTGTTGTTTTAAGAGGTCCAAGTGGCCATGCTTAAGTACCCTGTTGAAGATAGTTTGGGGAAGGGGGTATGGAATTTGTTGGACCAGCTGCAGGTGATTGGGGAGTGGTCACTGAGGGAGTCAGGGTACATCGTTACATTAGATAGGCGATGGGGGTTGATTAGAAATTATCCAGTCTAAGGTGGTGCTTGTCCCTGTTTTATAGTTTATTCTGGTAGGTGTACTGACAGGTTCAGTAAGATGTAGAGCCGCTAATGGGTCCTTCATAGAACTATTAGCAGGCGACAGCCAGTTTATGTTGAAATCACCTAGGATAATTGTCTCAGTGAGGTGATTTTGGAAGCGGAGATAGTCCAGGACCCTGTGGAGACCTGTGGCTGTGTCTTTGGGTGGTATGTATACTGATAGTACAGAGAGAGTTTTGAAGTGGGCCCCCACCAGCACTTTTATTGCCAATGCCTGAATGTCGCATCCAAGTTCAATCACTGGCAATGCGTGACCCTTTAGAGAGTTTCTTAAATATAAGGCGTATCCACCCCCATGTTTAGACAGCCTGTCCAGTCTATATATAGTTTACCCAGGTAGGGCAACTGCTGTGTCAAGTACTCTGGGGGACAGCCAGGTCTCAACGACAGATAGTATGTCAGGGTTGTGCTGTACCACCCAGACTTTGAGGGTGTCAGTTTTACACAGGAGACTGCAGATGTTAATTGTGGCCAAGTTAATAGCACCCGGTTTAGAACATGCACTGCTTGTAGTTTGGTCAGTCGGACTTGGATTAGGGTGGATGTTGCCTGATAGCAGAAGCAGCAGGAGGGTGATCCTAAGGAGGAGCTCTCTTAGTGCCTTTGACAAATGATTAACATTCCTACAGGTGCAGTGGTGCTTTATCCATTTACTGCTTACAACAAGGAGGATGGTGGGATCTGGTGAGACATAGCTGCGAGCACGTATTCCATCAGAAGGCCAGTTGGTACTCAGGGGCTGGATCATAAAATGAGACCATGGTCCCTTATTAATGATGAAAAAGTTCCCAGATTTACAGTTCTTGTTGTAGTGAAGCTTGTCGCAAAGGTCCTTATGGAGAGTGTTTTCCCGGGTTGGAGTTAGTTGTTCTAGGGTGGTAGGGCATTGTTAAGAGGATGAGAAGGAGGGGAAAGGTAGTCATGGTGAATTTATCTTTTATAGCCATATTTACCACTGAGTCTTTAAATCTAGGAAGTGAGCTACCAGGGAGCAAATTGCTCGGATCCTTCAAAAGTGGCTGACCGAGAGTACGAACCCTATGTTAAAATAGTATTTAGTTAGCAGCAAGTGGGAAAGGGGGAAAGCAAAGAGCGATGGTGTGCCTATTTAATAGCGGCTGGGGTTGGAGGCGGGTGGGCAGGAGAAAAATACAGTTACAAGTTGCAAATTACAGGCCGGTTAGTTGCAGCTAGAGGAGCCGACCCACAAGCACCGCTCTTTGCAATCTGAAAGCAGGATTGTGAAAAGCAGCCAATAGTAGGGCGGTAGGATCGGCGGTGTCCAATTGCCGACCTATCAGATGGCAGCTGGAGGAACCAGAGAACCCCCGGGAGACATACCTTGTAAAGACCCAGTTGTGGCTGCTTGGCGGCGGGATTCGAAGGTGATGGCCGCCAGCCAGGGAGGCGGGTCACGACCGCTGCTCAGCCCGAGTCGGGGCTGTATCTGAAAGGAAGAGGGAGGCAGAATTAGTGCAAATTAAGCGCCAGCACAAGCTCCTAGGCGGTGGGTGGTTGTAACAGACAAGAAAGGAAGGGGGTGAGAAAGCTGGGAGGGGAATACAGGAGTATAGAGAAACGGGCGGGGGGGGGGAGGCTAGCTAGCTACAGTGCCAGGGAAGATTAGCAAGACAAGACAAAAAAGGGTGGGGGCAGACCGAGTGAGTGAGTGCTGAGTTTGCAGAGATGCTGTGGTAGGGGGTGAGCGACAGTAGCAAGACACAGGGGAGGGATAGGAACAGCGCAATTACACGTTTGGCTCTTGAATTTACAGAGAAGGGGTATACATGAGAAAGATGCAGTAAAGCAGCACAGGAGCAGAGCGGAGGGAGGCAGAGACTAAGGGGAGTGCAGGGGAAGGCAAAGAGAAAGAGTAGCAGATTCCTTAATTTAAAAGTTTCACGCAAGCACAGACTCTTAAGGTACAATCAAGTTTCACAGTGTTTCACAGTTTTACAACCCTTTAGAGACACAATGACTAAGGACAGAGAGGTCCGATGGTAAATTTATAAACTTTCCTACTCAAAACATAGTTTTTGTGGTACTATCCAGTTGCACAGTTCAAGCAATTTAGAGGCACAATGCAGTCATTTTTCATAAAATGAAAATTAAATATCAGTTTGTAGGTAGGTCTATTCGGCGGCAGGAGTTGGTTCTGCACTTCTGAGGTGCTGTCTTTTGTATGAGATGTTAAACCGAGGTCTTGTCTGCCTGTTTTGGTGGTTGTTCAGGTGGACGTTAAAGGTCCCATGTCATTTCTCGAAAAGAGGAGGGATATTTTCCCAGTGTCCTGACAAAATTTCCCCCCATTTGGTAAAATACCACCAACAGCTTAATCTGGTTTTGTGAGTCATTTTGCTTCTGTATCTTTCCCCTCTCCCCCAGGACAAGGCTGAAAATAGGCAGAATTGCCTAGTCCTCCTTTCCTGGTCAACAAAAACAATTCTCTGTTGGGGAAAAAAAATCTTGAACTTGAGAGATGGGAAGAAGGGACTGCGGTTTAATGCCTCATCCGAAACCTGGCACCTCACCAGTGCACTACAGTGTTAGTCATGGGTAGAGATGGGCAAAGTGGATAAAATTTCACTTCACAAATCAATTTGCAAAGTGGGAAGTGCTGACTTCGTGAGGTTTTTATAAGACCAAGTTGCCCTTTTTTCTAGGCGAACTGATTTAAACTTGCGTAACTTCACCTTAACTTTGCCACTTTTCTAGGCAAAGTTCCGAAATGGGAACTTTGGGAAGTAATTCTTGGAGGCGACCTGCGCAACTCCGCCAGAACTTTGCTGGAGAAGTAAAACATCACATCTTTAGTTATGGGTATTACCCCAGGTGGTTGGTGTGAAGCTAGAACCCAGGACCTTCCAATTTTCTGACCCCCAGAGGCGAGCGTGCTACCTACTGAGCCACTGATGCTGACCCCTTAATGCAAATATCCTAGTGTGCAGAAAGTTTAAATAAAATAAATTCACTGCAGTCATTTGTTTGATAGTACAGTATTGTCTTAAAGAGTCTCTGACATCTCTGGGAAAACTTAAAAAAATATATTTGCACACAGTGGCATCACAGTCTTTTTAAAGAGTTACTGATAATACTGTCATCTTAAAGAGCAGGATGCTGGCACCCAGATATGTGCGGAGCAGTACAGGGATATGTGCAGAACAGTCTGCATGCACTTAGAAATGAAGGGAGCTGTGTGAACGCACCAGGATGTGTGTGGAGCAGCATGCGTGCACCGATATATGGGTGGAGCATTATACACGCACCAGAATATGTGCAGAACAGTGTGCATGCACCAGGATATGGGAGAAACATCTTGCATGCAACAGAATATGTGAGGAGCAGCTTGAATGCACCAGAATATGTGAGGAGCAGCTTGCATGCACCAGAATATGTGAGGAGCAGCATGCATGCACCAAACTATGTCTGGAGTAGTGTGCCTGCATCAGGATATGTGACAAGCAGTGTGCATGTACCAGGATAGGTGCAGAGCACCATGTATGCACCAGGATATGTGTGGAGCAGCGTGCATGCACCAGGATATGTGCGGGGCAGTGTGCATGCATCAGGATATGTGCAGGGCAGTGTGCATGCACCAGGATATATGCAGGGTGGTGTGCATGCACCAGGGTATGTGCAGGGTGGTGTGCATGAACCATGTTATGTACAGAGCAGAGTGCATGCACCAGGATATGTGCAGAGCAGCGTGCTTGCACCAGGATATGAATGGATCAGTGTGCATACACCTGGATATGAGTAGAGCGGTGTGCGTACACCAGGATGTGAATGGAGCAGTGTGCATGCCCCTGGATATGAGTAGAGCAGTGTGCGTACACCAGGATAATATATGGAGCAGTGTGTATCCACCCAGATATGTGCAGTGCAGTGTGCATACACCAGGATATGAATGGAACAGTGTGCATGCACCAGGATATGTACATAGCAGTGTGCATGCACCAGGATATGTACAGAGCAGTATGCATACACCAAAATATGAATGGAGCAGTGTGTATGCACCAGGATATGTACATAGCAGTGTGTATGCACCTGGATATGTACAGAGCAGTGTGCGTGTACCAGGATATGAATGGAACATTATACATGCACCAGAATATGTGCAGAGCATTGTGAATGCACCTGGATATGAATGGGGCAGTCTGTATCCACTAGGATATGTGCAGAGCATTGTACATGCACCTGGATATGAATGGAGCAGTGTGCATCCACCAGGATATGTAAAGAGCATTATGCATGCACCAGGATATTTGTAGAGCAGTGTGCATGCACTGGGATATACGTGGGGCAGCTTGCATGCACCCATATATTTGCACAGGAATATGTGTCAAGCAGCTTGCATGCACAGGAATATGTATGGAGCACTGCACATGTATCAGGATATGTGTGAAGCAGCATGTATGCACTAGAGCACAGTATGTGCGGAGCGGTGTGCCTGCATTAGAGTACAGTATGTGCAGAGCGGTGTGCCTGCACTAGAGTACAGTATGTGCGGAGTGGTGTGCCTGCAGTAGAGTACAGTATGTGTGGAGCGGTGTGCCTGCACTAGAGTACAGTATGTGCGGAGTGGTGTGCCTGCAGTAGAGTACAGTATGTGCGGAGCAGTGTGCCGCACTAGAGTACAGTATGTGCGGAGCGGTGTGCCTGCACTAGAGTACAGTATGTGCGGAGTGGTGTGCCTGCAGTAGAGTACAGTATGTGCGGAGCGGTGTGCCTGCACTAGAGTACATTATGTGCGGAGCGGTGTGCCTGCAGTAGAGTACAGTATGTGCGGAGCGGTGTGCCGCACTAGAGTATAGTATGTGCGGAGCGGTGTGCATGCACTAGAGTACAGTATGTGCGGAGCGGTGTGCCTGCACTAGAGTACAGTATGTGCGGAGCGGTGTGCCTGCACTAGAGTACAGTATGTGCGGAGCGGTGTGCCTGCAGTAGAGTACAGTATGTGCGGAGCGGTGTGCCTGCAGTAGAGTACAGTATGTGCGGAGCGGTGTGCCTGCAGTAGAGTACAGTATGTGCGGAGCGGTGTGCCTGCACCCACTTATATGTGTCATGTTTTGTTTTTACTGCTTTAGCATTTCTTTGCTGCCGACTTTAGAATTTCTCTGTGTGGTTTTTGCATTCTTAGGTAATTATACACTGCTGTCCTGGTCTTCAGCTATAAATCTGCTGTTAGAAGATTTGGTGAAGCTTTACTGCAGTGCAGAGTTTGAATTTGAAAGATTACAGATTATATGTCTGGGGCAATAACTCAGGGCTGAGATGATTGCAGATTGTATAAATCACTATAATACAATGGAAAGAAAGAATGCTGGTCCCTGATTGATCAGACTGGGACTGGACCCATGATGTTATCCCAGCAAAACATCACAGATCTAGTCCCAGCACACTCACAACTGCATTAAATGATAAAAAAGGATCACTACACAGCCGTCCTTAATCTGTGCGGAATCAGCGCTTCCCGTCCTGCTCGGAATCGGAGTAAATCCTCCCGTCCCACAGTGACACACACACACACACAAAATTGGTTTTGCTTCCCCACCAGATGCTTGCAGTATATTCGCCTCATCAGCTAATAAATTCAAAGAGTAAAACTAAGTGAAGCGCGATCGGCTTCATGCTCCCGGTCGGGTGCCGACTTCACTGACCTTGCTCGCCACTGCATAACAAGTCACCCAGCAACTTAACAGAGTTACCGTGATTTTAATTAAAACCATATTTCACTTTAAAAAAAAAAAAACAAAAACGCAAGAAAGAAATTTCAATGAAGCCACATGTTCCAGTAAAGTTGTCTGCGGTCGGCGTCGCTTTCAGCTCTTCCCCCCCTGCCCCGAACTGACTGAGCTGAGCACGTGGTTCTCTTCTATAGCAAAAACATTCTTCTTCTTACCACAGATGGTTTCCTTCATGTTCCTGGTTTGCTCTTTATTCTCCTGGTACAAAACACACACCAGCTGTACCAGGAGAACAACCCACAGACCACTAGCACCACTGTAATGTATTGGAGGGGGGGCAAGTGCCTTCACGAAACCACAGCACAACAAACAGGGCTTTCCAGCTTCACAATGACTAACGAAAGCAAAACAGAGACACAGACAGAGAAACTGGCTCAGAAATGTGTGTGTGTGGGGGGCAGCAGCACAGGGGCTACTAGGACACAGAACAAGTCAGCACAGTGGTTTGAGGATGGAAGGTTTGAGCAGCAGAGCCACAGTGTGTTTTGTGGCATGAAAGACAGAATAGTGGTAGGAGCTCTACCTAGTGGCCAAAATAACCAGAACTACTTTTCTTGTTAGTACTCCTACACACTGAGAAAAATATGAAAAACATTTTTTCCCTTTTTTTTTTTTTTTTAACAAATGAGGCATTGTATAATAGAAATAATGCACGACAGTGGGTGTGTGTTGTGCTGGGATAAGGTCACTTCTTGGGTATTGGATGCACTCAGCCTGCAGCCTCGTGCCCAACCACCCAAGGCGTGACGTTATCCCAGCACGACACACACCCAGTCATGCATTATCCCTTTAGTAAACCCTCTAGAAGAAATATCAACTACGGTGAGGATTTTTTTCCTACTGACTATCACTGCATGGATTCAGAACTCAGACTGAGTTGACATATAAGAGCAGCACTTAGATTGCTGAATCCATGCAGTGATCAGTGTCAAAGAAATTTTTCAGGAAACTGGATTGAGACATGGTCAGCCAATACGCAGTGAAGCTGGATGGACAGTAGACTCTTGGGAGAGGGTGGGGGTGAGGGAGGTGGTTGTTTCCTTGTGACTGCACAGGTTGCACTGTTGAAAGTCCCTCTTTAGATCTGAGCTGGATTTTATGTAGCATCTTCAGAGATAAAAAAGTCGGTATTTTGATTCCCTGGACTACTGTAACTGGTGAACATAGTACCACGTAACACTCCAATCCATGACCAGCCTACCTCCTAGAACTCATTACTGCACCCTCTACAAAGCAATCAGCTGGCCCTCATTTGCTACTAGAAAAAACATATACACCTGGTCATACAGGGCACTGCAAAACACCCTGCCTCCATTTATTATGGCCTTGTTCCACAGATAACTCGTGCCAGTACAACCTGAGAGTTAACAGTGTAATATTCTTAAAGGTCTCCAGGCACCTCTCCAGCTATGGCAAAATGGCACTCTAATGGCTTCCCCCACCTATTGCAATAAATTACGAACCTCCCTTAAACTGTCCTTCTGTCTACCATGTGCTGTTAATGTATACTGTCCTCTGTATATAGTGCAAATTTTGCTGCCTCTGTACACTGTGGATATGCTTTGTACTTTGACTGTCCTAACCAGGACCTCCTTGTAAACGAGCAGTGCTCAGTGGAGCTTTTCTCCTGGTAGAACAGATAAATACAAATTTGTTATGTGCCTACCTGCAGGTGCCGCTGTACATTAACACTGTTTTCCTGCACTCTTATTTCTACAGAGGAATATATTCATGTTGTTGAACTCTAAAAGTGAGGTGGTCCGCCAGTACACGGCTCGGCTTATCAATGCCTTTGCATCGCTAGCAGAAGGTAAGTTTGTTGGCCCTTGTAAGTCATTCAGCTTTTGCTTTGAGGGAGCAGCAGGCTTGTGAGATGTGAGCTTGATTCTTTTCAAGTGGAAAACGCTGCTATTGATTTACTTACAGGGACTGACGTAGCACTCATTGCCTGTTCTAGCCTGCATTACAGTCCTTTTTGTTACTAATTTTTTTTTTCCTTTAGTCTTTGTGCCTCATACTTTATGGAGCCAGGCACTCTGTCTGTCTATCCACATGCTCCACCCTCACTTTGGGAGCGGATTCCACTGGCCAGAGTTACTTTCCTCCTCTCCCCTGTATTCCATACCAGACTCCCCCTTCCCCCCCGAGAGGGGCAACTCGATCATATGACAAAGCTAGCAGAAGCATCTGTACTGGAGAGGGGACCAGAGGGTAAAGTGAGAGTAGCAGTGTCATCTTCCTGAGCTGCACCCTTTTTTTTCCTGTTTACCCTCATTCCCCTCCTCACCCTTCCCTGTTGTGACACAGACTTTTGTGGGGTCTATCTGACAGATCTCCGTGAGTCGACACAAGTCTACCCACTGTTCTCTGACTTGCACAGTGGGCTGGGTGCAGGATGCCTTTGTGTCCTGATGTCAGACTTCCCTTATCATGCAGATAGCGTGTTACCCCCTTGCATGGTAGGCTGCAAAATTTTGCCTGCCTGGTTCTCTCTTCCCCCGAGCCACCACGAGGCAGTTTTGGATGCTACCTACCCTTCTCGAGGCAGAGGGCACCCAAGGTAGATACCCGCCCTACCTATGATTCCCATCATGGACAGCCTTTCCCAGGGCAAAGGGCACCCAACTCAGGCACCTACCCTACCTCTGCTTCCCAGTGAGTGACATCCCTGAAAGAGACAAAGGGTACCCAAGGCAGGTGCCTGGTAAGTGCCCAAGACAGACAACTACCCCACCTCTTCAACCCAATGTGTAACATCCCAGACATAGGCAAGGAGCCCCAAAAGTAGACATACCCTACCCATGCTTTCTGATGTGACAGCCCTTACAAGGCAAGGGCACCAAGGCAGACAACTACCCTACATCTGCTTCCCAATGAGTGACAGCCAAGACAGAGACAAGGGGTGCCCAAGGCAGACTACTGCTCTACCTGTTCAACCCATGTGTGACAGCCCAGACAAAGGCAAGCGGCCCACAGGCAGACACTTACCCTACCTCTGTTTCCTGATATGTGACATCCCCAAAAGAGACAAGGGGCTCCTAAGGCAGACACCCACTCAACCTCTGCTTCTCAATGTGTGACAGACCTTTCCAAGGCAAGCGGCCACGAAGATAGACACCTACCCAACCTCTGTTTCCTGATGTGTGACAACCCTTCCTGAGGCAAGGCCCCTTCGAAGGCAGACCGCTATCCTGCACCTGCTTCCCAGTGTGTGACTGCCGTTGCTGAGGAAAGGATGCCCTAGTTAGATACTTACCCAAAAGCAGCGCACTCAAGTACAGAAATAAAGTACAGTACATATACTTCATGGGATCCCAGACAAGCACAGTGCCCTGGCACTCACTGTAGCTTTAAACATTATTTAACTACTCTTATCTGGCAGTATTCAGAATGAGAGGATGGGTTCCACGCTGCTGTTTTGTTAAAGTTTCTATCTTGATCATTGTTTAATATATCACTTTTTAACTGATAGTTCAAATTTGGCATTTCTTAATATTTATTACAGCAGCAGCTGTTTGCTTTGTATTGCAAATAAAAAGTAGAACCCTTATGTTGTTAGTTTATGCTTAATTACATGCCAACATGCATTTCTTTTTTTTTTTTTACTCTTTCTTTATCCTTCCTACTTTCTGCCGCTGATCACTCTCTCTCGGAGCTCCCCTTGAAGGTCCCAATCTGCAGCCTCCCTCGAGTAGTCTGCCCCTAGAGTACTAACGCTGCCCACATACCTGCAGAGCCTCGGATTACCCTCCGGGCAGGGTGGCTGAGATCCCCCATATCTCCCTCTGAACAACGACTGGGAGCCCGTACATCGGAGTCTGCTCTCTTGGGTGCTGCCTCGGGACCGACGCAGAGGCTCATCGCCTAGACCAGGGCAGGATATTTCCTGATATTCTGGTGTCTCTCCCCACCCCATAACGTTGGCGTGCAATGAGGACAAGGCTGCCTGCATGCATGGAGACGCACGTCAAAGCCGGTCCCCTGCCAACGTCTACCCTTGCGTGGCACGTCTCCCCATCTGCACCAACCACCCTGAGGTTCCCCCAACAGGTGGCGGTAATGCAGCGGGGAGTATGGTACCCCCTCCATGGAGAAGGAGAGCTGCGTTGGGTGCGGTCCTTCTCCCTCCTACCGACCCCCGTAAACCCGGTCGGCTCGAACCCGGGTCGCTGGCGTGGTGCGAGTTGTGGCATCCAGCACCTCAACCCTCAGTGCCACCGGGCCGGCCATAACATGCATTTCTGAATTAATAATTAAATTAATGTTAGTAGAAAAGAGTCAGCCAGTCTCCTAAAAATCCACATCCCCTGATGAAGAGGCAGTAAGCCTTGAATGCGCTGGGGCTTTGTACTGATCTGTGGTCCAATAAAGTATACACACTTTATATCTGTAGTTGAATGTGTTAAATTTTTTTTTAAACCCCCTCAAACCTCAGCCCTGCTCTGCTCGCCTCCCCCCCCCCATGCCCAGGTTTATCCCCCCCCTGGGTGGGACCGCTGGGAGGGCTCCCTCACCCAATGGACACTATAGACAGGCCCCAGCTTACCCATCTCGGGTCAGGGCCATGGGAGGGGGGGCTCCTGCGGCGGACATCGAAGGCAGTGGAGACAGTGTCAGGGCAGGTTGTCATGCCGGGGGGGGGGGCTGGCATTTGTTTTTTTACCAGTGCTTCCCTGGGGGTGGGGATGTGCAATGACATCCCGTGTCCACGCTGCCCCCCCTCAAGTAATGGCACTAGCACGGTGGTGCTCCCAGCCTCCGCTAGAGGTCCGCAGTGTGCAGGACACTCTACCTCACCCTCCCAAGACGCTCAATCCCTCTGTCTCTGGTCGGCACTCCGACATCCCGAGTCCGTCCATTCTCGAACTTGGGTCGCCAGCAGGCCAAATGTGTTGCATTCTGTTTTCTGTTTATAGTAGGGGGAGGAACTTAGGGTTTGGGAAATAATGTTAGATTACATTTTTACACATGTCGAAAGCCCAGCTAAGCTAAATCCTGATGGCTCTTCCCCGTCACATGTGAGCTAAAGGGACACAAGGGACGCACACCAGATTCATAGCATTAAAATAGAAAAGTCACATACTATATAAACTACACTAAGGGAAATCAAAGTGTATGGAGGGTTCTGTACACCAGTGCAATAAGTAGTGCCAATGAAATGAACTGCAAGTAATAATTACAGCAGAAAATCTAGATGGCATGGCAGTCACAGAGACTTTAGCAAATCAGGACAACGTCTGTGATTTAAATGTCCCTGGCAATAGAAAAGACAAGACATACAGATGGAGTCGCACTGGGCACAATTAACAAAGGGGGGAGGAGTATACACTCAGGATACTTCCTCACAGAGTGCTACACAATACCATTAGTGGGGAGGCAGCATGAGACCTGGCACTGTGCAACCAGGACATAATCAGAAGCATTACTAAGGATGGTACCGTTCATTATAATGACTGTAACAGCATCAGATTCAGTATAGCACTGGGGAGTGAGTTAAATAAACCCAGTAGAGTGGTTCCTGACTTTAGAAATGTAGACTATAATACGGTGAGCTTGGTTATAGAGAAGAAACTGGAGGGACCAGCCTACAGTGGTTGGGCAGAGAATTAGTGGGTAAAAATAAAGAATGCAATATCAGAGGCCACCCAGTCTTGTGTGTTGTGTTAGAATAGTGAAAAAGGCAATGAAACAAAATAAACCACTCTTTGGTTCACAAGTAAGTGAAAGCAGTAAGGGACAGCAGAGAGGCTTTCATGGTATATAAGTGGTAACCAAATGAGATGAACAGAGAGCCACGTACGGAAAAAAAGGACTTTCAGAAAGGATACCATAAGAAAGACTGAAGCAAATGGAAGGGCCCCCAGATACCCCCGTGTCTAGGGGGTTATGGTGGGATTCTGGTTCATGGAGCACCCGGGCCTTACATAATAGACCTGTACTTGCACCAACCACTTTACCACTATGGGTCTGGGACACTGGAGTAGGGGCACCATGAACCAGTGTACTGGGGCACCAATAAACAGGAGACCACATAAACTGATTGTCCATACTGGGAGATGGGACTGAGCTGGGTGTATTTATTGGCTGCCTGATTGTACACAATCTAAAGGAGATTATCTTCCAGTATAGTTCCATTCTTCTCATTCTGATGGCACAGTGCTCACTGCATCACACTGTACATGTCACTTCATTTGGGGCTTCGATTTCTACCTCTACCATTCCAGGATATAACATCCCTGAATCCTCATAAGGTTAGTGTTGCCAGGTACACCACCCTGACCTAAGAAGTATAAATGTTTACATTATTCTGTGGATCAGATCCAGATACATTTACATTTCTACAGCAGTCCCGAACCTCTTTATAGGGTTCTTTGAGCTGGTACTTCCAAGACCATTTGTGTGTGGCATGCTTCCAGGTAGGGTGAGCACTATCCTTGGGGCAGCTCCATACCTGCAATTGTCTCCTCATGCCCTTTTAGCACAGCATCATGTTAAAGTACATCAGCATTATGACAGCACTACTGATAGTTGGTCCAGCCATACCTGCCTCTCTCTGACAGTGTACTGATAGCCCTTATGGCCCAGAGAATAAACTCCCACAGGCCCCTCACATGGGGACCTATCGACCCCAACTATTGCCAAGCTCCCTCCTTCTGACACCCACAGATTTGGCTACCAGCCGGGGGGTAACTATTGTACCTAGGTCTTTACTGCTCTTCTTAAGCATTCCTACTGCAAGGCTTACATGCCCATCTGAACCGTTGCTCCATTCAGAATGTGGCCTCTCTTTGGGTTGCTTCTGATGGGAGTAGATCCGAAAGGATTCCCGTGACCACCCTTGAGAGGTGGCCGACCTTTATTCCTGATAGTGCCATTCTGGTTGTTCATAATGGGTTCCTTGTGCCAGCCCAGTGCCTTGGAGGGGTAAGGCAGTGAATGAAATACCTCCTGCCATGCCGGCGACCCATGTTCGGGAGTGAGCACAGGTTGCTAGGGGTCAGTGGGATGGGAGAGGGTCAAGCATTCCAGGGATTGCTTTGCTCTTCTGGTGGGGGGGGTGGCCAGCTGTCTCAGCCTCTTAATGCCACTAGGTGGAGGCTGGGTGGTAGTGCAAGTTAACAAGCGGCTTGAAGGGTGGGGCCACAGCTCTGCAGGACGTACACGCTTCCACCTGCACATACTGATGTGTCACCGTGGCAAAGTTCAGTAGGGGAGAAAAGGAAACGGGAGGAGGGCAGGCTTCATGAAGCCCTGCCCACTCCCCTGTGGACTGTGCCGCCACTCAACCACCAGGGGCAGTCTTGATAATTGACTGGGGGGGCAAAGATGGCCCTCCCACCTCTGGCCCCGCCATGGGGGGGAGTCCATGGGGAACTTAGTCCCAGGTGCGATTGAGGAGGCAGACATTGGTTGGGGGGTGGGTGGGAACAGGGCTGATTGTTTTTTTTCCCCCTCTGAGGAAGGCAAGTGGCAATGTGGAGAAAAAATGGGGTCCTGGAGACCCATCCTCCTGGTACCAGCAGATAGAACACCTCGACAGGGACCAGTGCCTCCATCTCTGGGCCTGCATGCTTCTGCCTTGGTTGCTGCCAGTGGCTGAACTCCCTCTTGCTGTTCTGTTTCCTGCTGTAGGAACCCCAGCCTTGCCTCCGTATCTTATAGGGTTTCGCATGAGGGCAGAACCATGTAGAGTTTTCCCACTTTTAGCTGATCCAGAACATCCTGTCATCCTGTCTGCAAGCAAACAAGGGGCCCTTCTAGAGAACAACTCTCCAGGTCAAACCTAACCCTTTGAGACCCCTCTAACAACTGGCCTCAAGCTGAGTGGAGAGAGAGAGGCTGGTTACTGAAGCACTGAACTGAGGCTAGCACAGGGAGTCTAAGATATCTACAAAACCTTCTGCAGCTATATAAATGGAAAAAAGGAGGACAGTGGAGAACATTGAAAAGATCCAGAATGATTGGATAAGCATTGAGGATGGTCTGAAAAGGCCTTCATGTTAAATGACTATTTCAGCTCAGTGTTCTTAGTAGTAAGTATAGGGCTACTACCCAAAGCAAAAACAAGTTCTGGAGTATCGATTATTGTAGGTTAGGGATAGAGATAATTATTAAGGAAAAGATTCTGACAGGTCCATGAGAACTACATGTGACCAGATCTGCTGGGCCAGAGCGGTTGAATGTGAGGGCACTAAAGTGGACAAGCCAGTCACTAGCAGCCTCCTGGCAGACCTAGTTTTGAAATCACTTGTGACTGGGGAAGTGCCTGAGGACCGGTGGCTAGCAAATGCAGTTTTCTTATGTAACAGTGGGGACAGAGACAACCCATGTAATTCTAGGCCTGCAAGTCTTGTGTCGATGGGGAGGAGGTTGCTGGAGTCCATTATAAAGGAGCAGAAAGACATCTTCCTGGAAGAAAATAGACTCGTGGATAGAAATCAGCATGGGCTTACAAAGGGGCACTCATGTTGAGCCAGCCTGATTGACTTCTTTGACACAGTGATGCAGATAGTAGATAGGAACTGTGCAGTGGACATCCTGCACCTGGACTTTAGTAAAACATTTGATTCAGTGCCTCACTGAAGACTAATCTGGACCACAAAAGGGAATCAGAACTTGGAATTAACTAAGTGGGTGGATTGGTAACAAGTATGACAGGACCGAAAGAGTTTATCCTAAATGGCAAATTCTCAGATGTCAGGAAGGTTACACGTGAGGTACCCGAGGGGTTGGTGCGGGGACTGGTACTGTTGAGTCTGTTTATAAGTGACAGAGGAGCGGGATTGCACAGTAATGTGGGTCCCTTGCAGATGGCACAAAGCTCTGTGAAAGGGTAGACAATGATGAGGGAATAAACAGCACGAAGGGAGACATGGAAAGACTTTGAACGGTGGTCTGGAACATGGCAGTTAAATTTCAGTGCCAAAAACTGAAAGATGATGCATACTGGCCACAGAAATCCACGGACAGAATATAGAATAAATGGGGTCACAGTGCAAAACCTTGAGAGAAGAAAGGGATCTGGGTTCAGTAATAAACAGCAGTATGAAATTGCCATCTCTTGGGAGAAAGCATATAGGTAGACAACTAGGATACTGTAGTGTATTGAACAGGACTTCAGTAGCCAAAACAAGGGGTTGAGTTAGCTACTGTACAGGTCGCTGGTTAGGCTGCACCTGGAGTACTGTGCGCAGTTCATGAACCCTCATCTGAAAAAGGGGACGCTTGAAAATATCCAGTGGTGGGCAACAAAAATGATTCCTGGTCAACAAGGGAGGGCATATCAAGAGCAACTGGGGAGCCTAAGTACATACTCACTGGAGGATGGCTACATGAGAGTCCGTTACGGACTATTCGCTGCGTGACAGTTCGCTCCCTTCAGATCTTGGGAACCATTACAGGAAAGTGAACATTTCCTATTGTAAGGTAAGTTATTAATTTAGGGGGTTCCGAAAATGTAAAGGGAGAGGGGGGCGTGATAGTAAGTTATAAATACATTCAAAGAGGAGCCGCTCCAATGGCTCAGCCGCTGCCCTGCAGATGCCCCTGAATTCAGGATCAAGCTTTGGGTTACCGCGTCAGGAGCAGGTCGGGCCGAGGATTGCTGGTGAGCTTTTGCACCACACTGACCCCTGTGGCTGGGCCAGGGAGCTTGCTCCCGTCACTGGGTCAGCTGTGTACATATGAGGCCATAGCTTTTCCTATTGTCAGGGGAGGTGAGAGGGGATTAAAAAGCAGGAAGAAAACCCCTCTTCCATCTTCTGAATGGTCTGGGCCTTTGGGACTCTCCTGGGTTCCTGTGACTGCTGCTGCTGGATCCTAGTGGACAGCCTCAGGGGGGAGGATGACCCTCACTCTGGAGCCCTTGCCATGGAGGGTAAGCCATGGGGTAACCAGTGGGTTACCGGGCTCTGGGAGAGTCTGACGTTGCGGACCTGACTGGGTGTATCACTGGGATTAGGGTATACTTCTGGAAGGTGGAAGTGGCCATGGAGAAAAACCTCCATAGAAAAATACATTCATGGGCATAACCAGGAAGGCACCCTAGATTTATTTAAAATAAAACGGCAGACTGCTGCTTGGAGTAACTGTCTCAAAGGGTCTGGGGTGGGGGGCTTTGAGAAAGACATAAGGAAGTTTCTCCTTATGGTCAAGGTTGTGGATGAATTAAACTAGCTACTCAGAGACATAGTCAATCCCAGTACAGTCACGGGGCTCCAAACCCAATGGGAAAGCTACAGGAGGTAATTAGAAATGAGCAGAAGACAGAAAGGAGCACTGGGAGCTTTGAAGTGCTCGATGAAGCCTAGGTAGGTACAGCAGGGCAGAGTGGATAAAATCCTGCCTTTATCTGTCCTCAGTCATCTGTGTAACCTCGTGGTTCGAGGAAGATGGGTGTGTTTTGGGGGTCATGAATGTTTATACCTCCAGTCGCAGTTTAGGCCCAGGCTCACATTGGCCAGTGTTAATCTGACCACCTGCCAGGTAAGGAGCACTAATAGAAAATTAAAAATGAATGGCAGATAAGGCCATACCCCACCACCCCAGTCAGTTTGGGTCATCAGGGTAGTCATATACCAGCAGGTGCTGCAGACCCACCCCAGAGGTGTTACACGTCTCTTGGCGACAGCAGCCTGAGTCAGCCTCAACAACCAGAATTTCAAACTTGGGGTGAAAGGTCAGGTCCAATTTAGGCCCACATGGGGCCAGCCCCCCACCCCCCAAATATATGTATTTTACTTGAAGTAGTGCTACTACAAACATGGGCAGCAAGTTTTATTTTATTTTATTTACTATGCTTTCTCCCATCACTTCAGCCGACCCTCACCTCAGCTGACCCTGTTTCAGCTTGCCCCACACACCTAGCCCTGTCAACCACCTTCTCTGGTTCTTACCTCCACTGCTTTGTTCTGCCTGGATTGCCCCCCCTCCCCCCAAAGAGATGGAGCCCCAAGGGGTGGGTCTTGTTTCCCCCGATGAAGTTAAAGCACTGTCAGTGTGTAAAGGTTAGTGGGTAGACAGATGCACACACTCAGGTAAAAGGTGTAGACACACTTTGCGGTATTTATTTTCCAAAATAAAATAATAAACATACAGAAAGGAAATACGTGATTAGACCTTCAGTTCTGCAAAACCAGTGCACAGTTCCCTCAGTGCTGAACTTCCAGGTTTTGTTCCAGCCAAATAGATTCCTAGCACATGTACTATGAGATGCTTCCTCCACAACAGTCAGGTCTCCACTGACTGACTCATCTGTTTTGCATCTCAGGAGATAGGCTTTTATCCCTGCCTACGGATGATATCAACACCATATGAGCTGTCTGACTCACAGTTCTCTAAGTAAACACATGCAGGCTGACTCATCCGACCTTTACACACGTCTGCTTCACCTAGGAAAGAATGTTTTGTTTTTGGCTTCTTGCAAATCCAAAGCAGTTTACACAGAATAAAACACAGAGTGCAAGGCTCTGTGTTTCAGTTCTTTCTCATTACTTGTGTTTCCTCTGTGTCTGCCTGCTGTACAGCCCATGAGAAGGCAAGCAACTTACTGCCTCTTGGTTTACTTATATGTTCCTTATACAGTACTTGGAAGGAGGGGAAGGAGACTACAAGACTGAAAGTGGCCAGATTTCAGCCTGTAGTTAGAACAATAAACTTACAAGAACAGGAGAGTGTAAGAGAAAATGCAGCAAAAATTCAGACATGGGCTCTGACACTGTCACACAGTGGTGGGTGCTTTAGTCAGTGATCCGGGGCCTGCAATGCTGGAATGGTTTCATGCTGCCTTGACGGGGGTCCATTTTCATCCCTTTCCCCTTAGGATGCTGACCCTGGACTCAGGGACACGCACGCAGATGTTTGCGTGTGTCAGAGTCCATTGACATCCCCCTCCTTTGCACCAGCTCCTGTAGCACTACCACTTACATAGAAACATAGAGTTTGACAGCAGATAAGGATCACTTGTCGCACCTAGTCTGCCCATTTTCCCTACCTACTGTAACACCGCAGAGCCTGCTTGATCTCTGCCACCCCCCCTTTTCCTTACCACTAAGGTTCCCTTATGCCTATCCCATACCTTCTTGAATCCCATTACAGTTTTTGGCCCCACCACCTCCTCTGGGAGGCTGTTCCAGGTATCCACCACCCTTTCTGTGAAGAAGTATTTCATTATATTTCACCTAAGTCTGCTCCCCTCCAGCTTGATAGCATGACCCCTTGTTCTTGGGCATCTTTTTCTCTGAAAAAGGCTTCCTTCTTGAACCTTATGTAACTCTGTGAGGTATTTAACATTTTCTATCATATCCGCTCTCTCCCTCCTTTTCTCCAGGGTGTACATGTTGAGGTCCTTCAGTCTTTCCTTACAGAGCCTTTGATGCAGATCCTGCACCATTGTAGTTGCCCTCCTCTGGACTGCTTTTACTCTGTCTGTATTCTTCCAGAGCTGTGGGGCTCAATTTTCAAAGAGACGCTAGATTGCCACAATTTGTGACAATCCAGGGCTGCAGTAAAATCCGGGTGCATCACGGACCCTGCACCTGTGTTGTAAAAGCAAGGGTCCCTGTGCCAAAATCCTGGGAGATGCTGCACCCACAGGCTAGTGCCAAAGAACTAACGCTCTTGCGGGGATCTGCCGCAGGGATCCACATCCCAACCCGGTGCAACACGAGAGGGGCTGGGATGGTGGGGGGGAGGGTGAAACATGCTTGTCAGGATGGGTACTGTGGGGGTGTGGTGTTCCAGAGACAAACAGTGCCCAAGGCTGGGGCAGCTGCTAGGGCTCTGCCCAGCTGGGGCCATGGCACTGTTGTCCCAAGACAACTCCCAGTACCAGCCCATTGGCTTTATAATTATATTAGCGGCACCTCCGCCGGGTGCCACATCACTCCCTGGCATGGCCACCTTCTCCCCAACACCCCTATGGTACCCCTTGTGCCTCTTCTGCCCCTGGACCCCACTTTCAGTGCCCCCTCAAGTCGCCACCTTCTTTGGCACTGGCGCAAGGGGCTTAGGCCACCTCCTGGCTGGTCTAACTCAAACCCTTTGCTGCACACATGATGGGGTTTCCAGAATACTAAAAAGGGGATGTTGCAGCCCTGCCATGGTGCAGGCCCCCTTGCGACCTCGTGCACTGGGTTGTGTGACACAACCATGGTGCATGGGGGCTTGGGCGCAGCTGCTTCAGGATTTGACACAGCTGCGTTAGAAAATCCTGATTGACGTAAGTAGTGACGCAAATCACCCCTTGCGTCACAGTCTTTTGGCGCAAGTCCCTTGCATCAGTCCATCTCTTTTGAAAATCGGCCTGTGGTCTCTAGAACTGGACACAGTACTCTAGATGAGGTCTCACCAGTGATTTATACAGTGGTATCACCACTTCCCTCTTTCTGCTTGCATCCTGCTGGCTCTCCCCACTGCCTTGTCACACTGTTTGCCCACCTTTAGGTCGTCAGATATGATAATCCCCATGTCTCTGTCCTGTGTGGTGCTCGCTAGTACCACTCCCCCCACGTTATACTCTGCCCCTAGGTTTCTGTGCTCCAAGTGCATGATTTTGCACTTCTTCACATTGAAATTTAGTTGCCACAGTCTTAACCACTCCTCAAGCTTTCTTAACATGGACACCTCTTCCCCCGTCCTCCCAGGCATGTCAGTATGTGTCAGAGCCCACAGATGTCACCCTCCCCTTGTGTAACAGCTCCAGAGCATCACCACTTGTGTTCACCCAGCTGGTGATAGGCCTGAGAAGTCTGCGAACCCTCCCTCCCAAAGGATGACAGCATTCTCTGGATTGATTGATCTTCTTTCCCTGGCTAGCCATCTAATGACTCAGGCTTGTTCCTGGGAGGGGTCATTGGCATCGCAAGTGGTAGTGCTACTGCAGAGGTGTTTTTTATTTTTATTTTTTTTGTGATCATGAAGCAAAGAGCCGGTGCTGTGGTGCAGAGCTAGGATCTTCGCATCTCTCCAGCAGAGGATCCTCGTGGTGGAGGTGCATTTAGAGGTGTGGGTGACCACAAGGTCAGCCACAAGAGTGCATGCACATGTGGGTGACGAGAAAAATGTGAACCCACCCATCCTGGTAATGACCTTTGCAGGAGCTCCCTCATGCTATTATTTTAAATGAAAGCTTTAGTAAGTACCCAGAAGGGAGAATCTATCACTTTTTGCTAAAGTCTGTGGATTATTTCTACCTTCCTTTCTCACACCAGGTCGACAGTACCTGTCGCAGAATTCCAAGCTCCTGAAGATGTTGGAGGAGACCCTAAAGGCTGCAGAAAGAGACTCCATTACAAGGGAGAATGTTTTGGGGGCCCTGCAGAAGCTGAGTCTCCGGTAACAGTAGTCTCTTCTATTCTTCCATCATATAGATAGCACAGTCACTTGGCACAGGAAGGGGCGGGACTGGCCCGTTACAGCAGACAAACTGAAGAATGTCAGAGCGGTGCCCCCCTTCACCTTGCTTAAAAATAAAAATGAATGAATGAATAAAATATATATTTTTTTAATGAAAGAAACTGGAAAGAAAGGATGGCTTGTTAAAGGACTTGACTGACGAGGACTGACAGAGGGAGATGGATAGCATTAGCGATAGCCAGTACTACTGTTTTTAACGTTCCCCCATAGAAGCAGATTTACATTGTTTTCAACCTTATGTTTCAGTGCCTTCAGTTTAGATCTACCCTGCAGAAGCATGCAGATGGCTGTTCACTGGTGCTAGGCACCGGCACCACCTTCCTTAAAAGTTCTTGTTCCCGTGTCACCTCCGGCTCTAAGACCAAAGAGTGTGGCTCTATCGTGAAAATAGCCTAGAACATCTAGAGTTGCAGTAAGTAACTTCCCTGTCTCATTTCCATTGGGGTCCTGCTTCAGCACATTTCTGTAGCTGGGTAGACTGGAACACTCAGAGGTTAAGTGATATACCCAGGGTCACACAGTGAGTATATGGTTCGGGAGGTGTGGGGGGGTTGAACCTGTGTCCTACCTAGACAGACTGCTGAAGCAGAATGGCACTGAGAGTTACACAGCATGAGTAGTGACATCATTCCATCTGATAAGCTTGGATGTGTTTCTTTACACAGATTGGGTAGCAGTGTCATGTGGTGGGAGGTGGGCAAGATGGACCCAAAGTCCCTTCTGCCATTCACAGTAGTACATTACCATGCTTGGGAAACTATTTATCAAACTGACATATAGTTGTAATGGTCCCATCAGTAGCAGTAAGTTAGGGATTACACTGATTAATCCCCAGTTGTGTATGGTAATGCAAGTGCTTAGGATAATATCTTCCAAACCCTGCCTGCTGTGTTTCCATTGGGGGGGATTCCCATTCCATGCTGACTTGTTTGAACTAGCACTTTGGAAATGTGTTTATTTATGTAGAAATTGCTAACTAGGCCAGCTCAGTGGTGTGGAGGGCTGAGGCATCCTGCCTTATTTCCTGTCACACTGGCGACCCATGTTCGGTGGCAGATAGGTTGCTGGGGGCCACCATGGAGGGAGAGGATCGAACGTTCGTAGGACAGCTCTCCTCTCCTGGGGAGTGTACGTTGGCAGTCCTGCTGAATAACTGCCCCCAGGTGGAGGCCCTTCAGTGGTAGGGAAAATGATGGAATCACTTCTGAAGGAAAGAATTGTTGAGTACCTAGTGACCCAAGGCAGCATGGATTCATAGCGGGAAGGTCATGTCAGACGAGTCTAATAGATTTCTTTGACTGGGTGACCAAAGTAGGCCAAGGAAGGGCTGTGGATATGGCCTACCTAGATTTTTGCAAGGCATTTGACACAGTCCCACACAAATGATTAATATATAAGTTAGCCAGCCCTTGAGTGGCTCCCAAGGTGGTAGCCTGGATAAAAAAATTGGTTGGACAACAGGACACAAAGGGTAATAGTAAACGGAGTCCACAGTGAAGAAAGGAGGGTAACTAGTGGGGTACCGCAGGGTTCAGTACTGGGACCCGTCCTCTTTAATGTCTTTATAAGTGACACTGGAGAACACCTGGAAGGAAAAATATGTCTTTGCAGATGACACAAAGATCTACAACAGGGTTGATACACAAGGTGGGATGGAAAGGATGAAAAGGGACTTGGCAAGGTTGGAGGAATGCTCAAACGTATGGCAGCTCAGATTCAGTGCAAAGAAGTGAAAGGTAATACACCTGGAAAACAAAAATCCAGAGTAAGAGTACACAGTGGGGGGTGAGATACTAACAACAACAAAAATCGAAGGGACCTGGGAGTAATTATATCAGATGACCTAAAGGTGGGCATGCAAGGCAGTAAGGATGACTGGGGGGATACTGGGATGCATAGGGAGAGGCATCAACAGTAGAAAACAGGAAGTTGTTATCCCTCTGTACAGACAGTTGGTGAGACCCCTTCTGGAGTACTGTGTGCTGTTCTGGAGACCTCATCTCTGCAAAGACATAGGCAAACTGGAGGCTGTTCAGAGGAGGGCAACCAAAATGGTGCAGGGTCTACACCAGAAGACATATATAGAGAAACTAAAGCAGCTTAATATGTATACCCTTGAGGAAAGGAGGTAGAGGAGGGACATGATAGAAACTTTCAAGTACCTCAAGGGAATTAACAAAGTACATGAGGGTAGCATCTTTCAGAAAAAGAGATGTACAAGAACAAGGGGGCGCAATTTAAAGATAGAGGGGGGAAGCTCAGAGGTAATGTCAGAAAGTATCTTTTTCATGGAGAGGCTTGTAGATGCATGGAACAGCTTTCCTGAGGAGGTTGTGGAGTCAGGAACAGTGGGAGAATTCAAGAATGCATGGGACAGGCATAAAGCAATTCTAGTGGTGGGTAGGAGGAAGTAAGCTGTTGGTTAACTAGAATCTGCAGCTTATCCATCAGGTAGGGAAATGGGCAGACTAGGTAGGCCAAGCGGTCCTTATCTGCCGTCAAATTCTATGTTTCTATGAGGGCAGAATGGGTCAGGGGTGCCGCTGAACGGATGGTACTGTGGGACTCCGCAGCATACTGTACACACGCTTCCTCGTGTGCGCCCAAGCAACGGGGAAGGAGAAAACTGGGAGGCTGGCAGGCAACATGAAATCACGACTGTGCTCCCAACCCAAGGCGTCCCCCCGGCATCTGGATGTGAGTCACTGGGGTTGAGGGAGGACTGCCCTCCCCTCCCTGGCCCTGCCATGGGGGGGTAGTTCCATGGGGACTCGCTAGGGACAGGCCGGGACTGGGGTGAGCCCGCGGTTTGGGGGTGGATGGAGCCCTCTCGAGGAAAGAGCCAAAGCCGCCTGTCCGCTGACCCGTAGGAGGAAAGGCTCAATTAAAAAAAAAAAAGAAGAAGAAATTGCTAACTAGAGGCACTCAGAGTCATGGTGTTATGTTTCCATGTGCGACTCAGGGCTGGAGGGGGGTGTACAAAGTGGGAGATGAGGCAGAGTGACAAAACGATGTTAATAAAACAGCAGCAAGGCCACATTACATGTGTGGGAGTTTGTAATGACAAATGACCAGGTGGCAGTAAACAGGAGATGTAGTTGTGAAGCACGGAGAATCAGAACTTGATTGAAAAGATTGGAAACCACGTATCATATTTTCTAATTTTGCTTTCATCTGGCAATACCTTTGTGTTCAGACACCCATGATGACCTGGAGGAATTTTGAGAAAACAATATTTAGACATGTTCCAGCTGATATTTCATATCTGTTTTATTTAGCTTCCCCTTTTTAATATTGACTGTGCACACTGCCATGAAAACTGGATCGAGTATGCAGTAAGACACGGCAGGGTTTGTAATTATGTGGAATAATTGTACAACTTGAGGGGGTGTTGGGCATGAGGCGCTTGTGCTGAGTGCCTTTAAACACACAAGAGTAATTTGCAATTATTCCCCATAATTACAAATCCCTGAAGTGTCCTTTTGCACTTAGAGAGTGAGAAAAAAAGTATTTCTAATTGTTATGCACAAAATATGATACACTGTTAGTGCAAGTAAGACAGTACATTTACTGCAAGATTGATAAAGTAGTCCCTTTCAACAGTAATGGAATCTCAGCACTGTGACTGGTAGTCTGACTGGCACGTTAGGCACTGTAGAGTGTAGGGATTTGATGTGGTACACAGGCTCTTGGTCTGAAAGAATTGCAGCAGTGTAATTATGATCTCATAATTACACTTTTTTTTTTTTCTTTGCTATGGTTGTTCCCTCTGTCGCAACCTCCACCTTTCATAGGACCTCTTGTTCAGCTATCCCCAGTCCCGTCTGCTGTTCCCCTCATCATCCAGCTGGTGGGAATCTGCATGTTGCAGGACCCAAGAGAGCCAGGGACTGTCACTATTGGAGGTGGAGAGACATGGATTTTCTGTGATCTTCTCAGAATCAACCTTCACCACCTATTCCTCATTTCAGAAGGGCAAGGAGAAGCCTGGTCTTCCTCAGTATGTACAGTACTAGGGAAGGGCTCAGGGGAAGAATCCAGGGACGCTACCTGGGAGTCCCTTGTGCGAGGCCTGCCTCCAAAAGTTTGGGGCTTGCGACCCCTCGTCATTGCGTGGACCTTCAGGGTGTGGAAGTCCACGGAGAAGCAGGCGTCACACCAATCCATGTTAAAACTAGATCCAAGGCAGGTTCAACACTTGTCTTGTCGATCCCAGACAGAGCGTGTCCCCCACAGGAGCACAACCCATGGGGGGGGGAAGGGGCATCCTTACTTTTCTTCTTGGTCTTCTTTTTTGGCTCCTGAGAATCTGACATGACGAGAAAAATGGAAAAAATCTAAACCAGAGAGACAAAAGGGCTTTACGCCGAACAAAGGAGAGGAGGAGGAAAAAAGGCGGCACCAAAGCGGACTGAAATACAGCCTCGAGCAGGCAGTGATGAAGAAGTGAGGCGTGGCGCAGCTGGAAAACGAAGAGTGCTCCCATGATGTTGTCTCGATGGCGGGAAAAACAGAACTGAGGTAGACAGGGGGCCAGCATCAGTTACTGGCCAGGCCACAAGTGCCACATCATACATGCATCTCGTGGACGACGTGGTCACCGATGTTAGCCCCTGGCTGTAAGCTGCAAGAGTTTTGCTCCCACGGGGTCCTAGTACCTCCAGCACAGACCCATAAGTGGGAATAGGTGGTGAAAATATTCTGGAAGATCAACAGTTACAGTGAGTACGCAAGTTTAATTTCTCTCCCTTCCCTGTGTCTGGCATAGGTCATGTGTCCCTACGCATGGACCCTTGCATGCATGTAGTGATGCCCTGCAGGGGAAAAAAGCTTCCTTGGCCTACCGCAGGGGTCACTATGGCAGTGGAACCAGGCTGCCACCCTCCCCTGCCTGGGAGCACTGCCATGTGGAAGTGCTATCCCAGCACCCCTGGCCACCCAACCAGACTTCTGAGTTTGCTTCTGAACCCAGATTGTCAGTGCAGGGGCGCACTGCACTTTTTTTATTTTTTTTTTTAACTCTGTATTTTTATGCGCCTTACTGCCCCCTCTCACTACTCTTTCAGAACACCTCTGCTGCATAGACCCTCTTCTCACCAGGGTCTGCTGCTAGAGTACCTGGTACCACTAATCCCCTTGATGCCCGGATAACCCCCCAGTGTAGGGTGGGGAGGGGACCCACTTACCTCCCTAACTTTTTAACTTCCAACGCGGACTGGCACAGCGGAGTCTGCTCCGATGAACTGAGGGCACACACAGTGAGGAGTCTTCACCTAGGTGAGAGGGGGGTGTTTTTCCTTGTTCTTTTTCTCCAGCGTCGGCGTGCAGTGAGGGCCAATGAGCGAGGAGATGCGGTGAGATGCACTTCCTGCTCCGCCCCTCTGCCAATGTCTGCCCTGTTCCTGTACTGCTACCTCCCTCTACCGCACCTTCCACCCGAGTTCCCCCAGGTGGCAGTATTGTGGCGGGAGCTTGTAGATTACCCCCCCAGAGAAGGAGAGCAGCCGTCTGGCACTCTGTCCTCTTCCCTGGCCAACCCCCGGCGGTCCGTGCTCGTTCCCGAACATGGGTCGCCGGCGTGGTTCAAGGTAAGGCGTCCAGCGCCTCGGCCCTTGGCACCACCAGGCCGGCCCCGCATTGCACTTCTGATGGACTTTCGGGTGGCATAATTACACTCCTTTACTGGACTCTCAGACAGAATGCTTACATTTTTAACCTCAGGAATCCATCAGTATGTAGTCACAAAGTGCATTCGTTCCACAGGATAGAGATGACCGAGAGACAGAACTTGTGCTAATTATGGAACTTGAATTAGAATGAAGTTCAAACTCTGCTCTGTGGCCTTTCTTCTACCAGCATCCTAACATCAGATTTGTTTCTCCACTGAAGAAAGCAGTCACCAGAAGTACAACTCCATTCTTCTGGCTTTGTTTTTTACTTAGTTATTAGATATTTCTTGATATTCTGTGTAGTTCAGGTATATTGTTTATTTTTATTGATTAATTTAGCGATTTCTTTGGTTCCTGATTGGTTCCTTGGAGCCAGAGAAGGCTGCTGTACATTGTGGTTCCCACCTTTGGGAAACTGCTATTTTTCCATCTTATACTTAAAATTTACTCGATGACGACTGCTTTTCTTTTCAGTATAATGTTTTTTTCCTATTACTAATGTTCGGTTCCGTTTTTAAAGACACTGAACCATTTTTCTTGTCAGTTTAATGTTTTGAGGTAAAAATTATTAGCAGTTCAGTTTTTAAATGAACAGAAACACATTTCTAAATTTATAAGCATCTTTTTTACTAATGTGTCTAAATTTGGGAAACGATAATTATTTATTTCGGTCTTCAGCATTTGCCATGACTGACAGACTTAAAAAGAGAAAAAAGGTTTTAAAAATTATACATATTGTTTTCAGCGCCTGACAAGGGTAGACTGTCACATGCTTTGACTAAGGTGCCTGGGTCCTGACAATGATTTTAAAAACTATGAACTTTGTAAAAAGTTTTACGCTAAAACACAAAAGAAAAGGGCTTAGAAAAGAGAAGACATTATGGCTTTTTAGTCTGCCTCCATGTCACCTAAAGGCTCAGATGAGGGTCTTGCCTCTCAAAATAAGCAGCAGCCACCGTCAGAGGGGTCAGAAAAGAAAGATAAAGCTGCAAAAGATGGCTTGGAGATCACTGTGTCCGAAAGGGGGAACCCTGAGTCTAGTGATGGAAAAAGCAAAGGCGGAAGAACCTCAGAGGAGGCACTGAAAACGGTGTCTACAAAGAAAAAGGGGGGTGGGGGTATTGTATAACCAGGAAAGGCACACTAAGCCAGAATTTGTTTCCAGGTGCGACATGGGAGCACACGGAAGTTAAGTGACTTGCTCAGGGTCACACAGTATGCAAGTGGGGGCTGATGGGATTCAAGCTTATCATTTTGATTCTCTGATCAAAAAAAATCATTCTAGATTAGGTCTTTTATACAAAGTGAGAAATTGTTTGACTTTACATTTTAGAAAAATCCTAGCACAAACCTTCTTACTGTCCCTACTAAATTATGGTATGCCCATTTATTCTGCCACTAATAAAACTACATTAAAAATGGTTGAAATACTTTATAATCAGATCTGTAGGTTTGTAACTTTCGATTCATGTAATACAAATCACTGTTTACTTTATCAAAAATTAAATTGGTTTTCTTTTGTGGCCAGATTTTCATATGTTAGGTTTTTTGCCTTCTGGAAATTTTATAAAGGCCCTATCCCTTTTCATTTTAAATCCATCTTGCCTACCCAGTTCTCGAGCGATGCCACCAGATCATCCGTCAGTGGAAACATCAGCACTCCTTTATACCACACTGTTTCTGGGCTATGTTGTTTTGTATCTGGTTCTGTTGTGGACTGGAACTCCCTGCCCTCTGAATTTCCGCAGTTAGCATCCTATCATGGATTTAAGCTCTACTTGAAAAGATATTTTCTAGGATTATCTAGTTGTCACTGGTTTGCCAACCATGTCTTGTGAACTTGTAGTCGATAATTCAGTCTGCCTAACCATGTATATAATTATCTGTTTTTATTTCTGTACTTATTCTGTATTTGTTTGTTATTCTGGCTCTTTTGTATTTCTCTGGGTCCCCATTGAAAATGGGCATTTGATGCTCTAGGGTTCTTACCCGGTTAACAAATCAAATCAATAAATAAACCCAGATTTGTAACTCAGTGCCCTTAACCACTTCGCTATACTGCCTCCAAATATAGAAAACAGAAAACAAAAAGAGAAGAATGTCTGTTTCTCCTCCTGATAAGGAAAGGAACAGACAGTTGACGCAAAACAAGTCCCCTCAGCAGGGGACATGGCATTTTTTCAGGCCTTGCAGGCCATGGGATATTTTATGAATATGCCTGCCCCCTCCCCAGGCTCCAGTTCCATACCAAATGCCTCTGGAGGAGGAAGGAATATATTATGAGAGGAACAAGGGGAACCTCTGGAACCATACCGTTCCCCTGAGCAAGAATTTGGCTCTCCTTCCAGGCCTTCTGAGGATTACATATCCCATTTTTCCTTTGGAAAACAGATGGTGAACACCCTCAGCATTCCTTGCCAGGAGGCTGGGGAAGATGAAGAGGAGGTTGAGGTCATGGATATGATGGGACTGGCTCCCACAAGAAGGTTGCTGCTTCCCATCCACAAATCCCTCAAGGAACCCACTGACAAAATCACATTGCCACCTGCCACAGCTGCTGCCATTGACAAGAAAATTGAAAAAAGTATTAGGTGGACAAAAAGGGGATTGAGCACCTGTATTCCCACCCTGACCATGAGGGAGTGGTTCAGACTGCTGCATGTGAGAAGGCTAAAGTGCCTTTCTTTCATCAGCCAGCTGAGAAGGATTCCAGGGCCAAAAAGTGTATACATCGGCTTCAGTGCTCCTCAGGCAAGCAGATTACCTGGCATGCTATATTGTTATGTGGGCGATGCAGTAAGGGCGCCGCAACCAGTTCGCCTGTCATGCTGGTGAACTGGATTTTGAGGCGCTTGGCAGGGACGGCGCCATCCAGTTGTTGCACCCCTTGGCCATACACCTCTGACCTGAAGGTGATTATATTGAAGTACGGGGGGTACAGCCCCCGCAAACAGCCAAAACGTGCCCCGGGCATTGGTCGCGATGGGGGTTGGGTAGCACAGTTGCTGGTCACGATGTTTGCCATTGGCAATGTGCTGGCATCCTAATTACGGTTGTGTTTTTTTTCTCAGCACTACATGGGTGAACCATCTGACATACACAGCTCAGTACCAGAAGGCGCTCTGGAACTCTGTACTGGCACTGAGCAAGAAGGCAAATGGTGACCAGTCCCAGGAATTGACTGATACAGCTAGATCAGCAGTGGATGTCAAGTACCAGCTCCACATGGCAGTGGACACTAATGACACTGCTTCAAGCATTCTGGCCCATGCAGTGCCTTTAAGAAGGTTTGCCTGGCTTAGGGTTACGTCCTATCCCTGGACACACAGACCAGAACTATGGACTTCCCCTTTGTGGAAAGCTCCCTGTTTGGGGACAAAACAGAGGCATGTATGCAAAAGGTGATAAACCACCTGCAGAAACAATACAGATAATGAAAAGCCCTCCACTTCTGACAGGCCTTATGGAAGAGGAGGCAGGGGCAGGAGTTACTACCCAAGGGCATACGCTTCTTATGAGTATCCACCTCAAAGAGGTTACTATAAAGGTAGAGGCAAAAGGAGCACTAGGCGTGCAACTGCAGCTGCAACACCAGCCCCTAGGCCCCAACAGAAGAAAACCCCCTGACAATTCTGCCCAGGTCACCTTCCATTGGCAGGGGGGCAGGTTGCCAGGAATGGTCAAAAATCACCATAGACAGGTGGGTTCGGGAAGTAGTGGGTTTGTCTCTGCAGTACAGGAAGTTCCCTAAACTGCCAAAGTCAAAACTGTTCCCACATCACCACCCAACAGAAAAAATGCTGTTGGAATTGGTGGTAAAGAAACTGCTGAAAGCAAGAGCAGTAGAGAAAGTACCTGCCACTCAATGGGGCAAGGGTCTGTTCTCTAGATATTTCCCGACCCACAAGAAAAATGGGGAGCGGTGACCTATTTTAGACCTCAGATATCTGAAGAAACAGATCAGAAAGGAAAAATTAAAAATGATTGCTCTGTGCTAAGTGATACCATCCCTGCAGTTGGGAGACTGGCTTGGGTCACTGGTTCTGAAAGATGTCTGCTTCCACATCCGGTCAGACCCACTCACAGAACGTACCTCAGGTTCAGGCTAGGGAACTGCCAATACCAGTTCATAGCCTTTCCCTTTGGCCTCACCTCAGCACCATGTTTTTTCACAAAGTGCCTTGCTGTGGTGGCTGCTCATCTAAGAAGGCAAGGTATAGTGGTTTTCCTTACCTGGGGAACTGGTTTGTCTCAGGAAAAATGCAGCAGGTGGCAAGGTGTTCTATTCAGTTAGTGAAAAGCATCCTGGAAAATGTGGGCTTCCTAATAAACCTGCAGAAGTCACAGAGCCAGCTCAGGTATTGGACTTCATTAATGCAGGCCTAAATACCCTGCAAGGGAAGACTTTTCTTCCACAAACAAGGGTAGCAAATCTGATTTGCATGGCAGAATCCTTAAGGTTTGGCCAGCTAAGTTCTGAAAGGGATTTTCTGCAGCTGCTGGAACTCCTGGCCTGGTCCACTGCAGTGGTAGCAGGGGTCAGGTTCCAGATAAGAGACGTCCAGTGCCATTTAAGAGACCACACTGGCACCAAAGGGGAGATCCTTTATCCAAACTAGAGCCAGTTACAGAAACTTTGCTAAGGGCACTAGAGTGGTGGAAGGCAGAAGATAACCTCAGAGAGGTTATTCCCTTCCTCTAGCAATCCTCCACAAGTTTTCTCACAACAGATGCCTCACTCCTAGGGTGGGGTGCCCACCTAAGGGATCTAACAGTGAGAGGCAATTGGAGCACACAGGAGGCTTAGGAACATATTAGGCTCCTTCAGCTCAGGGCAGTGTTCATAGCAATGCAAGCCTTTTCCTCCCAGATCCAGGGTCACTCTGTCCTGATCCGAACAGGCAACACCAAAACACTGTACTACATAAACAAGCATGGAGGAACAAGATCCTCAAGGCAATGCACAGAAGCCATGAAGATCTGGAAACTAGTCTCTTCCCTAGGTGTAGAGCTGTTCGCAGTACACCTGCCAGAGAAAGAAGAATGTCCTGAGAGACTTTCTAAGCAGAATTATCCGGGGAAATCACAAATGGACTGTGAACCAGCAGGTATTAGCATCAGTATTCAAACAATGGGGTACACCATAAGTGGACATGTTTGCTTCCTGGGAGAACAACCAGCTCCTGCCTTTTTGCTGCAGACCCCCAGTAATGGGGTCAAGTCCCAGAGGAGGCCCTGATCCTGGACTGGGAAAAGAAGTTCCTGTATACCTTCCTTTCATTCCCACTCTTGCTGAATGTGCTCATAAAGCTCAGGAGGGAACCAGCAACAGTGATCTTCATAGCACCAGACTGGGCCAGGCAGGCCTGGTACTGTATGCTTCTGGCCCTGTCCAGCAGTTCTCCCATCAACCTGCCTCTGAGGCACCATCTGCTGACCCTGTCTCAGGGCAGGATGACATTCCCAGACCTCAGAATCCTATGCATCAGGGCATGGCTCTTGAAGAGCTGGAGTTCTCTAGTCTACATTTATCAGAGGAAGTAATGAGCGTGTTGATGGTTTCTAGAAAACTAGCAGCAAAGGAAACATATGTTTCAAATGGAAGAGATGTTCATTCTGGTGTGCTCCCAGAAAAATAATCCCTATACAGGCAGGTCTACCTACAGTCCAGGACTATCTGGTTCACCTACAGTCCCTGGGCCTGAGGCCTTCAACCCGGAAGGTGCGTTTAGCAGCAGTTTCTGCTTACTTATCATCTGGCAGAACTGTGTCCTTGGCCTCACAACCTATTTTCAAAAGGTTCTTTAAAGGCCTTGGTCATTTATACCCTGCTGTGAGGGGTCCTGTCCCTTCCAGGGACTTAAATGTGTGCATTGCCCAACTTACGGAAGCTCCCTTTGAGCCTATGGCAACTGCTGCCCTAAAATATGTCACATGGAAAACAGTTTTCTTAGTGGATATGACATCCGCTGGGAGGGTGAGTGAGCTCCAAGCCCTCTGCACAGAGCCAAACTGCATAATCTTTCTTATGGATAAGGTAGTCCTCCTCAGAAGATTGGGATGACCCCGATTGGCTACCCAGCTCCCAGGAGTCCCACTGCTCTCCTACGCCCAGCTATTCAGTCTCTAGTACAGTGGGATTGGCTGCTGCTCTTTCTGGGTCTGCCCTTGGGGATGACTCCTCCATAGCCTTTAGTGCCACTTGCGGCACCGATTCCAGTGCTGGGGAGGGGGTGGCTCTGAGGGCAGCACTGGGTTCGAGTCCTGTGCCAGCCCCGGTGCCGGGTCTGGTTCTGGTGCTGGGGTGGGTTCAAAATGGATTCTGGCACTGGTGCCAGAGTTCTTTCAGAGCCCCTTCTCTCGGGTACTAGGCGCCAGCCGAGGAGCAGCTCCCTATCTGGTGAGGTGGTGGTGGGGAGGTTGAGGTTGGCATGCAGGCACCCTTCCAGGGCAGATGGTGGCTCTGGGAGAAGCTGCAGTGCAGGCCCTTCTCTCCTCTCCTCTCCTGTCCTCACCGGACCCGGTAAGGTTTGCAGCAGGTGGGGCCAGGGACTGACCCGGCCCATCGTCGGGTCCTTTCACATGGGCACTACTTTAGCTGCCCTGTCTGGCTGTCTGTCCTGCAGTGGGTGAGTTGCACAACCCCCCCCCTTTGGGAGGGGTCCCCTGCACAGTCTCATAGCCCTACCTGAGGTCCTGCTGTGGCTCGCTAGACTCCCCCCCCCTCCGTCGGATCCTCTGCCTCCTCCTTCACTCCCAGGCCTCTGTGGCCCATCAGGGCCAGTGACCTGGGAACAGTTCAGAGTGTCAGCAGCTGCATTCTCTCAATTCCTTAGAGCCCTGGATGAGGTCATTTTAGACCTGAGCCTCCAGCCGGCCATGACTTTGAACCAGGATCCTCAGCCTCCTTGTCTTCCTCCCCCGAGGAAGAGGATCAATCCCTCTGTCCACCTTTCCTCAGATGCTGATATCACCAGCTATCAGCAATTCCTATCGGGGAGGCTAGGGGAGGTCCATATCTCCCACCTTGCAAGCCGCAATCCTGACCATGTGACACGCATTTTCTTAAGGGAGTTTAGTGCTGAAAACCTTATCTGTCCATGCCCTCTCCCTTTCATGGAGATGTCTCATTGGGTTTGGCAGCATCCCTTTGCTCTGTCACCAGCCCTGAGAGACTGCGTGTTACGGCAACTACAAATAAACAATTTTGTGGAATTTTACAACTGCTCCTGGGTTTTCCCTATGCTTCCTGACCTGTGCCTCGACAACAGAAGGCCTCTGGATGCCTGTTATCCCATGCCACCAAACTTTCCATGACACTCACACAGCCTCTGCTCACACGAACAGTGTGCATCCCTCTTCCCTCCACTACCCGTGGAGGCGGGCCCCCAGTGAGGGATAGGTTTGGACTTTGGAATCAAGGGTACAGTGGTAGCTGCCGAGGAGCATTGTCTGGGGGGGTAGTCCAGCGAGCAGAAGGAGCAGCCGAAGAAAGGACCCAAAGAAATGTGGGCCTGGGCAGAAGGAACAGCCAAAGAAAGGACCCAAAGAAGTGTGGGCCTGGGGGCCAGAGAGCAAAAAAAAAAAAAATATGGTCTTCATCGATGACATCTTCTCCATTGGGCCACACCTTTGGAAATATAAGCTGTTGGCATCAGGGCCACTTGGAAACTTGCTAGCTAGGGCCGCCTGTGATGATGTACAATGTTGCTGCCTCTGTAACTTCATTAACTTCACTCTTCATTTTTTCTCCCACCTTTAACCCACTCTTTAGATAATGCTGAGAAACAATGCCGTCATTTTTCGATTATACTTTTCTTTTCTTGTTTAATTTCTTTTCTTTGACCTTGCATGCACCTTCGAAAGAACCTTTGTTTAGGTTTTGCACCTGTAGCCAGAAAATCTACAGAGACAATGCTCATTCTGGCATTGTTTGTTGCTTAGGCCCATCCCACATTGTCGAGGCCTGTGAGATCAGCCAGGGATTCAACCAGACCATGAGAAGACACCGTTGGAAGGTTCTAGAAGCCCTCATTGCAAAAATGGCTATGGAAGCTGCTGAGAAAGCAGGAGGTTCCATGTTGGCACCTCCATCCAGATCGACCACCATCACTGGGAGATAACCAAATAACGGTTTTGCCGTGGTCTTTGAAATCCTCCCGTGCAAAGACAAATCAATAAAGTCTTTATGATCCGACTATCACCACTCCAGACTCAAGGAAAAGCTTATTCATTGCTGGTGAAGTCCTGGTCTCCACTCAGTAGCCCCCCCCCCCAGTCCAAGAGACACTGAGGTAGGGGATGAGTAAGGGACTGTGGATTTTTCCAGGAAGGGTTTGGATCAATTTCCACATTATCTTCTTGTAGTGAGGACACTGTTGTGTATACTCCAAGGCCCATTCTAACCCTTGTTGAGACAAATACAAGATGTCGTGTTAGTTAAAACTTTATTTTATACAGGATAAAACTTTAGATCTGAGAACCTATTTACAAAGTTTTTTTTTTGTTTTTTTTATTTTAGTCTTTGGTAACAGGGTACGGCCCACTAGGCACACGTGCCTGTTTTCATGGGCGACCTGGGAGCACTGGGCGGTTAAGTGACTTGCTCAGAGTCGCACAGTATGCAAGTGGAAGTTGTGAAAATCAAACTCAGGTCTGGTCTGCTGGATGTACAGTATCAAGCGTGTTCACACCTTGTTCCTCTAACCTTTAGGCTATACTGTCCTGTTACACAATATACTTGCACTCAATACAACAGTATAAATTACTACATATAACAATTCACTAATTTTGATAGACATTGATCCAAACCTAACTACCATACCATCAGTTTAGACTTAATCAGCCATTCAGGTATTCATCATCACAAAATTACAGTACAGACACTGGGAATTCATATATACACTGTTATACTTACTTATTTACAAGTACATTTGTGGGCAAAACTCTTATCCAATTGGGATTTAAAAGTAGATATTCTAGTCAGGTTCCTTATTGCTGGTGGAATCTCGTTCCAGATTTTCTTCATGGGATTTGCTACTGAGGAGGAAGACTCCACTAAGCACCATTTTGTTTGAACTTTTGGGGGTTCCAGTGGCTCCTTCCTTTGCAATTCCTCCTGTATCTCATGTCCTGGAGGATGCTACCATTGCTGCTTTGCACAGACCTGGCACCTAGCCAGCAGTGCCTCGAAAGGTGGATAAACAATATACTGACCCTTCTTCTAAGCCGGATTTATGCATCCAAGCCTGAGATGGACTCTGTGGTCATTATTGCTGCTCATACCAGATCCAGAGCTCCAAGACACATGAGTTCTTTGCCACCTGAAAAATCTTGGAGGCTAGATGTCACTGGTAAGAGAACATATGCCTCTGTCTCAGGAATGCCAGTTATCCGGCTTATATGATAACATATCAGAATAGCTTGTGGAAGTAGGTTCTGTCCAACATAGATGGCCCTGCCTGATGGGTCCATTAAAGCTGACCTTATTAGGACTGCAACTGCAGGTGTAGAGACCAGGAAGCACCTGCTACTGTCTTCATATGATGCCTCGGATGTTTCTGCAGGGTCTGCTGCTTCAGTAATTTGCCCACATCACTATTCCTCACTTTGGGTAGCTGGCTTTCTACTGATATGTAAGTGTCTGTCCTCAATGCCCTCTTTAGATTTTTTTTTTCATTTGTAAGATATCAGAATTACAATTGAGTTATAGACTCATTTCCAAAGGCTCCATGTCATAATACACAGTACATAAGATATAACAAAGTAGGATAGACAGTTACAGATATTTACAATATGACTGCACTATTTCAGAGTCACATCAGACACACTGCCATTGATAGAAGAGCATATGATGAATACAGAGGAGGTGGTGTGCCTATAAAGGATGTTAGCTAAGCATATAATTACATTGCAGTGACATTTTACTAGGCACTAGAGTATCTGAAGCAGTCTAGCAGTTAGACTTTTTCACAGGCCTGCCTGTTTATACATTGCAGTAGCTATATTCCTGGGGAATATAGTAGCTGAGGCAGTCGAGTAGGTAGACCATGACAGTAGGCCTAGCCTGCTTCTGCATTGGTATTTGTCTGACCCCTGAGAATTGAGATGCTGACATGTCATTGCCGTGGGCATGTACAGGAGCGGGTAACGAGGGGACGTGGTGCCTGAGGGCCGCTTTGAAAGTACCAAGTTTTGGCAGCCTGCTGACAGACGCCGGTAGGTAGCTGAACCAGGTTGGGGCTCTGATGTGGAAGGATCTCTGGGCTAGGGAGGTCCTCACCCTTGGAATGGTTAGGGTGAATTTATTAGCACTGCGAGTGGAGACAGTAGGGGGTGGATGGGTAGAGAGAGGACATTACACCAGGTGGTGTTTGCCCGAGGAGAGTCTTTTTGGCCATGATGCAGGACTGATACAGGAATCTTTCCTCGAAGTTGAGTATCTGTGTGAGGGAGTAAAGGATGCAGGTGTGCATTGATCGGTTAGCACTGGACAGAAGCCTGCATGCTTTATTGATGACTGCTTTTGTTTTGCTGATGGCTGTGGCATCCGCAGCGGCGTAGACCAACAGGCCATAGTCGATTTAGGGACATGACTGATGGCTAGCTGTAGGACTTCAGGTGGCAGGCACTCTTTGTGGCAGTATAGGAGGCTGATTTGAGCACTAGTCGCATATGTGAGTGCGTTGATGTGCACGTGGAAGGTGAGAGCTGGGTCAAAGGTTATACCCAGGTGTTTATATGATGAGACCTGTTCAAGGGGGTGGAGGGACCTGAAGGAGATCTGCAGGTGGGTGTTTTTGAATTTACTTTGGTGGTGTGCAACTATCATGGTCTTGTTTTTTTTTTTTTTAGGTTCAGGACTAGCCTATGTTCAGTGAATCAGTGCTCGGTCTGACTGAATGAGTGCTGAAGTGAGGTCTGAAGGCAGGTGGGGCTGGCATGGGAGGCACAGAGGATGGTGCCATCTGTGTAGAGTAGGATTTTTCCTGGGCACGAGGTGGGTAGCGCGTTGAAGAACAGACTGAAAAGTAGTGGTCCCAATATGGAACCCTGTGGGACTCTAGAGCGGATGGGGTGGGTACTGGAGAGTGTCGTGTTTATTTCACACATTGAGTCCTGGAGGACAGGTAGCTTGTGAACCAGTCCAGGGGTCCTTGGGAGAAACTCACCTGCAGGAGGGAGTCAAGCAGGAAGGGGTGACTGACCATGTCAAAGGCCTTAGAGAGGTCAATAAGCACGGCTCCTGCCAGCTGGCCCCTGTCCAGTGCAGAGTGGATGAAACTGGAGAATTTAAGGAGGGCTGTGGTGGTGGTGCTATGGCCTGAACGGAAGCCATGCTGATCTTTGCAGAGTAGGTCATGGGTTTCCAGGTAGTTTGCCAGTTGGTCTGCCACTACCTTTTCCAGGGCTTTGGGGGGTGGGGGGGGGAGGATGGAAATTGGCTGGTAGTTCCCAGGGGATAAATTGTCCCCTTCTTTGTGGATGGGCATTATTATTGCATTTATCCAGGCACTGGGAAACTGTCCAAGGCAAAGGGAGTGGTTTAGCAAGCCAGTAAGAGGGGGGGAGCAACACGTCCAGGGCCAGGCGGAGGAGCCTTATATCCAGGGGGTCATTTAGGGGGCTGGACCTATTTAGGGCTTTGGAAAGGCAAGGCTCAGCTTCCTGGGGGGGGGGGGTTATGGTCCAGAGGTAGAAAGGTGGGCATGAGACGGCGGGTGGATCAGGGACGGCTATTGGATTGAAGTTTTTGGGGAGCATCGAGCTCAGGTCTGTAAAGTTAGTGTTGAGACTGTCTGCTATTTCCTTTGGGTCGGTGGTGACCATACCATTAGACATGATCTGGGTGGGGAGTGGGGCCCGTGATTTATAGTTCAGAGTTTTTTATGTTATCCCAGAATTTACGGGATGACCCCCAGGAGGCAGTTAGGATGGACCTGTAGTATTTGGCTTTCGCCTTGCAAATGGCCCAGGTGCATTTATTTCATGCGGCTTTGCCTGAGTCAGAGGCTCTGTGTCACAGGTTATCTCTATTTTTGAGTTGCTAGAGGAGGGGTGGCATATTCCAGGGTGTATTTTGTTGATTGGTTTGGATCTTTTTTAGGGGAGCGAAGGTATCATATGCCAGAGTGAAGAAGCTGGAGAAATAGTCCAGTGCTACATCAGTGCTGGTGGCATGGTATATTGGGGACCAATCCCAGAGGGCAAGATTTTGCTTGAATTTTTAGATGTTATCCAGGCGGAGGTGTCGTCGGAGAGTGACCTTAGGTGTTTGTGCAGGTAGCTTGCCAGACCATGTGAAAATTACTGGGGAGTGGTCACTGAGGGAGTCTGGTAGGACCGTGATGTGCAGAATTTTATGGGGCCAGTTGGAGAGTATAATATCCAGCAAGGTGTGTGTGCCAGTAGCGGGGTTGCATCTAGTTGGTTGGGTTACCACCTGGTGGAGGTCTAGGGCTGCAAGTGCATCTTTGGCTGAGGTGGCAGTGTTGGCGAGCCAGATTATATTGAGGTCACCCAGTAGGATGTGTTCAACTTTGTGGGGTTGCCTGGCAATGTATTCTGTGAGGGGAATGTAGTGCCTGGGCTTGCTTACGTGGCAGGATATTGACTACCGTGACTATAACGGGGGCCTTTGAGGCATTAGGGGTGATCTTTAGGGACATGGCTTGTGCTTCAGTGCTGGTGAGGGTATGGTTTGGACTAGCAAGGTGTCACGTAGGTATAGTGCACAGGCACCGCCCCGTTTTCCCACTCTATCCAGTCTGAAAGGGAGTATCCGGGAAAGGAGACGAAAGTGTCAGGGGTAGACTTGGAGAGCCAAGTCTCGACTACTTCAAGGACGTTTGGTTGGTGCATAGCGATCCAGCATTGAAGTGCAGCCGACTTTTTTAGTATGCTGCATATATTCATGGATGCAGTGCGGAGGCCAGAGAGGAGGGGGTGAGGTAGACCAGAGATACCAGGGCCTGGGTTGGGGGTGGATGTTTCCGGACAGCATGAGGAGCATGGAGATAACTCTAATCAAGGGAATATATCTTTTTAGATGCTCTGGTGGGGGGGGGCTACGAGTGCTACCCATCGGCCTGGTGCACAGTATTGGGAGGGAGCATAGGGTGGGAATAGCAAGGAGCAGGGAGGGGCCGTGGTGAGCGTGGGAGGGACAGAGGTGGGAAAGTGTATGTACTGGCGGATGTGGGGGATACAGGTGTGTCCAGTATGGGTGAGCTACTGGAGTGGTGGGCGGGGGCTCTGGGGTGAGATTTTGGGGAGGGATGGTGGGCACAATAGTGGGAGGGATAGTGTCAGCAACAGGAGAGGAACCAGGTTGTGAAGGTGGGTGGAGCTGGCCATTGTACAGAGCTGAGTCCAGTTCATGTCTAAGTATAAGGGGATCACACTGACTCCCCTGAGTGAGGGAGTCTCTGTGGCGCAGTGGCAGGGTGACAGACTTTGGTGCAGGAGGTACTGGGTTTGAGACTGGGGGTTGGGGACTCCTTGAAACTGCCTGGCAAAACCCAGTGGTGCTGTGGAAGGTGTGTCCTGTAAGGTGGGTGGTAGGCTGAAAAAGCAGGGTTTGGTAGGACTCCTAGTGGTTTGCTAGAGGAAGGGCAGGGTGTGGGGGGTAGGGTCAGGAAGGTGGAGATGAGGTAAACAGAAACTGGTGGAGAAGAAGAAAGGGGGTGGGATGGGGGCAAGTAAGGTGTAGAGTAGTAGAGAGGAGAGGGTATCTTAGAGTCTCAGGGAGAGGAGTGAGAGTGGGATGGGTGATAGAGAGGCTAGGGGTTCTAAGTGGGGAAAAAGATGAAAGCCCTCTAGTGGGGAGTTCGCATAGCCTGCAAATGGGAAACTAGGGACTTACTTAAAAACGCAGCAGGAAGCAGGAGGAAGTCACATGACCAGGGCGGTCCTTAAATTGAGAGCCAGCCTTGGGTGGGAGGGTGGCTGGGGCAGACAGGGCAGTCATCATGCAGCGTCTACGGGCTAACACCCCCAACGAAACAAGCTTGGTAGGAGGCTGCTGGCATTACATCTTGGAGCCTTGAGGTGTGTCTTGCCCCAAGTATGTGTTGTTTCCTAGCTGCTTGGCTGAGTACTGGGGAAGGGGGTCCTGTGAGGCCTCTTGGAGCCTCGCAGTGTGTCCTGCCCCAGGTATGTGGAGGATAGAAGCTGTTTGGTAATGATATGGAAATGGCCCTGAGGGAACTCCAGTTCTCTATGATGACTCTGAGATCCCTGAAGGCACTGACCCCATAATTCTTAAGAGTCCGGCTGCTAGAGGTGCCCTTGCATCTCACCGGTAACTCTATAACCAAGACAGAGGTCCTCTCCCTGTACTCCTCCCCCTGGGGTGCACATTCATTTTGAAGCCCCCAAGGGTGCTCCCACTGTCCCTGGTACCCTCTGACCTCCTCCAATACAGACTAAGAATACTGTTGGGGGGCAGCATCTCTCTTTTTCTACTAAAATGCAGGTAGGTCACTACAGCTGAGTGGATTCTGGAGATTATAGAAAGGGGCCATACTCTGGACTTCAAATAATTTGAAGTCTTGCTTTATTCTAACAAGTGCAGTTAGCCCCAGCCTTTAAACTGCCCCGGAGAACAAAGGGTTAACCTTTCTATGCAGAGCATAGAATGCTGAGCTCAAGCTCGGTTGATGTCTCTGTCTCCCAACTCTATACCTCCTGTGGACAGAAGAATGGACAAGAGGTATACACTCTCAGGCTCAGAAACAGAGTTTTTATACTACCAATGCAGCCATGTTGGGGTTGTGCAGGCTGCTGCCTGTGATAAGGCAAGCATTCCCTTGGCTTCACACCCCTCAGACAAAGACTCTAGGAAGGTTGATGCCATGGCAAAAAAGCTATACATGACATCTTCCCTGGGACTCAGACAGGCGAATTATATGGCCTATACAGCCAGGTACCAGAAGTCCAGGTGGGACACTGTACTGGCACTGGCTAAACAGACCTCCCCCCAGCTAGCCAAGGAGCTGGAGGCGGTGGCTGCAGATGGAATTGAGGCATCTAAAGTTCAGTTTCATGCTGCTGTAGACTCTAATGATGTGTCATCAAGAGTCATGGCTACATCTGTGGCTCTTCGGAGAATGGCTTGGCTCAGATGTTAGCCTCTCATAAGATACCCAGGCTAAAGCCATGGATTTTCCTGTAGTGGGTAATTCTCTGTTTGGGGAGCAGACAGAGAATTACATGAAGAAAATGGACGAGTACAGGACCACATACAGGAGTGCTCAGGCCAAGGAGAGGCAGGCAACTCCTCAAAGGCAGCAGTCTAGGGGCAGGGGCAGGCCTTTTTACCAAGCACAGGCCTCATACATAGATACATAGATACATAGACAGTGTCGGCAGATAAGGGCCTATGGCCCACCTAGTCTGCCCATTTGAGCTTGTAAGTTCAGTTTGTTTTCCTAGAAGTCTATTTCCCCTTACCCCTGACCTCTAGAATTCCTTTATGTCTATCCCATGCATTCTTAAATCCCGTGATTGTTTCAGCCCCCGTCACTTCCTCTGGCAGGGTGTTCCACTTGTCCACCACCGTTCTGTGAAGAAATTCTTTCTCATGTTTCCTCTGAATCGTCCTCCTCAACTTCATCCCATGGCCTCTAGTCCTGAAACATCTTTTAGCTTAAAAATAGTGTTTTCCTGCACCCTGTTCCTCCTGTAAGATACTTGTATGTCTCTATCATATCCCTCTCTCCCTCCTCTCCTCCAGGGAGTACATGTTCAGTTCCTTCAACCTGTCTTCATAGAATTTGTGATGCAACCCATACCATCTTTGTTGCCCTCCTCTGAACCTTCTCTACCCTGTCTATGTCCTTACGTGGGTATGGTCTCCAGAACTGTACACTGTACTCCAGGTGGGGCCTCACTAGTGTCTTGTATAGCGGAATTATGACCTCCCTTTTCCTGCTGGTGATGCCCCTGCCTATACATCCCAGCATCCTATTTGCTTTACCTGATGCCTTGTCACACTGTTTCCCTACCTTGAGGTCATCAGAGATGACAACCCCAAGATCCCTTTCCTGCTTGGTGCATGCTATATCCTCACCCCCCAACTGATATATTGTGCCAGGGTTTTTGTGCCCCATATGCATTATCTTGCACTTCTTTGCATTGAATTTCAACTGCCAAACCCTTGACCATTCTTCAAGTTTCTGCAGGTCCCTTTTCATTCTGTCTACACCCTCTGGTGTGTCTATTCTGTTACAGAGCTTTGTGTCATCAGCGAACAGTGAAATTCTGCCTTCTATATCCTGTGCAATGTCACTGATGAAGATGTTGAATAGGACCGGTCCCAGCACTGATTCCTGTGGTACCCCACTGGTCACTCTTCCCTCTGTGGAGTGACAGCCATTTACCACCACCCTCTGTGTCCTGCCACCCAGCCAGTTACCTACCCACCACACTACTGTCCTGCCACACCCATATTCCCCAGTTTGTGTAATAGTCTTCTATGTGGCACAGTGTCAAAGGCCTTGCTGAAGTCCAGATAGGCCATGTCCACTGCCCTCCTGATCCACCTCCCTAGTCACCCAGTCAAAAATTCAATGAGGTTGGTCTGACATGACCTCCCCTGGTGAAACCATGCTGCCTTGGGTCCTGCAGTCCATTGACAACCAGATGTTCACCAATCTCTCCTTCAGTAGTGCTTCCATGATCTTTCCCACTACCGAGGTGAGGCTGACTGGTCTGTAGTTCCCTGCTTCCTCTTTGTTCCCACTTTTGTATAAGGGACTACATCTGCTGTCCTCCAGTCTTTGGTACCTCCCTGTTTCCAGTGATTGGCTGAACAGGATAGCCAGAGGTTCAGCCACCACCTCTCTTAGTTCTTTAAGGACCCTGGGGTGCACCCCATCTGGCCCCATTGCTTTGTCAACTCTTATTACTTCCAGTTCCTTCAGGACCCTTTCTCGTGTAAAGGGACTTGTGTCCATTTCTGCACCATTCTCACCCCTTGTACTCCCTTCAGACCCATTACCCCCTCTTCCTTAGTAAAGACTGAGCAGAAATACCTGTTCAATATGTCAGCTTTACTGTTGTCATCTCCACGCTGCTCCCATCCTCCCCTTCAGTCTAACTATCCCTCCTTTGTCCTTCTTTTCACTTATGTACCTGTAAAGGTTTTGTCCCCTTTAACCACTGATTTTGCAATGTGTTCTTCTGTCTGAGCTTTGGCTTCCTTACTGACTTCCCTGCCTCCCTTTGTTTCTCCTGGTACTTCTCCCTATCCCCTTCTGCCTGTGTCTTTTTGTATTGGCTGAATGCAGTCTTTTTGGCTTTCACTTTCTTTGCTACCTCTTTGGAAAACCATAATGATCTCCTCTTTCTTTTCCTCTTGCTAACCTGCTTAATGCATAATTCTGTTGTTCTTATAATCCCCATCTTCTTTCTTTTCACAGAGGGGGTTCTTCAGAGGGAGAGGCAGAAGGGGGATGAGCAGGGCTGCATCCACTCCTCAGCCTAAAGCCCCCTGCCAAGCAGACACCCTGATGGGCCTGCCCGGGTCGACTCTCCTATTCCAGTAGGGGGCAGGCTGGCTTACTTTGTCCAGGACTGGATGTCTGTTACATCAGACAAGTGGGTCCTGGAAGTGGTAAGCCAGGGACTGGTTCTCAGCTTCAAGAAATGTCCAAAGATGAGAACCAGATCTTTTCCACCTACAAATCTCTCGGAAACCCTTGCCCTAGAGGCAGAGGTTTCTTCTCTTCTGGCCTTAAGAGCCATAGAAAGAGTACCTACCCTACACTGGGGCAAAAGGACTGTGCTCCAGGTATTTCCTGACCCCAAAAAAGACAGGGGAGTGGCGACCCATCCTAGACCTAAGATATCTAAACAAACATCTTTTAAAACCAAAGTTCACGATGGTGACTCTGGGAATAATCCTTCCCTCTCTAAGGCCAGGAGACTGGTTAGCCTCCCTGGACCTCAAAGATGCCTACTTTCACATTCCCATCAGCTGCTCCCATAGAAAGTACCTCAGGTTCGAGTTGCCCTCAGGACACTATCAGTTCAGAGCAATGCCCTTTGGCCTAACCTCAGCCCCAAGGGTTTTCACAAAGTGCCTGGCAGTAGTAGTTGCCTTTCTAAGAAGGCAAAAAGATTTCCATTTATCCATATCTGGACGATTGGCTAATAGTGGGCCAGTCTCCAGACCAAGTCAAGTCTCACCTGCACGTAACCCAGCACGTGCTCACTTCTCTAGGATTTCTTCTCAACCTTCACAAGTCAGTTCTCAAACCAGTCCAGCTTCTTACCTTTATAGGGGCAGAACTGGACACAGTCAGAGCAAGAGCCTTTCTCCCTCTAGAAAGGGCAAGGGTTCTTATGGAACTAGCCTCTTCCTTCAGTCTTCGGGTATCTCGACCAGCAAGTCATTTCCTTCAGCTCTTGGGCCACATGGCAGCTTCAACAGCAGTGGTCCAAGGGGCAAGATTCCAGATGAGGGATATTCAGTTCCATCTGAGAGCTTTTTGGTCTCAGAGGAAAGATTCCCTTACCAAACTGATCCCAGTGACTCTGACCTTGATCCAAGCCCTCCAATGGTGGCAGGATCAGGACAATTTAAGACAAAGGTGTTCCTTTTGCCACTCAGCCTTGTTCAGTGGTCCTTCCCACGGACGCTTCTCTTCTGGGCTGGGGAGCCCATCTGGGGGCCCTCACTGCCCAGGGGCTCTGGTCCTCCCCAAGAATCCCTTCTCCATATCAATCTGCTAGAGCTCAGGGCAGTTTTTCTGGCCCTGAAAGCTTTCTCTCAATCAGTACAGAACAAGGTGGTTCAGGTCAGAACGGACACCACCACCACCACCACCCTGTCGTACATCGATAAGCAGGGAGACACTCGGTCCATGGCCTTGTGCACAGAAGCCATGAAATTGTGGTCCCTGGCTTATTCCCTGCAACCCTCTCTGGTAGCAGTGCACCTTCCAGAGAAGGACAATGTGCTAGCAGATGCACTGAGCAGGATCTCTCAGGGCCATCATGAATGGTCCCTGGACCCTCAAGTGTTGAAAGTGATTTTTTCCAGGTGGGACACTCCAGAGATAGATCTCTTTGAAGCCCCAGACAATCACCAACTCCCTCTCTTTTGTTGTAGACCTCCAATCTTGGGCTCAGTCCCCCTGGATGCCCTGATTCTGAATTGGGAAAGGAAGTTTCTGTATGCCTTCCCTCCCTTCCCACGCCTGTTCAAAGTTTTAGTCAAAATAAGGTCTCAACCTTGCAAAGTGATTCTGATTGCTCCAGATTGGGCCAGACAGCCCTGGTACCCCCTGTTGCTGTCCCTAGCAGTCCACCTTCCCCTGTCTCTTCACAGGAATTACAACCTGTTAACATCCTCTCAGGGGAGGATTTGGTACCCCAATCTCCAGTCTCTCAATCTCAAGGCATGGCTCTTGAAGAGTTAGAGTTTGCAGATTTGCATCTTTCCCGAGGGGTTTTGAATATTCTCAAAGCTTTTCGAAAGCCCTCCACCAGAAAGACTTATAACTCCAAATGGAAGAGATTCAGCATTTGATGTTCTAAGAAGCATATTTCTCCAGATACTGCTGGATTGCCTACTGTTCTGGATTATATGGTCCATCTTAATAGCCTAGGCCTCAGACCAGCTACTCTTAAGGTACACTTGTCAGCTGTTTCAGCATTTCTGTCTGTGGGGAAGTCTTCCTCACTATCTTCTCACCCTGTGTTCTGTAAATTTTTTAAAGGATTGCTTCACACCAATCCTCCTTTTAGAGACCCTGCCCCTGCCTGGGATTTGAATGTTTGTATTGCTCAACTTATGCAACCCCCTTTTGAGCCTATGTCCTCAACAGAGCTTAAGTACTTGACTTGGAAAACTGTGTTCTTGGTAGCCATTACCTCTGCCAGGCGTATCAGTGAATTGCAAGCCCTGTCAGTGGAACCTGATTTTATCTCCTTTCACAGGGATAAAGCGGTCCTTAGAACCAATAGAAGGTTCTTGCCCAAAGTGGTTTCAGATTTCCATTTAAACCAATCTGTGTCTCTTCCTGTTTTCTTCAGTGATCATTCTTCCTCAGGAGAGAGGAGGCTACACAGTTTAGATGTTAAAAGAGCCCTTAGTTACTGCATAGAGCGCACCAAGGGTCACAGGTTTGACTCCCTCCAGTTGTTCCTCAATTATGGAGAAGCAGTAAAGGGCAAACCTGCCACCAAGAGATCTATTGCCAGGTGGATCGTGTCTTGTATACAATTCTGCTATGAAAAACTGGGAAACACTCCACCCTCAGGCCTGAGGGTTCATTCCATAAGAGGTACAGCTGCTTCCCTGGCTGCTGCCAGGGATATCCCTCTCTTAGAAATTTGTCAAGCAGCCACCTGGAAAACAGTCCATACCTTTACCAAGCATTACTCTCTGGATATCCAGGCTAGGGTGATGCTCGGGTTTAATACAACAGTACTTCAGAGCCTATTCCCAAAGTAGGTTCTGTCCCTCCTCCATGGAGGTACTGCTTGGTAGTCTGCACTTGTCAGAATACAGCAAGACTTCAAGTTGTTTGAAGAAAAAATTACTCACCTTAGTAATTATGTTTCTTCTATTGGAGTCTTGCTGTATTCTGACCTCCCTCCCTGCCTCCCCTCTCAGGACCTGGTTTTGGGGAGTGGGTGGGCAGGTGCAGTGTTGCACCTCAGGGGTGCTCTTTTTACACCCTCTTTTGTGTGGGTGTTTATTTAATTATATTCCTATTTGGTTTGGGTTTTGAGTTTTGGGTTTCCTGACTGGAGTCTTCTTTTGGTAATCCAGATCTTTTTGTTGCCAGTTGGCTATTAAACGTTTTTTACAATTTCCACATAGAATAGTTATTAGAGTGTTGCCTGTAAGAATCTGACGGTTAGCTTTCAAAGGGAAACAGACAGAGACATCAGCCGAGCTCGAGCTCAGCATTCTATGCTCTGTATAGAAAGATTAACCCTTTGTTCTCCAGGGCAGTTTAAAGGCTGGGGCTAACTGCACTTGTCAGAATACAGCAAGACTCCAATAGAAGAAACTTAACTACTAAGGTGAACAATTTTTTCTTTCTGTCTACCCCTTCAGTGCATCCTTCACAGATCTGTTGTTACCTTCCAGGCCACTTGTCTCTTTTGAGAATAGGAAGTTCAGTCATTATCCAAAAAAAGGCCATAGAGCCCATTTCTCCCACAGCACTGGACAAAGGCTCTAATGCCTGTTACTTCCTGGTCCCAAATGGACAGGAGACTTACACCCTGTGTTAGACCTTAGGGGTCTGAATGAGTGCATTGAAATTGAATACAAGAAGTTTTGGATGGTGCCCATCCAGGCCTTCGTGCCCTTGTTACAGAAAGGCAATTTGCTGTGTACACAGGACATGCAGGGTGCATCTCTCCATATAAAGATCTGCAGGTGCCACAGTTAGTAGCTCGGATTCATGTTGGAGGGCTTTCCCAATCCGTTCCCTGTCTTTTCAGGTTCATCTCTGTGCTGAACCTTAGCCGATTCTCATGGATAGTGTCAGTGTGATGCACTACATCAGCAAGCAGGGGGTGCGCGCTGTTATCCTTCTCATGGACAGTGTCAGTGTGATGCACTACATCAGCAAGCAAGGGGTGCGCGCTGTTATCCACTGTGCAGACGAGCAATAAGAGTGCGCTACGGGGCCCTGTCATACAGACTACGGCTGTCAGCTATGTGTCTCCCAGATGTCCACAACGTCTCAGCAGATAGGCTAAGCAGTTCCTAGTTCCAGGCTCACTTATGGGAACTCCCGATCTCTGTGGCAAATGACCTGTTCTCAAGTAGGGGTTTTCCACAGTTGGACCTTTTTGCCTACCCACACAATGCAAAACTTTCACTTCTAGGGACATGGATATGTTGTTCATCCACACTGTCTGGCAGGTATCCTTGCCGCTTTAAATCTTGCCAGAAGGTCTTCAAGCTGGCTCCTCCCACCCATTCGGGTGGTAAAACTCTCGGCTCTGCCCCATGATGCCAGATCTTCCTTACCGCTTGGAAGCTCAGGTTCCCTCCTTAACGCTCTGCATATAAGACTGGTTCCTAATTCTTCGGTTTTCCAAATTTAAAGTTTTTGCATTATAGACTTGATCTTCTATCCCTCGTGTTGCGATGGACAAATCGACTCCGGTTTCGGAGATGTCCTTGCGGGCGAAGATGTCTCAGACGGATCCGCACTCCACATGTGTCTACTGTTTAGGCCTAGCACGACCCGCGGGCTTGCGACCTGTGCTCTTCCTTCTCAGCCTATGTCCTCGAAGACTGTGCTGCCGTTTACAACTGGGCGCCCTGAAAGCGTTTTCCTCCGGTGAAGTCAAAGAGGCCGGTCGCCGGTTTCCTGCGGTGACTCGCGGATCAGCTAGAGCAGATGATGGCCCTCGAAGAGAGGCGGCTGGCCGCATCTTCTCGACTGCGGCATTTATCCCGCTCTCCTGGGTTCCTCTTACACAGCTTCCTTTAAGGAGCTTTGTCTGTCCCTCTCCACTGGGGAGAGGGACCAGCGTCTCCTGGACCTTCTTCTCGGTCCAAGAAGAAAGACAAGGGTAAGTCCCTCCGTCGGCGCTCTTGGGGCGGGGAAGGTCCCTCTCCCAGTTGTCGACCATCGAGCTTGATTCGATCGTTGCAGCTTGCCGCACTGGTCTCACGGTGTCCCCGTCAGGTCAGTTGACCGAGACTCCCGTCGGCGCGGTCGAGATCTTTCTCGACCCATTGGACGGGTTGTCGACCGCGAAGCCGAAAATCTCTCTCACGGTTCCCGGTGGGAGTTGAGATCCAGCGGGCTTGCCAGTGCCTCCGGTTCCGGAGCCCTCGGTGAACCCTCCGAGCCGAGGGAGGCGGTTCCACCGTCCTCTCCTGCACCGTCCTCGGAAGGCCGAGGTTCTCTGTCTCCGGACTTCTTGGCGGTCCAACCCGATCCCGCCCGTCGCGGCGGTCTCGATCTCGGCACCCGATGGCGGTCGCCGTCTGTCGTCCTCCTCCTCCCGGATGAGGAGGCTTCAACGTGAATTACGTCGATGATACGAGGACCTCAGTGGCAACAACTCCTTCTGACCGGGAACAAGCCGATACCGTCGCCTTCCCTGGCCATTAAGTGGCTGTCACCGGAGCGGCCAAAACAACCCCTCGTCTTACCCGAGGAGCCTGTTCCCAGGCCGGTTGTTCGGCCAAAACCAGCTGCTCCACCGATTCCGGTGGAACCTGCGCCTCCACAGCCGCTGTTTGGGGCTCCGACCAAGAACTCAGTCGGCTCAGGGTCTGCCCCATAGGCTGTCGGTCACCCTCACTCCCGATCGCCCTCGGCAGGTGGAGGGTGGCTCAGGCCCGAGGCAGCTCTTTGCGGACTCTTCTGAGTCCGATTCCTCCCTTTTCTCCAGGCGAGTGGACTTGGAGTCCTCTGGAGGTCAGTCGCTGGGCGACAGCCCTTCGTCTTTCTGGTTTGCTCAGGCTCATCTGAGTCCACGGGATGCAGCAACCCGTATGGCAGTAGTATCCCTCACATGGAGATATTGGACCGGGGATTCCCCTGGAGGCCTTTCCTGTGGCGAGGCCATTGTGGGCCTGGCCTTGGAGCTCTGTAGCCTTCTTCCCTGCCCTGCACCTTTGGCCCAGGATGGCCAGGAAGTATCTGGTCCCTACCGGTTCCTGTCGGGTTTCTGGAACATCCCTCAGTCGAGGTTAGTTACCGACAGCGTTTTCCGTGCGTGCGAAACACTGGGGCGTGGACAAACCTCCCGACAAGGAGTCAAGAAATTGGACTATGCGGGCGAAAAGTCTCGCTCGTCCTCCTTGGCCGTCCAGGCCAGCTCGGCCATGCTTATGGCACATTTCTCCATACCCTGTTGGGCTCCTGGGCGAGTAGTCCCTCATCTGCCGGCTGACCTGCAGACCCGCGGTTAAGCAGGTGCGGGACCAGGGCAGGCGGTGGCCAAGCAGCAACTCAGACTGCTCTGGACATTGGAGACTCATGCGCCAGGTCAGTCACGGCCAGTGGCTATGCGCCTCGGGCATGGCTGAGGATATCCACCTTCACAGCGGATACCCAGCACAAATTGGCGGATGTCCCCTTCCTGAGGACCGACCTCTTCGGCCCTGGAGTGGAAGGCCACCTCCAGAGGATCGAAAAGTCCAATGCCACTTTGGACTCGGTCTCATCCGCTCAGAGGGACAAGGGCTGCAGACCGCAACCCAAGCCCTTTCGTCCGTCCGCGCCCGCGGCACGTCCGGCCCAGCAGCATCAGGGCCAGCAGGCTCGCGCTTGGCGTCCCAAACCCAAGCCCGCGGCTTCCTCCTCCAGGAAGCAGGGAGGTAAGGCCCTGGGGTCCTCGCCAGTCCTTCCTCCAAGCCTGCCCAGTGACGGGTTGAGGGTGTCGCCCCAACCCCATCGCCTCACCCAGGTGCCCCGTGGAAACAGCTCCACCACTTCTTTTCTGCCTGGTCCGTTATCACCACAGACCGGTGGGTGTTGGAGGTGGTGGGAAAGGGCCTGCCTCTGGAGTTCGAGCAGGCCCCACCCTTCAAAGCCGTCGCACTCGGGGCCTCGGGGTCAACCCTCGCTGTCAGCTACGCCCGAGCAGACATCGCTGTCCTCCTCGGAAAGGCGGTGATAAGAGGTGGCGGACCCCCAAACCCGGGGTTCGTGTCCAGTACTTCCTGGTTCCGAAGCGGATGGGGCTGGCCTCCATTCTCGACCTACGACCTAAACAAGTTCCCTAAGGTCTCGAACCTTCAGGATGGTCACTCTGGCTCAGATAATACCATCCTTGGAACACGGCGTGTGATTCTGCTCTCTGGACCTGCAGGACGCGTTCTTTCCGTCCAGTATCAGTCCGTCACATCAGAGTTCCTTAAGCTTTCGTTGAGGAGGATCCTTACGAGTTCCAAGCCTTGCCCTTGACTTATCTTCGCTTCCAGGTCTTCACCAAATGCATGGCAGTGGTGACAGCATTCCTGTGGCACCGAGGGTTCGGGTTTACCCCTGACCTGGATGATTGGCTGATAGCAGCCCCTCCAGACAGGAGGTGGAGCAGTCCAGAGATCTGGCCCTCCAGGTTTGCTCAAGTCGGCCTACTCATCACGAGGCCAGGTTGGAACCTGGGCGAGCAGGTGATTCTTTCATCGGGGCAGAGCTCGACTCTCTTCGAGCCAGGGCACGGCTCCCGGCGGACAGGGTCGAGGTTCTTTCCTCCTTTGCCCAATCATTTCTGGTTGGGCAGTGCGCCCTGACCGGGACTTCCTGCGCCTCCTGGGTCTCAAGGCGGCCTGTACCAGCGTGGTCCGTTGGGCCCGCTGGAACATGCGGCCCCTTCAGTGGGGGCTGGCCAGCCAGTGGTCCCAACGCTGCGATCCATTGGACCAGCTAGTGACGGTGACCCAGGGGATGTGGGCAGCTCTCCAGTGGTGGACGTTCCAGTTCATCTGCAGGAGGGCATCCCATTTGTCTGCCCAGGCGGCGGTCTCTCTATTGACCGATGCCTCTCCGATGGGTTGGGGTGCCCATCTGGGGAACACAGGCGCCGGACCTCTAGTCCCGCAGGAGTCGATGCCACATCAACCTGCTGGAGCTCAGGCGGTCTGCCTAGCTCTCACCACCTTTGCTCGTTTCTGAGGTCAAGTGGTCGGTCCAGACGGACAACACCACGACCATGTACTATCTAAACCGCCAGGGCGGGCCAGCTACATGCTTCTGTGCAAGGAAGCTCTCCGCATCTGGTCACTGTAAAGCAGCCTGGAGGCGGATCTCCTAGCCATTCATGTGGCAGGAGCCTCCAACACCCCGGGGTCGGCGCCCCAAGCCAGATAGGGGCTTTCGTCCCATGAGTGGTCTCTCTGCCGGGTAGTACAGGATCTATTCTCCATTGGGCACACCTCAGGTGGACCTGTTTGCCTCAGGGAGAATGCGAAGCTGAGGCTGTTCCATGCCGCCCCCCCTCAGCGGGGATCGCTGCAGGGGATGCCTTCTCGGGCCGTGGACCCGGGCCTCTTCTCGCCTTTCCCCATTCCCCTTGATGCACAAGGTGCTGCTCAAGCAAGGAGGGACAAGGCAGGGTGATTCTGTAGCCCCAGACTGGCCCGCCAATCACGGATACCAGATCTCCTCAGCCTCAGCTCCAGGCTTCGAGGCAGCTTCCAGCTACGCCGGACCTGCTCTCAGTCAATCAGGGGAAGGTATTCCATCCGGACCTTCAATCCCTGCACCGGACGGCCTGGTTCCTGAGCGACTAGAGTTCCAGGCCTTGGGTCTTTCCGACGAGGTTCTCACCGTAGTTGAGGCGTCCCATAAGGAGTCGACCAGAAAATGCTACGCCTTCAAATTGAAAAGATTTTCCATTTGGTGTCAGGGCAAGGGCCTGGACCCTTCCTCCTGTTCCTTGGCGAGCATATTGGACTACCTTTGGTCCCTTTCTCAGCAAGGGCTTAGGTCGATGACCCTTAAGGTGCACCTGGCAGCCATCTCTGCTTACCGGGCGCGGGCCGGGAAGCAGTCGGTGGCGCAGGAGAAGGTGGTCTGGTGCTTTTTCCAAGGCCTTGATCACATTTCCCCTCTGATGCGAGAACCTCCACCTCCATGGGATCTACTGCTGGTACTGGCAAAGCTCACGGGCAAGCCATTTGAACCAATGCACAGGTGTGAACTCTCTCACCTGTCGTGGAAGACCGCCTTCTTGGTGGCTATCCGTCAGCCAGAAGGATGGGAGAGCTCCAGGCGCTCTGCTCGAGTCTCCTTACCTGGTCTTCCACAGGGACAAGGTTGTCCTGTGCCCCCACCGAAATTCCTTCGAAGGTGGTGTCGGAGTTTCACCTTAACCAGGTGTTGACTCTGCCGGTGTTATACCCCAATCACACCTCGGAGGCGAATATAGGCTCCATACTCTGGACCCTAGAGGCGCACTAACACTAAGGAGCGCCTGGCTGGAAGTCGGAGAGAGGTTCGCCAGCTGTTTGTCACCACGCTGAAGCCGCACTCTGGCAGACCTGCAGCCAAGGACGCATAGGCAGGTGGGTCACCTCCTGCATAGATCTCTGCTATAAGTTGGCGGGCATGGAGTCTCCCAGAGGGATAAGAGCTCATTCTACCCACCATACTGCTGCAACGGTGACTGCTTCCAGGGACGTTCCTATCCAGGAAATCTGCAGGGCTGCTACCTGGAAGTCAGCACACACCTTCATCACCCATTACCACATCGACTTTAAGTCACGCCGGGATGCTGGTTTTGGGGCCTCAGTTCTCCAGTCTTTATTTCCTAAGTAGGGGGTGTGCACCTTGCCTCCCTCCTCCCGGAGAACTGCTAGGAATCTGCCAGACAGTGTGGATGAACAACATATCCATGTCCCTAGAAATACAGGTTACTCACCTGTAACAGGAGTTCTAGGAATGGTATATGTTGTTCATCCCTACGACCTACCTCCCGGCTTGACGCCAGCCTGAGCTTCAGCCGGCCAGATCTGGCGTCATGGGGCGGAGCCGAGAGTTATACCACCCGGGTGGGTGGGAGGAGCCAGCTTGAAGACCTTCCGGCAAGATTTAAAGCGGCAAGGATACCTGCCAGACAATGTTGATGAACAACATATACCATTCCTAGAACTCCTGTTACAGGTGAGTAACCTGTATTTTTCTGCTCACTCACTCCAAGGTGGGGAGTTTTTTAGGCAAGATGCGTTGTCCCTCTCCTGGAAAGGAAGATTCAAACAACATGAAGTCTTGCTATATTATGACATATGCAGTATAACCCCAGGTTAGAACTGCTCCAGAGGTGAAAGAGTTAACTTTCCATGCAGGGCATGGAACCTTGAGCGCGAGCTCGGTTGAACACTCTGTCTGTTGTAGCTCAAACTTAAACTGTCAGATTCTTTACTCCGCCTCACTGAACAGTCGCTCGAGATTTCTCCTGCTGCTCTCGGTTAGTTTGTCGGTTAAAAAGTGTAATTCTCGGTTTATTTTACGAAATTAACATAATCGGTCGGTTCAAGCTCTGTCTGTGGTATTGTAAGTAATAGATAGGGTTATTTTATTTCTTCGTGTGGAACTTGTAGCGTCTTTTCGGTTCGGTTTGAACCGATCAGATGAGTTTTAAATTAACTTTCTAGCCCTTTAGAGTCTGGTTCCGGTTCTTATCGGTTCTAAAAACTGATTTTTCGTTTTTCGACCCGTGACCACGGTTGGGAACGATAAGAGGAAGTCTTGGCGGTGCCACTAACGGGCAAGTTTTGGTTAGGCTGGCACTATGTCTGAGAAACCCAAAAGAAAACCGGACCCACTGGGTTTCAGCACTGTGGCCTCTGTGGGAAGCCTTTGCTAAGGCGGCCACACACCTATTATATTGTCTGGGGTTTGACCACCTCAATGCAGACTGACAGATTTGTAAGAATTTTCCTGCTGCCACCATGGAAAGAGAGTTGGTAGGCTCAGGGAAGGAGGCCAAAAGTCCGCTGACCGGATGGCCAGCCGGTTCGGTTCCAACTCGAACCTGAGGGGTACCCTCTGACCAGGCGATACTTCCTCGGGCAAGCAGAGCCAGCTCTGAGCAGCGGTTCCAACTAAAAGGGCTAGAAAGTCAGCTAGTGTGGAGCCAAAGTTTTTCTCTAACCGCTGAGGAAATAGCTAAAGCTATTCAAATTGTCCAGTCTCTTTCCCCGGTTCCGTCCAAACCGACACCATCAGGGAAGCGCTCGGTTCGGACGGTTCCACCGGTTCAAGATTATGATTTTGAGGATTTTTATGAACCGGAGGAAGGGGAAAAGGGGTATGAGGAGAGTGAATGTGATTTTGAAAGTCTGGATGGTGGACGCATGGAACCGCCTTCCTAGAGAGGTTGTGGGGTCTAAAACAGTGGAGGAATTCAAACATAGACATAAGGCAATTATAGTGGGGGGTTGCAGGAAATAGGCTGTTGGTTAACTAGAATCTGCAGCTTATCCAGTAGGTAGGGAAATGGGCAGACTGGGTGGGCCAAGTGGTCCTTATCTGCCGTCAAAGTCTATGTTTCTATGGATGTGCCCATTGAACCGGACATCTCTCCAGACAGACCTTCAGGCCCCCCCCCCCCCAGGCTATCTGAGTCCCCGTCTCATTTTATGTTCTATAAGAAAGTTGCTGAAACTCTCCAACTCCCTGTTGAGAAAGCTGTTGATGACCAAGAATTAGCCTGATTATGTAGAAATGATGGATATTCCAGAGTCTAGGAGACTGTCTATTCCCTTGCACAAATCCTTTAGGAAACAGACAGTAAAAATTCTAAAACTCCTACTCTATCCTTCCTGTTGATAAAGGATGGACAAAGGTATGCATTATCAGGCTCTGATCGGAGTTCCTCTCTCAGCAATGCAGCCATGTGGGGTAGTGCAGGCTGCAGCCTGTGACAAGGCTAATATTCCTCTAGCCTCTTCACCCTCCTGAAAAGGATTCCAGGAGGATGGATGCCATGGCAAAGAAACAGTATATGGCAGCATTTTTAGGACTCAGACAGGCTAATTATATGGCTTATTTATTTATTTATTTATTTATTTATTTATTTATTTATTTATTTATTTATTTTAGGGAATCAGAAATACCTTTGAGTCAAAGACTCCTTTACAAAGGTTCCACGTCATGTATAATGCTTACAGAGATACAAACAAACAATTTGAGCAGAAATAAAGTAAATATAGGGAATGTTACAGACTTAATCACATGGATCCATGCCATATACAATTAGGACAGAGTTTACAATGCAGGTAGTGCATACTAACAATATAATAAGTGTTACAGGGTAAGGAAGTGAGGTAAATTTACAGTCCTAGAAGTCTAGCTACCTGAGCTGGTGCAGAGGCGGTAGTTAGTAGGTGTCGGGGAGTTAACACCCTGAGAAGACGGCTTTAGGAGATGTAGGGAGAGGCAAGCCAGAGGCCGTTGTCAATGTTGTTTGGGCAGGGCCTTGGATCATTTACAACTACAGATGCTTGTGGCCGAAGGTGTAGACAGGAGTGATTTGAATTGACCAATTCGCTGATCAAGGCATGAGGCGCTGGGTAGTGAGTTAAACCAAAAGGGTGCCCGGTAACAAAGGATCTTTGGAATTGTGTTGTACAACAGGAGGGGATGGAGGCGTAGAATCAGAGCTACGGGTGTGCTGAGCTTTTTGGTCTGTGGTGATTAAAGGGGTAAGGGCTGCAGGGGAGAGGCCCAATGAGATTTTTTTTAGCTAGGACACAAGTGTGGAATTTGATTCTATTGTCGAGGTCAAGCCAGTTGGTATCCTGATATAACACACAGGTGTGGGTAAGTCTATTGCACCCTAGTAGAAGCCGGCAGGCTCTATTTAGGACAAGTCTAAGGCTATCAAGGGCTGAGGAGCTTGCCCACCAAGGTAAGAAGTCCATAATCAAGCAGGGGAGAACGAGGAGGAGATAGCAAGCTTAAAGGCGCTCGTGGGTTAGACAATGTTTAAAAGCGATTGCAAAAGCCCTAGTCTAATGTTTAGAGCCTTCGATAGATGACGAATATGCTCATGATAGGTAAGGCCAGGATCCAAAGTTATGCCCAGATATTTGAAGGAATGAAGCAATTCCAAGGGTCAGAGACCCGATAATATTTGAGAAACTACCTATCTTGGAATTTAACTGATGCCCGAAAAGCATACATTTGGTTTTTATAGTTAATGATAAGGCGTTTGGAGGTGAGCCAGTTTTCGACAGCTGTGAAAGAGGACTGGAGGGAAAGGTGGAGTTGAGAGGGATCTGGGCTGGAGGTGAAGATGACAGCATCATCCACGTAGAGTAATAGATTGGAAGTGCAGGTTGCAGGGAGGGAGTTAAGAATTAGGCTGAAAAGGAAGGGACCCAATATAGACCCTTGAGGGACACCTGAGAGTACAGAAGATTTGGAGGAGAGAGTATTGCCAATTTTTACTTGAAGAGTTCGATTAGAAAGATAGTCGGCAAACCAACCTACTGCCTCATTAGAGAGACCTAGATTGAGAAGGGAGGTGAGGAGTAGTGTATGGTGGACGGAATCGAAAGCCTTGGTGAGGTCGATGAAGATAGAACCTGTGATGTGGCCTTTATCCAGTGCTGTGTGAATGTGTGATGTTAGTTGAAGCAAGGCGGTAGAAGTGCTGTGACCTTTGCTGAACCCATGTTGTTGTGTGCAGAGAAGGTCATATTTGTTGAGATGGTCTGTGAGTTGATCCAAAACTATTCCCTCTAAGGCCTTGGAGAGGGGAGGGAGTATGGATATTGGGCGGTAGTTATTTGGGGCCGGGCGATCACCACCTTTGAATATAGGGGTGATAGTGGCTGATTTCCAGATGGCGGGGAATTTACCTAGTGAGAGAGAGGTTTAGTATGTGGGTGAGAGGAACTAGCACTTCTTTAAGGGAGAGCCTGAGGATTCTGACATCAAGGGGGTCAGCTGGGTAGTGCAGCTAAGGGCAGTGGCAAGGTATGATTCGCGGCTTGTCGAGATGCGGTAGTGAAGGGGGCACGTGGGTGCAGGGGAGAGCTAGGAGCTTGGGGTCATGGAAGTTAGAGGGAGAACATGGCTGAGATTGGAGAAGGTGTCACAGAAGACAGCAGCGATAGTAGAGGGGTCAGAGGTCAGGGACCCATTAGACAGGACCTGGGAGGGGACAGGATTGGGGACCTTCCCACAAATTTCCTTAATGTTGTTCCAGAACTTACGGCCGCTGCCCTATGATGAAGTTAAGGCAGATTTATAATATTCAGCTTTTGTCCTGCGAGTGGCCCGGGTGCACTTATTGCGGGCCGTTCTGTAATTCTGTCTATCATGGGGGAGGCCAGACTCAATGGAGAGATGCCATAATGAATCTCTAGTTCTCATTAGCGACTTGAGTCTTTCAGTGAGCCAGGGTACGTGATTCCCTTTGACCATTCTTTTCATGAAGGGTGCATAGAGGTCACATATATTATTAAAGACCCGGGAAAATAGATCCAAGGCACTGTCGACGTTTCCGGAGCTCGAGATGAAAGACCAGTCCATGGTCCTGAGGTGCGCTTGTAGTTGTGCCAGTTTGCCAGGGCCCAGTTTACGTTGTATAATTATTTTGGGCGGGGATTTGGGGATTTTGCAGAACCATGAGCAGAGCATGGGGGAGTGGTCGCTGAGGGCATCAGGGAGGATGGACACATTGGTGATCTTGGACGGGCGATTGGAGAAGATGAGGTCCAGTACGGAAGATGATCCGGTGTGTAGATCCCGACGTGTGGGGGAGGTGACCAGTTGAGTAAGGTCTTGGGCTGTAGCGAGATCAATATATGGTATGGCATCTTTACTTAGCCAATTAATGTTAAAGTCGCCAACTACTAATAATTCCGACTGGGATGGTAACGTGTTCAGGTATGACAGAAGTGCTTGGAAGGAATGTTTTTGGTCTTTTGGGGGGATGTACACTGTTGTTAGATATATAGGATGTTGGGCTCTTCCCAGAGACAGCTTGCTGGTAAGTGCCTGGGAACCAGCCCCCAACTGGGGGGTTTGGAGTAGGTGACCCTGTAATCTGTCCCTAGTGTAAAGGGCACAACCACCCCCTCTCTTATGCAGCTAGGTACCAGAAATCCAGATGGGATACTGTGCTGGCACTAGCAAAACAGGCCCCTGACCAGCTTGCCAGGGAGCTGGAGCAGGTGGCTGCGGATGATATTGAGGCATCCAAGGCGCAATTTCATGCTGCAGTAGACTCTAATGATGTTTCATCAAGAGTCATGGCTACATCTGTGTCTCTTCGCAGAATGGCCTGACTCAGATGTACTGCCCTGTCACAGGATACGCAGTCTAAGGCTATGGATTTTCCTGTTGTGGGAAATTCTCTGTTCAAACACCATGAAGTCTTGCTATTATTAGGACTTATGCAGTTAGCCTCTGGCTCTGAACTGCCCCGGAGAGGAAACAGTTAACTCCAGAGTAATCTGGAGTTCCACAGCGCGAGGGCGCTGTTCAAAGCTCTATCTGGCCAGTTTCAAATGAAACTGCCAGATTCTTTACTCCGCTTTCACTGAACAGTCGCTCCGGAGATCAGCTCCTTCAGCTCGGTTCATTTCGCGGGTTTATTCGGTTCCTTTGAACCGGCAAAAGTGTTTATTTTACCGCGTTTTCGGTCAAAAGCTCTATCTGGTAAATCGTAAGTACAAGTATTTAAGTCTGTGTGAAATTCATTATCGGTTCAGTCTGAACCGATCGGTTTCTTTAAATAACGATTTTATTCATTGAATGGGCTTTTAGAAGTGCGGTTCCTAGTTCTTATCAGTTCTAAAAACCTTGGATTAATCTTGGTTTTCAAATACCGTGACACGGTTAGGAACGATAAGGGTGTCTTGCCTGTACCTGCACCATTTAAAGGGCAAGTTTTTGGTTAGGCTGGCATTATGTCTGAGAAACCAAAAGAAAACGGGCCCACTGGGTTTCAACACTGTGATGTCTGTGGGGAAGCCTTGCCAAGGCTGACCCACCACTGCCTGTGCTGTTCTCTAGGGCTGACCACCTCCTGTCAGACTGCCAGGTGTGTAAAATTTCCCTGCAGCCACCCTGGAAAAGAGAGTGGGTCGGCTCAGGGAACGAGAGGCCAAAAAGTCCACTGACCCGGATGGCCAGCCTGGTCCAGCACCCACTGGACCAGAGGGAGTGCCCTCTGACCAGGGCGAGACTTCCTCGGGCAAAAGAAAGGCTGGTTCAGAGGAACCAGTCCCAGTAAGAAAGACAAAGAAATCAGCTGATCTGGAGTCCAAAATTGTCTCTCCAACTGCTGCAGAGATAGCAAAAGCCATACAGATTGTTCAGTCTTTGTCTCAGGGACTTGTTGAACCCCCTACAGTTGGAAAAAGGGTGGCTCGTTCAGGTCCAGTGGTTTGGGATTATGATGTTGAGGATTTTTATGAACCACAGGAGGGGGAGGAGGAATTTGATCAATGTATTTGTGACTGGGAAGGTCTGGACATGCCCATTGAGCCGGACATTTCTCCAGACAGACCCTTAGAATCTCCCCTTTGCTGTCTGGGTCCCTTCTCATTTAGGTTTTATAAAAGGTGGCAGAAACCCTCCAGCTCCTGTGAGGAGGCTGTGGATGAGCAAGAGGAGCCTGATTATGTAGAAATGATGGATATTCCAGAGTCTAGAAGGTTGTCTATTCCTTTGCATAAGTCATTTAGGAAGCAAACAACAAAGATTTTAAAAATCCTCATTCTGTTCCTCCTGTAGATAAAAAATGGACAGAAGGTATACTTTATCAGGCCCTGATACAGACTTCCTCACTGAGCAGTGTAGTCATGTAGGTGTTGTTCAAGCTGCAGCCTGTGACAAGGCTAATATTCCCCTGGCCTCACATCCTCCTGATAAGGATTCCAGGAAGATTGATGCCATGGCGAAAAAACAATACATGGCAGCTTCGTTGGGACTCAGGCATGCTAATTATATGGCTTATGTGGCTAGATATCAGAAATCTAGATGGGAAACTATATTGCAGTTAGCCAAGCAGGCCCAGGGCCAGCTGGCTAGTGAGTTGGAACAAGTGGCTGCTGATGGCATTGAAGCCTCTAAAGTTCAATTTCATACTGCTGTTGATGTTAATGATGTTTCCTCTAGGGTCCTGGCCACTTCTGTAGCTCTCTGTAGGTTGGCATGGCTCAGATGCACTAATCTGTCCCAAGATACTCAGTCAAAGGCTATAGATTTTCCTGTAGTAGGAAATTCTCTGTTTGGGGATCAAACAGAAAATTACATGAAAAAGATGGATGAATGCAGAACTACCTACAAAAGTGCCCAAGCTAAGGAGAGGCATGCCACTCCACAAAGGCATGCCCCCAGGGGTAGGGGCAGGCCTTACCACAGGCCTTTTTATCAAGTTCAAGCCTCTTCAGCCTTTGCACAGAGGGTTTTTTTCAGAGGCAGAGGTAGACGGGGCACAGGCAGACCGTCTCCTTCTACTCAGCCTAAAGCTGCTGCCAAGCAGGCACCCTGACGGGGTGCCCAGGGCCGATTCTCCTGTACCGGTGGGGGGCAGGTTGGCTTATTTCAGCCAGAACTGGTTGTCCCTAACTCCGGACAAATGGGTTCTGGAGGTGGTAAGCAAGGTCTGATTCTCAGTTTCAAACAGTTTCCAAAGATGAGAGCCAGACATTTTCCACCTGCAAATCCTTCAGAAGCCCTTGCTTTGGAAGCAGAGGTTTCTTCTCTTCTACGCTGCAAAGCAGTGGAAAGGTTCCTCCTTGCCATCAGGGCAAGGGTCTGTACTCGAGATATTTCCTTACCCCAAAAGACAGGAGAATGGCAGCCCATCCTAGATTTAAGGTTCCTGAACAAGCATCTTTTGAAACCAAAGTTCAGAATGTTAACTCTGGCAATGTTTTTGCCTTCCCTAAGGCCAGGGGACTGGCTAGCTTCCCTGGACCTCAATGGCGCTATTTCATATCTTGATCAGGCCTTCTCACAAAGTACCTCAGGTTCAAACTACCCTCTGGCCACTACCAGTTCAGAGCAATGCCCTTCGACCTACCTCTGCTCAAGGGTTTTCACAAAATGTCTAGCTGTGGTAGTGGCTCATTTAAGAAGGCAAGGGTTGCTGTGTTTCCCTACCTGGATGACTGGCTCATAGTAGGTCAGTCTCAGATCAGGTAAAATCCCATTTGCAAGTCACCCAGCAGCTTCTCACTTCCTGGGATTCCTGTTGAATTTTCCAAAGTCAGTTCTGGAACCAGTTCAGGTACTAACTTTCATAGGTGCAGAATTGAACACAAAGTCAGCCGGGCATTTCTTCCCTCGGAAAGAGTGGACAGACTCATTGCCCTGGCATCCTCCTTACCCTCTGGGTCTCTCGACCAGCAAGGCACTTTCTGCAACTCCTAGGGCACATGGCTGCTTCCACAGCTGTCGTGCAGGGAGCAAGATTTCAGATGAGGGACATCCAGTTCCACTTGAGGTCCTACTGGTTTCAAAGGAAGGACCCCCTTACCAAATTAGTCCCAGTGACCAAAACCCTGACCCTGGCCCTTCAGTGGTGGCAGGATCAAAGCAATTTAACTCAGGGGGTTTCCTTCTTACCCGTTCTTCATTCCCTCACCCTCACCACGGATGCCTCCTGTTAGGGTGGGGGGCTATAACCGACCTTTCCACTCAGGAGTGTGGTCCCCTCAGGAATCTCTGCTCCACATCAATCTCTTGGAACTCAGAGCTGTTCTCTTAGCTCTCCAGGCTTTTCAGCTACTGTCCAGAACAAGGTAGTTCAAGTCAGGACAGACAACACCACAACAATGTGGTACATCAACAAACAAGGGGCACTCGGTCTTCAGCCTTGTGCACGAGCAATGAAGTTGTGGTCTCTGGCTTCACTCCTGAACACCTCCCTGATAGCGATTCACCTTCCAGGGAAGGACAACGTCCTGGCGGATGCCCTCAGCAGGATTTCTCAGGGCCATCACGAATGGGCCCTGAATCCTCTGGTGCTGGGGTCAGTCTTTGCCAGATGGGGCACCCCTCAGATAGATCTTTTCGCAGCCCCAGACAACCACCAACTTCCTCTGTTTTGTTGCAGGCCTCCAGTGCTGGGATCAGTCCCCCTGGACGCCTTTCAGTTGGATTGGAAAGGGAAGTTCTTGTATGCCTTTCCCCCCTTCCCTCTCCTATTCAGGGTACTAGTAAAAATCAGAACTCAGCCCTGCAAAGTGATTCTGATTGCTCCAGACTGGGCCAGACAGCCCTGGTACCCTCTTCTCCTGTCCCTTACATTGCACCCTCCCCTGAGCTTGCCCAGGACCCACGACCTGCTGACCTGTGCACAGGGGAGAGTGTGGTATCCGGACCTCAATTCCTCCACCTCAAGGCCTGGTTCTTGAGGAGCTAGAATTGCTGATTTACACCTTTCTCAAGGTGTCCTGGATATTTTAAAGGCTTCTAGGAAGCCTTCCACTAGGGCCACTTACAAGTCTAAGTGGAAGAGGTTTTCCTTCTGGTGTTCTGAGAAACAAATTGTACCAGAATCTGCTGATTTGGCCATTTTATTGGACTCTTTGGTCCATCTAAATTCCTTAGGCCTCAAACCAGCTACCTTGAAGGTTCATCTGGCAGCTGTTTCTGTTTTTGTATCTGCAGGGAAACCTGTTTCCCTCTCCTCTCACCCTGTGTTTTCCAAGTTTTTTAAGGGGTTACTGCACACTAACCCTCCCTTTCGGGAACCAGCTCCTGCCTGGGACCTGAATGTTTGCATTGCTCAGCTAATGCAATCCCCCTTTGAGCCTCTGTCTTCGGCAGATCTCAAGTTTTTAACTTGGAAGACTGTTTTTCTAGTGGCTATCACTTCTGCTAGACGTATAAGTGAATTACAAGCCTTGTCAGTGGAAAAGGATTTTATTTCTTTTCAGAGAGATAAGGTAGTCCTCAGGACTAACAGAAAATTTTTACCTAAAGTGGTTTCAGATTTTCATCTCAACCAATCCTTCTCTCTTCCAGTATTTTTCACTGAGCATTCCTCCTCAGGGAAGGAGATTGCACAGTCTGGGCGATCAAAAGAGCCCTAAGCTACTATTTGGAGCAGCACCAAGGGTCACAGGTTGAATCCTCCAACTCTTCCTTACCTATGGAGAAGTTGCAAGGGAGACCTGCCACTAAGAAGACAATTGCAAGGTGGATTGTCTCTTGTATCAGTTCTGTTACCAAAAACTGGTGAGAACCTCCCTCAGGACTGAGGCTCATTCTCAGAGTACAGCTGCATCTCTGAGCGGCTGCAGGAGATATTCCATTTGGAAATTTACCAAGCTGCTACCTGGAAAACAGTCCCACACCTTTGCAAGCATTATTCCCTGGATGTCCAGTCAGGAGAGATGCTCGTTTTGGCACAACTGTGCTTCAGAGCCTATTCCCTAAGTAGGTTCTGGCCCTCCTCCATGGAGGTACTGCTGTATAATCTGCATAAGTCCTAATAATAGCAAGACTTCATGGTGTTTGAAGAAAAATTACTACCTTAGTAATTGCTTTTCTTCTCATGGAGTCTTGCTATATTAGGACAACCTCCCTCCTACCCTCTCAGAACTCCTACTTGGTGTGGGGTTGGCAAATTAGTGCAAGCACTGCGTCATGCCATGTTAGTTCTCCCTAGCCCCTTGTTTCATTTGGGTTAAGGGAACTAGGTAATTCTGTTTTTTGTTAAGTGGTAGATGGCCCCCTCCCTGGACTTGAGTTTTTTGGGGAGAGGGGGCCTATTAGTGCTTGTCAGGGGTGATTCTAACAATAATATGTAATATTGTTATTATTCTGTGATTGTTGTTGTGTTTTTGTTGTTCTACTACTGGTAGGTAGCCAATGGCTAGTGTAGAGTTTTTCCACACAGACTTGCTATGTTAGTTTAGCATCGTAAAGAACCTGGCAGTTTCATTTGAAACTGGCCAGATAGAGCTTTGAACAGCGCCCTCGCGCTGTGGAACTCCAGATTACTCTGGAGTTAACTGTTTCCTCTCCGGGGCAGTTCAGAGCCAGAGGCTAACTGCATAAGTCCTAATATAGCAAGACTCCATGAGAAAAAAAGCAATTACTAAGGTGAGTAATTTTTTCTTTGGGGAGCAGACAGAGAATTATATGAAGAAAATGGATGAGTATTGGACCACCTATAGGAGTGCACAGGCCAAAGAAAGGCAAGCCACTCCTCAAAGGCAGCATGTCAGGGACAGGGGCAGGCCTTTTCATAGGCCTTTTTACCAAGCCCAGGCCTCCTCTTCTGCTTATGCCCAGAGGGGGTTCTTTAGAGGAAGAGGCAGAAGGGGGTCTAGTAAGCCTGCTTCTACCCTCAACCCAAAGCCCCATGCAAAACAGGCTCCTGATGGGGTGGCCAGGCCGATTCTCCACTACCGGTAGGGGCAGGCTGGCTTACTTTGTCCAGGACTGGAAGTCTGTAACATCAGACAAGTGGGTCCTGGAAGTAGTAAACCAGGGACTAGTTCTCAGCTTCAAAAATTTCGAAGATGAGAACCAGGTCCTTTCCACCTGCAAATCCATCAGAGGCACTTGCCCTAGAAACAGAAGTTTCTTCCCTCCTGGCTCTCAGAGCTGTGGAAAGGGTTCCACCCCTACACCAGGGCAAAGGGTTGTACTCCAGGTACTTCCTTACCCCAAAAAAGACAGGAGAATGGCGGCCCATCCTGGATCGCGGGTATCTAAACAAGCACCTTTTAAAACCAAAGTTCAAAATGGTGACTCTGGGAATTATTTTACTCTCTCTAAGGCCAGGGGACTGGTTAGCCTCCCTGGACCTCAAGGATGCCTACTTCCATGTTCTCATCAGAGCTCCCATCGAAAGTACCTCAGATTCGAACTGCCCTCAGGCCATTACCAGTTCAGAACAATGCCCTTCCGCCTTACCTTGGCCCCGAGGGTGTTCACAAAATGCCTGACAGTAGTAGTTGCCCACTTAAGAAGGCAAAAGATTGCCATCTTTCCTTATCTGGACGACTGGCTCATTGTAGGCCAGTCTCCAGACCAGGTCAAACTACACTTACAAGTAACTCAGCAACTTCTTACATCTTTAGGTTTCCTTTTCAATCTTCCAAAGTCAGTTCTGGAGCCTGTCAGCTTCTTACCTTCATAGGCGCAGAACTGAACACAAAGAAGCCAGAGCCTTCCTCCCTCTGGAAGAGCAAGGACTTTGGTCTCTCTGGCCTCTTCTTTCACCCTGCAGGTCTCTCGACCAGCAAGGCATTTTCTACAGCTCCTGGGGCACATGGCTGCTTCTACAGCAGTAGTGCAGGAGCAAGGTTTCAGGCAGGACATTCAGTTCCATTTGAGAGCCTTTTGGTCTCAAAGGACAGATCCTCTAACCAAATTGATCCCAGTGACTCGAACACTGATCCAGGCCCTCCAGTGGTGGCAGGATCAGAGCAATTTGAGACAGGGAGTTCCCTTCATTCCCCAGTCTCATTCCTTGACCCTTACTACAGATGCATCCCTCTTGGGGTGGGGAGCTCACATGGGCGACCTTACTACCCAGAGGTTGTGGTCCCCTCAGGAATCTCTGCTCCACATCAATTTGTTGGAACTCAGAGCAGTTTTTCTAGCACTCCAGGTTTTTTCCACATCTGTTCAGAACAAGGTTGTTCAGGTCAGAACAGACAATACCACTACAATGTGGTACATCAACAAGCAAGGGGGCACTCGGTCTACGGCCTTGTGCACCGAAGCAATGAAGTTGTGGTCTCTGGCTTATTCTCTGAACGCCTTCCTTACGGCAGTTCACCTCCCAGGCAAGGACAATGTCCTAGCGGATGCCCTCAGCAGGATTTCCCAGGGCCATCACGAATGGGCACTGGATCCCCTAGTACTGGAGGCAGTATTTGCCAGATGGGGCACCCCTCAGATAGATCTCTTTGCAGCCCCAGACAATCACCAACTTCCCCTTTTTTGCTGCAGGCCCCCAGTGTTGGGCTCAGTCCCTCTGGATGCCTTCCTACTCAGTTGGGAAGGGAAGTTTCTCTATGCTTTTCCCCCCTTCCCTCTTCTTTTCAAGGTGCTAGTAAAAATCAGGTCTCAACCCTGCAGGATAATCCTGATTGCTCCAGATTGGGCCAGGCAGCCCTGGTACCCACTCCTCATGTCCTTAGCAGTCCACTTTCCCCTGTGTCTTCCCAGGAATCACAACCTGTTAACCTGTGCCCAGGGGAGAGTTTGGTATCCGAACCTCAAATCTCTCAATGTCAAGGCATGGCTCTTGCAGAGTTAGAGTTTGCTGACCTACACTTTTCCCAAGGCGTATTGGAAATATTGAAGGCCTCTAGGAAGCCTTCCACCAGGGCTACTTATAATTCAAAATGGAAAAGATTTTCCATATGGTGTGCTGGTAAGCATATTTCCCCAGAATCGACTGACGTGCCCACGATTCTGGATTATTTAGTACATTTGAATTCTTTGGGGCTAAGACCAGCTACCCTAAAAGTGCACTTGGCAGCTGTGTCTGTCTTTTTATCAACAGGTAAGCCCTCTTCTTTTTCAGCTCACCCTGTGTTCTCCAAGTTTTTTAAAGGGTTGCTTCACACCAACCCTCCGTTCAGGGACCCTGCCCCTGCTTGGGATCTTAATATTTGCATTGCCCAGCTTATGCAACCCCCTTTTGAGCCATTGTCTTCAGCAGAGCTTAAGTACTTGACTTGAAAACTGTGTTTCTGGTAGCCATCACCTCTGCCAGGCGCATAAGTGAGCTACAAGCATTGTCAGTGGAGCCTGATTTTATCTCCTTTCACAGAGATAAGATGGTCCTCAGGACTAACAGAAAGTTTTGCCTAAGGTGATTTCAGACTTCCACCTTAATCAATCCATGTCTCTTCCTGTGTACTTCACTGTGACTATTCCTCCTCTGGCGAGAGGAGATTACACATTTAGATGTCAAAAGAGCCCTTAGTTACTATATAGAACGTACCAAGGGTCATAGGTTTGAATCCTCAATTGTTCCTCACTTATGGTGAGGTTGGTAAAAACAAACTTGCCACTAAAGATCCATTGCCAGGTGGATTGTCTCTTGTATCAATTTTGCTATGAAAAACTGGGTAAGATTCCTCCCTCAGGCCTGAGGGCTCACTCTACAGAGGTACAGCCACGTCCTGGCTGCTGCCGGGACATCCTATCTAGAGATATGTCAAGCAGCTACCTGGAAAACAGTTCACACTTTTACTAAGCATTACTCCTGGATATTCAGGCTAGGGTGATGCTCGAGTTCTATTTGTGATTGCTAGAACCTATTTCCTAAGTAGGTTCTGTCCTCCTCCATGGAGGTACTGCTGTGTAATCTGCATATGTCATAATATAGCAAGACTTCATGTTGTTTGAAGAAAAATTACTCACCTTAGTAATGTTGTTTCTTCTAATGGAGTCTTGCTATATTATAAACCTCCCATGCCTGCCCCTCTCAGAACCTCTACTTTTGGGATGTGGGTGGGCAGTGCAATGTTAGCACTTCATAGATGCCACTTTATTTTCACCCTTTCTTAGGGTGCTTAGGTGTTATGTTTATTTTCTTTCTTGAATCCTGACTTGAGTCTTTATTTTGGGATCAAGAACAAAAATGTGTTTTTGTAGTTAGTAGCCAGTGGGCTAGTGTAGGTTTGCGGCTTCCACACAGAACCTTAGTGAGTTTTGCTCGTAAAGATCTGACAGTTTAAGTTTGAGCTACAACAGACAGAGTGTTCAACCGAGCTCGCGCTCAAGGTTCTTTGCCCTGCATGGAAAGTTAACTCTTTCACCTCCGGAGCAGTTCTAATGTGGGGTTATACTGCATATGTCATAATATAGCAAGACTCCATTAGAAGAAACAACATTACTAAGGTGAGTAATTTTTTCTTTACGCCTTTCCTCCAGTCCCTCTTATTTAGAGGGTTCTGCTGAAACTGCAGGTGGCACATGCCTCTCTAGTACTAGAGGCTCTCTCCTGGCCTTGCCTGATTTGTTTTCCACTTTCACAGCACCTGGCGTTGGAGCCTGCTGTTCAGCTTCCCCGTCTGTTGGGACCTGCTGTCACAGGCCCAGATGTCCTGGGTCCATTTGGACCTGTGGCCCTCGCATTTGCATGCCTGGTTCCTGAAAATGTAGCCGTTGCCTGTGTTGGGGTCACCCCAACAGACTGATGTATTGCTTGCAGCTAGAAAGCCTTCTACTAGACATGCATGTTCTTTGAAATAGGCGCACTTCTCCATGTGGTGTGCTTCACATTCTGTGGACCCTTATATTTATTTATTTATTTATTTAGTTTAACCAGGTATCGCACACTAAGCTGAAAGCTTTTTTACAGGAGCGACCTGGGAGCACAAGGAGGTTAAGTGACTTGCTCAGGGTCACACAGTATGCAAGTGGAAGCTGTGGGATTCAAACCCAGGTCTGGTCTGCTGGATGTCACCAAATTTGCAGCTCAGAGCCTTAGACCACTGCGCTATACTGCCTCCTTATATATATCTCCTATGCATTCTGTGCTGTCATTGTCATGCAGTACTGTCATTGTCTGAGCTTGGTCTGCCGTATTCGTCTATTAAGGTGCATTTGCAGCTGTTTCGACTTTTCTTGCCCTTGTTGACTAGACAACAGTGGCACACTTATACATGTCCCATTAATTCCTTTAAAGTTTACTGCATATGAGTCCCCTAATCAGACAGTGGCTTCTACCTTGGGACCTTAATTTTGATTTGAAAAAATTAACAGACTCTGTTTGAGCCTGTCGCTTCATGCAACATGTTTCCTATCCTGGAAAACACTTTTTTGTTGCCATTACCTCTGCTTGAGGAATTTATGAGCTAGAGGCTCTGGATTCAGAGCCTTCATATTTAATTTTTCACCAGGCTAGAGTTTCTTTATGAAGCAGTCCTCATTTTCTTCCTAAGGTGGTCTGTAATTTCACTTTGGCTCAGATAAATACACCTTCCTGTGTACTATTCTGAGCATGCTTACAAACATGAAATATTACTGCAGAAAGTCCTCGGCTCTTAGTTTGTCATCCCTGGTGTGGAGGGTTCCCCTGTGTATAAACAGTGCCTGTCCAAGTGGTTGGCAGACTGTATTACTTTCTGCCGTAGGAAGCATGGTAAGGAGCTTTTTGGTTCTGTGTGTGGTCACTCCACCTGTGGCGTGGCCACTTGTGCAGTGTGCATAATGTGTCTGCAGCTGATATATGCTGTTGCTAGCTGGAGTACTGTTCATACTTTCACTAAACATTACATTGTCTCAGTAAAACAAAAAACTGTGGCACTCACTGACGCTTAACTTACAGATAACGCTTGGCATAACTTGCTTTTGTGTCCGTAAACTTTTATTAAGTTAAAAACCAGCATCACAATGAAAAAACAGGACCCAGCTGCCACCTCAATGTTTCGCATGTTACCACTTTGTCAAGAGGCTGCTATTTAATTTATTTATCGCGGGCACCACAGCAGCATTGAGCGGCTTTGTTTGGACTGATTACATTGTCATATAGGTCAGTTACCCCTCCCTCCATCTGAACAGACTGAGACAGACAACGTGCTTTGGAGAAAAATGGCCACGACCATGCTTACTAAATGGTATGTAAAGACAGTTACAGCCAAGGCAGTGTGACATGTGCAGTAAGTTATTCATGGCAAGTCACTTATCTGTCAGATCATCTCCATAACGGCCATCCCCGTACCCCCAGTGGAGTCGACTGAATGAGTACAAACTTGTGAGGTAACCGGCCTCCGGGGCATGAAAGATTGCTCTGAGTAGCCAGCCCGGTGGCTCCGAGGATTGAGACACTGGATGCCACACCTCACGCCACACTGGCAACCTGGGTTCAGGAACAAGCCCGGGACACCGGGGGTCGGCAGGGGAAAGAGAGGATTGAGCATCCGGAGGACTGCTCTCCTTTCTCAGGGAGGGAGAGCTTGCCGTCCCACTCGTTGATCGCCGCCAGGGAGAGATGCGAGCAGGGAGGCACATCACTGCCGTCCATCATCGGTGGGGCTGGGGGAAAAAAGGAGGAAAAGGAACTGTCAGGCTCCATGGTGGCGCACCAAGCACCCGTTCCGGCTCCTCGATGTCTGTATTTCGCTCCGGAGGCAGCGCCCTTCCTTCAACCCTGTCATGGGGGCCCATGGGGATTAAGGGTGTTGGGCAGGAATGGTGCGGCCGGAGACCGAGTCCCCTCTGAGGGAGGGGCTAGAGCTGCCTGCCAGGCTCCCAGGAGGAAAAACACTTGAATGAAAAAAAAAAAAAAAAATTGCTCTGAGCCAGGTGCCGATGCGCCCCTTCCCTGTCAGGGTGCTGTAAAACCGCAGTCAGTTCCCGAAGTGGCTGTCCATGTCTGCCCCTCAAAGGGAGGAACTCCAGTCATCAGGATCCTTACCTCTTTGCAGCCTCAGGGTGATCTACCTGCAAAGAAGCCTGATTCCCTGTTACCCCCTTTGTACAAACCTTGCGGGACTCCTGTGCCACCACTTGTTACATGACTGACATCCTAATACTAACCCTACCTGACTGTACTAATTTTAATCCTCACTGGAGAAGGTGAAAACCAGAAAACCTCATGAGAAAAAAATGGGAAAATTCCTTCTCAGACCCTAAGGCAGTCCTCCCCAGTGGGACAGCGAGTTTCCTAACACCCTACACAATTCTACACCCTGCTTTTACAAGGGTGGGTTTCGGTGGATTCCGACTGAGGGCTAAGGAACAAGAGAAAGATCCTCTCCTTAGCTAGCCAGTATATGTTCCTTAGCTTCTCCTCTCTAGCCCTAAGCTGGCCGTCCCAGCCTCTAGTGGGTGTGTACCTACCTACCTACCTACCTAACCTGTCAGCTCAGGTCAGTCAGGGCTGTGCCCACAGACAGTGCCCTGCCTGCAGCAGTTCTTTGCAGGCTCTTTAAGTCTGGACAGTCTGGAAAACATCTCTTGCAGACATACGGGCTTTGACTTTGCTGTACTCCAAGGCCTCCTGTCATGGTGTCATGATTGACACTGACCTCCTACCTGGGTATCTTTTGTACTGCTTTGGAATCGTCCCAAAGGTTTGGCTTGATGGAGGAGATGCCATCGATGAAGACAGACCAGTTACTTACTGGTAACAGTAGATCTTCGAGAAAATCTCCTCCAGGCGATGATGTTGTAAGTCATCAGCTAGCAAAAGTTTCCGAATAATTCTGACACCATTGGCTTGCAGTTACAAAGGTATGGCCCAAAGGAGGAGACTCCCTCGAAGATCTGTTGTTACAGTAAGTATCTGTCCTTTTTCTCAACATTTCCTTTGAGACATTGGGGGCTCTTTAAACACAGTATTGTTGTGCCTCACACACACACACGCACACTCTTTCACCCGGGATTCAAAATCAGTGCTGCTCTGTAGCCTTGTCCTTGCAATTTTGACCTCCCTTTCTTCTTTTTCAGACGTGCCTTGCAGTCCTCTATGATTAGAAATGGGATTATTTCCTGGCTGGTGAATGTTCTTGAGGATGCGGACTCCTTATCAGACTATACCTTGGAGTACTCTGTCGCTCTCCTCATGAACCTCTGCCTTCGAACTGCAGGTCTGTCAAAATCTATTGTCATTTCTTTGTTCTGTAGATTGTCTATTTCTCATTGCATTATATTAGACTTTCCGGTTTCCAGCAAAGAATTCATAGTTTGCTTCAGAAGAACTCTGTTACACAAAATTCCCCAAATATTTGCATCTCAGGATCTTCCATTTTAAGAGCTACAGTGGGCAGAGCCCTGCAGACCTCCTGTGATCGGAAAAAGGGAGACTTTTCCGACCAAACAGTGTAGGATTGCCTCACAGTCTCCTCCGTGTCCGTGAAGCACTCTGCACTGTCCATTAGCAGTTGCACTGCACTATTTTTCTTCAGGCAGTCACGGCAGAACACGACACAGTCCGCCATGTCCAAAATTGCTGCCAAACTGCACGTTGCTGTGTGACTACTTGCATGCATAGTACAGGTGGCGGACATCTTGAACATGCAGACTATTGCTGTGTTCACACGTGACCGCCTTTTTCTATTTTATTTATTTTTTCCTGTGCCCCACCTGACCCTCCTGTACCCCCAGAAATATAACAGTGACACTGGGGGTGCCCAATCCCCAGTGTTGCGATCATGTTCCACCATGACTCCTTTCATTTTTTAATTATATTTCCTCTCTCAGGACCCACAAATGTAACAGTGACACTGGGGTGCCCAATCCTCCAGTGTCATGATCGTGTTCCATCGTGACCTCTTTTAATTCTATATTTCCCCTCCCCACATAACTCTCCCTATCAGTGCCCCCCCTCCCCAACAGACATAACACTGACACTGGGGTTGCCCAATCCCTCAGTGTCGTGACCTGAAATAAAGAAAACCCTCCTTTTTTAAAAAATGAAATAACCCTGTAAAAGAAAAACATCCACGATGTCTTCTCGTCCATAACTGTCCCCCACCTGACCCTCCACTCAGCACCCCCACAAACACATCTTTACTCTTCAAAGCCGGACTGCAAACTGAAGATACAGGTATGTGGTTCAGAGTATTTCAGTGGTGTTTTGAACTTAGTGGCATAACTTGGCCATTGTTGTATATTTTTGGCCCACATTTCCCTGCCTCATGAACAATTGCACTGACAATAGGCGACTCTGTCCTGAAAGGTGATTTCACTGTCCCTGTACAAAATCCCCTTTCAGGAAGGAGTTGAACATTTTCTCTGCCCTTGTTCATGAGGTGGGGTCATAAGAAGGCTATGTTGAAAATTTGGTGTAAACATATTAAAAATTGGGAGGCAGTATAGCGCAGTGGTTTAAGGCTCTGAGCTGCAAATCTGGAGACCTGGGTTTGAATCCCACAGCCCCTACTTGCATACTGTGTGACCCTGAGCAAGGCACTTAACTTCCCTTTGCTCCCAGGTTGCACCTGTAAACAAGCTTTCAGCTTAGTGTGTTACCTGGTTAAACAATTGAGAAAAAAAACCCAACAAAGGTATGCACCTACATTGAATTTTGTGAACGCAGGCTCATAACTTTCTTAATTTTCAATATTTTTACCCCAAATTTACATCATAGCCATATTTTTACATTACCTCGTGAATGTGACAGATGTCATTTTTCAAATCCTGGCCAAAATGTTTTTTTTTAATATCCTGAAATTACCTTTCGGACAGGAGTTGAAATTTTTCTCTGTCCTTGTTCATGAGATGGGATCATAAGAAGGGTGTGTTCTAAATTTGGTGAAAAAATATATATTAAAAAAAAAAAAAAAAAGAGGTTATGAGGCTATGTTAAATTTTGCAAGAGCAGGCTCTTAAGTTTGGTAATATTCAATATATTTACCCCAAATTTTCAACATAGCCATTTCTTTACAGCACCTCATGAATGTGACAGCTGTCATTTTCCAATTCCTGCAAAAAAACATTTTTTTGCATGCAGAAAGTTGATTTCACAGTCCCGGCACGAAATCACCTTTAGGCTAGGACTTGAACATTTTCTCTGCCCTTCTTCATGAGACAGGGTCATAATAAGGCTATGTTGACAATTTGGTGTAAAAATATTACAGAACAACAAATTTATGAGGTTAAGTTACATTTGCAAATGCAGGCTCACGACTTTGGTAATTTTCAGTATTTTTACCCCAAATTCCTTGGCTGCAGCCCTATCGGTTCTGGCCAGAGTTTGTTGTTACCAGAGACACTTTTATTAAAATGGGCTGTTCACATTTCTTATGCCTTCTGTAAAGTCCCCTTTGGAAAGTCTGAATTCTTCCTTGGTGTCCCAGTCACTTTCTGCCCCCAAAAGGTATCTGAGTGCTCCTACGTCCTGGCGTTCCAAGTATAGCAGCTGCTCAGGCCTGATAATTGTGAATACCTGGATTCTTTCTATGTAATAAACAGTAAGCATGTTTCTCCAGTGTTTCGCATCTTTTGTCAGCTGCCATAATCCGTGTCGTACTCCAGCTAACTCAGCTATTAGATTGGAGCGTGAGCTGATTTACCCATGCTCATCCAGGTGCAATAAATAATTGCTCATGATGACCTTAAAAACATTTTGCCGTCTGTAATTGCAGGCAAGAAGATGTGTGCTAAGGATGCGAAGCATGTGCTGAAGGTACTGTCTGATCTCCTTGGACACGAGAATCACGAGGTAATTTTAATGGACTCGGCCTCACTAGGTCTGCATACACAGAATTCTGCTATGCCATTCCAGTTCATGGTAACTTGAACCCATGATTAACACAGAGAATAATGGCAACCTGAAGCTTCCTCCCCCAGTACCAGCTGGCATCCCTTCCATGACAAGTCCTAACCAGATGGAACAACACAATTGGGTTTCCTGCTGTATATCAGTAGAATGCATTGCTCCATGGATTGTGGAAGTTTCATAGTATTGTGATGGCAGAAAAGGACCATCCTGGTCCATCCAGTCTGCCCGTATCCTCCCTCCCCTCCCCTTACCTGTTTCCCTTTATCGGAGATACTTTTTGCTTCCCATCCCCCAACCCCTTATACCTGTCCCAGGCTTTCTTGAAACCTTCTACAGTTTCAGTACTTACCACCTCCTCAGAGAAACGGTTCCATTGCTCCACCGTCCTCTCTGTGAAGAAATACTTCCTCATGTCATTTTTGAGTCTACCTCCTTCTAGTCTCAAGCTATGACCCCTTGTTTTAACTTCAAGTTTCCTTTTGAATACACTGCCAGCTCTTACCCTGTTTATCCCCCTTGATGTACTTAAATGTCTCAATCATATCCCCTCTCTCCCTTCTAATCTAATTAAGGAGGCAGTATAGCACTGTGGTTTAGGGCACTGAGCTGCAAACCTGGAGACTGGGGTTTGAATCCCACAGCCCTCACTTGCATACTGTGTGACCCTGATCAAGTCACTTAACTTCCTTGTACTCCTAGGTTGCACCTGGAAACAAGCTTTGGCTTAGTGTGCCTTTCCTGGTTAAACAGTTTCCCCTTTCCCTACTCTCCAGAGGGTACAAATTTAACTCTTTCATTCTAGATTCATATGACTTATCCTTCATTCCCTGAACCATTTTTGTCACCCTCCTTTGAACCCTCTCTAGACCATCAATATCCTTCTTTAAATGAAGTCTCCAAAACTGGACACCATACTCCAAATGCGGTCTGACCATTGTCTTATACAGTGGCATCAATACCTCCCTTTTCCTACTTGTGATTCCCCTACCAATACAAGCCAGCATTCTATTTGCTTTCCCCTGCAGCCTTACAACATTGGTTTCCTACTTTCAGATTTTCTGAGATTATAACCCCAAGGTCTCTTTCTTGACCTGTTATTTTTAACTGTTCAGCACCTAGAGTATATTTTGCTTTTTTTGTTTTGAGTTATCTATTTTTGCCCTGTGTCGTGATCAGGAGCTGCCTCTCCTTCGAGCCGCCATGACCCCTCAGACATACCATATTTTGCTTTTTTATTATTCTGTCCCAAATGCATAACCTTACACTTTTTCAAATTGAACTTCTGTTGCCAAATTTCACTCCACTGTTCTAAAGTATTCAAATCCCCTCTCATAGCCTCCACCCCTCCCTAGTAGCAACCCTATTACATAATTTTGCATCATCTGCAAAAAGGCACATCATCCATACAATTCCCTCTATTATGTCATGTATGTTTATATATATATACACACACATATACACATATATGAAACTCCATTCCCTCCCACATCAAACTCTCCAAATCCCACAAGGCCTTTAAACTGGGTCTTCAGGCACACCTATTAGAATCCGACTGCTGCTCTTGTGCTGTAACTTTGAGCCTCTCTCCTAGCATTTTCTCATCCCTGTGGCACTTACTGATTTCCTGCTGGTCTCCAAAATCTGAAAGTTGCCCACATCCAGCAGAAATCCTATTGTTATAATGCTACTTTATTTAAGTTTTGTTTGCTGTTTGTTGTTTCAATTTAGTCATTGATGTATCATCAGATGAAAATAATTAATGTAATGTTATCTGTTTCTCTTTGTCATCACTGATAATGACTGTATCTGGCTGTATACTGTTCAAATGTTTGTTCTCACCTCATGCTGCGCCATGAAATACTCTTTAATGTTGACTGTGGTCTCCCCTGTCTGTACTCTTTTGGGTCGTGCCTGAATATAGGCAACGTTGTCTAGTGTACTTACCTGGTAAACAAAAACAAATAAATAATTATATAAAAGGATTGGCCCCAAAACTGACCCCTGTGGGACACCGCTGGTCACCCTCCTTTCTCTTTAATGTGCCCCATTTACTACCACTCTTTGCCTACTATTCTTCAGCCAGTTTTCCACCCATCTAGTGACTTTCTGGTCAGTTCCTAAACTCTGTTTTGTTTACCAACCTACGATGAGGAACAGAATCAAAGGCCTTACTAAAATCCAGGTAGGCCATATCTACTGCACCTCTATGATCAATTATCTTTGTTACCCCATCAAAAAACTCAATCAGGTTTGTCTGACAAGATCTTCCACTAGTGAATCCATGTTGTTTATCATCTAGTAGTTTTTCTGCCAAGTAATTTACAACTCTTTCCTTTATCAACACCCCCATCACCTTACCCACCACCGAAGTGAAGCTAACTGGTCTATAATTCCCTGCTTCCTCTCTACAGCCTCCCTTGTGCATTGGCACCACATCAGCCATTTTCCAGTCTTTTGGAACCACTCCTGTATCCAGCAGTAGGTTAAATAACAATGTCAGTGGTTTTGCAAGTTCCTCATTTCATTCCTTCAGAACCCTAGGATGTAATCCATCTGGTCCCATTGCCTTGTCTACTTTTAACTTACCCAATTCTTCCTTTACCCTATCCTGTCTGAATGGACTTTGATCAAATTCATATACGTTACCTTCCTTCTCAATGAACTCTAGTTACTTAACTTCGCCCTCAACTGTGAATACAGGGCTCAGATACTCATTTAGTACCGCTGCCTTATCAAATTCTTCCTCAACCTTTAAGTCCCCTTCTCCCTTCAGTTTGACAATTCCCAGTTGTATTTTTCTTTTCCATCACATATTTAAAAAAAAAGTCTTATCCCCTCTTTTTGCTTGTTTAGCTATTTGTTACTGTTTTTCTGCTTTTGCTTTTCTTATTACTTTTCCTGCCTTTCTCAACATATGTAATTTTATCTCCCACATATTGAGATTTCTTATACTTTCTAAATGCTACTTTTCTACTGCTTATTGCCCCAGCCACATCCCTATTAAACCATAGTGGTGTTTTCCTTTTGTATTTTTCGCTATCTTTGTTATACATTAATCCATAGATTATAACAAAGCACCCTTCATTTTTTTCCACAGTACCTCAACCTCAAATGTATTATCTTTATTCTTTAATTCTTCCTTAAAGACATTTCTCAACCGATCACAGTCCGCCCTTCTGAAGTCCCAAACTTTCATAGTGGTCTAATTTGTTATCCTCCCTATTTGAATCTTAAAACTTACTACATTATGATAACTTTTCCCCAAGCAATCACCCACTACCACTTAATCCACACGGTCCCCATTTGTAAGTACTAAATCAAGTATATTCTCCCCCCTTGTAGGCTTTCACCGTCGTAGGCTTACTTCCCTCTCCATCTTATGTCCTTTTTATCCCTACTAGTCTATAATTTCCTACCCTCATTCATATTCATATTTGGAGGAACACTAACTGAACTATTCCATTCTGCTCCCCCACTAACTAGTTTAAATAACTCTTCCCTTACATATTTATCTAACTTACCACTTAATACCATTGTGCCCTTCCTGCTCAAGTGTAATCCATCACTGGCATATAGCTCTGTATTATGCTATACCCTACCCCATTCCCCCACAATGCCAAAACCTTGTTCCCGACACCACACCTTAACCAAATATTGAATTCCACAGTTTCTTCTGCTTTTCCGTACTAGCCCCTGGCGATGGCAGAACTTCTGAAAAAATGTAATTTTTCTTATGCATCCTCCAAACTCTTGCTAATTCTTGAAATCTGGCTTGCATCTCTAGAAGACTGCTGTTTGATGCATCATTTGTACCCAGCTGTATCATTATGTGAGTGCTCTCTCTATACTTCTGGGTTAAGGAATAAACTACTTTTGAGGCTGTAAGGGCTGGCATACACTCAGTGGTAATATTTCTGTTTCCATCCCTGAACTGTCCCCATTGAATTCCTCTTATAATGGAATCCCCAAAACAAGAAACCCTTTTCCTCCAGTTTCGTTCTTATCTGATAAAACTGCAGAAGTTTGTACACATGCAGCTTCTGCTCCTCTTGATTCAACAATTCCTCCATCTTTATATTATTTTCTAATTCTCCTGTCTCAGTAATACAGTTCTTTTTTTCCTCGTGTTTCAATTCTGCGTCTCTTATGTCTCTTCCATTTATACTTTTCCTTTTCGTCATATTCCTCTCACAATCCTTGTGTGACTTTATATCATAGTTGTTCTTTATTTTCCCAACTATAATTGTTATTTCAACTTTGTTAAAAGGTTTGTATATATTATTAGTTCTCTCCTTGTTTTCACAAAATATTAGTTTCAGCACTCAACCCCATATTTTCGTTTTCATCTTCATCCATCAGTTCTCTCAAAGGTAAATACCTATTTTTCAAGATAACTCCCCTTCCCCCTTCTATCACTTCCTCTTTATAATTAGACACTTCTGTTTCTGTATTAATCTGCAACCCATGTATTTTGTTTCCTCCTTCCTGAACCAGAAATTCCCTATTTCTGATCAAAGGCATAACTTCTGATACTCCAAGTAAGCCATGGCGTACCAAGTTCAGTAGCAGGGGGTAGCAAACAAGCTGGCCAGCATTGCTCGCCCTCTCTAGTCCATCACATTTAAATTCCTTTATTTAGCTTAACAGGTTTTTCTTTTCTCTTTCAGCGTCATTTTGTGGGGAGGTGGCAGAGCGTACCGCGGACGTTGAAGCAGAAAGTGTCAATTAGGTCTGCATGCTCCGCCTGCATAGTGATTGGTCTTGGCATCTCGTAGGGGGTGTGACAAGTCTTGGGCAGCAAACTTAAATGCCCCAGCAAAGTTAGAAGCCATACTATTAGTTCAATTGTACAGGGAGTGAGAGAAGCAGTAGAAAAACTGAGGAGCAGCAGGCAGAAGAACAGACTCAGAGCCGGCTAAAAGAATGAAGACATCATGTGGAGTGGCAAGTGGAGAAAATCTGACCACCTGCGGGGGAAAAGAGAAGAAATTTCTGCCATGCTGTTGGACTCATGGTGCAGTCAGTGACGTTTACCAGTGGACAGTGAGCACCATAATAGCAGCGCAGACAGACACAGGTCTAGTGTGGGAATCATCTGATTGGAGCCAGGAACCTTGGACTCGAGTCGTGGGGGAAGGGGCAGGCATGGACAACAGTCGGGGAGGCGGTAGCAGTGTGGCAGGTTGGTGTACAAATCTGAAATGCCTGGCTACACCCCTGTTTCTGATCATCACCACTTCCTCATTCTCCACATCAAAGTTTTTATTCTTATGTTGAGCAATGTTGTCCCCTTCCCCAGTTTTACTCGGTTTTGAAATTTTCATTATCCCCTACTCCTGGATGTTCATTACGTTCTACGGTAATTCCAACCAGATTTTATTCACCACCTGTATAAAACACTCCTTCCTTTTTCGTCCTCTCAAATGTGTTATTCACACTATACTGTCCATCCCTCCAATTCCAACCCTCCTTTTTTATAAGCTGTCCCGCCCCCTTGTCCCATGATACCCATTCGCTGATGTGCAACCCCCAAATTGCTCCATCCCATCTCAACATTCATACCCCATCTATTCATATTTTTAGGCTTAAATTGACCAAAATGATTCCACCCTCCAGTAAAGGTCTGTAACTGTTTTTTTCAACTGAGTGGTATCACTCTCCATATTATGTAACCTTTTGCATATTTGCTTATCGAAGTGATAATAAGGAATGTTAGCAGTTGTACTGTATCAGAGTTTAGTGAGTAGTTTGGAAGATATAGGCTTAAAGGGGAACAGTCAGCTTCCCAGGAACAAAAACGCAGGACCTATAGGTCCCGTTTAGCTAGTATACGCTATATTTAAACTTTTTTAGCAATTTACATGGCTGAAATCTTCATGTTTATCTGGTTGATCCTGCGACACCCCCACCGGCTGTTATTTTCCCAGTGTCCCCATGGCAGCCCTCTGATGACATGACTGGCAAGCTAAGCTGGTGGGGGACTCCTGTGTAGCACATGTTTGCGCTTCTGACGCTGGTACCGATCGACCGAGAAAAGCACTTTCCACAGTTGATCGGTACCGGCATTAGAAGCACAAACATGCCCTGTGTATGTGTTAATCTTTTCTTTTTTTTTTTTTAATTTATTTTCTGTTTATCCCTGGTGAGCCCTTCTGTCAGTTCTTCCACCCTGGTCACGGCCCCTGGGACTTCCACGTGCCATCCATTGCTGCTTCCTCCCCAGTTACCCCCGGTTTACCCCTCGGAGGGCAGGGCCATGGCATCGGACCCCCATATCTGAGCCGTGGGCTTGTATCTGGTCGGGGAGTGCGGCGATGGCAGGCTAATTGAAGCTCCAGGGAGGGCTTCACTGAGACAGAAGGCTCACCCCTCCTGTTCTTTTTCCACTTTTCTCAGAGGCGGGGACGTGCAATGACGCCAGCGTCTGCCCCACCTCCCTGTATCTCAAGCGTCAGCAGCAGGAGTGACTCCCGGCCTCCGCCAGGGGTCCTCGTTGTGCTGGACACTGTCCCGCCCTCCCAGGAGAAAGAGCTGTCCATGGGATGCTCCATCCTTCTCCCCCGGCCAGCCCTCCGATGACCTGAGTCCATTCCCGAACCCGGGTCATCAGCGTCGAAAGCGGAAATCCAACCGCTGGGCCGGCAAGTTAATCTTTTCTGACTACTATAGTGGCACATAGGAGTCCCCTGCAGCTTAGCTTGTCAGGATCATCCAGATAAACATAAAGATTTCAGCCATGTAAGTTATTAAAAAAAATAAATAAATACATTGCGTTTTAGCTAATCGGGACCTATACGTAAGTCCTGTGCTTTTGTTCCTGGGAAGCTGACTGTTCAAACAACATGAAGTCTTTCTGTATTCTGACAAAATGCAGTTAGCCCCAGCACTTGAGCTGCCCCGGAGAGGAAAGGGTTAACTCTGTGCAGAAGCATAGAACGTTGAACTCAAGCTCGGTTTTCAAACCTCTGTCTGTGGTACTCCCCAGTGTAACTGTCAGATTCTTTACTCCGCCTAACAGTGAAGTTGCTCCGGAGATTTCATCTGCTCGGTTTGGTAAAAGCAAACGTTTGGTTTAAAACCAATTATTTTTATTGTTTTTCGGATTTCCAGCCTCTGTCTACAGTACAGGTAGTGTTGTAGATAGGTAGTGACTGTGTTTAATTTTAAAAACTGTGTGGAAATTGTTTGTTTCTTCGGTTTCTTTTCGGTCGGCCCGGATGGAACCGACCTTGTTTTTTCTTCTATCTTAAATTAATATTTTCTGGGATTAGAGTGGTGTTCCGGTACTGATCGGTTTCAAAAGAACCGGGCCTTTTTCCTTGTTCTTTTTAAAAACCCGTGACGCGGTTTGTTACCAATCGGTTGTTCTTACCTGGCTTGAAAGCTGCTATAGGGTAATTTTTGTAAGTTGTCCATGTCTCAGAAATCCAAGAAGAAAACCGGTCCCACTGGGTTTCAACACTGTACTGAGTGTGGGGAGGCCTTTGCCAAGGCCGACCCCCACCTCATCTGTGTTTATTGTCTGGGGTTTGACCACCTCCAATCAGACTACCAAATTTGTAAAAACTTTCCCAAAACCACTCTAGAAAAGAGATTCAGTAGGTTGAAGGAAAGGGAGGCCAAGAAGTCCGTGTATCCGGATGGCCAGCCCGGTTCAGTTGCGGCCGAACCTGAGGAGGTGCCTACTGACCTTGGCGATACCTCAACAAGCAAGAGGAGAGCCGACTCTGAGGGGTCAGTTGCGACGAAAAAGAAACGAAAGTCCGCCAGTTCGGATCCAGTACCGCTCACTCCAACCTTGGACGAGATAGCCAAAACGATTAGTACTGTCCAGTCGCTTCACCTGGTTCCGTCCGAACCGGCAACGCCAGTTAGGCGGTCGGTTCGGTCAGAACCGGCCACTTTGGATTACGATCCAGATGCTTTCTGTGAGGAGTGGGAGGGAGATGAAGATTATCCCAACAATGAAGATGATGATTATGACCAGGGGGGTCTGGATGTGCCCATTGAACTGGACATCTCCCCAGACAGGCCCTCTACTGTCTCCCCTCCCAGGCTTTCTGAGTCCCCTTCACACTTCTTGTTTTAGAAGAAGATGGCCAAAACCCTCCAGCTCCCTATGGTTGAAGCTGCTGAGGAGGAAGAAGAGCCTGATTTTGTGGAGATGATGGACATCCCAGAGTCCAAAAGATTGTATATCCCTCTTCATAAGTTCTTGGGGAAACAGACACAAAAGATTTTACAAACTCCTAACTCATTACCTCTTGTAGATAAAATAATGGACAGGGGATATATGTTATCAAGCTCAGCTGTGGAGTTCCTTTATTCTCATAGCAGTCATGTTGGGGTAGTGCAGGCTGCAGCCTGTGACAGGGCTAACATTCCTTTGGCTTCACACACCCCCGGACAAGGACTCCAGAAAAGTCGATGCCATAGCCAAGAAACTATACTTGGCATCGTCTTTGGGACTCAGGCAGGCAAACTATATGGCCTCCACAACTAGGTACCAGAAGTCCAGGTGGGATACTGTTCTGGAACTGGCAAAAAAAGGCCTCCCCCCAGCTAGCCAAAGAGCTGGAGGAGGTGGCTGCAGATGGAATTGAGGCATCTAAAGTACAATTTCATGCTGCTCTGGACTCCAATGATGTGGCATCAAGAGTCATGGCTACATCTGTGTCTCTCAGAAGGCATGCTTAGCTCAAATGTACTAGCCTATCACAGGATACCCACTCTAAGGCTATGGATTTTCCTGTAGTTGGTAACTCTCTGTTTGGGGAGCAGACAGAGGCCTACCTGAAGAAAATGGATGAATATAGGACCACTTACAGGAGTGCACAGGCCAAGGAAAGGCAAGCCAGTCCTCAAAAGCAGCAGTCCAGGGGCAGGGGCAGGCCTTTTCACAGGCTTTTTTACCAAGCCCAGGCCTCCTCTTCTTTCACACAGAGGATTTTTTTCCGAGGGAGGAGCAGAAGGGGTATGAGCAGGGCTGCTTCCTCCTTCCAGTCTAAAGCTCCTGCCAAGCAGACACCCTGAGTTGTCAGCCCAGGTCGACTCCCCAACCCCAGTAGGAGGCAGGCTGGCTTACTGCTTTCAGGCCTGGAAGTCTGTTACCTCAGACAAGTGGGTCCTGGAAGTAGTAAGCCAGGGACTGGCTCTCAGCTTCAAAAGGTTCCCAAAAAGGGGGGCCAGGTCTTTTCCACCTGCATCGATCTCAGAAACCCTTGCCCTAGAGGCAGAGGTTTCCTCTCTCCTGGCTCTCAGAGCCGTAGAGAAGGTTCCTACTCAACACAGGGGAAAAGACCTGTACTCCATGTACTTCCTTACCCAAAGAAAACAGGAGAGTGGCGACCCATCCTGGATCTAAGGTATTTGAACAAACACATGTCAAAACCCAAATTCAAAATGGTAACTCTGGCAATAATCCTTCCCTCTTTAAGGCCAGGGGATTGGCTAGCATCTCTGGACCTCAAGGATGCCTACTTCCATATCCCTATCAGGTGCTCCCATAGAAAATACCTCAGGTTTGAGTTGCCTTCAGACCATTATCAGTTCAGGGCCATGCCTTTTGGCCTAACATCAGCTCCAAGGGTGTTCACAAAGTGCCTTGCAGTAGTGGTGGTGGCTTACCTCAGAAGACAGGCTATCACCATTTTTCCATATCTGGACGAATGGCTACTGGTAAGGCAGTCATCAGACCAGGTCAGGTCAGCTCTGCAAACCACCCAGGACTTGCTCAGTTCTCTGGGGTTTCTTCTCAATCTGCCAAAATCTGTCCTAAAGCCAGTACAGCTTCTCACCTTCATAGGGGTAGAATTGGATACTGTCCAAGCAAAGGCTTTCCTTCCTCTGGCAAGGGTGAAGGCCTTAGTAGACCTTGCTTCCTCCTTTTGGCTTCAGGTTTCTCTTCCAGCGAGACAGTTCCTCCAACTCCTGGGCCACATGGCAGCCTCCACTGCAGTGGTGCAGGGAGCCAGATTTCAGATGAGGGACATTCAGTTCCATCTAAGGTCCTTTTGGTCACGGAGAAGGGACTCTCTCAAAAAACTGATTCCAGTGACCTGAACTGTGGTCCAGGCTCTCCAGTGGTGGCTGGACCAGGACAACCTCAGACAAGGGGTTCCATTTCTCCCTCAAGTTCCATCAGTAGTTCTCACTACGGATGCTTCTCTTCTAGGTTGGGGAGCCCACCTGGGAGCCCTAACAGCTCAGGGGATCTGGTCTCTGCAGGAGTCTCTTCTTCATATCAACTTCCTGGAACTCAGGGCAGTTTTCCTAGCCCTTCAGACCTTCTCAGATTCAGTCAAGGGCAAGGTGGTACAGTTCACGACAGACACCACCACCACAATGTGGTATATCAACAAGCAGGGAGGCACTCTGTCCACAGCCTTGTGCACAAAGGCCATGAAGCTTTGGTCTCTGGCCTATTTCCTTCAGACTTCTTTGGTAGCAGTTCATCTTCCAGGAAAGAACAATGTGTTAGCAGATACCCTGAGCAGGATTTCACAGGGACATCTCGAATGGTCCCTAAATCCTCACATCCTGAAGATCATTTTCTCCAGTTGGGGCACTCCAGAGATAAATCTACTTGCAGCACCAGACAATCATCAGCTTCCTCTGTTTTGTTGCAGACCTCCGGTCCTGGGAACAGTTCCCCAGGATGCTCTCATTCTGGACTGGAAGGGCAGATTTCTCTATGCCTTCCCTCTTTTCCCTCTGCTTTTCAGAGTTCTGATCAAGATAAGAACTCAACCCTGCACAGTGATATTGGTGGCTCCAAATTGGGCCAGACAAACTTGGTATCCTCTACTGCTGTCCTTGGCTATGTCACGTCCCCTGTCTCTTCCCAGGAGATGCAATCTCCTGTCCTCCTCCCAGGGGCAGATCTGGTACCCCAATCTCCAGTCTCTCAGTCTCAAGGCCTGGCTCTTGAAGAGTTAGAATATGCAACACTACATCTCTCTCAGAGAGTTCTGGATATTCTGAAGGTCTCCAGGAAACCTTCCACTAGAAAAACTTTCAGTTCCAAATGGAAGAGGTTCAGTATTTGGTGCTCTCAGAAAGGCATTGTGCCTGATTCTGCTGACATTTCCACAACCTTAGATTATCTAGTTCATCTGAATGGTCTAGGCCTTAGGCCTGCCACTTTGAAGGTTCATCTAGCAGCTGTCTCTGCATTCCTTTCCGCAGGGAAGGGCTCTTCCCTGGCATCTCATTTTGTTTTCAGGAAGTTTTTCCAAGGTCTGGTTCACATTAACCCTCCCTTTAGGGAACCTACTCCGCCTTGGGATTTCAGTATCTACATTGCCCAGCTTATGCAGCCACCCTGTGAACCTCTGGCATCAGCCAAATTGAAATACCTGACCTGGAAAACTGTGTTCCTGGTAGCTATTACTTCTGCCAGGCAGATCAGTGAGTTGCAGGCCCTATCAGTGGACCCTGACTTCATATCCTTCCATAGGCATAAAGTGGTCCTGAGAACCAACAGGAGGCTGTTGCCCAAAGTGGTGTCCGATTTTCATCTGAACCAGTCTGTTATCTCTCCCTGTGTTTTTCACTGACCATTCTTCTTCAGGAGAAAGAAGATTACACAGCTTGGATGTTAAAAGGGCCCTTAGCTACTACATAGAACATACTAAGGCCCACAGGAAGGACTGTCTTCAACTGTTCCTCACTTATGGTGAAGTGGGAAAAGGTAAGCCTGCCACTAAGAGAACTATTGCCAGGTGAATTGTTTTCTGTATACAATTTTGTTATGACAAATTGGGTAGAACACCCCCTTCAGGCCTGAGAGCTCACTCGACTAGGGGTACAGCTGCTTCTCTGGCTGCTGCCAGAGATATAACCTTGCTAGAAATCTGTAAAGCAGCCACCTGGAAAACAGTCCCATGCATTCACCAAGCATTACTCTCAGGACATCCAGGCTAGGAGTGATGCTCGGTTTGGTACAGCAGTGCTGCTGAGCTTGTTCCTAAAGTAAGTTCTGTATTCCCTCCTCCAGGGGGAACTGTTTGGTAGTCTGCATATTGTCAGAATACAGCAAGACTTCATGTTGTTTGAAGAAAAAATTACTCACCATAGTAATGTTGTTTCTTCTAATGGAATCTTGCTGTATTCTGACCTCCCTTCCTGCCTCCCTTCTCAGAACCTAGTTTTTGGGAAGTGGGTTGGCTGGTACAGAGTTGCACCTCAGGGGTGTACCTTGTACCCCTCCCTCTTAAGGGTGGGGTAGTTGTTTTATTGCTGTTGTTTTTATGTTTATATATTTGTCACTACCTTTTTTACTTGGGTTCTCGACTTGAGTCTTTTGAACCCAGGTTGTTGCCTTTTGGCTTTAAAGTTAAACAATTTCCATACTTAGTACTTAGTTTGCCCGTAAGAATCTGATGGTTACACTGAGAAGTACCAGAGACAGAAGTTTGAAAACCGAGCTCGAGCTCAACGTTTTATGCTGCTGCATAGAGTTAACCATTTCCTCTCCAGGGCAGTTCAATTGTTGGTGCTAACTTCATATTGTCAGAATACAGCAAGACTCCATTAGAAGAAACAGTATTACTATGGTGAGTTTTTTTTTCTTATGACATCACAAATTCCCATTATACAAAGTTGTCATATTACATATCCAGGTAAAATGGTATTTTTGAAATGACGAGAAAAGTATCTGCCAGCATTTCCTGTTTTCCTCCCTTTCCTGTCCGCTTCTTTCACTTATCAAAAATGAAATGCACCCTAACCCTAAATGCACTGTTATCAAACCCCTCCACCCAGCTGGGGTTCCAAGACCCATTCTGATCTTCAAACACATTCAGCATGAAATCCACCCTTACCAAATCTCCCACCCCCACCCAGCTGGGATTCCAAACCCCTTCTGATCTGTAAACATATTCAACATTAAATGCATCCTTACCAAATCTCCCACCCCCACCCAGCTGGGGTTCCTGGCCCATTCTGTTCTATGGACATATTCAGCATTAAATGCACCCTTACCACCACCACCCCTCCACTATGGTTCCAAGCCCATTCTGATCTGTAAATAATTTTTTTTTTTGTCATAATGGTGTTTCCACCACTGGTCGGGCAGGCGGCTCTTCAGCCCTGTTCTCGGTACATGCTTCCGGCAAGCACCACTACCGGGTTCCTGGTGACAATCTCACATGGATTTCCCCCTACAGCAGGGCTAAGAGGGGAGGGCCGCCCCCCCCCCGCAGGAAATCCTGATGTCTCTAGTGCACAGCTGGGTGGAGTGGGCTATGGGGAGACTGGCAGGGTTTCACTAAACCTGTCCTTCCTTTTTCTGTTTTGTTCCCTTCCTGACAGTGAAGCGCGCACATTGGAACATGCGTGTGGAGGCACACATGCTCCATGGAGTCCAGCAGCACCCACCCAGATATGTTGCTCTTGGCTGTCCTACCACCAGGTGTCCACCTGGTGACAATCACATGGCGGAGTCGGCAGCCACCCTCCCCTGGGAGAGGAGAGTAGTCTGTCAGATGCTCAATTCTGTCTCGCCCCATTTTAACACTTTTTTAAAACACTGAAAACTTGGTTATTATATAAAATAAAATAAGGGCAGCAGTGTTGCCTTGTTTTATTTTTGTCTTACACACCCTTTATTTGTGAAGCCCTTGCAAACCAGGCTAGATTAACTCGCGTGATCTTTGAGGTGCTAATAAACCGGGGGGACTTCACAACTGGATTGCCAGGGGTGGCGAGGGTGACCTCCTGAACTGCCCCCGGCCCCAACTGTAACTCATTGAAGGAAATGTACCTCGGGGTGAGGCGCCAGCTAGCTGCTCTGTGCCGGGCGGACCTCCCCCAACTATAGAACTGCTGCTCCAGTGTCCAGGAAACTTTAAACTGCTGCTCCGGGGATAAGAAAACTTTGCTTTAATCCAAAGAGGCGTATGGCTGCACTGTTCCTGCACTAGGGCTGGAGCTCAAAGTGCCCGAGGAGTTGTGACACAAGCTGGACTTTTTGCTGATTGGCCTATTATCTCTGTGCTGGTGCCTTTGTTCTGTTGGGCGCCAAAATTGTTTAAAAAGGCAGTGCTTATTGGCTAGGAACAAGCTGCGACGCCAGCCCCACATACACGGCTGCAACCCAGAACAGCGGCTTGATTCCCAGAGGACATCGCAACCGGACCACCAGGGGCGGCGAGGATGACCTTCTGAACCGGGGCACCCTCCCAACTGTAACTCGTTGAAGGACCTGCACCTCGGGGTGAGGCGCCAGCTAGCTGCTCTGTGCCAGTCGGATCTCTTCCCAACGACAGGACTGCTGCTCCGGTGTCCAGATTTGTCCCGCCCACCTACTCCGTTCCCTCTTTCCCTTAAATGTGCCGTTGGCCCGCCCACAACTTCCAAGTGGCCAATAGCGTGGGTTCTCAGACAACAAATCAGGCTAAGCTTCAGCAGACTAATCTCCACATCAAGTACCAACATATTGACTCTAAACTTAAAAATACACTGCCTCACGAGCTGTTCTACCTGAATCATAAGTGCATGAATCTGTTTACTAGTACTTTAGACTATTTCTTCTCTCTCACACTGAACTTGAGTAATATTGTACCCCACCAGACAGTAGCTGATTTTTCGCAGTTGTGCTGTCCCACCTTGATGTAGTCTGACAAATGTGCTTTAAAAGCATAGCCTGATGGATATGTGATCTACCCTAGAGTATTGTGACACTGTGATGCTGTAGGGTTAGAGAGGAGCCCAATTGCTAGTAGCCGATTTCAGGCAGCTATGTGTGGTTTGTCTGTGTGCCTCGCTGGCACAAAAGCTATCCTGACTTATGAACCTTGCTCTGATTGCTCTCCCTTCGGTGATTATTTTCCAGGTACCTGACTCACCGTGGAAACGGTAAAAAGGACTGCCTGGCCAAGTACACCAGGCACCAGTTAACAACATGTCGCCACAACGTCAGTATCCCGACGAAAGAATGCCTACCCAGCTGCCTACTAGGCCAGGCAAGCTGTGCTCATGCAATCCTAACAGAGGTTTACTCCTTGCTACCACTTACATTTTTGCCATTTTATGGGTGGACTGGCTCACTAGCCTGCAAGACCCAGCCACCTATGGTCCGTAGGGACCTACTACCCACTCCACCAGTTACTACTCCTTTCCCACCCCCTTTAGCACAAACTCCCTCCAAATCGCCTATGAATTCACAAAAAAAGGGATATGCTACAGGACACTTCTCCAGTCCAGGAGGATATCCAGAAAAGTGATGCTTCCCTTGCTCAAACTAACTATACGTTTCCTGTTAACTGCACTATTGCTCCTAGCAGGTGATATTCAACCGAACCCGGGCCCTGTAATTACAAATCTCTCCATATCCTCCCCTCAGGACCAGTCCTGGCTGTCCTCGAAGGGGCGGCGGATCACTCATATGAATATCTGCAGCCTCCGACTGAAGATCTAAGAACTACAAGCATGGCTTGCCCTCTATAAACCAGATGTCCTTGCCGTCTCGGAGACCTGGCTGAAACCCCATGTCCTCAGACACGAGGTAGCTGCCATAGGGTATGACCACTATAGAAATGACAGGATTACTAAAAGAGGGGGTGGGGTGCTCATCTATGTGAAGGACACTCTAAACTCCTCACAGATCAGCACGCAGTACAGCACGTGCTCTGAGAATGAATCAATCTTTATACGCATCACCCTTGCCCGTGCTAAGCACCTTACCATCGGGTGCATATATAGCCCCTCTAAGAATGCTCTCCAATCCCTGGAGAAACTCACTAAAACCCTAGCCAAAGATGTCTCGACTGAATTCCTCATACTGGGGGGACTTTAACCTAAACTGGGCCCAGGAATCAAAGACTACTCTCAATGGCCTGATACGAGAAGCAAATCTTGCTCAGGTTATCACTGAACCCACCAGAATGAACCACAAAATGGGTAAGCACACCACTCTCGACTGGGCTCTAGTGTCAAACCCTAATAATATTCAGTCAGCAGGCACTATGGCCGATGCCCTGAGTGACCACTCACCAATATTCTGTGTCTGGAAGAACAGGGCAGTTAGGATCCAACCTAGAATCCTCACAACATGTGACTACTCTAAATTCTTAGCCGAGCAATACAATACCTTCCTCGGTAACACTGACTGGAGCCCGCTAAGACACCTCCCAACTCTGGACAACGCTGTCACCTGCTTCCAGAAATCTCTCATGAGGGCCGCTGACTTTTTTGCTCCGATGAAGACCCTTCAAGCTAAAGGCAGATGCTACAAGTGGATCACTCCACCACTGAGGCCCTGTTGATCAGCCACAACAAAGCCTGGAAAAAGTTCAAGTACTCCTCACTCCCTGCTGACCTAGAGATGTACAAAGCTCTTAGAAACCAAAGTAAGCATGCTATCAAGCATGCAAAAAGGGCATACGTTACTCACCTCCAGAAAAGTAACCTAGGTGACCCGAGGCTATTCTGGTCTCACATCAATGAGCTGATAAAGGGAAAAAGTAAGACTGCACCAGACCCCATTGAGGCCAATGGACAGATACTGAATGATGCGGCCCTCAACCGTTACTTCACAAACCTAGATTCTTACAAGGTTGGGCTCCCTGCACCTGACAAGGGGCCCAGCACACTGGAACATCCCAACCTAGACCGTCCAGCTTTTCATCTGAGGTTGGTCAAGGTAAAAAGAAGTCCTCACCCTCCTAAAGTCCCTGAAAAGCAGAGGATCAGGAGGGCCTGATGGTATCCAAGCCAGACTACTCAAGGACGGTGCCCCAGCCCTTGCAAGGCCCCGACCTGGCTCATAAACTGGTCTTTTCTAGCAGGTACAGTGCCAGAACAGTGGAAACAGGCTCATGTGGTTCCTATTCACAAGGGCGGACCTAGGGAACCCATTGACAACTACAGGCCAATCTACCTGCTCTGTATCCTGGCAAAAATCCAGGAAAAGCTGGTGTACGGACAACTCCGAGACTACGTAGAGGCTCACCGGCTCCTTTCCCCATCCCAGCATGGCTTCAGAGCCAAGCATGGGACAGATACTGCCCTAACGAAGTTCTCTGCGAATGTGCTCAGGGAACTTGACATAGGGACCCACACAGGAGCGGTTTTCATCGACCTCTCCAAGGCTTTCAACTTGGTCGACCATAGACTACTACTACACAAGCTGTGTAACATAGGCCTTGACCCCCATGTTCTCAAGTGGTTTGGAAACTATCTGACCGGTCATACTCAGAGAGTCAAGTGGAAGGATGAGATTTCTGACCCACTGCCCCTAAAGGAGGGGGTACTACAAGGGTCCATCCTTGGTCTCCTCCTCTTCTCCCTGTTTATAAATGATTTGCACGTCCATTGTGGGAGCAGTGCTGTTATTCAGTACGCTGATGACGCCGTCATCTACTGATCCTCTGACAACCTGGGGGACCTCAGCCCATCCCTCCAAGAGGGACGTGCTGACAATGGAGAACTAGTTAATCGAGAACAGTATGGTTCTTAATACCGCCAAATCCAAGGCCATGTTGTTCGGACCTAGATCCCTTGGCCAAGACAGAACACAACACCTGCAACTTACTTCCAGGTCTGGGAACAGCTTAGAAGTGGTGGCCTCTATAAAATACCTAGGCCTCACTCTGGATCAAGGATTCACACTAAAACAACATGTTGACCAAGTTACCAAAGTCATACATGGGAAACTTGGTCCCCTCTGTCGCCTCAAGGATCAGCTGATCCCAGAATCTAGGATTGCCATGGCTTCTAGTGTCCTCCTGCCAACACTTACCTATACCGCCCCGATAGTTGAGGGTATGGCAAAGCTCAAGATCAATAAGTTACAGGTCTTGTACAACAAGGGGGTCTGCTTCGCCACATAGTCTCACTCTAGGAGCCACCATTGAGACTCCCTAGCACTAATCAGCTGGCCTTCATTCGAAGCTTGCCTCCGGTACCCACTGCTCTACCTAGCATACAAGCTAATTAGCCCAACCCCTCCCCTCAGCCTCTCTGGACTCATAGCTACCTAGTGAAACCCTCACAACCTTCGGACCTCAGGCCAAACTCTTCTCGAAGTTCCTAGGGTAAGGACCAAGGCAGGGGGCAAGTCTTTTTCCTACACTGCCCCTTCCCTGTGGAACAAACTTCCTCCGGAAGTGCGGGAAACTCCCTCAATCACGGTCTTCAATACAAGACTCAAGGCACACATGCTCGCTACGAGCCAATGTCAGTGCCATGTTACCTGACGCCTTCCCTCTCGCCCATCCTCCCACCCAAGTACATACCTTGCCCTACCCAAAGCTGGGAGCTCAAACCTTTTCTAACTGGGCTCTCCACTTAACAGATGCTTGTTGTGTGTAACCGTAACCCACGTGAGATGCTCTGGCTTTTCCTATCCATGATTATAACGTTGCTAATTGCTGTAACCTGTTATATAATATGTTATTGCTACAAGATGACCTGAATATGTTGTGACCTACTTATTGTACTACTAATGTATATCCTATTATCCTTGTAACTCCCAGGTCGCCCCTGAAAAAGGGACCTCCGGGGCCCAGTGGGCCTACCCGGTCATCAAAATTTAATAAATAAATAAATCTTTAGCGAGTAAAAATCTTCTACTGGCTTGGTAGTACAAGTATGTTAGGGTTGAGTAGGCAGTTGAAATGTATTGCTGTGGAAAATATGTCACAAACAGGTTTGTGATATTATATGAGGTAAAGGTAGGAGGAATGGGAGGCAAAGATCCTGTTTGAGTGCAAATGGCCTCAGTAAAAAAAGAAAATGGAGAGATAAACACCAACAAATTAATGAAATATAAAATTAGTTGTACAGTAGCTAAAAGTTGTGTTATGAAACGTTTTTCTGGATACTGGAAAATCAGTTTAAGATAGAGAGTAGCTAAAAATGACTAAGATCAAGGCAGGAATAGAGAAAGGACAAGGGACATTGCTAGGTCAGAACAAGAATCTGAGGCAACGTGGAGCGGAATGTTATCAGCATAAAGAGGATCTCCAGTATCCCCATCCGTGGTTCTGGTGGATGGAGATCTGGTAAGGGACCTGGTTGTAGAGGATCCCTGACTGGGAGCAACCACAATATTGTCTGGTTTCAAGTAAGCATGGGAGATCTAGGACACTGACAGTGGACTTGAGGACAGACTTTGTGGGCATGGGAAATATTCTCAAGGATCACTTGGCCGGGATTACAATGACAAATGTGGAAAGAGATGGGAAGTCATAAAACGGGGACTTCATGGGGCAGTCAGGATCTGCGCTAAGTTGAAACGTAAGGGAGCAAGGTCACATAAACCATGCTGGTGGTCCAGTGAGGTACAGGTAGCAGTCAGAGAAAAGAAGGCTGCCTACAAAAAATATAAAACAACGAGAGGGGATAGGGAAAAGGGAATGTACCATCTTACATCTAGAAAAGCCACCCGGATGGTGCAGGGGGGGGGGGGCAAAGTCCAGCAGCTGGCACAGGGGATATGGGATGGGGAAAAGGGGTTCTTCCGGTACTTTGGGGAGTGAACTATAACTAAGGGCCATCTCGGCAGATTGAGATCAGAAGGAGGGTGGATGGAAGAGGCGAGAGACCAGGCAGAGGTGTTAAACAAGTACTTTGCCTCTGTGTACACTAGGGAGGGGGATGGGATATCTTCAAAGCAAGGCATGATGGGGATAGAAGCGGCAGTGAGTGGGATCAGGGGAGCAACAGAAATGGAGCAATAGAGAGGGAGAGGTACCCCAGGGGTGTCACATCAGGATAAGGATAAAAAGGCCAGTAAGGTGGAGGGGACGGATGATGCTATCTCCACTGAAAGGGTGTGGTTAGCCCTTAAGGCCCTAAAGAAAGATAAATCTCCTGGGCCAGAGGGCATTCATCCGAGAATATTATGGGAATTGGTGGACATACTGGCTGCACCCCTGGCGGAGCTCTTCAACAGGTCACTTGAGACAGGGAGGGTACCTAGGGATTGGCAAGAGGCACGTGTAGTGCCAATCCATAAAGGGGGGTCGAAGGAAGTACCAGGTAAGTATAGACCCATCAGTTTGACCTCGGTGGCGGGAAAATTAATGGAGAGTATACTAAAGGAACGATTGGGGGTGTACTTGGAGGAGGTGGGAGGTCTGGATAGTCGGCAACATGTGTTTGTACCAGGTAGATCGTATCAAACCAATCTTGTGGGCCCAGTGGCACTGAGGGTTGAGGCGCTGGATGCCATACCTCGTGCTGTACCGGCAACCCTGGTTCGAGAATGGATTTAGGTCGCCGGGGGCTGGCAGGGGGAAGGAAGGATTGAGAGTCCTACGACAGCTCTCCTTCCTTCGGGGTGGGTTAGGGATATGCGCCGCACTGCAGTGACACCCAGCGGAGGCTGGGTGTTCGACTGGTTCCGGCATTAACATGGGGGGGGAGAACTGGCAGACGTCTGCACGCCAGTGCATTGACATCATTGCACGTTGGGCTCTCTAGAAAAAAGGAGGAAAACATCTCCCAATCCTCCTAGATGATGACCTCCGTTGCCTGCTTCGCCACCCGCTGACTAATAAGGGGCAGACTCCGCCGTGCACAGCTCGATCACTCGGGGATGGAACAGGGTTAGGAGGGTTCCTTCCTCGCTCTGCCCCGAGGGTAATCTGGGCCATCAAGGGACCCCAAGGATTCTCGAGTGTGTGGCACTCTAGGAGCAGACTGCAGGGTAGTCGGTAGGGTCGGGAAGCAGAGCACCTTGGTGGCCTGGGAGTGGAGGTTAGGAGACAGTAGAGGCATAGGAAAAAAAAGAAAGTAGAAAAAAAAAAACAACATAAAAAACAATCTTGTGGAGTTCTACGAATGGGTAACATCAGAACTGGACAGGGGGAAGCCTGTGGATGTATTATTCTTGGACTTCAGCAAGGTGTTTGACTCTGTCCCCCACAATGGTCTATTGGAGAAACTGATGGGGTTGGGAGTAGGCCCTTTGATGGTCAGATGGATTGAAAACTGGCTAGCTGGACGCACTCAGAGAGTAGCGGTCGGTGGGGAGCTCTCGAACCCTGGAGAGGTCGGTAGTGGGGTACCGCAGGGCTCGGTCCTGGGTCCTATACTGTTTAATGCATACATATCGGACATCAGGAAGGGTATAGGGTGTGAAATGAGTCTCTTCGCTGACGACTCCAAGATGGGAGCAGTAGTTGAGGGGGAAGAGGGGAGGTTGGCCCTGCAAGGGGACCTGACACCCTGAAAGCTCGGCGCCACATGGAAATTAATTCAATATCACCAAGTGCAAGGTATTGCATCTTGGTCGGGGAAACCCTAAACACAGGTAAACCCTGGGAGGGGAGGCGCTGGAGGCCTCAACAGGGGAACAAGACCTAGGGGTCATGGTGGATGCATGTATGAATAACTCTGAGCAGTGTAGGAGAGTGGCTAGCAAAGCAAACAGGATGTTGGGATGCATCGTAAGGGGGAACACCTCTAGGAGCAGGGTAGTGATTCTACCACTGTACAATGGACTGGTTAGACCACACCTTGTGTACTGTGTACAGTACTGGAGACCACACTTGAAGAGGGACATACAGCTCCTGGAGAGGGTACAGATGAGGGCAACTAAGATGATACGAGGACTAGGGTATTTGACGTATGAGGACAGACTTGAGGAGCTCTGCCTGTTTTCATTGGAGAAGAGGAGAGACGGAGGGGGGGGGACATGATTGAGGTCTTCAAGTACCTCAAGGGAATAAATAGGGTGAACACAGAGGGGATCTTTAGACTAAAGCAGGGAGGTATCACCAGAGGGCATGGTTTGAAGGTGGAAGGGTGAGGGGGGGAAGAGGAGGAGGTTTTTCACTGAGAGGGTGGTGGATCCTTGGAACGTACTGCCTGGCGAGCTGGTTCAGAGATCCAAGTGGAGGGCTTCAAGAGAGGGTGGGACAGACACAGAAAGTGGATGTATCAGATGATGGCCTGGCCCAGGGGGGTGGGGATGGATGATGGGGGTTTCTGGAACACAAAGGGGGGGGGGGCCTCGGTACCCAACTAGGGATCTGAGATTCGAGCAGACTCGATAGACCATAAGGCCTAATCTGCCGGCAATTAGTATGTTAGTATCAAATATGGATTTAGATGGCCGAGAGAGGAGATAGATTGGGAAGATAAGTGGGCCAAGAACTGAGCCTTGAAAAACACCACCAGGGTGGAGGAGAAGAAGGCCACTGTGTAGCTAGGAAAATAACGTCTGCACAGCATTCTGTGTGCCATGATCTTGTTTGCTGCCCCCAGTCATATGCATAGCCTATTTGTTGCCCCATTCATATACATAACTCTGTTTGTTGCCCCCATTCTTATGCATAACCCTGTTTCTTGCCTCAGTCATGTACATAATGCTATTTGCTGCCCCCAGTCATATACATAACCATTTGTTGCCCGAGATGTATACCTTATTCTGTTTTTGCCCCAGTTATATATATTATTCTGTTTTTGCCCCAACTATATACATAACCCTCTATTTCCCCCAGTCATATACGTAACCCTGTTTGTTGTCCCAGTCATATACATAACCCTGTTTGTTGTCCCAGTCATATACATAACCCTGTTTGTTGCCCCCAGTTATATACATTATCCTGTTTTTGCCCCCAGTTATATACATAACCCTGTTTTTTCACCAATTATATACATAACACTGTCTGTTTGCCCCAGTTGTATACATTATCCTGTTTTTGCCCCTGTTGTAAGCATAACTCTGTGTGTTGCTGTACTGTTGTGTTCCCCAGTGTTGTGTTACATGTGCAAGAACACTGCGGCAGCACTCAGGTTTTATGTATTTACATAATGGCTTGCTTACAAAGAGCACAGAAATCGTGCTGTAAGATCATAAGAGGTTCTATAACACCGTTCGTTCGGCTCCTTCCCTTCACGCTCTGAAATCTCTCCTCCCTGATTTCACTGCTTACTCCTGCAGCTGCCCCTGACACTGGGTCCTGGACTTTGCCCGCTGCCCTTCTCCCTGAATTGTCATTAGTATAGCCCCCCCCCCCCGTTTCCTTCTGTTACCTCCACCCCTACATAGTATTGCATTGCTGTGCACTGTGTGTTGTTCATATCGTTCTTCTGATGCACTTCTATTGTGTGGCATATTTCCTGCCCAGAAGTACTGACTGGGAATTGCTCAGTTTTGTGTACTTATTTACAAGTTTTGCATTTTCCGAACATTGTACTTTGCAATTGCACTACACTCTCCCCTTCCCCCAGGATGCATTTGAAAATGAGCTATCAGCTCAGTGTGTCTTTCCTGGCAAAACTTCTGAAATAAATGAATGAACGAATGAATGAATCAGTTAACAAATGGGAGGGACAAATGGTTCCCCGCAAAAACAAATTTGTTCACCATCGCTTACATGGTGTATGTATGCATGCCTAAGCCCTTGAAAAAAGAGTGCGTTACCAGTTCCATTTCAAGAGCTGGACATCAGCCCCTGGGGAAGGCCATATTTTACTGATCCCGTTGCCTGAAACACCCCTGATGTCTGCCTCTAGCTAGTCACTGGGGGGTGCAGAAGTAGGTGCATTTTTGTTCTATTACTCTGACTTGTGTACCACTCGAGGCAGGTATTCCATGCATTCCAGTGCAACCATAATAACTGGGTGAATGTTGACTTTCAGTACATCTTGTCATTTGTAAACCCCCAATAATAAATAAATGAGCCAGTACTGGGCAAGGATTGCTGCAGGAAATGGTGTTAACACACAGTAAGCATGTTTTACCAGTGCTTTCCTGAAGTTGTTCTTCACATTTTGGAATGTTAAGAACAGCATTCCAGTCAAAGTCAGTTGTTTTTAAGACTTTAGAACGTGAAGAACAATTTAAAAAAAAAAAAAAACACTAACCGGTTGTTATAAAACATGTTTTCTATTGTATTTTATATACAGTAATAACAAACCCCTCAGCGTTAAGAACAAGCTGGTTCTCAAAACTTTGTTAGAGTGACATCATAAGACACTGGAGTTTCGTTCTTGTGCCGATGATGTCACCACACTAACTCTGTATTGAGAACTAGCTTGTCCTTAACACTGAGGGGTTAATTATTCTCTGTGTGTTTTGTAGAGCCTGATACATCTCTGGGGAAAACTTTAAAAACCTAACATCTTACCTGTGTCAGTCTTCACCATTCATCACTGTTGGGTGTCTGCTGGAGACAGGCACCCCGAGGGAGATTTATTTATCTATTTTTTTATTTATTTTGAGGAAGGAGCCGTTGTCGGTGCCACCCACAAGGCCAGTGCACTGCATGGGGCTCGCGGGTTGGCCAGAAATGGCTGTTGGGTCCTCCTCCTCCTCCTCCTCCTCCTCAGTTCTGCTTCTCCCACGGTCAAGACAGCACCCCTGCTTGAGAGTACTCTGTGCAGCGTAGTAGTAGTCGATGCCTTGATGCCTTCAATGCCGTTCCTTTTCTCCACCGCGACTCTGCCTCGGTTCTGCTGCCTACTCAACGCTGTTCCAGATCCCGGTAAGATCTTTTCTTTTATTTACGGCATAGAGTCTTTTGTCTGGTTTCTTTTCGGTTACCATAAGTGTCATGTCTGGTCGTCAGGGCAAGAAATGGTCGAAGAAAACGGGTCGGCCTCCTATTCGTTGGTGTCCCTGTGGCCAACAGATATCCATTACCAACCGGCATGACATTTGCCTTTCCTGCCTTGGGCCCCATCACGGCATGTATTTCTGCAAGGCCAGCTTCTCGATGAACCATCAAGTTCTGGAGCAGCACGTGTTGAAGGTAGACAGGGCTCCGCTGACTTTCGAGGGGCATCATCGCTCGTGTTGATCCAAATGCAGGACACTCTGCCCTCCCTCCAGGTCTCTTCCCAGGCCTACACGGTCCTGTGAAGAGGGGGCCTCCTCTTCTTCATGCCTTGCCATAGAGGAGGTTCCTACCGCGGTGCCAGAGGTCTGGTCCGTCTCTGTTTAGGGCCGGGCTGGGAGCACCGCTCTGGCAGTCACCTCTTTGGAGGTGCAGGCTCCCCCATTGTTAGGGCCCATGGCTTTGGGTCGTGGCACAGGGCGTTCTTCAGCACCGCTTCAGATACTGGAGCCGTTCGCGACTCCAGTGATCGGGGCTGCGCCGTGAGGGGTGTGGGGGCCGGGTCGCAGCGCCATGACTGGGGGAGCCCTTCTTGATCATCTCTTAGCAGGCAGACGATTCTGAGCCGGATCCGGACTAGAGGCCTGATTCTTCAGAATTGGAGGGTTCTCCATGGCCTAGCACCCTTGCGCCTTCCCACATGCTCCCTCCCGCAGCACAGGTGACTGTGGCCCATGCTGACTCTTGAGCCGATAGCTGCTTGGGGAGTCAGCTGCGGGCCAGCGGTCCCGCTGCTGCGGGTGTGGCGATCGAGTTTCTGAGGGAGTGGGTGGCTGCTGTCCCCAGTGCCTTCCCTCCTGTTAGAATCAAGATAAAGCCCCCCCCCTTCTGTGGCCCCCCCTCGGGGTGTTGTCTGAGTTGGGGGCTCTTTGTACAGGGTCAGGGAAGAGGCTTCCTCGGAATCCACAGGGTTGAGGGAGCGAGATGATGGACATTGGCACACTCCCATGGCCGTCAGGGGAGGAGCCCTAGTGCTGAGCCCGGTCTCCTCCCTTCCTCCTCTCCTAAGGAGGTCTCTCTGGGTGGGGCTGGGGTCCGCCCTTCTGGATCTATGCAGCCCTGGTCCCCTCATAGGGTCGCTCACCCTACAGGGTTAAGTCCTGACCATTTTACTTTTCAGGACAGGACGGTAAATTTACAGATCTGCATTTTTCCGCTAATGCCAGATGCTCCTGTAGATTCCTCTAGCTCTGGCAGAAACACGTCATGTCAGGTGACAGGTTCACCCATGCCTCTGCGACCAGCTCCCCTTCTCTCAGACTATGTCAGTCCTCTTAGACCTTTGACCTGGGACCAGTTCAGATCTCAGGCTGCGGCTTTCCCACAGTTTGTTAGGGCTATGGGCAAGCAGGTCTTCTGACCAGTTCCCCCACGCAGCCAGAATCTGACTATACAAGTTCTTCGACCTCCTCGTCTTCCTCCACAGGGGAAGAGGAGCCTTCTGTCCTCAGACGCTGATCAGGCCCAGTATCAGTGCTTCCTTTTGAGGCTGGTCAGGGACTTGCACATCTCTCATTATGCGTGAGACAATACTGAGCGTGCGACACAAGCCTTTTTAGGCGAATACGGGGCGCCTCATTTGGTGATTCTGTCCTGGCCAGTTCCCTTCCTGCAGGCATCGTATAGCGCCTGCAGCATCCATACTCCCTTGAACTAGCCCCTATGGACTGCCGGAGATGATGATGTGCGACCTGCTGGTCTCCAGGCTCTTTGCCTCATCCACCTTCTGGACTGACGCATCTGGATCCCCCGTCGGGGCATAGACACCCAGTCCATGACCAGCCCCCGATACTGACCCTCGGGAGTTTGATCTGCTGGGGCGGAGAGTTTTCTCCTCTGTGTATAGTTTGCTGACAATTATCTCACATCAGGCACACCACGCTGCCTATAACAGGCATCTGTGGACAATGCTAGGCCAGGCTTTAGCATTGCTGCCCGATTCGAAGGCTACCCGGCGAGCCATAGCCCTCTCCGCTATAGGCTTGGAGTTGGCGAGGCACCAGTCAAGGGCATTGTACGACGCCAGTGAGGTCATTTCATGGCTTGCGGGGACAGCGATCTGCATTAGGCAGATAGCATGGCTTCACCTTTCAAGGTTGTCACCTTTGGCCTGGCAAAGGTTACTGGCCTCCTCCTTCTGGGGACCCATCTCCTCTACCCACAGGGCAAGACGGGAACTTCAGGGACATCTTCCTTCCCCCAGGGTTCAGGGGAACCCGCCTCATCCTGACCAGTCCCAACCTTAACCAGCTAGCGGAGGGTCTTCCCCTCCGGGGGGGGGGCTGAGGGGTGTTATTCCTTCAGGGTTTCTTGGGCCCCCTTCAAGGGTGCATGGTACTCGCCCAACAGTGAAGAAAGGTGAAGACTGACACAGGTAAGATATGAAAATTACGTACCTACCGTAATTCTTGATCTTCCTGTGTATCTTCACCATTCGTCACTGAATCCCTCCCACCTTCCTCTCACAAGGCCTCAGTCCCTGAGCTGTACCGCCTCTCTAATCGCCCCCCCATGAGTTATTCTGTCCTCTCTGGCAGGCCTTCATGAGGTCTTTCGGCGGGAGGGGAGTTGGAAATGGACGAGTGAGGCCCCTTTAGGGGTGTTTTTTTCCTAGGGTCTTCTGGTGGGCCCCTCCTCTCCTGGACTATTCTTGGAATGCCTCCATCCCATGAAGTCCATTTGCCTGTTCCAGGATGGGATTGTATTAGGGCTGAGAAAAAACAAACACGGCACCAACACTTAACACAAAAATGAACTGTATTGTGCTCCAAAGACATATACACAATGCAGTAGCGCCATGCAAGGCAAGAACGGCTCAAGACAAAGAAACACCCGACCGGTTTCGCGCCAAAAACAGCACCTCCTCAGGGACACATACAAAGAGCATCATAGATCACTATATATAGAAAACAATTTAAAGTAACAGTACACCCATGTGATACCCACTATACTACAAAACCACAATAATACTAAAAAAAGTTTATCTATAAAATGAGAGGATTAGCAATGGACCACGGGGTGGAGATGTTAAAACTAAGATCTTACGGAGGGAAGCCTTTTGGATTCATACTTTGAATGCTTTATTTTACCCAGGGTTAAATGATTCTTTTGACATTGGACCTTTTTTGAGACAGTAAACATAGTGTATTTTGCACACATGGCAGAAAGTTATGAATTTAATTAGTGATATTCTATATCATTTTGGTGATATTTGTAATTTATGTCTCTCTTTTTTCCTTTTTAGGAAGAAGTCCCTATATTTGGCATCTTTGTGATATTATGAAATTTTTCTTATGATTTGTTATAATTAAATATAAAGAAATATTTTGTATATATAATATCTTGATGCTTTCTAAAGTAATACCCAAAAATTGAAATTCTGTACATTTTATAGATAAACTTTTTTTAGCATTATTGTGGTTTTGTGGTATAGTGGGTATCACATGGGTGTACTGTTACTTTAAATTGTTTTCTATATATAGTGATCTAAGATGCTCTTTGTATGTGTCCCTGAGGAGGCGCTGTTTTTGGCGCAACACCGGTCGGGCGTTTCTTTGTCTTGAGCTGTTCTTGCCTTGCATGGCGCTACTGCATTGTGTATATGTCTTTGGAGCACAATACAGTTCATTTTTGTGTTAAGTGTTGGTGCCGTGTTTGTTTTTTCTTGATATTAGTATTTTACACAGGCACAACAAGAATTGGAGCCACTATTTTTTGTGTTATTGTATTAGGGCTGTCCATAATTCCCTTGCCCTTGTTGCCTTTCTGTTGGTTGTGGACCTGGGTCGCCGGGAGGCGGGTTTGTTGGCGGGATCACCCTCGGGTTTATGGCTTGGGGGTGTCCAGCTAACTACCTCACACTGGGTGTGGAACCTGGGCATTGTGTTTGATGACTGTTTGACATTTAAATCTCAGGTGTTGGCAGTTGACAAAACCTCTTTTTACCATCTGAGGAACATCACCCAGGTGAAGCACCTGGTTCCTCCTGACGATCTTCCTACTTTGGTCCACGCTTTCGTTACCTCCCGACTTGACTACTGCAATGCCCTTTATCTTGGGCTACCGGGGGTTGAGATTCACCACTTGCAGCTAGTGCAGAATGCAGCAGCCAGGCTACTGACTGGTTTTTCTAGGTCCAGTCTTATAACGCCTGTGCTCCGTGGACTGCACTGGCTGCCAATATGCTGGCGAATCACCTTCAAGGTCGGTTTGCTGACCTATAAGACCCTACACGATCAGGGACCTGGCTACCTGAAAGAGCTCCTTTGTCCCTACTGTCCCTCCCGCTCTCTCCGATCCACTGACGAGGGATTGCTAGAGATTTCCAGGGTTCGCTTAAAAACTTCAGGGGCCAGATCTTTTAGTTTTGTGGCCCCAACCCTGTGGAATTCTCTACCTCGTCAGGTGCGAGATTGCCCGACTGTCCAAAGCTTTAAGGAGACTTTAAAAGCATATCTTTTTAGCTTAGCATATAATGAGTTTTGAACGCTGTTGCTTAGATTAATTCTAATATTGTTTTAATTATTTATTGATTTTATCATGTTATGTACAGGCGCCTTGGTTTTGGAAAGGCGCCTTTTATAAATAAAGATTGATTGATTGATTTCTCTTACCTTCCCCAGTGGGGATGGTGTATTTTTAAGGGGTCCCTTCTCTTCCTCCCGAAAACCTATTTTTGTCCTTGTGGTAACTGCGGGGGAGGAGTGAAGAGTGTGATGTCCCTAGGAGTTGGGATCGGAGCTGGGGTGGCCTTACCCATCTAGAACTCTGAAAATTCAGAATATCCTTGAATATCCCCCGGTGAACTTCTGAATGACCTTGTCCTGATGGGTCCTGGCCCCCCTCTCTCTTGCTGCACTTCCTAAACCCTCTCTCTCTCTCTCTCTATTCTGGGGCCTCCCGGCTCATAACCCTCAGGCCCCCATTTCTTCTCTGTCCTCTCATCGGCTTATTCTTTTTCAGTTGCTCCTTTTCCTTTTGCTGTCTCTTGGGCTCCCTTGCCCGCCCTTCTTTTCTCTATACTTCTTTCCTTCTGGTGTGCAGAACTGAGGTAGAGGAGGACCCAACGGCCATTTCTGGCCAACCCACGAGCGCTACTGCAGTGCCGGGTTCTCGGGTGGCACCAACAGCGTCGGTTCCTCCTTCCAGAAAATAAAAATAAATCTCCCGAGGGGTGCTTGTCTCTGGCAGACACCCAACAGTGATGAATGGTGAAGATACACAGGAAAATCAAGAATTACAGTAGGTACATAATTGTCATATTTATACACACTATTAGTTTTATTTCACACAGATTCTATATTTATCTTTGCCTCTTTATTACAGAGGACAGCTGCTTGAAAATAGGATCTTTGACCTTCCAACTTTACCTGCTCCTGCTGCCTGTCGACACGTGAAGTCACAATTCTCTGTTTATGAAACCCAGCTGGTTGCCATGAAAAAGGATTAGGTCAGAAGCAGAAGATTGTGATATCAGCTGTGGACCAGTAGGGGGAGCTGAAGCCAAAGGGCAGGGATCCTACTTTCATACAAAGCGATTTGACAAGCTTGGCAATTGCTTCCTCTGAGTGAACTCTCACCCTTACGACAACATACCCAGTAGGTTTTCACAATTTTAATTTGCCCCCTATTCGGGAGGAAAGGTATATTTTTTCCCCAAGGGGCAGTCCAGCCAGTTCCTTCCCAGTGCTGGCCCTGCCCCTTTACTGGCATGCTCTGATGTAAACACAGGGAGACGTAAGCACACAATCCCATTTTAGTTAATGGGGACTTTTCAAAGCAGATTTCCTTTTGTTAATTAGCATTGGGAGTATAATTAAGGCCAGTGCTAGATTAGCAGTAGACTTGTTACTCAAGCGCTGGTCTTAATTATCCTCCCAGTGCTGATTAACATAAGGAAATCTTTATTAAAAAGTTGCCTACAGACTATAATAAGGCATGTGCTCTCATGCCTCCCAGTCTATACATCAGGGCGAATTATAGTGCAAGGGTGGGGCCAGCACTGAAAAAGAAAACGTTCGGCTGGATGGCTCCTTCAAGGGAAAAATACGATCTTCCCTTGTCAATCTTCACCATTTATTACTGCTTGGGTAGTGCCGGAGGCGCGCAACCGCTATGGGAGATTTTTTTTGGGTCAGCCCAGCGGTGCCACTCACCAGAGCTTGACGCCTCAAGGCCATGCGCCAGGGCGGTAGTTAGGTGCCGCAGACTCCTCCTCCATCTCAGTTCTGTTTCTCCCGCCGCTGAGGCTGCACCTGCTGCACAGTTAGGATTTTTCAGTACTAGGCCTAGTTGTCGTTTATCGGCGCCGTTCCAGACTCCTCCTTCCTGCTTTTTCTCGACGTCATCACCGGTAAGACCGTTCTTTTTCTTCTCTTTATTCGACGACACTGAGAGCTGTGCTTTATTTTTGCCTTAATTGTTTCGCATCATGTCAGGTTCGGGGGCCAAATGCAAGTTGAAGGTGGGCCGTGCCCGGCCGTGCTCCTGTGGCCGGCATTTTTCCGTCATGGACCGGCATGATGTTTGTCTCCGTTGCCTGGGACCCAACCATAATATGGATGCGTGCGACTCCTTTTTCTCGATGGACCATCGCGTCGGAGTCAGGGTCCCCGGTGGCCCAGCGCGCCTATTCCTCTGTCTCCACTGCTGTCCTTCCCTGAAGCCTCCCAGGCTGGGAGTGGTCTGGGGTCCCTGGAGGGGATGGCATGGAGGTGGTGGAGGGCTGTCCCTTCTGGGGGGGGTTGTGGCAGCTGCCGATCCCGGTGCTGCTGCACCCCCTCGGGGTGGGGGGGTCACTAGGGTCGAGGAGGAGGGCGTTCTTGGAGTCCGGGGGGGTCAAGAGACAGGGTTCAGGCACCTTGTTCTTCACCTGCCACCTCTCGGGGGGCGGGTAGGAGCTATAGCGCCAGACCCCGTCTTTCCCTCTCTAGCCCCAGGGACCCCTCTGGTGGCATTGCTGTGGGCTGCCCTTCGGGACCCATGCAGCCCCAGGTTCGTCACAGGGGAGGATCCCCTACTAGGCTCTTCCAGGCTTCGCATCCCCAGGGTTCTGTTCTGTGACCTGGTTTGTTGTCCAGGATACCGCCAGCTCGGGCCCCGTTCCCCGGATTTCAGAGCCTCAGCAGAGGACAGTTGCCTCGCCGTAGGTGCCCCTTTCCCATTCCTCTGCAGCCACCCCCCTCTCTCCCAGGCCATGTCGTCCTATAGGCCCATTATCCTGGGAGACGTTCAGAGGCTCTGCGCGCCTTCCCCTCATACGTTAGATGTATGCATGAGCGGGTGTTTCGCCTATCCCCACCGCCGCAGGAGTCCTCTGGACATTCGAGCGCTCCATCATCCTCTTCTCCCTCCTCCTTGGAGGGAGAGGAACCCACTGCTCATCTCTCCTCCGATGCTGATTTCACTGAATAATAGCGATTCCTTTCGAGGATGGTGAGGGATCTTCGCATCTCTTTTGTTAGGCGAGACAGTACCGAACAGGAGATTCGTGAATTCAGTGCCCAGCACTTGGTGATACTTTCCTGGCCTATTCCCTTCCAGGAGGCATCTGTCCATTCCTGGCAGTCGCCAGCCGCCTCTTCTCCAGCCCTGGCAGACTGCAGAAGAAGATATTGTGTCCCATTTGAGTCTCTAGGTACTCTCCCCAACCCGCCTTTTAGATTGGCATACCTAGAAACTCCCTCCGGGCGCCGCCGCCTGGTGCACAACCATCCACCGGACTCAGATTCCCTACAGTTTGACCGGTGAGGGCGAAGAGTGTTCTCTTCCTCTCGTGCGATGTTATGCATTGTATCACATCAGGCTCACCATGCTGCCTACAGTAGACATTTGTGGTCGATGCTTTCCCAAATCTTAACATCTATGCCTGATACGGCGCAAACCAGATAAGCTATTGCCCTCTCTGCTATAGGCCTGGAGCTAGCAAGACACCAAGCAAGGGCATCTTATGACGCCAATGAGGTGGCCTGCAGGGATAGCAATCTGTATTAGGCGGACGGCATGGCTTCGTCTATCAAGGTTGTCACCCCTGGCCCCGCGTGGGGTGATTCACTCCGCTTTCCCGGGGACCCGTCCCTTTTCCTCCAGAGCTAGGAGACTTCTGCAGGGGCTTCCTCCGTCTCCCCATCCTCGGGGGACACCTCCTAACTCTCCTCCCCCATAGGCTTCTCACTTGATTAGTCCAGGGTCTTCCCCTTCAAACACCATGAAGTCTTGCTATATTATAACATTAGCAGTCAGACACTGCAGCTGAACTGCCCCGGAGAGGAAGGAGTTAACTCCAGAGGATCTGGAGTTCTACAGCGCGAGGGCGCTGTGCCCAAAGCTCTATCTGGCAGTTTCAAATGAAACTGTCAGATTCTTTACTCCGCTTCACTGAACAGTCGCTCCGGAGATCAGCTCCTTCAGCTCGGTTCATTCTCGGTTCAAGCGAGTATTTTTCGGTTCATTTGAACCGGCAAAAGTCATTATTTTTACCACATTTCGGTTTTAAAGCTCTATCTGGTAACCGTAAGTACTAAATTTTAAGTCTGTGTGGAAAATTAATTATCGGTTCGGTTTGAACCGATCGGTTTGTTATTTCTACATTTTAAAAGTGTACAGTGGGTTTTAGAGTGCGGTTCCCGGTTCTTATCGGTTCTAAAAAAGACAGAATTATAACGGTTTTTTCAAATACCGTGACACGGTTAGGAACCGATAAGGGTGTCTTGCCTGGCACTGCCATCAAAGGGCAAGTTTGGTTAGGCTGGCATTATGTCTGAGAAACCCAAAAGAAAAACCGGCCCACTGGGTTTCAACACTGTGATGTCTGTGGGAGGCTTGCAAGGCTGACCCACACACCACTTGTGTTTATTGTCTGGGGCTGACCACCTCCTGTTAGACTGCCAGGTGTAAAATTTCCTGCAGCCACCCTGAAAAGAAATTGGGCCGGCCTAGGAACGAGAAGCTAAAAGTCCGCTGACCCGGATGGCCAGCCTGGTCCAGTACCCACTGGACCAGAGGGAGTGCCCTCTGACCAGGGCGAGACTTCCTCGGGCAAAAGGAAGGCTGGTTCAGAGGAACCAGTCCCGAGTAAAAAGACAAGGAAATCAGTAGGTTTGGGGTCCAAAATTGTGTCTCCAACTGCTGCAGAGATAGCTAAAGCCATTCAGATTGTCCAGTCACTGTCTCAGGGATCTGTAGAACCACCAACAGTTGGTAAAGGTTGGTTCTGCTCAGTCCCAGTGGTTCAGGATTTTGAAGTTGAGGATTTTTATGAACCACAGGAGGGGAGGAGGAATTTGATCAATATATGTGTGGCTGGGGGGTCTGGACGTCCCATTGAACCGACATTTCTCCAGACAGACCTTTAGAATCTCCTCCTATTCTGTCTGAGTCCCCTTCTTTCTTTATTTTTACAAAGGTTGCAGAAACCCTCCAGCTTCCTTTAGAGGAGGCTGTGGATGAGCAAGAGGAGCCTGATTATGTGGAAATGATGGATATTCCAGAGTCTAGGAGGTTGTCTATTCCTTTGCATAAGTCATTTAGGAAGCAAACAACAAAGATTTTAAAAATCCTCATTCTGTCCTCCTGTAGATAAAAAATGGACAGAAGGTATACTTTGTCAGGCTCGGATACAGACTTCCTTACTGAACAGTGTAGTCATGTAGGTGTGGTACAAGCTGCAGCCTGTGACAAGGCTAATATTCCTCTGGCCTCACATCCTCCTGATAAGGATTCCAGGAAGATTGATGCCATGGCGAAGAAACAGTATATGGCAGCTTCTTTGGGACTCAGGCAGGCAAATTATATGGCTTATGTGGCTAGATATCAGAAATCTAGGTGGGACACAGTACTGCAGTTAGCCAAGCAGGCCCATGGCCAGCTGGCTAGTGAGTTGGAACAGGTGGCTGCTGATGGCATTGAAGCCTCTAAAGTTCAATTTCATACTGCTGTTGATGTTAATGATGTTTCCTCTAGGGTCATGGCCACTTCTGCTGTAGCTTTCGTGGTTGGCATGGCTCAGATGCACTAATCTGTCCCAAGATACCCAGTCAAAGGCTATGGATTTTCCTGTAGTGGAAATTCTCTGTTTGGGGAGCAAACAGAAAACTATATGAAAAGATGGATGAATACAGAACTACCTACAAAAGTGCCCAGGCTAAGGAGAAGCATGCCATGCCACAAAGGCATGCTCCCAGAGGGTAAGGGCAGGCCTTTTTCCAGGCCTTTTACCAATTTCAAGCCTCCTCTGCTGTCTCAGCAGAGGGTTTCTTCAGAGGTAGTAGACGCAAGGCAGAGCCGTCCTCTCCTCAGCCTAAGGCTGTTGCTAAGCAGGCACCCTGATGGGGTGCCCAGGGCCGATTCTCCTGTACCAGTAGCAGGTTGGCCTATTTCAGCCGGAACTGGCTGTCCCTAACTACGGACAGATGGGTTCTGGAGGTAATAGGCCAGGGTCTGTTCTCAGCTTCAAACACTTTCCAAAGATGAGAGCCAGACATTTTCCACCTGCAAATCCTTCAGAAGCCCTTGCTTTGGAAGCAGAGGTTTCTTCTCTTCTGGACTGCAAAGCAGTGGAAGGGTTCCTCCTTGCCATCAGGGCAAGGGCTTTATTCAAGATACTTTCTTACCCCAAAAGACAGGAGAATGGAGGCCCATTCTAGATTTAAGGTACCTGAACAAGCATCTTTTGAAACCAAAGTTCAAAATGTTGACTCTGGCAATGATATTGCCTTCTCCTAAGGCCAGGGACTGGCTAGCTTCCTGGACCTCAAGGATGCCTATTTTCATGTTCTGATCAGGCCTTCTCACCGAAAGTACCTCAGGTTTGAACTGCCCTCAGGCCACTACCAGTTCAGGGCAATGCCTTCGGCCTGACCTCTGCGCCAAGGGTATTCACAAAATGTCTCACTGTAGTAGTGGCTCACTTAAGAAGGCAAGGGGTTGCTGTGTTTCCTACCTGGACGACTGGCTCATTGTGGGTCAGTCTCCAGGTCAGGTGAAACCCATTTGCAAGTCACCCAGCAGCTTCTCACTTCCTGGGATTCCTGCTAAACTTACCAAAGTCAGTTCTGGAACCGGTTCAGGTCCTAACTTTCATAGGCGCAGAATTGAACACAAGGTTAGCCAGGACTTTTCTTCCCTCGGAAAGGGTGGACAGACTGCGTCGCCCTGGCATCCTCCTTTACCCCTCTGGGTCTCTCGACCAGCAAGGCATTTTCTGCAACTCCTTGGGCACATGGCTGCTTCCACAGCTGTCGTGCAGGGAGCAAGATTCAGATGAGGGACATTCAGTTCCATTTGAGGGCCTATTGGTCTCAAAGGAAGGACCCCTTACCAAGCTGGTTCCAGTTACTCAAACTCTGATCCTAGCCCTCCACTGGTGGCAGGTCCAGAGCAATTTAAGACAGGGGTTCCTTCATTCCCATTTCTCACTCCTCACCCTCACCACGGATGCCTCCCTGTTAGGGTGGGGGCTCACCTAATGCGATCTTGCCACCCAGGGGTGTGGTCTCCTCAGGAATCTCTGCTCCACATCAATCTGTTGGAACTCAGAGCTGTCTTTTAGCTCTTGGTGTTTTCAGATTCTGTCCAGAACAAAGTGGTTCAAGTCAGGACAGACAATACCACCACAATGTGGTACATCAACAAGCAAGGGGCACTCGGTCTTCAGCCTTGTGCACGCAAGCAATGAAGTTGTGGTCTCTGGCCTACTCCCTGAACACCTCCCTGATAGCGGTTCACCTCCCAGGAAGGACAATGTCCTGCTGGACGCCTCAGCAGAATTTCTCAGGGCCATCACGAATGGGCTCTGAATCCACAAGTGCTGGGGTCCGTCTTTGCCAGATGGGGCACTCCTCAGATAGATCTTTTCGCAGCCCCAGACAACCATCAACTTCCTCTTTTCTGTTGCAGGCCTCCAGTACTGGGCTCAGTCCTCTGGACGCTTTTCTGTTGGACTGGAAAGGGAAGTTCCTGTATGCCTTCCTCCCTTTCCTCTTCTTTTCAGGGTACTAGTAAAATCAGATCTCAACCTTGCAGAGTGATTCTGATTGCCCCAGATTGGGCCAGACAGCCCTGGTACCCTCTGCTTCTGTCCTTGGCAGTCCACCCTGCCCTGAGCCTACCCAGAGTCCACGACTTACTGGCCTGTGCACAGGGGAGAGTGTGGTATCCGGACCTCAAATCCCTCCACCTCAAGGCTTGGCTCTTGAGGAGCTAGAATTTGCTGACTTACACCTTTCTCAAGGTGTCATGGATATTTTAAAGGCTTCTAGGAAGCCTTCCACTAGGGCCACTTATAATTCTAAGTGGAAGAGGTTTTCCATCTGGTGCTCTGAGAGGCAGATTACCCCAGAATCTGCTGATCTTCCCATTCTTCTGGAATATTTGGTCCATCTGAATTCCCTAGGCCTTAGACCAGCTACCCTGAAGGTTCATCTGGCAGCTGTCTCTGCTTTTGTGTCAGCAGGGAAGCCTGCCTCCCTTTCTTCTCACCCTGTGTTCTCCAAGTTTTTTAAAGGGTTACTTCATACTAACCCTCCTTTTCGGGAACCAGCTCCCGCCTGGGACCTGAATATTTGCATTGCTCAGTTAATGCAACCCCCCTTTGAGCCTCTGTCTTCAGCAGAGCTCAAGTATTTAACTTGGAAAACCGTTTTCCTAGTAGCTATCACCTCTGCCAGACGACAAGTGAGTTACAGGCCCTGTCAGTGGAAGAAGATTTTATCTCTTTCCACAGAGATAAGGTAGTCCTTAGGACTAATAGAAAGTTTTGCCTAAGGTGGTTTCTGATTTCCACCTGAATCAATCTCTCTCTCCCAGTATTTTTCACTGAGCATTCTTCCTCAGGTGAGAGGAGACTGCACAGCTTGGATGTCAAAAGAGCCTTAAGCTACTATTTAGAGCGCACCAGAGGTCATAGGTTCGAATCCTCCAACTGTTTCTTACCTGTGGCGAGGTTGGAAGGAAAACCTGCCACTAAGAGAACAATTGCAAGGTGGATTGTTTCTTGTATCCAATTCTGTTATCAGAAACTAGGTAGAGTACACCCCTCAGGATTGAGGGCCCACTCCACCAGGGGTACAGCTGCGTCTCTAGCGGCTGCTAGGGACATTCCCATTCTGGAGATTTGTCAAGCTGCTACCTGGAAGACAGTTCACACCTTTACCAAGCATTATTCCCTGGATGTCCAGTCCAGGAGAGATGCTCGGTTTGGCACAGCTGTGCTTCAGAGCCTATTTCCTAAGTAGGTTCTGACCCTCCTCCATGGAGGTACTGCTGTGTAATCTGCTAGTGTTATAATATAGCAAGACTTCATGGTGTTTGAAGAAAAAATTACTCACCTTAGTAATTGCTTTTCTTCTCATGGAGTCTTGTTATATTATAACCACCCTCCCTCCTGCCCTCTCAGAACCTCTACTTGGGTAGGTGGCGAATTGGCAAGCACTGTGTCATGCCATTGTAGTTATCCTTTACCCTCTTTCCTTTGGGTTAGGGATCTGGTTGCTTTCATTTAGGTTATTTATATTGCCCCTTCCTGACTTGAGTCTTGGGGGAAGGGGGTTCATAATGCTTGTCATGGTGGTAGAAACGAACCATAATACCATCAATTTTGTTATTATGGTTCTGGGTGTTTCTTTGTTGTTTATATTGTTGTTACTACTACTAGTAGGTAGCCATGGGCTAGTGTAGTTTTTCCACACAGACTTTCTGTTCTTTGATGTTAGCTTCGTAAAGATCTGACAGTTTCATTTGAAACTGCCAGATAGAGTTTTGGGCACAGCCTAGGCTGTAGAACTCCAGATCCTCTGGAGTTAACTCCTTCCTCTCCGGGGCAGTTCAGCTGCAGTGGCTGACTGCTAATGTTATAATATAGCAAGACTCCATGAGAAGAAAAGCAATTACTAAGGTGAGTAATTTTTTCTTCTGTTTCCTTGGGGGAGGGAGCTTGGTACTCACCCAAGCAGTAATGAATGGTGAAGATTGACAAGGGAAGATATAAAAATTATGTACCTACCGTAATTCTTGATCTTCTCTTGTATCTTCATTCACTAGTGATACCCACCCACCTTTCCCTCAGTGGCCTCCTACTGCGCCGTCTACCCCTCCCTCCTCATTCCTTTCCTTTCCTTTGGCCTTCATGCCAAAAAAAAAACCAAATAACTATCCTGGTTTCCATTCTTCTTGGACGGATCTTTTCTCCTCAAGGTAAAGGGGAACGAGTAGGACTTTTTCTCCTATCCTGAGGGAACTCTTTCTCACTGCCCCTAGGGGTGACCTCTGGGCTCCTTAGCCACGTTGTTCAGTTCACAGCTGAAGAGACCGTCCCTCTATGGCTCGGCCTCAAAATTAAGGTTCTCCCTGGCGAGCATTATTTAATTGTCAGCTTCTTCTGGTTGTGTGCTTCTGCACTTCTTAACCTTGAACTGCTGCCCTTGCCTGGCCTTCAGGGAGGCTGATTGAGTTCCCACTCTAGCCTTCATACAAAGCTGCTTTTTGTAGGGCCTAACCCCTACCCACACACTTAAGGAGGGACGGGGGGACATGATAGAAACTTTCAAGTACCTCAAGGGAATCAGCAAAGTCCAGGAGGGTAGCATCTTTCAGAAAAAGAGATGTGTAAGAACGAGGGGACACAATTTAAAGATAGAGGGGGGACGGCTCAGGGGTAATGTGAGGAAATTTTATTTCATGGAGAGAGTGGTAGATACATAGAACCGCCTTCCTGAGGAGGTTGTTGGGTCTAAAACAGTGGGGGAATTCAAACATGCATGGGACAGACATAAGGCAATTATAGTGGGGGGTTGCAGGAAGTAGGCTGTTGGTTAACTAGAATCTGCAGCTTATCCAGTAGGTAGGGTAATGGGCAGACCGGGTGGGCCAAGTGGTCCTTCTAGGGACATGGATATGTTGTTCATCCACACTGTCTGGCAGGTATCCTTGCCACTTTAAATCTTGCCGGAAGGTCTTCAAGCTGGCTCCTCCCACCCACCCGGGTGGTAAAACTCTCGGCTCCGCCCCATGACGCCAGATCTTCCTTACCGCTTGGAAGCTCAGGTTCCCTCCTTAACGCTCTGCGTATAACACTGGTTCCTAATTTTTGGTTTTCAGAATTTAAAAGTTTTTGCATTATAGACTTGGTCTTCTATCCCTCGCGGCTGCGATGGACAAATCGACTCGGTTTTGGAGATGCCCTTGCGGCAGAAGATGTCTCGACGGATCCGCACTCCACGGTGTTCACTGTTTAGGCCTTGAGCACGCACCCGCAGGCTTAGGCACCTGTACTCTTCCTTTTCAGCCCACGCCCCGAAGACCATGCTGCCCGTTTACAACTAGGAGCCCTGAAAAGCGTTTTCCTCCGGTGAAGTCAAAGAGGCCCGGTCGGCGGTTTCTCACGGCGGCTCCAGCGGATCCAGCTAGAGCAGATGATCGCCCTCGAAGAGGAGGCGGCGCGGGCCGCATCTTCCTCGACCGCGGCATTTATCCCGCTCTCCCTGGGTTCCTCTTATACAGCTTCCTTTAAGGAGCTTTGTCTGTCCCTCTCCACTAGAGGAGAGGGACCAACGTCTGCTGGACCTTCTTCTCGGTCCAAGAAGAAAGACAAGGGTAAGTCCCTCCGTCGACGCTCTTGGGAGCGGGAAAGGTCCCTCTCCCCGAGTTGTCGGCCATCGACTTCGGTCGATCGTTCGGCTTCGGCCACTGGTCTCACGGTGTCCCCGTCAGGTCAGTTGACCGAGACTCCCGTCGACGCAGTCGAGATCTTTCTCGACCCGTTGGACGGGTTGTCGACCGGCGAAGCCGAAAATCCTCTCTCACCGGTTCCCCCGGTGGGAGTTGAGGATCCCGTGGGCTTGCCAGTGCCTCCGTCTCGGGAGCCCCTGGTGAACCTCGAGCCAAGGGGGAGCGGTTCCACCGTCCCTCCCCGCACTGTCCTCAGAAAGTCCGGAGGGTCTCGGACTTCTATGTGTCCAGCCGATCGCCGTCATAGGCGGTCTCGGTCTCGCGCCGTCCTCCTCATCCTTCTTGTGCGGTGTAGCCTACGTAAGTTACGCCGATGATACGAGATCTTCGTGGCAACAGCTCCTTCTGACCGGGAACAAGCCGACGCCGTCACCTTCCCTGGCCATTAAGTGGCTGTCACCGGAGCAGCTGAAACAACCCCTCGTCTTACCCGAGGAGCCTGTTCCCAGGCCGGTTGTTCGGCCAAAACTAGCTGCTCCACCGATTCCGGTGGAACCTCCGCTTCCACAGCCGCTGTTTGGGGCTCTGACCAAGAACTCTCGGTTGGCTCAGGGTCTGCCCCATAGGCTGTCTATCACCCTCACTCCCGATCGCCCTCGGCAGGTGGAGGGTGGCTCAGGCCCGAGGCAGCTTTTTGCGGACTCTTCTGAGTCCGACGACGATTTCTCCCTTTTCTCCAGGCGAGTGGACTTGGAGTCCTCTGGAGGTCAGTCGCTGGACGACAGCCCTTCGTCCTTCCTGGGTTTGCTTAGGCTCATCTCGGAGTCCACAGGATGCAGCTCGAGCCCGTATCCAAGCGGGCCAAGTATCCCCTCACGGAGATATTGGACCGAGGGGATTCCCCTACGGAGGCCTTTGCTGTGGCCGAGGCCATTGTGGGCCCGGCCTTGGAGCTCTGGCAGCAGCGCCCTGCTTCCTGCCCTGCGCCTTCGGCCAGGATGGCCAGGAAGTATGCGGTCCCTACCGGTTCCCTGTCCGGTTTCTTGGAACATCCCTCAGCCGAGGGGTTAGTTACCGACAGCGTTTTCCGGCGTGCCGGAAACGCTAGGGATGTGGACAAACCTCCCGACAAGGAGTCCAAGAAATTGGACTATGCCGGGTGAAAAGTCTATGCTGCGTCCTCCCTTGGCCTTCGTCAGGCCAGCTCGGCCGTGCTTATGGCACATTTCTCCCATGCCCTGTTGGGCTCCCTGGACGAGGTAGTCCCTCATCTCCCAGCTGACCTGCAGACCACGGTTAGGCAAGTGCGGGACCAGGGCTGGGCAGTGGCCAAGCAGCAACTTCAGACTGCTCTGGACATTGGAGACTCATGCGCCAGGTCAGTCGCGGCCGCAGTGGCTATGCACCGTCGGGCATGGCTGAGGATATCCACCTTCACAGCGGATACCCAGCACAAATTGGCAGATGTCCCCTTCCTGGGGACCGACCTCTTCGGCCCTGGCCACCTCCAGAGGATCGAAAAAGTCCAATGCCACTTTGGACTCGGTCTCATCCGCTCAGAGGGACACGGGCCGCAGACTGCAACCCAAGTCCTTTCGTCCGTCTGCGCCCGCGGCACGTCCGGCCCAGCAGCATCAGGGCCAGCAGGCTCGCGCTTGGCATCCCAAACCCAAGCCCTCGGCTTCCTCCTCCAGGAAGCAGGGAGGTAAAGGCCCTGGAGGTCCCTCGGCCGGTTCTTCCTACAAGCCTGCCCAGTGACGGGTTGAGGGGTGTCGCCCCCAACCCCGTCGCCTCACCCCAGGTGCCCCCCGTGGGAGGGCGGCTCCGCCACTTTCTTTCCGCCTGGTCCGTTATCACCACAGACCGGTGGGTGTTGGAGGTGGTGGGAAAGGGCCTGCCTCTGGAGTTCGAGCAGGCCCCACCCTTCAGAGCTGTCGCACCTCGTGGGGCCTCGGGGTCCGAGCTCGCTGTCAGCTCGCCGAGCCGACATTGCTCTCCTCCTCGAGAAGGAGGTGATAAGAGAGGTGGTGGACCCTCCTCAAACCCGGGGTTTGTGTCCAGGTACTTCCTGGTTCCGAAACGGACGGGGGGCTGGCACCCCATTCTCAACCTACACGACCTAAACAAGTTCCAAAGGTCTCGAACCTTCAGGATGGTCACTCTGGCTCAGATAATACCATCCTTGGAACACGGCGTGTGGTTCTGCTCTCTGGACCTACAGGACGCGTTCTTTCACGTCCCTATCCGTCCGTCACATCAGAGGTTCCTTCGCTTTCAAGCGGAGGGATCCCTTTTCGAGTTCCAAGCCTTGCCCTTCGGCTTATCTTCAGCTCCCAGGGTCTTCACCAAATGCATGGCAGTGGTGACAGCATTCCTGCGGCACCGAGGGGTCCAGGTTTACCCTTACCTGGACGATTGGCTGATAGCAGCCCTCTCCAGACAGGAGGTGGAGCGGACCAGAGATCTGGCCCTCCAGGTTTGCTTTCAGGTCGGCCTCCTCATCAACGAGGCCAAATCGGAACTCGAGCTGAAGCAGGTGATTCTTTTCACCGGGGCAGAGCTCGACTCTCTTCGAGCCAGAGCACGGCTCCCGGCTGACAGGGCCGAGGTTCTTTCCTCCTTTGCCCAATCATTTCTGGTTGGGCAATTGCGCCCTGCCCGGGACTTCCTGCGCCTCCTGGGTCTTATGGCGGCCTGTACCAGCATGGTCCGTTGGGCCGCTGGAACATGCGCCCCTTCAGTGGGGCTGGCCAGCCAGTGGTCCCAACGCTAGATCCATTGGACCAGCTAGTGACTGTGACCCAGGGATGTGGAACGCCTCCAGTGGTGGACCGTTCCAGTTCATCTGCAGGAGGGCATCCCGCTTGTCCGCCCCGCTGACGGGTCTCTATCGACCGATGCCTCTCTGATGGGTTGGGGTGCCCATCTGGGGAACACGGCGCCACGGCCTCTGGTCCCCGCGGGAGTCCCGATGCCACATCAGCCTGCTGGAGCTCCGAGTGGTCTGCCTGGCTCTCACCGCCTTTATCCGTTCTTGGGGTCAAGTGGTCCGGTCCAGATGGACAATACCACGACCATGTACTATCTAAACCGCCAGGCGGGGCGCGCCCATGCTTCTATGCAAGGAAGCTCTCCGCATCTGGTCACTGTGGCGCAGCCTGGAGGCGGATCTCCTAGCCATTCATGTGGCAGGAGCCTCCAACACCCTGGCCGATGCCCTAAGCCGGATAGGGGCTCGTCCCACGAGTGGTCTCTCCTGCCGAGGTAGTACAAGATCTATTCTCCCATTGGGGCACACCTCAGGTGGACCTGTTTGCCTCCAGGAGAATGCGGCTGAGGCTGTTCCATGCCCGCCCCCCTCAGCAGGGATCGCTGCAGGGGGATGCCTTCTCGAGGCCGTGGACCCCGGGCCTCTTCTACGCCTTTCCCTGTTCCCCTTGATGCACAAGGTGCTTCTCAAAGCAAGGAGGGACAAGGCGCAGGTGATTCTGATAGCCCCAGACTGGCCCCGCCAGTACTGGTACCCAGATCTCCTCGGCCTCAGCTCCAGGCTCCCGAGGCAGCTTCCAGCTCGCCCGGACCTGCTCTCAGTCAATCAGGGGAAGGTATTCCATCCGGACCTTCAATCCCTGCACCTGACGGCCTGGTTCCTGAGCGCTAGAGTTCCAGGCCTTGGGTCTTTCCGACGAGGTCCTCAACGTAGTTGAGGCGTCCCGTAAGGAGTCGACCAGAAAATGCTACGCCTTCAAATGGAAGAGATTTTCCATTTGGTGCCAGGGCAAGCGCCTGGACCCTTCCTCCTGTTCCTTGGCGAGCATATTGGACTACCTTTGGTCCCTTTCTCAGCAGGGCTTGGGTCGGCGAGCCTTAAGGTGCACCTGGCAGCCATCTCTGCTTACCGGTAGCGGGCAGGGAAGCAGCAGTCGATAACACAGGAGAAGGTGGTCTGGTGCTTTTCAAAGGCCTTGATCACATTTCCCCTCCGGTCGCGAGAACCTCCACCTCCGTGGGATCTACTGCTGGTACTGGCAAAGCTCATGGGCAAGCCATTCGAACCAATGCACAGGTGTGAACTCTCTCACCTGTCGTGGAAGACCGCCTTCTTGGTGGCTATCACGTCAGCCAGAAGGATGGGAGAGCTCCAGGCGCTCTGCATCGAGTCTCCTTACCTGGTCTTCCACAGGGACAAGGTTGTCCTGTGCCCCCACCCGAAATTCCTTCCGAAGGTGGTGTCGGAGTTTCACCTTAACCAGGTGTTGACTCTGCCGGTGTTCTACCCCAATCACACCTCAGAGGCAGAATATAGGCTCCATACTCTGGACCCTAGAAGGGCGCTCGCTTACTATAAGGAGCGCACGGCTGAAATTCGGGGAGAGGTTCGCCAGCTGTTTGTCACCCACGCTGAAGTCAGCACCTGGCAGACCTGCAGCCAAGCCGGACGATAAGCAGGTGGGTCACCTCCTGCATAGATCTCTGCTATAAGTTGGCGGGCATGGAGCCTCCCAGAGGGATAAGAGCTCATTCTACCTGCCATACTGCTGCATCAGTGGCTGCTTCCAGGGACGTCCCTATCCAGGAAATCTGCAGGGCTACTACCTGGAAGTCAGCACACACCTTCATCACCCATTACCACATCGACCTTGAGTCACGCCGGGATGCTGGTTTTGGGGCCTCAGTTGTCCAGTCTCTGTTCCCTAAGTAGGGGGTGTGCGCCTTGCCTCCCTTCTCCCGGAGAACTGCTAGGAGTCTGCCAGACAGTGTGGATGAACAACATATCCATGTCTCTAGAAATACAGGTTACTCACCTGTAACAGGAGTTCTAGGAATGGTATATGTTGTTCATCCACCACGACCCCGACCTCCCAAGCCGACGCTGCAACCCTGAGCTTCAGCGGGCCAGATCTGGCGTCATGGGGTGGAGCCGAGAGTTTTACCACCCGAGTGGGTGGGAGGAGCCAGCTTGAAGACCTTCCGGCAAGATTTAAAGCGGCAAGGATACCTGCCAGACAGTGTGGATGAACAACATATACCATTCCTAGAACTCCTGTTACAGGTGAGTAACCTGTATTTATCTGCCGTCAAAGTCTATGTTTCTATGTTTCAGTGTTAGTGCTTAACAAGGTGCTAAGAGGCTTACCCCACTCATAGTTGGGCGCTTTCCTTCTGGGACAGATTTCTGTCCGGACAGTCTGTAAGCTCTCAGCTAGAGTGTAGGGGGGTGGGATGATGAGAGGATAGATAATCTGCCCTTTGTGTCCAATCTATACAAGCGGTTCAGTTGAACCTTTTCTCAGTCCTATTAGGAGGGATTCTTGCTCCCCTTGGTTTTGGTTCCGAGCTTATAACCCTCTCAACCAATATATCTATGGGCAGTGTTCTCCCCTCTCAGCATCCCCTCTTTCTTCTTCTTCTTCTTCCTTTTCTCTTTATCATTATCTGTTCCTCCCTTAGAGCCGCCCCAGATGGGAGGCCCTGCAGTCCCTAAGGGTAGGTATTCTCCCTCTTCTGTCTGTCCTCTACCGGCTTATTCCTTCTTCAGTTTATGTCCTTTCCTTTTTCTGTCCCTTGGCTCTCTGGCCTCACTCTTCCCTTTTTTTTCCTTTACTCTCTATTTCGCCTCTTCGGCTACCAGAACTGAGATGGAGGAGGAGTCCGCGGCACCTAATGGCCGCCCCTCGCACATGACGCAGTGCGTCGCTCTCGTGGGCCGCGCCATTGGAGCCGACTCCAAAAAAAAAAAATCTCCCGTAGCGGGATGCGCGCCTCTGGCACTACCCAAGCAGTAATGAATGGTGAAGATACAAGAGAAGATCAAGAATTACGGTAGGTACGTAATTTTCATATCCCTTCACTGCAGAACAGCGGGCAAATTAGAATAATGAAAACCTACTAGCAAACTGCAAGAACACTGTGCACACCAGAAAGGTGCTAGTCTTGGTCAGAAAAACTGAACTTGAAGCAAAAGTAACAAAGGGCACATACATCATGCAGGATAAGTCAGCAGACTTTTTATTTGAACAAACTCTCCTCCAGATGCCAAGTCCCCTTATGTAGTAGTAGTGCCATAAGGCTTCATCAGGGGGTGGTGCTGTGGTTAACAAATTCATGAATACTGTGTTCATACAACAATGATTCAAATGTGCCAGTCATATGTAACCAATGAGAAACTCTTAACGTATTCAGGGCCAGCAGGCAGATCTTATGAGTACATGTGAGGTCTGCACATAGCATGTTAGCATTAATATTTATATTTCATATATATTAATCAATATTTTATGCCTGTACACATGGCGTTGGTAAAGCTATGTGTTTGTACTTCTATGTTGAGATATATGGAGTTATAACCTTTACCAGCAGGGATGTAGTTACATACCAGGGTTTCACAAGCCTCCCCCAACCATACACACACCCCTCCTCTTTCTCTGCCATCCCTTATTCTTCCATTTCTCCATCCCCACCCCCATGACCTTAACCTGATCAGGTACAGTGTGGTGTATAAAGAAAGTACAGCAACTGAAGTGGCTTTAGTGCACAAAACTAACTGAGATGGGGCCTGTGTTGATAAATGTTGCTCAGGTTTTTAGTCCGTCTGTGAATACATTTTTTGGTGTTATTTTCTCCATGGAGCTCCGGCTACGACCCCAGCGCTCGATACGTTCCCCGGTGCCATCCCGGACATAGGGCCTCCCTTCAGCACCCCACGACTTACCCCTTCGCGGCAGGGTGGTGAGGAGCGACTCGACCCACCACAACGGATCCATGCCAGGAGGCGTCCTCCAGGAGTGGCACGGGGAGCGACGTCACGCGGCCGGACATCCATTTTTTCTGTTTTCCTCCCGGCGGGCCGTGGCATGCAAATACACCAGCGACTGAGTGCGCGCGCGCTCCCGTCTGGCGCACTAGTCAGCGTCTGCCCGTCCGCCCTCCCCTGTCTTGGTAGCTCACGTGCTGTCGATCCCCAGCCTCCGCTGGAATCAGACCACGCACCGACGGCCAAATCCCCCACCCTGGAGATGGAGCAGTCCTCCGGACGCTCAATCCATCTCCGCCCCGCCAACCCCCGGCCACCCGTGCCCGTTCCTGAACACTGGTCGCCGGCGTGACGCGAGGTGTGGCGTCCAGCGCCTCAACCCTCAGCGCCACCGGGCCGGCGTCTGTGAATAATTTAATTTTTAAAATTGGGAGTTTTTTTAATGAACGTTTCATTGATTTTGCAATTAATAAGACAACATTACATACATTAGGGAAAGACAAACTTGCATAACATACAGGGAAACAATGAGTTAATTCTACCTAGCAGCATTCCAATCATACAAATGAAAGTGCAGTTCCATTATAGTACATTTCATCCCAACCCACTTTTAGGTTGTGCTTGCTGTCTACTATGAGTGTAGCAGGGTCCACATTTCTGGGCTGGAAACATAGCCTCCTTCCTACACTAGTCCATCTTTTGATACCATGGCTTGAGTTGGGGGTAAGGAGTCTAAGACTGCGCCAGCTTCTGAGGAATTGTTCTTCTATCCCCTTTAATAGATATTTTAAGCGCTCCAGTGTTAGCGCCTGGATTGCCAATGTTTTCCATTGTGTGAAGGTGGGCGTCACATATGAGACTCGAGTGTTTTGGATACATTGCAGAGCTATAGCAAGAAGTACCCTCACCCATCTCGGATATGGGTCTCACCTCTCTTTGTCCATATCCTCCATCCCCAGAAGCATAGAGGTGGTGTACATGGAATTGCCTGACCCTACATTGCAGTCAGGTCCTAGGAGATCGCTTGTCAGAATGGTCTCTGTGCTGTACATTCCCAAAAGTAGTACATATATGTGCCAACTGTAACTTTGCATCAGCCACACAGTGGAAGACTGTAGGGTTGAACTTCTAAACTCCGACAGGTGGGCAGTAGAGCCGGTGAATTAATTTGTCCTGAGAGTCTTTGTACTTGTTGCATAGCAACAGCCCCATGTGCAGCTTCTGTGTGGTTCACCAATTCTCTGCAGTGATCGGTACGCCCAAGTCCCACTCCCAGTGAGCCTTTACTTTACTGGACAAGTCTGGCAGGTACTGTCTGTCATGTTTTGTCTGCCTCGCAATTCCCCCTTTGGTTTCCATTCTAGCTCAGTAAGTGGCTTGTTCCATCTGTGCCAATGGGGATGTCTCTTCTGGTTCCCGTCCTAGCCCTCTGCTATATGCTCGCACTTGCAAGTACTAGTAATGATGGGAGTTCTGTATTTCCAAGCTCACCTGCAAGTCTGCAAAGGTTCGCATTCCAGCATTCATGTACAGGGCTCCAGTGCATCAAATTCCCTTTTCCTCCCAGACTTTGAACTTGTCATCTTCCAACCCTGGCAGGAATCCCCGATTGCCCACCATAGACACCAGTAAGTTGTTATCCTCTCCCGCACCCTGCCTCCTTTTAGCTTCCTTCCATACCTCCAGAGCATAACTCACCAGGGGGTTAGGGTGCCTAAGATAGTCATACCGTCCTGGTGCCAGATAGGCTGAGAGCCTCCCGATGCATCCCTCGTCCTTCAGGTCTACTCAACGAGCTGCTTCCTCCTTGTTTACCCAGTCTTGGACATAGCATTGTTTTACGGACACAGAGTAGCCTCATAAATCGGGGAAGGCAAGCCCCCCCCTCCCCCCCACTCTGTTGTACTCTTCGGTCTCTGGAGGCTTATCCTTGGGCACTTACCTGATGAAATTGGCAAATCCCCACTCCAGCTTTTTAATATCTGTTTTGGGGGGTGCCATTAGTAACATCTGCATGACATATAATAGTCTGTGGAGTGTATTCATTTTCAGCAAATTTATGTGACCTAGCCATGATATCGGCAATTCTCTCCACCGCTCTAATTCGGGCTTGTACTTAGGATGGTATAAACTACCCAAGGCTCTACCCACCTTGATCTCCGGGTAAGTTAGGGACCTCCCAGCTGTTTTGAGACCCCAGTCCTCCCCCGTTTCCTCTCCCCTAAGCTTCCCCATACACATCATCTCCGACTTGCATAGATTAAGCTTGAAGCTGGAGAAGAAGGCACATTTTGCAATGATTCATAAAAAAGCAGGCATGGGATTTCTGGTGTGTCCCTGATTTTGATAGCCAGTGGTTCAAATGGTGTGCAGAGAGCAAGGGAGGAGAGGGGGCAACCGTGTCCCGTGCCATGGTGCAAATTAAACTCTTTGGACAGACTCGCATTGGCCAAGATCCTTGCCCTGGGCCCTGATATAGCATCTGCACCACCTGTATCCACTCCTTCAGCAGACTATACTCCCCAGGACCTCAAACAGGTACTCCCACTCAGTTCTGTCAAAAGCTTTCTCAGCATCCACGGACAGCAGCTGGGAGTTTTAACATGAGTACAGTTATTACATGTGTTTAGGTGAAGTGAGCACATTTATTTATTTATTTATGCAGGCACAACACATTAAAAGTTTCTCGTGGGTTACATATGATCGGTGCATTGGAATCACTGTTGTATGAATATTCATGAATTAGCATTTTTGAACTGCACGAGTCTTAGCTATAGCACTGACCCCGATGAAGCCTTCTGCGCAACGTAGGGGTACTTGGCATCTGGAGGAGAGGCTGTTCAAATAAAAAGGTTGATGACTTATACTGCATGGTGTGTGCCTCCTTTGTTATTTTTTTTATGAAAACTTACTGGGAAGATTTTCCCAAGGGTGAGCTTCCCCTCAGAGGAAGTCGATGCTAAAAGGAAAAACCTGTTAAATCGCTTTAATCCTAGAGAACAGACGAAAGGTTTAAAAAAAAAAAAAAAGGAACTATAGGAAACGCAGCTGGAATTGTGTATAACCAGCCCAGTGGCATGGAGTACTGAGTTGCTGAGTGCCTCACCTCCTGCTATGCCAGTGACCTGAGTTTGGGAATGGATGCAGGTCGCTCGGGGCCAGTAGGGGAAGGGGTGATGGAGCATTCCGAGGACAGCTGTGCTCCCTCGGGGAAGGAAAGTGAAAGGGCACCCCACTAGGCAGCTGCTACCTGGAGGCTCTAGGTGGTATCCCAGCACGATGTCAGGGAAGGTGTCTTACCCGCTTGATGCTGGGGGGCCTGTCTGTGGACACAGAGCTTACAAAACGTGTCATTGTATGTGCCTTGGGCCCAGAGTAGAAAACCTGGAGGAAACGTGGCAGGATGAAGGCCTGGTCCCCCTCAGGCCCCACACTGCTGAATGGGGTCCCCAAGCAGAGGATGGATGGCAAGGATGGGTAAGCCGCAGAGAAGCCAGGTGATGGGGTGGGGGCACCGGACTGGAATGGGACTGGTCGGGCAGCTACAGGTGATAAAGTACCTACTGAGTAAGTTGAAGAATTGTGTACAACTTCAACAGTGTTCCCAGAGGTAGCTCAGATTGTTTGAATATTGTTTGTGCCTTGTTATTTTAAGTTTTATCTGCCTCCCCCTTCCAGATACGACCCTATGTGAATGGAGCCCTCTACAGCATTCTTGCTATCCCATCGATACGAGAGGAAGCTAGAGCAATGGTGAGAAATTCTTCTTTTTATGGGTTACATTTGCATAGCTGATATTTAGGTATGTATATCTCTGGCTACGGTGCTTGTAGAAATTGGGGTGCATTATTCCCTGTCTAGTTTGCAAGATTTAGTGTATCTTCCCTTGTCAATCTTCACCATTCATTACTTCCTGGGTGTAAGCCGGGGGCGCGCACCCGCCACGGGAGCTTTTTTAAAAGTCTAAGCTAGCGGCACTGCCGGCGAGTGGCGTCATCGTCATCGCGAAGGCGGCCGTTAGTAGCGACCGACTCCTCCTCCAACTCAGTTCTGTTTCTCCCGCCGTCGAGGCAGCACCTGTCCACGCGTAGCGCTGGTAGTTGTAGTAGTTTCCGACTCCGTTTTTCCTGACACTCGATGCCGATACGGTAAGACTGTTCTTTTTCTTTCTTTCGGCGCGGGTGTTTTCCTACTGTGTTTTAATCTCGTTGGTTTCGCGTTATGTCCGGTTCTGGAGCTAAGCGTTCACGAAGACGGGCGCGCCTTATGCGCTGGGTGCCCTGTGGCCGGCATTTCTCCGCCTCGGACCGGCATGACGTTTGCCTCGTTGCCTGGGACCCAACCATGATATGGATTACGTCGGCGCCTGTTTCTTGATGGACCGTCGCGTCCTCGAAATCCAGCGTTCAAGCTCGGCAGAGGCCCTGCCGACTTCGGGACGGCTTTCGCCCACGGGAATCTCGGGCGAGATCTCTAGGCCTTCCTCCGGGTCCCCTCCCGGGCCTATACGGTCCGAGGAGGAGGGGGTCTCCCCATCCTATCTTGCCGAGGAGGAGGCCCCTTCCGCGGTGTTGGGGGAGCGTGAGCCCTCCCGGGCACAGCGCTGACACCGCCCGGCTGTCACCTCTTCAGGTGCAGGCTCCCCGTGTCAAGGCCCTTGGCTTTTGGGCCCGGCTCGGGTGGACCCTTGACGCCGCCTTGCGCGCGTTGGGATCCTGCACCGCTCGCGTGCCGTGATCAAGCGGCGCTGTTTCAGATCCTGGCGCCTGCCGCGGCGCCGTGATTGGGCGGCGCTGTTGGCGGCGCTGCTTTTGATCCCGGCGCCGTCATGCCGGTGATTGAGCGCGCTGTTGGCGGTGCCGCTTTTGGCCTCGGTGCCGCTCAAGGTGCCGGTGGATATGGCGCGCCGCCCGCCTCCCGACGCCGCCGGGCGGGCGCTGGTCTTCCTTCCCCCGGCGGTGCCGGGCCTGCCGGAGCCGCTGGGGTGTGGGGTTAGGCCTTCCTGCTGCCAGCGTGGGGGGCGAAGGCGTCAGACTTGGTACCGGGTTGCTCGGCCCCTGGCCTCGGGACCCTGGGTGGCCAGCATCGAGGTCGTAGCTGGTCTCTGGCCTCCTCGGAGGACGGGACTCAGATGTGGACCCATCCTGGCACCCCATTCTTCGGGATCTGGGTCCTCGGTGGCTAGGGGTACCACGCGGCGCAGCTGGCCCTCCCTCTGTCCCCTTACCGCGTCTCCTGAGGGTTTCTCGCTGGGGTGGCCGAGTCCCGGGGGTAGACGGGGTGACTGAGGGGAGGCCCTCTCTGGAGGCCCCGTGACAGCTACCCCTGGGGGTGCTGCTGCCTCCTCTAGGGACAGGGGACGCAGTCGAGGAGGAGGGCCCTCGAACTGAGGGGTTGAGGGGCAGTGCCTGCTGCCCGGTCCTCTTTGGCCACCTCAGGGGGGGTGGCCAGGAGCCGTAGTGCAGAGCCCGTCCCTCCCCCCAGGGTTCTAGGGTGTCCTCCGGCGGCGTTTGTGCGGACTGCCCTTCTGGATCCATGCAGTCCCGGCGTTGTCACAGGGGAGTTTCTCCCCCAGGGCTCTTCCAGGCTCCGCTTCCCCAGAGCTCCGTTCTGCGGCCTGGTTTGATATCCGGGATCCCCTACTAGGGCTCCTTTCCCCGGATTCCAGAGCCCTCGCGAGAGCAGCTCCTCGAGGTGCCCCTCTCCCATCTCTCTGCTTCACCACCCCCGCTCCCGGGCCATGTCGGTCCTACGGGTCCGTTATCCTGGGAGCAGTTCAGAGGTTCTGCGGCGGCCTTCCCCTCATATGTTAGATACATGCATGAGTGGGTCTTTCGACTCTCCCCACCGCTGCAGGAATCCTCTGGGCATTCCAGTTCCCCATCATCCTCGTCTCCCTCCTCTGAGGGAGAGGAACCCCCTGCTCATCTGTCCTCCGATGCTGATTTCACAGAATATCAGCGTTTCCTCTCGAGGATGGTGAGGGATCTCCGGATTTCCTACATTCGAAGAGACAATACCGAACGGGAGATGCGTGAATTCCTTGGTGAATTCAGTGCCCAGCATCTGGTGGTACCTTCCTGGCCTATCCCCTTCCAGGAGGCGTCTATCCGGTCCTGGCAGTTCCTGCCGCTTCTTCCCCAGCCCCGGCGGACTGCCAGCGTAGGTATTGTGCCCCCTCTGAGTCTCTAGGTTCCCTTCCCAACCCGTCCTCAGGTTTGGTATACCTGGATACTCCTTCTGGCGCCGATGCCTGGCCGCACCGCACACCAATTGATTCGGACTCTCTCCAGTTCGATCGTTAGCGAAGAGTGTCTCTTCTTCTCGTAAGAGTGCATGTATTGCATCACATCAGGCTCACCACGCTGCCTACAACCGCATCTGTGGTCGATGATGTCCCAGCTGCTGGCATCTATGCCTGACACGGAGCAAACCAGACAAGCCGCTGCCTCTCCGCGTAGGCCTGGAGCTGGCAAGACACTGCTACATGCCTTATGACGCCAATGAGGTGGCTTCCAGGCTTGCGGGACAGCGATCTGCATCAGGCGGATGGCATGGCTTCGTTTTTCCAGGTTGTCACCCTGGCCCGGCGTAGGGTGATTCGCCGCCCTCCAGGGGACCCGTCTTTTCTCTTCCAGAGCTAGAGACTTTTACAGGGGCTCCTCCGCCTCCTCGCCCTCGGGAGGCACCTCTAGCTCTTCTCCCACTTAGGCTTTCTGAATAAGCCAGGGTCTTCCCTTCTGTTTCTCACCAGCAGAAGGCTGGGGGTCTTGTTCCTCAGGGTATGGCCTCTTCCCTCCAGGGAAGAGGAGCTTGGTATCACCAGGAGTAATGAATGGTGAAGATTGACAAGGAAGATAGGAAAATTACATACCTGCCGTAATTCTTGATCTTCTCTTGTATCTTCACCATTCATTACTTACACCCGCCCACCATCCCCTCAGTGGCCTCTTCCTGTGGCTTCTCCACCTCCCGTCTCCTTCCTCTCTCTGCATATAAAACAAAAACAAAACTTTTTTCTTAAAATATAGGGAAAATTGCTTAATTTTTCCAACAAAAAAAAAAAAATCTTCTTTGGGGGGTTCTAATTTTCCAGAAAAATTACTTACTCTAAGATTCATGGGCCATCTCGTGGATTGCATTGGCGATCAGACTGCACAACTATCTCTTGCCATTCTTCTGGCAAGATACCTCTGGGGTTTTTTGGCCTGGCTCAGGCTATTCAGTTTTGATCCTGCAATTCAAACACCATGAAGTCTTGCTATATTATAACAATAGCAGTCAACCACTGCAGCTGAACTGCCCCGGAGAGGAAGGAGTTAACTCCAGAGGATCTGGAGTTCTACAGCGCGAGGGCGCTGTGCCCAAAGCTCTATCTGGCAGTTTCAAATGAAACTGTCAGATTCTTTACTCCGCTTCACTGAACAGTCGCTCCAGAGATCAGCTCCTTCAGCTCGGTTCATTCTCGGTTCAAGCGAGTATTTTTCGGTTCATTTGAACCGGCAAAAGTCATTATTTTTACCGCATTTCGGTTTTAAAGCTCTATCTGGTAACCGTAAGTACTAAAATTTAAGTCTGTGTGGAAATTTAATTATCGGTTCGGTTTTGAACCGATCGGTTGGTTTTTCTGCATTTTAAAAGTGTACAGTTGGGTTTTAGAGTGCGGTTCCCGGTTCTTATCGGTTCTAAAAAAAACGGAATTATAACGGTTTTTTCAAATACCCGTGACACGGTTAGGAACCGATAAGGGTGTCTTGCCTGGCACTGCCATCAAAAGGGCAAGTTTTGGTTAGGCTGGCATTATGTCTGAGAAACCCAAAAGAAAAACCGGGCCCACTGGGTTTCAACACTGTGATGTCTGTGGGGACGCCTTTGCCAAGGCTGACCCACACACCACTTGTGTTTATTGTCTGGGGGCTGACCACCTCCTGTCAGACTGCCAGGTGTGTAAAATTTCCTGCAGCCACCCTGGAGAAGAGATTGGGCGGCTCAGGGACGAGAGGCCAATAAGTCCGCTGACCGGATGGCTAGCCGGTCCAGTACCCACTGGACCAGAGGAGTGCCCTCTGACCAGGCGAGACTTCCTCGGCAAAGGAAGGCTGGTTCAGAGGAACCAGTCCCAAGTAAAAGACAAGGAAATCAGTAGGTCTGGAGTCAAAATTGTGTCTCCAGCTGCTGCAGAGATAGCTAAAGCCATTCAGATTGTCCAGACACTGTCTCAGGGATCTGTAGAACCACCAACAGCTGGTAAAAGGTTGGTTCGTTCAGTCCCAGTGGTTCAGGATTTTGAAGTTGAGGATTTTTATGAACCACAGGAGGGGGAGGAGGAATTTGATCAATATATGTGTGGCTGGGGGGGTCTGGACGTGCCCATTGAACCGGACATTTCTCCAGACAGACCTTTAGAATCTCCTCCTATTCTGTCTGAGTCCCTTCTTTCTTTATTTTTACAAAAGGTTGCAGAAACCCTCCAGCTTCCTTTAGAGGAGGCTGTGGATGAACAAGAGGAGCCTGATTATGTGGAAATGATGGATATTCCAGAGTCTAGGAGGTTGTCTATTCCTTTGCATAAGTCATTTAGGAAGCAAACAACAAAGATTTTAAAATCCTCATTCTGTCCCTCCTGTAGATAAAAAATGGACAGAAGGTATACTTTGTCAGGCTCGGATACGGACTTCCTTACTGAGCAGTGTAGTCATGTAGGTGTGGTACAAGCTGCAGCCTGTGACAAGGCTAATATTCTCTGGCCTCACATCCTCCTGATAAGGATTCCAGGAAGATTGATGCCATGGCTAAGAAACAGTATATGGCAGCTTCTTTGGGACTCAGGCAGGCAAATTATATGGCTTATGTGGCTAGATATCAGAAATCTAGGTGGGACACAGTATTGAGTTAGCCAAGCAGGCCCATGGCCAGCTGGCTAGTGAGTTGGAACAGGTGGCTGCTGATGGCATTGAAGCTTCTAAAGTTCAATTTCATACTGCTGTTGATGTTAATGATGTTTCTTCTAGGGTCATGGCCACTTCTGTAGCTTTCCGTGAGTTGGCATGGCTCAGATGCACTAATCTGTCCCAAGATACCCAGTCAAAGGCTATGGATTTTCCTGTAGTGGGAAATTCTCTGTTTGGGGAGCAAACAGAAAACTATATGAAAAAGATGGATGAATGCAGAACTACCTACAAAAGTGCCCAGGCTAAGGAGAAGCATGCCATGCCACAAAGGCATGCTCCCAGAGGTAGGGGCAGGCCCTTTTCCAGGCCTTTTTACCAATTTCACGCCTCCTCTGCTGTCTCGCAGAGGGTTTCTTCAGAGGCAGGGATGAGCGCAGGCACAAGTAGACCGTCCCCTCCCTCAGCCTAAGGCTGCTGCTAAGCAGGCACCCTGATGGGGTGCCCAGGGCCGATCTCCTGTACCAGGGTAGCAGGTTGGCCTATTTCAGCCGGAACTGGCTGTCCCTAACTACGGACAGATGGGTTCTGGAGGTAATAGGCCAGGGTCTGGTTCTCAGCTTCAAACACTTTCCAAAGATGAGAGCCAGGCATTTTCCACCTGCAAACTCTTCAGAAGCCCTTGCTTTGGAAGCAGAGGTTTCTTCTCTTCTAGACTGCAAAGCAGTGGAAAGGGTTCCTCCTTGCCATCAGGGCAAGGGGCTTTATTCAAGATACTTTCTTACCCCAAAAAAGACAGGAGAATGGCGGCCCATTCTAGATTTAAGATACTTGAACAAGCATCTGTTGAAACCAAAGTTCAAAGTGTTGACTCTGGCAATGATATTGCCTTCCCTAAGGCCAGGGGACTGGCTAGCTTCCCTGGACCTCAAGGATGCCTATTTTCATGTTCTGATCAGGCCTTCTCACCAAAAGTACCTCAGGTTCAGAACTGCCCTCAGGCCACTACCAGTTCAGGGCAATGCCCTTGCTTACCCTCTGTGCCAAGGGTATTCACAAAATGTCTCGCTGTAGTAGTGGCTCACTTAAGAAGGCAAGGGGTTGCTGTGTTTCCCTATCTGGACGACTGGCTCATTGTGGGTCAGTCTCCAGGTCAGGTGAAATCCCACTTGCAAGTCACCCAGCAGCTTCTCACTTCCTGGGATTCCTGCTAAACTTACCAAAGTCAGTTCTGGAACCAGTTCAGGTCCTAACTTTCATAGGCGCAGAATTGAACACAAGGTTAGCCAGGGCTTTCTTCCCTCGGAAAGGGTGGACAGACTCATCGCCCTGGCATCCTCCTTACCCCGCGGGTCTCTGACCAGCAAGGCATTTTCTGCAACTCCTCGGGCACATGGCTGCTTCCACAGCTGTCGTGCAGGGAGCAAGATTCAGATGAGGGACATTCAGTTCCATTTGAGGGTCTATTGGTCTCAAAGGAAGGACCCCCTTACCAAGTTGGTCCCAGTTACTCAAACTCTGATCCTAGCCCTCCACTGGTGGCAGGTCCAGAGCAATTTAAGACAGGGGGTTCCTTCATTCCCATTTCTCACCCCTCACCCTCACCACGGATGCCTCCCTGTTAGGGTGGGGGCTCCACTGGCGACCCTGCCACTCAGGGTGTGGTCTCCTCAGGAATCTCTGCTCCACATCAATCTTTTGGAACTCAGAGCTGTCTTTTAGCTCTTCGGTGTTTTCAGATTCTGTCCAGAACAAAGTGGTTCAAGTCAAGACAGACAATACCACCACAATGTGGTACATCAACAAGCGAGGGGCACTCGGTCTTCAGCCTTGTGCAACCAAGCAATGAAGTTGTGGTCTCTGGCTTACTCCCGAACACCTCCCTGATAGCGGTTCATCTCCCAGGGAAGGAGAATGTCCCATGGATGCCCTCAGCAGAATTTCTCAGGGCCATCACGAATGGGCTCTGAATCCACAAGTACTGGGGTCTGTCTTTGCCAGATGGGGCACTCCTCAGATAGATCTTTTGCAGCCCCAGACAACCACCAACTTCCTCTTTTCTGTTGCAGGCCTCCAGTTCTGGGCTCAGTCCCTCTGGACGCCTTTCTGTTGGACTGGAAAGGAAGTTCCTGTATGCCTTTTCCCCTTGCCTCTCCTTTTCAGGGTACTAGTAAAAATCAGATCTCAACCTTGCAGAGGATTCTGATTGCCCCAGATTGGGCCAGACAGCCCTGGTACCTCTGCTCCTGTCCTTGGCAGTCCACCCTGCCCTGAGCCTGCCCAGAGTCCACGACTTACTGGCCTGTGCACAGGGAGAGTGTGTATCCGGACCTCAAATCCTCCACCTCAAGGCTTGGCTCTTGAGGAGCTAGAGTTGCTGACTTACACCTTTCTCAAGGTGTCATGGATATTTTAAAGGCTTCAAGGAAGCCTTCCACTAGGAGCCACTTATAATTCTAAGTGGAAGAGGTTTTCCATCTGGTGCTCTGAGAGGCAGATTATCCCAGAATCTGCTGATCTTCCCATTCTACTGGACTATTTGGTCCATCTGAATTCCCTAAGCCTTAGACCAGCTACCCTGAAGGTTCATCTGGCAGCTGTCTCTGCTTTTGTGTCAGCAGGGAAGCCTGCCTCCCTTTCTTCTCACCCGGTGTTCTCCAAGTTTTTTAAAGGGTTACTTCATACTAACCCTCCTTTTCGGGAACCAGCTCCCGCCTGGGACCTGAATATTTGCATTGCTCAGTTAATGCAACCCCCCTTTGAGCCTCTGTCTTCAGCAGAGCTCAAGTATTTAACTTGGAAAACCGTTTTCCTAGTAGCTATCACCTCTGCCAGACGTATAAGTGAGCTACAGGCCCTGTCAGTGGAAGAAGATTTTATCTCTTTCCACAGAGATAAGGTAGTCCTTAGGACTAATAGAAAGTTTTTGCCTAAGGTGGTTTCTGATTTCCACCTGAATCAATCTATCTCTCTCCCAGTATTTTTCACTGAGCATTCTTCCTCAGGTGAGAGGAGACTGCACAGCTTGGATGTCAAAAGAGCCTTAAGCTACTATTTAGAGCGCACCAGAGGTCATAGGTTCGAATCCCTCCAACTCTTTCTTACCTATGGCGAGGTTGGCAAAGGGAAACCTGCCACTAAGAGAACAATTGCAAGGTGGATTGTTTCTTGTATCCAATTCTGTTATCAGAAACTGGGTAGAGTACCCCCCTCAGGATTGAGGGCCCACTCCATGAGGGTACAGCTGCGTCTCTAGCGGCTGCTAGAACATTCCCATTCTGGAGATTTGTCAAGCTGCTACCTGGAAGACAGTTCACACCTTTACCAAGCATTATTCCTGGATGTCCAGTCCAGGAGAGATGCTCGGTTTGGCACAGCTGTGCTTCAGAGCCTATTTCCTAAGTAGGTTCTGACCCTCCTCCATGGAGGTACTGCTGTGTAATCTGCTATTGTTATAATATAGCAAGACTTCATGGTGTTTGAAGAAAAATTACTCACCTTAGTAATTGCTTTTCTTCTCATGGAGTCTTGCTATATTTCTATCCACCCTCCCTCCTGCCCCTCTCAGAACTTCTACTTGGGTAGGGTGGCGAATTGTGCAAGCACTGTGTCATGCCATTGTAGTTATCCCCTTACCCTCTTTTCCTTTGGGTTAGGGATCTAGATTGTTTCATTTAGGTTATTTATATTGCCCCCTTCCTGGACTTGAGTCTTGGGGGGAAGGGGGGGTTCATATGTGCTTGTCAAGGGTGGTAAAATGAACCATAATACCATCAATTTTTGTTATTATGGCTCTGGGTCTTTCTTTGTTCTTTATATTGTTGTTATTACTACTAGTAGGTAGCCATGGGCTAGTGTAGTTTTTTTTCCACACAGACTTTCCGTCCTTTGATGTTAGCTTCGTAAAGATCTGACAGTTTCATTTGAAACTGCCAGATAGAGCTTTGGGCACAGCGCCCTCGTGCTGTAGAACTCCAGATCCTCTGGAGTTAACTCCTTCCTCTCCGGGGCAGTTCAGCTGCAGTGGCTGACTGCTATTGTTATAATATAGCAAGACTCCATGAGAAGAAAAGCAATTACTAAGGTGAGTAATTTTTTCTTCCGTGTTCCAGATAGTTGCCCTGAAATCAAATCCCCCTCTATTCTTGCCTTGCAGAGCAGAGGAACGGGCACGTCTATTCCTTTTTTCTTTTGCAAAAAAAAAAAAAAATGCTGAGGGAACTGTCTTCGACTGCCATAGGCATCTTGGTATCGGAGTCATGCATCTAGTCTACAAAATTTTATCTGTAAAAAAAAAAAAGAAAAAGAAAAACAAACAAGAAGGCAATGAGAAGGTAGGCTATCCTTCTCGCTAGTTTGCTTATTGGTTTCTCCTTTTAAGTGTCTTCCTGGACAATTTTTGCAGAAGAGCAGTGCTGACCATATCCAATCCCAGCCAGCCTAAGCCTTGGCCAGTCAGTCTGAGTCCCATTTCTATCTTAAAACGCCTGAAAGGCTTACATTTTCCATTTCTAAACCCCTGAGCAGCGCCTCATGCTGCCTGGTTTTATTCTTCCCTCCTCGGTGTCCTCCAGTTAAAGGCCTCATGCCAGGAGCCCGAGGTGGTATCAAGAACAATGGCATGTTGAAGATGAGGACTATGCCTCCTGAGTCTGTCTAGCGGGTTCAGTGAACCTTCTTCAGCTCTATCTCCGGGATTCTTGCTTCCCCTTAGTCGAGCCTTCAGCTGTAAGCTAACTATGCTCGTTGGGCATTCTGGTCCCTTCAACATCCCATCTCTCTCTTCTTTCTTCTTCTTCTTCTATTTTCTCATTTCCTTACTTATCTCCTCCTAGAGTCACCCAGGTAAGGAGGCCCTGCAGTCCCTAGGCTAGGATACTCTTATCTCTCTGTCCTTCCTCCATCGGCTTATTCCTTTTCAGTTCATTCTTCCTTGCTTTTGCTATCCCTCGGCTATCTTGCCTCACTATCTATATTCTCTGCTTTCTTTTTGCCTCCGGCTCACAGAACTGAGTTGGAGGAGGAGTGAGTCGCTACTAGCGGCGCCCCTTGCGCATGGCGCTAGCGTCACTCTCGAGGCGGTGCCGTTAGCTAGACTTTTAAAAAAAAAAAAAACCTCCCGTGGCGGGTGCGCACCTTCGGCTTACACCCAGTAAGTAATGAATGGTGAAGATACAAGAGAAGATCAAGAATTACGGTAGGTACGTAATTTTCCTTTCCTATACATTGTGGTTTGCATGTGCATCTGATATGGAGGCTTTAGTGGCTGGTTTGGACTGTACAACTCCTCCTTTGGTCACAAAAGGCAGGCACAGATCTTCCCTTGTCATTCTTCACCATTCATTACTGATTAGGTTGTGCTGGAGGCGCTCACCCGCTATGGAAGATTGTTTTTTTTTTTTTAAGGTCAGCACCAACGGCGCCTCCCCCACAGCAATGCACTGCGTCATGTGCGTGGGGCGGCCATTAGGTGCCGCAGACTACTCCTCCATCTCAGTTCTGTTTCTCCTGCTGTCGAGGCTACACCTGCCACGCGTGAAATTTTTCATCTGCGTCAGAGGCCTACTTGTCGCGACTCCTCTCTCCAAGTTGTTCTTCCTGACGCCATTGATTTTGGTAAGATTGTTCCTTTCTTTTTCACGGCGCTGGGAGCTTTTCTGTGTTTTATATTGATCTTCGTGGACTAAGTCTCCATCACTCATTCACACTAGTGGGATAGTGCTGGAGGTGCTAGGACCAAGCGGGAGCCAAAAATTTTCTGAACGGTCGGCGCAGAGGTAGGACCACGCATGCGCGGCACCGTGAGACTGACTCGCGCCTGTGTAGGCTATCTTGGCATCGACCCTCCAACCGCCTCAGTTCCTTTTCTCCCGCCATCGAGTGCGCTTGGATGTCGACGTCACTTGTCTGCCGGAGTCAAAGTTTTCGTCTATACGACAGCAGCTTTTAGTGTTTAATTTAACTATTTAGTAATTTTTTTTTATTTTATGAACAAGAAGATTATGAAGAAAAATAAATTCTTTCTTGCCATCAACGGAGTCGTCCATAGACGGTAGCGGTGACGGTAGGAAGACTTCGTTTGAAAGTTGTTATGGCAGAGGGGCTGTGCCCGGTCCGCCACCCTTAAGTAACGGGGGAAGGTCTGACTACAGACAGTCCTGTGCTCAGGGGGAAGGACAGTCCATCGAAGCACGATCTGGCGGTGCGGGGATCCGGCTCCGGCTTAGCTTTCGAGCTCTTCTTCTTCGTTTGGGAAGAAGAATCAGTGCCTGCCGAGGTTGCCCTGCTGGTATGTCTGCACGAGGATTGTTCGCTGGTAGGGGCGATAGGCCTGAACCAACTTTCTTGGGTTCCCCTTGGCCCCGCTCCTAATGGCTGCATACTCGACTCCGGACTCCATCTCTGTCCTCGTTGGAGTTCCGGTGAGCAGTTTCACCTCTAGGCCGCTCCTGTGGAGCAGGGGGTTTGACTTTCCTTTTTTCCTGTTTGTGTTCCTGTTTTCAGGGCCTCCGGGCCTCGGAGCCGTTGGACCGGAGCCGGGTCAATTGAATCAGAATGAGCGCGGTGCCCTCTTGGTGCCTTCGCCATCGTGTCAGCCCCTCGTGCCTACCCCCCTCTTCCTTTTCCATGCTAGGCCGGCACGGACACCACCTTTCTCCTTCTCCCCATCTTTTCCATTGGCTTTTCCACAGTGTTTTTCCTGGCGCTTTGCCTGACACCTTGGTGGCGCCGCAGGTCCGGCGCCATTCCACTGGTTTGGCATTGGTGCCATAGGCAGCACCGGGACTCAGTGCCGTGGATTGGCGTCATGGCTCGGCACTGCACTCTGCGCCATGCTCGGCGCCGTGGGTGCTGTCATTGTTGCTTTCATTGCCGGCGCGAGGCACCGCAGGTGGTGCTGGGCACCCGCAGGTGCCGCAGGTGGTGCCGTGCACCTGCGGGTGGCATGGGTGCCATGAGTGCCCATGGGTGCCATGGTTTCTTGGGTGCCATGATACCATGGGTGCCATGGATTTCTTGGGTGCCATGGTACCATGGGCATCGGAGGTGCCCTTGCATGCCATTGCTGCCGGTGGTGCAGAGGATATCTGCGGGTTCCGCCATGGGTGCCCTCTGGTGTCTTCCAGGTTGGCATAGGCACTGCTTGGTGCCCTCCTGTGCCACGAGTGATGCTGGTGCCGCAGGGGTGCCAGTTGGTGCTGTCTGACAGAACTAGGGAAAGATCTCCGTTTGCAGACCTCTCTTCCGCAGGACTTGTGGAGGGATGTTTCCGCGGAATGAAGTCCTATTCTGCGGATTATTTTTCCACACATCTTAGTGGGTGGTGGTCTGCATCGGGTCTCATCATCCAGCGGCTTTCCGCTGATGGGACTCTTCTGTTCTGTTCTGTCAGCAGAATCTCTCATTCCGCTCATCGCTTTCTCAGCCCCCTGCGTGGTGCCAAGCTCCTCGACACCCTTCCTGGTGGCGGAGTCTCTAGTGGCTCTAACCTAGACCTCTTTTTGGGGTCCTTCTGTGGTAGAAGGGCATCTAGATGAGTCTCTCCCTGTCCTTCTGGTCAGTGATACAGCGGATGACTCATTTTATATATTGAAAGACACGCCCTCTCTATCTTCAGAGTCTGTGATGGAAGCTCTTTTCAGTAGTTCCTCATTTATGGGGTCCACCATAGTGTTCAGACTGGATCTGTGGACCACATACCTCTGCGTCTAGACTCTTTCAGTGGTCAAGACAATTACACTCTGTGGAACATTCTAATTCAATGGTCGGGAGCCGCACAGACTGTTCCGCGCCTTTGATAGGGGTATACAGCCCTCTTTTGATGCTGCCCTTCTGGTGGCTGCTTCGGCACAGGTGGTTAACATCTGTCTAGCTATTAGTCCAGTCAAGAGTTCAGTTATGGATCCTCAGGCTCCTCCTGCTCCTCAGAGGGATGACATCCTTGTCATTTCTGTATCAGGCAATCCTTGCGAAATAGCAGCCAGCAACCTTGTCAGGCTCGGACTAATGATAATTAATACAAAAAAAAGGGGTCAGAATTATCACAGCACAGGGCCTAGTTGGAATTTCCGATACCACACTTTGATCTGTCAGGTTCCGCCAACCCTGAGGCGGTCGCCCTAAACCTCAGTAAAGAGTACCTGATTTTCTACCCCAGGGGCAGTCCGATCCAGCAGTGGTATAGCTCACCTCTTTCCTCCAGAGAATTTTCTCTTATTCTGAGATATTTCCAAAACCTAGGCGTCTAACCAGTCTGTTAGTCCCTTTTTGTTTTTTAATCAGGCTTTCTTCTCTTGATCAGAGCCTTGCAGCAACAGAAGTGACTCTTCAGTGAGTCGGAACTTAGATTCCTACTTCCATGCTTGCTTCAACTTAACAGACGACATGCTCTTTTCTTGACCATAGGTCAAGTAGGTCTTTTCTGAGGTAGCTTCTCAAATATTCACACCTTCAGTTCCTATGCACTGGTTCCGTGCCAGTAGCACTCAAAGCTATCCTCTCCGACTGCGTGAAGGAGTGGTGATGGGTTTTTTTTTTTTTTTTCAACAAAGCAAACTAGAGTCCTTCCTACTCCCTTCAGGGAGGCCGGAGTAAGTAGTGTCTCACCGCATTGAGCCACTTCTGCCGCTATTCAGTCACTTCAACCAATGGGTTAGCCCTAACTTGGTCCTGCTGTGTCCCTCCTCGACGAACATCTGCCTCTATTTGCCTTACAATCCAGCCCCTGTTTTTTTCTGTCAAAATGTTTTCTTCCACAGTGGACATATCCTCCTGTACACTTTTTCCTTTCTTCCCTGAGTCCAGAGACTGCTTCTACAGTTATACACACAGGGGCAGGATGAGTCCCTTTTGGAATATGCAGTGACTAGGATTTGATTCTACTAGACCACCACAAGAGGCTTCTAAGTTGTGCTTCGCCTTCCATCAGGAAGTTTTCAGTGGCTTAGTACAAACCATTTTCCTTGATGAGCTAACCCCACCTGGACCTTCTTTTGCTCACCAAGTAAGGGGTTCAAGTGCTACTGGACCTGTTGTTTGCAGGTCATCCATACTTGGTAGTGAGGGTTCTGTCTCCGCTTTTCGGTCTACCCATAACCTGTACACTTTACCTCCGGCTCTTGCAGTTCCTGAGGTCCTTTACATTAGATTAGTGCATGTCTTTGACACTATTCATTTTGGTCCTATAGCAAATTGTGAGTCTGGGTTTTCGCCTCTCTCTGAGTGGTTGCGGCTTCCTGGCAGAGTTTCATTTTGTGCCCATTGCAGTCGTCTGCAAAGTGGTGCGTTACAACTCGAGCGCTTATCTTGTAAGCATCATGTTCTGAATGCTCTTTACAAGACTGCTTTTTTTATTAGCAGGACAGTCCTTGGCTGTCCTTTCTGGGTGAACCCTATCTCCTACCACCCTATTCAGGGTTGTGGGTTTTAGCTTGGTACTCTACCACTAGTGTGAATGAGTGATGGAGACTTAGTCCAGGAAGATATGGAAATTACATACTTACCGTAATTATTGATCATCTTGGACGGTCTCCATCACTGATTCACACGCCTACCCACCATTCCCTGGGTTCACTCGTTTTTCTTTCCTGGTCTTCATGGCCTATGGTTTGGACTGTGAAGATTGTTCTTGGCCTTTCTTACAAAGGCCATCTGGGCCCTCTCAGGCCCAGAAACTCAGAATGAGTTATTCTCATTAGTTACGCTGCACCTCCTTGGTCTAAAAGGTACTGAGGCAGTTGGAGGGTCGACGCCGAGATAGCCTACACAGGCGCGAGTCAGTCTCGTGGTGCCGTGCATGCGTAGTCCTACCTCGGCGCAGACCCTTCAGAAAATTTTTGGCTCCCGCTTGGTCCTGGCGCCTCTGGTGCTATCCCACTAGTGTGAATGAGTGATGGAGACTGTCCAAGAAGATCAATAATTACGGTAAGTACGTCATTTCCATTTTTCGCATCATGTCCGGTTCGGGAGCAAAGCGTAAGTCGAAAGCGGGCCGTGCCCCTATGCATCGGTGCTCCTGTGGCCGGCATTTTTCCGTTACGGACCGGCATGATGTTTGCCTTCGCTGCCTGGGACCCAACCATGATATGGATTTGTGCGGTGCCTGTTTCTCGATGGACCGTTGCATCCTAGAAGTCTGCGCTTTCAAGATCGGCAAGGCTCCACTGACTTTCGGGGGATGGTGTCACCCCAGGGCTTCCCACAGAGCAGGCCGCAGCCTGAGCTTCATATGGGCTGGGAGTTTCAAGTGCCCACAGGAACAGTCACCGGACTGGGATTCAAACAGTAGGGCACGGCACTAGTCAGATTTTTCCCTGCTCAGTGTCCCTCAGATTCATTACCCCAGTCTGAGCTCGTTCCTATTAGGAAAAAAAAAGCAGGAAAAAAAACTGTAAAAAGTACACAAGAGCACTGGGGTAGTGCAGGAAAATTAAATCAGTAGTACCACTCGAAACTACATGACGACGTCACTTTTAAATAGGCGGAATGACTATTTTGTCATATATTAGCAATTAAATCATCTTTTTTTCTACATGTAAACATACTTTCAAACAACATGAAGTCTTGCTATATTATGACAATTGCAGTTTGTCCCACCATTAGAACTGCTCCGGAGGTGAAAGAGTTAGCTCCATTCTAAGAATGGAACTTAGAACTCGAGCTCTATTAGAGAAGCTCTGTCTGGGTTATTTCAAACCCAAACTGTCAGATTCTTTACTTCGCCTCACTGAACAGTCGCTCCGGAGATTTCTCCTAGTGCTCGGTTCATTTCTCGGTTTAAACAGTATTTTCTCGGTTAAATTCAACCGCGAGTATTATTATTTTAACTGCAAACCGACGGTTCAAGCTCTGTCTGTGGTATTGTAAGTAATAGACAGGTTTTATTTCTGTGTGGAACTTGTAATGTTTATCGGTTCTGGTCTCGAACCGATCAGGTTGTTTAAACCCTTACCTGTAGGGGGTAGGCTTACTGCTCAGAACTGGGAGTCTCTAACTTCAGACAAGTGGGTCCTAGAAGTAGTAAGTCAGGGTCTGGTTCTCAGCTTCAAAAATTTCAAAGGATGAGATCAGATCTTTCCCACCTGCAAACCCTTTAGAGACCTTTTCTTTAGAAACAGAAGTCTCATCCCTCCTGGCTCTCAGAGCTGTAGAAAGGGTTTCTCCCTACATCAGGCAAGGGTCTGTACTCCAGATATTTCCTTACCCCAAAACAGACAGGAGAATGGCGCCCATTTTAGACCTGAGATATCTGAACAAGCACCCTTTGAAACCAAAGTTCAAAATGGTAACTCTGGCAATGATTTTACCTTCTAAGGCCAGGGACTGGCTAGTCCCCTGACCTCAAGGATGCCTATTTTCACGCCCCAATCAGAAGCTCCCACCGAAGTACCTCAGATCTCGAACTGCCCTCAGGTCGCTACCAGTTCAGAGCAATGCCCTTCGCTTCACCTCTGCCCCAAGGGTATTCACAAAATGTCCGCAGTAGCAGTTGCTCATTTAAGAAGGCAAAGGATTGCTGTCTTTCCCTACCTGGATGGCTGGCTCATTGTAGGCCAGTCCCCAGAACAGGTCAATCTCACCTGCAAGTTGCCCAGCAGCTGCTCACCTCTCTGGGCTTCTTGCTCAATCTTCCAAAGTCAGTTCTGAACCTGTTCAGGTGCTCACCTTCATAGGTGCAGAATTGGACACAAAGCAGGCCAGAGCCTTCCTACCCTTAGAGAGGGTAAGGAACCTGGGGCTCTGGCCTCCTCTCACTCTGCAGGTCTCGACCAGCAAGATACTTGCAGCTCCTGGGGCACATGGTTGCGCTCCACAGCTGTAGTGCAAGGAGCAAGATTTCAGATGAGGGACATTCAGTTTCACTTGAGAGCCTTTTGGTCTCAGAAGAGACCCCCTTTCCAAGTTGGTCCCAGTGACTCGAACCCTGATCCAGACCCTCCAGTGGTGGCAGGATCAGAGCAATTTAAGACTGGGGTCCTTTCATTCCTCTGTCTCACTCCTGACCCTCACTACGGATGCATCCCTCCTGGGGTGGGGCCTCCACTCAGGGAGTGTGGTTCCCAGGAATCTCTGCCCCACATCAATTTGCTGGAGCTCAGAGCTGTCTTTCTAGCACTTCAAGTGTTTTCTATGTATGTTCAGAACAAAGTGGTACAAGTCAGAACAGACAACACCACAACAATGTGGTACATCAACAGCTAGGGGCACTCAGTCTTCGGCCTTGTGCACCGAGGCAATGAAGTTGTGGTCTCTGGCCTATTCCCTGAACACTCCTCATAGCAGTTCACCTTCCAGGAAAGGACAATGTCCTGGCAGATGCTCTCAGCAGGATTTTCCAGGGCCATCACGAATGGTCTCTGGATCCTCAAATACTGGGGATAGTTTTTGCCAGATGGGCACCCTCAGATAGATCTTTTGCAGCCCCAGACAATCACCGACTTCCACTGTTCTGTTGCAGGCCCCCAGTGTTGGGCCCAGTCCCCTGGATGCCTTTCCTAGATTGGGAAGGAAGTTTCTTACGCCTTCCCCTTCCCTCTCCTATTCAAGATGCTAGTCAAAATCAGATCCCAGCCTTGCAGGGTGATTCTGATTGCCCCAGATTGGGCCAAGCAGCCCTGGTACCCACTCCTTCTGTCCCTAGCAGTCCATCTTCCGTGTGTCTCCCCAGGAATCACAACCTGTTAACCTGTGCCCAGGGAGAGTTTGGTATCCGAACCTCAATCTTCAACCTCAAGGCCTGCTCTTGGAGGAGTTAGAATTTGCTGACCACACCTTTCTCAAGGTGTTCTTGAAATCCTAAAGGCTTCAGGAAGCCTCCACTAGGGCTACTTATAATTCTAAGTGGAAAATATTTTCCATCTGGTGTTCTGGGAAACATATTTCCCTTGAATCTGCTGATTTGCCCATTGTTTTGGACTATATGGTCTATCTTAATTCTTTGGGCCTGAGACCAGCTACCCTGAAAGTACATTTGGCAGCTGTCTTTGTTTTTGTTTCAGCAGGAAAGCCCTCCTCTCTTCCCGCTCACCCTGTATTTTCCAAGTTTTTTTTTTAAAGGATTACTTCATACTAATCCACCTTTTAGGGATCCGGCCCCTGCCTGGGATCTTAATGTTTGCATTGCTCAGTTAATGCAACCCCCTTTTGAACCTCTGTCTTCTGCAGAGCTTAAGTACTTAACTTGGAAAACTGTTTTTCCTAGTGGCTATCACTTCTGCCAGGTGCATAAGTGAGTTACAAGCCTTGGCAGTAGAAACTGACTTTATTTCTTTCCACAGGGATAAGGTAGTCCTCAGGACTAACAGGAAGTTTTTGCCTAAGGTGGTTTCAGATTTCCATCTGAATCAATCTATCTCCCTTCCAGTGTTTTTCACTGAACATTCCTCCTCTGGCGAGAGGAGATTGCACAGTTTAGATGTTAAGAGGGCCCTAGTTACTATATAGAACGTACCAAGGGTCACAGGTTCGAATCCTCCAACTTTTCTCACTTATGGTGAGGTTGGAAAGGAGACCTGCCGCTAAGAGATCAATTGCCAGGTGGATTGTCTCTTGTATCCAATTTGTTATAAAAAACTGGGAAGGTTCCCCTTCAGGCCTGAGGGCTCACTCTACCAGAGGTACAGCTGCATCTATAGCTGCTGCTAGAGACATCCCTATTTTAGAAATATGTCAAGCAGCTACCTGGAAACGGTACACACTTTCACCAAGCATTACTCCTGGATGTCCAGGCCAGGAGAGATGTTCGGTTTGGCACAGCTGTGCTTCAGAGCCTATTCCCTAAGTAGGTTCTGTCCTCCTCCATGGAGGCACTGCTGTGTATTTGCATTGTACATAATATAGCAAGACTTCATGTTGTTTGAAGAAAAATTACCACCTTAGTAATGTTGTTTCTTCTAATGGAGTCTTGCTATATTATGACCTCCCCAGCCTGCCCTCTCAGAACTTCTACTTGGTATGGGGTAGGTAGCCTAGTGTGGGCACCAGTTATGCCCATTATATATTTTCCACCCTTCTGGGGTTTTGGGTGTGGTGTTTTTATTTTATCTTATATTACTTCTCATATTATTATATTATACTATTACTTTTGGTCCCCTGACTTGAGTCTTTGTGTTAGGACCAGCATTGGGTGTTAATATTTAGGTAGCCAGTTGACTAGTGTAGGTTACAGCTTCCACACAGACCTTAGTGAGTTTTTGCTCGAAAAGATCTGACAGTTTGGGTTTGAAATAACCCAGACAGAGCTTCTCTAATAGAGCTTGAGTTCTAAGTTCCATTCTTAGAATGGAGTTAACTCTTTCACCTCTGGAGCAGTTCTAATGGTGGGACAAACTGCAATTGTCATAATATAGCAAGACTCCATTAGAAGAAACAACATTACTAAGGTGAGTAATTTTTTCCTTTTGTCTAAATGTTTATAAGATAAAAAAGGTGCCCATTTGATTAGCGCAGTAAGACACTCCAGGAGGTGTGTTGAACAGATATTACCGCACTTCGCGGGCTGAAGACACTCGGCTGGTGGCCTCATGCCTCACTACGCCCCTGGGCGTGTGGTAATATCTGTTCAAAACACACACTGTCATGTCTTATTGCTTACGTAAATATGGTTGTATATTAGTAATACATTTGTATTACAGTGATAGAAAAACGCTAAAAACTACTTTGAAGAGGAGCTCAGTTACACATAAAGAAAGACGTGTTTACGTAGGACGCTTAAGATTTTAGCAGTATTCCACCAAGGAGAATGCCATCCTTTTTTTCCCTCCTTCTATATGTAAACCCCTTGGTGCTTTTTAAGTCTGGTAAAATATTTAACTGTCCTGAAAATGTTTTAAAAATGCACATTGTGTTAACAGTTTCAAGAAAGTTACTAAATGGATGTACGCCTTCTACTTCCAGGAGTTGTGTAATATAATGTAGCTCCGGTCATGGGATATGGTCATGCTAAACCAGACTCATTGTGATGGCTGGTTAGTTTCACCTTGTAGTTGTGACAATAATATTGCATTCCGGGGCAGAACTTCAAAAATGAAAAGCATACAGGGTTTTGTGATTCACATAGTTATATGTTACGTTCTTGTTCTTGTCAAGGACATGGAAGATATTCTGCTGTGTTTCATCAAAGAGGGGAACGCCGAGATGAACAGGCAGATTGAATTTATCATAAAACAGCTTACTTCAGGTCAGTAAAGCTATTCTGTGTACCAGCACACCCCCACTGCACGTCTCACTGAGGCTTAAGAGGAATTGCCCTTGGGAGGCTAGATGTTCCCATGATGAAACATTTGGCAAAACCCACATCCGTCTTGCATGACACGAATATAAATCATGTAAAAACTAGGCTGTATTAGTTCTTGACAAACTGGATTTGTTGAAGCTTGATCAGCGGGTGTGGGGGGGGGGATTAGCACCAGGGAATGCTATATTGTTATAATGGGCCAGCGGGGGGCACTAGCACCATGGAACATCATATTTATTTCTCGGAATGGCTGCTAAGAGTAATATGATTACAAGTAGTTCAAGTAACTCCTGACAGTCATTAAATATTCATGCACAATATGATTAACTCTGTGTGTTGCTGCACAGCAAAGTGCAGCTCCGGTGCCAGCTGTGATTATGTATGGTACTGCTGCAAACACTGTGAGTCTACTTCCAAATCATGGCTTAACATGTGTATTTGTGTAAATAATACACAAGTTAAGTGATGATTTGTATGATTTGGCATTAAAAGGGGCATATTTGTTTTAAACGTGTCTGTGTATACATATGCAGAGCTGGGCATCTCTCTCTTCATTGATGTCAGTGGCAGCCATTTTAGTGTTTTTACAAAGTGGGATTTTGAATCAGGAGAGGATTTGTTTACAATTTTCAAATGCTACGAAACTGCATTTATGGTGCTTTAATGAATGCAGTTTTAGTATAAATGTAAACAGCAGCCTGTCCTTTACAAGCCTATGGAGTCTTTTTTATTTTAAACAAAATGTGTAAAAAGAAGGTTTAGGTATCCTTTAAGTGGTTGTAAATGTTATAGAAGTGAGTTCAAGTTACCTACCATTAATGACTGTGAAAGGGTTGAATAAGGCCCTGTCCCATTTGTTATTCAGAAAAAGTTTAAATGTAAGGATGTGTTCTGTTAACTTCGTTTGTGTCTTTTGAGTGTCTGATTGCACAGCCAAATGTTCTCGTGAGACCTAGGAGGTGATCACTCTAACAGTCTCTCGATTCTCCACCTCTTGCTATCTCTCAGCCTTCATTTGCTGTTTTTGTCTTTTCTTCCCCCTTGCAGATCTGTGGTTATAAAATATATGTGAATCTTTATGGGAAACTGGGATCCCTTGGTTTGAAATGTGTATGGTTATACTGCTGAAATGATTGCAAAAAGCTATTTGGAATTTAAGGGGTTAACCTAAGATACAGTTTGAGCGTCTCTCAGGCTTGTTTACAGACTCTTTTGCAGAGCTGTCAGCAGGAGGCTGGCTTGGGTCGCTGTTCTATTTTGTTGCACCTGCAAGGAAACTGACAAGAATTCCGAGACATTTTGTGAGAAACAGGATGTCTCCTTAACAAACTTAGGATGAAGAAGTTAATTTTCAAGCAAAAGAGCAGCAATATTTTTACTAGAGAAACTTGTTGGAAACTGGAAAGAAACCCTTAGATGAAGGACTTTGGTTTCTCTGTACTGCCTTTGTAAATAGTTATACTGAACAATTTTAATTCTTAATTTACTGTTATTGATAATACCCTACTTGCAAATTTTATAACTGCTCCTGGTTTTCCTATGCATCCTGACCTATGCCTCAATGACAATGATACAAAACCTGTCAATGTACTTTTTTGTATGTTTGACTTATAACATATAATTTAAGAAAAAGGTTACAATAGCTACAAACATTGAGAGTATACAGATTCATTTCAGAAAGGTGTATAATGCTGTTTTTGTTCTTTTATAGAGGCTGTGATGGCACTTTGTCAAATACTAGTTTTTTTTTTTTTCCCAGACGTATCAGATGATGGGCTTGAATCGGATGATGAAGAGGAAGAGGATGACGATGAAGTAAGTGAAATTATCTGAAGGTTTTTTGACAACACCAACAACATGTTAAAGTTGGCTCAGTGGATCTTGACCACTGAGTAAAAAGACATAGGGAGCTTTGTAGCTAAAAGTAAATCACTTTAAGGGTGCATCCATGCTGGATATAATGGAGCACCCCACTGGCAGGAATAGATATTGTCCTAAGATATTTTTGGGTCTTGTCTTGCATTAACCTTTGTATAGACTGTATGCATATGCTGTTAATAAGGTTTAAATATAAAAAATAGTAAATTTCAGTAGGGATTTGTGCCACACATTTCTGAAGGTTTGTGGTTGCAAATGTTGGGAATGGTATGGAGCAGTATTTTCCAAAGGGGTGTGTGGAAAAACTGGGGAAGGGCTGGAGCACATAATTCAGCAGCAGTATGGGCACCTACTTTGAGAGAGATGCATTGAACAAAGTTCAGTTGGGTGTTGGGTAGCAGCTGTAGGAGGGGTGCAAGTTACAGGATGTAGGATTCCAGAGGGAAGTGTGCACAAGAAGTGTAGTGTACAAAGTTTGGAAGGGATGCAGGGTGCAAAGTACTTGGGGCCGTAGGGCACACACTTTAGAAAGCTAAGGGGAAGAATGTTTTACAGGGGTTGTAGGGCAAAGCGTTTGGGAAGGATATGGGATTCAAAATGTAGCAGAACCACAAGGCATGAATTCTGGGATGAGCAGAGGTATGGATTTTAGAAGTAATGCAGGCTAAACATTTCTGGAGAGGCACAGGGTGCAAAGCTTAGGAAGTGTGAAAAGTGTACATTTTGTGATGGTTGTGAAAAATCTGCATGAACCATTGATCATGAAGTCTTGCTGGCAGCAGGTACCCCTGCAGACATCACAGTATCAACAGCTATTCGCTCAGTCTAGCTGTTGTTTAGTGGGCAGTGAAATCCAGGTCACAGTAAGGCTTGTACTGTGACTTTTAAACAAAGGCGCCTAGAAATTTGAATTTTGGCCTGCTACTTATTGGGAATCTGCTGGTCCTAATTTAAAGTTTAGTGCTTTTGGTGATATTCCCTCTTTAAGAATGTAACATGTTTTAATATAACTGCACCAGTATTGAGTACTTGTCCGCGCACTTCTGCCCAGCATAGTATAACCAAACAAATCATTTTACCCAGTGCCTTGATTCCACAGTTGTTTTGTTTTCCTCTTTTTAATTTTGCTTTACATATTCCCTCTTTTCTCTACAAATATCTCATAATTTGTTTAGCACCAAAATAAAAGTGTATAACCTCGATCAAGTTCATGTGTTCCCTTATTTTCCTGCAAATATCGAATTAGCCTTTTTATGATGAAAATACTGTTTCTAGGGGCGTGGATATGGTGCACTAGCCTTACTGTGGCACTCTTCCTTTCCCTTTAAAATGAGCCAGAATGTTTTCAAGCGAAGCTCCTCATCCCACCTGGGTGGTATCCTCCTGAACTCCCCTTTTGCAGTTCTGTGCGCAGTGTAGGCCCTGAAGAAGTTTACTCCATTTCATCTTTGAGTTGCATTTTGTTTGTCAGTTTTTTCGATTGTTCATCCATCATGGATCATGAAGAAGCCCTGTCCAGTCCCAGTTTCAAGTGTTGTGTTGCCTGTAACCAGAAGATGTCCTGGATGGAGCCGGACTCATTTTGCACTTACTGCCTCGGAGTACGATACCTAGTGCAAGTCGCTGTTGCCTTCTTCGCTTGAGGACTGTTACACCTGCCTCTTCAGTTGACCGGACAAATGGGACTCCCCAGTCTACTCAAAGGACATGTGCAAGGTGGTGTCCATGGCTGTTGGCTCGGTCTCTCAGCTTGCTGCCATGAAAGAGGCAGTGGCCCAGGCTGCGGCGGGTTCTTCGTTGGCATCCACATTGCTCCCTGTCAGGGCCAGCATCAGGGCATCCTTCATGGGCATGTTTGGTGAAATGTGCCAGTCCCATCAAACTCTTGGGGAGGGCCCTTCTCAGGGCAAGAAAAGAAGGCAAAAAATCCTACCGTCGTTTGTGGGACCAGGAACAAGCATGCTCTTTCTGCTCCCTTGACCACTCAGTGGCCATCAGAACCAGCTCACCTAAGGCTAAGTGCTTGGTCAGTTGTCAGACTGTTAGCTCCACAGTAACCCGCCCCCGCCCTTCGGGCTTGTTGGCTATGATGTAGGTGGATCAGCCAGTCGAGATTTTTCTCAACCCAACCAGCTCTCTGAGGGGATCGAGGATGACTCGGCCTTGAGGGCTTCGGTCCTTTCGTCCCTCTCCAGGAGGGTCAGGAGCAATCGGTCAACCAGACTGTCTCCTTCCAGGAGTTACCTCCTTCTGGGGACCCATGGCAGGAGCCGGTGCTTGTCTTGTACATGGACACAGACCTTCCTCCCACTTCTTCTCACCAGCGATGCTGTTGGTCGAGTTTGGGTTACTACTCATGTTCCCTTGGCCAGAAAGCACTGTCAGCGCTCCTGCTGTCTTCATCTTCAGATGATGAGAGGCTCCGTCACAGGCTTCTCTGGGCACAGGTGGGATTTAGCAACTGACAGGGAGAAGAGGACAAGAAAGAAAAGTGGAGGGTAGAGGCTGCCTTCCTACCCACACAAAGAAATCTTTTTGTTTTTTGTGTGCGAGTTGGCACAAGGGTGCTCACCTCACTTTTTGTGCTTTTTGGATAAGCAAAACAATCCCTTTAGGGGTTATGGCAGAGGAGATTCTCAGCAGATATGAAAACACGGTGCTGCCAGTACCCACAGGGTGAGCTGCCCAGAGGGCCTGGTTCTGCATGAGCAAGGGATGCTGGCCGGGCGTGAAAATCAGTGGTGAAGATATTCTGGGAGATCAATAATTATGATAAGTACACAAGCTTCATACCTTCCAGGACTCCGTCTTCACCACTGATTCCCACTTATGGGTCTGAGTACCAAACTTCCCTTCGTGTTAGGGGAAGGGCTGACTCACCATGAAGATAAGAAAATATCCTCACAGCCCTCTGCGTGGGGGAGAACGCCTGAGGGCAGGGACTTCCCTACAGGTCTGGCGGGACCCGAGAATGTCTGGGACAGGAGGAGGCTCCTGTGGCACAGGTGCAGAAGGGTACCCTGACAGCTCTCACCTGACCCTGCAGGAGAAGAAAAGGAACTCTTTGGAACTGTAAGTTAAGCACCTTATGCTGTGCCAAAGGTGCCAGCCTGGAAGACGAAACTACGCCATCCACCTGATGCATACTGCAGTTCCCACTAGCCTGGAGGCCACCTCACTGATATCGTATGATACCTTTGATTGGTTTCTTTCCAGATCTAGGCCCCTGGTGTAAAAGCAAACAGTTTGCCCAACTAACTCACTAGGAGGCAGTGCAGCTAGGAGCTAACCTAGCTGCAACCACAGACACACCTTTCTCCCTTAAGCATCTGCCTGAGCGGAGTCAGCCTTGGCGTTCAGTCACATGCAGGCTGTTAGGCCCTGTCGGGGTCTGCAAGACCTTAAACCCCAAGTGGGGTGATGTACTGCCAATACTTCAGGTGTGCAGTACTACAGCTGAAGTCCCCTGGGGGCTGGAAGGCATGAGAAAGGATGCCTCCAGACAGTCCTTGATGCGTCCTCAAAGGCTGTAGGCCAAGGAGGGATGACTAAGGAAACCTTGCTGAAGGCTCTGAGGAGTCCCAGCTGCAAGGATGTGGGACTGTGACTAGAAAAAGAGCCCACTTCCAGAGCTTCTAGCATATTCACCAGGACTAGGAATCTTTGGCACAGGGTGCACGCAGAGGCCGAGGACAGATGGAGAGTAGATTCTGGGTCCTCTGAGGGGAATGCTGATGGAGAAGAGGCGCTGGAAACAGAGGGGAGTGGTACCAAGGGAACAGGTGTAAATCGGACCCTGTCACATTCTTATGGTACCGGTGCAAGGCACCAGATGCCCTTCTGTACCGAGACCATGTAATTGTCCCAGAAGGCCCATAATCCCTGATGGCTCATGGAAAGGTGGCAGAAGTCCAAACGAGACAAAAAGACGGGTGGAGGGGTCTCTTGAACCTTTGCCTGGGCTGCGGAGATGCACAGGGGACCACACCTAAGGGGAATGCCTGGTAGGACCACCCAAATGGGGTCACCCTAAAGGAATGATCCAGTTGATGCCCATGGGGGATTCCCCAGGTGGGAAAAGCAGAACCATACAGTCCCCATAGAGCAGCTTTGGTCCCCACCAGTCTACCCCATCTGTTTGTGTTTTCTTGTTATAATCAAAAGCAGACCCTGCAAGAGGGATATGACAGGAAGGCAAAGGTGGCAGAGGCCCAGGAGGAAAAACAGAGTGTGGCACTCCAGGGCCTCTGTCTTGGCTGTGGTGATGCTCAGGTGACCTTGCCCGAGGGGTGAGCCTGGCAAGACCACCCAAACAAAGTTGACCTACAGAAGAGGAATGACCTGATGGGTGCTATGGGGGATACATCCAGGTGGGGAGACAGGAGCCAATCAGTCCCTGTAGGGCATCCGCGGTCCCCTCTTTTGACAGTCTCAGCACATGGCTCTGGGGAGAACTCCACCATCCTGCTGTCATCTAACCTTGAACCAGAGCCATCTCAGGCACAGGGCTCAGGACTGACAGCTGGCCTGGAGATGGGTTCATCCCGTCATTGTGGCTGGCACCATTCAGAATGCCAGGCCCATTATCAGGGCCGACTCTGGAACCCTCCCCATCCCCAGTGCTGCGAGTGGCACCTGAAACTGTCCAGGTGTTGTAAATGGCATGGAACTGGGACCTGCCCTAGGGATGACAGTGCCTCCGGAATCACACTTGGTGCCGAGTCCAGGACTGACAGAATGGCCTTCGCCACATGCATCACCAGGGGAATCTTTGTCCCCCCCTTCTCCTCCAGTATTGAAAGCGACACCAAGGGGAGAGAACGATGGCCACCATAGCAACAGTACACCACACAGCCCTAGTGATGGTCATTGTCCTGACACTGTGAATGGTCACAGAAGGGGACCCGATGTCACGACCAACAGTGTGAACAATATCAGGAGTGAGGGTGGTACCAGGCTGCAACATTGAGGCATCCACTGAGAAACACTGAGCGTATAGCTGCAGCCTTACCACAGGGAACATCTGTTGCCCAGGACAGTCAGACTGAAGGGGAGGTTCAGAGACGGACACTTAGAAGGCACCAGCTGTCCACCAGACCCACCACCCAGGTCCTCTGGTGCCTCAGCAGGGTGGGGTAGAGGAGGCCCATCTGGAGTGCTGCGTGCAGTTCTGGAGACCCCATCTCCACAAGGACATAGACAGGATGGAGGCAGTCCAGAGGAGGGCAACTAAAATGGTGCAGGGTTTGCACCAGAAACCATACGAGGAGAGACTAAAGGAGCTTAATATGTATACCCTCGATGAAAGGAGAGAGAGGGAGGACATGACAGAAACTTTCAAGCACCTCAAGGGAATCAACAGAGTCCAAGAGAGTAGCATCTTTCAGAAAAAGAGATGTGCAAGAATAAGGGGGCACAATTTGAAGATAGAGGGGGGACGGCTCAGGGGCAATATGAGGAAGTGTTTTTTCATGGAGTGGGTGGTGGACGCATGGAACAGCCTTCCTGAGGAGGTCATGGGGGTCAAAAACAGTGGGGGAATTCAAGAATGCATGGGATAGACATAAGGCTATTACAGTGGGGGGGTAGGAAGAAGTAGACTGTTGGTTAACTGGGATCTGCAGCTGATCCAGTGGGTGAGGAAATGGGCAGACTAGGTGGGCCGGGCGGTCCTTTTCTGCTGTCGAAGTCTATGTTTCTGTACTTCCATGATGCCAGAGCTACTGGGAAGGGTCCAAGGGAAAAGGCCCAGAGACCATACCTCCACCTGAGCCTAGACAGGTCCAGCAGTGTGTTCTTTTTTGGGGGGGGGGGGTTGTTTGTTTAATGATGTATTTTTATTAAGCCCCCTGCCACTAACATACTACATACTATTTGCCAGCAGATTAGGCCTTACGGTCTATCGAGTCTGCTCGAACCTTAGATCCTTAGTTGGGTGCCAAGACCCTCCCATCCCTTGTGCTCCAGAAACCCGTATCATCCATCCCCATCCCCCTGGAACAGGCCATCATCTGATACATCCACTTTCTGTGTCTGTCCCACCCTCTCTTGAAGCCCTCCACTGTGGATCTCTGAACCAGCTCACCAGGCAGTGCATTCCAAGGGTCCACCACCCTCTCAGTGAAAAACCTCCTCCTCTTTTCCCCTCACTCTTCCACCTTCCAACTTCAAACCATGCCCTCTGGTGATACCTCCCTGCTTTAGTCTAAAGATCCCCTCCATGTTTACCCTATTTATTCCCTTGAGGTACTTGAAGACCTCAATCATGTCCCCTGTCTCTCCTCTCCTCCAATGAAAAGAGGCAGAGCTCCTTAAGTCTGTCCTCATACGCCAAATCCCCTAGCCCTCGTATCATCTTTGTTGCCCTCATCTGTACCCTCTCCAGGAGCTGTATGTCTCTCTTCAAGTGTGGTCTCCGGTACTGTACACAGTACTCAAGGTGTGGTCTAACCAGTCCATTGTACAGCGGCAGAATCACTTCCTTGCTCCTAGAGGTGATCCCTACGATGCATCCCAACATCCTGTTTGCCTTGCTAGCCGCTCCTGCACTGCTCAGAGTTATTCATACATGCATCCACCATGACCCCTAGGTCTTTTCCCCTATTGAGGCCTCCAGCGCCTCCCTCCCAGGGTGTACCTATGTTTAGGTTTCCCGACCAAGATGCAGCACCTTGCACTTGGTGATATTGAAATTTAATTTCCATGTGTGAGCCCAGCTTTCCAGGGTGTCCAGGTCCCCTTGCAGGGCCAACCTCCCCTCTTCTCCCTCAACTACTGCTCCCATCTTGGAGTCATCCGCGAAGAGACTCATTTCACACCCTATACCCTCCCTGATGTCCGATATGTATGCATTAAACAGGATCGGACCCAGGACCGAGCCCTGCGGTACCCCACTACCAACCTCTCTAGGGTTCGAGAGCCCCACAGACCACTACTCTCTGAGTGCATCCAGCTAGCCAGTTTTCAATCCATCTGACCATCAAAGGACCTACTCCTAACCCCATCAGTTTCTCCACCAGACCATTGTGGGGGACAGAGTCAGACGCCTTGCTGAAGTCCAAGAATAATACATCCACAGGCTTACCTTGTCCAGTTCTGATGTTACCCATTCATAGAACTCCACAAGGTTGGCTTGACATGATCTACCTGGCACAAACCCATGTTGCCGACTATCCAGACCTCCCACCTCCTCCAAGTACACCCCCAATCGTTCCTTTAGTATACTCTCCATTAATTTTCCCACCACCGAGGTCAAACTGATAGGTCTATAGTTACCTGGTACTTCCTCCCCTCTTTATGGATTGGTACCACATGTGCCTCTCGCCAATTCCCTAGGTACCTCCCTGTCTCAAGTGACCTGCTGAAAAGCCCCGCCAGGGTGCAGCCATGTCCGCCAGTGCCCATAGTACTCTCGGATGAATGCCATCCGGCCCAGGAGATTTATCTTTCTTTAGGGCCTTGAGGGCTAACCACACCCTTTTGGCGGAGATAGCATCATCCGTCCCCTTCACCTTACTGGCCTTTTTATCCTTACCTAGATGTGACACCCCTGGGGTACCTCTCCCTTCCTCTTGCTCCATATCTGTTGCTCCCCTGATCCCACTTACTGACGTTTCTATCCCCTTCGTGCCTTGCTTTGTAGATATCCCATCCCCCCTCCCTAGTGAACACAGAGGCAAAGTACTCGTTAAATACCTCTGCCTGGTCCCTCGCCTCTTCCACCCACCCTCCTTCTGATCTCAATCTGCTGAGATGGCCCTTAGTTTTTCTCCGCTCCCCAATGTACTGGAAGAACCCCTTTTCCCCTCCATGTATCCCCTGTGCCAGCCGCTGCTCTTTACTGGACTTTGCTCCCCTCACCATACGGGTGACTTTTCTAGATGCAAGCTGGTACATTTCCTTATCCCTATCCCTCTTGTTGTTTTATATTTTTGTAGGCCTTCTTTTTCTCTGACTGCTACCTGTACCTCACTGGACCACCAGCATGGTTTATGTGACCTTGCTCTTACGCTTCAACTTAGCGCAGATCCTGACTGCCCCATGAAGTCCCCTGCTTATGACCTCCCATCTCCTTTCCACACTTGTCATTGAGGTAATCCCTCAAGTGATCCTTGAGAATATTTCCATGCCCATAAAGTCTGCCCCTGAAGTCCACTGCCAGTGTCCTAGATCTCACCCCTCCACCCATGCTTATTTGAAACCAGACAGTATTGTGGTCGCCTCCCAGTCAGGGGTCTTGTACAACCATGTCCCTCACCAGATCCCCATCTGCCAGAACCACATCCAGGACATGCCCTCCCTTGTGGGCTCCATCACATGCTGTTAAGAACATATCCTGGAAGCCATCACAGCCTCTGCTCCTGGCCACCTTAGAGGACATGGTTCCTCAGTTTGTACCTGGCATATTAAGGTCCCCCATCAACACCACTCCTTCCCCTTTTGGTCCACACTGGGCAATGATGTTGTCCAGCAAACCATCCTCTAGAACATCACTCATTCCGGGGGGCCTATATGCTACACCCAGCTTGACCTTATCTCCTGGTGGGAATCATAAGGTGACCCATAAGGCCTCCACGTTTCCCTCTGCCTCTTCTACCCTAGCAATTTCTATGTCATCTCTAATGAACATAGCCACTCCACCCCCTCTGCCCTCCTTTCTATCCTTCCTAAGCATAGTGTACCTCAGACGCTTAGGTCCCAGTCATGGTTTTGTTGGCCCATGTTTCCTGGACCGCTGCCACATCCACACACCCTCGAACAGCATGGCCTGGAACTCCTGGCAACTTGTTTCCCAAGCTCCTGGCATTTACTAACACCAACCCCCACCCCTATCCCTGATCCTCTTTGTCGAACCCCACCCAGATTCCTTATACTTCCATCCTCCCTCTGCTCCTCCTGAAACCTCCACCCCAGTCTGTTTCCCCCACCCCACCCCCTTGGGCTTGAAGGCTACTCCCCTCATCTGGAGGAGAGGGCTTCTGGTCAGCCCCTCCCTTATCCCTTCCCCTCACAAGTTTAAACCCCACCTTTCTTGTATGTAGTCAGCCATCCCCTGTTTAAGGACTTCCTTCCCTAATGGGGCAAGATGAAACCTGTCCTTGGCATATAGTCCCTTATCCTCCCAAACTCCATTCCAGTTCCCTAACACCCCAACCCACTCTCTTCACCCCACTTCCTGAGCCAGTCATTAACCTCTGTGAGCTTCATTTTTTTCTCCACTGAGGCCTTTGGTGCTGGTAATATCTCCAAAAGGAAATGTTGCATCCATTATCCCGACAGACTCTGGCAAGTTCTTGGAACCTTTGCTTCCAAAATGCTATTTCCTCTAGATCATTAGTTCCCAAATGCACCAGGAAACTTGCTCTCCACAATCCCTAACCATTTCATACACCATGTACTTTGCTCTGTGCACTGTCAGCCCAGAGATACTCACTACCTTCACCTGGCTATGGCATCCACCCCCTGTCCCTCCCACTGATACCCCTAATCATCAAGTCTCCCAATAACAGAACCTTAACACCGCCATCATCCTTATGGTTACCTCCACTATGCTCTCTCAGCCCCCCTTCCCCCCTCTTTATTCTTGATCTCAATTCCGTGGGAGTCTTCCTGCCTTATTAGAGACCCCCTTGTCACCCTCCCCTTTCTGCCTCCCTTGCTATTTTGCCCACTTAACTCAAACCCCCTCTGAATAGGTGTCCCCTTTAACCCTCTCTTATCCGAATCATTTATCCTGGCCCTGATGGTTTCCCCTTCCCCCACACCACCATCCTCCCCACTTGTAATAGTACCCCTGCCTCCAGAGGCTCTCTGTGGGTCCCCTTTAGCTAGGGCCCCATCCTTGGTACTGACCCCCCTGCTGAAGGGGGGCTCCTCTCCCACCTCGTCTCCCAGTTTCTCTCCAATCATGCTCTCTTCCCTCATGTCTGGAATATGTTGCATCTCCCCCATTTGCTTAACATATATGTTTCCCCTTCTCCCTCTGGGACTATTTCTATCCTTTCCATAACCGGTCTGTGATGCCATATGGGTATCCGACTCCCTTCCCCCAGCCTCTGTATAAGTTTCCTCATTTCCACCAACCCTTCCTCCCCCTCTAGGTTGCTTAGTAGCTCAAATTTATTGTGACACTCTATGTCAGCCTCCATCAAGTAACCCGAGTTTCCCCTGACTGCACCTCTAAACTGCCCCTCTTCTTCCCCTCTTGCTCTGTTCACCTTAGGAGCTCCCTTCCCACAGTCTGCTGTTTTAGGCTTCCACACAACAGCCCCTCCTGACTCTTCCCCCTCCACTCTCTTTGTAGGCCACTAGCCTGCTTTCTTCATACCTGCACTAGTCTCAGCTCCATCATACTCCTTCTCTGGGATTTACCCAGCTTCACTTTCACCCGTCATGTCTCCCCCCCCAACACAGTGGGGCTGTTTAATCAGGGTCTTTAGGGAGCCTTGGGCCTCTCAAGGTAACTCTAGCCAGTGTCAGTGGAGTGGTGTCGCAGTCAGTGGTGCAGGGCCTGCAAACTGGTTGGGAGTTATCGTGCTCAGGTAGCATATTTTACGTTGTTTCTCCCAGCCTGTCATACATGCATGCATGCTTGGGGAAGGGGCGCGCACACATGGAGTGTGCACATTGCTTCAGCCTCTGGCTTGCATCTTCCCTTCCCAGTGCCCTTAGCTGCACTGCCACCTGTGGTCAACCAGGTGGCAGTATAGCAGTGGGCGAGGCATCTCTCCCTCCCTGCAGGAGCAGAGGGTCCATGGGGATGCTTGATTCCCCCTCCCCCCGGCTGGCCTCTGACAACCCAGGCTTGTTCCTGAACCCGGGTCGCCAGCGTCATGAGTGGTAGTGCTACCACTGCACCAGCAGGCTGGCCTTTGTCCAGCAGTGTTGATGCCAGTTCATCACGGCTATTGACAATGCATGACAGGAGGCTGCTGGACTTTCTTCATCTTCTTAGCCCCCTTTTCTTTTACAACATCACAGAGATGGAAAATAAGAGTGAGGAGGCACTTGAGAACCAAAAAAGAATTAACACTGTAATATTTGGCAACGACGGATAGACTGAGGCACTGACGCTGTCACGGTGGGCGCTCTATAGCAGGAAGAACAGAACTGAGGTATGTGAGGGAGCCGGCAACAGTTATTGGTTGGCGTGTGTAGCACCATGTGAGGTGTGCGGGTGCCGTCGTAGCCAATGTGGATGCCCACCTGCAGACAGTTTGCTCACGTTGGGTCCAGGTGCTTCCAGCCTCAGGCCTGTAAGTGGGAATAAATGGTGACAATTCCTGGAAGATCTTTTGTTTTCCATTTATTTACCCAGGTTTGCCCAAGAATGAGAAGCAGTAATTCATTTTCAGTGCAGACTCCTGTGCTTTCACTGTATATACTGCTGAGCAGGGAGGAATCTGGGAGGTCAGTGGACTTGGAATATCACACAGTGGGCCATGGTGGAATTCAAACATGTGAATCTCCCCATACTCAGTTCTGTGCTCTAACTACCATACTGTCTTCTGTGTATTTATGTATATACTTAAAATTACTCCAGCCAGGTTTACCCCATGAGATGCAGCTTCTTGTTTTCATGGGGGTCTGAGGGGGTATAGCAGCAGTCAACAGGTTAACATGGAATGGCAGGAATAATTATATACAGGCTAAAATGTACACAGGGGCACAGATATTCAAAAGGGTTGCGCATGGCGCAACAGTGTTGCGCCATGCACAACCCACTGATGCGCCCCAGTGCGATATTCCAAGGGAAAGTGCGCACAAATCCCGATATCAGGCGCATCAATAATATGTCTGAGCATGGGTGGGCGTGCACGCATAACCTGCACAGCCTGATATTCAGCCCGGATGTGCAGAGTCATGCATGCGCAACCCTACCTGCGCCTGCACAAAGTTAAGCCCCAAAAAAGGAACAAATGATGGCCACCCACAGGTGAGCTGCCACATTGCAGGGCGCAATACGGCAGCTGCCACCTGTGGTGGCCACCCGAGTTCCTGCCGCACCTGGCGGCGCTCCATGTTCCCATGGCGGGCATCCCTGTAGTCCCCCTCTCCTGGTGGTTCAGTGGACCTCTATGTACTAGCGGGCATCGGTATATTACCCTCCTCCAATCTTGGTGGTCCAGTGGTAGTCGCCGCCGATCGCGGGCAGTTTGTAACACATAAAATGCCTTCAGCATTCTCTGGTGGTCCAGTGGCCTCTTCTCACTCATCTTCACCGAGTTGTCACCGCCTCCCACCCCCGCTGTCGGCAGGCGGCAGTACCTCACTCCACCTGACAGCTTGGTAGGTTGCACGCTCATTGGTTCACAGTGAGCCAATGGCGCAACTATACATCGCATTTACTAATCCAGATATGTGAATGATTCATTCATATCTGGACTGAGTAGTATGGTAGCGGTTGCACGCCATTGGCTCACGCCAGAACCACTGGGCGGCAGCCCCACCGAGCTGTCGGGTCGGCGCGGGCGGCAGGCGGGTGGGTGCTGACGGGGGAGCGGGCAGGGGGCTCAGTGGGCGGGTGGGGTACACTAGACCACCAGGGTAGTAGGGTATTTTATGTGTTACAGATGCCCGCGATCGGTCGCGATCGTGTCCACTGGACCACCAGGGATATTGGACGGGGGTACTATACTGATGCCCGCGTTGGGCACATAGAGGTCCACTGGACCACCAGGGATATAGTAGGGGGCTTATTCTCTACACAAATGCCTGCGATCGGGCACATAGCGGTCCACTGGACCACCAGGGATATTGGACGGGGGTTCTTTTACGAATGCCTGCGATCGGGCTGCAGGGGCATCAGTCCCGATGGCTGCTGCCTGGCAGGGCGCCAGGCGCAAGTCTTTGGGATCACGACTGCATGCTTATCGGTATGCAATGGGGCTATAATGAGATGCAATGGCCCCTGTGCCTTTGTATAAATTATGGCTCCATTTGCATGTCCCCTTTTGAATATCGCAGGTGCTGTGCATGGTGCAATGGCACTTGCACTAGCGCATCTCCATGCTCCATTCTGGCCACTGCGCCATGCACAGTGGGGGTTGCCAGGGTGCGATATTCAAAGCTGCTGCGCCATGGCGCAGCTCCGCTGAATATCGCCCAGGCTTGCGCCACAGCCTGGCGCAGTTTGAATATCCGGGCCAGGAACAAAAAGTGTAACGGTAAATACTAACTGTAAAGGTAGACCTGAACTACAGCAGTCTTCCTGCAGACCACTTGCATCCAATATGAGTGCCACCCACCTCACTGGGAAGAGTACATCTCCCCTCCCCACATAGGGGAATATGAGCATGCCTTCCACTGGTGCATACTGGTGTCCCCTCCCCCCCTGCACTGGTGGATGTGTGTGCTTCACATCCCTGTGAATACAACTTTAGACAGATGGCCTGGGGATTATGGATTGGTAGTGATGGGGAGCAGTTCTGTTTCTTATGGCCTGCTCTGATTGTATCGTTTCCCAGTTAGTGAGATTGGAGTGGCAGTTTTGTAGGAAAGGGGGAGAGAAGAACAATTCATAGAAATACAGGAGATCGATGGAAAAGCAGATTCCAGTTGTAGATAAGTGGATCAAGTCGTAAAAGCTATCAGTATGTAAGGAGCCGTCACTGTTGCCAGGGTAATGTGAGCAATGAACTTTCACCCCTGGGCTGATAGAAATCTGTTGTTTTTCCCACTTTGTTCCCTGAGCAAAGTGTATAGTATATCATTGCTGTTAATAAAGGGTATGGGCTGGACAAAGAGGAAGAGGACACATCGCAGTCCCTTTCAGTTACACCTCTTGCTGTAGGTTTCCCAAAATATTTATTTTACTAAGTGCACTTTTTTCTTATGCAAAATGTAACACACAACAACCCTTTGTCTTATAAAAGCAGGAAAACATCCCACTGTCCCCCTAGCTAGCCAACAGCATGCAACGCTATTCTGCCTGTGATAGAAGATACCAAAATTGCTTAAATAAAAGATGCCACTTTCATCAGCATTCAGTTCATATAATGTGTGCCTGAACTGTCGTTAGGGGAGTCAGTAAAGTAAGATGGAAAGACGTAAAATGCAGTGCATCATGGGAAGCAAAGGGGCCTCATAGTTGACACATACAGTACTCAAGCTTTGTAGAACCCCTTTTTCTTTGCCTTTTAATGAGACAAAGCAAATGTAGTCAATAATGGGGATGTGGAAGCAGTGCCCCCCCCCCCAACAAGTCTGATTTGCAGGATTTAACTTACAAAATCAGTGCTCTGCCCACTACTCTTCACATCAAGCTTTCTGTAACCACGCTGAAGGAGCAGTAGGTGAAAACACAGAAAACAAGTACAGCGTGGTCCAAAACCATGCAAGAAAAATGCCGAAAGCAATGGTAGCGCTCAGCAAAAACACTGAACGCTACCATAGCGACATAACAAAAAGCATCATTGTGTGTTGCCCTCAACCCCTGAACTATAGATAATCTCTAGGGAGTACGTAAACTTGGGATGGGGAGGAAGCTTGGGGGAGGCAACTCTGAGATGGAGAAGAACCCCGGGGGTAGGCAACCGGGATGGGGAGGAACATTTGGGGGGGTCATTGAGGAGGGGCAGGAGGAACCCAGCAGGACAACCAGGAGTGGGGGGCAAAAATTGCAGGGTGGGAGGGCAGACACAATCGAGCTGTTACTTGGGAGGGGGACATAAATAACCCCCAAATGGAATCGCTTGCCCCGGGACTGGGAGTCGAACCACCAGTCCACCGACATTCCGCCGACCTCCGCTGCCTCTGGCCCTACCCTCTAGGCCACAGCAGCTGCTCAGCAGCACACCACCCAGCAGACCCTTTATCCTCCCCCCCCAAAGGCCAACAGCTGTAGGGGTAACGCTAACATTACCTGCGCTACACTATTCCTGTAGCTGTATTTCATGTTGCTAATTTTACAGCGCGGATTTTTCTGCATTGCAACATTTTCACCTGGTAGGCGCTGAAGAAGTCAAAGAAAACTTGAGATGTGGCTTGAAGTGGGATTAGACAATGGAAATGGTGAGTAATTCTTCAGTCCAGTTAGCATTAGAGACCCCATCATTTGATAATAGGATCTTTATTTTGAATTTACTGGTGAGGGGAGCATGGACATGACTTAGGCATAAAAACTGGGGAGACGTGTCCCCTCACCCCCTTGACTGTACAAGAAATGAGCTCTGTATCAATGTGCCCCTCCTAGTCAAGGCAATAAGGGACACCATGGTTTACGTGAAACAATATTAGTGTTACAGACTAAGTCTAGTTCATATTCAGGAATTGTCTTTAAGCAGCAGTGCAACGAAACTGGGCAAAACATTTGACCTTACCTTTTTTAACTATAAAAGATTCCAGGCATCTTTCAGTTTTATTTGGTGGTATAATTTTCTAATTCCACCAAAATTTTAGTATTTTATAAATGTTTGAATTGAATTTTTTCTCAAGAAAAAAGATGGCCGCCACTTTTTGCATATAAATAGCATTGTAGGCTTGGCAAGGGTTAAGATCGAAAAGATTAAAAAAGACTCATGGTGTGCAGCATAAGAGGTACTTAGGCAAGTACATTTGACAGCTATACCAATAGTTTTCTTAACTGTAGCTGAAACGAGCTTTTTTTGAAAAGCATTTTTCATTACACTGCTGCTTTAACACTGAGACACATGTCTCATCCATGCCCAGAGTTTGGTAATTTGTCCTGGATATTTTTTTTGTATAATAGTTGTATTATCCAAAAGTTTCATAGATAATACAATACACATCACTTAATTGTATTACAAGTAATGCACAACCATTCTCTTTTTTTCTTTTACAAACATTTCCATCTATTTTCAACCCCCCTTAATCCATATTATTCACCGTTTAGCTTGTACATACCCAGTACAATCTCCTATTCCTTACATCTCAAATAGGATGAGTCCTCTCTCTCAGCAGTTAGACCACCTTTTACATCATCATCATCCCAACTTGTGTATTTAACAATAGAGCTTGAGTAGCTAAAGAGAAAAAAATTACAACCAAAGAAAAAGAATGCCACATGGCGTTTTTTAAGCAGCTGAAAGGAAATGATATGCCACTCTATTCCAAGCTTCAGCTCTGCTCTCTAATGTCTAATTAACTGTTTAGTCAGACTCTTGATTTCATTCACCCTCCTGTTTTGTTTTTCACACTTTTATCAGGCTTATATAATTCCCCTTCTTGTAAAATTGTCACTTTCTCCAGGGTAAGAGCATCTAGAAAGGTTCCCCAGACTCTGGAGAATTGGTCCTCCTTTCCTTTTCTTACATAGGTCAGTCTATCTGCTACCAATAGCCTAATGGCCAAACTTCTCCATTGGTCCATCGTTGGTACCATGCAGGTCACCCACAGATTTTGAATCCCCTGCCTGGCCACCACCAGTAGGACTCTCACCCATCTGGGATAGAGATCCCATGTACCATCAGCTGCTTCTTCCACCCCATTAATAGCGATTGTGGGGAGACCTCTGTGTTTCTACTTATCATCATGGAGAGTTCACCCGCTACTCCTTTCCAGTGTGCCTCCAACTTCGGACATTCCCAATAATAGTGTATGAAGGTATCCTGGTTTACTTTACATTTTCCACATTCTGGGGACACCCCTGTGTAAAATTTGTGTACCATGTTGGAAGGATAATATAGGCGATGTAAAAATGTATAATAACTGTTGACCCCCAATATCAACCTGTTTTTGAGACTTGTAAAAAGTCATATCAACCTGTGAGTTGATATGACTTTTACTGTCTCATGCCAGGTTGTGTGTACCATGCTAAGGTACTTACTGACTCAGAAAATTGAACTGTTCCGTTTTTTTTTGGTTTTTTTTTAACTTTAAACATTGAAGAAGCCATTGAATCTTCACCTTGTTGTCATAACAACCAGCATGCCATGGAGCCCATACAGAGGTCAAATCAGCAACGCAGGAAGGAAAATAATGCTAAAACTCTGAGCTGTGTTTACTTAGCACCAGCTATTGTAAAAAATAACACATATGTAGGTGTGATCTGCAGTTTTTTTACACACCTACACATGCATTATTCTCTGTATATTGCATTTCTTTGTACTTATTTCATAGAAGTAGGCCCATATGTGATGGAAGCACCATTTCCCAGTTAGGGTCTGTTATCTCCAGCCCTAGGTTTCTCTCTCCCACCATCGTTTAACCTTGTGAGTCGCTCCCTCAAAGAAAACTCTGTCAAGTTATACTGCCCTACCCACATACCTTTCTCATGTCTATTTGCTCCCAATATCTCTCTCTCTACTTCTCCAGTGGTGATTCATCTAGATCTTCCTGGACATAGTCTCCACCACTCATTCACACTGATGGGCTCTACGCCAGAGGCGCCAAGACCCAGCGGGAGCAAACTTTTTTGCAAGATGGTTGGCAGGTGCGGCAGTGACTGTCTTGGCGTCAACCCTCCAACCACCTCAGTTCCTTTTTTCCCGCTATCGAGTGCGCTTCAGTGACAACAACGCTCGCCTGCTGGGAGTTAAACTTCAAACTAGCAGCAATCCTTTTCAGTTTATTGTTTTGTAGTATATCTCGAATAAGTACCGATTAATATAACATTTTTCTTATTCAAGAAGTCTCAGCCTACATTGACTGAGTCGACCATGAGCAGGTCAAGTGACGGTAGGGAGACTTCGTATGAAAGCTGTTCAGTCAGCCGGGCTGGGTCCAGTCTGCTGCCCTCTCTGTAGGGAGGGTCTGACAACGGACGGTCCAGTGCCTGAGGGGACGGGCGGTCCCCCCGGAAGCATAAAAGAAAACTGTTGCATTCTCGGCACCCCATTGTAGTCTTGGCAGAGAACGATAAGGCTGTTCTTCCTCAGGCATCTACAGCCCAGCCTATAAACAAAGAATCTCGTAAGATAGACACCTTAGGTAAGAGTCTTTGCTGCCTCCACACTGGGTATGCGTATTGCCAGCTGCCAGGGCTACTTTTCTCAATATGAGTATGTTCTTTGGCATTCACTCAAACAGATGGCAGAAGCTCTGCCTGAGTCGGACACTAGTTCAGAGCTACTTCAGACCATAACCGGGGTATCGAGTCCAACAACCAGCAGGTTAAAGCAGCTATGGACACTTTCGATACTGCTTCCCGGGTGGCGGCGGCAGGCATTTGTACCCGTCGTCATTCCTCGATATGCACTTCGGGGTTCACGAATGATGCCCAACAGCAGGTCATGGCATTACCCTATGACGGTATGTATCTGCTCGGACCTCAAGTAGAGCAAGCTGTGGAGGCCACACACAAAACTAGGTAAGCCATTTAAACGGCTCGACCCGCTCCTTCCCCTTCTTGGGAAGGGGCGTGTGTTAACAAGCGTCAGTTTCACAACCGTCACTCCTTTCAGGGCAAGGGCAGGAGAGGTTTCAACAAAACCAAGCCCCTCAGCCTCAAAAGAAAACGCAACAGAAGGCACAAGGGCCCTTTCCAAGTTAGTTTCAGTTTCTCAAACTGTAGTTCAGGCTCTCCAGTGGTGGCTGGAGGAGGACAGTCTAAGGCAAGGTGTCCCCTTCCTCAGTCAGGCTCCAGCAGTGATTCTCATCACAGATGCTTCCCTGCTGGGATGGGGAGCCCATCTGGACCAGCATGCTGCTCAGGAGTCTCTCTTGCACATAAATCTTTTCGAACTCAGGGCTGTCTTTCTCGCACTTCAGACATTCTCTAACAGAATTCAGGGAAAAGTGGTGCAGATCAGGACAGACAACACCACAACCATGTGGTACATCAGGAAGCAGGGGGGCACGCAGTCCTTGGCCTTGTGCACCGAAGCCATGAAAATATGGTCACTAGCTTATTCCCTTCAGGTTTCCCTCATAGCTGTGCATCTCCCAGGGAAGGACAATGTACTGGCAGATGCTCTCTGCAGGATTTCTCAAGGTCACCACGAATGGGCCCTGAATCCTCTAATTCTTCAGGTCATTTTCAAAAGGTGGGGCACTCCAGAGATGGACCTCTTTGCAGCCCCGGACAGTCATCAGCTTCCCCTATTCTGCTGCAGACCCCCTCTTTTGGGGTCTGTTCCTCAAGATGCTCTCCTGTTGGATTGGACAAGAAGGTTTCTGTATGCTTTTCCTCTGATATTCAGAGCTCTGGTCAAGATCAGATCTCAGTCTTGCACTGTGATTCTAGTGGCTCCAGACTGGACCAGGCAGCCTTGGTACCCCCTACTATTGTCAATGTCAGTAACAATTCCACTTTGTCTTCCCAAAGAGTACAATCTCCTCACCTCCTCAGAGGTGAGGATACTGTATCCCAACCTTCAGACTCTCAGACTCAAAGCTTGGCTCTTGAGGAGCTAGAATATGCAAGCTTGCATCTTTCCCAATCAGTCTTGGACTTTCTTGAGGTTAGTAGAAAACATTCTACCAGAAAAACTTACAATTCCAAATGGAAGATGTTTGGTTTCTAGTGTTCTCAGAGGCATATTCAGCCTGATTCAGCTGACATTGCCACTGCTTTGGACTATTTGGTGCATCTTAACAGTTTAGGCCTCAGGCCTACCACTCTCAAAGTGCATTTGGTAGCTATCTCTGCCTTTCTTTCAGCTAGGAAGGGCTCTTCCCTAGCCTCCCATCCAGTTTTCAAGAAATTTATCAAAGGTCTTGTTCATATCGGGTACCCCTTTGGGACCCTACTCCTGTTTGGGATCTGAATATCTGTATTGTACAGCTTATGCAGCCCCGAACCATTATCTTCAGCTGAGCTGAAATACTTGACTTGGAAAACTGTGTTCCTGGTAGCCATTACCTCTGGTAGGAGAATCCGTGAATTACAGGCCTTATCAGTGGAACCTGATTGAATTTCATTTCACAGGGATAAGGTGGTCCTTCGAACAAACAGAAAGTTCCTTCTCAAGGTGGTATCAGACTTTCATTTGAACCGGTCTGTGTCATTGCCTGTATTTTTCACTGACCATTCTTCCTCTGTGGAGAGAAGACTACACAGTCTTGATGTAAAGAGGGCGCTTAGTTATTATATAGAACACACTAAGGCCCATAGAACTGACTTTTAATAGCTGTTTATCACTTATGGAGAAGTGGGAAAAGGTAAATCTGCCACTAAGAAAACTATTGCCAGGTGGATTGTATCCAGTTCTGCTATTCAAAATTGGGGAAAGAGCCACCCTCAGGCCTGAGGGCTCACTCCACCACAGGTACAGCTGCTTCGGTCACAGCAGCTAGAGACATACCCTTAGTGAAAATCTGTAAAGCAGCCACGTGGAAAACTGTGTACACATTTACCAAGCATTATTCTCTTGACATTCAGTCAGGAAGTGATGCTAAGTTTGGCACAGCAGTGCTGCAGAGTCTGTTCCTGAAATAGGTTCTGTAACTCCCTCCTCCAAGGGGGTACTGCTTGGTAGTCTGCATATAGTCAGAATACAGCAAGACTTCATGTTGTTTGAAGAAAAAATCACTCACCATAATAATGTTGTTTCTTCTAATGGAGTCTTGCTGTATTCTGACTTCCCTTCCTGCCTCTCCTCCTATAACCTAGTTGCTTATCTGTGTCAGTCTTCACCAATCATCACCTTTGGGTATAGTGGCTGGAGGTCATGACCCCATGGGAGCTCTCTTTTTTTTTGATGGGGATGGGTGGAGTCGACGCACCATCGGCACAGCCCTCGAGGCCGATGCACTGCGTGGCGCTCACGGGTTGGCCGTTAGGTGTCGTCGATCCCACCCTTCCACCAGTTCTTCGTCTCCCGCCATAGAGGTCGCACCTCATGGGAAGCTCTGCTGCGCAAGAGGCCTGCTGTCTGCTTCGAAGTCTTCTGCTCTGTTTTTCGCTCAACACCAAGTCCGTCGACTCCGTAGTATTTCAATTCCTTAATTTCCTACTGGTTCCGTGTTTCAACGTCGCTGGTAAGATTGTTCATTTTATTTTATTTGATAGCAACATTGAGTCTTTGTTTAGCTTGTTTTTCCATAGGTCATGTCTCAGCTGGGGGGGCAAGAAAACTTCGAACACCTATGTGTCGGTGCCCGTGCGGCCATAAGTACTCCGTCACCACCCAACGTGACTGTTGCCTCGCGTGTCTTGGCCCGCTTCATGACATGGATTCGTGCGATGCCTGCTTCTCCATGGACTGTTGTGTCATCAAACAATGCGCGTGGAAAGCTGGACGAGCTCCGCCGACTTTCGGGAGACGGGTGTGCACTCATCAGGCCAAGCCATGGTCTCTCTGCCTTTCCTCTGGGTCCCCTCCCGGTTCTCTATGGACCGCAGAGGAGGGGGCTTCTGCTCTTAGTAGCCTCACCATTGCAGAAGCCCCTCCCATGGTGCAGGAGGCCCAGTCCACCCCGCCTGGGGGGCTAGCAGAAGGCACCGCATTGGCAGTTGCCCCTTTGGGGATGAAGGCTCCCCCGGTGTCATTTTCCCGGGCTGGGAAGCCTGGATCAGCGCCGTCCTCAACACTGTCTGTCGGCGTCTTCTTGAGCCTTGGCACCGTTTGTGGTGCCATGGGCCCTGATGGTGCCATAGTCAGCGCTGGTCCATTGCTCGGTGCTGTCTCTGCTATTGATGCCATTCGCGGTGCCGATGGTGCTGTCAGTGCCGTGGGAGGCTCTATGGCACCATAGATGATTGTTTGAGATTGAGCATGGTGCCATGTCTAGCTCTGGTGCTGCTTGCGGCACTGAACTAGGACGAGGCGCCGTGGGGGTTTCCGATCTTGGTGCCATTCATGGTGCTCTGCGCTGAGAGGGCCATCGGAGCCATTGTCGGCGCCATCTCTAGTCTCGGCGCCGCTTGCGGCACCGTGGGTCAGGATGATGCTGTGACAGGCTCCGGCGCTGATACTGCTGCCACTCTTGGCGCCGTGTCCTCTTCGCGCACCATTCGCAGTGCGGTTCGGGGCTTCAGTGTCGACTCTGGTGCAGTGCCTCGGACTGGTGCCCCATTCAGTCGGGATGGCAGCAGGCGTCCACGTACCGTTTGGCACAGGACTTTGGTCTCCACTTCCTCGGAGCCGGAATCAGACTCTGAGTCAGATAGGCAGTCAGACTCCTTGGAGTTGGCTGCTCACGTGGACACCCTGGTGGTGTCCTCGACAGACCAGAACTAGCTCCCCTCTGAGGAGCGGACAGTTGCTCCTAAGCCCAGGGTCATGGGTGCTGACCAGCAAGCAGTAGTGCAGGCCACTATTGCTCTGCAGCCTGGCCTCAGAGGGTTTTCTGACCCCTCAGTGGTGGTACCTCCTCAGGTGGTGTGTCTGGATCACCCAACTTTGGGGCCGATCGGAGCACCCACAGGAGGGGAGGGTGCTGCTCCCTGGATAGTCCCTTCAGGGACTGACCAGAGTTGCCAGCTGCCTAGGCTGGCATTTTCGAGAAGAAGGGCTTTCGGACTCTTGAGAGGTCAAGGGGTAGGGGTTCAACATCATGACCCTTTTCTGGGACCCACCCAGGTTCCGGAAGGAGTTGTAGTGCAGACCTCCGCCCTTCTTTTTCAGTCTCCTCAAGAGGGCCCCGTTCTTTGGAGGAAGGGGACTGTCCTTTTGGAGTTCCACGGCCCCGGTCACCTCACAGGGGGGAATCTTCAGGGCACTGCCTAGGCAGTTCCAGTATGGTTGACCAGCTGTCGGCTGTTGAGTTTTCCAGAGCTACCTCTTCCCTGGGTGCTCCAGGTGCATTGTCTTGCCCAGGCAGAGGTCAAGTCGATTCCTGTTGTTGGCTCTGTCCCCACTCCTCTGCCGCCTTCTCCTGCTCTCCCAGGTATTCTTGGTCTGAGCGGACCTCTCTCCTGGGAGCAGTTCAGAGCTGTGGCTGCTCATTTTCCCTCTTATGTTAGGGCCATTGACAGGCAGGTTTTCCAACCTCCCTCGAGCAGCCACCCTCTGAATCTCTCAGGTCCTTCACTTCTTCATCCTCCTCTTCTGGAGGAGAGGAACCATCTGTCCACATCTCCCCAGCTGCTGATCTTGCGGAGTATCAGCGTTTCCTCGGGAGGATGTTGGAGGACCTGCATATCACCCCACCCACTCAGCACAATCCGGAGCATTCGACACGTGCCTTCTTAGGCGATTTCAGTGCAGACACTCTTGTAGTGGCCTGCACCCTTCCATGAGGCGGTGTTGCACTTCTGGCAGAGACCCTTTTCCGGAGTCCCAGCCCCTAGGGATCTCTGCTAGAGGTATTGTTCCCCCGGAGTCTTCAGGTAATCTGCCTCATCCCAGTTCAGGACTGACGCAACTGGACACTCCCGATGGGCTTCATGCCCTTCACCATGACCTGCCCCCAGATGCGGACTCCATGGATTTAGACTTCTGGGATAGGAGGACTTTCTACTCGGCATGGTTGCTTCTCTCGATATCTGCACATCAGGCCCACTACGCTACCTATGACAGGTTCCTGTGGTCCAGGCTAGGTCAACTCCTAGCCTCGATGCCTGATTCGGAGGTAACAAGACAAGCTATTACACTCTGTGCACGTGGCCTGGAGCAAGCAAGGCAGCAAGCAAGGGCATCTTATGACACCAACGAGGTAGCTTCCAGGGTCATAGGGACAGCGATCTGCACTAGGCGGATGGCATGGCTCCGTCTCTCCAGGTTGTCACCCTTAGCCTGGTGTAGGGTGATTTCTTCCGCTTACCAGAGAACTCATTTCTTCTCCTGTAGGGTGAGATAATGTTTGTCAGGGAAACCTCCTACCCCCTCTGGGGGGTTCCCGTCTCACTCTTCCCACTCTCTGGCCTCTCCAGACCCATGAAAGTTCTCTGTCTCGGTGTGCCACCCACTGAGAGCGGTTCAGGGCCCCCTTCGGGGGGGCTCGGCACTCACCTAAAGGGGATAAATGGTGAAGATTGACACAGATAAGATATGAAAATTACTTACCTACCGTAATTCTGCTCTTTCTCTGTATCTTCACCATTCATCACAGTCCCACCCTCCATCCCCCTGGGGCCTCAGTCTCTGGATCCCCCTCTCTCTCTCTCTCTGTGCCCTTCCCCCCCCCTTCCTTTTCGTTGGTTGGGGGCGGGGTGACCTTGGGCACATAGGGGATGTTTTTCTTCCAAGGGGGAGAGTGGTCAGGATAGGGGGCACTTCTTACCCAGTGTCTCGGCTCCACCTCTGTGGGGTGGGGGTTGATGGTTGCCCTCTCTTCTGTTCTCTCTCCCTCTTTCCCTGTCAGTTTTTCCTTGGTTTTGTTGTCTTAAAGACTCAACCCTAAAAATTAATTTAAGGAACTAGTTTTCTTACACCAAAACTTGATTTTTATTTGGGGGGGAGGTATTGCCCTGTATCCTGTCCTTTCTTCCAGAATAGCCAGTTCTGCTTATGTTGGAGTTATTGCTTTGAATTCTGGCAGTTTAGCTTTCTGATTACTCCTTCGCAGTTCCTTTACAATCTGGAGACAGGTCAAGGTTCCAGGGTATGTTCCCCCCTCTCCCCACATCTTCACTTCTAAATTCTTTCACCCCTCCCTCCTCCTCTTCTACTTCCAGAGATTGGGGCCCCTCCTAATCCCCTTAAATTTCTAGCCTTACTCTTTCCTCTCAGTCATTTATTTCTCCTTTTCGTTTGTATGTCCTTTCCTTTATCTGTCCCTTGGACTCCCTTGTCCCTCCCTCCCAATCTTCTTACTCTATGGTGACTCAGAACTGGTGGGAGGGGCGGGTCGATGACACTTAACGGCCAACCCGCGAGCACCACGCAGTGCGACGGCCTCGAGGGCGGTGCCAATGCTGTGTCGACTCCGTCCACCCCAAAAAAAAGTTCCCGTGGGGTCGTGACCTCCAGCCACTATACCCAATTGTGCTGAATGGTGAAGATACACAGAAAGATCAGAATTACTGTAGGTACATAATTTTCATTTTTGGGATGTGGGTTGGCAGGCACAGTGCTACACCCCAGAGGTGTACCTGGGTCACCTCTTCTTTTAGGATGGGGTTTTTGTTGTTATGATTTTAAATATATATTGTTAAATTTTACTACCTGCTTGGATTCTTTTTGGGGTTCTCGACTTGAGTCTTTTGGACCCTAACAATCTGTTTATTGCCTTTTGGCAAAAAATATCTAAAAACAATTTATATTTAATAGTTAGCATAGTGCTCGTACGAATCTGACAGTTACACTGAGGAGTGCCTGGGACAGAGGTTTGAGAACCGAGCTCGACCTCAACGTTCTATGCCCTGGCATAGAGTTAACCCTTTCCTCTCTGGAGCAGTTCAAGTGCTGGGGCTAACTGCATATAGTCAGAATACAGCAAGACTCCATTAGAAGAAACGACATTACTATGGTGAGTAATTTTTTCTTTCGTTTGATGCCTCAAAGTTCTGCCACTGCCACTATTCACTTGGCTCCGAATTCGACTCCAATTCTTTTGATTCCCCAGATTCCAATAAAATCTTTCCTTTTTCTTTCTTTCCTTTTTCTTTTGCTGTAGGTTTGTGTTTATTTAACTGAAAATCATGCCAGGTTTGGGAAACAAAAAGAAGAAATCATCTAAAGCGGGCCGGCCCCCAATGTGTCGGTGTCCCTGTAGCTGGCAGCTTTCTATGATGGACCGGTATGACCGATGCCTGACCTGCCTGGGTCCAAACCATGATATGGACCGTTGCAATGCCTGCTTCTCTATGGACCACAGAGTGCTTGAATACCACGCATTAAAGATCGGCCATGCCCCGCTGACCTTCGGGGGACGTCGTCGTACTCAGGACGCCAGACACAGGTCTCTCAACCCTTCCTCCAGATCCCCTCCTGGCTCTGTACAGGCCACAGAGGAGGGGTCTCCTTTTCTCCGAGCCTCGCCAGGACAGAGGTCTCTTCCACTGTGCAGGAGGGATGGTCAGGCCCCTCCAGGGGTCTGGCTGGGATCACCATATTGACCGCCACTTCTGAGGAGGTGCAGGCTCACCTGGTGTTGCGGCCTATGCTTGCTAGGCCCGGGTTGGTGGCTTCCTCAGCGCCACACATCAGAGCTGCTTCTGATCCTGGAGCCGTTCGCCGCTCCGGTGAATGGGGTGGTGCCGTGATCGGGGCTGGGTCTCCACGCAGTGCCATTCATGGCGTTGATGGAGTACCTTGGGGATGGTCTTTATGCCAATCTCCCTGATCTCCTCCTCTTTGGAGAATAATGATCGGGATGCAGATCTTGATTGGCTGCCCAACTCCTCGGGGTCCCAGAGTTCTCCTTCTCCCAGCACTACTGCGTTCTAATCCGTTCTTTCTTCAGGACTGGTAATTACAATCTACGCATGCTCCAACCCTGGCACCGGGAGCCTTTCCAGAGCGGCTAGTGGTACCATGGGGCGCCTCGTGTTGAAAGTGGTTCCACCCCGGTAGAAACTGAGTCTTCTGGCACCGGGTCTGTAGCCGGCACCATTCTCGGTGCCACTCTGTCCTCCAGTGCCGGAAAGGGGGCTCCCACCCCAGCCACGTCCCCGGTGGATGCAGTGGGAGTGGTGGAGCCTCTACGATTGGTGATTAGGAAGAGGTCCCTCCTGGAGTCGTGGGGGTGAGGGTGCAAGGTGAGGTGTCGTGGCCTTCCCTTGGAACCCTACGGGGCTCGGGGAGGAGCCGCAACACTGAACCTGCCTTCTTGCTTTCATCATCTCCAGGTGAGACCTCTGTAAGTGGGGCTAGGGGCCACCCTTCTGGACCTACGCAGCCATAGTCGTCTCACGGGGGGGGGAGTCCATTTCTGGGCTCAGTCCTAACCACTTCAGGCTGGTTGAGTGGCCAGTAACTGAGGAGATTAGCGGATCCTTCTCGGGCGCTGGATTGTCTGCAGGGTCTCGTAACCCTGGCAGAGGGCGTTCTCACCTGGTGAGACTGCTTTCTCCCCTCCCTGTGTCTCCTCTTCCTCCCTCATTCCCGGGCCATGTGGGTCCCTCAGGGCCCTTGACCTGGGAGCAGTTCAGTGCCATTGCTGCTGCATTTCCCCGCAATGTGAGAGCCATGGACGAGCAGTTCTTCCACCTGTCTCCCTAGGAGCAGCCAGCCTCGGACTCTTTGGGCTCATCCGTCTCCTCATCTTCCTCCCCTGAGGAAGAGGATCCATCTGTTCACCTGTCCTCTGATGCTGACCAGACCTCCTGTCAGCGTTTCCTATCGAGGCTGGTTGACGAGCTCCATGTATCTAGGGTGGCAAGATGCAATCGAGTGGGTGAGGCGCACTTTTCTAAGTGAATACAGTGCAGACCACCTGGTGGTGCCTGCATGGCCAGATCCTTTTCAGGAGATGTTGTACCACACCTGGTAGCGTTAATCAGCCCCTTCTCCAGCCCCAATGAACTGCCAGTGCAGGTATTGCATGCCCCAGGGATCTCCAGGAACTTTGCTTTACCCCACCTCAGGACTGAGTCTCTTGGACACCCCTACCGGGCATAGAAGCCCAAGGCACGACGACCCCCCCCAGAGGCTGACTCTGTGGAGTTTGACTGCTGGGGGAGGAGAGTCTTCTCCTCGGCACATCTTATGCTCTGTGTCACATCAGGCCCATCATTCTGCCTACAACAGGCACTTATGGTCGATGCTAGACCAATTGCTAGCATCAGTGCCTGATTCGGAGGCAACTAGGCAAGCCATTGTTCTCTCCGCTTGTGACCTGGAGCTTGCAGGCACCAAGCAAGGGCATCGTACAACCCGAATGAGGTGGCGTCTAGTCTGGTGGCTGGCGAGGACAGCGATTTGCATTAGGTGGACGGCTTGGCTTCGCCTTTCTAGGCTGACACCCCTGGCTCAGCAAAGGGTGCTTGCCTCCACTTTCCAGGGGACCCACCTCTTCTCCTGCAGGGTAAGGCGGGAACTTGAGGGGCGACTTCCTTCTCCCAGGCAAAAGGAGCCCTCGTCTCACCCTGACCAGTCACGAGCCTAGTCTGGTCTGTGAGGGTCTCCTCTCCCTGTGTTTTCCCCCACAGGGGCTGAGGGAGGTACTAGGTCCCCTTCGGGGAGCTTGGTAATCACCTGGTAGTGATGAATGGTGAAGACTGATACAGAGAAGATATGAAAATTACTTACCTGCCGTAATTCTTGACCGTCCTGTATATCTTCACCATTTGTCACTGCTTCCCACCCTCCATTCCCTCTTGGATCTCAGCTTCTGGGCAGTGCCTCCTCTCTGTTTGCCTTCTCCCAGTTAAGGCCAGTTGTGTGCCTAGCCCTGCTGATACCTCCGGGGTCTTTGCTTCTTCTGCTGAAGTGACAGACGCCCTCCGTTGGGGGAGGGCAATCAGGGGCGCTTGCCCTCTCATGATAGGGGCTCCTCTGGGCCCTCCTCTCGCAATCCTGATGGGGACTTCCTTACCTCAGGCTGATTGTCTGGACCCTTCCTCTTGAGGGTTCAGGTTACCAGCGCTGGTCAGCTTGACCTGTGGGGTCCTCATTAGGATTAAGGGGAAATTAGGAGTGTCCTGTGGTCCTCCAGTCCCCTTCCTTTCTGGAGCTGTGACTTTTTTCCTGCTATTTTTTCCAGCTGGGTCCTTTCTGGGCAGGGTTCCCCTTCTAAAAAAGTATAATATACATCTGTGAAGAGAAGGACCTCCTCCAGACATCCTCTTGCCCCTCTTGCTGTCCGACTCGGAGGGTGCGATGTCTGTTCCTTAAAACCCTCTATTGATGGAGTTTTTGTTGCAGGGGGACCCTGCCTTGAGGTGGATTCTGTCCCCACCCTGTAGTATTTTAAGGACAGGAGTGGGAGACCCTTGCCACCCCCTCCATCTCCTTTGGGCTAGCGGAGAGGGCGCCTTCAAGCCTGGTTCCCTGGCTTGCTTGCTTGCTGTCCTACTGGACTGATGTCCAGTTGCTCCTTCCTTGGCCTTCTTTCAATCCTGAGGGTTTTGTGCTTCTCGCTCCTCCCTCGTGGAGCGAAAAAAAAAAAAAACTTTAGAAGTTGGAAATGTGGCATTGGACAGTAGTGCCTCTCTCTCTCCCCTGGTCCGCAGAGTGTCCTCCGGACCTCTGTTGGGGTGTCATGGGGTCTTCCATCTCCTCTCCTCTCCATCTCTCTGCTTTTTTATCCTCTCTTACTCTCCCTCCCTTACCTGCCTGGAGGTTGGGGCCCCCTGTCCCAGACCTCTACGTTCTTCTTGGCCAGCATTATTTATTTTTCTGTTTATATCTTTTCCTTTTCCTATCTCTGAGGCTCCCTTGCCTCACCCTCTTTCTTTCCCCTATTTGTGTTTTCACTCTCTGGCATGCAGAACCGAGGTTTAGGAGGAGATGACGTCAGTTACTGGCCAACCCTTGAGTGCCATGCAGTGCGTCAGCCTCAGCGGTGATGCCCCTCCAGCACCAGCTCCTCCCCCTTTTTAGAAAAAACTTGCCCCCGCAGGATCTTGCGCCTCCAGCTTGTATCCCACCAGTGATGAATGGTGAAGAGATCACAGGAAAATCAAGGATTACGGGAGGTACACAATTTTCATTTAAGGTCAGTCAGTTGGCAGCCTTTTTATGTTTCCTGAAATGTTAACTCAGATAACAAGTTTAGAAGTCCCTCTGAAGGTTCATGCTGTGGCTGGGCTGGGCCACTAAGTGTTTATACTCGTGAACAGCAGTTTCAGGGCAACCCACGAAAGAATTGCACACAAACAAATCAGCAGCTTCACTCGGTTGTTGCTTACTGCCTAATAACATTAAAATAGGTAAAAAAAAGAAAAAGTTTCATAACCATTTACTTTAATCTCCATGATCGTCTTGGATCGAACCCCTTCCACTGTATCAGTTTACATGGCCACATCTGCAGTACAGTAACCATGGTGCAGTCACGTGTACACTTTCCTGATAGTGGTAAGTCATCCCCTTGTCCTCTCCGCTAGCCACTTCAGAGTTGGGGATGCATTCTGGAGTGAGCAGTGTAAGCTACTGTGTGGACAGGCTGCACCGCTCACTCTGATGCAAACTGGGGCAGGAAATTAAGGCTCATCCTTTGTCTGGGAACCGGGAATGACATTGAGGATATGCGAAGATAATGCGTCTTGAATGACAGGTGTCTTTTGTAATTAAGCCTGCGACTGGACTCTCTTATCTTTGTAGCAATATAATATATATTGGCTTTCAGATTAGAATTTTTTACAGGGGTTTGGAACAAAGGGAAACTGACATGTAACTCAGCAACAGCTGTTAAACACAATACACTGAGAGCAGGTTGATGTCAGCAGTCCTTGCATCATCTGTTGCAACACTGCCCCACAGACTCAAGGTCCCTCTCCAGCGTGGCTTGCATCGATGCTGAGTAGGATCATGTAAACACTGTCCTGCATCAGTGCAGGAGGAGGAGGAGGAAGAACAGGAGCTGAGCGCAGCAGCCAGCATGGAAACAGGCCTTGAGTCTCACTTTAGGTCCCTCAGAAAAAACTAATTTTTGTACTTATAGTCTTTGGTTTTTGAAATGTCCCCTCCACCAACCCCTTTAGCATCTAAGTTTTACACTGGCTTTCGTCTTTCTTTTCTACATACATTCATTCTTATTTCAGCCACTTTATCTCTTCAAAACATTGTGTTGTGTGCTGTAGGAAAGTCATTATACTGAATATATTCCCAATGTTTTGCTGTTAAATTGTTTTACGCTTCCCTTCATACCTTCCCCCCCAAATACCTCTAGAAGCAAGCTACTATAGACCAATAGGTCTTTATTTGTGAAAGAATTTCAATACATAAACTAATAACTTTATGAGAATAAAATGTTGCAATAACTATGGGACTAAAATGCTGAAGATAAATGCATTCATTTTCAAGTGTGACAGGCCTAAGTGGAAATAAATCATTTATTTCAATCTCAGGTGGGTCATTAGCATTTATTTCCACTTCAGGCTGGTCACAACGGAGCTCTTAACCAATGGGAGAACAGCTTGCACAATGCCAGATGACGTCACAGTGGCATCTAATGCAGTTAAAAACAGAACAAGCAGTGAAATAAAACAGAAAGAGTTAAATCTTCACTGAAAGAACTAATCTTACCAGAAAGGCACTGTCATTGTATAAATGACATATGCCGTAGGCTGACTAAAAATATCATATTTATTTTTGTCTTTAGGATTTACTTATATAGAGACCTCACTTGGGGCTCTGACACTTGTGAGGTCACAGAGGCCAAGCCCTGAAGATAGAAATAAATGTGATATTTTAAGGCAGCCCATGGAATATCATATATATTTCTACTGCTCTGTCTTACATCGCTGGAAACACCCACTGCACTCCAGTGATGGACCTTAGAATAACTTCAGCAGATTGCTAACAACAACACAAAACTTAGTGCACCATAGCTAAGGTGGCATCACTTCCTCCACCGCTATATTCAGATCAAGTTTATTGGCACCAAAGACCTGCTTTATAACACAAAGCATGCCATTGTCTTTTGTTCATAACCTGCAGCGGTGCAATAAATCCAAGCCGAGACAGATTTGCGTAAATTATATGCTAGGTTCATACAAGTAATGGTCTTTTGAAATCAAACACATGCTTTGTTTGTTCGCTGTCATGGTACTGGGAACATCAGGTGGCGAGGACTTTTTAATATTGTAGGTGTCTCATGTTGCCCTTGCTGCTCTGCTGCCCCCATAAATGGGCATTGTGTTAAAAACATCACAGGGGAGGGGGGGACTGACGTCTAGCAACACGCCTGGTATTTTTCAACTCAAAAAATGGAGACGTGTCCATTTCAGTAGCAAAATAAAAAAAAAATAGGCAAAAGATACAGCAGAAACTTCTGTTGAGTGGGTGAAAAATGAAAATTACGTACCTACCGTAATTCTGATCTTTCTGTGTATCTTCACCATTCATCACAGATGGGTACTGGCTGGAGATCAGGACCCCGTGGGAGCTTTTTTTTTTTTTTAAAAAGGGGGTAGGCGGAGCTGACACAGCATTGGCGCCACCCTCGAGGCCGACATACTGCGTGGCACTCGAGGGTTGGCCGTTAGGCTGCGTCGACTCTGCCGGCCTACCAGTTCTGAGTCGCCGGAGAGGTAAGAGGAAGGGATGGAGGGTGGGACGAGAGAGTCCAAGGGACAGAAAAAGGAAAGGAAACTGAACTAAAAGGAGAAATAACGACTGAGAGGACAGCAAAGAAGAGGTGAGACTAAGGGGATTGGGTAGGGGCCCCGATCTCTGGAAGCGGAAGAAGGGAGGGGAGAAAATTTAGGAGAGAGTGAGAGGTAACAAGGTGTCCGAGACCCTTGTCCATCACCAGATTGTATAGGAACTGCAAGGAGCAGCAAAGCTCTCTGCCAGAATTCAAGGCACAGAATAACTGGCAAATACCCCAGAAGCAGAGTCGGCTATTCTGGAAGAAGGACATGGTACAGGGATTGATGCTCTCTCAGGAAAGATGTTTGGTGAAAAGATAGATTTCCTTTTTTTTTTTTGAAACAGTTGGATGGAAACCAGAAGGAGAACAGGAGGAGGGCAACCACCAACTCCCACCCCATCGGGGTGGAGACCTGTAGTAGAGAAGGAGTGCTGCTCGAGCTGTACCCTTTAAAGGAGAATACCCCCCCTGTGTGTCCCTACTTTACCCCGCTCCAAAAGGAGATGGGGAGCCACAGAGGGAGGAGGGCCCAGAGACTGAGGCCCCAGGGGGATGGTGGGTGGGGTTGTGATGAATGGTGAAGATACACAGAAAGATCAGAATTACGGTAGGTACGTAATTTTCATATCTTATCTGTGTCAGTCTTCACCATTCATCACAGATGGGTGAGTACCAAGCCCCCCCGAAGGGGGTTGTTTCTTTACACCCTAAGGGACAGAGTCCCTTAGCCCTCAGTGGGTGACACACTAGGGGAGAACCTTCCGGCCTGAGTAGGCCCGAGTGGGAGAGCGAGACGGGTCCCCGGGGGGGAAGGAAGTTGCCCCGACAAGCGCCGTCTTGCTCTACGGGAGAAGAGGTAGGTTCCCTGGTGGGCGGAGTACATCACCCTACGCCGGGCCAAGGGTGACAACCAGGAAAGACGTAGCCACGCTGATCTCCTGGTGCAGATTGCTGTCCCTACGACTCTGGTAGCTACCTCGTTGGCATCATAAGATGCCCTCGCTTGGTGCCTTGCTAGCTCCAGGCCACGTGCAGAGAGCGCGATGGCTTGTCTGGTTTGCTCCGAGTCAGGCAAAGCAGCTAGGATCTGACCTAGCGTGGACCACAAGAACCTGTTGTGGGCTGCATAGTGGGCCTGGTGAGCTGAAATAGAAAGGCGCAACCGCGCCGAGTAGAAGGTCCTCCTCCCCCAAAAATCAAAATCCGAGGAGTCTTGATCCAGGGGCCGGTCATGGTGGAGGGTGCAAAGCCCATCAGGGGTGTCCAGATGCGTCAAGCCGGACTGCGGATGAGGCATAGAACCTGGAGACTCTGGGGGAGCGCAATACCTCTGGCTGAGGTCCCTGGGGGCAGGAACTCCGGAGAAGGGCCTCTGCCAGAAACACAGGGACGCCTCCCGAAAGGGAGCAGGCCAGGGCGGCACCACAAGGGTGGTCTCGCCATAATCGCCTAGAAAGGTCTGCGTGCGCCGCATGCTCAGGATTGCTAACAGAAGAGGGAGAAAGGTGCAGGTCCTCCAGCATCCTCAGGAGGAAGCGCTGGTACTTGGAGAGATGTGGACAGTGGGTTCCTCTCCCCCAGAAGAGGGGGATGAGGAGCTGGAGGTCCTCTCTCGCCCGAGGTGGCTGCACGGGGAGGTTGAAAACCTGGCTGTCCATAGCCCTAACATAGGCAGGGAACCGAGCAGCCACCGCCCTGAACTGCTCCCAGGTGAGAGGGCCGCTAGGACCAAGAATGCCTGGGAGCACTGGAGAATGTGGCAGAGGGATAGGGGCAGAGCCGAGAAAAGAAGTCGGCTGACCTCCGCCAGGGCTAGGGAGCGGACCATGAGCACCCGAGGAGGGTGCCCCGGAAGACTCCACAGCCGACAGCTGTACAACCACGTTGGTACTGCCTTGGCTGCACCCAGAAGAATCCCCCCAGTGAGGCGACCGGGGCCGTAAAAGTCCAGAAGGATGGTCCCCTGCCTCAAAAGAATGGGACTCCCTCAAGGAACCGGAAGGGAAGGGTGGAAATCCGCGCCGGCCGCCCAGGCCGGGTGGACCCCAGAGAAAGGCCGACGCGCTGACCCCACACCCCTTGACCCCTCGGAGTCCGAGAGAGTCCTCCTCCTCGAGAGGGCCAGCCTAGGTAGCTGGCATCTCTGGGCTGCCCCCAAAGGGGAGACCCAGGGAACAGCACCCTCTCGTCCTGCAGGTTTCCTGATGGGCCCCAAAGTTGGGCGATCAAGACACACCACTGGAGGGGGTACCACCACCGAGGGGTCGATGAAACTCCCAAGGCCAGGTTGCAGAGCAGTGGTGGCACGCACCACTGCCTGCTGGTCAGCACCACTGACCCTAGCCTCGGGGGCCACCGGCTTCTCCTCAGTAGGGGGCTGGCTTCGACTCGTCGACGAGACCATGGGAGCGCCCTCCTCCACAGACAACCCCGAAGGGTGTGACTGCCCGTCTGACTCCGAGCCCGACTCCAACTCCGAAGAGCTAGTGTCCGAGGCTCTGAGCCAAACAGTAGGAGGGTGGGCGAAACCAACTTTGCCAGAGGGCCCGGCAGCCAGAGCTGTGTCCGAGACAGTACCCGTGCCCTCCGCAACCCCGCGGGCGGGACCCACAGAAGGCACCAGGGTAGCTCGGGCCAAAGGTCCAGAGCCAGGGCCAGACGCGGTGCCATCAAATCCACTAGCACCGGGGGCGGTACCAGAGACGGCGCTGACAGCAGCCCCAGCAGCAAACTGGGTGCCAAAGACGACATGCCAGGCCCTTCGCGCAAGCGGCACCGAGGACCGGCGCGACGTATCGCCCCGTAGGGCGGACTCGGCGGCAAACATGGCACTGACCGCCTTCGCATCCGCGAAGGCACCGAGAGCTGACGGCGCCGAGTGCATTATCGAATCGAAGGCCCCACGGGCGCTGAGTCAGGCACGCCCGCCATGCTCAACCTCGGCGCCGAGAATGGTGCGCGAGGCGAGACATGGCGAAAGCAGATGCCGGATCTTGTCCCACGGCACCGCGAGCAGCGTCGGCGCCCGAACGGCATCGACAGGGTCCACGGTGATGAGTCGGCACCGCGAACGGTGCCAAAGGCCCCGATGGCGCCAACCGACGGCATTGAGGACGGCGCCGACCCGGGCCTTCTGAGCCGGGGGAGCCTTCACCACCGAAGGGGCGATTGCCGTGGCGGCACCTCCCACCCGCTTCCGGGAGGAAGCGGAACATGCCTCCGGCGCCGCAGGAGGAGCCTCGGCAATGGCCAGGCTGCGTAGTCGAGGTTTCCTCCTCGGTCCGTGAGGAACCGGAGGGACCCAGAGGAAGGGCTCAAGAGAGCGCCGGGCTTGGCTCGATTAGTGTGAACCCTACCCTCGGAAGTCAGCGGAGCTCAGCCTTACTTTCAACACACGCTGTTCGAGGGCACAGCGTCCACGGAGAAGCCAGGCGCCGTCAATCCATGTCGGAAGCGGCCAAGACACCAGTCGTGCGTTGGTCGGTGATTTAGTTTATTTTCGCCAGTAAGGAAAGATCTTACCGCGACATCGAGTGGAGGCAGAACCCAGAACTGGTAGACGACTGACGGACTGAACGTCATTTTTTTGAGCAGGCTGAAGGCCTAAAATTGCAGAAAGCTTCCCACGAGGCAACCTCGACGGCGGGAGACGAAGAACTGGTAGGCAAGCGGAGTCGACACAGCCTAACAGCCAATCCTCGAGCGCCACGCAGTACGTCGGCCTCGAGGGTGGCACCGATGCTGTGTCGGCTCCTCCTACCCCCTTTTTAAAAAAAAAAAAAAAGCTCTTACGGGGTCCTGATCTCCGGCCAGTACCCATCTGTGATGAATGGTGAAGACTGACATAGATAAGATCCCAAGTCAGAATGAAGTGATGTTTCCACCTTGCTGCTTTTACCAGATGAACTCTATGCAGGGAAGAAATAGAAGCAGGTTAACCAGCTTATTAGCTTCTATCTGTGAAAGTCTCTCCCCTTTTCTGTTTCTTTTCCTTAGTAGTGTGATTTACCAGGCAGCTTTCCCTTATCCTAGTCTCGGCTTCATTCATTTGGTGTGTGCTTGGGAGGGGGGGGGGTTGTTCCTCCACCCCTGAATGAGAAGCACCATTTTTTCTCTTCATATCCCCCTCCACAGCTCAGTCTAAACTGCCGTGTTCCACCATGACCTCTGACCTTCTGCCCGGAGGTATTTATTTAGAAACTGACAGCTGGACAAAGCACACTGAACCAATGTTCATTTAAGCCAGTTTATTGTGTTCAAACACTACCTTTTTTAACTACTCTCAGTATCAGTGGCGTATCTAGGGGGTGGCCACCCCCCCCCCGTAACATATGTACTCACTGCTGCTGTATTTGACTTTGTTGTTGAAGTCCTAGTTATTGCTTGTACAAAAGTTTATATTCAAAATTATAGATTACATTTGTGTTTTCTGTCAAAAATGTACTGAAAAGATAATCGCAGAAAATATAAAGGATTAATGCAGCTTTACAAAGTTGCACATCAAGTATGCACACCACCCCAGCACCCCACATTGTAACATCTGGGATCCACAACGGCTCAGTATAAACAGTAACAGTAAAAAAAAAAAAAAGAACTGTTTTGCTTTACTGTTTCAAACCATACTGTCTTGTTTTTTAACTCCCTTGTCTTCCTTTTCTTCTCTTTTAGCAATACCCATTTTATAAGTGCAACAATGCATTCTAGGGTTTGTGGTCTCATAAACCACTAAACACGTGATTGAAGGTACTGTGCTCTGTCATGTGGCTTCTTGCAGGAAACAGATCAAAGACAGATTAAGAGAGACGGATGTTTTTACACTACATCAAATAAGACAGAGAGGTGACCTGTTACTCCTTTATAAATTACTTCACTCGCCCGACCTAATAAATCAGGTCAACCTGGTATTTAGCAGTTGTTGGGGAAATCTCAGATCTCTCAACCACAAATTAGTTGTTCCTAGAGCTCTCACCACAAAGAGGGACACCTTTTTCACTGTGAGAACCATGAAAGCAGGGAATAGGCTGCCAAGAGAGGTGGTTGAAGCAAATAGTCTTCAGGATTTTTAAAAATAGATTGGATAGACTATATTTTATTCAAAGAATCTAATGGTATAAAATAACCCACATGTGTGGGGGGGACAATCTAGATGGGCCAACGTTGCCCCCTTTTGTCCTTTAAACCCAGTAGTTAAGTGAATTGCATACTTATAAAGAGTGAGTGCTAAATGCTGGTATTGAACCAGGCATCCCTTGTCTCAGGAGTAGCATCTGTAACCATTTGGCTACAGAGATGCCATCAGTTGGGTTGTTAGAGTGAGCTCTAATACTTGCATATTACAGTCTCAACTTTCACCACCAGAATGCACACTTCACTGTCTGCATACAGTACAACATTATGCAAAAAGGATTGGTAAACCTTTATTGTATGCAGTCATTGGCAAGTCCTCAAACACATATCACAGTGCATGTGTGTGGCCCACAAGCAATGGTATTTGTCAAAAATATAGATTCAAACAACATGAAGTCTTGCTATATTATGACCTATGCAGTGAGTCCCAACCTTCAAACTGCTCCGGAGGCGAAAGAGTTAACTTTCCATGCCAGGCATGGAACTTTGAGCTCGAGCTCGGTTGAAAGCTCTATCTGTTGTTCTTCAAACTCAAACTGTCAGATTCTTTACTCCGCCTCACTGAACAGTCGCTCCGGAGATTTCTCCTTCTGCTCGGTTCATTTTGTCGGTTAAAGTATTAATATTTCGTTTTTTTAACCAAATTTAAACCGCAACCGGTCGGTTCAAGCTCTGTCTGTGGTATTTGTTAAGTACTAGATAGGTTTTACATTTATTTTCTGTGTGGAACTTGTAAACGGTTTTATCGGTTCGGTTTGAACCGATCAGGTTGTTTTAAATACATTATCTATCTTTTAGAAGTGCGGTTCCCGGTTCTTATCGGTTCTAAAAAAACAGATTTCATTATGGTTTTTCCCATGACCCGTGACACGGTTGGGAACCGATAAGGGAGTCTTGCTTGGCGGATTGCCATAAACTGGCAAGTTTTGGTTAGGCTGGCACTATGTCTGAGAAACCCAAAAGAAAAACCGGGCCCACTGGGTTTCAACACTGCAGTGTCTGTGGGGAAGCCTTTGCCAAAGCTGACCCCCACACCACCTGTGTTTATTCTCTGGGGTTTGACCACCTCAGTGCAGACTGCCAGATTTGTAAAAGTTTTCCTGCAGCTACCCTGGATAAAAGAGTTGGTAGGCTCAGGGAAAGGGAGGCCAAAAAGTCCGCTGAACCGGATGGCCAGCCCGGTTCGGTTGGAACCGAACTGGAGGGAGTGCCCTCTGACCAGGGCGAGACTTCCTCGGGCAAAAGGGGAGCCAACTCTGAGGAGTCGGTTCAAGCAAAGAGAACTAGAAAATCAGCTGATGTGGAGCCAAAACTTCCCTCTCCAACCGCTGAAGAAATAGCCAAAGCAACTAAAATTGTCCAGTCGCTTTCCCCGGTTCCGACCGAACCGGCACCATCAGGTAAGCGTACAGTTTGGTCGGTTCCACCGGTTCAAGAGTATGATTTAGAGGAATTTTATGAACCGGAGGAGGAAAGCAGTATGAGGAGAGTGAATGTGGATTTGAAAGTCTGGATGTGCCCATTGAACCGGACATCTCTCCAGACAGACCTTCAGGAGTGTCTCCCCTTAGGCTTTCTGAGTCCCCTTCTCATTTTATGTTTTATAAAAAGTGTCTGAAACCCTCCAGCTCCCTATGGAGGAAGCTGTGGATGATCAAGAAGAGCCTGATTATGTAGAAATGATGGATATCCCAGAGTCTAGGAGACTGTCTATTCCTCTGCATAAATCTTTTGGGAAACAGGCAGTAAACATTCTAAAAACTCCTCACACTATACCTCCTGTGGATAAGAGAATGGACAAGAGATACACATTGTCAGGCTGTGATACGGAGTTCCTTACACAACAATACAGCCATGTTGGGGTAGTGCAGGCTGCAGCCTGTGACAAGGCAAATATTCCCTTGGCCTCACACCCCCCTGACAAGGACTCCAGAAGGGTTGATGCCATGGCAAAGAAACAGTACATGGCAGCATCCTTGGGACTCAGACAGGCAAATTATATGGCTTATGTTGCTAGATACCAGAAATCCAGATGGGATACTATTTTGGCTCTAGCAAAGCAGGTCCCTGGCCAGCTTGCCAAGGAGCTGGAGCAGGTGGCTGCTGATGGTATTGAGGCATCTAAAGTGTAATTCCATGCTGCAGTGGACTCTAATGATGTGTCATCAAGAGTCATGGCTACATCTGTGGCTCTCCGTAGAATGGCTTGGCTCAGATGTACTAGCCTGTCACAGGATACCCAGACTAAGGCCATGGATTTTCCTGTTGTGGGCAACTCTCCATTTGGGGAGCAAACAAAGAATTACATGAAGAAAATGGATGAATATAGGACCACCTATAGGAGTGCACAGGCCAAGGAAAGGCAGGCCACTCCTCAAAGGCAGCCTTCCAGGGGCAGGGGCAGGCCTTTTTACTGAGCCCAGGCCTCCTCTTCAGCTTATGCCCAGAGGGGGTTCTTTAGAGGGAGAGGCAGACTGGGTACAAGCAGACCTGCTTCCACTCCTCAGCCTAAAGCCCCTGCCAAGCAGGCACCCTGATGGGGTGTCCAGGGTCGATTCTCCACTACCTGTAGGGGGCAGGCTGGCTTACTTTGTCCAGGACTGGAAGTCTCTAACATCAGACAAGTTGGTCCTGGAAGTAGTAAGCCAGGGACTGGTTCTCAGCTTCAAAAAATTTCCAAAGATGAGAACCAGATCCTTTCCACCTGCAAATCCATCAGAGGCACTTGCCCTAGAGGCAGAAGTCTCTACCCTCCTGGCTCTCAGAGCTGTGGAAAGGGTTCCACCCCTACACCAGGGCAAAGGATTGTACTCCAGGTACTTCCTTACCCCAAAAAAGACAGGAGAATGGCGTCCCATCCTGGATCTCAGGTACCTGAACAAGCACCTTTTAAAACCAAAATTCAGAATGGTGACTCTGGGAATTATTTTACCCTCTCTAAGGCCAGGGGACTGGCTAGTGTCCCTGAACCTCAAGGATGCCTACTTTCATGTTCTCATCAGAAGCTCCCATCGAAAGTACCTCAGATTCGAACTGCCCTCATGCCATTACCAGTTCAGAGCAATGCCCTTGACCTCACCTCTGCCCCAAGGGTATTCACAAAATGCCTGGCAGTAGCAGTTGCCCATAAGAAGGCAAAACATTGCCATCTTTCCTTACCTGGATGATTGGCTCATAGTAGGCCAGTCTCCAGACCAAGTCAGATTACATCTTCAGGTAACTCAGCAACTGATAACTTCTCTAGGTTTCCTTCTCAATCTTCCAAAGTCACTCCTGGAGCCTGTCCAGCTTCTCACCTTTATAGGTGCGGAACTGAACACAAAAGAAGCCAGAGCCTTCCTTCCTCTGGAAAGAGCAAGGACCCTGATCTCTCTGGCCTCCTCCTTCACCCTGCAGGTCTCTCGACCAGCAAGGCATTTTCTCCAGCTCCTGGGACACATGGCTGCTTCCACAGCAGTAGTGCAGGGAGCCAGATTTCAGATGAGGGACATCCAGTTCCATTTGAGAGCCTTTTGGTCTCAAAGGAGGGACCCTCTAACCAAATTAATCCCAGTGACTCAAACCCTGATCCAAGCCCTTCAGTGGTGGCAGGACCAGGGCAATCTGAGACAGGGGGTCCCCTTCACCCCTCAGTCTCACTCCTTAATCCTTACTACAGATGCATCCCTCTTGGGGTGGGGAGCTCACATGGGCGACCTCACTGCCCAGGATTGTGGTCCCCTCAGGAATCTCTGCTCCACATCAATCTGTTGGAACTCAGAGCAGTTTTTCTAGCACTTCAAGTTTTTTCCAAATCTGTTCAGAACAAAGTTATTCAGGTCAGAACAGACAATACCACCACAATGTGGTACATCAACAAGGCAAGGGGCACTCGGTCTGACCTTGTGCACCCGAAGCAATGAAGTTGTGGTCTCTGGCTTACTCTCTGAACACCTCCCTTATGGCAGTCCACCTCCCAGGCAAGGACAATGTCCTGGCAGATGCTCTCAGCAGGATTTCCCAGGGCCATCACGAATGGTCACTGGATCCCCTAGTACTGGAGGTGGTATTTGCCAGATGGGGCACCATATGAATAGAATCTTTTTGCAGCCCCAGACAATCACCAACTTCCCCTTTTTTGCTGCAGGCCCCCAGTGTTGGGCTCAGTCCCCCTGGATGCCTTCCTTCTCAGTTGGGAAGGGAAGTTTCTCTATGCTTTTCCCCCCTTCCCTCTCCTGTTCAAAGTGCTAGTCAAAATCAGATTTCAACCCTGCAAGATGATCCTGATTGCTCCAGACTGGGCCAGACAGCCCTGGTACCCACTCCTTATGTCCTTAGCAGTCCACCTTCACCTGTGTCTTCCCAGGAATTGCAACCTGTTAACCTGTGCTCAGGGGGGAGTTTGGTACCCAAACCTCAAATCTCTCAATCTCAAGGCCTGGCTCTTGAAGAGTTAGAGTTTGCTGACCTACACCTCTCCCAAGGTGTATTGTATATCCTGAAGGCTTCTAGGAAGCCTTCCACCAGGGCTATTTATAATTCCAAATGGAAGAGATTTTCCATATGGTGCTCTGCAAAGCATATTTCCCCAGAATCTGCTGATTTACCCACAGTCCTGGATTATATGGTCCATCTAAATACTTTGGGGCTGAGACCAGCCACCCTAAAAGTGCACCTGGCAGCCGTGTCTGCTTTCTTATCAGCAGGTAAACCCTCTTCTCTTTCAGCCCATCCTGTATTCTCCAAGTTTTTCAAGGGGTTGCTTCACACCAACCCTCCATTCAGGGATCCTGCCCCTGCCTGGGATCTTAATATTTGCATTGCCCAGCTTATGCAACCCACTTTTGAGCCCTTGTCTTCAGCAGAGCTTAAGTACTTGACTTGTAAAACTGTGTTTTTGGTAGCCATCACTTCTGCCAGACGCATAAGTGAGTTACAAGCATTGTCAGTGGAGCCTGATTTTATCTCCTTTCACAGAGATAAGGTGGTCCTCAGGACTAACAGAAGGTTCTTGCCTAAGGTGGTTTCAGATTTCCACCTTAATCAATCTGTGTCTCTCCCTGTGTACTTCACTGACCATTCCTCCTCTGGCGAGAGGAGATTGCACAGTCTAGATGTCAAAAGATCCCTTAGCTACTACATAGATCGTACCAAGGATCACAGGTTTGACTCCCTCCAGCTGTTCCTCACTTATGGTGAGGTTGGCAAAGGGAAACCTGCCACTAAAAGATCCATTGCCAGGTGGATTGTCTCTTGTATCCAATTCTGCTTTGAAAAACTGGGTAAGGTTCCTCCCTCAGGCCTGAGGGCTCACTCTACCAGAGGTACAGCTGCGTCTCTGGCTGCTGCAGGGACATCCCTATCCTAGAGATATGTCAAGCAGCTACCTGGAAAACAGTTCACACTTTTACCAAGCATTACTTCCTGGACATCCAGGCTAGGAGTGATGCTCGGTTTGGCACAACTGTGCTTCAGAGCCTATTTCCTAAGTAGGTTCTGTCCCTCCTCCATGGAGGTACTGCTGTGTAGTCTGCATATGTCATAATATAGCAAGACTTCATGTTGTTTGAAGAAAAAATTACTCACCTTAGTAATGTTGTTTCTTCTAATGGAGTCTTGCTATATTATGACCTCCCCCCCTGCCTGCCCATCTCAGAACCTTTACTTTTGGGATGTGGGTGGGCAGGGTAGTGTTGGAACTTAGTAGATGCCCACCTTGTTTTTCACCCCTCCCTTTTGGGGTGACTGGTGTTATTGTCATTTTTTGGGTCTCCTGACTTGAATCTTTGTTTTGGCACCAAAAAATGTGTTCATATATTTAGTAGCCAGTTGGCTAGTGTAGGTTTACAGCTTCCACACAGAGTCTTAGTGAGTTTTGCTCGTAAAGATCTGACAGTTTGAGTTTGAAGAACAACAGATAGAGCTTTCAACTGAGCTCAAGCTCAAAGTTCCATGCCTGGCATGGAAAGTTAACTCTTTCACCTCAGGAACAGTTAGAAGGTTGGGACTCACTGCATAGGTCATAATATAGCAAGACTCCATTAGAAGAAACAACATTACTAAGGTGAGTAATTTTTTCTTGTTAAACAATGTAAATACCATGTACTTCATGTCATATTCCCGATATACCCTTATCAGCCACAGCTTTAAACTCAGGTGCAAGTTTTATGTCAGAGTACCCATCAAAGGGTTACTGCAAACAGCAACAAGTGCTCAGGACAGAGTTTTATTGGAGTACTTCATGGTATTAAGACCTCTGATGGCTGTAACAGCAATTTTACCAATTCACTTGACATACTGAGTGAGCAGAGCCAGTGTCGCTGCTCTGGTGTTATACACTGGGATGGCTGTTTAAATCAAAGGAATGTGAATATGGGCAGTTAAACTGCTTACTGCGTTCCACCAACTATAGCTCATCTGCAAGCCTATCAATAGTGTTTTTCTAATCCAATAAAGAAATGATTTCTGTCCTCATCCACGCTGTGCCTTAGAACTACTGGCTGTGTTTAGCGGCAGTGTAATCGATTCATGCCTTTCTAATCTGTGTGCTGGTCGATGTATGTAAGACAGTGAGCTGTCATTGCCAAGAATAAGAGGGCTTCCTACCTCACCCAGCTGAAACACTCAAATCTTTATTGTGGAGTCTCCTTAACTTACTTTCCTTTCCAAACAGTATAACATGCCAGTTTGTTTTTATCTAGTCCCCCTATCTGTGCCTTGTGAAACTCTTCCTACTGAGATTTAGTAATGAAGTGCACAGAACTTGCTGTTGACAGCCTGCATGTGAATAACTGTTGGATTGGATTGATACTTATCGTGATGTTCCTTATCATGTTGTCAGCCATTGTTGTGATCTCGGTGATGATGTTTGTATTTCAAGTATGTGCCATCTAGATGGCCCGGGTCATGCCTGAAAACGGTCCCTGGGACCAGTGTACTTCCTCAGTTAACTAATACATAAATAAATAAATAAATTGCCACAGCCGTTTAGCACATCTGTTAAAAAGGAACCAAGATTAGTGAGCAAAAGGACAGAACCCCACAGGAATGTTGCACTGCCTCTAGAGACAGGACCGACACTCTCATTTTTTTGTTTTCATTATTGCTGATCTGACATCGGGGGTATCTCTTGCAGCAGTCTACACCTATGGAACTATAGCCACTAGGCACTAAACCAAACGGAAACTTTTCTAGCTAGCAGTCTACAAGTGGGCCACCCACTCCGACGTTAGGCACCAAAGTCGACCTATGTTATAAGAGTGGGTGGCCCCCTCGCCCTCCTCTGTTCTTTTCTCCCCATCGACCTTGAATGTCAGACTTCACGGAGATCCGCTAGCTTCAATTGACCACCATTTTGCTGAATTTCTACCTCGAACTTTCCTTTTTTGGTTTTCTCTCCCTAGTGTGCATCACTTTAGCGATAGTGATTTTCCTGCTCCGTTTATGCTGAAAACTGCCTTCGGGAACCTTTTCATAAAGTGTGCTTGCGGGCTGAAAATCCCCAAGAAGGACGACCATGAGGCCCGCGTCTGCTGTCTAGGCTCAAAGCACGACACCCAGGCTTGCATGATCTACTGCGGCTTCAATCAGAGGTGACCACTAGGAAGCTTTCCATTAGGGACACCTATTCTATGAAGTGGAAACGCTTTCTGCTGTGGACTGCTTCACGTCAGCTGGATCCCTTCGCTTGTCCAGGCAGTCAGATTCTGAAGTACTTGCTATCCCTTTCAGACTCTGGTCTGAAGTACTCCTCTCATAAGGTGCATATGTCTGCCATCTCAGCCTTCCATGTGCCTATTAATAGATGTACGGTGACACAAATGGAGGTGTCCTGTACATTTCTGAGAGGCATTCTTCTCCTGAAGTCACCAATCCTCAATCCAGTCCCACCTTGGGACTTGAATTTTGTATTGGAAAAACTTACTTTGGCTGCTTTTGAGCTGACCACGATATGCGAGCTACACTTTCTGTTGTGGAAAGTGTTATTTTTAGTTGCTGTTATTTCTGCTCGAAGAATTTTAGAGCTACAGCGCTCATGTGCAAGCAGCCTTATTTGGTTTTCCATAGAGACAGGGTGTCATTGTGTACTAATCCAAAGTTTCTTCCAAAGGTGGTGTGTGAATTCACTTTAAACAAGTCCATCCACCTTCCTGTTTACTACACAGCGCATGCCAATCCAGTGGAAGCATTGCTCCACACTTTAGATGTGCATAGAATTTTGCGTTACTGTACCCATCATGCGAAGGACTATAGGAAGCCCAAACAACTGTTTCTCTTTCACCCCTGGGGCAGAGGCATCCCTGTTTCTAAACAGTGCTTGTCCAAATGGTTGGGAAACTGTATTACCTTTTGCTACAGAAAGTATGGTAAGTATTTTCCTGGCATTGTTCCTGGCCATTCCAACAGAGGCATGGCTGCTTCTACTGCCAATTTTATGTTTGCTTGCACGCATGCGCAAGAAACATCTTGCGACAGTACCACATTTCAGAGGTGTGTCAGTGCAGTGGATGCTTTACTGGGAGCGTCCCTCAGCCACCAATCAAAGGGGAAGCTGCCGATGACAGCAACTTCAAAGAGAGCCAAGGAGTTGAAATGCATCTGTCGCTGCAGTCACGAACAGTTTCGTCACTGCAGCAGCACCTCCCCCTTCCTCCCTCACAACCTTGTTGGCTCCTGCCGCCCAGCACTCTGTCCCTGGCCCTTGCTCCGCTAACAACTTGTTTGTTCTGTGTGTCTTTCCTTGTGAAATAAGTAATGAGCCGCGGCTCCTGCCGCCCGCCACACACTCTAAGGAAAGCCGACATCAGGGTGTCTAATCCCTGTGTCGGCATGTATTCCTCCATTAATGCCAGTGTGCCAAAATGTTTCCGACACTGGGATGTCGGATGCGCGCCCCCAAAAAAAAACTTGTCTGTAATCTCATCTCTGATAGTAGAGCAGTACGATCTGGAGTCCCTCAAGAATCCATCCTGGGACCGCTATTATTTAGCATCTTTCTGAATAACCGAAAACCTGTCATGGCAACATCCTACTATATGCTGATGATGCTGCAATGTATACTAGTAACCCACATCCAAAACACCTTCAGGACCAGCTACAGCAAGGCTTCACATCTGCCAAAAAAATGGTTCACTGACCAAAAGCTAATACTGAACTACAAAAAAATGAAGACAATGCTGATCTTTCTGGACTAAAACTCTCCACCACTCATTCACACTAATAGGACTACACTGGAGGTGCTAGGACCCTGCAGGAGCCAGACATCTTCAGGAGGACCGGCGCTGAGATAGGACGCGCATGTGAGCTGCCATAAGACAGCTTGTGCCAGTATAGGCTATCTCAGTGTTGACCTCCAACCGCCTCAGTTCCTTTTCTCCCATCATTGAGTGCGCTTTGATGACGATGTCGCTCGCCTGCCGGGAGTCAAGTCTTCGTCTATACGACAGCAGCTATAGTCGTTCAGTATTCGATTAGGGTAGGGAGACTTCATTTGAAAGCTGTGATGGCAGTGGGGCTGTGTCCGGTCCACTGGCCTTTGCGGGGGGAGTCCGACTACAGGAAGTCTGGTGCTCAGGGGGAGGACAGTCCACCCAAAGCAAAAAATCAGTGGGCCCGTTCCCGACCTCGATCGGGGACCCAGCTCCGCTTGACCTCAAGCTCTTCTTCCTGTTGTCAGTGGAAGAAGAAATGGTACCACTCGAGGTTGCCCTCTGGTACATCTGCACAGGGATCATCGGTGGTGGTGAGCAGTAGGCCTGACCTGACTTCGGTGGGGTCCTCTGTGGCTCCATTCTTTACGGCCACGGTTTTCGACACTGGGCCCTGTCTCTGTCCTAGATGGGGCTCCGGTGAGCAGTTTCACCTCTGGGCCACTGTGTTAGAGCAGGGGGTCATCTACCCAGTTGATTTGGCCAACAGACCCGGTTCTGGGGTCTTGAGCATCGGGCCCGTGGCCTGGCTGGGTCGAGCGGGCAGGATGTGCGCGGTGCCTTCTCCGGTGCCAGCGCCATCAACGCTGACCCCACATGCCTACCCCCCCCCTTACCTTTTCCTTTGCAGGGACCAGCATGGGTATCTTTTTCCTTCTCCCCTTTTTTTTTCATGTCTAGGACCAGTATGCCTGATGCCGCCTGCCGGCGCCGTGTGTTGTGCCGGCTGGTGCTGTGCACAATTTTCAACTTCTGGTGGAATGAAATTCCACAGAATTTTCTTTATTCCACAGATCTCTTTTTTCCGTGAAAGTTGTTGCGGAATAATTTTCTGCTGAATAAAATGCTGTTATTCTGCAGATCTTGGTAGGTGGAGTTCCACAGAAGAACAAGTGAAATTGGATCGTTGATACATGCTGATTCCGCCGGCGGAGTTCTGCATTTCTCACAGCACTAGTGCTGGCTCCATGAATGGTACTAAACTCCTCGACGCTGTTCCGGGTGGCGGAGTCTCTAGTGCTTCTGGCCCAGACCTGCCTTTTGGAGGTTTTTCTGGGGTAGAAGTGGATCGGGATGAGTCTCTCCATGTCCGACTTTGTCAGTGATGCAGCGGATGACTCATTTTAGAGGCTGGAATGCAAGCCTTCTGTATCAGCAGTCTGTGCTGGAAGATCTTCTTTTCAATTTCTCCTCAGGGATATGGGGTCCACCATAACTTTTCAGGCTTCATCTGTGGACCAAAGCAGACTTCTGCATCTGAAGTTCCTTCAGTCCTCAGTACAAGTACACCCTGTGGAACACATTAAATTCAATGGTCGAGGGCCTTCCGGACTCTACCGCTCCATTGATAGGGGTATATAGCCCAATAATCAGCTAAAAGCTTTTACAGACCCCTGTGACACTGCCCCTAGGGTGGCTACCATTGGCAACAAGTGATTAACATCTCCTTGGCAGTGATTACTGGTTCAGCCCTCAGATTGAGCTCTGGAGGGCACTCAGACTCCTGCGGCCCCTCAGGGGCACGGCACTGTTGTCATTCTTGTAACAGGCAGTCCTTTCAAGGTAGAGGCCTGGAAGCCTTTGTCAGGAACCAACTCCTCATCTGGAAAAAAAACAAATCGCAGCAGTGGGCACAGGGCCTGAAAGCACCTGATACCATCCTCTTGGATCCGGCCCAGGCCCCACCTCAGCTGTCTGAGGTGGACACCTCTCGACGGAAAGTCGAAACGCTGGTTCCTACTTCCTTTGCTTGGTTCCAAGATAACAGGTGGCATGCGCCCATTTCTCGACCTTGAAAGGTTAAACAAGTACCTGTTCAGGGAAGAGTTCATGGTATTCAAGCCTTCACTTCCTGGACGTTTGGCTCTGAGCCAGCCGATCCTGGCTAGAGTCTCAGGAAGCAGTTGCCACAGCTTCTCAGTTGCTTTCTTCCAGGAGGGGTTTTCTGATTCAGGGACGTGCCAGATTCACCTTCCCAGCAGCTCCTTTTCATAAGAGCCCTACCTCCAGGATGAGGGTTCTTCCTTCCAGAGAACAGAAGAAACAACATCTTCAGATGTCTTGCTACTTCTCAGAAAGCGACTCTGTCTGGCCCCCTTTTTCGATGCAGTGGATGCTGGGACTTGTGCCTTCATCTGCAACAAATAGTGGTCTCAGACCACACATCCACAATCCTCTGCATAAATGACAGAACCTCGGACAAAATGACTTACATGGTAGACGCAGTTGGCCTATCTTCCACTAGGTCTGCCCTTACCTTCTAAATCCCAGATCACCATCACCACAGTTGCACTCCTGATCAGTCGGGGAGCTCACTGTGAAGACCTCCACACTCTGGTGTGGAGCCAGGAGGAGGAGCATCATCTTCTCACAAATTTCTTAGCGATGAGAGCTGTCTTATATGCTTTCCAAGTCCTGAAGGAGGCCCTCTGCCACAAAGTGATCCCACTTTGGGGGGATGACAAAATTGTGATGTTTTCATCAACAAGCAGGGTGGGGCATTCTTCTACCCTCTGTGCAGGAAGGCTGTGGGGAGGTGAGTGGTGCCTTGAACACGTGTCAGTTCAGTCATTGTGCAGTCACTTTCGATGAGTGGGGCAGCCTGGTCTTTTCTATGTCTACTCTCAACGCAAATCTGCCTCTATCCTGCTTTAGAAATCCAGACCCTGGTGTTTTCTGTCAGGATGCATTTACCGCAGTAGACAAGATTCTTCTGTACGCTTTCCTCCTCTTCCCTTAGTTCAGAGGGTGCTGCTCAAGTTGTAGGCAAATGGGCAGGATGATTCTCATCATCCCAGACTGGCCTTGGCAGATATAAATTGCACAGATAAACAGTCGGTCAGAAGCTCCCTCCGAGACAACTCCCTCTACAAGCAGACCCTCTGACTCACGGACTTTGGTCCATCCTTCCTGCACTCCCTTCATCTACTTGCTGGGTTCCTGAGGAGATGAAAGTGGGCAAGTTTTAGGTTGCCAGATAATCACAGAAATCTTCTTAGCCACACATAGACCTTCCACCAGGAGGTCTTACGCAGCTAAGTGGTTACACGTCACCATCTGGTGTGCAAACTTCCATCTAACCCCTTTGGTTGCCCACCAAGTAAAATTTTGGGGTACCTCGTGGACCTATCTAATGCAGGTCTGCATTTCTCGACAGAGAATGTTCAACTCTGTGTATTTTCGGACTGTCTTGAGCCAATTGACAACTTGTCACAGGCTGTTACCATTAGTCAAGTTTTGCTTCTCCCTGCTTACTTTGTTAACTTCAGAATCAAGGAGAGTGCTCCCTTTATCTCTCTGAATGTTAAGAGGGTTCTGTGATTCTACATCGACAGAACGAAGAGATACACATCCAAGCAACTGTTTTATTTTTCCACATGCCTTGGTTGGGTCAGCCTGTTGCCATGAGATGTATTTCTGCTTGGTAAATAGCATGTCTTCATCACTACTAATCCATGATACAGCTCAAGTTGGAAGGCTGGGCTCTCACCACTCTACTGGAGCACTTGTGGCTTTCCTGGCAGAGCTTCATAATGTACCAGTTGCAGACATCTGCAAGGCGGCGAGTTGGAGCTTAGTGCATACTTCGGTAAAGCACTACGTTCTAGATGTCCTTGCCTGACAGTTAACTTTCTTTGGCAGGACAGTCCTTATGGACTTCTGTCCTGAGTGAGCTCTGTCTCCTACCACCCTACTCAGTGGGGTTGATTTTTAGCTCGGTAGTCTCCCAGTAGTGTGAATGAGCGGTGGAGACTTTAAGTCCAGGAAGATATGGAAATTACGTACTTACCGTAATTCTTGATCTTCTTGGACGAAGTCTCCACCACTCATTCACACGCCCACCCACCATCCCCCGAGCTCACTCGTTCTGTTTTGATATTCACTTCCTTGTTGTTCAGGCTGCGAAGACATTGTTGAATTGACCCTTCTTACATGGGTCATCTGGGCCTTCACATGCCCGGAAGTTAGGATTATGTTTTCTTTCGTTAGTTTATGCTGCACCTCCTCAGTCGATAAGGTACTGAGGTGGTTAGTGGGTCGACGCCGAGATAGCCTATACTGGCGCAAGCTAGTCTCGTGGTGCCACGCATGCACATCCCTATCCCTGCGCTGGCCCTCCTGAAGATTTTTGGCTCCCGCAGGGTCCTAGCACCTCCGGCATAGTCCCAGTAGTGTGAATGAGTGGTGGAGATTTTGTCCAAGAAGATCAAGAATTATGGTAAGTACGTAATTTCCATTTCTTCAGCATCCACAGCAAACATAAGTCCTTCCCTCTTATCATCAATAATGATGTGGGATCACCCATGGAGCAAGTACAACATTTTAAATATCTGGGTATAACCATCAACGTCACGCTGTCGTACACCCAGCACATAGGTTCAACCGTGAAAGCAATAAACAGGCGAATAGGCATGCTTTACAGGCACAGACACAACCTGACCCCTGAAGTGCTGAACCTAGCCATACATTGTTCTGTTATCCCACTCACTGACTATGGCATTGTCATCTACAGATCTGCCTCAGACACAGCCCTCCGGCATATCAAAATAGCTCTAAATAAAGCCTGCTGCATTCTGATCGGGGCAGAATGCCGAGCCCACACATGTGACCTATATATCTAGGCCAGCTGGCTCCAGTTCAACAGTAGACTCAGATATCAAATATGCCTGCTCGCCAAAAAAGTCAACCCAGGTATGATGCCTCCTGGTGTTCAATCCTTTTGGTGCCATCGTTGATCCCTCGCACTACCAGAAGTTCCGGCAGTCAAATTTTCAGAACTCCTAGATGCTGTACCTCGCTTGGACAGCATGCTTTCGCCTATAGAGCCACGCTCTGGATAAATGCACTGCAGTCAGACATTTCCAACATAACAAAGTTGGGCTCCTTTAAGCGCTTACTTCAGCAGTATTTAGTCGCCGAGGCTACCTGTAACTGCTACCACTAGGCACTACCAAATTCTACCGCACCTGCTCTTTATGGGTATCCCCTTGACCCTCACCTACTCTAATTACTACCTACACTTGCATTTATTTTGTACTTACCTCTGGGGCCCTCCTGTCCCCACCTATCCTCTCTCTCTCTCTCTTCCCCCATCCCCCACCCCTCCTCCCTCACTTCTCCTCCTCCCTTTCTTCCCTTATGGCCTTCTGCCTGTTTCACTCTGTATTTAGTAACCTAGTAACAATTAGACTCAGGCATACATTGTACAGTGCCTCTGCTGTAAGATGCACCTCTGATCACTGTTGGTGTCATTTTCACATAATTTTATCTATACTAATCTCCTGAATCTTCATCTCCCTTCTCTTTATGGATGTATTTAGGCCTGGTGACACTTGCAATGTCACTTGTAAATGATAACCTATGTTACCATTCTGACGTGGAACCTATGTAAAGGGCGTCTTCTCAGAGATCCTGAATTCAAGATGTTAATAATAATTTAAAAAAAAAAAAAATCTGCCGACATCAGGGTGCCCAATTCCTGTGTCAGCAGCCCCACCCACCACCACCACCACTATTGTGGCACGCTGGGAGCCCACCCCAGTGTGCCGAAAAAATTTTTTAAAACCTGTAAAAGAAAGAAAACTGTCTCCCTGGTGTCTTTTTTTTCAAACAACATGAAGTCTTGCTGTATTCTGACATATGCAGTTAGGTCCTGCCTTTCAACTGCCCCGGAGAACAGAGAGTTAAACTTTCCATGGCCAGCATGGAATGTTCACCACGAGCTCGGTTGAAGCCCCTGTCTGCTGTTGTTTAAACTCCAACCGTCAGATTCTTTACTCCGCCTCACTGAACAGTCGCTCTGGAGAATTCTCCTTTGCTCAGTTCAAAAAAGTCAGCTGAAGTGTCGTTTTTTCACTCAGTTTCTACCGAATTGCTGTTACCGCTCAGTCTGTTCAAGTCTCTGTCTGTGGTACCGTGAGTACTAGATAGGTTTTCTGTGTAGTTTCTGTGTGGAACTTGTAAATTGCGAACCGATCAGTTTCAGGTAAAAAAAAGTTTGTGATTTATTTAGAGTGTGGTAACCGGTCCGTATCGGTTCTAAAAAAAACGGATTTTATTACATTTTTTTTCCAAGACCCGTGACACGGTCAGGAACCGATAGGGGAGTCTTGCCTGGCGGATTGCCAAAAAAAAGGGTAAGTTTTGGTTAGGATTGGCCATGTCTGAAGAAACCCAAGAAAAAAACCAGGACACTGGGTTTCAACACTGCAGTGTGTGTGGGGAAGTCTTTGCCAAGGCTGATCCCCACACCACCTGTGTTTATTGTCTGGGGTTTGACCACCTCGATTCAGACTGCCAAGTTTGTGAGAATTTTCCCAAATCTACCCTGGAAAAGAGATTAGGTAGACTGAGGGAAAGGGAGGCCGAAAAGTCCGCTGACCCGGATGGCCAGCCTGGTTCGGTTTCGACCAAACCAGAAGGAGTGTCCTCTGACCAGGGCGATACTTCTTCAGGCAAAAGGAGAGACGATTCTGAGGAGTCGGTTCCGGTAAAAAGGAAAAGAAAAGATAAATCGTCCAGTTTGGACCCAGAAATTCATACTCTGACTGCCGATGAGATAGCCAAGGCGATAAGGTTAATGCGATCGCTTACTTCGGTTCCGACCAAACCGGCACCATCTGGCAGGGGTTCAGTTCGGTCGGTTCCCCCGGTTTCGGATTACACTTTGGAAGAATTTTATAAACCGGAGGATGAGGAAGGAGAGTATGAGGATGATGATGGTGATTATAAAAGTCTGGATGTGCCTATTGACCCGGACATCTCCCCAGACAGACCTTCAGGTGTTTCTCCTCCTAGGCTTTCTGAGTCCCCTTCTCACTATGTGTTTTACAAAAAAGTGGCTGAGACCCTCCAGCTTCCTGTGGAGGAAGCAGTAGAGGATCAGGAGGAGCCTGATTTTGTTGAGATGATGGACATCCCAGAGTCCAGGAGACTGTCTATTCCCCTCCACAGATCCTTTGGGAAACAGACACATAAAATTCTTAAGTCTCCTAATTCCATACCTCCTGTGGACAGACAAATGGACAAGAGGTATACTCTTTCAGGCTCAGACACCGAGTTCCTTTTCCAGCAATGCAGCCATTTTGGGGTAGTGCAGGCTGTTGCCTGTGATAAGGCAAATATCCCCTTGACATCATACCCCTCAGACAAGGACTCCAGGAAGATTGATGCCATGGCAAAGAAACAGTACATGGCAGCATCTTTGGAACTCAGGCAGGCTAACTATATGGCCTACACAGCTAGATACCAGAAGTCCAGGTGGGACACTGTGCTGGCTCTGGCTAAACAGGCCCCTGACCAGCTTGCCAAGGAGCTGGAGCACGTGGCTGCAGATGGGATTGAGGCATCTAAAGTACAGTTTCATGCTGCTGTGGACTCCAGTGATGTTTCATCAAGAATCATGGCTACATCTGTGGCTCTTCGGAGGATGGCTCCGCTCAGATGTACTAGTCTATCACAGGATACATGAGGCTAAGGCCATGGATTTCCTGTTATTGGTAATTCTGTATCTTCCTTGTCAATCTTCACCATTCATTACTTCCTGGGTGTAAGCCGGACGCGCACCCGCCACGGGTTTTTTTTTTTTTTTTTAAAGTTTGCCTAACAGCACCGCCCTCGAGAGTGACGTCATGCGCGAGGGGCGGCCGTTAGTAGCGACCGACTCCTCCTCCAACTCAGTTCTGTTTCTCCCGCCGTCGAGGCAGCACCTGTCCGCCAAAGCGCCCAGTACTATCTGCGTAGTAGTTATCGACTCTCGTTTTCCTGACACTTGGCGCTCGTCACGGTAAGACTGTTCTTTTTCTTTCTTTCGGCGCCGGGGGTATTTCCTACTGTGTTTTGATCTCGTTATTTTCGCGTTATGTCGGTTCTGGAGCTAAGCGTTCGTCGAAGACGGGCCGCGCCCCTATGCGTCGGTGCTCCTGTGGCCGGCATTTCTCCGTCTCGGACCGGCATGACGTTTGTCTTCGTTGCCTGGGACCCAACCATGATATGGATTAAGTCGCGGCGCCTGTTTCTCGATGGACCGTCGCGTCCTCGAATCCAGCGTTCAAGCTCGGCAAGGCCCGCCAACTTTCGAGGCGGGCGTCGCTTCGCGGGAATCTTAGGCGAGATCTCTAGGCCCTCCCGGGTCCCCTCCCGGGCCTCTCACGGTCGAGAGGCCCTTCCCAGATGTTGGGGGCGTCGTAGCCCCTCCGGGGCATAGCGCTGACACCGCCTCGGCAATCACCTCTTCGGAGTGCAGGCTCCCCGTGTCGAGGCCTTGGCTGGGCCCAGCTCGGTGTGGACCCTCGGCGCCCCTCAGGCGCCGTTTGAATCCGGCACGTTCAGCGGTGCTGGTGATCAGCGGCGCCGTTCTAATCTCATTCGGATCGGCGCCTTCGCGGTGCGGTAATCAAGCCGGCGCCGTTAGCGGTGCCGTTTTAACCTCGGCGCCGTTCGCGGTGCCGATGGACATCAGCGGCGCCACCGGCGGTGCCGCTTTGCCTCCAGCGCCGACTCGGCCTTCCCCTCCCAGGCGGTGCGGGCCTGCGGAGCCGCTGGGGGTGTGGGGTTAGGCCTTCCTGCTGCCGGCATGGGGGGGCGAGCGGCGTCGCACTTGGTACTGGGGCCATTCGCGGCCCAGTGGCCTCGGGGACCCCTGGGGTGGCCAGCATCGAGGTCCTGCTGGTCTCGTCCTCCTCGGAGAACGATGACTCAGATGTGGACCCATCCTGGCACCCCCATTCTTCGGAATCTGGTCCTCGGTGGCTAGGGGTACCAGGCGGCGCAGCGGGCCCCTCCCTCTGTCCCCCTTGCCGTTGTCTCCTGAGGGTTCCTCGGCTGGGGGTGGCCGAGAGTTCCGGGGGGCAGACGTGGGGGTGACGGAGGGGGAGGCTCCTCTCTCTGGAGGCCCGGTGACAGCTACCCCCCGGGGTGCTGTTGCCTCCTCTAGGACAGGGGGACGTTGCAGTCGAGGAGGAGGGCCCTCTCGGAATCCGAGGGGTTGAGGGGCAGGCGGCCTGCTGCCCGGCCTTCTTTGGCCACCTCAGGGGGGGTGGCCAGGAGCCGTAGTGCAGAGCCCCACCCCTCCCCCCAGGGTTCTAGGGTGTCCTCTGGCGGCGTTGTTGCGGACTGCCCTTCTGGATCCATGCAGTCCGGCGTCGTCACGGGAGTTTCTCCCCAGGGCTCTTCAGGCTCAGCTTCCCCAGAGTTCCGTTCTGTGGCCTGGTTTGATATCCGGGATCCCTCCTACTGGGCTCCTTTCCCGGATTCCAGAGCCCTCGCGAAAGCAGTTGCCTCTCGAGGTGCCCTCTCCCATCTCTCTGCCTTCACCACCCCCGCTCCCAGGCCATGTCGGTCCTACGGGTCCGTTATCCTGGGAGCAGTTCAGGGGTTCTGCGGCGGCCTTCCCCTCATATGTTAGATACATGCATGAGCGGGTCTTTCGACTCTCCCCACCGCAGCAGGAATCCTCTGGACATTCCAGTTCCCCATCATCCTCGTCTCCCTCCTCTGAGGGAGAGGAACCCCCTTGCTCATCTGTCCTCCGATGCTGATTTCACAGAATATCAGCGTTTCCTCTCGAGGATGGTGAGGGATCTCCAGTTTCCTATGTTGGAGAGACAATACCCAGCAGAGGCCGTGAATTCCTTGGTGAATTCAGTGCCCAGCATCTGGTGGTACCTTCCTGGCCTATCCCTTCCAGGAGCGTCTATCCGGTCCTGGCGGTTCCCTGCCGCTTCTTCCCCAGCCCGGACTGCCAGCGTAGGTATTGTGCCCCTCTGAGTCTCTAGGTTCCTTCCCAACCCGTCCTCAGGTTTGGTATACCTGGATACTCCTTCTGGCGCCGTTGCCTGGCGCGACCGTCCACTCGTTCGGACTCTCCAGTTCGATCGTTGAGGCGAAGAGTGTTCTCTTCTTCTCGTGCGAGTGCATGTATTGCATCACATCAGGCTCACCACGCTGCCTACAACCGGCATCTGTGGTGATGATGTCCCAGCTGTTGGCATCTATGCCTGACACGAACAAACCAGACAAGCCGTTGCCCTCTCGGCGGTAGGCCTGGAGCTGGCAAGACACCAAGCAAGGGCATCTTATGCGCCAATGAGGTGGCTTCCAGGCTTCGGGGACAGCGATCTGCATCAGGCGGATGGCATGGCCCGTCTTTCAAGGTTGAAACCCCTGGCCCGGCGTGGGGTGATGCGCTCCCTTCCGGGGACCCGTCTTTTCTCATCCAGAGCTAGGAGACTTTACAGGGCTCCATCCGTCTCCTCGTCCTCGGGAGGCACCTCCTAGCTCTTCTCCCACTTAGGCTTTCTGAAAGCCAGGGTCTTCTCCTTCTGTTTCTCACCAACAGAAGGCTGGGGGTCTTGTTCCTCAGGGTATGGCCTCTTCCCCTCCAGGGAAGAGGAGCTTAATACTCACCAGAAAGTAATGAATGGTGAAGATTGACAAGGAAGATAGGAAGAGTACATTACCTACCGTAATTCTTGATCTTCTCTTGCATCTTCACCATTCATTACTACACCTCGCCCACCATCCCCTCAGTGGCCTCTTCCTGTGGCTTCTCCACCTCCCGTCTCCTTCCTCTCTCTGCAAAAAAAAAACTTTTTCTTAAAATATAGGAAAAATTCTTAATTTTTCCCCAAAAATAAAAAAATCTTCTTGGGGGGCTCTAATTTTCCAGAAAATTACTTACTCTAAGATTCATGGGCCATCTCGTGGATTGCATTGGCGATCGAGACTGCACAACTATCTCTTGCCATTCTTCTGGCGAGATACCTCTGGGTTTTGGCCTGGCTCAGGCTATTCAGTTTCGATCCTGCAATCCCGTGTTCCGAGATAGTTGCCCTGAAATCAAAATCATCCCCATTCTTGCCTTGCAGAGCAGAGAGCAGGCAACGTCTATTCCTTTTTCTTTTGCAAAAAGAAAAAAAAAAAGGAAAAATGCTGAGGGAACTCTCTTCGACTGCTATAGGCATCTTGGTATTGGGGTCATGCATCTAGTCTAAAAAAAAAAAAAAAATTTTATCTGTAAAAAAAAAAAACAAAAAAAAGGGGAAAACAAACTAGAAGAGAAATGAGAAGGTAGGCTATCCTTCTCGCTAGTTTGCATATTGGTTTCTCCCTTTAAGTGTCCTGGACAATTTTTACAGAAGAGCAGTGCTGACCATATCCAATCCCAGCCAGCCTAAGCCTTGGCCTGCCTTGGCCAGTCAGTCTGAGTCCCTTTTCTATCTTAAAACGCCTGAAAGGCTTACATTCTCCATTTCTAAACCCCTGAGCAGCGCTCTCATGCTGCCGGGGTTTTATTCTTCCCTCCTCGGGTGTCCTCCAGTTAAAGGCCTTCCGCGGCCAGGAGCCCGAAGTGGGTATCAAGAACAATGGCATGTTGAGGATGAGGACTATGCCCTCCTGAGTCTGTCTAGCGGGTTTGGTGAACCTTCTCTTCAGCTCTATCTCCGAGGATTCTTGCTTCCCCTTTAGTCGAGCCTTCAGCTGTAAGCTAACTATGCTCGTTGGGCATTCTGGTCTCTTCAACATCCCATCTCTCTCTTCTCTTTCTTCTTCTTCTTCTAATTTCTCATTTCCTTACTTATCTCTCCTCCTAGAGTCGCCCAGGTAAGGAGGCCCTACAGTCCCTAGGCTAGGGATACTCTTATCTCCTCTGTCCTTCCTCCATCGGCTTATTCCTTTTTCAGTTCATTCTTCCTTGCTTTGCTATCCCTCGGCTATCTTGCCTCGCTATCTATATTCTCTGCTTTCACTTTTGCCTCTCCGGCTCACAGAACTGAGTTGGAGGAGGAGTCGGTCGCTACTAACGGCCGCCCCTCGCACATTACGCATGACGTCACTCTCGAGGGCGGTGCCGTTAGGCAAACTTTAAAAAAAAAAAAGTCTGCAGGCGCTACTTCGGCTTACACCCAGGAAGTAATGAATGGTGAAGATACAAGAGAAGATCAAGAATTACGGTAGGTACGTAATTTTCCTGTTTGGGGAGCAGACAGAGAACTACATGAAAAAGATGGACGAGTACAGGACCACTTACAGGAGTGCTCATGCCAAAGAAAGGCAAGCAACTCCTCAAAGGCAGCAGTTCAGAGGCAGGGCAGGCCTTTCCAAAGGCCTTTTTACCAAGCTCAGGCTTCCCCTTCTTACTCTCAGAGAGGGGGTTCTTTAGAGGGAGAGGCAGATGGGGGATGAGCAGGCCTGCATCCACCCCTCAGCCTAAAGCCCCTGCCAGGCAGACACCCTGATGGGTCTGCCCGGGCCGATTCTCCCATACCAGTAGGGGGCAGGCTGGCTTACTTTGTCCAGGACTGGAAGTCTCTAACATCAGACAAGTTGGTCCTGGAAGTAGTAAGCCAGGGGCTGGTTCTCAGCTTCAAAAAAAATCCCAAAATGAGAACCAGATCCTTTCTACCTGCAAATCCATCAGAGACCCTTGCCTTAGAGGCAGAGGTTTCTTCCCTCCTGGCTCTCAGAGCTATAGAGAGGGTTCCCACCCTATACAAGGGCAAAGGATTGTACTCCAGGTGCTTCCTAACCCCCAAAAAGACAGGAGAATGGTGGCCCATCCTGGACCTAAGATATCTGAACAAACACCTTTTAAAGCAAAAGGTGACTCTGGGAATAATCCTTCCCTCTCTAAGGCCATGGGACTGGCTAGCCTCCCTGGACCTCAAAGATGCCTATTTTCACAGTCCCATCAGGTGCCCCCACAGAAAGTACCTCAGGTTCAAGTTGCCCTCAGGCCACTATCAATTCAGAGCAATGCCCTTTGGCCTAACATCAGCCCCAAGGGTTTTCACAAAGTGCCTGGCAGTAGTGGTTGCTTTCCTAAGGAGAAACAAGATCTCCATCTTCCCATACTTGGACAACTGGCTCATAGTAGGTCAGTCTCCAGACCAAGTCAAGTCACATTTGCAAGTGACTCAGCAAGTGCTCACTTCTTTACGATTCCTTCTCAACCTTCCAAAGTCAGTTCTCGAACCAGTACAGCTCCTCACCTTCATAGCGGCAGAGCTGGATACAGTAAAGGCAAGAGCCTTCCTTTCCCTGGAAAGGGCAAGGACCCTCATGGAACTGGCCTCTTCATTCACCCTTCAGGTGTCTCGACCAGCAAGGCATTTCCTTCAGCTTCTGGGCCACATGGCAGCTTCCACAGCAGTGGTCCAAGGAGCAAGATTCCAGGTGAGGGACATTCAGTTCCACTTAAGAGCCTTCTGGTCCCAAAGAAAAGATTCCCTTACCAAACTAGTCCCAGTGACTCGAACCCTGATCCAGGCCTTGCAATAGTGGCAGGATCAGGACAATTTGAGACAAGGGGTTCCTTTTGTCACTCAATCTCATTCGGTGATACTCACCACAGATGCTTTCCTGCTGGGCTAGGGAGCCCATCTGGGGGATCTTACCACCCAAGGACTGTGGTCACCTCAGGAATCTCTGCTTCACATCAATCTCTTGGAACTCAGAGCAGTGTTTTTGGCACTGCAAGCTTTTTCCAAATCTCTGCAAAACAAGGTGGTCCAGGTCAGAACAGACAACACCACCACCATGTAGTACATCAACAAGCAAGGAGGCACTCTGTCTATGGTCTTGTGCACAGAAGCAATGAAGTTGTGGTCCCTGGCCTATTCTCTGCAAAACTCTCTGATAGCAGTTCACCTCCCAGGGAAGGACAGTGTCCTAGCAGATGCTCTGAGCAGAATATCCCAGGGCCATCACGAATGGACCCTAGATCCTCTAGTTTTGAAAGTGTTTTTCTTGAGATGGGGCACTCCAGAGATGGATCTTTTTGCAGCCCCAGACAATCACCAACTTCGTCTCTTTTGTTGCAGACCCCCAGCCTTGGGCTCACTCCCCCAGGATGCTCTGATCCTGAATTGGGAGGGGAAATTTCTGTATGGTTTTCCTCCCTTCCCTCTCCTGTTCAAAGTGTTAGTCAAGATAAGGTCACAACCATGCACAGTGATTCTGATTGCTCCAAACTGGGCCAGACAGCCCTGATAACCCCTGTTGCTGTCCCTAGCAGTCCACCTCCCCCTGTCTCTTCCCAGGAATTACAACCTGTTGACATCCTCTCGGGAGGATTTGGTACCCCAATCTTCGGTCTCTCAATCTCAAGGCATGGCTCTTGAAGAGTTAGAGTTTGCTGATCTGCATATTTCCCAAGGGGTTCTGGATACCCTTAAGGCTTCTCGAAAGCCTTCCACCAGAAAGACTTACAGCTCCAAATGGAAAAGATTCAGCATTTGGTGTTCTAAGAAAAATATTTCTCCAGAATCTGCTGAGTTGTCTACGGTTCTGGACTATATAGTCCATCTTAATGTCCTAGGCCTTAGGCCAGCTACCCTTAAAGTACATTTGGCAGTTGTTTCTGCTTTCTTGTCAGTAGGCAAGCCTTCCCCTCTATCATCCCATCCTGTGTTTTGTAAGTTTTTCAAGGGATTGCTTCACACCAATCCCCCCTTTAGGGATCCTGCTCCTACTTGGGACCTTAATGTTTGCATTGCTCAGCTTATGCAACCCCCCTTTGAGCCTTTGTCCTCTGCAGAGCTTAAGTACTTGACTTGGAAAACTGTGTTTTTGGTGCCCATTACCTCTGCCAGGCGTATCAGTGAATTGCAAGCCCTGTCAGTGGAACTTGATTTCATTTCTTTCCACAGAGATAAAGTGGTCCTAAGAACTAACAGAAAGTTTTTGCCTAAAGTGGTTTCAGATTTCCACCTCAACCAGTCTACGTCTCTCCCTGTTTTCTTCACTGACCATTCCTCCTCTGGAGAGAGGAGGCTATACAGCTTAGATGTTAAAAGGACCCTGAGCTACTACATAGAGCACACCAAGGGTCACAGGTTTGAATCCCTCCAGTTGTCCCTCACGTATGGAGAGATTGGTAAGGGCAAACCTGCCACTAAGAGATCTATTGCCAGGTGGATTGTTTCTTGCATACAGTTCTGCTATGAGAAACTGGGTAGAACTCCACCCTCGGGCCTGAGGGCTCATTCCATTAGAGGTACAGCTGCTTCCCTGGCTGCTGCCAGGGATATTCCTCTCTTAGAAATTTGTCAAGCAGCCACCTGGAAAACAGTCCATGCATTCACCAAGCATTACTCTCTGGGTATCCAGGCTAGGAGTGATGCTCGGTTTGGCACAGCAGTACTTCAGAGCCTGTTTCAAGGTAGGTTCTTCCCTCCTCCATGGAGGTACTGCTTAGTAGTCTGCATATGTCAGAATACAGCAAGACTTCATGTTGTTTGAAGAAAAAATTACTCACCTTAGTAATGTTGTTTCTAATGGAGTCTTGCTGTATTCTGATCCCCGCCTCCCCTCTCAGAACCTAGTTTTTGGGATGTGGGTGGGCAGGAGCAGTGTTGGCACCCTAGGGATGTCCTTTTTTCACCCTCTTTTATTTGGGTGAGTGATTGTGTTTTGGATGTGTTTCGTTTTTTGGGTTTCCTGACTTGAGTCTTCTTTTTGAAACCAAAAAAAACTTTCATATGGATATAGTTGCCAGTTGGCTAGTATGAGTTTTACAGTTTCCACACAGAACTTCTAGTGTGGGTATTGCTCGTAAAGATCTGACGGTTGGAGTTTAAACAACAGCAGACAGGGGCTTCAGCTGAGCTCGTGGTGAACATTCCATGCTGGCCATGGAAAGTTTAACTCTTTGTTCTCCGGGGCAGTTGAAAGGCAGGACCTAACTGCATATGTCGGAATACAGCAAGACTCCATTAGAAGAAACAACATTACTAAGGTGAGTAATTTTTTCTTTTTACCTGTAAAAAAGAAAACGGTCCGCCATCATCTCCCCAGTCTCCCCTACCCCCCCTCACTGAGCACCCACCTCCCCTCACCCCCCTCATCCATGCTTACCCTCCAGAGATCAGAAGCAGCGATCTTCTATGCACCCAGGACACGTCTGCACTTTTCAAAGCCGAACAGAGGAATCGGGAAAGCGCTGTATAATGGGAGTCAATGGGGGGTTTCAACTTAGGTTGACATTTCAGCCATTTTTAGGAACTGTGGCCCCAAGTTTTCAGCATGGGGTTCTTGGGACCCCACCTCATGAACATGTCACTGTCAGTCTTTCTGGACATAAAGTCTCCACCACTCATTTACACTGATAGGATTATGACGGAGGCGCTAGGACCCAGCAGGAGCCAACATTTTTCAGGAAGACCGGTGCCAAGGTAGTGCCGCGAGGAAGCGGCACCACGAGCCAGGCTCGCGCTGTATAGACTACCTCGGCATCAACCTTCCAACCGCCTCAGTTCCTTTTTTCCCAGCGTCAAGTGTGCTTCAGTGATGACGTCGCTCACCTGCCGGGAGTCAAAACTTCTCGTCTGTATGACAGTAGCTTCAGTTTTATTTTATTTTTAGTAGTGTTATTATTTTCTAGAGAAAATAAAGTAAACTATTACATTTTTATTATTATATTTTGTCAGAAGAGGTCTTCAGCCCTCCATTGACAGAGTCGACCATGAGTGGGGCAGTTGACAGTAGGGAGACTTCGCATGAAAGCTGTTCAGTCAGCCGGGCTGGGGCTAGCTTCAGACGGTCCAGTGCATGGGGCGATTGGCGGTCTCCCCAAAAGCACAAAAGAAGCGGTTTCATTCCAGACACCGCTTGACCTCGACTCTTCTTTGGCCTCGGTCGAAGAAATGGCACCGCTCGAGTCACCTTCTGAATAAATCCTGCGTGTAGCCTGCGTCCCGGTTGCCGGGGGGTGAGGCCAGTCTCAGCCTCTGGAGTCCCCTCCGGTTTCTGGCCCTGGTGACCGACATCCTCAACTCCGGAGTCCCTCCCCGCCCTTTGGGGGGTCCTCCAGTGAGCAGTTTCACCATTGGGCCACTCTTATGGAGCAGTGGGTGCAGAAGTTGTCCCAACTGCCTGATCTGGCTAGTCTGTCGCCGGGGTCTTTGGGCCTGTCGGTTTTGGACCTGCAGGCCAGGCAGTTGGAACTTCGAGTCACATGGTGCCCTCTCCGGTGCCGTTAATTCTGTGCCCTAGTGTCTATCCCCCTCATATGGCTGCGGTGCAGGGGTCCACACCTGTGCCTTTATCTTCTGCAGAATTTCTTCATTTTACTTATTTGAAAACTTCTGTTGTAGCGCTGCAGTCTGCGGTGCCGGCCTCCCCGGCGCTGCACTTGGTGCCAGCTTCTCTGGTGCCAGCGCTGTGTGCAGTGCCATATGCTGTGTCAGTGCCGTGCTCGGTGCCGGTTCCTATGCTGGTGCCGCCTATGTTCTCAGCGCCACTTCCTGTGGTGGCACCGGGAGTGCTGGTGGCGCCGCATGGGTTTCAGAGGTTTTCAATGCCGATTCTCTCTGCTCCTCGTCTTTCCTCTTCTTTTCATCCCTTTCCTATTTATACAGTCCCTCCTGGACTGGCAGGGGATGACATTGAAGCTGATCCTGACCTTCGATTGGGAGTTGACTTCGATGATGATTCTGCCATAGGGGCGGGGAACAGACCTTCTACAGAGCCTTTGGTCAAGGGCCTTTCCTTTATATCTCTGCTAAGAAATTTAAATTACACTCTCTCTCTCCAGACCTCAGATATTGATCCTGGGAAGTTGCTGCGTCTGCAGTATCTGCACGTTCCAGATATCCCTACGGATTTAACCCCTCCGGTGCAGCCCTCTTTCAAGACACTCTCTCAGATGGTGTGGTATAACGCAGCTCTTATTCCCTCTGTGGCCAAGTCCATAGTTAGGAAATATGCCTTTCCCAAGGATTGTCTCATTCTGGCCTCTCAAGCCTTTGCTGATGCCATCGTGGTTCTGGCAGAGAATGACAAGGCTGTTCTTCCACAAGATTCTACAGTACGTTCAATAAACAAAGAATCTCGCAAGATCGACCCCTTGGGTAAGCGAATCTTTGCTGCTTCAGCCTTGGGCGTACGCATTGCTAGCTACCAGGGTTACTTTTCTCAGGACGAGTATACACTCTAGCATTTGCTCAGAGCTACGGTAGAAGCTCTTCCTGATTTGGAGGTTAACTCAGAGGTCCTACAGACCATTACTAGGGGTATTGAGTCCAATAATCAACAGCTTACAGCTGCCATGAATGCTTTCAAAACTGCCTCCAGAATGGCAAGAGCTGGCATTTGCACCCTTCGCCACTTTTGGTTGCGTGCCTCGGGCTTCACAAATGATGCCTAGCAAAGAGTTATGGCCTTACCTTTCGAGGGTGTGTATCTGTTTGGACCTCAGGCAGAGCAGGCGTTGGAGGTCACTCAGAAAACTAGGTCAGCCATCAAAACGGCTAGACCCCCTTCTGCAGCCCCGCAAAGGGGCGGGAACAGGTGTCAGTTTCATAACCATCAGTCCTTTTGTGGTAAAGGCAGAGGAGATTTTAGCAGAAACCAAACTGCTCAGCTGCAAAAGAAAGCGCAGCAGAAGGCACATGGCCCCAAAGCGCCCAGTGCCACCCTCTGAGTTTTCTGGCCCAGGTCTCACCTCAGCTGTCCGAGGGGGACTCTTCCTCAGCAATAGGAGGGCGTCTGACTCAGTTTTGCGACCGGTGGAAGTCAATAACATCAGACAAACGGGTACTCAGGATAATCCGCGAGGGATACTCTCTCAGTTTGTTGGAAACCACTCCAGATCATCCACCCAAATGACAGCCCAAGCTGTCTGTCTCCCAGTCAGACCTTCTTGCTTCTGAGATATAAGGCCTTCTGAACAACAGAGCAGTAGAGGTAGTTCCAATGGAGCAGCGGAACACAGGTTTCTACTCCCATTACTTTCTAGTTCCAAAGAAGACAGGCAGTATGCGCCCTATTCTCGACATCAGAAAGTTAAACAACTTCCTTTACAAGGAAAGGTTCATGGTGATATCACTCTGTACTCTTTTACCCCTGACTCATCAACACGATTGGCTAGCCTCCCTGGACATGCAGGATGCCTATCAACACATTCTCATACACCCAAACCACCACAAATGCCTAAGATTCATGGCATTGGGTCAGCACTACCAATTCAGAGTCCTGCCCTTTGGGCTATCCTCGGCGCCTCGAGTTTTTACAAAGTGCTGTGCAGTTCTTGCGGCGCATCTGAGGAAAATCTGAATTTAAGTGTTCCCACATCTGGACGATTGGCTTCTTGCAAGACCCTCCCAGACAAAAGACTCTAGAAGCCGTGACCACGGCCTCAAACTTCCTCATGTCCATGGGAGTTCTGCTGAATGTGAAAAATTCTCAACTACAGCCCTCCCAGAAGCTCCTCTTCATAGGAGCCCTTCTGGCAAAAGCCTTCCTTCCGGAGGACAGAAGAAGCGATATCCTCCAGATGGCCTGCTTCATCAGAGAAAACAGCTCAATCTGAGCTCTCTCGATGCAGTGGATGCTGGGTCTCATGGCATCCTCAGATCTTCCCTTGTCAGTCTTCACCATTCATTACTGCTTGGGTGTTAGCCGGAGGCACGCACCCACTACGGGAGGGTTTTTTTTCTTTTGGAAAGGGGTCGCCACTGACGGTGCTGCCCCCAAGAGCGATACACTACATGGTGCACGAGGGGTGGCCATTAGGCGCTGCAGACTCCTCCTCCTCCTCCACCACAGTTCTGTTTCTCCCGCCATCGAGGCAACACCTGCTGCGCAAGTTCTACAATGCTACGCCATTAGGCCTTCTCTGCGACTTCATCAACGACTCTGTCTCAGTTAGTTTTCCCGACACCATTGCCGGTAAGATCGTTCCTTTCTTTAATATTTTAACGGCGCTGGGAGCTTTTCTGTGTTATAGTTAATTTTGGATCATGTGTGGTTCGGGAGCTAAGCGTAAGTCGAAAGCGGGCCATGCCTCCATGCGTCGGTGCTCCTGTGGCTGGCATTTTTTCTGTTATGGACTGACATGATGTCTGCCTTTGGTGCCTGGGACCCAACCATGATATGGACAGATGCAGTGCCTGCTTCTCGATGGAATGCCATGTTCTCGAAGTCTGCGCGTTCAAAGTCGGCAAGGCCTCGCCAACTTTTGGAGGATGGCGTCGCTCTCGGGCCTCCCAGGCCAGGTCTCTTGGATCTTCCTCTGGGTCCCCTCCCAGGCCTATATGGTCTGGTGAGGAGGAGGTCTCCTCATCTTCCAGCCTTGCTGAGGAGGAGGCCTTTTTCGCGGTGTCGGAGGAACACCATGGTCCCTCCTGGGGCCGCAGTGGAGACACCGTCTCGACAGTCACCTCTTCGGAGGTGCAGGCTCTCCTAGTGTTGCAGCCCACGATTGCTGGGTCCGGCATTGGTGGACCCTCAATGCCACCCTCCGGCGCCGTCTCGGATCCCGGTGCCATCTGCGGTGTCGGTGATCGAGGCGGTGCTGTGTTGGCTTTCAGCAGTGCGTCCGATCAACTCCTTGAGTGGCGCCGTGTTGGGTTCTGGTGTCGCGGTCGGCACCGGGGACTTAGCTGGAGCCGTGGGCAGATTGAGGCCGGGTTCTGGAGCTGCGGACAATGTGCCGGGACCGTATGGTGCCGTGCATGGCAGCGGCGCCCTTTCTCAAGGGACTCTTGTGGTGGCCAGCATTGAGGTCCTTCTAGTCTACTCCTCCCCGGAGGCAGACGATTCGGAAGTTCACCCGACCTGGCTCCCTGATTCTTTGGAATCGAGAGTCTTTTCTGGAATGCGATGTCAGGCGGCCCAGCGTTCCAATTCCTGAGTCTCCCCAACTATCTTCCTCCGAGGATTCCCAGGCTGGGGGTGGCCTGGAACCCATCGGGGAGGGCAGTTTGGAGATCGGGGACCGGTCTGTCTCCCCGGAGGGGGCTGTGTCAGCTGCCGTTTCCGGTGCTGCCGCACCTTCTCGGAGTGGACTCAGGGTTCTGTCTCCGGGGGGCCTCAGGATCAACAGAGCCTGTCACTGGGGTCGAGGAGGAGGGCGTCCTCAGAGTCTGAGAGGTTGAGGGCCCGAGGTGAGGGGCGTCGAGTTCCGCCCACCACCCCAGGGGTGTGGGGGAGGAGCCGAAGTGCCGAACTCCGCCTCTTCCTCTTAGGCTCAAGGGACCCTTCTGGTGGCATTCCTGCAAGTTGCCCTTCTGGACCCTTGCAACCCCAGGTGCATCACAGTGGAGATTCCCCCACTAGGCTCTTCCAGAGTTTGCATCCCCAGGGTTCTGTTTTGCGATCTGGTTTGATATCCGGGATCCCGCCAGCTGGGGCACCATTCCCTGGATTTCAGTGCCCTAGCAGAGGACAGTTGCCTTCTTGTAGGTGCCCCTCTCCTATTCCTCTGCAGCCACCCCCCCTCTCTTCCAGGCCATGTCAGTCCTACGGGCCTGTTATCCTCCTGGGAGATGTTCAGACGCTCTGTGGAGGCCTTCCCATCACGTTAGGTATATGCATGAGCGGGTTTTTCGCCTCTCCCCACCACCGTAGGAGTCCTCTGGGCATTCGAGTTCCTCACCTTCCTCGACTCCCTCCTCTGAGAGAGAGGAACCCTCTGCTCACCTTTCATCCGATGCTGATTTCATAGAATATCAGCGCTTCCTATCGAGAATGGTTAAGGATCTTAGTATTTCCTTTCTCAGACGAGACAATACCGAGTGGCAGACGTATGAATTCCTTGGGGAATTCAGTGCCCAACATCTGGTGGTGCCATCCTGGCCTATCCCTTTCCAGGAGGCGTCTATCTGCACCTGGCAGTCTCCAGCCGCACCTTTTTCAGCCCCGGTAGACTGCAGGAGGAGGTATTGTGCACCTTTGGAATCTCTAGGGACACTCCCCAACCCCTTGGTATTGCAGTGTCTAGAGACTCCTTCCAGCGCATTACCGCCTGAAAAAAACCAACAAAAAAACAAACACCGCCCATAGCGGGTGCGCGCCTCCGGCTAACACCCAATCAGTAATGAATGGTGAAGATATAAGAGAAGATCAAGAATTACAGTAGGTACATCATTTCCATTTTTCACTGTGCCTCTAGTTCGTCTTCACATGAGAACTACTCAGTGGATGCTCAGCACTCAGTGGTCGCCAACCACATATTCTCAGTCCTTTCACATCAAGGTGACAGAACCACTGAAATGGTCACTCACCTGGTGGTCTCAGGAGGACAACCTTCAGGAGGGTTATCCCTTCGCCCCTCTGGATCCCCAGATCTCCATCACCACGGATGTGCCCCTGCTGGGATGGGGAGTTCACTACCAAGATCTCCACACCCAGGACTGATGGAGTCAGGGCAAGTCCCAACTTCACATAAATGTCCCGGAAATGAGTGTTGTCCTTTATGCGGTCCCGACCTTGAAGGACCTACTCTGTCACAAGACATTCTGCTTCAAACAGACAACAAGGCAGTGATGTACTAAATCAACAAGCAGGGCAGAGCACACTCTTACCCCTTATGCAGGGAAGCGATGAGAGTGTGGGAATGGTGTCTGTAGCACAAAGTTCTAATCCAGGCAGTTTACCTGCCAGGAGTACAGAACGATCTGGCGGACCATCTTAGCAGAACGGAGGCAGATCCTCACGAATGGTCTCTCGACACACTCGTCGTGCAATCACCCTTCGAAGAATGGGGAGCTCCAGACCTGGACCTTTTTGCGTCCCCACTCAACGCAAAACTACCTCTCTTCTGCTCCAGAAATCCAGGACCTGGCATTTTTTGTCAGGAAATATTCAGACTGCATTGGACAAAACGCTTTCTATACACATTTCCTCCTCTGCCCCAAATTCAGAGGGTACTGCTCAAACTAGAGGCACGGGGGGGCAAACTGATTCTAATCGCCCCATTCTGGCCTCGTCAAATCTGGTTTCCATTAATCAACAGGCTATCGGAAACCTCTCCGAAACCACTTTCACTTCAGACAAACCTACTGACCCAGTGCCCTGTAGTCCATCTCAACCTGAGGTCACTTCACCCCCATGCCTGGCTCCTGAGGAGATAGAGGTGAACAGGTTTAACGTTTCACGTGGGGTTTCAGATATTCTATTAGCTGCGCGTAAGCTAGCTACTTGAAAGACTTACACAGCTAAGTGGAAACATTTCTCTATCTGGTGTGCAAAATCCTCCTAGAACCCCTTTCCCTGCCCACTGAGCAAAGTCATAGAGTATCTTCTGGACCTCTCTAACACAGGTCTACAGTACTCCACCATCAAAGTTCATCTTTGAGCAATCTCTGCGTATCATGAGCCTATACTCTTCATGTCTCTGGCTCAGCTACCTGTGGTTAAGAGGTTTCTTAAGGGCATTCTGCATACCAGGCCACCAGTTAGACAACCTGTAGCAGCCCGGGATTGACCTTGTGCTAGACATGCTCACCCGTAAACCTTTCGAGCCTCTAGCTACTTGTGACCTGAAATTTATGACTTGGAAGATGGCCTTCCTGGTGGCCATTACTTCCGCCCACAGAGTATCAGAAATGCATGCTTTGGTCACAGCTCCCCCCCGTACACTGTATTTCAGAAAGACAAGGTAGTTCTTGGGACTCACCCCAAGTTTCTTCCTAAGGTTGTCTCAGAATTTCATCTGAACCAGCCTTTGGTCCTTCCTACCTACTTCACGAACTTCCAGAATGAAGGAGAGCGTACTCTTCAGTTCCTGGATGTGAAGAGAGCCTTGCGGTTCTACTTAGACAGAACTAAGGAAATCCGCACATCTAAACAACTGTTTATCTCCTTCAGCCCCACCCCGGCTGGGTTAACCTGTTACTATCAGGTGTATTTCAGCGTGGACAGCAGCATGCCTCCATCACTGCTACTCTATGGCACAGGTTGTTAGAAGGCAGAGTGTACGCTCATTCTACCAGAGCAGTCGCGGCATCTGTGGCTGAAATCTGCAATGTGCCCATTGTAGACATCTGCAATGCAGCCACTTGGAGCTCCGTGCACACTTTTGTAAAGCACTGTGCCTTGGGTGTCCATGCCAGACAGCATCAGTCCTTTGGCAGGACAATCCTTAATGGACTCTTGTCCTAGGTGAGCTCCTCTCTTCTCCTGCCGCCCGTCTTGGGAGGGGGGGGGGATTATTTTAGCTTGGTACTCTCCCATCAGTGTGAATGAGTTGTGGAGACTTTTATGTCCAGGAAGATATGGAAATTACTTACCTACCATAATTCTTGATCTTCTTGGACGAACTCTCCACCACTCATTCACATGCCCACCCACCATCCCCTGAGCTCACTTCCCTGTTTGTGGTCTTCACTCCCTCAATGGCTGGGCTGTGAAGACTCTGTTTTGTTGACCCTTCTTACACAGGTCATTCGGACTATCTTATATCCGATATTAGGTCAGTCTTTCACTAGATTAGTTATGCTGCACTTCCTTGGGGGAAAAAAGGTACTGAGGCAGTTGGAGGGTCGACACCAAGGTAGTCTATATAGCGTGAGCCTGGCTCGCGCTGCCGCTTCCTTGCGGCCCTACCTCGGCACTGTCCCTCCTGAAAAAATATTGGCTCCCGCTGGGTCCTAGCGCCTCCTGTGTAGTCCCATCAGTGTGAATGAGTGATGGAGACTTCATCCAAGAAGATCAAGAATGACAGTAGGTATGTCATTTCCATTTTCGTTACTCGGTCCCTAAAGGTGATTTTGCGGTCACTGCACAGAATCACCTTTCCGAACTGATTAACAAAATGACAGTGCCACTGTTCATGAGGTGGGGTTCCAAAAAGCCCATGTTGCAAATTTGGTGAAAAAAGTCCAAGAAATGACTGCGGTACTAGCGTGTATTTGCATCAGTTTCTACGCACGTCAGAATTTCGCTAGTTTTCATATTTTCTCCAGATTTTCAACATTGCCATTTTTTCACACCTCCTTATGAACAGTACAGCTGTCATTTTCATATCCTGCCCAAAATGTGTTGTCACACCTGTGGCGCAGAATAGTGCGGTCACTGTGGAAAATTGACTTTCGCGACATAGTAACAAAATCATGGTGTCACTGTTCATGAGGGGAGATCCCAAAATGCCCATGTTGAAAGCTTGATGAAAACATTCCAAGAAATTACTGCGGTACGAGCGTACGTTGCACAATTTCTACGCATGCTCGTAACTTCACTAATTTTTCATATTTTCACTCCAGATTTTTAACATTGCCATTTTTTCACACCTCCTTATGAACAGTACAGCAGTCATTTTTCACATCCAGCCTGAAATGTGTTTCCCCACCTTTGGCGCAGAATGGTGTATTCACTTTGTGAAAGCACCTTTCGGGATTGGGTAACAAAATGATAGTGCAACTGTTCATGAGGTTGGGTCCCAAAAAGCCCATGTTGAAATATGGAGCAAAAATACCAACAAACACCTGGGGCGTTAGAGTTTCCAACCGTAATGCCCCACCCTGTAGAGACTGACAGGCGTCAGGGGTGTGACTTGGGATTGTCAGCTGTAATGCTGACGCCATTCCACCCCCACCCTGCAGCCAGTGGCAGGCATCGAGGTGTGCCTTGGAGTCTTTGGCCCCAAAGCTCACCCCATTCTCCTATACTGCACTCATCTCGGCATATTTCCTTATGAAATGGGGTGAGCGTAAGGCCTGAAGACCCCAGGGCACACCGCAACACTTGTCAGTGTCTGCAGGGTAGGGTGAGGTGAAATGGCATGTGGGTTATGGCCGATGACTCAAAGGCACACCCCAATGCCTGTCAGTCTCTGCAGGGTGGGGTTGGGGTTAGCGTCAGTTCACTACTTCACTGCCATTCCTAGTATGCATCTCTCTAACTCCTGCACTACCAATGCCAGTGCCAGCAAGACAACATTCGGCATTGACAAATGCTTGTCTACTACTGACATAGATTGGCCACCTACATCAGCCTTCACTATTCTTCCTAAATCTTTTTCTGACTTTCTTTCACTGAGTTTCCTATATTTGTCCCTCACCATGACATCCCAGAGCAGTACAACCAGAAAATAAACACTCAGCATATATGTGTTGTATACTGACCAGCATGCTAGTTGGCTGTTTACAAATAAAGTGCTTATAGTATATCAGCAATCATAAGGTGCCAAGCACGCTTGCTGGCTATTGAAAGAAATGGTTGAAAGATGGCGTCGTGACTGGTTCTGACTCTGGGGCTGCTGTTTGGGCCAGAGCCATGTCCTCCATGGGCACCACTCGAGGTGCTGTGGGGGGCACTGGCACTGGCTCTGGCTTGGGCATGGTCTCTGAGTCCGGCACCCCATTTGGCAGGGATGGCACCGGGCGCCCTTCTACGGGCTGGAACAGGGCCTTGGCCTCTACCTCTTCAGAGGCAGAGTCGGGCTGTGAGTCAGACAAGCAGTCTGACTCCTTGGGATTGACAGTTGGTATGGGCAGCCCTGTAGTGTCCTCGACAAACTGGAGTCAGCCTCCTTCTGAGGTGGGTCGGTGGCTGCCGAGACTGGGGTCAGGGGTGCTGACCAGCAGGCAGTGGTGCAGGCCACCATTGCTCTGCAGCCTGGTCTTGGTGGGTTCACTGACCCCTCAGCAGTGGTACCCCCGCCTGTGGTGTGCCTGGATCGCCCAACACAGGGCCAATCAAGGCTTCTACGGGAGGGGAGGGTGCTGCACCTTGGATAGCTCCCTCGGGTGCTGGCCAGGGCTGTTAGCTACCTAGGCTGGCCCTCTCGAGGAGGAGGAGGGCTCTCTCGAACTTCGAGGGGTTGAGGGGCATGGGGTCTGCATGGCGACCTTTTTACTGGGGCCCACCCGGGCTCTGGAAGAAGCCGTAGTGTGGATCTCCGCTCTTCCTCCTCAGTCTCTTTGAGAGAGCCTCATTCTTTTGAGGTAGGGGACTGTTCTTCTGGACCTATACGGCCCCAGTCACCTCACAGAGGGGATTCTTCTGGGTGCAGCCAAGGCAGTACCGAAATGGTTGTTCAGCTGTCGGCTGTGGAGTCTTCCAGGGCACTTTCTGTTTCAGGTGCTCTTGGTCCGCTCCTTAGCCCAGGCGGAGGTCAGCCGACATCTCTTCTCGGCTCTGTCCCCATCCCTCTGCCACATTCTCATGTGCTCCCAGGCATACTTGGTCCTTGCGAGCCTCTCTCCTTGGAACAGTTCAGGGCTGTGGCTGCTCAGTTCCCAGCTTACGTTAGGGTGATGGACAGACAGGTTTTTTAACCTCCCCCCGAGCAGCTGCCCTATGAGCAGTCTGTGCCCTCCAACTGTTCATCCCCCTCTTCTGGGGGAGAGGAGCCTTCTGTCCACATCTCTCCAGCCGCTGATCTCGCTGAGTATCAGAGTTTCCTCGGTGAGGATGATGGAGGACTTGCACCTCACCCCTTCCACTGTACGCAATCCAGAGCACTCGGTGCACACCTTTCTAGGTGATTTCAGTGAGGCCACCCTTGTAGTGCCCCCCTGGCCTGCTCCCTTTCGGGAGGCGTCATTGCGTTCCTGGCAGAGGCCCTTCTCCAGAGTTCCTGCCCCTAGGGATCTCGTTAGCGGTATTGCGCTCCCGGAGTCTCCAGGTTCCATGCCTCATCCGCAGTCCGGATTGACGCAGTTGGACACTCCTGATGGGCTTCGCACCCTTCACCGTGACTGGCCCCCAGATCAAGATTCCTTGGATTTTGACTTCTGGGGTAGGAGGGCTTTTTACTTGGCATGGTTGTTGCTTTCCATCTGTGCACATCAGGCCCACTATGCAGCCTATGACAGGTTCTTGTGGTCTAGGCTAGGTCAACTCCTAGCCTCGTTGCCTGACACGGAGCAAACCAGACAAGCCATTGCACTCTCTGCACGTGGCCTGGAGCTAGCAAGGCACCAAGTGAGGGCATCCTATGATGCCAACGAGGTAGCTACCAGGGTCGTAGGGATAGCAATCTGCACTAGGCGGACGGCATGGCTACATCTTTCCCGGTTGTCAACTTTGGCCCGGCGTAGGGTGATTAACTCCGCTCACTAGAGAACCTATCTCTTCTCCCGTAAAGCGAGATGGCATTTGTCGGGGCAACTTCCTTCCCCCTCAGCAAGGGCGTAGCTACCGATACGCCTGACACGCCATGGCGTGTTGCTGCAGATCAGCAGGGGTAGCAGGCGCCAGCTGGTGTCTCCGCTGTTCTGCATTCCTTTGTTCATTTTTTTTTTTCGCGGGCCACTCTTTGTCCTTGTTTGCCAAGAAAGGAGGCGTGGTAGTGGGTAGTAAGGGGCGGGCTCTTTAAATGCCCCTGCAAAACACTGTGTGGTCCGTGTTTCTATCTTGAATTCATTGCGACTGGAGAGGTCGTTGGAGGACAGGACACAGTAAGAGTCGGGATCAGGAACTATTGGATGGGAGCCGCAGCCGGAGGATTTTTCTACTTTTCAGAAAGGTGCTGCTGCTGTTTTCGTTCATCTGGGGTGAACACTGACTGAGTGGATTTTGCCGCCGGAGAGAGAGAGCGCGACTAGCGAGGATTCCGAGCCTGAGGAGTCTAGCCTGCCCTACAAGTTGCTAGTTGCCACCATCGGAGTGAGGTTGGGTGACAAAAGTCAAGACAGAGAGGAGTCTCTGAGTTTTGGACTGTCCTGAAACTCCTGACAGTCACCACATTGAGCCGAGCTGCCTGCTGAGGCACTGCAGGTGAGCCCCTTAATCTTTTTGGGGACAGTGACTGAGTGACTTGTATAGATTTAGGGCTGGCTTGCTTAATCTCATCCAATTTCCAGGTTTTGCTAATGCTGTACCACTCTCCGAGCTCTTGGCTGGGGGGCTTTAGGAAACCGGAATAACCACGCCGCCCTTCAGAGGTATGAGCTGCTGAGAGGCGAGCCAGACAAACAGATTAATTACAGAGTAGACTGGGAGGGAGACCTGTTGCTGCGAGTGTAGTAGTCTGCTGTGGTGGGTGGCCTGTGGGTAATGTGTAACTGTGACCTGCTACACAATCTGCTAACTTGCTAATATCAAGCACAAAAGGAATGCAGAAATTAAATGGCCTCATAAATGCTGAGGAGTGTTTAGCAAAACAGCAGTCTTTATTTAACCATTCCTAGTCCAGGTGCAGTTCTGTGCTTGGATTATTGCTTCTCACAAGCTGCTACCCTAGTAAATACAGTACATGCTAAAGCTGAGACTGAAAGGTGAGCAATGAAGGTTAAGTTCAGAAGAGGTTTGCATTTTTCCTCATTAATATTAGTAATGAACCACAGTATGTCATATGTAGTCAGGGATCATTTTCATTTACTACACTAAAGCTCGGACTTTAAAATGTAATTTTTTTTAATAAAAAGATTACTCTATTTCATAACACTGTTTCTTGGATATGAAATGCCTTCAGGAAGTTCACCAGGGCAGTATCAAAACATATGACTTCTAGTTGGGTGGTGATAGTTAAGACTGCATGAAGACATTGGTATTCCAAAAACTGGTGGATTATAGGGGGTGGGAAGCATAGCAGAATTTCCTAATTTATGTTTGTTTATCCCTGACCTTTTTTCTGTTCGTATCTCTCTTGTTGGCTTTCTGTCTCCCTGATCATTAGAACTGCCTCTACAGGTGCACTGAATAGTGATTGCTGGTTGTTACGGTAAGGGAACTGGTCAGCCACATGTCATCCTTCCCTTGATGACACTAAATAGTAGTTGCTGCTGGCCACAGAATTAGGCAGGCATGCTAGTGGATGTGGGGTGGGGTGGGAGTGCAGGTCAGTCAACAAACCAGGAATGGGAGCTATGGGAGTGGTGACAGGTTGAACACTTGTCCTAGTAAGCGTTGTAATTTCTAAACTGAAAAATCGAAGGGGAATGGGGAGCATCTACACAAGTTTCTGTCTCACAGGGCGAGGGGCGCTGTGTGGACTGGGAAGGGAACTAGAGCAGGCAGTCTTTTCTTCATGTGGGAACTTGCTGAAGTAAGTTGAACTTATGATTTCCGGATGTGATCCCTGGGCATTCTAAGTGGACTGCTGCTTCCCAACCGTGTCCCTCAATTTAGAATAATTTTTAAAGCTGACAATCATTACTTGGCTGTCTTATTAATGTTTCCTTTTCACTTTCCAAGCAGTTCTGATTTGAACTGAATTTTTTTCTTTATTATTGACCAATCTGGCACAGAGGCTTGTCACAATGCAACATTGTAACTAAAAGCTAGTCTGGTGGCTGGCTAGTGTGAATGGACCTCTGTGGGACTGACTACCTTGATGTGGTACAGAGGCTTGTCACAATGCAGTATTGTAACCAAATGCCAGTCTGTTAGTCTGACACCTGTTGGTGGTGGAATGGTGGTGTACTGGCATACAATACAGAAAATGACGCTAGCGTCTGAGAGGGCACGGATGGTGGGGGAGGGGTAGCTCACCCTAAGGGGGGGCGGGTAGCGGTGAGTCCACTTGGTGTGCAGCTCAGAAATTCCTGGCTACACCCCTGCCCCTCAGGGGGATCCCCGTCTCACTCTCCCCACTCTCGGGCCTCCTCAGGCCCTGAAGGTTCTCCCCCTTAGTGTGTCACCCACTGAGAGCTAAGGGACTTTGTCCTTTAGGGTGTTAAGAAAACCCCCTTCTGGGGGGCTCGGCACTCACCCATATGTAATGAATGGTGAAGATTGACACAGATAAGTTATGAAAATTACGTACCTACTGTAATTGTGATCTTTCTGTGTATCTTCACCATTCATCACAACCCCGCCCACCATCCCCCTGCGGCCCAAGTCTCTGGGTCCACATCCCTCTCTGTGCCCAACCCCCCCCCCCAGGAGTGGGGTGAACAGGGGCACACAGGAGGATAAGGTTCTGGGGAGAGTGGTCAGCATGGGGGGCACTCCTTCTCCAGTGCTTTAGCCGAGTTGGCAGTTGCCCTCCATTCTCTCCTCCTCCTTTTTCCTGTCCATCTCATTTTTTTTTCTTGTCCTTTGGATTACTCTTAAAAAAAAAAAAATCTTTCCTTTTTCAACAAATTTTTTTCCTTCAGAGGGTGTTAATCCCCTGTGCCCTGTCCTTCTTCCAGAATAGCCGGCTCTGCTCATCTGGAGTTTTGCCAGCTGTTCTGTGCCTTGAATTCTGGCAAGAAGCCTTTAGCTACTCCTTGCAGTTCCTATACAATCTGGAGACGGACCAGGGTCTGGGATACGTTTACCCTTTCTCCTCCTCCCTTCCTACCTTCTAAATTCTTTAACCCACCCTACCTCATTCCTCTGTTTCCAGAGATTGGGGCCCCTCCCAATCCCTTTAGTTCCCAACTTCTCTCTTTCTGTCCTCTGTCGTTATTTATCCTTTTGGTTTTATATCCTTTCCTTTTTCCTGTCCCCTGGACTTCCTTGTCCCACCCTCCACTCCCTTCCTCTTACCTCTCCGGCGATTCAGAACTGGCAGGCGGACGGAGTCGACAGCGCCTAACTGCCAACCCATGGCGCCACGCATCGTCCGGCCTTGAGGGCAGCGCCGATAGGCCGGCTCCACCCACCCCAAAAAAGAAGAGTTCTCGTGGGGTCATGACCTCCGGCCCTGAACCCATATGTGATGAATGGTGAAGATACACAGAAAGATCACAATTACGGTAGGTACATAATTTTCATATTTTGCTGCAAAAGATTGAATTCTTGCTGCAGTGTACTGTGGGCGAGTTCAAGGGTGACTTCAGCAACATAGAGGACAGTATCATCAGCAAATAAATGAACTCTTGCTTGACTGATACCCGCGTTAATGTTAATGTATATCGCGAACAGTAATGGTCCTAGTATTGAACCTTGTGGTACACCTCTAAGAAGTGTTTTTAGTGGTGACGGGTCCCCTTGTGCCTTGATTTGCTATTGTCTGCCTGTAAGGCAACATGTAAACCAGTTGACAGCAGTGACAGCTAAGCCAATACCTTGCAGTATGATCAGCAGTAGGTCATGGTCTACTGTGTCAAAGGCCTTACTTAGGTCAAGGAATAAGGCGCTCACATGAAGTTTAGAGTCAAGTGCCAAATACCAGTCGTTTGTTACCTTGGCTAAGGTAGATATTGTACTGTTTTTTTCTGAAACCAGATTGAATGGAGTTTAGCAACTGAAGAGAGTAAATAGTTTCTGATCTGTGTGTTTACTCGTTTTTCGAGGAGTATGCGAATGATGGGTAAGAGGAATATGGGCCTGTAGTTGTAGAGGTCACTCGGGTCGCTGGACTTAGAGTGGGACTACATGCGCTACTTTCCGTATGGAAGGGAGTTCGTAAAAAAGGTGGGTGATGGGTGCAGTCAATACATAGTAACCCACTTTTAGATAAGAGAGAGTCTTAGAAAAAAAGAACATATAAACCAGGGACAGAGCTGCGTTCATAAAGCAAAGAGATATTGGCAGCTCTGTCCTAACTTCTCGTGCCGTCTGCTAAAAGTTTTGCCATATATCTCTGAAATCGGAGATAAAAAGAAAACCATGCAGACAGTTTGTCTTTTTTTTTTTTACTTGTCTGAGCTGAGCGGCCAGCGTTTAAATTTTATTTTGTTTAAATTTTGGTGACCGGGTAGGCCCACTGAGACCGTAATGGTCCTTTTTCATAGGTGACCGAGTTACTATAGTCAATAGTACGTACAGTAAGAAGTAGGAACAATTCAAGGGAAAGTGCGCATATACAGACATTAAAATAAGAACATATAGTACAATCACAGGCAGGTTAGGCAACGTTTAGAATAACATGGCGTAAACACAAGTTTCACAAGAGTGGCAGTTACATAAGGTTGTTTTATCAGGTCAGTTTTACGGGTTACAATTTCAAGTGTTTCGGAAGTGATAAGATTCAACTGAAATAGGATACCAACCTGTTAGGCAGCAGGTTTTTAGTATCAGAGGTGCAGTGCTGTTTTCTATCCTCAGCGGTGGCATGCACAGAGGCTTAGCTCTAGAAGGTACGTCTTGCATACCTCATGCAGTATAGTAAACAAATCAGAGTGCACGCGTGCGCTCTCTCTCTCTCTCTCTCTACCCCAGGTAAGCGTGCTCTGATGCAGAAACTAAAGGCTATGACGTATATATGCATAAAACAGGACAGAAACGTCCCCTACATGAATGTCTCTTCTGGTGCCCCTCAAGACAAATAAATAGTCAATAACAGCAAATTACAGGAAATAAAACCTATTAAGTAAAATAAAGATATAGAGATACTGAAGGTCTCTAAAGGTGCTCCCTCTCAGCACTAAGCCCTGGGTTAAATGGTTTAAAGGGCTGTAGGTTAGGAATAAAATGAAATACAGTGGAACTGAATTTTACTGAAATGAAGGTAAGCTGAAATATAAAGCATGGAGCTTACTTGCAGGTGAATTCATAAAGGCTGTGCCCTTGAGGCCTATATTTATAATGAAATAATGGATGCTGTCAAACTGGCCAGTGGGTGGAGATTAGCCTACATAATTAATTAAGCTCTTTTTGATAAAATTCTGGCCAGCACTATACAATTTGTGTTTTTCTCTGCTGTTGTGAGCCCTCACTAACCAAGGCTTAGAAGCAACCTTCTCACCCCAGGAATACTCCAATATCCCTAACTCTTCTGCACTGTGCCGTTAAGTCAGATCCACCTGGAGATAGAAGTTATGCTAATGATAGAATCATTGGCATGAGCCACTTTTCAAATGCTGCCACCTATCAACTGCCTACATTCTAACCCTCAGATTACTCTCTCTCCGCCTGTCAAGACCAGACGCTTGCTCGCCTCCTCGACATATCGTCAGAAAAGCCTTTAAATAAATAAAACAATTAAGTATATTTTATTTTCATTTGCTGCCTCTTATCTTCGTTTTTTTTACTAACCGTTAGCTTAGTTTAGTTAATTTGAATTGCTTTCTCAGTTTCTCATGGTTCGGGTTGACCACTGAGGAACCAAGGACTTATTGTTATTTATCGGGGGGTTTTTTCCCCTTGTTTTTACTGTTATTTGCATTTAAAAGTTTAAAAAAGTTACATTTTGTGCAACCAATAACCTCGGTTACTGAACCGCTAATCCCGGTTCGATTCTCCACAGTTCCCGGTTCCACTCGGTTTCTCCGATCGGTTCCTGAACCAACCGCAACATTTAAATTGTTTCCTTTTGAATTTTAAAATAAATTGTTTTGTTATTGTATATTGCGGTTGCGGTTTTCTGATCAAATATGTCAGAAAAACCTAAGAAAAGAACCGGAGAACCTGGTTTCAAGAATTATACTGAATGTGGTGAGGTTTTTGCCAATGCAGACAAACACCCTATTTTTGTATTCTGTCTGGGCTTTGATCATTTAAAGACTAACTGTGAAATATGTAAAACCTTCCCTGATAAAATGCTTGAAAAATGTCTGGAAAGGTTGAACAAAAGATTTAAGGGTCTCTCTAGCTCTGACCTGCCGATACCCTCGGGGTTTGTGGGTGAAACCACAGCTCCAGTTACTTCCACCCCTGATATGTGTAAAAAGAGACCTGCTGACCCGGCTAGCTCTCTGGTTCCAGCTAAAACACAAAAGAAAACTAAGCACACTGAACCCCATCCTGATAAGGGGACTTCTGTGGTGCCAGCAGCTATGCCTTCTTCCTTAGAGATTGCACAGGCTTTTAAAATTATGCAGACTTTACAGGGTCTACTGCCTGCGGTTCCGTAGTCCTCAGTTCAGACCACTGTACCCTTCAACCCACCTGCCTTTCCACAGGAGCGTGCTGAGGAGGAGGAAGAAGAAGATGAGCCTATAGAACCTGAAGTCTCCCCCCAGACAGGAGTTTGGCGATCCTCCCAGGACTACAGAAGATTATTCTTCTCATTTTTCCTTTGTTAGGAAAATTGTAGATGCCTTAGATGTTTCTACCACTCAGGTGGTAGAAGATGAGGAGGAGGCTGAGTATCTCGAAATGATGGGTCTAACTTCTACCAAGAAGCTGTTGCTTCCCATTAATAAGTTTTTTAAAAGAGATGCTCTTAAACTCCTCCAGACTCCTGGGTCTGTCCCTCCTTTAGATAAAAAGGTTGGATAAAAAATATCAGCTTGACAGGGCAGGGGCTGAATTTTTATTTTCACACCCTGACCACCAGGGGGTGGTGCAAGCTACTGCATGCGATAAGGCAGAAGTCCCTCTGGCTTCCCACCCTCCAGAGAAGGACTCTCGAAAAATTGACAGCATGGGTAAGAAAGGCTATTTGTCAGCTTCTCTGGCCATCAGGAAGGCAAACTATCAAGCCTATGCGGCCCAGTGCCAGAAGACTCTTTGGCAGTCTGTTCTGTCCATGGCTGAAAAAGTTCCTTCCTCTCTTTCTGCAGACCTAGCTGAAACTGCTAGGTTTGGCTTGGAGGCTGCCAAAAATCAATTTCAGATGGCAGCAGATAGTAATGAGACTGCTGCAAGGTGGATGGCAAATACCATTGCCCAGAGAAGGTTTGCCTGGTTGAGAGCCACAAACTTTACACAAGATACCCAAAATAAAGCTCTGGATTTTCCTATGGAAGGAAATTCCCTTTTTGGCAGCCATGCAGAGGCCTACATGAAGAAGGTGGACGAATGTAAGGCCACCTTCCGTGGTAATTCTGCAAAGGAAAAGCCTTTCCCTTCTACTAGATCTTATGGGCTGGCAGTATTGCCTAGAGGTTAGAGGAACGAGGTGGTGTGAACGAGCTTGATATATCCAGCAGACCAGACCTGAGTTTGATTCTCACGCTTCCACTTGCATACTGTGTGACTCTGAGCAAGTCACTTAACCGCCCAGTGCTCCCAGGTCACCCCTGAAAACAGGCACTTGTGCCTAGTGGGCCTTACCCGGTTACCAAAGACTAAAAAAATAAATAAATGAATAATAGGGGATGCAGGGGGCAGACAGTTCCACTCCAGGCCTTTTTATCAGGCCATGGTAGTTCCACAGGCACCCCAGTACCCCCAGCAAGAGTATTTCAGGGGTAGGGGCAGGAGAGTTGCCAGGCGTCGTGCCCAGCCTCAGCCCCAATCCAAACAGGACTCCTGACTTACTCTCTCACGCTGCCTGTCCACTTCCAGTAGGGGGCAGACTGACCCATTTTTTCCAGAATTGGAAAACCATCACCACAGACAAGTGAATTCTGGAGATAGGAGGACAGGGACTGTCCCTAAATTTCGAGTCCTTCCCCTCTCTGAAAACAAGGGTTTTCAAACCAGCTTCTCTTCTGAAGAGAAAACTGTTGGAAAAAGAGGTCAAACATCTGCTGTTACTAAAGGCAGTGGAACTTGTGCCTCCACAGCAAAAGGGTAAAGGACTACATTCATAGTATTTCCTTATACCAAAGAAAAATGGAGAGTTGCGGCCTATATTGGACCTAAGGGTCCTCAACAGGTTCCTGACAAAACCAATATTCAGATGGTAACACTGTCTCTGATTCTGCCAGCACTCCAAAAGGGATATTGGCTGGCATCACTGTACCTAAAAGATGCCTATTTCCACATCCCAGTAAGGGAGTCTCACAGAAAGTATCTCAGATTCACACTCCCTTCAGGTCATTATCGGTTCTCAACCCTGCCATTCGGTCTCACCTCAGCTCCAAGGGCGTTCACCAAGTGTCTAGCTGTGGTTGTGGCATACTTGTGAAGGCAAGGTGTCACAGTATTTCCTTATCTGGACTACTGGGTGGTGGTGGGAAAGTCCCCACAGCAGTTAAGAGAGCATCTACAGCTCACCCAACAACTTCTGACCTCTCTGGGGTTTCTTCTAAACCCAGACAAATCAGATCTTCCCTTGTCAATCTTCACCATTCATTACTGCTCGGTGTAAGCCGGATGCACGCACCTGTCATGGGAGCTTTTTTTAGGTGGGGAGGGAGAAGCTGGCGCCAACGGCACCATCCACGAGAGTGACGCACTGCGTGGTGTGCGAGGGGCGGCCATTAGGCACTGCAGCCTCCTCCATCCCAATTCTGTTTCTTCCACCATCGAGGCCGCACCTGATGCGCGAGTTCAGAAAATTGAAGTACGCCATTAGGCCTGTTCGTCTTTTAGATGCCGTTTTTCAACAACTCCTCATCTCAGTTCTCCAGTAAGACTGTTTCATATATTATTTCAGCAGCACCAGGATCTGTTTCTGTTTACTAGATTGCTTCACATTGTGTCCGGTTCAGGAGGCAAACCCAGATCCAAAGCGGGCCGTGCCCCCATGCGTCGGTGCTCCTGTGGCCGGCATTTTTCCCTTATGGACCAGCATGATGTGTGCCTTCAGTGCCTCGGACCCAGCCATGATATGGATCAATGTGATGCCTGTTTTTCCATGTATTGCCACGTTCTGGAAATCCACGTGTTTGAAGTCGGCAGGGCTCCGCTGACTTTCGGAGGACGACGTCACCCGCGGGCTTCCCAGGCCAGGTCGCTAAACCCTTCCTCTGGGTCCCCTCCCGGGTCTATACGGCCCGGTGAGGAGGGAGCCTCCTTCACCTCTAGCCTTGCTGAGGAGGAGGCTTCTTCCACGGTGCTGGAGGAGCGGCGTGGCTCCTTCCAGAGTCGTGTTGCTGGCACTGCCCCGACAGTCATCTCCGCAGAGGTGCAGGCTCCCCCAGTGTCACGGCCCATGGTTGCTGGGTCTGCCACTGCCGGACTCTCGCCGCTGCCTTGCAGTGTCACTTCGGATCCTGGTGCTGTTCACGGTGCTGGTGAGTGGGGCAGTGCCGTTTGCAGTGTCGTTTTGGGTCTTGGCAATGTGTCGGGTTCCAGTGCCGTCTGCGGCACCATCAACAGGGCCTTGCTGCGGCCTGGTGGTGTTTGTGACACCGGGGACTCTGGTGGCATCGTTGCCAACACCATGTCCCGCAACGACACTGTCCGTGGAGCTGTTGCCACAGGTACTCCTGGGGTGGCTAGTTTGGAGGTCCTCCTGGTTGCCTCCTCTCCAGAGGAGGAGGACTCTGAGTTGGACCCAAACGGTCAGCCCGATTCCTGGGAATTGGAGGCCTCTGTGGGACGGAGGCCAGGCAACCCAGCAGCCCTATTACTGAGTCTCTGGAGCAGGTTGTTTCTGAGGATCCCTTGGGGGGGTGGCCTTTGATCTCTCGGGGTGATCGCCCAAGACTGGGGTTCTTTTCCGGAGAGGCTGGAGCAGCTGCCATCTCTGGTGCTGCTTCACCTCCCAGAACGGGTTAGGGACCCTTGCCTCTGTGGTCTTACTTGGGGGGCCTGCAGGGCTGGGGTCCCGCAAACTGGCATCAAGGAAGGGGGCAGCCTCAGGGTCTGACGGGTTGAGAGGCTGGGGTGAGGGACAGCGGCCCTGTCCTGCCACCCTGCAGGGGGGGGGCCAGGAGGAGTCGCAGAACTGAACCCCGTCTTTCCCTTGAAGGTTTCAGGGTACCCTTAGGTGGCTGCGCAGAGGGTTGCCCTTCTGGCACATGCAACCCCAGGTGCATCACAGGGGAGATTCCCCCTCTGGGCTCTTCCGGAGTTTGCTTTCTCAGCTTTCGTCTTCGCAACCCAGTGTGGTCTCTGAGTCCCCTTGTGGCTTCGTCCCCTGGATCGTAGAGCCTGGACAGAGTTGGGCACTTTCCTGTAGGTGCCCATCGCCCATCCCTCTGCAGACACCTCCCTCTCTCCCAGGCCATGTGGGTCTTACGGGGCCTTTAACTTGGGAGACATTCAGAGCTACTGCAGCGGCCTTTCCTTCCTATGTTAGGACCATTGATGAACAAGTCTTCCGCCTGTCCCCCCCCCCCCGCCACAGGAGTCCTCTGAACATCCGAGCTCCACCTCCTCATCATCTTTCTCCCGGGAGAGGACTTCCTGTCCTCCAACGCTGATTTCACGGAATATCTGTGGTTCCTTTTGAGGCTGGTCAAGGAGCTCCATATTTCTTTTGTTCGTAGGGACATTACCCAGCAGCAAACGTATGCATTCCTCAGTGAATTCAGTGCTCGCCACCTTGTGGTGCCTTCCTGGCCAATCCCTTTCCAGGAGGCATGTATCCGCACTTGACAGTTTCCATCTGCCCCTTCTCTAGCCCCGGCAGAATGCAGGAGACGGTATTGTGCCCCCACGAGTCTCTAGGTTCTCTACCTCACGCGCCCTCAGGTTTGATGTCCCTAGATACTCCTTCCGGGCCTCAGTGCCTGCTGCACGTTCGACCCCCGGATCCGGATTCTGCAGAATTCAACCGGTGGGGACGAAGAGTCTTCTCTTCGATTCTTGCGTTGATGTGCATAGGTTTACATCAGGCACACCATGCTGCCTACAACAGACATTTGTGGTCGATGCTGGCTCAGGTTCTGGCATCTATGCCTGACACGAAGCAGTCTAGACAAGCCATTGCCCTCTCTGCACAGGGTCTGGAGCTTGCAAGGCACCAGGCAAGGGCGTCTTGTGACGCCAGTGAGGTGGCTTCCAGACTGGTAGGGTCAACGATCTGCATAAGGCAGACGGCATGGCTTTGTCTGTCCAGTCTGTTACCCATTGCCCGGCGTAGGGTGGCTTCCTCCACTTTCCGGGGGACCCACCTGTTTTCCCGGAGGGTGAGGAGGATTCTTCAGGGGCATCTTCCGTCTCCCTGTCCAGGGGGGACACCTCCTCGTCTTAGACTGCCTCAGTCTATTGGCTAGGGCTTTAGACTGCCTCAGTCTATTGGCTAGGGTCTCCCCCTCCTGCTTTTCACCAATAGGAGGCTGATGGATCTGTTGCCTCAAGGCTGAACATCAAGCCCCCTCCAAGGGGGCTTGGTACTCACTCAGCAGTAATGAATGGTGAAAATTGACAAGGGAAGATATGAAAATTGCGTACCTACTGTATTCTTGATCTTCTCTTGTATCTTCACCGTTCGTTACTGAATCCCACTCACCTTCCCCTCTTGGGCCTCAATTCTTGGGCATCTCCTCCGCCCTGCTCGCCCTCCCCCTTCTTGAGGCCAGTTGGGGGTTGAGTCTCCCCAATACCACGGAGCTCTCTGTTCCTTTTACAAGTCATAGAGCGTTCACTCTGGAGGATGGTGAGTAGGGTCTTTGCCCCTATCTCTCTGAGGGAACTTCCTCTGATTCTCTTATACCTAAGGTGTCCCCCCGGTTGGGGATCCTCACGTTCCAGATTGTTGCCCTATAGCTGTCATCAGTGCAGTTCCAAGAGAGTCTGCGGGAGTTCTCCTCACACTCTCTTTCCTCTTTGGTTGTCCTGCATTTCTTTTCTCAAGTGGGAACTATACCAGTACTCCTTTGGGTACTGTAACAATTTGTTCTCCACACCTAAGCCAGGTCTCACTCCTCTTCTGAGCAGAGTTTCCTCCTCTTCAAGGGCACTTTGTGAGTCTGGACTCTTGAGTTACATAAAAGTTTGGATAAATGGAGAGGAAGGGAAGTCTGCCCTTCAAAGCAGTCAAGACCTGGGGTTCATCCTTGGACTCTTAACTCCAAACTGGTGGGATCCTTGCTCCCTCGTCTTCAGTCCCTGCTGGGAATTTGAAAGTTTCAAGCCAGTGGTCTTCCAATCTGCCTTGGCAGATTCCGCCCTTCCTTCTCATTTATCCCATCTCTCTTTTCCTTTCCTTCCCTTCTCCTTCCTTTAGGACCGCCAGAGGACTGAGGTCCTGTTGTCACTTAAGGTAGGGTTCTCTCTCTCTTTCTGTCCCCTTTTTGGCTTATTCTTTTTCATGTTATTTCCTTTCCTTTACCTGTCCCTTGGCTCCCTTGCCTCGCTCTTTTCCTCTAATCTATTTCTGCCTCTCCGGCTACACAGAACTGGGATGGAGGAGTCTACAGCACCTAATGGCTGCCCCTCCCACACCATGTAGTGCGTCACTCTTGTGGGTGGTGCCGTCAGTGCCAGTTCCTCCCTCCAAAAAAAAAAAAAAGCTCCCGTGATGGGTGCGTGCATCCGGCTTACACCCAGCAGTAATGAATGGTGAAGATACAGGAGAAGATCAAGAATTATAGTAGGTGTGTAATTTTCATTTCTTCCCCCTTCACAAATTCTGCAGTTTATAGGAGCAGAATTAAATGCCAAGAAGGGCTGAGCCTTCTTACCCATGGACAGGGTAAAAAGCAGTCTGCAATTGGCAGGTTCTTTCAAACTAAATGATCTTACTTCGAGACACAGCTCTTGCAGCAGGTTACACCATTAGGACCGAAGCCGCCAGGCGCCAGGACCCGGAAAAATTCTAGCTAGCTAACTTCAGAGGGGACCGCCCGGCGTCGGTCCCGCCTCCGGCGTCAGAAGCGTGGTACAAAGAGGCGGTCCGCCAGATTCCCAGTTCTTTTCCGCCCGTCGACTTAGCTACCTGACCCTAGGTTTACCAGTCTAGCGCTGACGACGCGTGAATAGTTCTTTTCGATAAAATCAAAATCTTCAGACCTCTTCTACAAGATCTTGATGTCATCACCAACTCGGGCCATCCACTCGAGTGCGGCATGGAAAGCAGATCCCGTTCAAGGACCACCACGGCCCTGCGTCCGGTGCCCTAGGCCAGACCACGATACCGGGCCTGTCCGCTTCTTGCCAAGGGTTCAACAGCGTACCAGGATCCGGCGTCAGAGGGCTTTTAGGCGTTCTTCTGGAGGAACAACTGAAAACCACGTCCTCCAAAGGGGAAGCTCCAGGGTCCACAAGCACGCGGAGAAGAAGAGAAGGAGAAGGCCCTTCCAGGTCCCTTCTAGGGGTTGAGTCCCGTAGCTCCGGTTGAAATCTCCCCGGCTGCAATCAAGAAACCTTCATCTCAGGAGAAACTCACCAGGCCTTCCTTCCCTTCCACGGCCTTGGCGAAGTCCGCCGGGGAACGACACCATCACCACCGCAAGTCGGGCTCCCGCTCCCTCAGTACCGACGTCAGGTTCGCCGGTGCCTCCACGCCAAGGCGTTGGAGCTCACGCCTTTAAAAGGCCTGTAGCCCAGGCGCCAGCTCAGCAAGCCGATCCGCGTCGCGCTTCTTCCCTGGAGCCGCCGTCGCCCGGACGACCGCGCCCGGCCATTACATCCCAGCGGGCGCCCGGTAGAGGACCGGCGCCCGCCCTCCTGAAAGAAGAAGGCCCTGTCGCCTCCGACCGACATGGTCAAAGCCTCTGCTCCGGAGGAGGACCTAGAAGCGCCCGAGGACCAGGCAGGCGACCCGGTCCAGTAGGTACTCCCAGGGATCCCTAGCCATTACCAGAGCCCCTGTGGAGCGGCGCGGGACCCGGCGACCCGCCCCGGCACCGGCCGTCTGGCGCCTCTCTAGTGGAGGTGAAAGATCTGTTCACCTACTGGTGGGATACCATTAAAAAGACATGGTTCCCCCCTCCTCCTCCTCCTCCTCCTCCTACTCCGGTTCCTGCCCCCTCGCCATGGGGGTTGGCAGGCCGTGTTCCCTCCTCCCGGGGCCTAGGAGCCCCTCGGGGCCACAGTAAGCGGAGACCTCCGTGAAATCCTCTTCTGGATCACCCCAGCCCCAAGAGATCCAGGAGGCGCGGCACGTTCGCCTTCCAGCGGAGGACATGGGATCAGACTACTCCACCTCTAGATCCCATCTCCACTCTCCATCCCTTCTCCGGACCCGTGAGATGCCTAGATCTCCTCGGATGATCCCTCGTTCCTTGATATTATGAGACATATACAGAGAACATGGGATGGGATACTGAAGACTTGAACCCGAAAAGTGCGACTTCGCCAAATATCTTGACAAAAGGACCCCAAGCCTGTGGTGGTACCACCCCCAGTTGGCACTTAGGTGGGCGTCACCAAGGCTGCGTGGAGCGTCCACACTCGCTCCAGCGAGACCGGAAAAGCTGATCAGCTTGTACAGAGGCTCTAAGGGGCGACCAGTACTTGCGCGCATCCTCAGGCCGATTCTCTGGTCATCACAGCCTCACATGACGGTCACAGAGGCCACAACATTTGAGCACCCCGCCACGGACCCAGAGTCCAAACAACTGGGCGCATTGGGTAGGCACCGTATACTTCGCTACCTGCGCCATCAGATCCCTGAACTATTTAACCCACATGGTTCAGTTCCAGAGCGCTTTGTGGGAACAGGGTCTGGAAGCGGCTGAAAAGATGCCCGAGGTGAGCAGAAGGAGGAGATGCTTCAGCTCCTCCGTCAGGAGTTCAGGCAGTAGGGGACCCAAGGTGCTAGGCAAGCGTATGACTCCAGCGGACTCATCGGCGAGCAGCAGCTTCTGGCGTTTGCCTCCGGAGACTCTTGGACTTGCAGCGTCTCGGTTTTACCCCAGACGTCCAAAGAACATCTTGGGCGCCCCTTTTGAGGAGAGTATTGTTTGGTAATCCTAGAAAAGATCCTTACCAAACTCCAAGAGGCGGGAAGGCGGTAAGGTCCAGTTCAGGCCAGTGCCGACCCTAAGCTTGGTTCCTTCGTGGAACCAAAGCCCGTTCATCTTGTGAGACGCAGAGGCAACAGACCTCCGCTGCACCTCAGAGGGGCTCTAGTTTCGTAGGCCCAGGGCAAACCACCCGTAGCCCGGGGTAGCGTTCTCCTAGGACAGGCCCAGCCAAGCGGAGTCCCTCTGCGCCACAGCCTGACTCACTTGCCCGGCCCCGCCCCTCAGGATCAGCGGGAGTTTATAGTCGGGGTCGCATTGCGAACTTCCTGCCAGGATGGCAGGCCATTACCACCGACAGGTGGGTTCTTCAGTTGGTCAGTCTAGGCCCACTTTATAGAATTCATGGGAAAGCCACCCTCAGGGCCTCCTTTGCTCTCCCGGTATCAGGGTCAGCACAAAGCCTTGATCTGGCAAGAAGTACTCGCGCTACTACGAAAGGAAGCGATAAAGTACGTCCCAGAGAACCAGAAGGACTGGATACTATTCACTTCTTCCTGGTTCCCAAGAAAACAGGGACCTCCGTCCAATCTTGGACCTCAGCGACCTCAATGTGCGGTCACTTACAAGAGATTCGCATGGTGACCCTTCAGGTCTTATCCCGCATGCTCAAACAGAACGCCTTTGAGCGTCTCTAGACATCTGGGATGCCTACTGCACATCCCTATGGCTCGAAGCGCTGGGAGGTTCCTGCGCCGAGGTTCTCGACCACCACCTTCAGTTCGCGCCCTTCCTTTCGGACTGTCTTCCTTTTGAGGGTCTTTACCAAGTGCATGGCAGTCGTGGCAGCGTCTCTGAGGAGACAGGGCCTCGTGTTCCCGTACCTGGGACGACTGGCTTCTCATGGCGCCTCAGAAGGCGTTGCTTCTTGCAATCAAGAGCACCCAGGATCTGTTCGATCCCTGGGCATCCTCATAAATTATGAAAGTCTCTCCTGGTACCGTCGCAGAAACTGCAGTTCATAAGAGCAGTTCTGGACACTGTTAGAGAAGAGCCTTTCTTCCGGCCGACAGGCGGGCGCATCAGATCCCTCATAAGGGACCTATCACTAAGCAAGGTTGTACCTGCCAGGTCGGTCCTTTGCTTGCTCGGACACAGCAATGCGGCATTCCTACTGTCCCTTGCAGAGACTCCACATGCGCATTACTCAGGTGGATGCTCAAAGTGCAATGGGACCAAAGGCAAGACCACTTGCAGCATCCGGTCAGACTCACGAATTCAGTGATTCAAGACTGGCAGTGGTGGCTAACCCTAGGGTCGCTCTCATCAGGCGTCCGTTCATTGCGCCGTCCCGGAGGTCACCTCACCACAGGCGCTTCCGGTCTTGGGTGGGGGCACACCTGGACGGGATAAAGTCCAAGGTACATGGACAGATGGAAGCTCACCTTCACATCAGCGTGCTGGAAATGAGGCGGTCCTCTATGCCCTGCAGAGCCTTTCAGTCAGTTATCCACGTGTACTCTTCTACTTCAGACAGACAACACGGCGGTGATGTATTACCTCAACAAACAAGGCGCCACTCTTACCCCTTTGCGGGGAGGCCATGAGAGTGTGGGATTGGGTAATCAGACACGGAGCGAATCTGATCACTGTGCACGTTCCGGAGTGGACAACACGGTTGCAGGCGGCCTGAGTCGTTCTCAGGCCAGAGTCCACGAATGGGAACTCCTTCAGGAGGTAGCAGAGGATCTGTTTCTTGATGGGGAACTCCAGATCTAGACTTGTTAGCCTCCCCATCCAGCATAAAACTGCCCAATTTTGCTCCGCTAGATCCAGGGCCTGGTGTTTTCTGGCGAGCGCTATCCCTCTCCTGGGCCAACAGATTCTCTCGCATTCCCTCCTTTCCGTTGATCCAGAGTTCTTCTCAAACTGCATGAGGAGCACGAATAATGATCCTAGTGGCCCCATTTTGGCCCAGACAGATTTGGTTCCCTTTGTTGATTCAACTATCCCGGGAACCCCGCTCCCGTTACGCTCAGCTCCCACACTGTCTCAGGAGAAGGGTTCACTTGTCACCCGGACCTACGTTCCTTGAACCTGCATGCTTGGCTCCTAGAGACATAGCCATTTTGCGTCACGGGGTCTCGTAAGAGGTTGCAGAAGTCCTTTCTGCAGCCAGAAAGCCGGCAACGCATGCGACGTACGCCATGAAATGGCGCCGTTTTTGTGTATGGTCGCGAGCACGCGACCTTTCCCCTTTAGGTTGTCCTGTGGGAGTAATATTAGAATATTTGCTCTCCCTCTTTCATTCGGGTCTAGCCTACTCCTCTATTAAAGTGCACCTCTGTGCCATTTCGGCTTACCACCTCCCGGTGGGAAATCGTACAGTGGCTCAGGTGGACGCCTCTCGGGAATTTCTTAGGGGAGTGTTGCACCTTAGGCCTCCTATTAGAGACCATGTGCCTCCATGGGATTTGCTTTTTGTCCTTGAACAGCTCACGCCTCCCTTTGAACCTGCCGCGGATTGCGAGCTACGTTTTCTGTCGTGGAAAACGTTGTTTTTAGTTGCTGTTACCTCGGCAAGAAGAATTTCTGAACTTCACGCTCTCATGTGCAAAGAGCCTTATTTAGTTTTCCACGGGACAGAGTATCCCTGAGGGACGAACCCTAAATTCTTGCCTAAGGTGGTTTCTTCACTCCTCTGAACCAGTATATACGACCTTCCGGTCTACTTGAACTACTCTAATAGAGGAGGCTCTGCTCCATACCCTGGATGTTCACCGCAGCCTGAGGTTTTACCTCAACAGAACTCAGTCCTTTCGTAGTTCTGAGCAGCTTTTCATTTCCTTCTCTGAGAGAATGATGGGCCAATCAGTATCCAAACAGTCCCTTTCTCGCTGGCTTGTCCAGTGTATTTCTCACTGTTATGGTATCAAACAAAAGCCCCTCCCGAGTACAGTCCGGGGTCATTCCACTAGAGGGGTGGCTACTTCCTTTGCAGCGCTCAAAAATGTTTCCACTTCTGCTATATGCGCTGCAGCTACTTGGAGTTCTGTGCATACCTTTATCAGGCATTATAGCCTGGACATCGCCTCTCGGCGAAGGGCTGGTTTTGGTTTGGCCGTGCTTCAGGGTCTCCTGTCCTAGGTTCAGGACCTGGTTTTTATCCTTTAATTTCCTCCTCCGGATTTTCTGACAGCGTTACTGCTAGGAATCAGTCCTAATGGTGTAACCTGCTGCAAGAGCTGTGTCTCAAGTAAGATAGTACAGTTACGTAAGAACTTACGTAACAGTAGATCTTCGAGAACAGCTCTTGCAGGCACTATCCCTCCACCTTCCCCTTGGAGGAAGCATGGCTCAGTCTTTCTGAGCAAGAATTGTTATCTTTCTGTCTTCTGACGGCGAATCCTAGGTCTCCATTTTGATGTCAGCCTGGCAAGAAGTCTCAGTGAGGAGAACTGGGGAATCTGGGCGGGACCGCCCCTTTTGTACCACGCCTGACGTCGGAGGCGGGACCGACGTCGCGGGCGGTCCCCGCTGAAGTTAGCTAGCTAGAATTTTTCCGTAGGGTCCTGGCGCCTGGCGGCTTCGGTCCTAATGGTGTAACCTGCTGCAAGAGCTGTTCTCGAAGATCTACTGTTACGGTAAGTTCTTACGTAACTGTACTTTCCAAGACCTGCAAGGCATTTTCTTCAGCTCCTGGCGCACATGGCAGCTACCACAGGCACAGTCTTGTGCTTCAGGTTTCAGATCAGGGACATCCAATTTCACTTAAGAGTTCATTGGTGCCAAAGAAGGGATTCCCTCTCAGAACTCGTCCCTGTAACAAAAATATTCATTCAGGCCCTCCAGTGGTGGAAGGAGGAAGCCAACCTCAGAGAAGGGGTTCCCTTCCAAAGAGAGCTTCCATCAGTGGTTCTCACAACAGATACATCCCTATTAGAATGGGGGAATCATCTAGCAGAACACACTACCCAGGGCACTTGGTTAAGTGCAGAGACTCTTTTACATATCATTCTGTTAGAGCTCAGGGCAGTGTTTCTGGCAATGCAAGATCTTATCTGTGTCAGTCTTCACAATTCATCACAGTTGGGTAGTGGCCGGGGGTCATGACCCTGCGGGAACTCTTTTTTTTTTGCATGGGTGGAGCCAACGCAGCAGTGGCGCCGCCCCTCGAGGCCGATGTACAACATGGCGCTTACAGGTTACCCTTTAACTGCTGTTGGCGCCGCCCCCTCACCAGTTCTTTGTCTCCCACTGTAGAGGTTGGACCTCGTGCAGAGCTCCTGAAGAAAACTGTGTCGCAAGCTACGGCCTAGTTTTCGACTGGCTTCTAGCATCGAAAAAGTTGCGTCGGTTCTGTTTCGCCACTACTCGACACCGCTGACTTGTAAGACCATTCTTTTTACTTTATTTTCAGTGACATCAGGTCTGTTTTTGCTGTTATTTTATTGATAGATCATGTCTGGTATGGGGGGGCAGGAAATCCTTGAAGACGAGGTGGCCTCCTATGCATCTGTGCCCCTGCGGCCGCCGTTATTCCATTACCAACCAGCATGATCAGTGTCTCACCTGTCTTGGCACTCTTTACGACATGGATTCGTGCAATGCCTGCTTCTCCATGGACCGCTGAGTTGTTGAATTGCATGCATGGAAAGTGTGGCGAGTGCTGCTGACTTTCCGGGGATGGGCCCACACTCGTAAAGCCAAGACACGATTGCGTGACTCTTTGTCCACGTCCCCTCCTGGTTCTATATGGACCGCAGAGGAAGGGGCCTCTGCCTCTTTTAGCTTTGCAACAGTGGAGGCCCCTTCTGCGGTGCAGGAGGCCCAGGCTGTTTCTTTCGGAGGGCGGGTGGGAGGCACTGCTTTGGCAGTTGTCCCTTTAGGGGCGAAGGCACCTCCAGTGTCACGTTCTGAGACCCGGGGGGCCCAGGCCGGCACCAGCCTCAACACCGTCCGCTGGTGCCATTTCAGGTGTTGGCATTACTTGCGGCACCGAGTGCCAGGACGGCACCGTTGTCGGCACCAAGCCATCTCTTGGTGCCTTTCTGCGGTTGGTGCTATGGGAGGTGTCACCACTTCTTCTGCCGCTGTTCCTGCTCTTGGTGCCATTTTCTGTGCGGAGCCTGGAGACTGCGTCTTTTCCAGTCCTGCGCCGTATATGGCATCATGGCGGGTGATGGCACCATGAGTGGTGCCGTTTCTGATCTCGGCACCATTCGCGGTGCCGAGGGGGGGGCTCAGTGCTGTCGTTGGTGCCGTCTCTGACTCTGGTGCCATTCGTCGCACCATAGGAGGGGATGGCGCCGTGACTGGCGCAGATTCCGGCTTAGGTGCTGTGGTTGGTGCCGTCTCTGCCTCGGGCGTCATTTGCAGTGCCAAGGAGGGGGTCTGTGCCGACCGTGATGCCAGGGCTCAGATTGGCACCTCTTGCAGTCCAGAAAGGGGCAGGAGTCAGTGGGTGGTTTGGCATCTGACCTCAGTCTCCACCTGTTCAGAGAGGGATTCCGGGTCTGATCAAGACTGGCTTCCAGACTCTTCAGAGTCTGCTGACCCCTCAGTGGTCACTTCAGCGGCCCACACTCAGCCTCCCTTTGCGGAGCAGGCAGTGTTTCCCTGATTCTGGGGTCAGTGGCACTGGCCAGCAGGCAGCGGTCCAGGTGGCCACTGCTGTGCAGCCTGGAGTTGGGAGATCTTCTCCCCCCTCAGTTGGGGTACCCCCTCCTGTGGTGTGCCTAGATAGCCCAACTTTGGGGCTTATCGGAGCACCCACGGAAGGGGAGGGTGCTGCACCCTGGGTGATCTCTCTGGGGACTACTCAGAGTTGCCAGCTGTCTAGCCTGGTGTTTTCGAGGTGGAGGGCTCTTTCGGAGTCCGAGGGGTTAAGGGGCCTGAGTTCGGTGCAGCAGCCTCTCCGTGGGACACACCCAGGTTCAGGGAGGAGCCGTAGTGTGGACCCTTGTCCATCCCCCTCTGTTTCCTTGAGAGGATCCTCCTCTTTGGAGGCCAGGGACCGTCCTTCAGGACTCTTACAGTCCCGGTCGCCTCACGGGGGGACTCTTAGGGCACGGTCTAGGCAGTTCCAGTGTGGTTAACCAGCTGTCAGCTGTTGGGCTTCCCAGAGCTCCACCTCTTTTGGGAGTATCTGGCAGGCTGTCTTGCCTGGGCAGAGGACGTTCCTCTTCTTCATTGGATCTGGCCCCCATTCCTTTGTCACCATCTGCTTCTCTCCCTAGTACTGACAGTCTTAGGGGACCCCTGACCTGGGAGCAGTTCAGGGGTGTGGCTGCTCACTTTCCCACTTATGTTAGGGTGATGGATGAGCAGGTGTTCCACCCTCCCCCGAGCTGCCACACCCTGAATCTCTGAGATCTTCCGCTTCCTCATCCCCCTCTTCGAAGGAAGGGGAACCATCCGTCCACATCTCCCCCGCCACTAATCTTGCTTCATATCAGCACTTCCTCACGAGGATGATGGATTATTTTCGCATCACCTCTGGTTCTTAAGACAATCCTGAGCATGTGGTGCGTGCCTTTCTAGGTAAATTCTGTGTGGTCAACTTGGTGGTTCCCGCCTGGCCTGCTCCCTTCAGGGAGGCGTCACTGCGCTTCTGGCGACATCCCTTCTCCAGTGTCCCTGCCCCTAGGGAACTGAACCAGAGGTATTGTGCTCCCCCAGAGTCTCCAGGCCACATGCCTCACCCTCTGTCAGGTTGACCAGCTAGACTTTTCGGATTTTGACTTCTGGGGTAGCAGGACCTTCTACTCTGCATGGATTTTACTGTCCATAGCTTGACATCAGGCTCACAATACATTCTATGACAGGTTCTTGTGGTCCAGGCTAGGTCAGCTCCTAGCTTCTTTTCCTGAGACGGAGGTAACCAGACAGGCCATCACACACTCTGCTCAGGGCCTAGAGCTAGCAAGGCACCAACAAGGGCATCCTATGACACCAACGAGGTAGCTTCCAGAGTCATAGGGACAGCGATCTGCGTCAGGTGGATGGCGTGGCTTCATCTTTCCCGGTTGTCACCCATGGCCCAGCATAGGTTGATTTCCTCTGCCTACTGGAGAACCCACCTTTTCTCCCGCAGGAGGAGGCAGCTGTTGGGGCAACTTCCTTCCCCCTCCAGGAGGCTCCTGTCTCACTCCCTACAGTCTCGGGCCACGCCAGGCCCATAGATGTTCTCCCTCCCAGTGTCTCCCCCACTGGGAGCTAAGGGGCTTAGTCCCTGAGGGTCTCGGGCCCTCTTCAGGGGGGCTTGGTACTCACCCAGCTGTGATGAATGGTGAAGACTGACACAGATAAGATATGAAAATTGTATACCTACCGTAATTCTGATCTTTTTGTGTATCTTCACCATTCATCACAAATCCCTCCCTCCATCCCCCTGGGGCCTCAGTCTCTGGGTCCCCCTTCCTCTGTATGCCTCTCCCCTTCCCTCCTCCTTCCCACTGGCCAGGAGTGGGAGAACCTTGAGGCACGCGGTGGGGGGTTCTTTTACAGCCTTGAGGCTGGAGGGAGGAGACAGGGGAGCTGTTTTACTCATCGCCTTTGGCTTCCACCCCTTTTGGGGGTGGGATGTTGGTTGCTGTCCCCTCTCTCCCCCCTCTCATTACCCTTGTCCTTTGGGACTAATCCACTTTCAAACAACATGAAGTCTTGCTATATTATAGACATTAGCAGTTTGTTCCAGCTCTAGAACTGCCCCGGAGTGAAATGGTTAAAACCATTCCAAAATAGAATTTTGGCACGAGAGCAGCTCTATCTGTGTCATTTCAAACTTGAACTGTCAGATTCTTTACTCCGCCTCAGTGAACAGTCGCTCCGGAGATTTCTCCTTCTGCTCGGTTCATTTCTCGTTTAAAGTGTTTTCGGTTGGATTTAACCGAGAATAGTTTTATTTTAACCGCAGAAACCGCTCGGCTCAAGCTCTATCTGTGGTAACCGTAAGTAAATGAAGGTTTTGTCTGTGTGGAACTTGTAAGTTATCGTTCGGTTTTGAACCGATCAGTGGGTTTAAAACTCATTTAAAACTAAAAGTTACTATTTTAGAGTGCGGTTCCTCGGTTCTTATCGGTTCTAAAAAACGGATTTATTACGTTTTTTCCAATACCTCGTGACACGGTTAGAATCGATATATGGTGTCTTGCTCATGGCACTGCCAAGTAAAGGCAAGTTTTGGTTAGGCTGGCATTATGTCTGAGAAACCCAAAAGAAAAACTGGGCCCACTGGGTTTCAACACTGTGATGGTTGTGGAAGTCTTGCCAAGGCTGACCCACACACCACATGTGTTTATTGTTCTGGGGTTCGACCACCTCCAGTAAGACTGCCAGGTATGTAAGAATTTCCCGCAGCCACCCTGGAAAAAGATTGGGCAGGCTCAGGGACGAGAGGCAAAAAGTCCGCTGACCTGGATGGCCAGCCTGGTTCGGGTGCCAACCAGACCAGAGGGAGTGCCTCTGACCAGGGCCAGACTTCCTCGCAAAGAAAAGCTGGTTCTGAGGAACCAATTCCAGTAAAGAAAACAAGAAAATCAGCAGGTCTGGAGTCCAAAATTCCTTCTCCAACTGCTGCAGAGATAGCAAAGCCATACAAATTGTCCAGTCACTGTCTCAGGGTCCGTCCGAACCACCACTGTCTGGTAAAAGGTCGGTTCGTCCGTCCCAGTGGTTCAGGATTATGATATTGAGGAATTTTATGAACCAGAGGAGGGGAGGAGGATTATGAACAGTATGAATGTGGCCGGAAGGTCTGGGTGTGCCCATTGAACCGGACATCTCCCCAGACAGACCTTTAGAATCTCCCCCTATGCTGTCTGAGTCCCCATCTCATTTTATGTTTTATAAAAAAGTTGCTGAAACCCTCCAGCTTCCTTTAGAAGAGGCTGTGGATGAGCAAGAGGAGCCTGATTTTGTAGAAATGATGGATTTTCCAGAGTCTAGGAGATTGTCTATTCCTTTACATAAGTATTTTAGGAAACAAACAACTACAATTTTAAAAGCTCCTAATTCTGTGCCTCCTGTAGATAAAAAGATGGACAGAAGGTATACATTGTCAGGCCCTGATACAGAATTCCTTTCTCAGCAATGCAGTCATGTTGGGGTAGTTCAGGCTGCTGCCTGTGATAAAGCTAATATTCCCTTGGCTTCACATCCTCCTGACAAGGATTCCAGGAAGATTGATGCCATGGCAAAAAACAGTATATGGCAGCCTCTCTGGGACTCAGGCAAGCAAATTATATGGCTTATGTGGCTAGGTATCAGAAATCTAGATGGGATACTGTTGTGCAATTGGCCAAGCAGGCCCATGGCCAGCTGGCTAGTGAACTAGAACAGGTGGCTGCTGATGGCATTGAAGCCTCTAAGGTTCAGTTTCATGCTGCTGTGGATGTTAATGATGTTTCCCCTAGGGTCATGGCCACATCTGTAGCTTTTCGTAGGTTGGCCTGGCTCAGGTGTACTAGTTTGTCACAGGATACCCAGACTAAGGCTATGGATTTTCCTGTGGTGGGAAATTCTCTGTATGGAGAGCAGACAGCAATTACATGAAGAAGATGGATGAATATAGGACTACTTACAAGAGTGCCCAGGCTAAGGAGCTGCAAGCCACCTCAAAGGCATACCCCAGGGTAGGGGTAGGCCTTTCACAGGCCTTCTACCAGACTCAGGCCTCCTCTGCCTTTGCTCAAAGGGGCTTCTTGAGAGGCAGGGGCAGGACGAGGGGTGGGCAGACCTGCTCCCACCCCAGCCTAAAGCTCTCATGAAACAGGCACCCTGATGGGGTGCCCAGGGCCGATTCTCCTGTACCAGTGGGGGCAGGCTGGCTTACTTCAGTCAGAATTGGGCTTCTTTAACTCAGACAAGTGGGTTCTGAAGTAGTAGCCAGGGTCTGGTTCTCAGCTTCAAAAGTTTCCCAAGTTGAGAAGCAGACTTTTCTACCTGCAAGTGCTTCAGAGACCTCGCTCTGGAAACAGAGGTCTCATCCCTGTTAGCTCAGAGCAGTAGAAAGGTTCCTCCTGCATCAGGGCAGGGTCTGTATTCAGATACTTCCTTACCCCAAAAAGACAGGAGAATGGCGGCCCATTTTAGATCTCAGATATCTGAACAAGCATCTTTGAAACCAAAGTTCAAAATGGTAACTCTGGCAATGATTTTACCTTCCCTAAGGCCAGGGGACTGGCTAGCCTCCCTGGACCTCAAGGATGCCTATTTCCATGTCCTAATCAGAAGATCCCATCGAAAGTACCTCAGATTCGAACTGCCTCAGGTCATTACCAGTTCAGAGCAATGCCCTTCGGCCTTACCTCTGCTCCAAGGATATTCACAAAGTGTCTAGCAGTGGCAGTGGCCCACTTAAGGAGGCAGAGGATTGCTGTTTTTCCCTATCTAGACGACTGGCTCATTGTAGGCCAGTCCCCAGAACAGGTAAAATCTCACCTGCAGGTCACCCAGCAGCTTCTCACCTCCCTGGGTTTTCTGCTAAACCTACCAAAGTCTGTTCTGGAACCAGTCCAGGTACTCACCTTTATAGGGGCAGAATTGGACACAAAGCTAGCCAGAGCCTTTCTTCCCCCAGAAAGGGTAAGGAATTTAGTGGCTCTGGCCTCTTCCTTCACTCTGCAGGTCTCTCGACCAGCAAGACACTTTGTGCAGCTCCTGGGGCACATGGCTGCATCCACAGCTGTTGTGCAGGGAGTCAGATTTCAGATGAGAGACATTCAGTTTCACTTGAGAACCTTTGGTCTCGGAGAAGAGACCCCCTTTCCAAGTTGGTCCTAGTGACTCGAACCTTGATCCTAGCTCTCCAGTGGTGGCAGGATCAGAGCAATTTAAGAGCGGGGGTTCCCTTCATTTCCCCTTCTCACGACTTGACTCTCACTACAGATGCTTCCCTTCTGGGTTGGGGAGCCCACATGGGCGACCTTTCCACTCAGGGAGTTTGGTCCCCAGGAATCTCTGCTTCACATCAATTTGCTGGAACTCAGAGCTGTCTTTTAGCTCTTCAAGCTTTTTCTGCATCTGTCCACGACAAGGTGATACAAGTCAGAACAGACAACACCACAACAATGTGGTACATCAACAAACAGGGGGCACCTGCCTCGGCCTTGTGCACCGAGGCAATGAAGTTGTGGTCTCTGGCCTATTCCCTGAACACTCCCTCATAGCAGTTCATCTTCCAGGGAAGGACAATGTCTAGCGGATGCCCTCAGCAGGATTTCCCAGGGCCATCACAAATGGTCCCTGGATCCTCAAGTGCTGGGGATAGTTTTTGCCAGGTGGGGCATCCCTCAGATAGATCTTTTGCAGCCCCAGACAATCACAAACTTCCTCTGTTCTGTTGCAGGCCTCCAGTGCTGGGCTCAGTTCCCTGGATGCCTTCTTCTGGATTGGGAGAAGTTCCTCTAGCCTCCCTTTCCCTCTCTTAGTCAAAGTACTAGTCAAAATCAGATCTCAGCCTTGCAGGGGTGATTCTGATTGCCCCGGATTGGGCCAGGCAGCCCTGGTACCCACTCCTTCTGTCTCTGACAGTCCATCTTCCCCTGTGCCTCCCCAGGAATCACAATCTGTTGACTTGTGCCCAGGGAAGGGTTTGGTATCCGGACCTCAAATCCCTCAACCTCAAGGCCTGGCTCTTGAGGAGTTAGAGTTTGCTGATTTACACCTCTCTCAGGGTGTTCTTGAGATCCTAAAGGCTTCCAGAAAGCCTTCCACTAGGGCTACTTATAGTTCTAAATGGAAAAGGTTTTCCATTTGGTGTGCTGGGAAAAGATTTCCCAGAATCTGCTGAATTGCCCTTTTGTTAGATTACATGGTACATCTTAATTCCTTGGGTCTCAGACCAGCTACCCTGAGAGTTCATTTGGCAGCTGTGTCTGCTTTTGTGTCAGCAGGAAAGTCATCCCTCTTTCCTCTCATCCTGTGTTTTCCAAGTTTTTAAGGGTTACTCCATACTAATCCTCCTTTGGAACCGGCCCCTGCTTGGGACCTTAATGTTTGCATTGCCCATTTAATGCAACCCCTTTGAACCTCTGTCTTCTGCAGAGCTTAAGTACCTAACTTGAAAACTGTTTTCTAGTGGCTATCACTTCTGCCAGATGCATAAGTGAATTGCAAGCCTTGTCAGTGGAGACTGACTTTATTTCTTTCCACAGGGATAAGGTAGTCCTTAGGACTAATAGGAAGTTTTGCCTAAGGTGGTTTCAGATTTCCATCTTAATCAATCTATCTCCCTTCCAGTATTTTTCACTGATCACTCCTCTTGGTGAGAGGAGGTTGCACAGCCTGGATGTTAAGAGAGCTCTTAGTTATTATATAGGGGCGTACAAAGGTCACAGGTTCGAATCCTCCAACTTTTCCTTACCTATGGTGAAGTTGGGAAAGGCAAACCTGCCACTAAGAGATCAATAGCCAGGTGGATTGTCACTTGTATCCAATTTTGTTATCAGAAAGTGGGCAGAGCCCCCCCCCGGTTGAGGGCTCATTCTACCAGGGTTACAGCTGTGTCTCTAGCTGCTGCCAGAGATATCCCTTTATTAGAGATTTGCCAGGCTGCTACTTGGAAAACGGTACACACTTTTACCAAGCATTACTCCCTGGATGTCCAGGCCAGGAGAGATGCTCGGTATGGCACAGCTGTTCTTCAGAGCCTATTCCCTAAGTAGGTTCTGCCCCTCCTCCATGGAGGTACTGCTGTGTATTTTGCTAATGTCTATAATATAGCAAGACTTCATGTTGTTTGAAGAAAAAATTACTCACCTTAGTAATGTTGTTTCTTCTAATGGAGTCTTGCTATATTATAGACCTCCCCCCCAACCTGCCCCTCTCAGAACCTCTACTTGGTGGGTGCGGGCAAGTTAGTGTGGAACTACTTATGTCCTGTTAGCATTTTGTCCCTTTGGGACTTTGGGGTGTGTATGTGTGATGCTGTGTGTGTGTTTATTATACTTATGTTCCATTTTCATATTATTAGAATGGTGTTAGTATTTCTGGTCCCTGACTTGAGTCTTGGGTGTTGGGACCATCAATGGTTGTTATTATTTAGGTAGCCATTTGGCTAGTGTGAGTTACAGCTTCCACACAGACCTTAGTGAGTTTGGCTCTTAAAGATCTGACAGTTCAAGTTTGAAATGACACAGATAGAGCTGCTCTCGTCCAAAATTCTATTTTGGAATGGTTTTAACCATTTCACTCGGAGAGCAGTTCTAGAGCTGGAACAAACTGCTAATGTCTATAATATAGCAAGACTCCATTAGAAGAAACAACATTACTAAGGTGAGTAATTTTTTCTTATGATTCTTTTAGAGGAAAGGGTCTCCCCCCTTGTTTTTGTTGGTTAGGGAGAGGACGTACTTGGCTCCTGGACCCCCATCCCCCTCTGTTAACTATGGCTCTAGGAGGTCGTTTCTTGCTGGGAGTTTTCTTCTTGGTCAAGTAATCCTTGACTTGGGATCTTGCCAGCTTTGCCCATCTCTTTAGCTGACTCCCTTGGGCAGTAATTTCAGTCTTCTGAAACAGGGATCCAGACCACAAGTCTTGGACTTGTCCTCTCCCCTCCCACTTAATTGCATTCTTTCCTTCCCTTCTCTTTCCCTTTTCTTCTTTTCCAGAGATTGGGGCCCCTCCCAATCCACTTAGATCCTGCTCTCTCCGTCGTCTGTCCTCTTGGTCACTTCTTCCTCCTTTTGTTTATTACATCCTTTCCTTTATCTGTCCCTTGGATTCTCTTGTCTCACCCTCCCACCCATATTTCTTACTCTGCGGTGATTCAGAACTGGCGAGGGGGTGCCGCCGATAGCAGTTAATGGCCAACCCCCGAGTGCCACATTGTACATCGGCCTCGAGGGACGGCGCCGTTGCTGCATCAACTCCACCCATGCAAAAAAAAAAGAGTTCCCACGGGGTCATGACCTCCGTCCACTACGCAACTTTGATGGATGGTGAAGATGCACAGAAAGATCAGAATTACGGTAGGTACATAATTTTAATTTTTCACACCACTGATACAGGAAAAGGTAGTGCAAGTCAGAACAGACAACACTACCACCATGTACTACATAAACAAGCAAGGGAGGGGCAAGGTCAGGCCATCTCTGCACAGAAGCAGTACGAATCTGGACCTTGGCTTACTCCCTGGGATCCTTGCTGCAAGCCATTCATCTGCCAGGCAAGGACATTGTTCTGGCAGATGCCTTAAGCTGAATCAGTCAGGCCCATCACGAATGGCCACTGAACAAACAGGTAGTCCAAACTTTATTCAGGAAGTTGGGCACCCCAGAGACAGATCTCTTTGCCTCACATCAGAGTCACCATCTGCTACAGTACTGTTGCAGGCCTCCAGCATTGGGCTCAGTCCCCCCTGGACACTCTCATTCTGGATTGGTCAGGGAGATTCCTGTATGCATTCCCTCTATTTCTTCTGGTGTACAGAGTACTGTTGAAACTCAGGCTTCAGTCAGCCACAATGATTTTGATAGCTCCAGACTGGAGCAGACAGCCATGGTATCCCCCTGTTGCTATCCACGTCGGTGGACAAACCAATACACCTTCCCAGGAGGCACAATCTTCTGACCAATCAGGGGAGACTCCTATACCTGAACCTCAAGTCTCTCAGACTCAAAGCTTGGCTCTTAGGGACTTACAATATGCAGGTTTTCATCTCTCTGAAGGGGTCATGGAACTCATTCAGGCCTAGAGACGTCTGTAGGCGGTGTCTGAAAGCATAGCCACTCAGGACAATAACGCTTATAGACGTACTCAACTGACTTTCACTTCAGGCCTAGAAACGTCTGAGGAAGTCAGCAGTTTTTACCTAACTATTAAACAAACCGAATTGCTTAGAATTGAATGCATAGCACTGTTAGAAAGGTTATTTTGCTCTGAACAATTTTGCTGCAGATACTTCGTGTCTATCATGTATACTTTAGGAGTTATTCATATTTGTTTAAGGTATGGTGTGCATGGCTAACATTTGTCTGTCAAGCCTCACCTAAGCACCTTGAATAAATCTGAAGAAAAAAACAGTTGTTTGATATTTCAGCTACTATAAAATAAAAACTAAATGGATTACAATTGATTGCATAGCACCATTAGAAAGGTTATTTTGTGCTGAACAATTTTGCCACTGATACTTTATGTCTACCACATATACTTTAGGAGTTATTTGTATTTGTTTAAGGTGTGGTGTGCATGGCAGACATTTGTCTCTCATGCGTCACCTAAGCACCTTGAAAAAAAATCAGAAAAAAATCAGTTATTTGGTATTTCAGCTAGTATAAAATAAAACCTAAAGTGATTACAATTGAGTGCATAGCACCATTGGAAAGGTGATGTTATGCTGAACAACTTTACCACTCATACTTTGTGTGTAGCACTTACGGTTCAAGAGGTAGTCACGTTTGTTTGCGGCATGCTGATTATGGCTTGATTTTGCTTAGAAAGGCCCAGGATGCACTGCTAAGAGTATACAGGGCACAAGTGGTGGAAGTCTCAAAGAGCTCTTGTGGTGTGGGGGTATAGGAAACCCTCTACTAAGAAAACCTATGCTGCAAAGTGGAAAAGGTTTTCTATCTGGTGTCCCAGCAGAAATATAGTGCCAGCACAGGCAGGAATGCCACTTGTGTTGGACTGTTTGGCTTATCTGCATTCCCTGGACTTGTAGCCTTCTACATTAAAGATTCATTTGGCTTCAGTCTCTGCCTTTACTTCAGCAGGTAAGGCTGTCTCCTTGGCATCGAACCCCAATTTTAAAAGGTTCTTCAAAGGCCTATCCCATATGTATCTACTGGTGAGGGAACCGGTTCCAGCCTGGGATCTTAACATTTGTGTTGCTCAACTTATGGGCCCTCCTTCTGAGCCCATGTTTTCAGCACCTCTGAAGTATGTCACATGGAAAACGGTGTTTTTTTTTTGTTGCCATCACTTCAGCTAGAAGGATCAGTGAACTTCAGGCTTTATGCACTGAAAAGGACTACATTTCCTTTCACAGGGACAAAGTAGTTCTCCAGACCAATAGAAAATTCCTTCCCAAGGTGGTTTCAGACTTTCACTTGAACCAGTCTATCACTCTGCCAGTGTTTTTCACTGAGCATTCTTCTTCTGGTGAACGCAGGCTGCATAGCCTGGATGTCAAGAGCTACCACATGGCAGCTATTAAGCCCCATAGGCAGGACAGGACACAGCTCTTCCTCACTTATGGGGATGTGGGAAAGGGAAATCCAGCATCTAAAAGGTCCATTTCTCATTGGATTGTTCATTGTATCCAGTTTTATTATTTAAAAGTGGGCAAGGAAGCTCCAGCAGGGTTCAGAACCCATTCCACAAGAGGTACAGCTGTCACATTGGCAGCTGCCAGGGACGTTCCCTTGGTGGATATTTGTAAAGCAGCTACTTGGCGAACAGTGCATACATTTGTCAAGCATTACAGCTTGGATATGTAGGCTAGGGCTGATGCCAGGTTTGGTACAGCTGTCCCGCAGAGCCTGTTTCCAAATAGGTTCTTCCCACCTCCAAAGGGTACTGCTTCTTAGTCTGCAGAAAAGTTAGAAATATTGCAGTATTCCTGGGGTGCGAAGAAAAAGTTACATACCACAGTAACCTTGTTTCACCCAAGGGATACTCCAATATTCATAACTCTCCCACCCTGCCTCTCCTATTAAGAACCAGTGGCCTCTGCATTCCATACTGTACCTTAGGGTATGTATGCCACATTCTGCTTTTTATTGGAACTTTGTTCTTGGTTTCTTCTCCTTTTCAGGTGATTCTGACATAGGGGATTGTGTGTTTTGTTAAATATATATTATATTTTGTTCCTCCAGTTGGAGGTTGGGTGTGGGAAATTTAAATTTAGTTCCATATGTTTGTTAAAATATTGGGCCCTGTCTTTCCAGGCATCCACGAAATCTGAGGGTTAGAATGTAGGCAGTTGTAGGTGGCAGCATTTGAAAAGTGGCTCATGCCAGTGATTCTGTCATTAGCATAACATTCTATCTCCGGGCAGATCTGATGAAAGGCATACTGCAGAAGAGTTATGAATATTGGAGTATCCCCTGGGAGAAACAAGGTTACTAGGGTAAGTAACGTTTTCTTTTTGGTTATGTATAGGCTTGGTTGTGAGCCTCGGAAGGATAACATTTTTTTCCTCATTGCATTTTGTGGGCAGGACTAAAATTAAGTGGGAAGGCTATATAAACCCTCCAGAAACATGCATAGACAGATGAGTCTTGACTATCGTAATACAAGGAGCTGCCTGAGGAGTAGCTGTGTAATGGTCGCAAAAGACAAGGATCCATTTACTTTATAGATCTGTGCTGTGCTGTGGAACACTACCCGAAGTAGTAGTATTGTATTTTACCTAATTTTTTTGTTCTTTTAGTTTATTAGTTTGTAAAGAAGCTGAAGAAAATAAAATGATTAATGCCTTTAGGCATTTTTTTACGCACCAAGATCTTGGTCTGCCTGTTTGTGTGATCTGAAATCCCATGTCCCTTTGACAGTCTCCATCATGCCCCTCCTTTCTCAACAGGGTGTACATGTTTCGATCCCTTCAAAACTACTGATTTACTAACACTGAATCAGCTAAACTACAAAAGAAATACACCCCAGATCACAGAACTTTGAAAGCACTAATAGAGGGAAAAAATAGACAATCAACATGTTCAGATATTGAGATGACTAAATGGTGGTGCTTTTTTTTTTAAATACAGGAGGATCAGGATGTGATGGAGGTTGACCTGGATAAGGACGAGCCATTGCAGCCACAGCCGGGTGAGCTATCAGGAGAGAAGTTATTAACAACGGAGTACTTGGGGGTAGGTACCTATCCATTTACCTGTCAACATATATATTTATTTGAAAATGTTTTACCAGGTAAACCCTGCAGAGAACAATACTCTGTTTGCAGATGTGACCCGGAGGGAGTGGTAGGGACAGGAGGAGAAATACAGGGTTTTAAAAGATAACAAATGTAAAATATATACAGGTAGCGTGGCTTTGTAGAGAGTACCAAGGAATCCGACAGTAAGAGAGTCACACTAGGCGGGGTGTATATGAATCGGAAACAGTTGATACAACATGTGCAATGATACAGACAACAAATAGTAATTCACATGCTGACAAAAAGTACTGCATTTGTTTCAGCTGGATGACAAAGAGAGGGTGTGGAGAAGATGGTGGCCACGGGCATAGAATTAAATAATTTGGCAAGTGGATACTAATTTCTGCTTAACCAGATGGGGTCTATGCAGCCACTTACCACCCTCTGAGCGCAACTCCTAGACAGGGTTCGTGGATAGGGACAAAAGGCTACCAAGGTAAGGTGGGAGTTTGCCAGTCCAGAATCTGGCAAAGTTAGGTTAGTGTGGCAAGCACACCTGTAATCCAGCTTAGAGAGACATAAAGTTGGCAGTGTGGTGAGTACAGGGGCCCGGTTAAATATATAGAATACTAGACTGGCAACTGTACACAACAAGCCTAAGCTGCCATTGAGGGGTTTTGAGGAAACCGAGACCTCGAAAGTGAAACACAAAAGGATCCTATGATGTCATCGGAACCCTAAGATGGAAACAAAGCCTATCATTTTGTATAGTATATGGTTTCTTAATATAAAATAACTGTCAGAAGCATCCCACCTCAGTAAAACTAAATTGCTGTTTTCTTGTTGATGTTAGCAACATCAAGAAAATCATCCCATCCTACTCCCAGCTACTTCATAAATTGCCAATACCTGTACCTTTTTTGTCGACATCCATGGGAGGGGAGAAATTGAGAAAATGCCATCCGCCACAGCATGATGTCTTGCATTCACTCACAGGTCCAGCTCCACTGACCAGGTGCCAGTCCCTCCAGCATTCCAGGTTCATTTCCCGAACCCGGGTTGTCAGCGTGGCAGCAAGTGAGGCACTTGGCACCTCATGCCACTGGGCTGGTGGATCGAATGTTTTCAAATGATCCTCCAAGACTCAATCTTCACCATTCATTGCTGGTGGGTCTATGCCAGAATCATGAGGACCCCACGGGAGCCTTTAAAAGCTTTGGAGGTAGGTGACCAGTGTCTGGGATGGTGTCACCCATGAGGTGAACGTATGACGTGGTGCTCATGGACTGGCGAGTAACTGAGGCTGGCCCCCCCTTCCTCCTCTGTTCTGTTCTTCCCACTATTAAGGACACACCCCATGGGAGCATTCGCTATTTTCATCTGCATCACTGAGCCTAGTTTTGTTTGTCTCCACTCGCGCGACACCGTAATATTTCTTTGTCTTTCCATCACCACCTTTTTTCTTCTCTGTCCCTTTTACGGTGCCAAGCCCCATTTTTGCTGTTTTTTATTTCATTTCCGTAGTTGGTCATGTCTGGATCTTAGAGGCCTCAGAAACCTAAGAAGAAGTCATCCAAGAAGATGGAGTCTCACCATGCGTCGGTGCCCCTGTGGGAGAAACATGTCCATCTGGAACCAACGCAATTGCTACTGGACCTGCCTTGGACTGGAACAGGACATAGACCACTGTGATGCCAGCCCCTCCATGGACTTCCACGCTTCACAGATCCATGCGATGAGGTGGGGTTGACTGTCCCCCACCTTCAGAGGCAGGTGTTGTATTCAGGACTCCAAGGTAAGGTCCCTGGGCTCGACCCCTGAACCCCTCCCCAATACTACTTGCACCAAGGGAGACCAGGCTTCTTTTTATCCTCGTCTCGCTAAGACAAGTGGCCGGAGTGGGGGGGGCCTGTGAGACAGCTGGCCCCCCTCCCCAGTGCTGGTTATGCAGCACTCCCAGTCCAGTACCCCCTCAGGGGTCCAGACGCCCATGGTGGCAAAGTTACAGCTATATGCTGGGCCTACACCAGTGGCTCCCTTGGGGCCTCGGCTTCTGGCACTGAGGCTGGTGCCAGTGAGTGGAGCGGTGCCGCCTGCATGACCATGTCCCCTCCTGCTGCTGCTTGCGACAGTGGGAGAGGGAAGGTCTCTGGAGCCACTGGCTCATTTGAAATCTTCTGGATCTTGTCCTCTGAGTGGTCCAGTGATCCAGGGGATGAGGACCAGGATGATCCTGACTAGCTTCCGGCCCCTGGTGAGGAAGGTGACCTTTCTGGGCCTAGTCCCTGGACTTTAGTATCCATGGCATCGTCTGGGAGTGTTTCTCTGTCTAGTGGTGGTGGCAGTGTCTCCTGTCTTGCGGTTCCGTGAGCGGCACCAGGGATGGTCCCGTGCCAGTTCCACCGCTGGGGGGAGGTTGGTGCTGGGCGCTACACCCGGTTGGATTCTGGTACTGCCCTCAGTGCCGGGTCAGGTTCTGGCATTGCCCCAACACCAAATCTGACTCTGGTGCCCTTTGTGGTGCTGATGGGGGGTTTCGCTGCCACTTGTGGCACCGGCTCCCCCTTGCCTCGGGTACTTCCGGCTGAGGATATCCTTAGGCCTAGCCCAAGCGACAGGTTCCATTCCAGTAAGGCCAGAAGCTGGTAGGACCCAGTTAGCACCGTGCTCCATGTCTAGAGTGGCTGGTGCTCTGGCAGGAGTCGCAGTGTTGACTTTGGTCCTTTGGCTCTCCAAAACTGTCTGGGCCTGCGGTGGGGGGGGGAAGGGGCCACCCTGTGGGACCATCACAGCTCCAGTCTCCCCACCTGGGGGTTCTCCCCTAAGGGCACCACCTGAAGCGCCCCTCTATGGTTGGGTGTTCACAGGTGGATGAGTTGCACAGCCCCTCCCCTTGGGTGAGGTCCCCTGTTCACTCTCGTAGCCATGGTAGAGGACCTGGCCTGGTCCGCCATGACTCGCCTCCTTTGCCTACCCCTCCTGCTTTCCTAGGCATTTCGTGTCTTACGGGGCCACTTACCTGGGAGCAGTTGAGGGCTTCAGTGACTGCCTTCCCCAGTTACCTGAGGACATTGGACCAGGCTATCTTCCAGCCTGAGACCCTGGCACTGCCACCTCCTGAGTCCAGCTGCTCCTCATCTTCTGCTTCTCCTCTGAGGAAGAGGACTCTTTCCTTCACCTACCCTCCGATGTTCAGTACACCTGTTATCAGCAGTTCCTTTCAGAGATGTTGCGGGATTTGCGACTGTCCCATTTTACTGGCCGCAATCCTGCATGTCTGATGTTATCCTTCCTTGGGGAGTACTGTCATGACTTCACAGTCATACCTTCATGGCCAGGCCTTTTGCAAAAGTGTCAAGAGACATCTGGCTCGGTCTCTGTGCCCCTCTCCAGCCCTTAGGGATGTCCAGCGCAGGTATTGTGCACCCGTGGGGTCTCCATAGGTCATGCCACACCCCACTTCTGGGGTCCAGCTCCTGGACACCCCCCCTCTGGACATCAGCACCCAATGCATGACCATCCTCTAGAGTCAGATTCAGCCAAACTTGACATCTGGAACTGAAGAGTCTTCTCGGTGGCATACACCATGTTGTACATTTTCTGCACACAAGGCGTCCTGTGACATGCACCTGTGGCCATTGCTTGGACAGCTCCTGGCATCCTTGCTAGACTGTGAGCAAACCTTCCATTCAGGGCCTGGTGTGGGCAAGATGCCAAACAAGGGCATCCTACAAAGGTAATAAGGCAGCCTCCAGGCTAGTGGAAACTGTGGTCTGCATTAGTCATATGGCCTGGCTGCATCTTTCCCAGATCTTCCTGCACATAAATTCTCCACCACTCATTCACACTGATGGAACTACGCCGGAGGTGCTAGGACCCAGAAGGAGGCAACATTTTTCAGGAGGGCTGGTGCCGAGGTAGGGCCACGAGGAAGTGGTACCGTGAGCCAGGCTGGTGCCGTATAGACTACCTTGGCGTCAACCCTCCAACCACTTCAGTTCCTTTTTTCCCCGCCATCGAGTGCGCTTCAGTGACACTGTCGCTCGCCTGCCAGGAGTCAAAACTTCTCACCTATATGACAGCAGCTTCAGTTTTATTTAGTTTTTAGTAGTTTTTATTATTTTCTAGAGAAAATAAACAATTAATATCATTTAATATATTTCATCTGGAGAAGTCTTCAGCCCTCCATTGATGGAGTCAACCATGAGTATGGCAGGTGATGGTAGGGAGACTTCACATGAAAGGTGATCTTCCTGGACATATTCTCCACCACTCATTCACACTGATGGGAACTACGCCGGAGGTGCTAGGACCCAGCGGGAGCAAACTTTTTGCAAGAGGGCCTCTGCCAGAGACGGAGCTGCGAGGAGCAGCGCTGCGAACCTCGGCTTGAGCGGCAATGACTATCTCGACGTCAACCCCCCAACCGCCTCAACTCCTTTTTCCCGCCATTGAGTGTGCTTCAGTGATGACGTCGCTCGCCCGCCGGGAGTCAAACTTCAAACTAGCAGCATGGTTTTCAATTTATTGTTTTTGTTATTAATTTACGAATAAGTACTGCTTACTTTTAAATTTTACTTATTTAGAAAAAGAAGTCTTCAGCCCTCCATTGATGGAGTCGACCATGAGCGGGTCAGGTGACGGTAGGGAGACTTCGTAAGAAAGCTGTTCAGTCACCCGGGCTGGGTCCGGTCTGCCTCCCTCTCCGGAGGGAGGGTCTGACAACGGACGGTCCGATGCCCGGAGGGATGAGCAGTCCCTCTGGAAGCATGAAAGAAAATGGTCGCACTCTCGGCACCGTTCGGCCTCGAGCTCTTCTGCGGCCCACAGGTCAAGAAAGAGATGGCATCACTCAAGGTTGCCTTCTGGTATGTCTGCGCGTCGGTGGTTAGGGTTAGGTGCCGGTCTTCTCCTCTGGAGTCGCCGGTTTCTGTCTCCGGTGACCAACCTCTTCGACATCGGAGCCCTTACCTGCCTCTTGAAAGGGCTTCTGATGAGCAGTTTCATCAGTGGGCTGCTCTTATGGAGGAATGGGCTTGGAGGTTGGTCCAGCTGCCTGGCCCAGTCACTCCGAGGCCTTTGGGCCCTTCGAGGGAACGGGTAGGGTGGTTGGACCTTCCTCGTCGCGTGGCCCCATCTTTGGTGCCGTTGATTCTGCGCTCAGTATTTTTCCCCTCTCACATGGCTGCGGCGCAGGAGGCCACACCGATGTCTTTATCTCGTGGTATTCTTTCTCTTTTCTCTTCAAATCGGAGTCTGCGGGGCCCTGGATTGCTTTCGGCACCATTGGGGCCTCTCCTGGCATCGTCCTCGGCGCTGATGCTCTTGTCGGCGCTGTCGGCTTCGTCCTCGGCGTCGATGTGCTTGTTGGCACTGTCGTCCTCCGCGCCAATACGCTCGTCTGCGTCGTCCTTGGCGCCAATGTGCTCGTCAGCATTGTCCTCAGCGCCGTGGGCTTAGTCGGTGCTGTGTGCTGGGTTGTTTCCGACGGCGGTATCTCCCTTGCCTTCGGTGGCGGTGACTTTCTTGAGCGCCAAGGCTTGCTGTGCATGTCCAGCTTTTAGGGTTCTCGACTCTGAATCCTTTCTCTTCTTCATTTCCTACTGATTTTCACTCCTTTCCTGTCCGTACAGTCCCTCCAGGGCTGTCGGGGGATGATATTGAACCTGACCCAGATCTTCGACTGAGTGATGATGTGGAAGGACCAGGGATCAATCCTGCTGCAGAACTTGTGGTTGAAGACCTGTCATTTAAGTCTCTGCTGAAAAATTTAAATGCTACTGTTTCTCTCCAGACTACAGATATCGATCCTGCAAAGCTTTTGAAACTCCAATACCTACATGTCCCGGAGATCCCTATGGATTTAACTCCCCCCGTTACAACCATCCTTTGAGACGCTCTCTCAGATGGTATGGAATAATCCCACTCTCATTCCTTCTGTGGCTAAGTCCATAGACAGGAGGTATGCTGCTCCCAAGGACTGACCCATTTTGGCCTCCCAGGCCTTTGCAGACCCTATTGTAGTCTTGCCAGAGAATGATAAGGCCGTTCTTCCTCAGGCATCTACAGCCCGGCCTATAAACAAAGAATCTCGTAAGATAGACACCTTAGGTATAAGAGTCTTTGCTGCCTCCACTCTGGGTATGCGCATTGCCAGCTACCAGGGCTATTTCTCTCAATATGAGTATTTTTTTTTTTTGGCATTTGCTCAAACAGATGGTGGAAGCTCTGCCCGAGTCGGACACTAGTTCAGAGCTACTTCAGACCATAACCAGAGGGTATCAAGTCCAACAACCAGCAGGTTAAAGCAGCTATGGATGCTTTTGATACTGCTTCAGCGATGGCGTGGGCATTTTACCGTCATTCACTCCTGAGCCGCACTCGGGCTTCAATAATGATGCCCAACAACAGGTCATGGCGTTACCCTTTGATGGTATGTATCTGTTCGGTCCTCAAGTAGAGTAAGTGCTGGAGGCCACACAGAAGACTAGGTCGGCCATTAAAACAGCTCAACCCACTCCCACCCCTTATTGGGGGGGTGTTAACAAGCGTCAATTTCACAACCATCAGTCCTTTCCGGGCAAGGGCAGGGGAAGTTTTAACAAAAAACAAGCCCCACACCATCAAAAGAAAATGCAACAGAAGGCACAAGGGCCCAAAGCGCCCAGTGCCACCTTCTGAGTTTCTGGCTCAGGTCCCACCTCAGCTGCCCGAGGGGAACTCTTCCTCAGCGGTGGGAAGACGTATGACTCAGTTCTACAATCAGTGGAGGTCTATAACATCAGACAAATGGGTCCTCCGGATAATCCGCGAGGGGTACTCCCTCAACCTTTCAGCCCAGGCTGTCAACAGTACAGTCAGACCGTCTTGCCTCAGAGATACAAGGCCTTCTGAACAACAGGACAGTAGAAATAGTTCTGCTGGATCAACGAAACACAGGTTTCTACTCCCATTACTTCCTGGTCCTGGTGGCATGCGCCCCACTCTGGACCTCAGAAAGTTAAACAAGTTTCTTTCAAGGAAAAGTTCAAGATGATATCGCTCGGGACCCTGTTGCCCTTGCTTCATCAACACAATTGTCTAGCTTCCCTGGACATGGAGGACACTTACTGACATATTCCTATACACCCAAAGCATCACAAATACCTACGGTTTGTAGCACTGGGCCAGCATTATCAGTTCAGAGTCTTGCCCTTTGGGCTATCCTTGGCACGACAAGTTTTTACAAAGTGTTGTGTAACTCTCACAGCGCATCTCAGAAAGATCAGAATACAAGTGTTCCCATATCTGGATGACTGGCTTCTAGCAAATCCTTCCAGGCAATGAACTCTCGACACCGTAGCCATGGCCTCAGACTTTCTCATGTCCATGGGAGTCCTGCTAAATCTCAAGAAATCACAGTTGCAGCCGTCCCAGAAGCTCCTTTTTATAGATATTCTTCTGGACACCTCCTGTGCAAAAGCTTTTCTATTAGAGGACAGAAGGAGTGATATCCTACTGATGGCCCGATGCATCAGGGAGAACAGCTCGGTTCGAGCTATCTTGATGCAACGGATGCTGGGTCTCGTGGCATCCTCGGTGTTCACTGTACCCCTAGCACGCCTCCATACGAGACCCTCTCAGTGGATGCTCAGTACTCAGTGGTCCCCAACCACTCACCCTCAGTCCTTTCTCATCAAGGTGACAGAACCTCTGAAGAGGTTACTCACCTGGTGGTCGCAAGAGAACAACCTTCTGGAAGGGTATCCCTTTCCTCCCTGGATCATCAGATTTCCATTACCACATTACACTTCCCTGATGGGGTGGGAGCTCATGCCAAGTCTCCACACCCAAGTGCGTGGACTCAAGACGAGTCACGCTTCATATAAATGTCCTAGAAATGAGAGCCATCCTTTATGCAGTCCAGGCTTTGAAGGACATTCTCTGTCACAAGAACATTCTCCTTCAAACAGACAACAAAGCAGTGATGTATTACATCAACAAGCAGGGTGGTGCACACTCTTACCCTTTATGCAGGGAAGTGATGAGTGTGTGGGAATGGTGCCTAGAGTACAAGGCTCTAATTCAGGTGGTCTACCTGCCGGGAGTGCAGAACGAACTGGCACACCGTCTCAGCAGAACAGAGACAGATCCTCATGAGTGGTCTCTCGACTCAACCGTAGTTCACTCAGTATTCGCAGAGTAAGGAACTCCAGACCTGGACCTTTTTGCATCCCCACTAAACACAAAACTGCCTCTCTTCTGCTCCAGAAATCCAGGGCCTGGCATTTTCTGTCGGGATGCGTTCAGGCTACACTGGACAAAACACTTTCTATACGGCTTTCCTCCTCTTCCACTAATTCAGAGGGTCCTTCTCAAATTTGAGTTCCAGGGGGACAAAATGATCCTCATTGCTCCCTTCTGTACTCGACAGATATGGTTTCCGTTACTCAACAGTATGTTGGAAACCCCTCGGAAAGTGCTTCTCCTTCAGACGAACCTTCTGACCCAGGGGCCTGTGGTTCACCCCAATCTGAGGTCGCTTCACCTTCACGCTTGGCTCCTGAAGAGATAGAAGTGAACAGGTTCGGGGGCGAGGCCAGCAGCCGAGCTGAGAACAGCTTTCAGAGTGAGCTCTGCATCTGAATCATGACTGATTGATTATACAAAAAAAAGAACTGCTGCTTGTCAATAATCAGATTAATAGTCTAATAGATCTCATCGAGCTGAACAGTTTGATACCTTACTTATGCTATTCAAACCCGAACTTTAATAGTAATGGGGTGATCTAACAAGGCGATTGCTGGAAGTGAAAGTGTTCGCCCAAAAGACATTAAGACTGGGCAAGGCAAAGACCCGATCCCCGACACTGCAATCGAGGTGATACAACCATCTAACGCAGCCCTATTGAAGGCAATTCAGAAACTGGACAGCTGAATGGAGGATTTCACCTCACAATTCAAAATTCTGGATACAAAAGTAGAACAACTAGCCCAGGACACCAAGGCAGCGACACACTCGGCCGACGCGATATCCTACTGGCCCGGGCCTAGGTGAGAAAATGGGTTGCTTCGTCATCGTGTAGAGAATTTAGAAAACATCTCCTGGGCTGCCAATATCAGAATATTAGGGATACCAGAACACTTGGAGGCCGAAGACCCACAGGGTTTTTGCGAGGTTTCTTACAAGATCTCCTGCAGCTGCTGACAGCGCTTAATATTGTCAAAGTGTACAGAATAACCCCACAAGGCTCTAGAAACCGCACGATGAGAGGCCTAATGATACCTCATACTTTCCTGGTGATGCTGGGCTCTGCAAGAGAAAAGGACATGGTAATTGCAAAGGCTAAGAGATCTGGAACCGTGGACTGGGAGGCGAACAAGATCCATCTATGGCCCGATTTGAGTTTTGCGACTAGGCAACGGAGAAAAGGGTATGACGCCTCTCTGGCCCAACTAAGGCAACTGGGGATCCAACACGTGCTATTGCTCCCAGCTAGTCTCTGCGTCTTTTACGGAGGAAAAACCTTCCAGTTCTCGGACCCAGCTGAAGCTGTTAAATTCGTGGACCGGGTACAGAGGGAATTTGATGCAAAAAACCCAGAAATGGTTAGTGACAGTGAGGACAGTGAGACCTAGACTTTCTCGGAGGTAAAATCTCTTCAGTGTCACCTTGACTTACCTACTCATTTCTCAATGGGTGTAAGGCCCCTCTGTTATTTGGGACTGTATTCTTATAAATCCTGGACTTATTTTAAAAATTATTTCTGTTGGAATACTTAGATGGGAGCTATTTGCTCTTAAAACGGTCGGGAACTTAAGTTTATTAAAACAAATATTCATAGAGGTCCATAATAAGCTTAAAGAGTGAGGTCTGAAATTTCCTGGAACTTTAATCGAGACTCTGTATTATTAAGAGAGCTAAAGAATAGTTTAGAGGTTGCAAGAGTTTTATTTTTGAAAGCTGATTGATCTTTTTCTACGTTTGTAACGATGTGGATGGGAGATGTACCTATCTGATTGATAGGGAATTCTATAAGCATGCTTTGAACAGATGTCTGGTTATTCTCCCTCTCATGGCTGCATTAAGCCATATTGTATAAATATTAACTAATAGTAAAAACAACAGTTCTTGATAACCCCCGGTGATGTAACTTGTTATAGGGGCTAAGCAATTGTTGTTCCTGTAAGAATTACTAAATAACATGTCATGCTGTTATTCTTTTAATTTTAAAAGCCTGTCTATTGGTTTGTGTACTGTACATGTAATGCAGGAATCAATAAAAAATAAATTACCAAAAAAAAGAACAGGTTCAGTGTCTCTCGCAGAGTTTCAGATATTCTTTTGGCTGCGCTCAAGCCAGCCACTAGAAAAACTTACACAGCCAAATGGAAGCGTTTTTCTCTCTGGTGTGCAAAATCCTCTTTGAATCCTTTTTCCTGCCCACCAAATAAAGTTCTAGAGTACCTCTAAGACCTCTCAAATTCAGGTCTACAGTGCCCTACAGTTAAGGTTCACCTTTGTGTCATTTCAGTTTATCACGAGCCAGTACTTTCCTTATCACTGGCTCAGTTACCAGTAGTTAAGAGGTTTCTTAAGGGTATTGCAGACCTCCTATCAGACGTCCAGTCGTAGCCTGGGACATTAATCTTGTGCTAGACATGCTCACTCAAAAGCCTTTCGATCCTCTAGCTAACTGTGAGCTGAAATTTCTCACTTGGAAAACGGCCTTCCTGGTGGCCAGTACATCGACCCATGAGGTCTCTGAGATACATGCTTGTAGTCACAGACCTCCAGATACTTTTTTTTTTTAGTTGTTTAACCAGGAGTAGTACACTGTTGAAAGCTTTTTTACAGGTGCGACCTGGGAGCACAGGGAAGTTAAGTGACTTGTTCAGGGTCACACAGTATGCAAGTGGAAGCTGTGGGATTCAAACCCAGGTCTGGTCTGCTGAATGTCGCCAGATTTGCAGCTCAGAGCCTTAAACCACTGTGCTATGCTGCCGCCCTCATATACTGTGTTTCATAAGGACAAAGTAGTTCTTAGGACCCATCCTAAGTTTCTCCCTAAGGTTGTTTCAGAATTCCATCTAAACCATTCTTTAGTCCTTCCTACCTGCTTTGCGAACTTCCAGAATGAAGGGGAGCGTACCCTTTCATTCACTGGATGTTAAGAGAGCTCTGCGATTCTATCTAGATAGAATAAAAGAAATTCGCAAGGCTGAACAACTATTTGTTTCCTTCCACGAGACCCGGCTGGGTCAGCCTGTCGCTATTAGATGCATTTCAGCATGGCTGGTGGCATACCTTCGCCACTGTTATTCTGTGGCACAGGTCAAGCTGGAAGGCAGAGTGTACGCTCACTCTACCAGAGTAGTTGTGGCATCTCTGGCGGAAATCCGCAAAGTGCCTATTGCAGATATTTGCAATATGGCTATCTGGAGCTCTGTGCATACATTCGTTAAAGCACTACACCTTGGATGGCCATGCCAGACGACATCTGTTGTTTGGCAGGACCATTCTTAACGGACTCCTGTCCTCAGTATGTGAGCTCTTTATCTCCTGCCTCCCGTCTTGGGGGATTATTAGCTCGGTACTCTCCCATTAGTGTGAATGAGTGGTGGAGACTTTATGTCCAGGAAGATATGGAAATTACGTACCTACCGTAATTCTTGATCTTCTTGGACAAAGACTCCATCACTCATTCACACGCCCACCCACCATCCCCCGAGCCCACTTCTTTGTTTCTGGTCTTCACTCCCTCAATGGCTAAACTGTGAAGACTTCGTTGTTGACCCTTCTTACATGGGTCATTCGGATTATTTTAAGTCTGTTTATTTTTTTTAGGTTAGTCCTTCTAGGTTAGTTACGCTGCACCTCCTCATAAAAAAGGTGCTGAGAGGCGGTTGGAGGGTGACGCTGGGACAGTCATTACCGCTTACGGCAAACTCTCAGTGCACTTCCTTAAAAGCTCATCTCAGGCGACCCCTATCCAGAAACTTGCTCCAGCTGGGTCCTAGCACCTCTGGCGAACTCCCATTAGTGTGAATGAGTGGTGGAGACTTCGTCCAAGAAGATCAAGAATTACGGTAGGTACGTAATTTCCATTTCTTCCTCAAAAATCTACAGCACATCCAATAAACAAAGAATCTTGCAAGATCGACACCTTGGGTAAGCGAGTCTTTGCTGCTTCAACCTTGGGCATGCGCATTGCTAGCTACAAGGGCTACTTTTTTCAGTACGAGTATACTCTATGGCATTCACGCAAGGCTGCGGTAGAAGCGCTTCCCAATTCAGATGTTAACTCAGAGCTCCTACAAACCATTGCTAGAGGTATTGAGTCCAGTAATCAACAGCTTAAAGCTGACATGGATGCTTTTGACACTGCCTCCAGAGCAGCGGCGCCTGGTATTTGCACCCATTGCCACTCTTGGTTGCACACCTCGGGCTTCACGAATGATGCCCAGCAAAGGGTTATGGCTTTACCTTTTGACGGTATGTATCTGTTTGGACCTCAGGTAGAGCAGGTACCGGAGGCCACTCAGAAAACTAGGTCAGCAATCAAAACGGCTAGACCGCCTTCCACAGCCCCTGAAAGGGGCGGAAACAGGCGTCAGTTTTATAACCATCAGTCCTTTCATGGTAAAGGCAGAGGAGGCTCTAACAGGAACCAAACTCCTCAGCTGCAAAAGAAAGCGCAGCAGAAGGCACATGTCCCCAAAGCGCTCAGTGCCACCCTCTGAGATTCTGGCCCAGGTGCCACCTCAGCTGTCCAAGGGGGACTCTTCCTTGGCAGTAGGAGGGCGTCTGACTCAGTTTTACAACCGGTGAAAGTCAATGAAATCAGATAAATGGGTACTCAGAATAATCTGCGAGGGGTACTCTCTCAATCTGTTGGAAACCCCTCCAGATCATCCACCTAAATGACAGCCCAAGCTGTCTGTCTCTCAGTCAGGCCTTCTTGCTTCTGAGATCCAAGGCCTTCTGAACAACAGGGCAGTAGAGGTAGTGCCCCTGGAGTAGTGGAACACAGGTTTCTACTCCCATTACTTTGTAGTTCCAAAGAAGACAGGTGGTATGCGCCCTATTCTCGACCTCAGAAAGTTAAACAAGTTCCTTTACAAGGAAAAATTCAAGATGATATCACTCAGTACACGTTTACCTCTGATTCATCAACACGATTGGCTAGCCTCCATGGACATGCAGGATGCCTATCAACACATTCTCATACTCCCAAACCACTACAAATACCTAAGGTTCATGGCATTGGGTCAGCACTACCAATTCAGAGTCCTGCCCTTTGGGCTATCCTTGGCACCTCGAATTTTTACAAAGTGCTGTGCAGTTCTCGTAGTGCATCTGAGGAAAATCAAAATTCAGGTGTTCCCATATCTAGACTATTGGCTTCCTGCAAGCCCCTCCAGACAGGAGACTCTGGAAGCCATGGCTACAGCTTCAAACTTTCTTATGTCCATGGGAGTTCTGCTAAACTTGAAAAAGTCGCAGCTATAGCCCTCCCAGAAGTTTCTCTTTATAGGAACCCTTCTGGACACCTCCTGCACGAAAGCCTTCCTTCCGGAGGACAGAAGGAGTGATATCCTCCAGACTGCCTACTTCATCAGAGAAAGCAGCTCAGTCCAAGCTCTCTCAATGCAGTGGATGCTAAGTCTCATGGCATCCTCAATGTTCACTGTGCCTCTGGCTCATCTTTACATGAGAACTACTCAGTGGATGCTGAGTCCCAACTTCACATAAATGTTCTGGAAATGAGAGCCGTCCTTTATGCGGTCCGGACCTTGAAGGACATCTTCTGTCACAAGACCATTCTCCTTCAATCGGACAACAAGACAGTGATGTACTACATCAACAAGCAGGGTGGAGCACACTCTTATCCCTTATGCAGGGAAGCAATGAGAGTGTGGGAATGGTGTCTGGAGCACAAAGCTTTAATCCAGGTGGTCTACCTGCCAGGAGTTCAGAACGATCTGGCGGACCATCTCAGCAGAATGGAGACAGATCCTCACGAGTGATCTCTCGACGTAACCATTGTGCAGTCACTCTTCGACGAATGGGGAACTCCGGACCTAGACCTTTTTGCATCCCCACTCAACGCAAACACGCCTCTCTTCTGCTCCAGATATCCAGGACCTGGTGTTTTTTGTCAGGATGAATTCAGACTGCGCTGGACAAAACGCTTTTTATACACATTTTCTCCTCTTCCCCTAATTCAGAGGGTATTTCTCAAACTGGAGGCACAGGGAGGCAAACTGATTCTAATCACCCCATTCTGTCCTCATCAAATCTGTTTTCCTTTAATCAACAGGCTATTGGAAACCTCCCCGAAACTGCTTCCACTTCAGACAAACCTACTGACCCAGGGCTCTGTCGTCCATCCCAACCTGAGCTCCCTTTACTTCCACGCCTGGCTCCTGAGGAGATAGAGGTGAACGGGTTTAATATTTCACATAGAGTTTCAGATATTCTGCTAGCTGCACGCAAGCCAGCTACACGAAAGACTTACACGGCTAAGTGGAAGCGTTTCTCTATCTGGTGTGCGAAATCCTCTTGGAACCCCTTTTCCTGCCCACTGAGCAAAGTCCTAGAGTATCTTCTAGACCTCTCTAACACAGATCTACAATACTCCACCGTCAAAGTTCATCTTTGCGAAATATCTGGGTATCTGAACCTATACTCTCAATGTCTCTGGCTCAGCTACCTGTGGTCAAGAGGTTTCTTAAGGGCATCCTGCATACCAGGCCACCAGTTAGATGACCTGTAGCAGCCTGGGACATTAACCTTGTGCTAGACATGCTCACTCGTAAACCTTTCAAGCCTCTAGCTACTTGTGACTTGAAATTTCTGACTTGCAAGATGGCCTTCCTGGTGGCCATCACTTCTGCCCGCAGAGTATGAGAAATGCATGCTTTGGTCACAGACCCACCGTATACTGTATTTCACAAAGACAAGGTAGTTATTAGGACTCACTCCAGGTTTCTTCCTAAGGTTGTCTCAGATTTCCATCTGAATCGGCCTTTGGTCCTTCCTACCTACTTCGTGAACTTCCAGAATGAGGGAGAGCATACCCTTCATTCACTGGATGTGAAGAGAGCCTTGCTGTTCTGCTTAGACAGGACTAAGGAAATCCGCATGTCTAAACAACTGTTTATCTCCTTCAGCCCGACCCAGTTGGGTCATCCTGTTGCTATCAGGTGTATTTCAGCGTGGATAGTAGCATGCCTCCGCCACTGCTGCTCTGTGGCACAGATTAAGTTAGAAGGCAGAGTGTACACTCATTCTACCAGAGCAGTCGCAGCATCTCTGGCTGAAATCTGCAATGTGCCTATTGAGGACATCTGCAATGCGGCCACTTGGAGCTCCATGCACACTTTTGTAAAGCACTACGCCTTGGATGTCCATACCAGACAGCATCAGTCCTTTGGCAGGACAATCCTTAACGGACTATTGTCCTAAGTGAGCTCCTCTCTTCTCATGCCACCCGTCTCGGGGGGGAGGGGATTATTTTAGCTAGGTACTCTCCCATCAGTGTGAATGAGTGGTGGAGACTTTATGTCCAGGAAGATGTGGAAATTGCGTACCTACCGTAATTCTTGATCTTCTTGAACGAAGTCTCCACCACTCATTCACACACCCACCCGCCATCCCCCGAGCTCACTTATCTGTATGGTCTTCACTCCCTCAATAGCTGGGCTATGAAGACTGTTTTCTTGACCCTTCTTTCATGGCTCATTCGGACTATCATATGTCTGATATTAGGTTAGTCTTTCACTAGGTTAGTTACGCTGCACCTCCTCGGAAAAAAAGGTACTGAAGAGGCGGTTGGAGGTCGTGTCACCTCTGCTGGCACTGGCCCTCCTGAAAAGTGTTGGCTCCTGCTGGGTCCTAGCACCTTCCGCGTAGTTCCCATCAGTGTGAACGAGTGGTGGAGACTTCGCCCAAGAAGGTCAAGAATTATGGTAGGTACATAATTGCCATTTGTCATCCTTGGCCTGGCATAGAGTGATCGCCTAACATTTTCAGGGGGCCCACTTCTCCTGCGGGGCCAGGTGTTAGCTTACGGGGCACATTCCTGCTCCCAGGCCATGGGAGCCTCCACCTGCCCCAGATCAGTCTCTGGCCTCACCAGGCCCATGAGGGGGCCCCCGACTCTCTGTTGTCTTCCCCCACAGGAGGCTGAGGGAACAGCCATTTCCCTAAGGGTTTGCCAACACCGCCCATGTTGGTAAGCTTGGCACTTAGACCCAACAATAATGAATGGTGAAGACTGATTCTTGAAAGATATGAAAATGACATGCTCATTGTAATTCTTGATCTTTCAGAATATCTTCACCATTCACTACTGCTACCCGCCTACCTTCTCCCACAATGACCAGGCTTCTGGGCAATCTTTCCCTTTTCCTCTTTTTCTTGCCCTTGCCTCCTTTCCGAAAAAAAAAAAGTGGGAGACACATCAGGGGCAGATCTCTTCGGGGACCTTGTTTCCTTCCCATGCCCCTTTGTGGCCCTCAAAAAAAAAAAATCAAAATATATATATATATATATATATATATATATATGAAAACAGCTTTTCTTATTAGGAGCCACCCTTATCCCCTAACCCTCTGATCACTTCCCCTGGTTGTTTAACAGGAACAAAAGAATCACAAAAAAAGAGGGGGACCTATTTTCAGGTCCTTGTAAGCCTTTCTCTTTTTAGTTCCTAGTTTAAAAAAAAAAAGAAAAGAAAAGAATAAACCCTTAAAGAGCTATTGTACTGCCTAAAACTAATACTGTATTAGATTCTAAAAGCAGACAAAAATTACCTTTTCTATCTGAGGTACTTTTTCCTTTTCCTTTGTTTAATTAGAAGATTGTTTACCTGGTGTTAGTAGGTGTGATGTGTTGAACAGCTCCTATCCTGGCAGATGACATGTCTTGCTCGACTGCCCCACACTAAATCATCAGCAATGTGATCTCACTGACTGTGACATCACTGCTACTTAGGAAGAGCAAGTGACTGACTGCCAGGTCATTTATCTGTGATGTTACTGTCAGTGAGATCATAATGCTGATGATACAGTGTGGGCAGAAGAGCTAGATATGTCAGCTCCCAGGCCAAGAGCAGTTCCCCACATTCAGCACAATATTATCACATAGAAGACTTTCTGATGAGCAAAGGGAAAAAGAAAAATACTTCAGAAACAAAAAGCTACGACTGACTACTACTTAAAATTTGTGTTATTGTCCTGTCTGCCTGGTTTGGCTTCACTAGATCTTTAAAAAAAAAAAAGAGCAGAGACAGGGCAAAGAAGCCCTTGTTTTCTGTTTCTTTACCTCTCCCTTTTTCCTTCCTTGGGATGGAGTCTCTAGTTTGCTGTTGGATAAGCTTTCCTTTCGTCCCTTTTTCCTTGGGAGCAAAGCCTTGCAGGAGAGCAGGCGTACTAGGGACATGAAACATGTTGAGAGTTGTAGCCCAGCCTCTTTTACCTGCTTCAACTTTCTTTCCCCTTGCAGTTCACTTCCTGCATTCACTTTACTGTAGGTGGTCTGCTGCATCTCTGTTTCTCTTAATTCCTCCTCTTGGGGTAATGTCAGCAAGGGAAAGAGAGCGTGGAGGACAGGAACCATTCACGTTTCTCGATTCCTATACCTGGCAACTGCTCTTCTAGCAGGGAAACCCTTCTCTCAGTCATTTTTTCCCTCTTAGGAGTTGCACCCTTCCTCTTGAGCACCTAGATGTCTCTGCTTGTCTTGGAAATCTGGCCTAGTGGTGCATTTGTGTAGCCTGGTGCTGCTATTGTCAGGCCTGTCGAGAGCAGAGGCTCTCTATATTTCCTACCCTGAGCCTCTAACCTCTTGTAGGATTTTGTCTGTGTCAGTCTTCACCATTCATCACTGGTGGGTTCTGGCCGGAGGATCAGGACCCCGCGAGAGCTTTTTTTTTGTAAAGGGGAGGAGCCGACGTCAAGATGGCGCCGCCCGAGGCCGACGCATTGTGTGGCACTTGTGGGTTGGCCAGTAACTGACGCCTACTCCTCCTCAGTCCCAGTTCTGCTTCTCCCACCGTCGAGTAAACACAACCTCGTGTGGAGAGAATTTACTGCATCAGCGGCCTAGTCTGTCGTATCATCCTAGTTCTGTGCACCTGCATTTCTCTACGCTGTTGACTAGTAAGACCTTTCCCTTTTATTTTTCGATGGCACTGTGTACTTATTTTCTGTCCGGTCATGTCTTGTTCGGGGGACAAGAAGAAACTTTCCAAGGTGGGCCAGCCTCTTATGTGGCGGTGTCCCTGTGGCTGGCTTTTCTCCATCTTGGACCAGCATAACTGGTGCTTGACCTCAAACCATGATATGGAACGTTGCAATGCCTGTTTTTCCATGGACCGTCAAGTTTTGGAAGTGCGTGCGTTTAAAGTCGGACGTGCGCCACCAGCTTGCAGTGGACAGGCGTGCACCAGGGACGCCAAGTGCAGGTCTTTTGACCCTTCTGCCGGGTCCCCTCCAGGCTCTATACGGCCCGTGGAGTCAGGGGGGAGGCATCGTCCTGACAGTTGCCTCCTCGGAGGCGAAGACTCCCCCAGCATCATGGCCTAGGGCTCCGGGCCCAGCCCAGCGTCTTCCTCAGCACCACCTGTCGGTGCCGCCTTGGATCCCGGTGCCAGAGATCGGGGCGGCATCATGAGCAGTACGGCGCTGATCCTCGGTGCCATCTCTGATCCCAGAGCCGCGCACGGTGCCGGGGATCGTGGCAGCACTGTGGGCAGTGCGGGGCCTTCAGCGATGCCACTCATGGTCGGTCGCGGAGGAATTTGTGAGTGGTCTGAGTCTGTGCCTCTTAGAGGAGGATGATGATTCAGAGGTGGACCCAGACTGGCTCCTGGATTCTTCGGAGTCCTTCGACTCCTCTTTGCCCAGCACAATGTCCTTCTGGAACCGGTGGTTCTCCTACTCTTGTAAGGGATGTACCGGGCCCATCTCTGGGTCACCTAGGGTGCCTGGAGCAGGGGAGGGTGCTCTCGCGGCGACTATCTCTCAGGACTTGGCAACTGTGATTGAACTGCCTAGGTTGACTCTGAGGAAGAGGTCCCTCTCTGAGTCTGAGGGGTCAAGGGAACAGAATCAAGGGCAGTGTCCCTCCCTTGTAGCCCGCAGAGGTTCAGGTAGGAGTAGCAGCACTTGTCCTGTCTTTTCCCCTGAAGTCTCCCCGGGGGAGGAATCTCATCTTTAGAAGCTAGGGTCTGCCCTTCTGGGCTCATGCGGCCCCAGTCGCCTGCAAAGGGGATTCTCTCGACCGACAGATCCTCTCAAGCTTTAAGGTCTCCTGTTCGATCCCAGCCCTGGCAGAGGTCACCCTCCTCGGAGGTACTTAGCCCCTACCTCTGCCAACCCTCCCTCCTCCCTCTCTCCCAGGCCACTCCAGTCCTACGGGACCCCTGACCTGGGAACAGTTCAGATCCATGGCTGCACTATTCCCTGCCTATTATAGGTCCATGGACGAAGAGGTGTTCCACCATTCTCCTGTGTAGCCAGTGCCTGACTCTCCGGACTCATCGGCTTCCTCATCTTCTTCACTTGAGGGAGAGGATCCCTCCGTCCGCCTATCCCCAGCTGCTAATTTGTTCAGTTATCAGTGCTTCCTTTTGGGGTTGGTCAACGAGCTCCACATTCCTAGACTAGAAAGTCGCAATCTTGAGCGGATGGCGTGCGCCTTTTTAGGCAAGTTCAGTGCAGCCAACCTGGTGGATCTTCCTGGACTAAGTCTGCATCACTCATTCACACTATTGGGATAGTGCCGGGGGCGCCAGGACTGAGCGGGAGCCAATATGTTTTAGAAGGGTCAGCGCCAAGAGAGGACCATGCATGCGTGGCACCATGAGACTAGCTCGCGCCTGTATAGGCTATCTCGGCGTCGACCCTCCAACCGCCTCAGTTCCTTTTCTCCCACCGTCGAGTGCGCTTGGATGTTGACGTCGCTCATCTGCCAGAGTCAAAGTTTTCGTCTGTACGACAGCAGCTTTTAGTGTTTAATTTAACATTTTAATAGTATTAATTTCTTATTTTATGAACAAGAAAAGAAGACTATGGACTATGAAGAAAAAGAAATTCTCACCTGCCATCAACGGAGTTGTCCTTAGATGGTAGCGGTGACAGTAGGAAGACTTCGTTTGAAAGTTGTTATGGCATTGGGGCTATGTCCGATCTGCTGCCCTTTGATAAATGGGGGGTCTGACTATGCACAGTACTGTGCTCCGGGGAGGACAGTCCACTGAAGCCTAATTAGCGGTTTCGGGGATCCGGCTCTGCTTAACCTCGAGCTCTTCTTCTTCATTGGGGGAAGAGGAATCGGTGCCGCTCGAGGTTGCCCTCTGGTACATCTGCACGAGGATTGTTAGTTGGGAGGGGTGTTAGGCCTGCACCAACTCTAGTGGGTTCCCCTTGGTCCCGCTCCTAATGGCCGCATTCTTCGACTCCGGACTCCATCTCTGTCCTCATTGTGAGCAGTTTCACCTCTGGGCCGCTCCTGTGGAGCAGAGGGTTTGACTTCTATCCAGTTTTCCTGGCCACTGTTCCTGATTTCGGGGCCTCTGGGCCTTGGAGCCGCTGGACTGGGGCCAGGTCGATTGATCAGGATGAGTGCAGTGCCTTTTTGGTACCTTCACCATCGTGTCGACCCCCCGTGCCTACCCCCCTCTCTCTTTCCATGCAGGTGCCGACATGTGCACCACCTTTTTCCTTCTCCCCTTCTTTTCAGGATTCTCTGTGATAGGGAGCAGGCTTCACGGACAGAAACAGGTAGCGTGACTCGATATTTGATTTTCTTTCTAGTCCAAAGTTTATTTCAGGATTCATTTTTCTTTATAAGCAGGACATTTAACATACAATGTACATCACCTTCACTTCATAACACTGAAACACTTCCTCAGTTCATGTCTTTCATATAATTGGCAACACTCCCTGGAGTTCCCTCCAGACCTTAATCCTCTCCACTTACTCTCTGGATCACATCTGATCTTCCTAGGAACTCTCTTCCCTTTTATACTGCTCAGTATCCATGTGACATGGTAACTCCACCCACCTGAACATTTCAGACACAATATCTTTCTATACAAAGCATTTTATTTATTTCACAGTTCCTAAATACACTAAATATAATTTCATTCAATACTGGAACTTTCATATACTCCCTACAATAACATTATGTATTTCTAAACATTTGAAACAACTTCCCAACATCAGGTAGCACCACCCCCCTCTAATATTACAACATAAAAGTAGTCAGATGATGGCCGGCTGGCTCTTGGAAGAGAGCTAGGGCTGACAGGGATCAAATTCAGGGCTTTAAGACGCCAACAAAAGCAGCAACACTCTTGCTACACCAGAATCCCAGAAACACCTACACTCCACTCATGGGGTATGTAACACTATATTCCATTTAATTCATTCGAAAAGCATTATGTTAGACGAAACTAAAAGGCTAAATGCCTTATAGACAGTGCACATAATCGAGCGGGTATTACATTACCAACGCTCGTAAGTGCACTGTCGCACAAGAACACAGCGGCTCAGTTTAGCTAATAAAGCCGCTTTTGCACAACTCTTCTAACAAGAGTATTATGACGGGGGGAACAAGGAAGGAAACCAGGAGGTTCCCAACATTAATTTTTTTAACCTACAAAGTGCAAGCAAGCCCACGGAAATACCAAAAGGCAAAACGAGTATTTAAGGCATCGTCCTGTACTACCTGTACACAGAGGGCTTTTTATCTCAAACCCTCTCCAAAACGGGCCAAAGAATCAAATCCTCTAACTTTAATAGCCCACTAAAAGAAACAAAACAGCCCATTTTAAACACTAATAAACGTGCACGAACTTCCATACTCAAGTCTGCTTTTTATTTATTTTTTTTCATTTTTCGTCTTTATCTTCCTTCCTCTACCTCCGGTGCCCCCTCCTTCCATCCGCTCATGTCCCCCGTGCCTACCTTAGGGATCTGCCCCTAGAGTGCCCATCCTCCTCTCCTTGCACAGTGGGGTCTGTCCTGTAGGTGGCCCGGGCGGACTTAGGGCGGCCTTCATCTAGGGCTGCGGAGGATTTTCGGTTTCTCCCCTTCGTCCCCTACCTCTGGGATGTCGAGCGCTGGGACGCGTCCCGAGTGATGGCGTGCTGGCCTGCGCCAAACACTCATCGTCGTGACATCCCCCTCCCGACTCCGTTGAATGGAGCCGCCTCCATCCCCTCTATTGTCGGTGCTTGCACCGGCTACGAGGGTGATGTAGATCGGAAGCGTTCCAGGTTCCCACCCCTGAGGGAGGAGAGCATCCGTTGGGACGCTCGATCCTCCCTCCCCCCTGCCGACCCCCCGGCCACCCGAGTCCATTCCCGAACCCGGGTCGCCGGCGCAGCGCAAGGTGTGGCGTCCAGCGCCTCAGCCCTCAGTGCCACCGGGCCGGTGTGCTTTTTATTTCAGCCGACAAGCGTAATTTCATTTAGTACTTTTCATACCGTGGCACTTTGCATTATTTTTTTTTTATTTTTTTTTTCTTTTATTCAGAGATCGGAAAGTACCTTTGAGTCAGAGACTCATTTACAAAGGTTCCACATCACATGTATTGAACAGTACAAAGTTAAGGTAACATACAGAGCAGGGAACATAAACACGCTTGATACATGGTAAATGTAAGAAACAAGGCTCGCAGTCATGACCTAACAGACTTATGGAGGCTCAGATAGCATCTAGTAAGAATGAAAGAAAGGAAAATTGGTGGGGGAGGGCAAGCCAGCCAGAGGCCATTGTCATTGTGGGGGGGGGAATTTGTGACAAGGTCAGTAGCAGTCACAGCAGTTTGAGGAATGGAGGTGACCCTTAAGGTGGGTTTTGAATAGGCCGATGGAGTTTTGGGTTGCGATGCAACTGGGTAGGCCATTCATCCAGGAGGGGGCGTTGTAGCTAAAAGACCTTTGAAATTGGGAGGTATGGCATCGGGGAACTGTGAGTTGTTGCTTGCTGGAGTTACGAGTTACTTTTGGGGTTGTGGATAGGTAGATTAGGGGGGAAAGACCTAGGGCGATTTTTTTTTTTTTTTGGCCATAAGACGGTGTGGAATTTGATCCTATTGTCAAAATTAAGCCAGTTAGTGGAGTTTTATATAGGGAGCAGGTGTGTGTGAGGCGGTCACAGCCCAGGACAAGGCGACAGATTTTGTTGAGGGAGAGACAGAGCCTGTTAAGGGCTAAGGTGGTGGCAGCACTATAAACGAGAATACCATAGTCAAGGAGGGAGAGGATAGAGGACGAGACTGCAAGTCGGGGGGCGTCTTGGGTAAGGCAGTGTTTAACGCGATATAGCAGTCTTTGGCACATGTTGAGGGCCGTGGACAGGTGTTGTATGTACTGGTGGAAATTGAGAGCCGGTCCAGGGTGATGCCTAGATATTTGAAGGAGTTCACTTGCTCAAGAGAGGTTAGGTCAGCAGTTAGTATCTGGGGGCAGAGTTTCTGCTTAGTGTTCTGGGGGTTGGCGAAAATCATGAACTTGGTCTTCTTGTAGTTCAGTATGAGGCGTTGTGCAGCGAACAACTGTTCAGCTTCATTAAAGGAGGACTGGAGGGTTTGGTGGAGTTGCAATGGGTCATGGCTAGAGGACAGCATCATCCGCATATAGCAGGAGGTTACTAGAGCAGGTGCTAGCGAGGGAGTTAAGATAAAGACTGAAAAGAAGGGGATGAAGAATGGACCCCTTGGGGACCCTCTGAGAGAACTGGGAGACTGTTGGACAGGGTAGTGCCGAATTTGACCTGTTGGCACCTGCCCGTTAAGTAGTCAGTGAACCAGTGTAGGGCATCCTGTGAAAAGCCAATGTTGGAGAGTGTGACTAGCAAGAGGGAGTGATTTACAGTGTCGAATGCCTTAGAGAGGATGACAAAAACAGTGCCAGTCTGTGACCAATTTGCCCCACTTTCCAAAAGGACCCGTACTTGGCAACCACCCCGCCTTGATCACCGACCAGCTCCGTGCTTTGATGCGTATACGTGACTCTCTCTGGCACCTCTCAAATGAGACGGGCTGTCCATCTGATAGGCAGAAGTATAAAGAGGCCCGGAACAAATGTACGTGAGCATTACGCAAAGCCAAGGCCAAACACTATAAAGCTGCCCTCACCAATACCTGGGGCTCTGGGCGCACATTCTGGGATAATGTCAAGGAAACTGGAGGCAAAACCTAACACCCCCCCCCCCCAAACCAGATAGCGGTGGATGGGCACCTGACATCTGACCCCTCCAGCATAGCCTCGGCCTTCAACCAAGCTTTCTCTAACCTCAGCCATGTCCTCTCTCTAACTTCTTCCACCACCCCTGCCTGGCTCCCCCAGCTTAACCCTTCCTTCCACCTGCGGTGCATCACCCTCAAGGCTGCTGAGCCTTATCTCAATAACGCTCTAAGCCACGCTCACTATAGTAATGACTCCCTGGATCTGAGGCTTCTCCGGCTCACCCTCCAAGACGTACTCTACCCACTGACCCATATTCTCAACCTCTCCCTCTGCAAGGTAAATTCCCCTCCATATGGAAATCTGCCTCCATTACCCCCATATTTAAAAGCAGGGACCGTACTGACACCAGTAACTACCAGCCCATATCTATACTCCCCCACCACATCCAAAGCTCTTGAGCGCCAGCTCACTGACCACCTTAACAAACACGATCTTCTCTGTAAACAGCAGCATGGCTTCCGCAAAGGGCACAGTACTACTACTACTGCCCTCCTAGAATTCACCGCACACATCTGTTCTGCATTAGACAAAGGTCACACCACAAGGCATCAAGGCAGTAGCCAAAAAGGCACTCACAGCTGGCGGGGGGGGGGGGACTTAACCTTCAACCTATTCTTTTACTAAAGTAACTTAATTTAATTTTATAAGTATATCTACTGTTGTTTTCCCTAACCTAAGAGAATAATACTAATAATTCTGAAGCCCCCCCCAATCCTGCACACAGCCACTCTATGACATTCTCCATCGGCATTCCCATGGTGGTGTTGTCCTGGCGCCATGCCCGACGCCGTGGGTGGCACTGCAGGTTCGGCGCTGTGGTTGCTGGTTTTGGCATCGGTGCCTTGGGCGGCACCGCTGGTGTTTGGGTCGGCGCCGTGGGTCGGCACCATCGCTTGGTGCGGCACCATGGGTGCTGTTGTTGGTTGCTGGTGCTGCTGGTGGTGCCACGGGTGTCTCATGGCGCTGTGGGGCCCCCATGGGTGGCACGGGGCAGCTGCTGGTGATGCTGAGCACCCATGGGTGCCGTGGGCGGTGCCATTTTTGCCATGGGTCTTTGGGTGTCATGGATGCCATGGTACCATGGGTGCCATGGGTCTCGGGGTGCCCCCGGGTGCTATTTCTGCCATGGGTGCCAGGGGTACCTGCGGGTACTGTCGCGGGTGCCCTCGGGTGTCACCCAGGTTGACATAGGCACTGCTTGGTGCCCGCCTGTGCTACGAGTGATGCCGGTTCCGCAGGGGTGCCAGTTGGTGCTGTCTGGCAAAACTAGTGACGGAGTTCCTTCTGCAGACCTCTTCTTCCGCAGAACGTGTGGCAAGATGTTTTCCACAGAATGAAGTCCTGTTCTGCACATTATTTTTCCACACATCTTAGTGAGTGGCGGTCTGCTTGGGATCTTTTGACATCCAGCGGTTTTCCGCTGATGGAACTCTTCTGTACCGTTCTGCCAGCAGAATCTCTCATTCAGCTCAGCACTTTCTCGGCTCCCTATATGGTGCCGAGCTCCTCGACATCCTTCTGGTGGCGGAGTCTCTAGTGGCGCTTACCTAGACCTCCCTTAGGGGTCTTTCTGGGGTAGAAGTGCTTCTAGATGAGTCTCTCCCTGTCCTTCTGGTCAGTGATACAGCGGATGACTCATTTTATATACTGAAGGGCACACCCTCTCTACTGTATCATCAGAGTCCATGATGGAAGATCTTTTTCAGTAGTTCCTCAGTGATGGGGTCCACCATAGTATGCATCTAGACTCTTTCAGTCATCAAGACAGTTACACTCTGTGGAACATTCTAATTCAGTGGTCGGGAGCCACACAGACTCTTTCGCTCCTTTGATAGGGGTTTATAGCCCCCTTCTGATACTGCCCCTTCGGTGGTTTCTTCGGCACAGGTGGTTAACATCTCTTCAGCTGTGATTATTAGTCTGGTCACAATTTCAGTTATGGACACTCTGGCTCCTCTTGCCCCTCAGAGAGATGACATCTTTGTAATTTTTGTATCAGGCAATACTTGTGAGATAGCAGCCTGAAACCTTGTCAGGCTCAGACTAACGGTAAAAAAAATTAAAAATTTTTACAATTATCACAGCACAGGACCTAGCCGGAATTACCTGGTACAACACTTTTGGATCTGATCAGGTTCCGCCTCAGCCCCTTAGTTTGGTCCTTTGCTATTCTGACTTCCCTCCCTGCTTCCTTCTGCCTTAATTGGTACAGTTCTCTGCCCTGCTCCTTCTGTTTCCTTATACTTTCCAAATGCTATCTTTTTCTCCCTAACCTTCCCCGCCACCTCTTTTGAGAACCATAGTGACTTTTTCTTTTGTTCTGATTTATTTGCTTCACACAAAGGCTTGTTGCCTCTGTGATGGCAGTTTTGATGTTTCCCCATTGTTGCTGCACCCCTCCTAATAGCCTGTTTGCTAGTGCTTTTCTAAGGCACTCTCCCATCTTGCCAAAGTCAGCCCTTCTGAAGTCCAGTACCCTCACTTTTGAATGGCTTGACTCTGTAGCTGAGCTTATCGTGAACCACACTGTTTGGTGGTCACTTGTTCCCAGATGGCTACCCACTTCTAGATCTGAGATCTTCTCACTGTCCCCATTTGAGAGTACGAGGTCTAAGATTGCTCCCTCACGAGTGGGTTTCAAAACTAGCTGTCTGAGGCATGCCACCTGTAGGGCATCAAGAATGGCCCTGCTCTTGGATGTGGCTGCAGCAAAGGTGCTTCCGTTAACATCTGGCATATTCAGGTCCCCCATCAACAGTATCTCCCCTTTCTCTGCCATCCTAAGGATGCCTTCTATCATATCCTTGTCCATTCCCTCTCCCTGACATGGGGGGGCCGGGTGTCTGTATACAACCCATGTGCTATTGATTCAGGTGTTATTTATATAGGTGCTATTTAGGTTTTCATATGTATTCATATTTATTGGTGTTGTTTTATCTCTACTATATTTATTCACATATGGGTGTACACAGGCTTCTACTCCCATTACTTCTTTGAACCAAAGAAGTCAGGGGGCATGCGCCCCATTCTTGATCTCAAAAACTTGAATAAGTTCATGGAGGGAGAAAAGTTCAGAATGATCTGTCTGGGATCCCTGCTACCCTTGCTGAAACCCCAGGATCGGGTAGCCTTTCTGGACATGCAGGATGCTTACCAGCATATCCTAGTGCACCCCAGCCGCCACAGATTCCTTTGGTTCATTGTGTTTGGGCAGCGTTATCAGTTCGGAGTTCTGCCCCTTGGGCTATCCTCGGTGCCTCGAGTATTTACAAAGTGCTTTGCTGTACTTGCTGCACACCTAAGAAAACTAGGACTCCAAGTTTACTCTTACTTGGATGCCTAGCTGATAACCAGTCCATCCAGCCTCTCAGTTTCTTACCTCCATGGGAGTTCTGCTGAACCTGGAGAAGTTGCAGCCCCAACCTTTTCAGCAGCTCCTCTTCATTGGAGCTCTGCTAGACACCACTGGAGCCCTGGGCCTTCCTTCCACAGGAGAGAAGAAAGGCAATTCTGCAGATGACGCGCTACATAATGGAGCACAGATCAGTACAAGTGCACTCTATGCAGCACATGTTGCAAGTGATCATCTCGTTGAAGACAATGGGCAGCTTTAAGAGAGGCTGGGATAGGCATAGGGAGAAGGTAAGAATCATGGGTGGGGAGGGAGGGTAGGGACATTAGCTCAAGCTGTGGACCCTGTAGTATGAGCAGACTTGATAGACCAAATGGCCTTCTTCTGCTGGCTTCTTCGTATGTTCATATGTATGTTCGTATGATAGCCTCCCCAGTGTTCACAGTGCCTCTGGCATGTCTACATGTGAGAACAACTTAGTGGATGCTCAGTGCACAGTGGTCACAAGCATCACACCCTCAGCCTTATCCCATCAAGATGACGAAATCTCTGGTTTGGTCATTTGCATGGTGGACAGTGGAGGAGAACCTCCTCTAGGGTTCCCTTTTTCCTAACCAGAGCCTCAGCTGACCCTCACCATGGATGTTTCCATGTTGGGATGGGGAGCCCACTGTTAAGGGCCTCCATGCACAAGATATCTGGGGCTCTTCAGAGATTCATCTCCACATCAGTGTGTTGGGAATGAGATCTGTGTCGTACAGCCTATGAGCCCTCATGGATTTTGTCAGCCACAAAACAGTCCTCCTCCAGATGGTCAAGAAGTCTGTTATGTATTACATCAACAAGCAAAGGGGAGCACAGTCCTATACCCTCTGCAGTGAGAGTGTAGGAATGTTGTCTGGATCAGGGGATCCAGATCTAGGCAGTCTGTCTGTCTGCTGGGAGTACAAAATGCTCTGGCAGTCGAGCTAAGCTGAACAGAGGCCAATCCTCACGAGTGGTCATTGGTGCCAGATGTCACAAGATCGCTTTTCGATGAATGGGGAACTTCAGATGTGGACCGTTTTACACATCCACTCAGTGCCAGTCTGCCTTGATTCTGCTCCAGAAATCCAGGACATGGCGTTTTCTGTCAGGATGATTCAGACTGCAGTGGCAAAATCTTTTTCTGTACGCATTTCCTCCAGTTGCTCTAGTACAGAGGGGATTGCTCAAACTGAAGACACATGGGGGCAAGATGATTCTCATCACCCCTGCTGGCCTTGGCAGATATGGTTTCTTCTGCTGAACAGTCTATTAGTCAACACACTGAGGACCCTTTCCCTCAGGGTAGACCTACTGACTCAAGGCCCCGTGATTCTTCCTATCCTGCGCTCCCTTCACCTTCAGGTTCAGCTCCTAAAGAAATATAAGTGATCAGGTACAAGGTGTCTCAGAGAGTCTCAGATGTACTTTTGGCAGCCCAAAACACTTACACAGCCAAATGGGAAAGATTTACAATCTGGTATTCCTGATTCCGCATTGACCCTTTTCTGTGTCCACCTGACAAGGTTTTGGAGTAGTTATTGGACCTTTCTGATGCTGGACTGCAGTACTCTACAGTTAAGGTCATTCGTGTGCTCTTTCAGCACACCACAAACCCATTGGTACCCTCTACCTGGCTCAGCTGCCACTCTTTAAAAAGATTCCTTAAAGGCATCCTGCACACGCGGTCTCCTGTCCCGAAACCTATAGCTGCCTGGGATATCAACCTTGTGTTGGATATGCTCACCCGTAAGCCTTTTGAGCCCTTGGCAACTTTTGAGCTGAAGTTTTTAACTTGGAAAACAGCTTTACTAGTGGCCATCATCTCTGCCCCCAGAGTTTTTGAAATTCATGCTTTGGTCACAGAGCTTCCGTATACTGTTTTCTACAAAGACAAGGTAGTCCTTCTCATGCATCCCAAGTTCTTTCTTAAAGTGTTTTTGGAGTTTCACTTGAATCAGTCTCTTGTGCTGCCTTCCTACTTTTCTAACTTCCAGAATGAGGGCGAGCATGTGAAGAGAGCCCTGAAGTTCTGCCTGGACAGAGCTAACGACTTTGTGTGGTCTAAACAGCTCTTTGTCTCATTTGATCCTAATCATAAGGTACAGCCTGCTACAATCAAGTGTATTTCTGCCTGGATTGTCAACTTCTTACACCACTGCTGTGCTACGGTGCAGGTCAAACTGGAAGGCCAGGTACGTGCCCATACCACCATAGTGGTTGCCACGTCCCTAGCACAGATTAGCTCTGTTCCTGTCGGAGATATTTCCAAAGCTGTAGCTTGGAGCACAGTGCACACCTTTGTCAAGCACTGTGGCCTGGATGTCCATGCTAGACAGCATGCCTCCTTTAGTAGGACCATCCTGAGTGGACTTCGGAGTGAGCCTCTGCTCCTACCACCCTAGTCCAGGGGATTTTTTTTTTGTGTGTGAGCTTGGTACTTTGACCCATTAGTGTGAATCAGTGGTGAAAGTTGATCCCTGGAAGAAATGAAAATTACTTACTGTTAATTCTTGAAATTCTAGGAATATCTTCACCATTGATTCACACACCCACCTGCCATCCTGCTTATTCCAATCTGTTTGTTGGTCTTCGCTCCTTGTTCTTGGTTTGGGCTCTGAAGACACTCTGTTACTAGTTTGTGGACCATTCTTACACAGGTCACCAGGGCTATCTTATGCCCTTAGGTTACCTGCATAAGTGTTATTTAGGTTATGCTGCACCTCCTTGGTAAAAAAGGTGCTGAGATGCTTGAGGGCTGGTGCCGAGGTAAGCCATGCAGTGCGATACAGTCTCATGGTGCCACGCTTGCATGCAGCCTGCCTCAGCACCAGCTCCTGAAAAGTTCTGGCTCCCGCAGTGTCCTAATGCCTCTGACTCAGACCCATTAGTGTGAATCAATGATGAAGATATTACTAGAAGATCAAGAATTATGGTGAGTACATAATTTTAATTTCTAGCATCACCATTCTGAATTCTCTGAGGCAACATCTCAGGCTGTATTGGCTCACTATTGGACCTATTAGAAGAAACATCATTACTATGGTGAGTAATTTTTTTCTGTCTCATTTGTGCTTTATTCCAGATAATGACCAACACACTGAAGGTGAAGAAGAGGATGCTGCCAACTTTAAATCAGAGCATCAATGAGCCTCTCCAGAGACCTGTCACCCCCAGCACACACCGCGTTGAGCATACAGTGTGAGTATGAAAACAGAAGGATCTAAAGATGAGACCTCGCTGGCAGATTAAAGCAGCAGTACTAGTTAGCCAGCAAAAAATGTTACCCTACCTTTTTTAGCAGTAATGTGTTCCTGATAATCTTAAATTCGTCACTCTGTTATTTTAAATTCAATCAGCCATTTATAAGTACTTTATGTGTTTAAGGGCTGCCAGCTTCTGTTTTTGATTGGCAATAGCACACCATCTTGATCTGATTACATCTATGATAGTGGACTGATAACTTTTAAGAGAGTCAGAATACTTTGTCTTGCCTCAAGAATGAAATAAAGCCTTCAGATACCTTCAAACATTACCTGAAGCTCACCGTTTGGGCACCACTTGACAGTGCTACTGATGGTAACCAAGCCCTTGAATACTTCCTTACAGCCTTCACTAAGGCCTGTGACATCTTTGCCCCTTACAAAACCAAGAAGGTTAGAGGTGCAACAAGCCCTTGGCTCTCTAGCACACTCATGGAGCTTATGCGCTTCTCACCCCAGGAATACTCCAATATTCTTAACTCTTTTTGCAGTGTGCCTTTAAGGTCAGAATGCTATGCAAATGATGGAATCATTGGCATGAGGCACTTTTCAAATGCTGCCACCTATCAACTGCCTACATTCTAACCCTCAGATTTCTCTCTCCACCTGTCAAGACCAGATACCTGGAGATTTCCTCCTCAACATCTAGTTTCAAGAAGCCTTGAATTTCATAAATACTTTAGTATTTCTTAATTATTTTCATTTGCTGCCTCTTATCTTTGTGTTTTTCTATAAACATTAGTTTATTTAGCTAGTTTTGTATAGTTTTCTCGGTTCCTCTCAGTTCAGGATAACCTCTGTGGAACCAAGGTATTTTATGTTAATTTCAGTCTTTTTCTATTCTTTTCAGTGTATTTTGACTGTTTAAACTTTGTTTTTTAGAACAGAGTGTGGTGAAGTCTTTGCCAAAGCAGATAAACATTTTGTTGTTTTCTGCTTGGGTTTTGACCATTTAAAGTCTGACTGTCTTATCTGTAAATCTTTCCCAGAAAAAAGAGCTTACAGGGTTTTAAATAATTGGTTAGCAGTTTTTTTCTTGGGACAATACTAACTGTACAGAAAGCATTTATATAGGTTTTCTAGAAGTGTTATGTTTGTTAAACACAGTGAGGCAAGTGCTATGCATTTTCACAATGTTTTAGAACTTTTATGAGCAAAACGGTAATCAATTTTTAGAGTTTAATAAATCTCTGCTTTAGAGAACTGTCTAGATAGACTAAATAAAAGATTTAAGGGTCCCTCTGGCTATGATCAGCCAAAACCCTCAGGGTCTGTGGGTGACACCACGATTTCTGCTATTTCTACCACTGACACTGGTAAAAAGAGAACCTCTGAACTGGCTAGCTCCCCGGTTCCTGTTTAAAAAATAAAAAAATAAAAAAACAGAAAGTCAAAGCACACCGACCCCCCCCTGTGGAAAAGTTTACTTCTAGGGACATGGATATGTTGTTCATCCACACTGTCTGGCAGGTTCCTTGCCGCTTTAAATCTTGCCGGAAGGTCTTCAAGCTGGCTCCTCCCACCCACCCGGGTGGTAAAACTCTCGGCTCCGCCCCATGACGCCAGATTTTCCTTACCGCTTGGAAGCCCAGGTTCCCTCCTTAACGCTCTGAGTATAGACTGGATCCTAACTCTTCGGTTCACCCAAAAATAATTTTAAAGTTTTCAAGACTTCGGTCAAATTCTGCCTTCGCGGCTGTGATGGACAAATCGACTCCCGGTTTTCGGCGGTGCCCATGTGGGCAGAAGATGTCCAGGATGGATCCGCACTCCACGTGCGTCTACTGCCTCGGGCTTAACCACGACCCACAGGCCTGCGAGTTGTGCAGGTCTTTTTCGGCCAACGTCCTTGAAGACCGCACTGCCCCGCTACAACTTGGGTGCCCGAAGCGTTATCCGCCGGTGAAGTCAAGGAGGAGGTCGATAGGCGGTGTCATGACGCGTGGCTCGGCTGAGCAACTCGAGCAGATGATCGCCCTCGAAGAGGAGGAGGCGGCTCAGGCCGCATCCTCATCTTCTTCGGTCGCTGCATTTATCCCGCTCTCTTTGGGATCCTCCTACACAGCTTCTTTTAAGGAGCTTTGCCAGTCCCTCTCCACGAAAGGTGAGGGGCCATTGGGACACTCTTCTCGGTCAAAAAAGAAGGACTCGAAGGGTAAGTCCCACCGTCGACGTTCGTGGGAGCGAGAGAGGTCCCCTTCCCCGGACAGTCACAAGGTTGCGGCTAAGGCTGCTGGCTTCACGGTGTCCCCGTCAGGTCAGCCGGCCGAGACACCCGTCGACGCAGTCAAGATTTTTCTCGACCCGTCGAACGGGCTGTCGACTGGTGAAGCCGACGACCCTTCATCACCGGTTCTCCCAGTGGAAACCGAGGACTTGCCTGCGCTTCCTGTGCTGGAGTCCCTGGTCAAGGCTCCCGAGCCGAGGGAGGAGCAGGTGTCCCCCGCTCCCTCCCAGACCCAGCCTCGGAAACACTGAGGGTCTCGGTCTTGGACCTCGTCTCGGTCCAGCCGATCCCGCCGACACCAGCGGTCTCGTCACCGAGGAAAGCGGTGGCACCACTCGTCCTCATCTTCCTCCTCGGAAGAGGAGAGGCTTCGGCGCAAATTGCTTCGACGCTACGAGGACTTAATGTAGCAGCAGCTCCTTTTGTCCGGGAACAAGCCGACGCCTTCCCCGGCCATTAAGTGGCTGTCACCCGGAAGGCCGAAACAACCCCTCACGGTGGTCGAGGTGCCCAAGCCTGGGCCGGTTGTTCAGCCGAAACAAGCTGCCCCACCGATTGTGGTGGAACCTCCGCCTCCACAACCGAAATCGGGGGCTCCGACCAAGGATTCTCGGTCGGGTCAGGGTCTGCCCCACCGGTTGTTGGTCACCCTCACTCCCGACCGTCCTCGGCAGGTAGAGGGTGGCTCAGGCCCCAGGCAGCTCTTTGCAGACTCCTCGGAGTCTGACGACGACTCCTCCCTGTTTTCCAGGCCCCTTGACCTGGAATCCTCCGGGGGGGGCAGTCGATGGACGAGAGCCCATCATCGTTCATGGTTCTGCTTCGGCTCATCTCAGAGTCCACTGGGATGCAGCTCGAGCCCATATCCAAGCTGGCCAAGTATCCCCTCACGGAGATACTGGACCGAGGGGATTCTCCCACAGAGGCCTTTCCGGTGGCTGCAGCCATTGTTGGCCCAGCCTTGGAGCTTTGGCAGCGGCCGACTTCCTGTCCTGCACCTTCAGCCAGGATGGCCAGGAAATATGCGGTCCCTACCGGCTCTTTGTCCGGTTTTTCCGAACACTCCTCTGCAGAGGGGTTGGTCACCGATAGCATTTTCCGGCGCTCCAGGAACGCTAGGGATGTGGATAAGCCCCCTCGACAAGGAGTCCAAAAAGCTGGACTGTGCTGGGCACAAGGTATACGCTGCATCCTCCCTCGGCCTCCGTCAGGCCAGCTCAGCCGTACTGATGGCGCACTTCTCCCACGCCCTCATGGGCTCCCTAGATGAGGTGATCCCTCATCTCCCAGCTGACCTGCAGACTACGGTCAAGCAGGTGCGGGATCAGGGAAGGGCAGTGGCAAAACAGCAGCTCCAAATGGCTCTAGATATTGGAGACTCCTGTGCCCGGTCAGTAGCGGCCGCAGTGGCCACGCGCCGCAGAGCCTGGCTGAGGATATCCACCTTTACGGCGGATACCCAGCACAAATTGGCGGACGTCCCCTTCTTGGGGACCGACCTGTTCGGCCCTGGAGTGGAAGGCCACCTCCAGAGGAGCGAAAAGTCCAATGCCACCTTGGACTCGGTCATGTCCGCTCAGAAGGACAAGGGCCGTCGTCAGCAACATAAGTCCTTTCAACCTTCTGCCCCCGAGGCATGTCCAGCCCAGCAACACCAGCATCAGGGCCAGCAGGTTCGGGCTTGGCACCCGAAAGCCAAGCCTGTAGCTTTCTCCAACAGGAAGCAGGGAGGAAAAGGCCCAGGAGGTCCCTCGGCCGGTCCTTCCTCCAAGCCTGCCAGTGACGGGTTGAGGGTGTGCCCCCAGCCTCGTCGCTCCTCCTGGGTTCCCCGTGAGAGCCAGCTCCACCACTTCCTTTCCGCCTGGTCGCTATCACCACGGACCGCTGGGTGTGGAGGTGGTAGGAAAGGGTCTGCCTCTGGAGTTCGAGCAGGCCCCGCCCTTCCGAGCCGTAGCAAAACAGGGGGCTACGGGGTCCACAGCCTCCCTGTCGGCTCGTCAAGCCAACATTGCCCTGCTCCTCGAAAAGGAGGTGATCAGGAACGTGGCGGATCCTCCACCAGACCCAGGGTTTGTGCCCAGGTACTTCCCCATCCCGAAACGGACGGGTGGCTGGCGCCCCATTCTAGACCTGCATGACCTGAACAGGTTCCTGAGGTCTCGAACCTTCAGGATGGTCACTCTGGCTCAGATCATTCCATCCTTGGAACGAGGCGTGTGGTTCTGTTCTCTGGACCTCCAGGACGTGATCTTCCCTTGTCAATCTTCACCATTCATTACTTCCTGGGTGTAAGCCGGAGGCACGCACCCGCCACGGGAGCTTTTTTTTTAAAAAAAGTTTGCCTAACGGCACCGCCCTCGAGAGTGACGTCATGCGCGAGCGGCGGCCGTTAGTAGCGACCGACTCCTCCTCCAACTCAGTTCTGTTTCTCCGCCCGTCGAGGCAGCACCTGTCACGTGAGCGCTCAGTACTTATCTGCGTGTAGTTACCGACTCCGTTTTCCCTGACACTCGCGCCCGATATGGTAAGACTGTTCTTTCTTTCTTTCGGGCGGTGTATTTCCTACTGTGTTTTGATCTCGTTATTTTCGCGTTATGTCGGTTCTGGAGCTAAGCATTAGTCGAAGGCAGGCGCGCCCTATCGTCAGTGCTCCTGTGGCGGCATTTCTCCGTCTCGGACCGGCATGGCGTTTGTCTTCGTTGCCTGGGACCCAACCATGATATGGATTCGTGCGGCGCCTGTTTCCCGATGGACCGTCGCGTCACCGAGAATCGCGGCGTTCAAGCTTTCGGCAGGCCCGCCCGACTTTCGGAGACGGCGTCGCTCGCGGGAATCTCGGGCAAGATCTCTAGGCCTTTCCCCCGGGTCCCCTCCCGGGCCTATACGGTCCGAGGAGGAGGGGGTCTCCTCATCCTATCTTGCTGAGGAGGAGGCCCCTTCCGCGGTGTTGGGGCGTCGTAGCCCCTCCTGGGGCATGGCGCTGACACCGCCTCGGCAGTCACCTCTTGGTGCAGGCTCCCCGTGTTGAGCCCTTGGCTGGGCCCGGCTCGGGTGGACCCTCGGCCGCCTTCGGCGCCGTTTGGATCGGCACCATTCGCGGTGCGGTGATCGAGCGTTTTGGCCTCAGCGCCGTTCGTGGTGCCGATGGACAGTGGCGGCGCGCCCAGCAGTGCTGCCGCCTCGGCCGCGCCGGTAGCACCGTCAGCTCTTCCCCTCCCGGGCGGTGCGGGCCTGCGAGCCGCTGGGGGTATGAGGTGCCAAACCTTCCTGCTGCGGCGTGGGGGCGGTGGCGTCGCACTTGAGTACCGGGGCGTTCGTGGCCTCGGGGACCCCTAGGGTGGCCAGCATCGAGGTCCTGCTGGTCTCGTCCTTCTCGGAGGCGATGACTCAGATGTGGACCCATCCTGGCACCCCATTCTTGGAATCTAGGTCCTCGGTGGCTAGGGGTACCAGGCGGCGCAGCGCCCTCCTCTGTCCCCTTGCCGTCGTCTCCTGAGGGTTCCTCGGCTGGGGGTGGCCGAGAGTCGGGGGGCAGGCGTGGGGGGTGACGGAGGCTCCCTCTCTGAGGCCGGTGACAGCTACCCCGGGTGCTGTTGCCTCCTCTAGGGACAGGGGCGTTGCAGTCGGGAGGAGGCCCTCTCGGAATCCGAGGGTTGAGGGGCAGGCCTGCTGCCCGGCCTTCTTTGGCCACCTCAGGGGGTGGCCAGGAGCTTGAGTGCAGAGCCCCACCCCTCCCCAGGGTTCTAGGGTGTCCTCTGGCGTTTGTGCGGACTGCCCTTCTGGATCCATGCAGTCCCAAGCTGGCCACGGGGAGTTTCTCCCCAGGGCTCTTCCAGGCTCAGCTTCCCCAGAGTTCCGTTCTGCGGCCTGGTTTGATATCCAGGATCCCTCCTACTGAGGGCTCCTTTCCCGGATTCAGAGCCCCTGGCTGACAGTTGCCTCCTCGGAGGTGCCCCTCTCCCATCTCTCTGCCTTCACCACCCCGCTCCCGGGCCATGTCGGTCCCTCTGGGTCCGTTATCCTGGGAGCAGTTCAGAAGATTTCTGCGGCCTTCCCTCATATGTTAGATACATGCATGAGCGGGTCTTTCGACTCTCCCCACCGCCGCGGAATCCTCTGGACATTCCAGTTCCCCATCATCCTCGTCTCTCCTCCTCTGAGGAGAGGAACCCCTAGCTCATCTGTCCTCCGATGCTGATTTCACAGAATATCAGTGTTTCCTCTCGAGGATGGTGAGGATCTCAGATTTCCTCGTTAGGAGAGACAATACCCAGGAGGCAGTGAATTCCTTGGTGAATTCAGTGCCCAGCATCTGGTGGTACCTTCCTGGCCTATCCCTTCCAGGAGGCGTCTATCCGGTCCTGGCAGTTCCCTGCCGCTTCTTCCCCAGCCCCAGCGGACTGCCAGCGTAGGTATTGTGCCCCCTCTGAGTCTCTAGGTTCCCTTCCCAACCCGTCCTCAGGTTTGGTATACCTGGATACTCCTTCTGGGCGCCGTTGCCTGGCGCACGACCGTCCACCGGATTCGGACTCTCTCCAGTTCGACCATTGGGAGCGAAGAGTGTTCTCTTCTTCTCATGTGAGTGCATGTATTGCATCACATCAGGCTCACCACGCTGCCTACAACCGGCATCTGTGGTCGATGATGTCCCAGCTGTTGGCATCTATGCCTGACACGGAGCAAACCAGACAAGCCGTTGCCCTCTCCGCGGTAGGCCTGGAGCTGGCAAGACACCAAGCAAGGGCATCTTATGGCGCCAGTGAGGTGGCTTCCAGGCTTCTGGGGACAGCGATCTGCATCAGGCGGGCGGCATGGCAACCGTCTTTCAGGTTGTCACCCCTGGCCCGGCGTAGGGTGATGCGCTCCGCCTTCCGGGGACCGTCTTTTCTCATCCAGAGCTGGGAGACTTTTACAGGGGCTCCATCCGTCTCCTCGTCCTCGGGAGGCACCTCTAGCTCTTCTCCCATAGGCTTTCTGAATAAGCCAGGGTCTTCTCCTTCTGTTTCTCACCAACAGAAGGCTGGGAGTCTTGTTCCCTCGGGGTATGGCCTCTTCCCCTCCAGGGAAGAGGAGCTTAATACTCACTCAGGAGTAATGAATGGTGAAGATTGACAAGGAAGATAGGAAAATTACGTGCCTACCCGTAATTCCATGATCTTCTTGTATCTTCACCATTCATTACCACCCGCCCTCCATCCCTCAGTGGCCTCTTCCTGTGGCTTCTCCACCTCCGTCTCCTTCCTCTCTCTGCAAAAAAAAAAAAAAAATTTTTCTTAAAATATAGGGAAAAATTCTTAATTTTTTCAAAAAAAAAAAAAAAAATCTTCTTTGGGGGGGGGGGCTCTAATTTTCCAGAAAAATTAATTACTCTAAGATTCATGGGCCATCTCGTGGATTGCATTGGCGATCAGACTGCACAACTATCTCTTGCCATTCTTCTGGCGAGATACCTCTGGGGTATTCAGTTACGATCCTGCAATCCCGTGTTCCAGATAGTTGCCCTGAAATCAAATCCCCAAATTCTTGCCTTGCAAGCAGAGGAACGGGCACGTCTATTCCTTTTTTCCTTTTGCAAAAAAAAAAAGAGGGAAAAATGCTGAGGGAACTCTCTTCGACTGCTATAGGCATCTTGGTATTGGGGTCATGCATCTAGTCTAAAAAAAAAAAAAAAAAAGGGGGAAAAACAAACTAGAAGAGAAATGAGAAGATAGGCTATCCTTCTCGCTAGTTTGCATATTGGTTTCTCCCTTTAAGTGTCCTCCTGGACAATTTTTACAGAAGAGCAGTGCTGACCATATCCAATCCCAGCCAGCCTAAGCCTTGGCCTGCCTTGGCCAGTCAGTCTGAGTCCCTTTTCTATCTTAAAACGCCTGAAAGGCTTACATTCTCCATTTCTAAACCCCTGAGCAGCGCTCTCATGCTGCCGGGGTTTTATTCTTCCCTCCTCGGGTGTCCTCCAGTTAAAGGCCTTCCGCGGCCAGGAGCCCGAAGTGGGTATCAAGAACAATGGCATGTTGAGGATGAGGACTATGCCCTCCTGAGTCTGTCTAGCGGGTTTGGTGAACCTTCTCTTCAGCTCTATCTCCGGGGATTCTTGCTTCCCCTTTAGTCGAGCCTTCAGCTGTAAGCTAACTATGCTCGTTGGGCATTCTGGTCTCTTCAACATCCCATCTCTCTCTTCTCTTTCTTCTTCTTCTTCTAATTTCTCATTTCCTTACTTATCTCTCCTCCTAGAGTCGCCCAGGTAAGGAGGCCCTACAGTCCCTAGGCTAGGGATACTCTTATCTCCTCTGTCCTTCCTCCATCGGCTTATTCCTTTTTCAGTTCATTCTTCCTTGCTTTGCTATCCCTCGGCTATCTTGCCTCGCTATCTATATTCTCTGCTTTCACTTTTGCCTCTCCGGCTCACAGAACTGAGTTGGAGGAGGAGTCGGTCGCTACTAACGGCCGCCCCTCGCGCATGACGCATGATGTCACTCTCGAGGGCGGTGCCGTTAGGCAAACTTTTTAAAAAAAAAAGAAAAGCTCCCGTGGCGGGTGCGCGCCTCCGGCTTACACCCAGGAAGTAATGAATGGTGAAGATACAAGAGAAGATCAAGAATTACGGTAGGTACGTAATTTTCCTTTCTTTCACATCCCAATCTGTCCGTCCCACCAGCGATTCCTCTACGAGTTCCAGGCCATGCCCTTCGGCCTTCCTCTAGCTCCCAGGGTCTTCACCAAATGCATGGCAGTGGTGACAGCATTCCTGCGGCGCCGAAGGGTCCGGGTGTACCCCTACCTGGACAACTGGCTGATTGCGGCCTCCTCCAGAATGGAGGTGGAGCGGTCCAGAGATCTGGCCCTCCAGGTTTGCTCTCAAGTTGGCCTCCTTATCAACGAGGCCAAGTCAGAATGCGTGCCAAAGCAGGTGATACAATTCATCGGGGCAGAGCTCGACTCTCTGCGAGCCAGAGCACGGCTCCCGGCGGACAGGGCCGAGGTTCTTTCCTCCTTTGCCCAATCATTTCATGTTGGGCAATTGCGCCCTGCCTGGGACTTCCTGGGCCTCATGGTAGCCTACACCAGCATGGTCCATTGGGCGTGTTGGCACATGCGTCCCCTACAATGGGGACTGGCCGGCCAATGGTCACAGCGCTCCGATCATTTGGATCAGCCTGTGACAATGACCCAGGAGATGTGGAACGCTCTCCAGTGGTGGACCGTTCCAGCTCATCTGCAGGAGGGCATCCCATTTGTCCACCCTGAGCTGACGGTCTCTCTATTGACCGATGCCTCTCTGATGAGTTGGGGTGCCCATCTGGGGGAGGACAGAGTGCACGGCCTCTGATTCCCTCGGGAGTTCCGATGCCACATCAACCTGCTGGAGCTTCGGGCGGTTCGTCTAGCTCTCACCGCCTTCGCTCCGTTTGTACGGGGTCAAGTGATCCAGGTCCAGACGGACAATACCATGACCATGTACTACCTGAACCGCCAGGGCGGGGCGCGCTCCATGCTCCTGTGCAGGGAAGCTCTCCGCATTTGGTCCCTCATGCACAGCCTGGAGGCGGATCTCCTTGCCATCCATGTGGCAGGAGCCTCCAATATTCTGGCCGATGCCCTAAGCCGGATAGGAGCTGCGTCCCATGAGTGGTCTCTCCTGCCGGAGGTAGTACAAGATCTGTTCTCCCACTGGGCATGCCTCAGATGGACCTTTTTGCCTCCAGGGAGGATGCGAAGCTGAGGCTGTTTCATGCCCGCCCCCCTCAGCAGGGCTCACTGCAGGGGGATGCCTTCTTGAGGCCATGGACCCCAGGCCTCTTCTATGCCTTTCCCCCATTTCCCTTGATCCACAAGGTGCTTCTCAAGGCAAGGAGGGACAAGGTGCAGGTGATTCTGGTAGCCCTAGACTGGCCCCACCAGTTCTGGTATCCAGATCTCCTCAGTCTCAGCTCAGGCTCCGGGTGGCTTCCAGCCGCCCGGACCTGATCTCAGTCAATCAGGGAAGGTATTCCATCCGGACCTTCAATCCCTGCACCTGATGGCCTGGTTCCTGAGCGGCTAGAGTTCCAGGCCTTGGGTCTTTCCGCCAAGGTCCTCAACGTCGTTGAGGTGTCCCGTAAGAAGTCAACCAGAAAATGCTATGCCTTCAAATGGAAGAGAGATTCTCCATTTGGTGTCAGAGCAAGGGCCTGGACCCTTCCTCCTGTTCCTTGGCAAGCATTCTGGACTATCTGTGGTCCCTTTCTCATAAGGGCTTGATCGACGACCCTTAAGGTGCACCTGGCAGCCATCTCTGCTTACGGGCGCGGGCCGGGAAGCAGTCGGTGGCGCAGGAGGGAAGGTGGTCAGGCTCTTTTCAAGAGCCTTGATCACATATCCCCTCGAGTCGAGAACCTCCACCTCCGTGGGATCTACTGCTGGTATTGGCTAAGCTCATGGGCAAGCCATTCGAACCGATGCACAGTGTAACATCTCTCACCTGTCGTGGAAGACCGCTTCTTGGTAGCCATCCGTCAGCCAGAAGGATGGGAGCTCAGGCACTTTCCATCGAGTCTCCTTATCTGGTCTTCCACAGGGACAAGGTTGTCCTCGCCCCCGAAATTCCTTCCGAAGGTGGTGTCGGAGTTTCACCTTAACCAGGAGTTGACCCTGCGGTGTTCTACACCAATCACACTCCGGAGGCCGAATATAGGCTCCATACTTTGGACCCTAGAAGAGCGCTCGCTTACTACAAGGAGTGGACGGCTGAAGTTCGGGGAGAGGTTCGCCAGCTGTTTGTCACCTACTCTGAAGCCACACCTGGCAGACCTGCAGCCAAGCAGACGATAGGCAGGTGGGTCACCTCCTGCATAGATCTCTGCTACAGGTTAGCGGACATGGAGCCTCCCAGAGGGATAAGAGCTCATTCTACCCGCCATACCGCTGCATCGGTGGCTGCTTCCAGGGACGTCCCTATCCAGGAAATCTGCAGGGCTGCTACCTGGAAGTCAGCACACACCTTCATCACCCACTATCACATCGACCTTGAGTCACGCCGGGATGCTGGTTGTGGGGCCTCAGTTCTCCAGTCTTTATTTCCTAAGTAGGGGGTGTGCACCTTGCCTCCCTCCTCCCGGAGAGCTGCTAGGAGTCTGCCAGACAGTGTGGATGAACAACATATCCATGTCCCTAGAAATACAGGTTACTCACCTGTAACAGGAGTTCTAGGAATGGTATATGTTGTTCATCCACATGACCCACCCGGCCTCCCCGGCTTCGACGCACAACCTGGCTTCCAGCGGGCTAGATCTGGCGTCATGGGGCAGAGCCGAGAGTTTTACCACCCGGGTGGGTGGGAGGAGCCAGCTTGAAGACCTTCCGGCAAGATTTAAAGTGGCAAGGAACCTGCCAGACAGTGTGGATGAACAACATATACCATTCCTAGAACTCCTGTTACAGGTGAGTAACCTGTATTTACCATAGTAACCTTGTTTCTCCCAGGGGATACTCCAATATTCCTAACTCTCCCTCCCTCCTCCCCGTTTTAAGAACCAGTGGCCTCTGTAATCTTCCTGGACTAAGTCTCCATCACTCATTCACATTAGTGGGATAGCGTTTGAGGTGCTAGGATCAAGTGAGAGCCTAACATTTTCTGAAGGATCAGCGCCAAGACAGGACCACGCATGCACAGTGCCGCGAGACTAGCTCGCGCCTGTGTAGGCTATCTCGGAGTCGACCCTCCAACCGCCTCAGTTCGTTTTCTCCCGCCGTCGAGTGCACTTGGATGTCGACGTCGCTCATCTGCCGGAGTCTAAGTTTTCGTCTATGCGACGTAATTTCTTATTTTATGAACAAGAAGATTATGAAGAAGAAGAAAAAGAAAATCTTCCCTTGTCTGTCTTCACCATTCATTACTACTTGGGTTAGTGCGGGCTACACCTTCACAGGAGATTTATTTATTTATTTATTTATTCATTTGAGTCAGCTCCAGCGGCGCCCACAGGAAACATCGGCGCTACTTCATGCGGGCGGCTGTTAGGTACCACAGACTCCTCCTCCATCTCAGTTCTGTTTCTCTCCCCTGCTGTCGAGGCTGCACCTGCTGCACGGAAGAGTTAATAGTGCGCCACTAGGCCTAGTTGGCATTATCAGCGCCATCTTCACAGACTTCTCCTTCATCCTGCTTTTTCTCGGCGTCATCACTGTTAAGACAGTTATGTTTTCTCTATTATTAGACACACTTGAGAGCTGTGCTTTTTTTTTGCCTTAATTGTTTCGCATCATGTGTCATGTTCGGGGCAAAGCATGAAGTCTAAGGCGGGCCGCGCCCCTTTGTGTCGGTGCTCCTGTGGCCAAAATTTTACTGTCACGGACCGGCATGATGTTTGCCTTCATTGCCTGGGACCCAACCATAATATGGATGCGTGCGATGCCTGTTTCTCGATGGACCGTCGCTTCCTGGAAGTCCACACGTTCAAGATCGGCAAGGCTCCGCCGACTTTCAGGGACGGCGCCACACCAGGGATTCCCAGGTAAGGTCTCTAGACCCTTCCTCCGTGTCCCCTCTCAGGCCTATACGGTCTGGAGAGGAGGAGGCCTCCTCATCTTTTGCCGAAGAGGAGGCCTCTTTCGAGGTGTCGTAGGAGCGCCGGGGTCCCTCCCAGGGCCGCGGTGGAGACACCGCCTCGGCAGTCACCTCCTCAGAGGTGCAGGCTCCCCCAGTGTTGAGGCCCAGGTCTGCGGGGCCTGGCATCGGTGGACCCTCGACACTGCCTTCTGGCGCCGTTTCAGATCCCGGTGCAGCTCGTGGTGCCAGTAATCGAGGCGAATGGCGCCGTGTTGGCTCTCGACGCCGCCCGCAGTGCCGTGGGACCAGTCGGCTCTCCTAGCAGTGCCAAGTGGGTCCCGGAGCTGAGGCGGTGCCATGGAGATGTGACGGCGGCGTTGCAGGTGGTCGAGGATCATCCAGCGCCGCGCTGCTTTCGGCGCCGTTCACAGTGCCGTTTCACTGGAGACCCCCGGGGTGGCCAGTACTGTGCTCCAGCTGGTCTCTTCCTCCTCGGAGGAGGATGATTCAGATGTGGACCCGTCCTGGCACTCTGACTCTTCGGAGTCAGGGTCTCCGATGAGACGAGGTGCTAGGTGACCCAGCGCGCCTATTCCTCTGTCTCCTCTGCTGTCCTCTCCTGAGGCCTCCCAGGCTGGGGGTGGTCTGGGGTCCCTGGAGGGGGGTGGCGTGGAGGCGGAGGGAGGGGCCTTTCCTCCTGAGGGGGTTGTGGCAGCTGCCGATCCTGGTGCTGCTGCACCTCCTCGGGGTGGGGTGTCGCTGGGGTCGAGGAGGAGGAGGAGGGCGTTCTCTGAGTCCGGGGGGTTAAGAGACCGTATTGAGGCACCTCGGTCTTCACCCGCCACCCCTTGGGGGCGGGTAGGAGCCGTAGCTCCGGGCCCCGTCTTTCCCTCTCGAGCTCCAGGGACCCTTCCGGTGGCTTTGCTGTGGGCTGCCCTTCTGGACCCATGCAGCCCGAGGTTCGTCACAGGGGAGGATCCCCTACTAGTCTCTTCCAGGCTTTGCATCCCCAGGGTTCTGTTCTGCGACCTGGTTTGTTGTCCGGGATCCCGCCAGCTTGGGCTCTGTTTTCTGGATTTCAGAGCCTCAGCAGAGGACAGTTGCCTCACCGTAGGTGCCCCTCTCCCATTCCTCTGCAGCCCCCCCCCCCCCGGCCATGTCGGTCCTATGGTCCCGTTATCCTGGGAGACGTTCAGAGGCTCTGCGGCGGCCTTCCCCTTATACGTTAGATATATGCATGAGCGGGTGTTTCGCCTATCCCCACTGCCACAGGAGTCCTCTGGACATTCAAGCGCTTCATCATCCTCGTCTCTCTCCTCCCCGGAGGGAGAGGAACCCACTGCTCATCTCTCCTCCGATTTTGATTTCACCAAATAACAGCGATTCCTTTCGAGGATGGTGAGGGATCTTCGCATCTCTTTTGTTAGGCGAGACAATACTGAATGGCAGATGCGTGAATTCAGTGCCCAGCATTTGGTGATACTGTCCTGGCCTGTTCCCTTCAAGGAGGCATCTATCTGTTCCTGGCAGTCACCAGCTGCCCCTTCTCCAGCACCAGCAGACTGCAGAAAAAGGTATTGTGCCCCATTGGAGTCTCTAGGTACTCTCCTCAACCCGCCTTTGGGACTGGCATGCCTAGAAACGCCCTCCAGGCACCGCCGCCTGGCGCACAACCGTCCACCGGACTCAGATTCCCTACAGTTTGACCGGTGGGGGCGAAGAGTGTTCTCTTCCTCTCATGCGATGTTATGCATTGCATCACCTCAGGCTCACTATACTGCCTATAGTAGGCATTTGTGGTTGATGCTCTCCCAAGTCTTAGCATCAATGCCTGATACGGAGCAGTCCAGACAAGCTATTGTCCTCTCTGCTATTGGCCTGGAGCTGGCAAGACACCAAGCAAGGGCATCTTACGATACCAATGAGGTGGCTTCCAGGCTAGCAGGGACAGCGATCTGTATTAGATGGACAGCATGACTTCGTCTATCAAGGTCATCACCCCAGCCCGGCATAGGGTAATTTGCTCCGCTTTCTGGGGGAACCATCTTTTTTCCTCCAGGGCTAGGAGGCTTCTGCAGGGGCTTCCTCCATCTCCCCGTCCTCAGGGGACACCTCCTAGCTCTCCTCCACCATAGGCTTCTCACCTGATTAGCCCAGGGTCTTCCCCTCCTGTTCCCCACCAGCAGGAGGCTGGGGGTCTTGTTCCCTCAGGATTCCTATTACCCCACCCGGGGGGGGGGGCTTGGTACTCAGCCAAGCAGTAATGAATGGTGAAGATTGACAAGGGAAGATATGAAAATTATGTACCTACCGTAATTCTTGATCTTCTCTTGTATCTTCACCATTCATTACAGATATCCTCCCACCTTCCTCTCAGTGGCCTCGTACTGCGGCATCTCCCCCTCCCTTCTCGTTCCTCTCCCTTCCTCTTTGGCCTTTATGCCAAAAAAAAAAATAAATAAATAACCTATCCTGGTTTCCGTTCTTCTCTGGGTGGGTCCTTTTTCCTCAAGGTAAAGGGGAATGAGTAGGACTTTTCCTATCCTGAGGGAACTCTTTCTGACTGTCCCTAAGGGTGACCTCTTGGCTTCTTAGCCACGTTGTTCAGTTCACAGCTGAAGAGACCGTCCCTATATAGCTCGGCCTCAAATTTCAGGTTCCCTCTGGCAGGCATTATTTAATTGTCAGCTTCTTCCGGTTGGTGCTTCTGCACTTCTTTAACCTTGAACTGTTGTCCTTGCCTTGCCTTCAGGGAGTCCGGGTGAGTTCCTGCTCTATCCTTCATACAAAGCTGCCTTTTGTAGCTCCTAACCCCTACCCACACACTTTGGTGCTAGCACTTAACAAGGTGCTAAGGGGCTTATCCCCCTCATAGTTGGGCGCTCTCCTTCCTGAACAGATTTCTGCCTGGGCAGTCTGTGAGCTCTCAGCTAGAGTGTAGGGGGTTGGGATGATGAGAAGTTAGAGAATCTGCCCTTCAAACACCATGAAGTCTTGCTATATTAGGACTTCTGCAGTTAGGCTCAGCCTCTGAACTGCCCCGGAGAGGAAATAGCTAACTCCAGTGAAACCTGGAGTTCCACAGCACGAAGGCGCTGTTCAAAGCTCTATCTGGCCAGTTTCAAATGAAACTGCCAGATTCTTTACTCCGCTTCACTGAACAGTCGCTCCGGAGATCAGCTCCTTCAGCTCGGTTCATTCTCAGTTCAAGCAAGTATTTTACGGTTCATTTGAACCGGCAAAAAGTATTTATTTTACCACATTTCGGTTAAAGCTCTATCTGGTAAACCGTAAGTACAATATTGAAAGTCTGTGTGGAAATCCAATTATCGGTTCGGTTTTGAACCGATAGGTTTGTTTAATTTAACGTTTTAAAAGTGTTTGGGGCTTTTAGAGTGCGGTTCCCGGTTCTTATCGGTTCTAAAAAAACCTTGAATTTTATAAGGGTTTTTTCAAATACCCGTGACACGGTTAGGAACCGATAAGGGTGTCTTGCCTGGCACGGCCATTAAAAGGGCAAGTTGTTGGTTAGGCTGGCATTATGTCTGAGAAACCCAAAAGAAAAACCGGGCCCACTGGGTTTCAACACTGTGATGTTTGTGGGGAAGCCTTTGCTAAGGCTGACCCACACACCACTTGTGTTTATTGTCTGGGGGCTGACCACCTCCTGTCAGACTGCCAGGTGTGTAAAAATTTTCCTGCAGCCACCCTGGAAAAGAGATTGGGCCGGCTCAGGGAACGAGAGGCCAAAAAGTCCGCTGACCCGGATGGCCAGCCCGGTTCAGTACCCACTGGACCAGAGGGAGTGCCCTCTGACCAGGCGAGACTTCCTCGGGCAAAGGAGGCTGGTTCAGAGGAACCAGTCCCAGCAAAAGACAAAGAAATCAGCAGGTCTGGAGTCCAAAATTGTCTCTCAACTGCTGCAGAGATAACTAAAGCCATACAGATTGTTCAGTCTTTGTCTCAGGGATCTGTCAGACCCCTACAACTGGAATAAGGGTGGTTCATTCAGTCCCAGTGGTTCAGGATTATGATGTTGAGGATTTTATGAACCACAGGAGGGAGGAGGAATTTGATCAGTATGTTTGTGACTGGGAAGGTCTGGGCGTGCCCATTGAACGGACATTTCTCCAGACAGACCTTTAGAATCTCCCCTATGCTGTCTGAGTCCCCTTCTCATTTTATGTTTTACAAAAAGGTTGCAGAAACCCTCCAGCTTCCTTTAGAAGAGGCTGTGGATGAGCAAGAGGAGCCTGATTATGTTGAAATGATGGATATTCCAGAGTCTAGGAGGTTGTCTATTCCTTTGCATAAGTCATTTAGGAAGCAAACAACAAAGATTTTAAAAAAATCCTCATTCTGTCCCTCCTGTAGATAAAAATATGGACAGAAGGTATACTTTATCAGGTCCTGATACAGACTTCCTCACTGAGCAGTGTAGTCATGTAGGTGTTGTTCAAGCTGCAGCCTGTGACAAGGCTAATATTCCCCTAGCCTCACATCCTCCTGATAAGGATTCCAGGAAGATTGATGCCATGGCGAAAAAAACAATATATGGCAGCTTTGTTGGGACTCAGGCAGGCTAATTATATGGCTTATGTGGCTAGATATCAGAAATCTAGATGGGACACTATATTGCAGTTAGCCAAGCAGGCCCAGGGCCAGCTGGCTAGTGAGTTGGAACAAGTGGCTGCTGATGGCATTGAAGCCTCTAAAGTTCAATTTCATGCTGCTGTTGATGTTAATGATGTTTCCTCTAGGGTCATGGCCACTTCTGTAGCTCTCCGTAGGTTGGCATGGCTCAGATGCACTAATCTGTCCCAAGATACTCAGTCAAAGGCTATGGATTTTCCTGTAGTAGGAAATTCTCTGTTTGGGATCAAACAGAAAATTACATGAAAAGATGGATGAATACAGAACTACCTACAAAAGTGCCCAAGCTAAGGGAGGCATGCCTCCAGGGGTGAGGGCAGGCCTTTCCACAGGCCTTTTATCAAGTTCAGGCCTCTTCAGCCTTTGCACAGAGGGTTTTTCAGAGGCAGAGAGTCGGGCGCAGGCAGACCGTCTCCTCTCCTCAGCCAAAAGCTGTCTGCTAAGCAGGCACCCTGATGGGGTGCCCAGGGCCGATTCTCCTGTACCGTGGGGGCAGGTTGATTTATTCGGCCAGAACTGGTTGTCCCTAACCCGGACAAATGGGTGCTGGAGGTGGTAAGCCAGGTCTGGTTCTCAGCTTCAAACAGTTCCCAAAGATGAGAGCCAGACATTTTCCACTCTGCAAATCCTTCAAGCCCTTGCTTTGGAAGCAGAGGTTTCTTCTCTTCTAGGCTGCAAAACAGTGGAAAGGGTTCCTCCTTGCCATCAGGGCAAGGGGCTGTACTCAAGATACTTCCTTACCCCAAAAAAGACAGGAGAATGGCGGCCCATCCTAGATTTAAGGTTCCTGAACAAGCATCTTTTGAAACCAAAGTTCAGAATGTTAACTCTGGCAATGATTTTGCCTTCCCTAAGGCCAGGGGACTGGCTAGCTTCCTGGACCTCAGGACGCTTATTTTCATATCTTGATCAGGCCTTCTCACGAAAGTACCTCAGGTTCGAACTGCCCTCTGGCCACTACCAGTTCAGAGCAATGCCCTTGGCCTCACCTCTGCTCCAAGGGTTTTCACAAAATGTCTAGCTGTGGTAGTGGCTCATTTAAGAAGGCAAGGGGATGCTGTGTTTCCCTACCTGGACAACTGGCTCATAGTGGGTCAGTCTCCAGATCAGGTAAAATTCCACTTGCAAGTCACCCAGCAGCTTCTCACTTCTCTGGGATTCCTGTTGAATTTTCCAAAGTCAGTTCTGGAACCAGTTCAGGTACTAACTTTCATAGGTGCAGAATTGAACACAAAAGTCAGCCAGGGCATTTCTTCCCTTGGAAAGAGTGGACAGACTCATTGCCCTGGCATCCTCCTTTACCCTGCGGGTCTCTCGACCAGCAAGGCACTTTCTGCAACTCTAGGGCACATGGCTGCTTCCACAGCTGTCGTGCAGGGGCAAGATTTCAGATGAGAGACATTCAGTTCCACTTGAGGTCCTACTGGTCTCAAAGGAAGGACCCTTACCAAATTAGTCCCAGTGACCAAAACCCTGATCCTGGCCCTTCAGTGGTGGCAGGATCAAAGCAATTTAACTCAGGGGGTCCCCTTCTTACCCATTCTTCATTCCCTCACCCTCACCACGGATGCCTCCCTGTTAGGGTGGGGGGCTCACTTGGGCGACCTTTCCACTCAGGGAGTGTGGTCCCCTCAGGAATCTCTGCTCCACATCAATCTTTTGGAACTCAGAGCTGTCCTCTTAGCTCTCCAGGCTTTTCAGCTACTGTCCAGAACAAGGTAGTTCAAGTCAGGACAGACAACACCACAACAATGTGGTACATCAACAAGCAAGGGGCACTCGGTCTTCAGCCTTGTGCACAGAAGCAATGAAGTTGTGGTCTCTGGCTTACTCCCTGAACACCTCCTGATAGCAGTTCACCTTCAGGGAAGGACAATGTCCTGGCGGATGCCTCAGCAGGATTTCCCAGGGTCATCACGAATGGACTCTGAATCCCCAGGTTCTGGGGTCGGTCTTGCCAGATGGGGCACCCCTCAGATGATCTCTTGCAGCCCCAGACAACCACCAACTTCCTCTATTTTGTTGCAGGCCTCCAGTGTTGGGCTCAGTCCCCCTGGATGCCTTTCTGTTGGATTGGGAAGGGAAATTCCTGTATGCCTTTCCCCCCTTCCCTCTCCTCTTCAGGGTACTAGTAAAAATCAGAACTCAGCCCTGCAGAGTGATTCTGATTGCTCCAGACTGGGCCAGACAGTTCTGGTACCCTCTCCTCCTGTCCCTCACATTCCACCCTTCCCTGAGCTTGCCCAGGACCCACGACCTGTTGACCTGTGCACAGGGGAGAGTGTGGTATCCGAACCTCAATTCCCTCCACCTCAAGGCTTGGTTCTTGAGGAGCTAGAATTTGCTGATTTACACCTTTCTCAAGGTGTCTTGGACATTCTAAAGGCTTCTAGGAAGCCTTCCACTAGGGCCACTTACAATTCTAAGTGGAAGAGGTTTTCCTTCTGGTGTTCTGAGAAACAAATTGTACCAGAATCTGCCGACTTGGCCATTTTATTGGACTATTTGGTCCATCTAAATTCCCTAGGCCTAAAACCAGCTACCTTGAAGGTTCATCTGGCAGCTGTTTCTGTTTTTGTGTCTGCAGGGAAACCTGTTTCCCTCTCTTCTCACCCTGTGTCTTCCAAGTTTTTTAAGGGGTTACTTCACATTAACCCTCCATTTCGGGAACCAGCTCCTGCCTGGGACCTGAATGTTTGCATTGCTCAGCTAATGCAACCCCCCTTTGAGCCTCTGTCTTCGGCAGATCTCAAGTTTTTAACTTGGAAGGCTGTTTTTCTAGTGGCTATCACTTCTGCTAGACGTATAAGTGAATTACAAGCCTTGTCAGTGGAAAAAGATTTTATTTCTTTTCACAGAGATAAGGTAGTTCTCAGGACTAACAGAAAGTTTTTACCTAAAGTGGTTTCAGATTTTCATCTAAACCAATCCATCTCTCTTCCAGTATTTTTCACTGAGCATTCCTCCTCAGGGGAGAGGAGATTGCACAGTCTGGGCGTCAAAGAGCCCTAAGCTACTATTTGGAACGCACCAAGGGTCACAGGTTCGAATCCCTCCAGCTCTTCCTTACCTATGGAGAAGTTGGCAAAGGGAGACCTGCCACTAAGAGGACAATTGCAAGGTGGATTGTCTCTTGTATCCAGTTCTGTTACCAAAAACTAGGTAGAGAACCTCCCTCAGGACTGAGGGCTCACTCCACCAGGGGTACAGCTGCATCTCTAGCGGCTGCTAGAGATATTCCCATTTTGGAAATTTGCCAAGCTGCTACCTGGAAAACAGTCCACACCTTTACCAAGCATTATTCCCTGGATGTCCAGTCCAGGAGAGATGCTCGTTTTGGCACAGCTGTGCTTCAGAGCCTATTCCCTAAGTAGGTTCTGGCCCTCCTCCATGGAGGTACTGCTGTGTAATCTGCAGAAGTCCTAATATAGCAAGACTTCATGGTGTTTGAAGAAAAAATTACTCACCTTAGTAATTGCTTTTCTTCTCATGGAGTCTTGCTATATTAGGACAACCCTCCCTCCTACCCCTCTCAGAACTCCTACTTGGAGTGCAGGGGTTGTGAGTTAGTGCAAGCACTGTGTCATGCCATTTTAGTTCTCCTAGCCCCGTTGTCATTTGGGTTGGGAACTAGGTAATTCTGTTTTGTTAAGTGGTATATGGTCCCTCCCTGGACTTGAGTCTTTTGGGGAGAGGGGTCTATTAGTGCTTGTCATGGGTGATACTAATAATAATATGTAATATTGTTATTATTCTGTGATTGTTGTTGTGTTTTGTTGTTCTACTACTGGTAGGTAGCCAATGGCTAGTGTAGAGCTTTTCCACACAGACTTGCTATGTTAGTTTGGCTTCGTAAAGAACCTGGCAGTTTCATTTGAAACTGGCCAGATAGAGCTTTGAACAGCGCCCTCGCGCTGTGGAACTCCAGGTTTCACTGGAGTTAACTATTTCCTCTCCGGGGCAGTTCAGAGGCTGAGCCTAACTGCAGAAGTCCTAATATAGCAAGACTCCATGAGAAGAAAAGCAATTACTAAGGTGAGTAATTTTTTCTTTTTGTCCATTCGATAGAAGTGGTTCAGTTGAACCTTCTCTCAGTCCTATCAGGAGGGATTCTTGCTCCCTTGTTTTTGGTTCCGAGCTTATAACCCTCTCAACCGGTGTATCTATGGGCAGTGTTCTCCCCTCTCAGCATCCCTTCTTTTTGTTCTCTTTCTTCTTCTTCTTCCTTTTCTCTTGATCTGTTCCTCCCTTAGAGCCACCCCAGAAGGGAGGCCCTGTGGTCCCTTAGGGTAGGTATTCTCCCTCTTCTATCTGTCCTCTACCGGCTTATTCCTTTTCAGTTTATAGCCTTTCCTTTTTCTGTCCCTCTGCTCTCTTGCCTCGCTCTCCCTTTTTTCCTTTACCCTTTATTTCGCCTCTCCGGCTACCAGAATTGAGATGGAGGAGGAGCCTGCGGCACCTAACGGCCGCCCCTCATGCATGACATAGCGCATCACTCTTGCGGGCAGCGCCGTTGGAGCCAACTCCCCCCCCAAAAAAAATCTCCCGCAGCGGGTGCGCGCCTCCGGCACTAACCCAAGCAGTAATGAATGGTGAAGATACAAGAGAAGACCAAGAATTATGGTAGGTACGTAATTTTAATTTCTTTCCTGCCATCAACGGAGTCATCCTTAGATGGTAGTGGTGAGGGGGGTTCGACTTCAGACAGTCCTGTGCTCGGGGGGCAGGACAGACCTCCAAAGCACAAATCTAGCGGTTCTGGGGATCCGGCTCCACTTAACCTCGAGCTCCTCTTCCTCATTGGGGGAAGAAGAATTGGTGCCGCTCGAGGTTGCCCGTTGGTACGTCTGCACAAGGATTGTTCGTCGGGAGGGCCGATGGGCCTGAACCGACTTTGGTGGGTTCCTCTTGGCCCCGCTCCTAATAGCTGCATTCTCAGCTCCGAGCTCCATCTCTGTCCTCGTTGGAGCTCCGGTGGGCAGTTTCACCTCTGGGCCGTTCCTATGGAGTAGGGGGTTTGACTTTCCAGTTTTCCTGGTTCTGTTCCTGATTTCAGGACCTCTGGGCTTCAGAGATGTTGGACCGGAGCTGGGTCGATTGGATCATGATGGGCGAGGTGCCCTCTTGGTGCCTTTGCCATCGTGTCAATCCCTCGTGCCTACCCCCCTCCCTTTTTCATGTAGGGGCCGGCACGGGCACCACCTTTTTCCTTCTCCCCTTCTCAGGATTTCCATTGGCATTTCCTTTGGCACCGTGGTTCGGTGCTTTGGTCGGTGCTGTGCCTCAGAGCCGAGGCTCGGTGCCTTGGTCGGCGCCGAGCCTCAGTGCCTTGGTCGGCACCGCGCCTCGGTGCCTTGGTCAGCACCATGCCTTAGTCGGTGCCGTGGGTTGGCGCCATCGCACTGTGCAGTGCCGTGGATGCTCTTGTTGCTGCCATTGGTTATCTGCGCCATCTGTGGTGCTGCGGGTGTCTGGGTGGTGCTGTGCACTCGCAGGTGGCACCATGGGCAGCCATGGGTAGCGCCAGTAGCACCCTTGGGTGCCGCAGGTTCGCCGTGAACGCCCACGGGTGCCACTGGTGCCATGATTACTATGGGTGGCACTGGGGGACACCCGTGGGTGCCACCACAGCTGCTCATGGGTGCCCTTGGGTGCCACTGGTGCCCTCAGGTGCCACTCTTGCTATGGGTGTCGGGGGTGCTGTCGGGTGCCATTGCTACATGGGTGCCAGGGGTGCCTGCGGGTACTGCTGCAGCTGCCCTCGGGTATCATGCAGGTTGGCATAAGCACTGCTTGTTGCCCTCCTGTGCCACGAGTAATGCTGATGCCGCATGGGTTCTAGTGGGTGCTGTATGGCAGAATTAGTGACACATTTTTCCTTTTCAGACTTCCTCTCCACAGAACTTGTGGCAGGATGTTTATCACAGAATGAATTCCTGTTCTGCGGATTATTTTTTCCACACATCTTAGTGAGTGGCGGTCTATGTGGGATTTCGTGTCATCCAGCGGTTTTCTGCTGATGGAACTCTGCTGTACTGTTCTGCCAACGGAATCTCTTTCTGCTCAGCACTTTCTTTGCTCCCTACGTGGTACCAAGCTCCTCGACGTCTTTCCTGATGGCAGAGTCTCTAGTGGCTCTGTCCTAGACCTCTCTTGGAGGTCCTTCTAGGGTAGAAGTGCATCTAGATGGGTCTTTCCCTGTCCTTCTGGTCAGTAATACAGCGGACGACTCATTTTATATACTGAAGGGCACATCCTCTCTATCATCAGAGTCCATGATGGAAAATCTTTTCAGTAGTTCCTCAGTAATGGGGTCCACTATAACATTTCACACTGCGTCTGTGGACCATACACTTCTGCGTCTAGACTTTTTCAGTCGCCAAGACAGTTACACTCTGTGGAACATTCTAATTTAAAGGTCGGGAGCCGCTCTGGCTCTTCCGCTCCTTTGATAGGGGTATATAGCCCCCTTGTGATAGTGCCCCTTCAGTGGCTTCTTCGGCACAGGTGGTTAATGTCTCACCAGCTGTGATTATTAGTCTGGTCATGATTTCAGTATGGACGCTCAGGCTCCTTCTGCACTCAGATGGAGAACATCTTCATCATTTTGTGTCAAGACAGTCCTTGCGAAATAGTAGCCTGAAAGCCTTGTTAGGCTCGGACTAAAAAAAAATATATATATATATAATTTTTATCACAGCACTAGCCAAAATTACCCGATACCCCTTTTGGATCTGGTCAGGTTCCACCTCAGCCCCTGAGGCGCTTGTCTCAAGAGTACCTGACTTCTTCTTCCCCCTAGGGGGAGTCAGATCCGGCGGTGGTATGGGTCATCTCTTTCTCTAAGAGCGATTTCTCTCATTCAGAGACATTTCCTAGATCTAGGTGACTGCCCAGTCTGTTAATTCCCCTTTCTTTTTATCTGGCTTTCTTCTCTTGAGCAGAGCCTTACAGCAGCAGAAGCGACTCTGCACCGAGTTGGAACTCAGGTTCCTACTTCCTTGCTTGCTTAACTTAAGAGGAGATTTTCTCCTTCTTGTGGAAGGTCAGTAGGTCTTTTCCTGGTAGCTTCTCAGATGTTCCACCTTCAGTTCCTGCACTGGTCTATGCCAGTCGCTCACGAAGCTATCCTCTTCAAGTGCGTGATGGAGTTATGATGTCTGTTTTTTTTAGCAAACAAACTAGAATCCTTTCCTACTCCCTTCAGGGAGGCCAGAGTGGGTAATACCTCACCGCATTGAGTCACTGCCTTTTTCAGTCACTTCGACAAATGGGTTAGCCTTAACTTGGTCCTGCTGTGTCCCTCCTCGACGCACATCTGCCTCTATTTGCCTTAGAAATCCAGCCCGTTTTTTTCTGTCTGAATTTTTTTTCCTGCAGTGGACACGTCCTTCTGTACACTTTTTCCTTTCTTCCCTGAGTTCAGAGACTGCTACTACAGTTGTACACACATGGGCAGGATGATTCCCTTGGAATATGCAGTGGGTAGGATCTGGTTCTACTAGACCACCACGAGAGGCTTCTAAGTCGTGCTTGGCCTTCCATCAGGAAGGTTCCTGTGACTAAGTGGAGACCATTATCCTTGATGGGCTAACCCCACCGGGACCCCCTTGCTCACCAAGTAAGGGATTCAAGTGCTCCTGGATCTGTTGTTTACAGGTCAGCCATACTCGATAGTGGGGGTTTCCATCTGCACTTTCCGGGCTACCCTGAAACAGTAGACTTTACCTCCGACTCTTTCAGTTCCTGAGGTCCCTTTACGTTACATTAGTACATGTCTTTGACACTATTAATTTTTCCTCGCAGTCCTCAGTGTCATGGTCAGGCCCCAGGCACAGGAGACACGAGGCATGGCCGTCCTTCTCTGGAATCTGCTTGCCGCAGGCGCACTTGTTCTTGTGCGATTCGAAAGGAGTTGGAGAAGACATGCAATCCAGTGACAAATTAGAGGTTTTTTTTTTTTTTTCATAGAGTTATTTGGTCCCTGTTGCCTCCTCCCACCAACTGGTGATGGGGACACACAGGTAATGTTTACAGGTTTTCTCCTCCTGACCTCCCCCCCCCCCGGCGGCCCTGGCACACAGCCGTGCGAGCGGGTGAAGACATGCTATGCACCCCGTGGCACCAGCTCAGCCCCTTCCACCTCCTGTAACTGTTTGCTGCCCCCGCTCCACCTATGCTACCCACCGGACCTCCACACGGTGGGAACGGAACTATGGGGGGGGCCAACCCACCCTCACCACCCTCGGGAGAGGAGAGCCGCCCATCGGCATGCTCAATCCTGCCTTCCCCCATCACGCCGGCACCCTGGTGAACTGAGGTCATTCCTGAACCTGGGTTGCCGATGTAGAGTGAGGTGTGGTGTCCAGCACCTCAACCCTCAGCACCACCAGGCCAGCTCAAATTACAGAGTTTTTTGGAAGAAAATAAATTAAAAAATGGATACTTATGGAAAATGGCGGTTGACAGTAGCAGCATTCCACGAGGTCCGATGTGTGCAGGTTGATGGCGGGAAAGAACTGGAGTGCAGGCATGGGGACCGCCCACTATATAGCGCCGGTCCAATGTCGGTCACGTGACACCAGGTGAGCGGTGCCCCGCCAGACACTGCTAGCTAAGTTTTCCGCATGGTCCTAGCGCCTGGCGGTTCAGTCTAATGGTTATTGCCTACTGCAAGAGCCCTCTCGAAGTAAAATCAGTTACAGGTGAGTAACCTAATTTTTTTCTGTACTGCGAGGTGATGCGTACCAGCCTTCTCTTCTAGATGTGCCTCTAGAAAGAAATAATTGCCTCAATTCACTTTTTGTTAGTAGGAGAACCTCCCAGTAGATTCTGAGCTCTTCTGTTTTATTTCAGGCCTGAAAATGACATAAATTCTGCTCTCTCCTCCATCAGTCCTGACCGAGTCAGCAAAGTTCTCTCCAGACAAAGTTCCCGTCCCCCTACCCGCAGTGGAAGCAGACCTGGCAGTGCAGATGGCCACACACCTTTATCCTGTGAGTGTTTTGAAGTAACATAGTAATTTTAAGTCAGAAGGGACATGAGGTCCATCATGTCTGCCTCTCGTTTTGTAAGCAGGGAGTGAAGTAAGACTGTAAAACCGTTTTTAACTACCTTGATTCAGTTCACTTTTCACACTTAGGGACTTTGCTGGGCATAGCTCAGTCACCATAACAGTCTTCAAGCTTGGCACCTGCCATCACCAATGGTGTCCTCATCCGGCTCTGTCCTGTTTGATGTCAGATTTTCTTTCTGTTGGGCCAGCTCTCCTACCTCACAGCTCCTGCATGAGAGAATTCTAAAAATGTTTAAGTGATAATTTGCTATTTTTCTTTAAGTAAAATTTCAATTGTTGACTTTTTGTGTGCACCTCATCTTCTGGTTAACACTCCCTCAGTGATTTTGAGATGGAACGCAGGAAGCCGTGTTTCAAGAGCTGTGTCAGGTGCAGACGCAATGTGTCTGTCACGGATGGGCATGATCTTTGCCTTTACTGCCTAGAGCTAACCACCGTGTTAAATATTGCTTGTGTTTTCATACGATACATCCATTATCCATTGATGAGCCCCCAGTGCACTTCTTCCAATGAAAGCCTCATCAGCCGTGGGTTCAGAGGCCCAGCTTTGGGCCATGGAGGAAGAAGTAGCAGCGGGGTCATGTTGGCACTTGCTTTGGCACTGGTGGGGCCTACAGTGGATTGAACTCTATTCCAGGAGCATCCAGAGTTTAGGAAGCTCTTTTTGGCCAAGGAAACCTTCAGTGAAAGTCTTCCCTATCCACGGAAGCTTAAAAAACATCACGGTCATCAACTGTCAGAGGAGAAAAGATTTTACCTGTGTCAGTCTTCACCATTCATCAGTGTTGGGTGTCTGCCAGAGACAGACACCCTGCAGGAGAGACTTTCTTTTTTTGTTTGGAAGAAGGAGCTGGTGCTATTGGCGCCGCCCACAAGGCACTGCGTGAAGCTCACGGGTTGGCCAGAAACGGCCGTTGGGTCCTCTTCCACCTCAGATCTGCTTCTCCTGCCGTCGAGACAGCACCCCTGCTCCAGACTACTCTGCGCAGCCTAGTTTTAGTCGATGCCTCGAAGCCTTCTACGCTGTTCCCTTCTCCATCAACTCCGCCTTGGTTCTACCTACTCGATGCCATTCCAGATCCCGGTAAGATCTTTCCTTTTTTTGCACCGTCGAGTCTTTGCTTGATTTGTCTTCAGTTACCATATGTGTCATGTCTGGTCATCGGGACAAAAAAAACAGTTGAAGAAAACAGGTCAGCTCCTTATGCATCGGTGTCCCTGTGGCCGACAGATATCCGTTACCGACTGGCATGATGTTTGCCTTTCCTGCTTTGGACCACACTAAGACATGGATTCCTGCAATGCCTGCTTCTCGATGGACTGCTGAGATCTTCCTGGACATAAAGTCTCCACCACTCATTCACACTGGTGGGATCTGCGCCAGAGGCGCTAGGACCCAGTGGGAGCAAACTTTTTTTGCAAGAGGCCTGGCGCCAGAGATGGAGCCGCACGTAGCGGCACCGCGAGCCTCGGCTCATGTGGCAGTGACTATCTTGGCATCAACCCTCTAACCACCTCAGTTCCTTTTTTCCCGCTGCCGAGTGCGCTTCAGTGACGACGTCGCTCGCCTGCCGGGAGTCAAACTTCAAATTAGTAGCGTAGTTTTCAGTTTGTTGTTTTGTAATTTATTTCTAAATAAGTACCACTTACTTTTAAACTTTACTTATTAAGAAAAAGAAGTCTTCGGCCCTTCATTGACTGAGTCGACCATGAGCAGGTCAGGTGACGGTAGGGAGACTTCATATGAAAGCTGTTCAATCAGCCGGGCTGGGTCCGGTCCACTGCCCTCTCCAGAGGGAGGGAATGACAATGGACAGTCTGATGCCCGGGGGGTTGGGCGGGCTCCCAGCATAAAAAGCGGTCGCACTCTTGGCACTGTTCGGCCTCGAGCTTTTTTTTAGCCCACAGGTCAAAAAAGAGAAGGCATCACTCGAGGTCACCTTCTGTTATGTCTGCGCATCAATGGTCGGTCGTTGGGGATAGATGCCGGTCTCCTCCTCCGGAGTCGCTGGCTTCTGTCTCTGGTGACCGACACCTTCGACATCTGAGTCCTTCCCCACCTATTGAAAGGGTTTCCGATGAGCAGTTTCATCAGTGGACCACTCTTATGGAGCAGTGGGCTCGGAGGTTGGTCCATCTGCCTGGTCCAGTGCCTTCAGGCCCTTCCAGGGAGCGGGTAGGGCAGTTGGACCTTCCTAGTCGTGCAGCGCCATCTTCGGTGCCATCGACTCTGCGCTCGGGTGTTTATCCCCCTCATGTGGCTGCGGCACAGGGGTCCACACCGATGCCTCTTTCTCCTGCCAGTTTTCCTACTTTTTCTTCAAATCACAGTTTTCAGACCCTTGGAACTCTCTCTGTGCCGTCCACGACGCCAGGGAGTCTGTCAGTGCTGTTCGCGGTGCCAAGGAGTCTGTCGGCGCCGTCCATGGTGCCGCGGGCTCTGTTGGCACCATCTGCAGCACCGCAGGCTCTGTTGGCACCGTGTGCTGGGCTGTTTTCAATGGTGTCGCCCTCCTTGTGCTGGGCGCCATTTTCTTCGTCGGCGTCAAGGCTTGGTGCGGCGTCATTTGGCCTCCAGGGGTTCTCGACTTCGATTCTTTCCTCTTTTGTTCTTCTTCCTGATTTTCATTCCTTTCCTGTCCATACCGTCCCTCCTGGACTGTCAGGAGATGATTTTGAGCCTGTTGCAGATCTTTGACTGGCTGATGATGTTGATGACACTGCCTTGGGTGCAGGGATCAATCCTTCTGCAGAGCCTGTGGTCGAAGACCTTTCCTTTAAGTCTCTGCTTAAAAATTTAAATTCTTCTCTTTCTCTCCAGACTACAGAAATTGATCCTGGGAAGCTTTTAAGACTCTAATACCTCCATATCCCGGAGATCCCTATGGATTTAACACCTCTGGTACAGCCCTCTTTGGAGACACTCTCTCAGAAGGTGTGGAAGAATCCGGCTGTCATTCCTTCCGTGGCCAAGTCCATAGATACAAGTGGTTGAAGCTTTGCCTGAATTGGAAGTTAATTCAGAGCTACTTCAGACCATTACCAGGGGTATCAAGTCCAATAACCAACAGGTTAAAGCTGCAGAGGACACTTTCAATACCGCTTCCCGAGTGGCGGCAGCTGGCATCTACACCCATCGCCACTCTTGGCTACGTACTTCGGTCTTCATGAATGACGCCCAGCAACAGGTCATGGCCCTGTATTTTGACGGTATGTATCTCTTTGGCCTCCAGGTGGAGCAAGCTCTGGAGGCCACTCAGAAGACTAGATCTGCCATTAAGACGGCTGGTACCGCCACCTTCCGGGGGTGCGAACAAGCGTCAATTTCACAGCCATCGGTCCTTTTAGGCAGAGGAGGTTTTAACAAAAAGCACAACCCTCAGCGACAAAAGAAAGCACAGCAGAAGGCACAAGGGCGAAAAGCGCCCAGTGCCACCTTCTGAGTTTCTGGTCTAGGTCCCACCTCAGCTGTCTGAGGGGGACTCCTCCTCCTCAGCAGTGGGAGGACGTCTGACTCAGTCCTACAACCAGTGGAAGTCTATAACATCAGACAAATGGATCATCTTGATAATCCGTGAGAGGTACTCGCTCCATCTTTTGGAAACCCCTCCGGATCATCCCCCCTAAGGGCAATACAGTCAGACCTTCTTGCTTCCGAGGTACAAGGCCTTCTGAACAACAGGGCAGTAAAAGTAGTTCCACTGGGTCAACGAAACACAGATTGCTACTCCCATTACTTCCTGGTCCCGAAGAAAACCAGTGGCATGCGCCCCATTCTGGATCTCAGAAAGTTAAACAAGTTCCTTCATAAAGAGCGGTTCAAGATGATATCACTAGTCACCCTGCTACCTTTGCTTCATCGACACGATTGGCTAGCCTCCCTGGACATGCAGGATGCCTACCAACACATCCCCATACACCCAAAGCACCACAAATACCTAAGGTTCATGGCATTGGGTCAACACTATCAGTTCAGAGTCCTGCCCTTTGGGCTATCTTCGGTGCCTCAAGTTTTTACAAAGTGTTGTGCAATTCTTGCAGCGCATCTCAGGAAAATCAGAATACAAGTGTTCCCATATCTGGACGACTGGCTCCTAGCAAGTCCCTCCAGGCAAAAGACTCTGGACGCCGTGGCCACAGCCTCAGACTTCCTCACATCCATGGGAGTCCTGCTAAATCTCAACACGTCGCAGCTGCAACCCTCCCAGAAGCTCCTCTTCATAGGAACTCTTCTGGACACCTCCTGTGCAAAGGCTTTTCTCCCAGAAGACAGAAGAAGCGATATCTTACAGATGGCCCGATACATCAGAGAAAACAGCTTGGTTCAAGCTATCTCGATGCAGCGGATGCTGGGCCTCATGGCATCCTCGGTGTTCACTGTACCCTTAGCTCGTCTCCACATGAGAACCTCTCAGTGGATGCTCAGTACTCAGTGGTCCCCAACCACTCACCCTCAGTCCTTTCCCATCAAGGTGACAGAACCTCTGAAGAGGTCACTCGTCTGGTGGTCGCAGGAGGACAATCTTCTGGAAGGATATCCCTTTGCCCCTCTGGATTATCAGATCTCACTTACCACGGACGCATCCCTGATGGGTTGGGGAGCTCACTGCCAGAATCGCCACACCCAAGGTACGTGGACTCGGGACAAGTCCTAGCTTCACATAAACGTCCTGGAAATGCGAGCTGTCCTCTATGCACTCCGAGCCTTGAAAGACATATTCTGTTACAAGAAAATTCTCCTTCAAACGGACAACAAGGCAGTGATGTATTACATCAACAAGCAGGGCAGTGCACACTCTTTCCCATTATGCAGGGAAGCAAGGAGAGTGTAGGAATGGTGCCTGGAGCACAAGGCTCTGATCCAGGCGGTTCATCTGCCAGAAGTACAAAACGAGCTGGCAGACCATCTCAGCAGAATGGAGACTGATCCTCAAAAGTGGTCTCTTGACTTAACCGTCGTTCAGTCACTCTTCAAAGAATGGGGAACTCCAGACTTGGACCTTTTTGCGTCCCCACTCAACGAAAAACTGCCTCTCTTCTGCTCCAGAAATCCAAGACCTGGCATTTTTTGTCAAGATGCATTCAGGCTGTGGTGGACAAGACGCTTTCTATATGCCTTTCCTCTTCTTCCCCTAATTCAGAGGATACTTCTCAAATTGGAGTCTTGGGGGGGGGGACAGAATGAGTCTCATTGCCCCTTCTGGCCTCAGCAGATATGGTTCCCACTGCTCAACAGTCTGTCGGAACCTTCCCCCATGACACTTCCCTTTCAGACAAACCTTTTGACCTAGGGTCCCGTGGTTCATCCCAATATGAGGTTGCTTCACCTTCACGCTTGGCTCCTGAAGCGACAGAGGTGAATAGGTTCAATGTTTCTCGTAGAGTTTCAGATATTCTTTTGGCTGCGTGTAAGCCGGCCACTAGAAAAACCCACACAGCCAAATGGAAGCGTTTCTCTATCTGGTGTGCAAAATCCTCTTGGAACCCTTTTTCCTGCCCACCGAATAAAGTCTTGGAGTATCTTTTGGACCTCTTAAATACGGATCTGCAGTACTCCACAGTCAAAGTTCATCTTTGTGCCATTTTGGCATATCATGAGCCGGTACTTTCCATGTCACTGTCTCAGTTACCTATAGTTAAGAGGTTTCTTAGGGGTATTCTGCATACTAGACCTCTTATCAGGCGTCCAGTCACAGCCTGGGACATTATTATTTATTTATTTATTTATTTATTATTGAATTGTTTCACAAGGAACGATGCACTGAGCAACTTAATGCTCGTCTCACGGTACGTCCTGGGGGAAAGGGATATACAGAGTACAACTTCAGGTAAATACATACAGATGGTGTAATTATACATACAGTTATAAAACAGGAACATGGCACATGAGACAGTATAAGCTGTTGTTGAGTTTCTGTGCAAGCAGAACTTGGGAGCAATATACAAATAGAATCAGTACAGGTAACATGCAAAAAGAAACAAGGTTGACAATGCATCAAATACAAACAGTACTTTGTGCTAGACATGCTCACTCATAAACCTTTCGAGCCTCTAGCTACTTGCAACTTGAAGTTCCCCACTTGGAAAACGGCCTTCCTGGTGGCCATCACTTCGGCCCATAGCGTTTCTGAAATACATGCACTGGTCACAGACCCCCCCCCCGGTACACTGTATTTCACAAGGGCAAAGTAGTTCTTAGGACTCATCCTAAGTGTCTCTCTAAGGCTGTCTCAGAATTCCATCTAAACCAACCTTTAGTCCTTCCTACCTGTTTTGCGAACTTCCAGAATGAAGGGGAGCATACCCTTCATTTGCTGGATGTTAAGAGAGCACTGCGATTCTATCTAGATAGAACAAAAGAAATTCACAAGGCTCAACAACTGTTTTTTCCTTCAGCGAGACCTGGCTGGGTCAGCCTGTCGCTATTGGATGCATTTCTGTGTGGCTGGTGGCATGCCTTCGCCACTGCTATTCTATGGCACAGGTCAAGCTGGAAGACAGAGTATACGCTTGGTCTACCAGAGCAGTCACGGCATCTCTGGTGGAAATCTGCAACGTGCCCATTGCAGATATTTGCAGTGCGGCTACCTGGAGCTCCGTGCATACTTTCGTTAAGCACTACGTCTTGGATGTCCATGCCAGACGACATCTATCGTTTGGCAGGACCATTCTTAATGGACTTCTGTCCTAAGCACGTGAGCTCTTTATCTCTTGCTGCCCGTCTCGGGGGATTATTTAGCTTGGTACTCTCCCATTAGTGTGAATGAGTGGTGGAGACTTTATGTCCAGGAAGATATGGAAATGCGTACCTACCGTGTTCATGATCTTCTTGGACAAAGTCTCCACACTCGTCTACCTCTACCATCCCCAGCTCACTTCTCTGTTTATGGTCTTCACTCCCTCAGTGGCTGGGCTGTGAAGACTTTATTGTTGACCCTTCTTACATGGGTCATTCGTACTATCTTATGTCCAATTTTTAGACTATTCCTTCTAGGCTAATTACGCTGTACCTCCTCGGGGCAAAAACGGTACTGAGGCGGTTTGAGGGTTGATGCCGAGATAGTCATTACCACACGAACAGGGTGCCGCTTCCTCACGACTCCATCTCAGGTGCCAGCCCACTTGAAAAGTTTGCTCCTGCTGGGTCCTAGCGCCTCCGGCGAACTCCCATTAGTGTGAATGAGTGGTGAAGACTTTGTCCAAGAAGATCAAGAATTACGGTAGGTACGTAATTTTACATTTCCTGACCTCCATGGAAGTTCTTCGGAATCTGGAGAAGTCACAGCTTCAATCCTGTCTGCAACTTCTCTTTAACGGAGCCCTCTTGGACACCTCAATGGCGAGGGCCTTCTTCCAGAAGACATAAGGAGAGCCATCTTTCAGCTGGCTCATTCCACCGTGGGATGCAAGTCCATCAGGGCTGACTCTATGCAGCGGATGCTAGGCCTCATAGCCTTCTCTGTCTTCACAGTACCTCTAGTGCCTTTGCACATAAGGACAACTCAGAGGATGCTCAGCACTCAGTGGTCTCCGACGACACATCCTCAGTCTTAGCCCATCAAAGTGATGAAGCCTTTCCTTTGGTCATTTGTTTGGTGGACACAGGAGGACAACCTCCTCCAGGGTCTCCCCTTTTCCTTTGTAGAGCCTCAGATAACTCTTATCACAGACGCATATCTCTGTCTGAGTGGGGAGCCCATTGCCAGGGCCATCACACTCAAGGAGTCTGGAATCCTACAGAATCCCATCTCCACATCAATGTCTTGAGGTTGAGAGCAGTCCTTTATGCTCTCCAGGTCATAGTGGACTTTGTTTGTCACAAAGTGATCTTCCCGCAGATAGACAACAAGACAGTCATGTACTACATCAACAAACAGTACACTCTTATCCTCTTTGCAGGGAAGCAGTGAGCATGTGGGAATGGTGTCTTGAGCAGAACTCTATGACCCAGGTGGTTTAGTTGCCAGGGGCTCAGAACAGTCTGACAGATGAGCTCAGTAGGACAGAAGCAGATCCCTCATGAGTGGTCTTTGGCTTCAGCTGTCGTGCAATCTCTCTTCAATGAGTGGGGAACCCTAGGCCTCGATCTTCTTGCATCCCCACTCAATGCCAAACTGCCTCTATTCTGCTCTAAAAATCCAGGATATGGCATTTTCTGTCAGGATTTATTCAGGCTGCAGTGGACAGGTCTCTTTCTGCATGCATTTCTTCCTGTTCCTCTAGTTCAGAGAGTGCTATTCAAACTGGAGGCATGTGGGGGAGAGATGACTCTCATTGCAACATACTGGCCTCGACTGATTTGGTTCCTCTACTCAACAACTTATCAGGTGCCCCTCTGACACCCCTTCCCACTGGTCAGACCTTCTGATGCAGGGGTCTCTGCTCATCCCAACCTGCGCTCCCTTCACCTCCACGCCTGGCTCCTGAGGAGAAAGAGGTGAGCAGGTTCAAGGTCTTTCAGAGGGTCTCTGGGATTCTCCTGGCCACTCGCAAGCCTTCTACCAGGAAGACCTACACAGCCAAATGGAGACATTTTTCTGAGTGGTGGTGTAAGTCCCATATATATTCGTTCTGTTGCCCACCAGATAAGGTGTTGGAGTATCTGCTGGACCTCTCTGATGCAGGGTTACAATACTCCTCAGTTTGGTCCATTTATGTACTGTCTCAGCCTACCACAAGCCAGTTCAGAACCTCACTTTAGCTCAGCTGCCCCTTTTGAAGAGGTTCTTGAAAGGTATCCTACACACGAGGCCCCCAGTCAGGAAACCAGTCGCTGCCTGGGACTTCAACCTGGTGTTCAATATGCTCACCTGTAAGCCCTTTGAACCCTTGGCTACCTGTGACCTCAAGTTCCTGATTTGGAAAACTTGATTTTGGTAGCTATCTGCTTGCTGAATCTTTGAAATTCATGCCCTATTCACAGCCCCCCCCACCCCCATATACTGTCTTTCATAGAGACAAGGTGGTTCACCATACGCACTCCAAGTTTTTACCTAAGATGGTGTCGGAGTTCCACTTGAACCAGCCCTTGGTACTGCCTACCTACTTTCCCAACTTCCAGAACAAGGGGGGAATGCACCCTCCACTCTGTAGATGTTGAGAGTCCTTAAATTCTACTTGAATAGAACTAAGGACTTCTGGAAGTCCAAGCAGCTCTCTGTCTCCTTCAGCCCCAGCTGGCTAGGTCAGTCGGTTATGATTAAATGCATATCCACATGGATAGTAGCTTGTCTCCGCCAGTGCTATTCTGTGTCACAGATCAAGTTGGAAGGTCAGGTTCATCCCCACTCCAAAAGAGCAATCACCATGTCACAGGCAGAGATCACTCTGTTTCCATCACTGAGATTTGCAGAGCAGCCACTTGGAGCACAACGCATACTTTTATTAAGCACTATGCCTTGGATGTCCATGCCAGGCAGCATGCCTCTTTCAGCAGGATAGTCCTCAGTGGACTTCTGTCCTGAGTGAGCTTCAGCTCCTACCGCCCTGTCAGGGAGATTTTTTTCTGAGTTTGGTACTCAAACCCATCAGTGTGAATCAATGGGGAAGATATGGTCCAGGAAGATATGAAAAGTACATACTCACCGTAATTCTTGATCTTCTTGCACCGTCTTCACCAGTTTTTTTTTTTTTTAGTCTTTGGTAACTGGGTAAGGCCCACTAGGTGCAAGTGCTTGTTTTCAGGGGTGACCTGGGAGAACTGGGTGGTTAAGTGACTTGTTCAGAGTCACACAGTATGCAAGTGGAGGTTGTGAGAATCGAACTCAGGTCTGGTCTGCTGGATGTACCAAGCTCGTTCACACCTCATTCCTCTAACCTATACTGTCAGTCCTGATTCACATGCCCACCCGCCATACCCCAGGCTCACTTTCTCTGTTTTGTGATCTTCATCTCCTTTGTTTTTGGTTGGACTCTGAAGACATAGATCTTCCTGGACTAAGTCTCCATCACTCATTCACACTAGTGGGATAGCATTGGAGGAGCTAGGACCAAGTGGGAGGCAAAAATTTTCACAAGGGTCGGCGCCAGAATAGGACCATGCATGCGCGGCACCGCGAGACTAGCTTGAGCCTGTGTAGGCTATCTCAGTGTCGATCCTCCAACTGCCTCAGTTCCTTTTCTCCCACCATTGAGTGCGCTTGGATGTCGACGTCACTCGTCTGCTGGAGTCTAAGTTTTTGTCTATACGACAGCAGCTTTTAGCGGTTAATATTTTAAGTAGTACTTTCTTATTTTACGAACAAGAAAAGAAGATTATGAAGAAGAAGAAAAATAAATTCTTTCCTGCCATCAACGTAGTCGTCCTTAGACGGTAGCGGTGACAGTAGGAGGACTTTGTTTGAAAGTTTTATGGCAGAGGGGCCGTGTCCGGTCCGCCACCCTTAATTAACGGAGGGAGGTCCTACTATGGACAGTCCTGTGCTCGGGGGGAGGGACAGTCCACTGAAGCACAAGTCTAGCAGTTCCGGGGATCCGGCTCCGCTTAACCTCGAGCTCTTCTTCCTCGTTGGGGAAAGAAGAATCGGTGCCACTCGAGGTTGCCCGTTGGTACGTCTGCACGAGGATTGTTTGTCGGGAGAGACGATGGGCCTGAACCGACTTTGGTGGGTTCCCCCTTGGCCCCATTCCTAACGGCTGCATTCTCGACTCTGAACTCCATCTCTGTCCTCGTTGGAGCTCCGGTGGGCAGTTTCACCTCTGGGCCGCTCCTGTGGAGCAGGGGGTTTGACTTTTCCAGTTCTCCTGGCTCTGTTCCTGATTTCGGGGCCTCCGAGCCTCAGAGCCGTTGGACCAGAGCCGGGTCGACTGGATCACGATGGACGAGGTGCCCTCTTGGTGCCTTTGCCATCGTGTCGACCCCTGGTGCCTACCCCCTCTCTCTTTTCCTTGCAGGGGTCGGCACGGGCACCACCTTTTTCCTTCTCCCCTTCTTTTCAGGATTTCCATTGGCATTTTTCTTCGGTGCTGTGGCTCGGTGCCTTGGTTGGCGCTGTGGCCCGTGCCTTGGCACCAAGCCTCGGTGGGTGCCGTGCCTTAGTTGGCACTGTGGGTCAGCGCCATCACTCTGTGTGGTGCCGTGGGTACTGTTGTTGCTGCCGTTGGTTGTTGGCGCTGCCAGTGGTGCCGTGGGTGTCTAGGTGGCGCCGTGCACCCACGGGTGGTGCCGTGGGTGGCTGCCATGGGTGCTATGGGTTGTGCCGGGGCACCCATGGGTGCTGCGGGTGGTGCCATTGGTGTCCTTGACAGCCATTTTTGCCATGGGTGTCATTGGTGCCATGGTACCATGGGTGTCGGGGGTGCCATTGCTCCAGGGGTGCCTGCGGGTACTGCCTCAGGTGCCTTCGGGTATCGCCTAGGTTGGCATAGGCACTGCTTGGTGCCCTCCTGTGCCACGACTGATGCTAGTGCCACGGCGGTGCTAGTGGGTGGTGTCTGGCAGAACTAGTGACATAGTTTTTCCTTTTCGGACTTCTTCTCCACAGAACTTGTGGCGGGATGTTTTTCACAGAGTGAAGTCCTGTTCTGCGGATTATTTTTCCGCACATCTTAGTGAGTGGCGGTCCATGTGGGATCTTGTGTCATCCAGCAGTTTTCTGCTGATGGAACTCTGCTATACTGCTCTAACTGCGGAATCTCTCAATCTTCCTGGACATAAAGTCTCCACCACTCATTCACTCTAATGGGATCTACGCCGGAGGAGCTAGGACCCAGTGGGAGCAAACTTTTTTGCAGGAGGGCCGGCGCCAGAGATGGGTCCCCGAGCCTCGGCTCATGCAACAATGACTATCTCGGCATCGACCCTCCAACCGCCTCAGTTCCTTTTTTCCCGCCGTCGAGTGCGCTACAGTGGCGACGTTGCTCGCCCTCCGGGAGTTAAACTTCAAACTAGCAGCATAGTTTTCAGTTTTTTATTTTGTAGTATTTCTTGAAATAAAGTACCGCTTACTATAATTTGTTATAAGAAAGAAGTCTCAGCCTACATTGATGGAGTCGACTATGAGCGGGTCAGGTGATGGTAGGGAGACTTCGTATGAAAGTTGTTCAGTTAGCCGGGCAGGGTCTGGTCCACCACCCTCTCCGGAGGGAGGGTCTGACAACAGACAGTCCAATGCGCGGGGGGAGGGGCAGTCCCCTCGGAAACATAAAAGAAAACAGTCGCACTCTCGGCACCATTCGGCCTTGAGCTCTTCTTCGACCTGTAGGTCCAGAAAGAGAAGGCATCACTCGAGGTTGCCTTCTGGTATGTCTGCGCGTCGATGGTCAGTCATTGGGGTCAGTTGCCGGTCTCCTCCAGAGTCGCCGGTTTCTGTCTCCGGTCTCCGACTTCTTCAACATTGGAGCTCTTCCCCACCTTCTGGTAGGGCTTCAGATGAGCAGTTTCATTAGTGGGCTGCAGTGATAGAGCAGTGGGCGGTTTGTCCAGTTGCCATTTCCATCTAAATCAACCTTTGGTCTTTCCTACTTACTTTGCGAACTTCCAAAATGAAGGGGAGTGTTCTCTTCATTCCTTGGACATCAAAAGAGCTTTGCGTTTCTATCTAGATAGAACAAAAGATTTTTGCAAAGCTCAACAACTGTTTGTTTCCTTCAGCAAGACTTGGCTGGGTCAGCCTGTCGCTATCAGATGTATTTCAGCATAGCTGGTGGCATGCCTTCACCACTGTTATTCCATGGAGCAGGTTAAGCTGGAGGGCAGAGTGTACGCTCACTCTATTAGAGCGGTCGCGGCATCCCTAGCGAAACTCTGCAACATGATCATCGCAGATATTTGCAATGTGGCCACCTGGAGCTCAGTGCATACATTCGTCAAACACCATGCCCTGGATGTCCATGCCAGGCGACATCTTTCATTTGGCAGGGCCATCCTTAATGGACTTCTGTCCTAAAATTGTGAGCTCTTGGTCTCTCCTGCCGCCCTCTCGGGGGATTATTAGCTCAGTACTCTCCCATTTGTGTGAATGAGTGGTGGAGACTTTATGTCCGGGAAGATGTCGAAATTACATTGCCACCGTAATTCTTGATCTTCTTGGACGCAGTCTCCACCACTCATTCACACGTACACCCACCATCCCCCGAGCTCACCTCTGTTATCAGTCTTCACTCCCTCAATCTTCAGGCTGTGAAGACTTCTTTGTTGACCTTTCTTATACGGGTCGTCCGGACTATCTTATGTCCGGTTTTTGTTAGGCTATCCTTCTAGGTTAGTTACACTGCACCTCCTCGGAAAAAAGGTACTGAGACAGTTGGAGGGTCGACACCGGGATAGTCATTACCACACGAGCGGAGGCTCATGGTGCTGCTCCTCATGGCGCCATCTCCGGCGCCGACCCACTAGCAAAAAAGTTTGCTCCTGCTGGGTCCTAGTGCCTCCGGTGCAGATCCCATTAGTGTGAATGAGTGGTGGAGACTTGTCCAAGACGATCAAGAATTACGGTAGGTACGTAATTTCCATTTTCCATTACTCAGCTGTATGTTGAAAACCCATCCGAAAGCACTTCCCCTTCAGACGAACCTTCTGACTCAGGTGCCTGTGGTCCATCCCAATCTGAGATCGCTTCACCTTCACGTTTGGCTCCTGAAGAGATAGAAGTGAACAGGTTCAATGTCTCTCGCAGAGTTTCAGATATTCTTATGGCTGTGCGCAAGCCAGCCACTAGAAAAACTTACACAGCCAAATGGAAGCGTTTTTCTCTGTGGTGTGCAAAATCCTTCTTCCTGCCCACCCAATAAAGTTCTGGAGTGCCTTTTAGTTTTCTCAAATTCAGGTCTGCAATACTCTACAGTCAAAGTTCACCTCTGTGCCATTTTAGCTTATCATGAGGCAGTACCTTCCTTGTCACTGGCTCAGTTACCTGTGCTTAAGAGGTTTCTTAAGGGACTTTTGCATACCAGACCTCCTGTCAGACTTCCAGTCACAACCTGGGACATTAATCTTGTACTAGAGATGCTCGCTCAAAAGCCTTTTGAGCCTCTAGCTACCTGTGAGCTGAAATTTCTCACTTGGAAAACAGCCTTCCTGGTGGCCATTACCTCGGCCCGCAGGGTCTCTGAGATACATGCCTTGGTCACAGACCCTCCGTATACTGTGTTTCATAAGGACAAAGTAGTTCTTAGGACCCATCCTAAGTTTCTCCCTAAGGTTGTTTCAGAGTTCCATCTAAACCCACCTTTGGTCCTACCTACTTACTTTGCGAACTTTCAAAATGAAGGAGAGTGTACCCTTCACTCTTTTGATGTCAAAAGAGCCCTGCGTTTCTATTTAGATAGAATTTTTAGATAGAACAAAAGAAATTTGCAAAGCTCAACAACTGTTTGTTTTCTTCAGCGAGAACCGGCTGGGTCAACCTGTAGCTATCAGATGCATTTCAGCATGGCTGGTGGCATGCCTTCGCCACTGTTATTCTATGGCGCAGGTTAAGCTGGAGGGCAGAGTGTACGTTCACTCTATTAGAGCAGTCGCGGCATCCCTGGTGGAAATCCGCAATGTGCCCATTGCAGATATTTGCAATGCGGCTACCTGGAGCTCAGTGCATACTTTCGTTAAGCACTGTGACCTGGATGTCAATGCCAGGCGCCATATTTTGTTTGGCAGAACCATCCTTAACGGACTTTTGTCCTAAATTGTGAGATCTTGGTCTCTCCTGCTGCCCTCTCGCGGGATTATTAGCTCGGTACTCTCGGTACAGTGTGAATGAGTGGTGGAGACTTTATGTCCAGGAAGATATGGCAATTACTTACCTACCGTAATTCTTGATCTTCTTGGACGAAGTCTCCACCACTCATTCACACGCCCACCCACCATCCCCCGAGCTCACCTCTGTTGTTGGTCTTCACTCCCTCAATCTTTAGGCTGTGAAGACTTCTTTCTTTGACCCTTCTTATACAGGTCTTCCAGACTATCTTATGTCCGGTTTTTGTTAGGCTATCCTTCTAGATTAATTACTCTGCACCTCCACGGAAAAAAGGTACTGAGGTGGTTGGAAGGTCGATGCCAAGATAGTCATTGCCGCACGAGCCGAGGCTCGTGGCGCCGTTCCTCGCGGCTCCATCTCTGGCGCCAACCTTCCTGCAAAAAGTTTGCTTCGCTGGGTCCTAGCGCCTCCAGCGTAGATCCCATCAGTGTGAATGAGTGGTGGAGACTTCGTCCAAAAAGATCAGGAATTACGGTAGGTACTTAATTTCCATTTTCTTTCCTGGTATTCATGGTCCTGTGGTTCAGACTGTGAAGACATTATTCTTTGACCTTTCTTGCAAAGGCCATCTGGGCCCTCTCAAGCCCAGAAACTCAGGATGAGTTATTCTCATTAGTTACGCTGCACGTCCTCGGTCAAAAAGGTACTGAGGCGGTTGGAGGGTCAACGCCGAGATAACCTACACAGGTGCGAGCTAGTCTCGCGGTGACGTGCATGCATAGTCCTGTCTCAGCGCCGACCCTTCTGAAAATTTTAGTCTCCTGCTTTGTCCTAGCGCCTCCGGTGTTATCTCACTAGTGTGAATGAGTGATGGAGGCTGTCCAAGAAGATCAGTAATTACGGTAAGTACGTAATTTCCATTTTTCTTGTTTTGACCCTTCTTACACAGGTCAAGAGAACAATCGTATGCCCTTGTTTGGTTATGCTGCACCTCCTCAGTGAAAAAAGGTACTGAGGCAGTTGAGGGCCAGTGCCATGGTAGGCCATGCAGCATGAGATAGTCTTGCGGTGCCGCACATGCATGCAGCCTACCTCAGCGCTGACAGTCCTGAAGATTTTTGCTCCCACAGGGCCCTAGCGCCTTTGGCTCAGACTCCATCAGTGTGAATGAATGGTGAAGATGGTCCAGGAAGACCAAGAATTACGCTGAATACGTAATTTTCATTTCTGCTACTACTATTCGGTTCACATCTGTATAGCCTACCCGACCTCCCCAGCAAGACTTGTACAGATTCCTGCTTCCAACATGCAGATCTGACATCAAGGGGGTGGTGCAGGAGTATGACAAACCATGGGTTGTGGGAGGAGCCAAGCTTGAAGACACTTCTGGTGACTGAGCAACATCCAGAAAACTGCCTCAATGTGGATGTGTCTGCTAGTAGTCTGTGTTTCTGTCACTGTGGTTACAAGTAAGTAACCTCTATTTATTGTGGTTTTATTTCATGCCCCAGGACCTTCAACTTAGTAGTGTAAGTAAGGGAGTAACTGTGTGATGGTTACTTCATGCATAACTTCTGTTTGAGGACTACTCCGTGCATAACAACCATGTGAGGGCTACTCCATGCATAACAACTACATACCACACTGTAAACACTTTGAGAGGTTGCCATGACGTCATTGTAAACCTCGAGAGTTTATCAGATGGCATGGCAACCTCGGGAAGTGTTTTCAGCGCTGTTATTAAACAAAGACTATGCATTGTATTTTACAGTGTATGGGCTGCCAAGATTGTGTAACTGTGGATTGAACTACAGCAGTCGTAAATCATGCAGGAAGATTCCTCAACAATGTTTATTGTGTGTTCTTCTCAGTGCTATTCATCGGTACAGCCTGGCACAAATCACTTAATTTAATACCAACATTTAAAAATGTTTTCTCAAAGCAGAACATTGAATGTTGTGAACATTCTGTTTTGTTATACCATTGATATGACACACTCATGAAGGGTTAACAACAGAGTGATGTCATAATGATGGCATGACAAGGTTGTAATTTGCTTGATTTCAGTTAGTAATAAGGACCCCTCATACATTATTACTGTGTAAGGGTTACTCTATGTATAACAACTGTGTAAGGGTTACTCCATGCATAACAACTGTGAGGGTTTTCTTGCCCATCTGTACCTTAAAGCAGTACTAGTTAACCAGGTAGTATTTAACACTGCATTGTATAATAATCTAAAAACTCTGGTTTAACTTTTGGTGCCTTTCACTGGTTTCTGATTAATTTTTCCATCAGTTTTTTTTTATTCTTTGGTTATTTTGTGTGACAGAGTTGAAGAAGACCTTCCCATTTGTTATGCAGAAAGTTCAAAGCAAGGATCTGTTCTGTCCTTTTCTTTTATGTCTCTTGTCTGTCTGATTGCGTAATCCAATTTTCTTGTGAGACCAAGGAACTGATCACTCTGAAGGCCTCGTGATCTCCCCCCACCCCGTGTCTTCACTTGCTCTTTTTTGCTGTTTCTATCTCCTCTCCCCCAACCCATTCGGTTATAAAAATATGTGTGAATCTTTGTGTGGAACTGGGATCCCTTTGTTTGAAAATGTATATAGTTATATTGTTGAACTGACTGCAAAAAGCTATTTGGAACTCGGGATAACTTTGAGATGCAATTTGACCTCCACAAACTCTTTTGCAGAGTTGTGAACAGGAGATTAGTTCTGGGACACCATATTATATTTTGTTCACCAGCAGGAATGAAACTGACAAGAAATCTGATACATTTTGTGTGAAAACAGGATGTCTCTTAACGAGATCAGAATGCAGAAGTTAATTGCCAGGCAAAGACTTCTTATAAAAAAAGAGCAATCTTTTGTTAGAGAGACTGAGATTTGAAATTGAAAAGGAACCCTCAGAAGGATTTTGTTTTCTTTGTTTGTACTGCCTTTGTAAATAGCTATCCTGAACATTTTTATTTCAAACAACATGAAGTCTTGCTGTATTCTGACAATCTGCAGTTAGCCCCAGCCTTTAAACTGCCCCGGAGAGTATAGGGTTAATTTTCTATGCAGTGCATAGAACGTTGAGCTCGAGCTCGGTTGAGGTCTCTGTCTGCAGCACTTTGAAACCCAACCGACAGATTCTTTACTCCACCTCACTGAACAATCACTCCGGAGATGTCTCCTTCTGCTCGGTTCAAAGTCAGTTAAAGTTGTTGGTTTCATTCCGAAATTAATTCCGCATTGTCGGTTCAGGCTCTGTCTGTGGTACTGTGAGTACTTTGGATAGTTTCTCTGTTTATTTGTGGAAATTGTAAAACTTGTATTTCCGATCAGCTCGGCTGAACCGATCCAATATATTGAACTCTTGTGTTTTTGTTTAGAGTGTGGTTACCGGTCCTTATCGTTTTAAAAAAAAAAAAAAACGTGTTTTTAACATTTTTTTCCAATACCCGTAACACGGTTAGAAACCGATAAGGGAGTCTTGCCTGGCGGTTGCCGGAAAAAGGGTAAGTTTGGTTAGGTTGGCCATGTCTGAGAAACCCAAGAAAAAAAACGGGCCCACTGGGTTTCAACACTGCAGTGAGTGTGAGGAGGTCTTTGCTAAAGCCGATCCCCACACCACCTGTGTTTATTGTTTGGGGTTTGCCCACCTCGATTCAGACTGTCAAATTTGTAAAAACTTTCCCAAGTCTACCCTGGAGAAAAGATTAGGTAGACTTAGGGAAAAGGAGGCCGAGAAGTCCGCTGACCCAGATGGCCAACCTGGTTCGGTTCCGACCGAACCAGAAGGAGTGCCCTCTGACCGGGGCAATACTTCTTCGGGCAAGAGGAGAGCCAATCCTGAGGGATCGGTTCCTACAAAAAGAAAACGCAAAGAGAAATCGACCGGTTCAGATTCAGAGGTTCATGTTCCGACCGCCGAGGAAATAGCCAGAGCGATTCGGATTGTTGAATGAATTCGTCCAGTTCCAACCAATCTGGCACCTTTTGGCAGGGGTTCGGTTCAGTCGGTTCCCCCGGTTCAAGATTATACCTCTGAAGACTTTTATGAACCAGAGTTTGAAGAGGAGGGGGATTTTGAAGATGATGGTAAAAGTTTGGATGTGCCTGTGGAACCGGACATCTCCCCAGACAGACCTTCTGGTGTTTCCCCTCCTAGGCTCTCTGAGTCCCCTTCCCACTATCTGTTTTACAGAAAAATGGCTGAAACCCTCCAGCTTCCTATGGAGAAGGCTGTGGAGGATCAAGAGGAGCCTGATTTTGTTGAAATGATGGACATCCCAGAGTCCAGGAGACTGTCTGTTCCCCTTCATAAGTCCTCTGGGAAGCAGACACAAAAAATCCTAAAGTTTCTTAATTCTGTACCTCCTGTTGACAGAAGGATGGACAAGAGGTATACTTTATCAGGCTCAGATATGGAGTTTTTCTACCAGCAATGCAGCCATGTTGGGGTAGTGCAGGCTGCAGCCTGCGACAAGGCAAATATTCCCTTGGCTTCACACCCCTCAGACAGAGACTCCAGGAAGATGGATGCCATGGCAAAGAAACAGTACATGGCATCCTCCTTGGGACTCAGGCAGGCTAACTATATGACCTGTGCAGCCAGGTACCACAAGTCCAGGTGGGACACTGTACTGGCACTGGCTAAACAGGCCTCCCCCCAGCTGGAGGAGGTGGCTGCTTATGGGATTGAGGCATCAAAGGTACAATTTCATGCTGCTGTGGACTCCAGTGATGTGTCATCAAGAGTCATGGCTACATCTGTGGCTCTTCAGAGGATGTCTTGGCTCAGATGTACTAGCCTCTCACAGGACACCCAGGCTAAGGCCATGGATTTCCCTGTGGTGGGTAATTCTATGTTTGGGGAGCAGACAGAGAATTACCTGAAGAAAGTGGATGAGTACAGGACCACTTATAGGAGCGCTCAGGCCAAGGAGAGGCAAGCAACTCCTCAAAGGCAGCAATCTATGGGCAGGGGCAGGCCTTTCTACCAAGCACAGGCCTCTTCTCCTTTTTCACTGAGGGGCTTCTTCAGAGGGAGAGGCAGAAGGGGGATGAGCAAGGCTACATCAACTCCTCAGCCTAAGGCCCCCTACGAAGCAGACACCTTAATGGGTCTGCCCTGGTCGACTACTCTCCTATCCCTGTAGGGGGCAGGCTGGCTTTCTTCGTCCAGGACTGGATGTCTGTTACTTCAGACAAGTGGGTCCTGGAAGTAGTAAGTCAGGGACTTGTTCTCAGCTTCAAAAAATTTCCGAAGATGAGAGCCAGTTCTTTTCCACCTGCAGGTCTCTCCGAAACCCTTGCCCTAGAGGCAGAGGTTTCATCTCTTCTGGCCTTTAGAGCCATAGAGAGAGTTCCTACCCTACACCAGGGCAAAGGTCTGTACTCCAGGTACTTCCTTACCCCAAAAAAGACAGGGGAGTGGCGACCCATACTAGATCTAAGATACCTGAACAAACATCTGTTAAAACCAAGGTTCAAGATGGTGACTCTGGGAATAATTCTTCCCTCTCTAAGACCAGGGGACTGGCTAGCCCCCCTGGACCTCAAAGATGCCTAATTTCACATCTCCATCAGGTGCTCCCACAGAAAGTACCTCAGGTTCAAGTTGCCCTCAGGCCATTATCAGTTCAAAGCAATGCCCTTTGGTCTAACATCAGCTCCAAGGGTTTTCACAAAGTGCCTGGCAGTAGTGGTTGCCTTTTTAAGAAGGCAAAAGATTTCCATTTTTCCATATCTGGACGACTGTCTCATAGTGGGTTAGTCTCCATACCGAGTCAAGTCAAACCTGCAAGTGACCCAGCAAGTGCTCACTTCCCTGGGATTTCTTCTCAACCTCCCCAAGTCAGTTCTCAAATCAGTGCAGCTTCTTACCTTTATTGGGGCAGAGCTAGATGCTGTCAAAGCAAGAGCCTTTCTTCCCCTGGAAAGGGCAAGAGTTCTTATAAAACTGATTTCTTCCTTCAGCCTTCAGGTGTCTCGACCAGCAATGCATTCCCTTCAATTCTTGGTCCACATGGCAACTTCTACAGCAGTGGTCAAGGGGCAAGATTCCAGATGAGAGACATTCAGTTCCATCTGAGGGCATTTTGGTCCCAAAGGAAGGATCCTCTTACCAAACTGATTCCAGTGACTCTGACACTGATCCAAGCTCTTCAATGGTAGCAGGATCAGGACAATTTAAGGCAAGGGGTCACATTTGTTACTCAGTCTCATTCGGTGGTCCTTACCACGGATGCTTCCCTTTTGGTGTGGGGAGCCCATCTGGGGGCTCTCACAGCCCAGGGACTGTGGTCACCTCAGGAATCCCTTCTTCGTATCAGTCTTCTGGAACTCAGGGCAGTTTTTCTGGCCCTGCAAGCTTTCTCTCAGTCAGTGCAGAACAAGGTGGTTCGGGTCAGAACAGACAACACCACCACCATGTAGTACATCAACAAGCAGGGAGGCACTCTGTCTATGGCCTTGTGCATGGAAGCCATGAAATTGTGGTCCCTGGCTTATTCTCTGCAGACCTCTCTGATAGCAGTCCGCCTTCCAGGGAAGGACAGTGTGCTAGCAGATGCACTGAGCAGGATCTCCCAGGGCCATCACGAATGGTCCCTGGACCCTCTGGTGTTTAAAGTGATTTTTTCAAGGTGGGGCACTCCAGAGATGGATCTCTTTACAGCCCCAGATAATCACCAACTTCTTCTGTTTTGTTGCAGACCCCCCAGTCTTGGGCTCAGTCCCTCTGGATGCTCTGATGTTGAACTGGGAAAGGGAAATTTCTCTATGCCTTCCCTCCCTTTCCTCTACTGTTCAAGGTTCTGGTCAAAGTGAGGTCACAACCCTGCAAAGTGATTCCTATTGCTCCAGATTGGGTCAGGCAGCCCTGGTACCCCCCTTACTGTCCCTAGCTGTCCATCTTCCCCTGTCTCTTCCCAGGAATCACAACCTGTTAACCTCCTCTCGGGAGGATTTGGTACCCCAATCTTCGGTCCCTCAATCTCAAGGCATGGCTCTTGAAGAGTTATAGTATGCAGATTTGCATCTGTCCCAAGGGGTTCTGGATATTCTCAAAGCCTCTCGAAAGCCTGCCACCAGAAAGACTTATGACTCCAAATGGAAAAGATTCAGCATTTGGTGTTCCAAGAAGTATATATCTCCAGACACTGCCGAATTACCTACAGTTCTGGATTATATGGTCCATCTTAATGGTCCAGGCCTCAGACCAGCTACTCTCAAGGTACACTTGTCAGCTGTTTCTGTTTTCTGTCAGTGGGAAAGCCTTCCTCAATGTCATCTCACCCTGTATTCTGTAAATTTTTCAAGGGATTGCTTCATACCAATCCTCCCTTTATGGATCCTGCCCCTGCCTGGGACTTAAATGTTTGCATTGCTCAACTTATGCAACCCCCATTTGAACCTATGTCCTTAGCAGAGCTTAAGTACTTGACTTAGAAAACTGTGTTTTTGGTAGCCATTACCTCTGCCAGACGTATCAGTGAATTGCAAGCCCTGCAGGGAACCTGATTTTATCTCCTTCCATAGAGATAAGTGGTCCTTAGAACCAATAGGAGGTTCTTGCCTAAGTGGTTTCAGACTTCCATTTGAATCAGTCCATGTCTCTCCTGTTTTCTTCACTGATGATTCTTCCTCAGGGAGAGGCACATGCTTAGATGTTAAAGAGCCCTTGGTGCCACACGAGAGCGCACTAAGGTCATAGGTTTGATTCCCTCCAGTTGTTCCTCACTTTGGGGAAGTGGAAAGGGCAAACCTGCCACCAAAAGAACTATTGCCAGGTGGATTGTTTCTTGTATACTATTCTGCTATGAGAAACTGGGAAAAATTCCATTCTCAGGCCTGAGGGCTCATTCCACAAGAGGTACAGCTGCTTCCCTGGCTGCTGCCAGGGATATCTCTCTGTTAGAAATGTGTCAAGCAGCCACCTGGAAAACAGTCCATACCTTTACCAAGCATTACTCTCTGGATATCCAGGCTAGGAGTGATGCTCAGTTTGGCACAGCAGTACTTCAGAGCCTATTCCCAAATAGGTGCTGTCGCTCCTCCATGGAGGTACTGCTTGGTAGTCTGCAGATTGTCAGAATACAGCAAGGCTTGATGTTGTTTGAAGAAAAAATTACTCACCTTAGTAATTGTGTTTCTTCTAATGGAGTCTTGCTGTATTCTGACCTGCCTCCCCTCTCAGAACCTGGTTTTGGGAAGTGGGTGGGCAGGTGCAGTATTGCACCCCAAGGGTGTCTTCAGCACACCCTCCATTTTATCTGGGTGTTTTGTATTATAATCTTATTTTTGGGATGGTTTTGGGTTCCCTGACTTGAGTCTTCCTTTGGAAATCCAAAACCTTCTGTTGCCAGTTGGCTAGTTTTAAAAAATTTTACAATTTCCACATAGTTAGTCAGTGAGTGTTTGCACGTAAGAATCTGACGGTTGGGTTTCAAAGTGCACAGACAGAGACCTCAACCGAGCTGGAGCTCAACGTTCTATGCACTGCATAGAAAATTAACCCTATACTCTCTGGGGAAGTTTAAAGTCTAGGGCTAACTGCAGATTGTCAGAATACAGCAAGACTCCAATAGAAGAAACACAATTACCAAGGTGAGTAATTTTTTCTTTTCAGTCATTGATAATAGTAAAATGCTACTTGAAAATTGTATATCTGCTCCTGTTTTTACTGTGCTTCAACAACATCTTGGTATCAGCAGAGCTTCCCCATACAGCTCGGTGACCCCCCAGCCTCATCGATATGCTTTGCCAGCATTTTCCCCATCCATGGCACCCTGCCCTGGGGTCTATCAGGCCATCAGGAAGTGTCTATTCCATGGAGGAGAGTGGCTGGTCACTGTGGTGGGGCAAAAGAGTGCCGTGTCATCCTCCCGCCACCTGGGTTTGTCCATCTGATATAGCCCTGCCCCCAAGGATGCTGATTCACCAGGGGCTCCTGCATGTGTGCATGCCAAGTGTGCCAAATAATAGGCCATCCAGCTTCCTCTTGCTGACGACACCTCCCCTGCATTACTGCCTGTGGTCACCAGCTGGCAGTAGTGTGGCAAAGACAGTAGCCATTCCTTCCCAAAGTAGAAGAGCATCCTTGGGGACACTCACTCCTCACCCTCCCCCTCTCCTGGGCCCTCTGCCTACCATGGCTTGTTCACAAATCCGAATTGCTGGCATAACGAGCTGCTGCCCTTCTGCTGTGCCAGTGGACTGTTTTCCCTTGATTTCTCATAAATTTATAATGTTATGTGGATCCACCGGACATATGGCAGCACAGATACGATCCCCTGTCTCTTCATCTCTTGCTTACATAGCTTGCTCCTGTGAACACTCGGTAGGCAAAGAAATTATTTATTTTTTGAATTTTGGTGACCAGGTGGGCCCACTGAGACCAGATGGTCCCTTTTTCAGGGGTGACCCGGGGTTAGTTACATAGATGCATAAAGCGGAGATTTATACAATATCAACAATAGACACGTCATACAGAGGAGTACTGTATTATTAATCAACATAAATCTCAAACAATTCTTGTCAAGATGGGGACAATAACCATTAGTTCCATTAGGAGTGCATAGTATGTGCAAGGGTAATTAACAAAAGAAGGGAGGGGAGAGGAAGCATTATTGAACAGTACATTAAAGCAGGGGGTAACATGCTTTCAGGACATCATATAATTTCATAGCGGGAATAAATCTCTAAATTATGTAATTCATAATCACCGAAGTCAGGGCCTAGGGGATTAAGTTAGACCGTTGTCATTTATAGCAGGAACAGTGGTTTGAGTTTAGCAAATGGGATTTTGGCCTTTTTTTGAAGCTCCATAGGGAAGTACTGTAGATACTTGGATGCTACAAGGGAGCCAATTCCATAGGGAAGCAGTGGTGGAGGAGAAGGATTGAGCTCCACAAGAGGTTCTGACTCTGGGTACCTGAAGCAGCTGGTGTCCAGAGGACCTCAAGGTTCTGTTGCAATATTTGGGTTGCAGAAGATTTTTTTAGGCTGGGAGGGAGGTGTTGTCTTAATTTGTAGGCAAGGCATAAGAAAGAGTAGGCCAGTCTCTCTTCAAGTGATGGCCAGTCTAGGGATTTCAGCACTGTACAGTGATGGTCACATAGCCTGGTGGGTTTTTCTACGGCGGGAGTCAGAGGTAAGGAATGGGCTGAAACGGTACAGTAGACCCACTTTCTGATTAATTGTTTTTATTAGGTGGCTGAGGTAGGTCTTGTGCGTACCAACTTGGTCAAGACAGACCCCCAGGTACTTGAAGGAGTTGACAACCTCTACCCTTGTCCTATCAGAAAGACTTGGCTTAAGTTTTGCACTGTGGTCCGAACCAAGACGCCTTGGCCCAAATAGCATAGCCTTTGTTTGTTTTTTTCCATTAAGAAAAGGGGCAGCATGTGATAGCACCAGCCAAAGTAACCAGTAGCTGAATGGTACAGCCTCTTTTCTTCAGAATCCAACATGGTGCTCTAGGCAAGGGATTGAGCATAATGTTCAGAAAAAATACCAAACAGAAAACAGAAACAAACTGGAACGAAATGATTTAGGGTTTATTAGTTGTAGGGTTTGTCTGCCACAGAAACAGAACATTTTGAATAACTAGCACTGCCACTTTAAGTGCCTGTTCTTCACACTCTCATAAAATTTAAGTTGCCTCTTTTTCATTACTGAGTTATTTAAAAATGGTCTATGTCAAATGAAAGAGAAACAAAAGGCTTCCTCTAGCTGTCCAAAAGGAAATTAAAGGAGCTGCCCTTAGGGGAGAAAAAAAACTAACCCAAGCAGAAGCATATTTTCAGGCATAGCAAACAGTGGGAACGTTTACAGATGAAGTGACATAGGTGGGAAATACAGTAGCTCAGATGGACAGGAGCGGGACTGCAGAATCCTTCAGTTTGTACTCTGGTGGCTCGTTTCAGACACCTGCTTGTCTCCCTGCAATTAGGTTATGAGTGTAGTGGCCAACAGGCTCTGCAGTTGCAAGTCCCAGCAAAGTTACTGTTCTGGGCCAGCGCAGTAATGTTAAACATCTGTTACTGTTTCCAGAATCCTTTTTTTTTTTTTGCATTGTTTTTGTCTCCTCTCACTGTGGCGACCCCTATCCACATGTTGGGTAATGTCCCAGTCCCACCAGTGCCTTCCCTGCCACTTACTGTGCTCTCCTCTAACCCTGAGGGGTGGAAGGGGAACTAGCTGTACCCCCAATCCAAAAACAGCACTGTCCATGGAGACAGAGGATAGTCAGCTGGTTGGGGCCCTATAGCACCTGTAGTTTCATCCCACTTGCCGGGGGGGGGGAAGTACTGTCCTTGTTCTTCCAAGAACCAGTCTTCACCACTCTGTCTGGTGTCTGGAGCAGAACACTCTGAGCCAGGCGGTTTATTTGCCAGGGGCTCAGAACAGTCTGGTGGACCAGCTCAGTCAGAAAGAAGCAGATCCTCACAAGTGGTCCTTAGCACCAGATGTCATGCAGTCGCACTTTGATGAGTGTGCTACTCCAGACCTGGACCTTTTTGTGTCCCCATTCAACGCAAAACTGCCTAAATTCTGCTCCAGAAATCCAGAACCTGGCATTTTCTGTCAGGATGCATTTAGGCTGCGGTGGACAAATTGCTTTCTGTACACATTTCCTCCTCTTCCATTAATTCAGAGGGTGCTGCTCAGACTGGAGGCCGATGGGGGCAACATGATTCTCATTGCACTGTACTGGCCTTGACAGATTTGGTTTCCCTTGACTGACAAACTGTCAGTACATCCTCTGCAACAACTACCACTACTGACACAGGGATCCGTGGTCTATCCCAATCTGCACTCCCTTCATCTCCACGCTTGGCTCCTTAGGAGATAGAAGTGGGGAGGTTTAGTGTGTCTCAGAGATTCTCCTGGTTGCACGTAAGCCTTCCACTAGGAAAACTTACACAGCCAAATGGAAATGCTTATCAGAATGGTGTGCCAAGATCTCCATAGAACCATTCTGATGTCCTCCTGACAAGGTATTGGGAGTACTTGCTAGACCTTTCAGATGCAGGACTTCAATATTCTTCCATAAAGGATCATCTGTGTGCAGTCTCTGCCTTTCATGAACCAGTCCAGAATATGACCCTTCCAACTACCTCTGTTCAAGAAAATCCTCAAGGGCATTCTGCATACAAGGCCCCTAGTCAAGAAGCTTGTTGCCCCCTGGGATATTAACCTTGTGCTGGACATGCTCACTCGTAAACCTTTTCAGCCTCTAATCACATGTGATCTAAAATGTCTGACTTGGAAAACTGCCTTTCCTAGTAGCCATCACTTCCACTCTTAGGGTCTCTGAGATACGTGCTTTGGTCACAGACCCTCCATAAACTGTCTTTGACAAAGATAAGGTGGTTCTCTGTACACACCCTAAGTTCCTACCTAAAGTGGTTTCAGAGTTTCACCTCAACCAGCCCTTGGTCCTGCCTACTTATTTCTCCAACTTCCAGAATGAAGGGGAACACACCCTTCACTCTCTGGGTGTTAAAAAAAAAAAAAAACCTTTGATTCTACAGCGATAGAACAAAGGACATCTGTAAATCCAAGCAGCTCTTCACGTCCTTCGGCGCTGTCTGGCTTGGTCAGTCAGTTTCCATTAAGTGTATTTCTGCGTGGATAGTGGCATGCCTTCGCCACTGTTACTCTATGGCGCAGATCAAGCTGGAGGGCCACATGTGCACCCACTCTACCAGAGCTGTTGCTGCGTCCTTGGCAGAGATCTGCTGTGTTCCCATTGATGACATTTACAAAGCGGCTACTTGGAGCTCAGTGCATATGTTTGTTAAGCACTATGCTCTGGATGTTTGTGACAGACAGCATGCTTCTTTTGGCAGGACAATCCTTAATGGACTTCTGTCCTGACTGAGGTCTGTCTCCTACCTCCTGGCTCAGGGGATTTGGTTTTAGCTTGGTACTCTAACCCAGCAGTATGTATGAGTGGTGAAGACTTAAGTCCAGGAAGATATAAACATAACGTAGTCACCGTAATTCTTGATCTTCTTGGACAAGTCTTCATTTATTCATATGCCCACCTACCATCCCCTGAGCTCACTGAATCTATTCCTGGTCTACACTCCTTTGTTTCTGTTTGGGCTGTGAAGACATTGTTCTTGGCTGACCCTTCTTACACGGGTCAGAAGGGCTATCTTAATGCCCTTGTTAGGTTAGGTATTCTCTAGTTAGCATACGCTGCACCTCCTCGGTAAAAAAGGTACTGAGACATTTGGAGAGTCGACCCCAAGATAGCCTATTTGGTGCGAGCCAGTCTTGCCGCGCATGTGCAATCCTATCTCGGCGCCAACACTCCTGAAGATTTTTGGCTCTCGCAGGGTCCCCACACCTGGCTTTAACTTAATAAAATAAAGGACCCAAAGTTCTTCTTGAGATACAAAGCGCACGAAACAACAGTAGTAGATGCCCTGTCCACTTTGTGGCAGTCAAAAGGACAATTGTCGTTCCGACAGTCCCCTTTGTATTTATTTTATTTATTTTTTTATTTATTGTAAAATTGGAATTACAACCTCTGAGCTAAAAGCTCATTTACAAAGGATCCTCGTCAAACAGAGGGTGGAGGAACATCAAGTACATGAACATTGGAGAAAAACAGAGGCAGCTAGAAAGCATTGTCAGTTGCACATCATTAAAAAGGCTAAACAGCGTTACAAATAGAAGGATGGGGAGAGACAGAATACATTGCAAAAGCCATTACTTAATTACATAATACAGAGGTGAATAAAGTGCACATTCCAACTACGTACAAAGTATGAGAATTCCCAGAATGCAGCTACAGAGCTTAGCTAGGTTCCCAGAGGGAACAATTCATGTGACCACCGACAAGTACATCCATTAAGGGAGAGTAGGCTACAGGCTAGACAGGTGAGGGGGAGAGCACAATGGTGGGTGATAGCTTAAGGGTCAGGGGGGCTAAGCAGGTGTGGAGGTGGGGGGTATGGAGGGCTATGTGGGTGAGGGAGTGGGAGGAATGGGGGACCAAAGAGCAGTCTGCTTCAGAAAGTCTGAGAGACTATCTCCTGTTTTGTGAACCTAAGCGGGGACTCCCTGCTTTATGGCCTACTATTGCTTGATGGCCAAAATAGGCCATTTCAAAGGTCTGCAAAGCAGCCACCTTGCCGCACCCCCCCACCCCATGAAGGCACATTTTTCCAGGGCAGTGGCCACCTCAGGAAATTGTCTGAATTGTAGACCATCTATTCGAGGCCACCTAATCGTCCATGCACACATTCTCTCAACACTACAGACTCTGTATCTTGGACTATGGCAGCAGTGTTTGGTTGTATGATTCTACAGTCAGTTCGTAAGCCACTCCTTCATTGTCCTACACAATTTTCTTCTGTCACTGCTACTTAGAGCACCCACTTGTAATGACTTCAGGGTGGTGTAAAAGGTGTGGTAGATAATGGTAGTTTACTTACCTGGTAAAGGTGATTATAGGAGCGCCTTTTACACCACTCTGCATCCCACCCAACAATGAGGAATATGGTTTTTGGTCTGTGTGCACTGCAAGCCAGTTGACACTGGTGTTTCGATCACTATACATTTCATGTCATTACATTATGATGAGTAGTTACCTATGTACTCTTCTATAGTTCTAATATGTTTTTCTCTGTTCAATAGAGATGGGCGAAGTCGGCAAACTTCACAATTCGCGAAGCACAGATAGACCACAAAATGCAAAGTTTCGCTGCAAAATGTGTAATTTCGCAGGCAAAATTCTGCACTTTGTGGTAAAAACTTCGTGAATCAGGTGAAGTTGAAGTTTTTCAGGTCTAGGAAAACTTCATGAAGCTCTGTGAAACTTCACCACAACTCTTCTATTCAGTAAGGTGTTTTTAAGTTCACAAAGTGTGCCTTAATGGTACTGATAATGAAGTGTATTGAATCCATTTTTACGTGTCTCCTCTGGTATTCTGTTTTATTCCATTATGATTGTGGCCTCTTGTGAGTTCATTAAATTGTTTCCTGGAGGAGTAGTTTTAGAAGTGTCAAACTGAGGAAGATCCAGCAGGAAGGGGTGGAGACAGAGGGTCCGATTTTCAAAGGCCTTGTGGCAGAGAGTTTGACGCAAGTGGTGACTTATGTCCAACGTCTGCCGCAAGTGCAGTCTTCAAAACAAGCTCGCCGCAACCCCTCTGCTGCAAGTTCTTTGCGGTGATGCAGCACAGTTGCGCCAACTCCCCCCATTGCGTAACTTTGCGTCTGTGGGGGAGCTGGTTAATGGGGCTAGCACCACAGCTTTGGCACAAGATACAATAAAATGAAGGCAGTGTCGCAACCTGCATCCAAGATTCTAAAATTGGACAAAAGTTGCGTCAATTCCTTGGACACAGGTGTGTCAGACTTTGCGGGGATGCAGGGCTTGGTCGCAAGCACAAATCCCCGATTTGAAATCGGGCCCAGGATCGGATTGAGAGATCTTCCCTGTCGATCTTCACCATTCATTACTGCTTGGGTGTAAGCGGGGAGGCGCCTCGCCATAGGAGGGTTTTTTTTTTTTTGAGAGAGGAGTAGATGCCGATTAGGCGCCGCCCCCAAGAGCTGACGCACTATCTGCGGTGCAGTGACTCTTAGGATGCACTGAACTCCTCCTCCATCCCAGTTCTGTTTCTCCCCCTGTCGAGGCTACACCTGCTGCGCGAGGTGTCCGTACTCACCATTAGGCCTACACTTCAAGAGAACCTTCTACTCTGTCCCAGTTTGATTTCCAAATGCCATTTTCTGGTAAGACCATTCCTTTTCTTTATTTTGACGGCGCCTGGAGCTTTACTGTTTTTAAGTTAATTTTGCATCATGTCTGGTTCGGGAGCTAAACGTAAGTCTAAAGTGGGCCGTGCCCCCATGCGTCGGTGCTCTTGTGACCGGCATTTCTCCACGACGGATTGGCATGATGTCTGTCTTTGGTGGCTGGGACCTAACCATGATATGGACAGATGCGACGCCTGTTTCTTGATGGACCATGTTCTCGAAGTCTGCACATTCAAAATCGGCAAGGCCCGGCGACTTTTGGAGGATGGCATCGCTCTCGGGCCTCCCAGGCCAGGTCTTTAGATCCTTCCTCTGGGTCTCCTCCCAGGCCTATACGGTCTGGTGAGGAGGAGTTCTCCTCATCTTAAAGCCTTGCCAAGGAGGAGGCCTCTTTCACAGTGTCGGAGGAATGTCATGGTCCTCCCGGGGCTGCGGCGGAGACACCGTCTCAGCAGTCACCTCTTCGGAGGTGCAGGCTCCCCCAGTGTCGCGGCCCACGGTTTCTGGGTCCGGGACTGGTGGACCCTCGACGTCACACTCTGGCGCCATCTCGGATCCTGGCACTGTCTGCAGTGCCGGTGATTGAGGCGGTGCCGTGTCTGGTGCCGCGTTGGTTTACGGCGCTGCTCGCAGTGCAGCGGGTCTGGTCTACTCCGTTAGCAGCGCCGGGAACCTAGCTGGAGCCGTAGATGGATCGGGGCTGGGCTCTGGTGCTGCGGGCGACATGCAGGGACCTTGCGGCACCGTGCTTGATTCTGGTGCCGCTAGCGGTGCTGTTTCTCAAGGGACTCTTGGGGTGGCCAGCATCGAGGTCCTTCTGCTCGACTCCTCCTTGGAGGCAGACAATTCAAAGGTTTACCTGATTTGGCTCCCCGATTCCTCGGAATCAGAGTCTTTTCCCGAACACAGAGTCAGGCGATCCAGCGTTCTCATTCCTGAGTCCCCAGATCCATCTTCCTGCAAGGATCTCCAGGCTGGGGGTGGCCTGGAGTCCATCGGGGAAGGTGGTTTGGGATTAAGGAGCGGGCTGTCTCCTTGGAGGGGGCTGTGGCTGCTGCCGTTCCTGGTGCTGCCGCAACCTCTCAGGGTGGACTAGGGGTTCTGTCTCCAGGGGCCCTCCTCGGGAAGCCTCAGGTTCTATGGAACCTACCGCTGGGGTCGAGGAGGAAGGCGTCCTCAGTCTGAGGGGCTGAGGGGTCGGGGTGTCGAGTTCCGCCTTCTGTCCCTTGGAGTGTAAGGAGGAGCTGAAGTGCTGAACCCCGTCTCTCCCTCTTAGGTTCTAGGGACCCCTCTGGTGGCGTTGCTGCAGGTTGCCCTTCTGGACTCTTGCAACCCCAGGTGCGTCACAGTGGAGGGTCCCCATCCAGGCTGTTCCAGAGTTCACTCCCCCAGGGTTCCGTTTTGCGACCTGGGTTGATATCCGGGACCACGCCAGCTCGGGCTCCGTTCCCCGGATTTCAGAGCCCTAGCAGAGGACAGTTGCCTTCTTGTAGGTGCCCCTCTCCCATTCCTCTGCAGCCACCTCCCTCCCTTCGAGGCCATGTCGGTCCTATGGGCCCATTATCCTGAGAGACGTTCAGAGGCTCTGCGGAGGCCTTCCCCTCATATGTTAGGTATATGCATGAGCAGGTGTTTCGCATCTCCCCACCGCCGCAGGAGTCCTCTGGACATTCAAGCTCCTCGCCTTCCTCGTCCCCCTCCTCCGAGGGAGAGGAACCCTTTGGTCACCTTTCATCAGACTCTGATTTCACGGACTAACAGCGATTCCTGTCGAGGATGGTTAAGGATCTTCAAATCTCCTTTCTCAGATGTGACAATACCAAGCGGGAGACGCGTGAATTCCTTGGGGAATTCAGTGCCCAATATCTGGTGGTACCATCCTGGCCTGTTCCTTTACAGGAGGCGTCTATCAGCGCCTGGCAGTCTCCAAACGCCCCTTTTCCAGCCCCGGTAGACTGCAGGAGGAGGTACTGTGCCCCACTGGATTCTCTGGGTACACTCCCCAACCCACCCACGGGATTGGTGTCCTTAGAGACTCCTTCTGGGCCCCGTCGCCTGGCACATGACCATCCACCGGACTCAGATTCCCTACAATTTGACCGGTGGGGGTGAAAAGTGTTCTCTTCCTCTCGTGCGATGTTATGCATTGCATCACATCAGGCTCACCATACTGCCTATAGTAGGTATTTGTGGTCGATGCTCTCCCAAGTCCTAGCATCAATGCCTGATTCGGAGCAATCCAGACAAGCTATTGCCCTCTCTGCTATAGGCCTGGAACTGGCAAGGCACCAAGCAAGGGCATCCTATGTCGCCAATGAAGTGGCTTCCAGGCTTGCGGGGACAGCGATCTGCAATAGGCATACGGCATGGCTTCGTCTATCAAGATTGTCAACCCTGGCCCGGCGTAGGGTGATTCGCTCTGCTTTCCGAGGGACCCGCCTCTTTTCCACCAGGGCTAGAAGGCTTCTGCAGGGGCTTCCTTCGTCTCCAAGAGACACCTCCTAGCTCTCCTCGGCCTTAGACTCCTGTCTTTTAGGCCAGGGTCTCTTCCTTCTGCTTTTCACCAGCAGCAAGCTGAGGGTCTTGTTCCCTCAGGGCTTTTCCTAGTCCCCCTTCGGGGGGGGGGGGGCTTGGTACTCACCCAAGCAGTAATGAATGATGAAGATTGACAAGGGAAGATATGGAAATTACGTACCTACCGTAATTCTTGATCTTCTCTTGTATCTTCACCATTCATTACTGATACCCACCCACCTTCCCCTCACAGGCCTCCTTCTTCGGCGTCTCCGCTTCCCTGCTCATTCCTCCCCTCTCCATCTCATGCAAAAAAATAAAATAAAACATTTCTTGAGCCTTCCGTTCTTCTCTAAGAACGGATCCTCTTAATGTCAGGAGAGAGAGGAATGAGTAGTATTTATCTCTGTCCTAAGGGAACTCTTTCCGATTGCCCCTGGAGTGACATCTTGGCTCCTTCCTAAGCCATGTGGTTCAATTCACAGTCAGGGAAACCGTTCCTCTTAGTTTGGTTCCTTTTTCTAGGTCCCCTCTGGCAGGTTTAAATCTCCTGTTTCACCAGCCTTTGCTAGTCAAATGCTGTCCTGGCAATCCATTGCCTTGATCTGGTGATCTGCTTTGCCTCCTTGGGGAGTCAGACTGAGTTTCCACTCTGTCCTTTTTTGGGGGGGGTGCCCTTTCTGAGGCTCAAACCCCCCCCTCCCTTCACACATGTTAGCACAAAAACAGGGTGCTAGTGGGCTTCCTTTCCCTTCCTAGTTGGGCGCTCTCCTTTCAGAACAGATTTTCTGCCTAAGGCAGTCTGTGAGCTCTCAGCTGGAGTGTAAGGGGTTGGGGATGGCGGGAGGTGCAGCGAGTCTGCCTTTTGTGTGTCAAACTGTACAAAGGCTCAATTAAACCTTTTATCAGTCCTTCCTAAATGGGATCCTTGCTCCCTTCTTGGTCCCGAGCTTACGAGCCTTCAAGCCAATCCTCACAACTTGGCAGAGATTCTCCCTCCTCCCAACATCCCCTTTTCTCTTCTTCTTCTTCTCTTTCTCCCTTATCTGTTCCTCCCTCAGATCCGCCCCAAAAGTGAGGCCTGCGGTCCCATAGGGTAGGTTCTCCTCTTTCCTGTCCTCTATCGGCTTATTCATTTTTCAGTTTATATCCTTTCCTTTACCTATCCCTCGGCTCTCTTGCCTTGCTTCCCTTTTTTCTTGTCATTTTTTTGGCTCTCTGGCTAACAGAACTGGGATGGAGGAGGAGTCTGTGGTGCCTAACGGCTGCCCCTCGCACACCATGGAGTGCGTCGCTTTTGGGGGTGGCGCCGTCAGTTTCGACCCCTCCAAAAAAAAAAAAAAAAAAAAAAAAACTCCCGTGGCAGGTGTGTGCCTCTGGCTTACACCCAAGCAGTAATGAATGGTGAAGATACAACAGAAGATCAAGAATTACGGTAGGTATGTGATTTCCATTTTCAGTATATGCATCAGCCTATCAGAAGATGCCGCTATAACCAGTTGTGGTGACTGTGGAGTGCTGTAAAAAGTGCCCCTATAATCACGTTTACCAGGTGAATAAACTTCCATTTACAGTGTGTGTGTGTGTGTGTGTGGGGGGGGCTGCTGCCCTAATTATACAGGTAGGTGGCCTGAAGCAAGCACAGGGAAATCACTTGTCCATGGACATACACAGAGTCGGTTGCTAAGCTGGGATCTTCAAACTAGTATCACTCATCTCACGGTCCTTCAATCTGATTGTTAGCTCACAGTGCCTCTAGCTAGGTGCCTTGCACACGAAAGTCACAGTTTGGTGTCATTCTTACCATTGCTGACTTCTTAACACACTTTCATGTACCGTTGTACAACACTGAAAATATCATTTTATGTGTCCATGTTTTAGCCTTTGAAACAGAATCATCTACAGTACTCTCTCCACTCCTTCGAGCAGAGCACCACCTTACTGGAGCCACAGAATCGCAGTCCATTCAGTCTCCTGATTGGATGCCAGAAAAGACCAGGTAGGGCTCTGGATCTAAAACGTAAAGGGTGGTGAGCAGCAGCAGCTTATTCCTTCTTGGCGTCTGGTCAGATGTAAATCCACGTACTTCAGCTGTCAACCTGAAAGCTTGTTTGTGTTTTTATTACTGTGTGTTTGTTTTCAATTTTTTCACATCAGAAAAGCTTCACTTAGGTGCAATGCTTAGTTTACCAGAGGATGCCAGGGACAGATGGCAGCTTAGAATAATTATATTAAGTGTGTCATTACAGATTAAGACAGGCAACAAATGATGCACCTGTTGAAAGTTCTACAGATGTATCTGTTCATGAGGAAAGGCACACTGAGCCAAGGTTAGTTTCCAAGACTGAGCCAGGGGAAGATAACGAATACAACAGAGCCAGACAGCATGCAATGCAGTACCTTGCAGTAAATGACATGTCACAAAATGCTGCATGACAAAAGGGCTCAATTGCCATTGAACTGCATTGTTCCTGCAGCATACGGCAGCGCTGTGCAGCGATACTGCAAGGTACTGTGCTGCACCTTGGCTGGCACCACTGTAGAAGAGAAAAATATAGTGATATTTATAGTACTGTAGTGATGTCAAAAAAAGTTAGTATAAAAACAAAACACAAGGGGAAGAAGGAACTAAAACTGGGGAGTTGGGCAGCAACACTGGACCAGGAGTGAATGAAATGGAGAGGGCTAGTAAGAGGAGTAAATGCGAGCAATGAAGTTTCATAGGAGAGCTTTGAAAGAGATGGAGGAAGAGGAGGAGCATGTGACAGAGGGGAGGTTATTCCAGAGTTTGGGGAAACAAGAAAAAAAGACAGATTATCCTACTGACATTTTGTAGTGGTGGACAGAGAACTGGAGTCAAAGGAGTGGGAGAGGTAGCAGGAGAGAAAGCAGAACCTCAACTTGAACAGATATGTGGCACAATAGGAGAGGTAACTGGCCTCAAGTGAGGAGAGCAAGAGGTTAGAATAGGGGAGCGTGAGTGCGGGAAGGGCAGATCTTCCAGGAATCAATCTTCACCATCATTTCCCAGTTATGGGCCATGGGATGGAGGCACTAGGACCCTGGGGGAGCAAATTCTTTTGCAGGGAGGGAGCCGACGTCAGCGACGAACCGTGCCTGTGCATCTTGTGTGGTGCTGTGCACGGCAGCCAGTAACTGTTGCAGGCTCTCTCATGCACCTCAGTTCTGATCTTATCTGTGTCAGTCTTTACCATTCATCACAGATGGTTATCTGGCCGGAGGTCAGGACCCCGAGGGAGTTTTTTTTTTTTTTTTTTTAAGGTAGGCGAGCTGACACACCATCGGCACCACCCTTGGGGGCCGACGCACTGCATGGCGCTCGTGGACTGGCCGTTAGGCTGTGTTGACTCCACCTGCCTGCCAGTTCTTTGTCTCCTGCCCTAGAGGTCACCTCGATCTCTGGCTCGGGCTGAGGCCGTGCCTCCCTCAGGTTCCGCTCGCGGGGTTGCGGGAGGCGCTGGCACCGACTCAGGCACAGCTGTGGTCTCTGGGCCTGGTGGTAAGGATGGCTCTGCCTGCCCTCCCTCCCACGGTTTGGCACAGGGCCTCGGACTCTACCTCCTCGGAGACGGAGTCGAGCTCTGAGTCGGACGTGCAGTCTGACCTCTCGGGGTTGGCTGTTGAGGTGGGCAGCACGGTAGTCTCTTCGACCAGTCGGAGTCAGCCCCCTTCTGAGGTGAGGTCGGTGGCTACCGAGACTAGGATCAGTGGTGCTGACCAGCAGGCAGTGGTGCAGGCCACCATAGCTCTGCAGCCTGGTCTTGGCGGTTTCACTGACCCCTCAGTTGTGGTACCCCCTCCAGTGGTGTGCCTTGATCGCCCAACTTTTGAGCCGATTGGAGCACCTGGGGGGTACTGTATTCTGGATAGCCCCTTCGCGGGCTGCCCAGAGATGCCAGCTACCTAGGCTGGCCCTCTCGTGGAGGAGGGCTCTTTCAGACTCCGAGGGGTCGAGGGGTGTGGGGTCGGCGCGTCGGCCTTTTTCTGTGGTCCACCCGGGCGCTGCGAGAAGCCGTAGTGCGGATCTCTGCTCTTCCTCATCGGTCTCTTTGAGAAAGTCCCGTTCTTTTGAGGCAGAGGACCATCCTTCTGGACCTATATGGCCCCGGTTGCCTCACAGGGGGGTATTCTTCCGGGCGCAGCCAAGGCAGTACCGATGTGGTTGTTCAGCTGTCGGCTGTGGGGTCTTCCGGGGCACCTTCTTCCACGGGTGCCCACAGTCCACTCCTTAGCCCAGGCGGAGGTCATCCGACATCTCTTCTCGGCTCTATCCCATCCCTCTGCCACACTTTCCTGCACTCCCAGGCATCCTCGGTCCTAGCGGGCCTCTCACCTGGGAGCAGTTCAGAGCGGTGGCTGCTCGGTTCCCTGCTTACTTTAGGCAATGGACAGCCAGGTTTTTCAACCTCCCCCCGTGCAGCCACCCACTGAACAGTCAGTGACCTCCAGTGAGTATCAGCGATTCCTCGTGAGGATGTTGGAGGATTTGCACCTTACTCCTTCCACTATGAGCAATCCTGAACACTCGGCGCACGCCTTTCTAGGCGATTTTGGCGAGGCCACCCTTGTGGTGCCGCCCTGGCCGGCTCCTTTCAGGAGGCGTTGTTGCATTCCTGGCAGAGGCCCTTCTCCGGAGTTCCTGCCCCAAGGGATCTCAGCCAGAGGTATTGTGCACCCCTGGAGTCTCCAGGTTCCATGCCTCATCCACAGTCTGGATTGACGCAGTTGGATACTCCTGATGGGCTTCGCGCCCTTCACCGTGACCGGCCCCCAGATCAAGACTCCTTGCATTTTGATTTCTGGGGTAGGAGGACTTTCTACTCTGCACGGTTACTTCTCTCTATCGCTGCACATCAGGCCCACTATGCAGCCTACGACATGTTCTTGTGGTCCAGGATAGGTCAGCTCCTAGCCTCATTGCCGACATGGAGCAAACCAGACAAACCATTTCACTCTCTGTGCGTGGCCTGGAGCTAGCAAGGCACCAAGCGAGGGCATCTTATGATGCCAACGAGGTAGCTACCAGGGTCGTAGTGACGGCGATCTGCACTAGGTGGACGGCATGGCTATGTCTTTCCTGGTTGTCACCCTTGGCCTGGCGTAGGGTGATTAACTCCGCCCACCAGGGAACCTACCTTTTCTCCCTCAGAGTGAGACGGCGCTTGTCGGGCAACTTCTTCCCCTACAGGGGACTAAATCTTTCTCCCACTCTCAGGCCTCTCCAGACCCTGAGGTTCCCCCTTAGTGTGTCACCCACTGGGGCTAAGGGACTTTGTCCCTTAGGGTGAAAAAACCCCCTTCAGGGGCTCGATACTCACCCATCTGTGATGAATGGTGAAGATTGACTCAGATAAGATATGAAAATATACCTACCATAATTATGATCTTTCTGTGCATCTACCATTCATCATAACCCATCCTCCATCCCCCTGGGGCCTCAGTCTCTGGGTCCCCCTCCTCTCTGTGACTCCCCTCTCCTCCTTAGGAGTGGGGTAAATAAAGGACAAACAAGGGATTTTTTTCCAGGAAAGAGTGGATAGCTCGAAGCGGCACTCCTTCTCCAGTACCTTGACTCACCCCTGGTGGGTAGGAATTGTAGTTACTCCTCCTCTCCTCCCCTCTGTTTCCATCCAACCTATTTCTCCCGCAAAAAAAAAACAAAAAAAACTTTTTTTTCACCAAAAATCTTGTCTTGAGAGGGTGCTGAATCCCTGTATCCTGTCCTTCTTCCAGAATAGCCGACTCTGCTTATCTGGAGTGTTTGCCAGTTATTCCGTGCCTTGAATTCTGGCAGAAAGCTTTGCTACTCCTTGCAGTTCCTATACAATCTGGAGACGGACCAGGATCCGGGATATCTTATCCTTCTCCCCTCTCTCCTATATTCTTTACCCACCCTACACCCCTTCTTCTGTTTCCAGAGATTGGGGCCCCTCCCAATCCCCTTTAGTTTCTAACCTCTTTCTTTTCTGTCCTCCCAGTCGTTATTTCTCCCTTTAGTTCATACATCTTTTCCTTTTTCTGTACCTTGAACTCTCCTGTCCCACCCTCCACTCCTTTCCTCTTACCTCTCCGGCGACTTAGAACTGGCAGGCAGGCAGAGTCGACAGCCTAACGGCCAACCCGTGGCGCCACGCGGTCGTGACCCCTCAGTGGCGCCCGATAACATAATTAGCTCTGCCTACAAAAAAAAAAAAGCTCGGCAGAGTCCTGACCTCCAGATACCCATCTGTGATAAATGGTGAAGATACACAGAAAGATCATAATTACGGTGAGTGCGTAATTTTCCTATCTTATCTGTCGGTCTTCACCATTCATCACCGATGCCGGCAAAGACTCTATGAGAAAGGCGGTAGCGAGGCCCCACCAGCGCCCGGGCCCGCAGCCTGGGCCCGTGACACCGGGGCCTTCCACCGTGGAGACTGCCGGGACGAAGCCACACAGTCGCGACCCCAGGTGGGATCACGTCATTCCTCGCGCCAAGAAGAATCCTCCTCCTCGGCAAGGCTGGAAGTGGAGGAGGTTTCCTCCTCGCCAGGCCGTATAGACCCGGAAGGGGACCCGGAGGAAAGGTCGAGAGATCTGGCCTGGGAGGCCCTAGGTCGACGTTGTCCTCCAAAAGTCAGCGGAGCTCGCCCGAATCGCAACGCGCGGAGTTCTAAAACACGGCGATCCATGGAGAAGCAGGCGTTGCAATGATCTATATCATGGTAGGGTCCCAGACACCGGAGACAAACATTATGACGGTCCGTGACTGAAAACTGCCGGCCACAAGGGCACCGACGCATAGGGGCACGGCCCGCCTTAGACTTACTCTTTGCCCCCGAACCAGACATGATGCTAAACAATCAAACGAAAAACACAGAAAAGGCTCGGCAGCGTCGAAAGAAAAAACAGTAATGGAAAGATCTTACCAGTCGACGACGTCGAGAAAATACCGGGATGAAGGAGCGTCAAAGTAAATTTCGGAAGGCCTATGACGCAGTAAACTATCCAACTATCGAAACTCGTGCAGCCACGACGGCAGGAGAAACAGAACCAACAGGAAAATTGCTGATGCCTTAGACATCCCTACTACTGAAGCTGTAGAGGATGAGGAGGAGGCTGAATATTTAAACATGATGGGATTGACTCCTACTAAAAAGTTTTCACTTCCCATAAATTAATTCTTCAAAGGGATATTTTAAACTCCTCTAAGCTCCTGAGTCTGCCCCCCACCACCCGGACAAGAGGCGGACAAAAAAAAAGTATCAGCTTGGCAGAAGAGGGCTGAATTTTTATTTCTCCTGACCACCAGGGGTGGTGCAAGCTGCACCTTGTGATAAGGCAAATGTCCCTCTGGCCTCTCACCCGCCAGAGAAGGACTCTAGGAAAATTGAAAGCGTGGCCAAGAAAGGTTATTTGTCAGCTTCTCTGGCCATTAGGCAAGCAAATTATCAGGCCTATGCAGCACAGTACCAGAAGGCCAATTGGCAGTCTGTCCTGGACATGTCTGAAAAAGCAACTCCGCCTCTTTCGGCAGACCTGGCCGAAATAGCTAGGTTTGGCCTGGAAGCTGCCATATATCAGTTTCAGATGGCAGCAGACTGCAACGAGACTGCTGCAAGGTGGATGGCAAATACCATCGCACAGAGAAGGTTTGCTTGGGTCAGAGCCACAAACCTAACACAGGATACCCAGGATAAGACTCTGGATTTTCCTATGGAGGCAATTCTTTATTTGGCAGCCATACAGAGACCTGCATGAAGAAGGTGGATGAGTATAGGGCCACATTCCGTAGTAATTCTACAAAAGAAAGACCCTCCACTTCCTCTAGACCATTCAGTAGAAACATAGAAACATAACATAGAAGTTGACAGCAGATAAGGACCGCAAGGCCCATCCAGTCTGCCCATTTCTTTTTCTACCTTATAAATGTGCCATCGGCCTTTGCTCTGTCAGTGGCCTATCTATTCATAGTCATTTGTATTGCTCCCTTATGCCTATCCCATGCCTGTTTGAAGCCCTGCACTGTATTCATAGCCACCACTTCTTGTGGTAAGCCATTCCATGCATCCACCACCTTTCTGTGAAAAAGAATTTCCTCACATTCCCCTTAATCGGCCTCCCTCTAATCTCATGCTGTGTCCTCTTGTCCTGCTATTTTTCTTATATTTAAACATGTTAGACTCTTTCACCTTGTTTATGCCCTTAAGGTGTTTGAATGCCTCAATCATATCACCTCTCCCTCCTTTGCTCAAGGGTATACATATTGAGCTCCGTTAATCTGTCCTCATATGTCTTCTGATGCAGTCCCACCATTTAGTTGCCTTCTCTGGACTGCCTCAATTTGTTAATGTCCTTGTGAAGTGTGGCCTCCAATACTGCCATGATACTCAGATGGGGCCTAACCAGTGTCTTGTACAGAGGGATTATTACTCCCTCTTACGACTTGTGATACCCCTACTAATACACCCTAACACCCCCTAGCCTTACCTACTGCTTTAGAGGTCTGCTTGGATGATTTTAGGTCATCAGTGATGATGATGCCCAAGTCTCTTTCTTCCTTTGTGACTGCTAGCACTCCTCCCAGCCTATAGGTGGCTTCAGGGTTTCTTTTCCCTATGTGCATGATTTTGCACTTCTTTGCATTAAATCCAGTTGCCACACTTCTGACCATTCTGCTAGTTTATCCAGATCTCTTCTCATTCTGCCCACCCCATCTGGATCATCTACTCTGTTGCAGATCTTGGTGTCATCTGCAAACAGACAAGCCTTACCTCTAGTCCATCTGCAAGGTCACTAATGAAGATGTTGAAGAGGACTGGCCCCAGGACTGATCCCTGAGGTACCCCACTTGTGACTTGCATCTCTTCTGACTGTATACCATTTACCACCACTCTCTGTTTTCTGCTCGTCAACCAGTTTGCCACCCAGTTGACCAACTTCTGACCACCCGAGCCTACCAGCTTATTTATCAATCTTCTATGTGGAACAGTGTCAGCTTTGCTGAAGTCAAGGTAGCGACATCAACTGCTCCCTTGGTCCACCACTCTGGTTACCCAGTCAAAGAAATCTATGAGATTAGTTTGACAGGACCTTCCTTTGTAAACCCATGCTGTCTTGGATCCTGTGCCCTATGGATTCCAGGTGTTGCACTATCCTTTCCTTAAGTGCCTCCATAATCTTGCCCACTACTGAGGTAAGACTGGCCGGTCTGTAGTTCCGCCTCCTCCCTGCTACCACTCTTGTGGAGGCGGGATCACATGAGCCCTTCTCCAGTCTTCTGGGACCTCTCCTGTGCTCAGAGACTCACTAAACAATTCTGCTAATGGCTCTGCTAGTTCCTCCTTTAGCTCCTAAGTACCCTGGGATGTATGCCATCAGGTCCATTGCCTTATCCACCCTGAGCTTAGCAAGCTCTTGTAGGACCCTTTCTTTGTGAAGGAGTAGTGCTCACCTCCCTCCCCTGTGTCCATGATGCTGGGCTGTGGCTCTGCCTACCTTCTCTTCAGTAAATACTGAGCAAAGTATCTATTTAGGATAGATGCCTTACAGGGTCCTCCTCCTCACATGCTCCCTTTTTCTCCATTAAGCTTAGCAATACCCCCTCTGGACTTTCTCCTTTCACTAATGTAGCTATAGAAAGTCTTGTCACCTTCTTTTACTGTTCGTGCTAGTGTTTCCTCAGTTTGGGACTTTGCCTGCCTTACTGCCTTACCTGCTTCCCTTAGGGCAGTTTGGTATGCCTCCCTATCTTCATCTTCAGTAGGGGAGGTAGGGGCAGACAATTTCATACCAGGCCTTTTTTACCAGGCATTGGTACTTCCTCAGGCACCCCAATACCCACAGCAAGGGTACTTTAGGGATAGGTGCAGAAGGGGTGCCAGGTGTGATACCCAGACTCAGCCCCAGGCTAAGCAGGATCCCTGACTCCTTTGTTCAGGCTGCCTCTCTCTCCCTTACCAGTAGGGGGCGGGCCGACTCATTTTCTTCACAACTGGAAAACCATCACCACAGACAAGTGGGTTCTGGAGATAGTGGGTCATGGCCTGTCCCTAAACTTCAAGTCTTCCCCTGTTCAAAAGAACAGAGCTTTCAAACCAGCTTCCCACCTAGAAAGCAGAAGGCTGGAAGAAGAGGTGAAACACCTCCTTTCTCTGGAGACAGTGGAACCAGTATCACTGAATCAAAGGGGGAAAGGACTTTATTCAAAGTACTTTCATACACTTACGAAAACACGGTGTCTCAGTATTCCCCTACTTAGACGACTGGCTAGTGGTGGGGGACTCACCACAACAGTTAGCAGAGCACTTCCAACTCACTCAACATTTGCTGGAGTCTCTGGGATTCATTTTAAACCTGGAAAAATCAGTTCTGATTCCTTCTCAAATTCTGCAGTTTATAGGGGCAGAATTGAATGCAAAGGTGGGCAGAGCATTCTTGCCCACAGACAGGGCAAAAAGCATCCTGCAGTTGGCAGCCTCTTTCAGGCTCAATGTCCCAAGGCCAGCAAGGCAGTTCCTGCAGCTCCTGGGCCACACGGCTGCTGTAACAGGTACAGTGCTGGGATCCAGGTTTCAGATGAGAGACATCCAGTTTCACCTAAGAACTCATTGGTGCCAACAAAGGGATTCCCTGGCAAAGCTTGTTCCCGTAACAAAAACATTTATTCAGGCTCTTCAATGGTGGAAAGAGGAAAACAACCTCAGAGAAGGGGTTCCTTTTCAAAAAGAGCTTCCTTCAGTGATTCTCTCAACAGATGCATCCCTCCTGGGCTGGGGAGCTCATCTAGCAGAGCACACTGCCCAGGGCACTTGGCCAAGTGCAGAAACTCTTCTGCACATAAACCTGTTGGAGCTCAGAGCAGTGTTTCTGGCAATGCACGCTTTCAAACCACTGATACAGGGAAAGGTAGTGCAAATCAGGACAGACAGCACTACTACCATGTACTGCATAAACAAGCAAGGGGGAACAAGATCAAGCCTCCTCTGCACAGAGGCTATGAAAATCTGGACCCTGGCCTACTCACTGGGCTCCTCCCTGCAGGTCATTCATCTGCTGGGCAAAGACAGTGCTTTGGCAGATACTCCAAGTCAGATCAGTCAGGACCATCACAAACGGTACCTGAACAGGCAAGTGGTGCAGACTGTATTCAGAAGGTGGGGCACTCCATAAATAGATCTCTTTGCCTCTCATCAGAGCCATCACTTGCCTCAGTTCTGTTGCAGATCTCCAGTAGTGGGCGTGATTCCTCTGGATGCCCTTGCCCTGGATTGGTCAGGGAGATTCCTGTATGCATTACCCCCATTTCCCCTGGTATACAGGGTGCTGTTGAAACTCAAGTCTCAGCCAGCAGCAATGATTCTGATAGCCCCCGACTGGGCCAGGCAGCCATGGTACTCCCTGTTACTGTCCATGTCACTGGAACAACCAATACACCTTCCCAGGAGGCACAATCTTCTGACCTCCAATCGGGGCAGACTCCTGTATCCAAACCTCAGGCCATTCAGGCTCAAAGCTTGACTCTTGAGGACCTAGCGTATGCTGGTCTACATCTCTCTGAGTCAGTTATGGATGTTTTAAGAGGATATAGAAAGTCCTCTACTAAGAAAACTTATACTGCAAAATGAAAAAGGTTTTCCATTTGGTGCTCTGTCAGGAGTGTAGTGCCAACCCGGTAGGAGTGCCAGGGTTGCTGGACTATCTAGTCTATCTACAATCAGGTTTACAGCCTGCTACACTGAAGGTTCATTTAGCATCAGTTTCTGCGTATGCTTCGGTAGGTAAGCCTGTTTCCTTAGCATCAAATCCAGTTTTTAAAAAAAATCTGCATTGCTCAGCTCATGGCTCCTCCTTTTGAGGCTATGTTCTCAGCACCTTTGAAGTATGTCACTTGGAAAACAGTGTTTCTAGTGGCTATCACTTCGGCTAGAAAAATTAGTGAGCTTCAGGCCTTGTGTATTGAAAAGGACTACATTGCCTTCCACAGGGATAAGGTAGTCCTCCAAACAAATAGGAAATTCCTTCCTAAAGTGGTTTCAGACTTCCATTTGAACCAGTCTATTACTTTGCCAGTGTTTTTCGCTGACCACTCTTCTTCTGGTGAGCGTAGGCTACATAGCCTGGATGTCAAGAGAGCATTAAGCTACTGCATGACAGCCATTAAGCCCCATAGTCAGGATAGAACTCAGCTTTTCCTTACTTATGAGGATGTGGGAAAAGGTAACCAGGCATCTAAAAGGTCCATTTCTCGCTGGATTGTTCGGTGCATCCAATTTTGTTATTCTAAGGGGGGCAAGGAAGCCCAAGCAGGGCTTAGAGCCCATTCCACAAGGGGTACAGCTGCAAGGGAAGTCCCCTAGGTGGATATCTGTAAAACAGCGACCTAGCAAACAGTATACACACATTTGTCAAACATTACAGCTTGGACATGCAGGCAAGGGCTGATGCCAGGTTTGGTACAGCTATACTGCAGAGCGTGTTTCCAAAATAGGTTCTTCCCGCCTCCAAAGGTACTGCTTTTTAGTCTGCAAAGAGTTAGGAATATTGGAGTATTCCTGGGGTGAGAAGAAAAAGTTACTTACCATAGTAACCTTGTTTCTCCCAGGGGATACTACAATATTCATAACTCTCCCTTCCTTCTACCCATTTTAAGAACCAGTGGCCTCTGTATTCCATGCTGCACACCGAACAGACATCCACAGTCCTTTTGCATCATGGTAATAGAACCGCTGAAACAGCCACTCACCTGGTGGACTCAGGAGGACAACCTTCGGGAAGGTTATCCCTTTGCCCCTCTAGATCCCCAGATCTCCATCACCATGGATGCATCCCTGCTGGGATGGGAGCTCACTGCCAGGATCTCTACACCCAGGGTGTGCCATCCTTTACGCAGTCCGGACCTTGAAGGGCATACTCTTGTCACAAGACCATTCTCCTTCAAACGGACAAGACAGTGATGCACTATATCAACAAGCAGGGTGGAGCAAACTCTTACCCCTTATGCAGGGAAGCGATGAGAATGTGGGAATGGTGCCTGGAGCACAAAGCTCTGATCTTATCTGTGTCAATCTTCACCATTCATCACAGATGGGTACTGGCCGGAGTTCAGGACCCCGCGGGAGCTTTTTAAAAAGGCTAGAGCGAACCCGACGCGGCATCGGCGCTGCCCTCGAGGCCCGGCGTACTGCGTGGGCGCTCGGGGTTGGCTGTTAGATGCGTCGACTCCGCCTGCCTACCAGTTCTTCGTCTCCGCCCGTCAGTCGCATCGTGGGAAGCTTGTTCCAGTTGTTGGGCCTTCAAGCCTGTTTTAGTTTTCGACATTCAGTCCGTCAGTCGCCTGCCGGTTCTGGTTCTGCCTCCACTCGACGTCGCCGGTAAGATCTTTCCTTTTATTTCAAATTCTGTGACGTCGAGTCTGTTTTGTGGTGTTTTTTTCTCCGTAGGTTATGTCTCGGTCAGAGGGCAAAAAGTTTTCTAGAACGGGTCGGCCCCCCATGCGTCGGTGCCCGTGTGGCCAAAAATATTCCGTCACCGACCAGCATGACCGGTGTCTCGCGTGTCTTGGCCCGCTTCACAACATGGATTCGTGCGACGCCTGCTTCTCCATGGACCGCCCGCGTCCTCGAACAGCTACGCAGTAAATTGGGCGAGCTCCGCCCGACTTTCGGGGTAGGTTGCTTTCGTCGGGCCAACGCACTCTCTCGGCCTTTCCTCCGGGTCCCCTCCGGTTCTACGGACGAGGAGGAGGAAGCCGACTACTTGTAGCCTGGCCATTGCCGAGGCTCCTTCCAGCGTAACACAGGAGGCCTGTCGCTTCCTCGGGGAGAAGCGGGTGGGGCGCCGCCATAGCTTGTCGCCCCGCCGGGGTGAAGGCTTCCCGGTGTCGCTCCTGTGGCTCAGAAGGCCGAGTCGACGCCGTCCTCGACGCCGTCGGTCGGTGCTGTCGGAGCCTTCGGCGCCGAGGGCCCTGTCGGCGCCGTTGTCAGTGCCGACTCGGCGCTCGGCGCCGTGGGCCCTGTCGACGCCATTCGCGGTGCCGACATTGCTCGCGGCACCGTGGGACAGGACCCGGCGTCGTCTTTTGCCATGTCTCGCCTTGGCGCCAAGGTTGAGCACGGCGCCATGCCTGCGCGGTTCGGCGCCATAGTGCCTTCGGCAGTCAGTGCCATCCTCAACGCCGTAGGTACACTCGGTGTCGCGTTCGGTGCCGAGTCCGCCCTCGGGGCCGTCGGCGCCACTTCGGTCCTCGGTGCTGCTTGCGGCGCCGAGGGGTCTGGCGGTGTTGTCGGCGCCAAGGTTGTTGCTAGGGCTGCCATCAGCACCGTGTCTGTCCCTGGTACTGCCCCCGGTGCTAGCGGACTTGACGGCGCCGTGGCTGGCCCTGGCTCTGGACCTTCGGCCCGAGTTGCCCTGGCGCCTTCTGTGAGCCCCGCCCGCGGGGTTGCGGAGGGCACAGGTGCCGCCTCGGGCACTGCTCTGGCTGCCAGGCCCTCTGGCAAAGTCGTCTTCGCCCGCCCTCCTACTGTTTGACTCAGAGCCTCGGACTCTACTTCTTCGAAGTCGGAGTCGGGCCTCGAGTCAGGCAGGAGCAGTCACACCCTTCGGGGTTGTCTGCGGAGGAGAGGCGACCAGTGGTCGTCGGTCGAGCAGTTGTAATCGGCCCCTACTGAGGAGCGCCAGGTAGTCCCGAGGTTAGGGTCAGTGGTGCTGACCAGCAGGCAGGTGGTGCGTGCCACCATTGCTCTGCAACCTGGCCTTGGGGGTTTCTCCGACCCCTCGGTGGTGGTACCTCCTCCAGTAGTGTGTCTTGATCGCCCAACTTTGGGGCCCACCCAGACGCCTGCAGGAGGGAAGAGTGCTGTTCCTTGGGTCTCCCCTTCGGGGGTGGCCCAGAGCTGTCAGCTACCTAGGCTGGCCCTCTCGAGGAGGAGGACTCTCGGACTCTGAGGGGTCGAGGGGTGTGGGATCGGTGCGTCGGCCTTTCTCTGGGGTCCACCCGGGCCCTGGGCGAAGTCGAAGTGCGGACTTCCATCCCTCCCCTTCCGGTTCCTTGAGGGGGTCCCATTCTTTAGAGGCAGGGGACCGTCCTTCTGGACTTTTACAGCCCCGATCGCCTCACTGGGGGGATTCTTCTGGGCGCAGCCAAGGCAGTGCCAATGTGGTTGTACAGCTGTCGGCTGTGTAGTCTTCCGTGACACCCTCCTCGGGTGCTTATGGTCCGCTCCCTAGCCCTGGCGGAGGTCAGCCGACTTCCTTTCTCGGCTCTGCCCCTCTGCCATGTTCTCCAGCGCTCCCAGGCATTCTTGGTCCTAGTGGCCCTCTCACCTGGGAGCAGTTCAGAGCGGTGGCTGCTCGGTTCCCTGCCTATGTTAGGGCTATGGACAGCCAGGTTTTTCAACCTCCCCCCGTGCAGCCACCCTCGGAACGTATGGTGACCTCCAGCTCCTCATCCCCCTCTTCTGGGGGAGAGGAACCCTCTGTCCATATCTCTCCGGCCGCTGATCTCTCAGAGTACTAGCGCTTCCTCGTGAGGATGCTGGAGGACCTGCACCTTTCTCCCCTGTCTGTTAGCAATCCTGAGCATGCGGCGCACGCCTTTTTAGGCGATTTTGGCAGGGCCACCCTTGTGGTGCCGCCCTGGCCTGCTCCCTTTCGGGAGGCGTCCTTGCGTTTCTGGCAGAGGCCCTTCTCTGGAGTCCCTGCCCCTAGGGACCTCAGCCAGAGGTATTGCGCTCCCCCGGAGTTTCCAGGTTCTATGCCTCATCCGCAGTCCGGATTGACGCACCTGGACACCCCTGATGGGCTTCGCGCCCTCCACCGTGACTGGCCCCCGGATCAAGACTCCTCGGATTTTGATTTTTGGGGGAGGAGGACCTTCTACTCGGCACGGTTGCTCCTTTCTATTTCAGCTCACCAGGCCCACTATGCAGCCTACAACAGGTTCTTGTGGTCCACGCTAGGTCAGATCCTAGCTGCTTTGCCTGACTCGGAGCAAACCAGACAAGCCATCGCGCTCTCTGCATGTGGCCTGGAGCTAGCAAGGCACCAAGCGAGGGCATCTTATGATGCCAATGAGGTAGCTACCAGGGTCGTAGGGACAGCGATCTGCACTAGGAGATCGGCGTGGCTTCGTCTTTCCCGGTTGTCACCCTTGGCCCGGCATAGGGTGATTTGCTCTGCCCACCAGGGAACCTACCTCTTCTCCCGTAGAGCAAGGCGGCGATTGTCGGGGCCGCTTCCTTCCCCTCCGGGGACCCGTCTCACTCTCCCCACTCTCGGGCCTCCTCAGGCCCGGAAGGTTCCCATTAGTGTGTCACCCACTGAGGGCTAAGGGACTCTGTCCCTTAGGGTGTAATTAATCAACCCCCTTCGGGGGGCTTGGTACTCACCCGTCTGTGATGAATGGTGAAGATTGACACAGATAAGATATGAAAATTACGTACCTACTGTAATTCTGATCTTTTTGTGTATCTTCACCATTCATCACAACCCCGCCCACCATCCCCCTGGGGCCTCAGTCTCTGGTCCCCTCCTCTGTGACTCCCCTCTCCTTTTGGGCCGGGGTAAAGCAGGGACACACAGGGGGGTATTCTCCTTTAAGGAGTACAGCTTGAGCGGCACTCCTTCTCTACTACATGTCTCCACCCCTATGGGGTGGGAGTTGGTAGTTGCCCTCCTCCTGTTCTCCTTCTGGTTTCCATCTAACTGTTTTAAAAAAAAAAAATCCTTTTTTTCACTAAACATCTTTCCTGAGAGAGTGTTAAGTCCCTCTACCCTGTCCTTCTCCAGAATAGCCGATTCTGCTTCTGGGGTATTTGCTAGTTATTCTGTGCCTTGAATTCTGGCAGAGAGCTTTGCTACTCCTTGCAGTTCCTATACAAATCTGGTGATGGACAAGCGTGTCGGACACCTTGTTACCTCTCACTCTCTCCTAAATTTCTCCCCTTCCTTCCCTCCCCTCTTCCACTTCCAGAGATTGGGGCCCCTACCCAATCCCCTTAGTCTCATCTCTTCTCTGCTGTCCTCTCAGTCATTATTTCTCCTTTTAGTTCAGTTTTCCTTTTCTTTCTGTCCCTTGGACTCTCTTGTCCCACCCTCCATCCCTTCCTCTTACCTCTCCGACTCAGAACTGGTAGGCAGGCAGAGTCGCGCAGCCTAACGGCCAGCCTCGCCCACGCAGTCGTCAGCCTCGAGGCGGTGCCCGATGCTCCGTCGGCTCCTACTTTAAAAAAAAAAAAAAAAAAACTCCTGCGTGGTCCTGAACTCCAGCCAGTACCCATCTGTGATGAATGGTGAAGATACACAGAAAGATCAGAATTACGGTAGGTACGTAATTTTCATATCCAGGCCGTGTATTTGCCAGGAGTCCAGAACTATCTGGCGGATCGTCTCAGCAGAATGGAGACAGATCCTCATGAGTGGTCTCTCGACGCAAGTGTCGTGTTATCACTTTTAAAAGAGTTGGGAACTCCAGACCTGGACCTTTTTTGCGTCTCCACTCAACGCAAAACTGCCTCTCTTCTGCTCCAGAAATCCAGGATCTGGCGTTTTTTGTCAGGATGCATTCAGACTGCAGTGGACAAGATGCTTTCTGTACGTATTTCCTCCTCTTCCCCTAGTTCGAGGGTGCAGCTCAAACTAGAGGTGCAGGGGGGCAGGATGATCCTTATCACCCCATACTGGCCTCGTCAGATCTGGTTTCCATTAATTAACAGATTGTCGGAAACCTCACCGAGACACCTTCCACTTCATACGAACCTGCTGACCCAGGGCCCTGTGGTCCACCCCAACCTGAAGTCCCTTCACCTTCGTGCCTGGCTCCTGAAGAGATAGAGGTAAACAGGTTTAACATTTCACGTAGGGTCTCAGATATTCTGTTAGCTGCACGTAAGCCAGCTACTCAAAAGACTTACCCGGCTAAGTTAAAGCGGTTCTCCAGCTGGTGTGCAAAATCCTCATGTAATCCTTTTCAAACAACATGAATTCTTGCTATATTATGACATATGCAGTGAGTCCCAACCTTCGAACTGCTCCGGAGGTGAAAGAGTTAACTTTCCATGCCAGGCATGGAACGCTGAGCTCGAGCTCGGTTGAAAACTCTGTCTGTTGTTCTTCAAACTCAAACCGTCAGATTCTTTACTCCACCTCACTGAACAGTCGCTCCGGAGAGTTCTCCTTCTGCTCGGTTCATTTTGTCGGTTAAAGTATTATTTTCTCGGTTTTTTGACCGAATTTAAACCGGAACCGGTCGGTTTAAGCTCTGTCTGTGGTGTTTGTGAGTACTAGATAGGTTTACATTATTTCTCTTCTGTGTGGAACTTGCGAACTGTTATCGGTTCGCTCTTGAACCGATCAGGTTGTTTAAAAATATTTTATTCTATCATTTAGAGTGTGTTACCGGTTCTTATCGGTTCTAAAAAAACTGAATATTTCGGTTTTTAACGACCGTTTCCGACAGTTGGGAACCGATAAGAGGGTCTTGCTTGGTGGATTGCCATAAATGAGCAAGTTTGGTTAGGACTGGCACTATGTCTGAGAAACCCAAAAGAAAAACCGGGCCCACTGGGTTTCAACACTGCAGTGTGTGTGGGGAAGCCTTTGCCAAGGCTGACCCCCACACCACCTGTGTTTATTGTCTGGGATTTGACCACCTCAATGCAGACTGCCAGATTTGTAAAAATTTTCCTGCAGCTACCCTGGAAAAGAGAGTTGGTAGGCTCAGGGAAAGGGAGGCCAAGAAGTCCGCTGACCCGGATGGCCAGCCGGGTTCGGTTCCAACCGAACCAGAGGGAGTGCCCTCTGACCAGGGCGAGACTTCCTCGGGCAAAAGGAGAGCCGACTCTGAGGGGTCGGTTCCAGCAAAAAGGACTAGAAAATCAGCTGGTGTGGAGCCAAAACTTTCCTCTCCAACTGCTGAAGAGATAGCCAAAGCGATTCAGATTGTCCAGTCACTTTCTCCGGTTCCGACCGAACGGTGCCATCAGGTAAGCGTCCGGTTGCCGGTTCCACCGGTTCAAGACTACGATTTAGAGGAATATTATGAACCGGAGGAGGGGGAAGAGGAGTATGAGGAGAGTGAATGTGGATTTGAAAGTCTGGATGTGCCCATTGACCCGGACATCTCCCCAGACAGACATTCAGGAGTGTCTCTCCTAGGCTTTCTGAGTCCCCTTCTCATTTTATTTTCTATAAAAAAGTGGCTGAAACCCTCCAGCTCCCTATGGAGGAAGCTGTGGATGATCAAGAGGAGCCTGACTGTGGAAATGATGAATATCCCAGAGTCTAGGAGACTGTCTATTCCCTTGCATAAATCTTTTGGGAAACAGACTTTTAAAATTCGAAAAACTCCTCACACTATACCTCCTGTGGATAAGAGAATGGACAAGAGGTACACATTGTCAGGCTCTGATCGGAGTTCATACACAACAATTCAGCCATGTTGGGGTAGTGCAGGCTGCAGCCTGTGACAAGGCAAATATCCCTTGGCCTCACAGCCCCGGACAAGGACTCCAGGAAGGTTGATGCCATGGCAAAGAAACAGTACATGGCAGTATCCTTGGGACTCAGACAGGCAAATTATATGGCTTATGTTGCTAGATACAGAAATCCAGATGGGATACTGTTATGGCTCTTGCAAAACAGGTCCTGGCCAGCTGCCAGGAGCTGGAGCAGGTGGCTGCTGATGGTATTGAGGCATCAAGGTGCAATTCCATGCTGCAGTGGACTCAAATGATGTGTCATCAAGAGTCATGGCTACATCTGTGGCTCTTCGCAGGATGGCTTGGCTCAGATGTACTAGCCTGTCACAGGATACCCAGACTAAGGCCATGGATTTTCCTGTTGTGGGTAATTCTCTGTTTGGGGAGCAGACAAGAGAATTACATGAAGAAAGTGGATGTGTATAGGACCACCTATAGGAGTGCACAGGCCAAGGAAAGGCAGGCCACTCCTCAAAGGCAGCTTCCCAGGGGCTGGGGCAGGCCTTTTCATAGGCCTTTTTACCAAGCCCAGGCCTCCTCTTCCGCTTTTGCCCAGAGGGGGTTCTTTAGAGGGAGAGGCAGACGGGGTGCAAGCAGGTCTGCTTCCACCCCTCAGCCCAAAGCCCCTGCCAAGCAGGCACCCTGATGGGGTTGCCAGGGCCGATTCTCAACTACCTGTAGGGGGCAGGCTGGCTTACTTTGTCCAGGACTGGGAGTCTCTGACATCAGACAAGTGGGTCCTGGAAGTAGTAAACCAGGGACTGGTTCTTAGCTTCAAAAAGTTTCCAAAGATGAGAACCAGATCCTTTCCACCTGCAAATCCTCCAGAGGCACTTGCCCTAGAGGCAGAGGTCTCTTCCCTCCTGGCTTTCAGAGCCGTGGAAAGGGTTACAACCCTACACCAGGGTAAAGGGTTGTACTCCAGGTACTTCCTTACCCCAAAAAAGACAGGAGAATGGCGGCCCATCCTGGATCTCAGATACTTAAACAAGCACCTTTTAAAACCAAAATTCAAAATGGTGACTCTGGGAATTATTCTACCCTCTTTAAGGCCAGGGGACTGGCTAGCGTCCCTGGACCTCAAGGATGCCTTCTTCCATATTCTCATCAGAAGCTCCCATCGAAAGTACCTCAGGTTCGAGCTGCCCTCAGGCCATTACCAGTTCAGAGCAATGCCCTTTGGCCTCACCTCTGCTCCAAGGGTGTTCACAAAATGCCTGGCAGTAGCAGTTGCTTCTCTAAGAAGGCAAAACATTGCCATCTTCCCTTACCTGGACGACTGGCTCATAGTAGGCCAGTCCCCAGAACAAGTCAAGTTACACCTACAGATAACTCAGCAACTGCTCACCTCTCTAGGTTTCCTTCTGAATCTTTCAAAGTCAGTTCTAGAGCTTGTTCAGCTCCTCACCTTCATAGGCACAGAGCTGAACACAGAGAAAGCCAGAGCCTTCCTCCTTTGGACAGGGCAAGAACCCTGGTCTCTCTGGCCTCCTCATTCACCCTGCAGGTGTCTCGACCAGCAAGGCATTTTCTACAGCTCCTGGGGCACATGGCTGCTTCTACAGCAGTGGTGCAGGGAGCAAGATTTCAGATGAGGGACGTTCAGTTCCATTTGAGAGCCTTTTGGTCTCAAAGGAAAGACCCTCTAACCAAATTGATCCCAGTGACTCGAACCCTGATCCAGGCCCTACAATGATGGCATGATCAGAGCAATCTCAGACAAGGGGTTCCTTTTGTCACCCAGTCTCACTCCTTAATCCTTACTACAGATGCATCCCTCTTGGGATGGGGAGCTCACATGGGCGACCTCACTACCCAGGGGTTGTTGTCCCCCTCAGGAATCTCTGCTCCACATCAATCTGTTGGAACTCAGAGCAGTTTTTCTAGCACTTCAAGCTTTTTCCAAGTCTGTTCAGAACAAAGTGGTACAGGTCAGAACAGACAACACCACCACAATGTGGTACATCAACAAGCAAGGGGGCACTCAGTCTACGGCCTTGTGCACCGAAGCAATGAAGTTGTGGTCTCTGACTTACTCCCTGAACACCTCCCTTACGGCAGTTCGCCTCCCAGGCAAGGACAATGTCCTGACAGATGCTCTCAGCAGGATTTCCCAGGGCCATCACGAATGGAGGTGGTATTTGCCAGATGGGGCACCCCACAGATAGATCTTTTTGCAGCCCCAGACAATCACCAACTTCCCCTTTTTTGCTGTAGGCCCCCAGTGTTGGGCTCAGTCCCTCTGGATGCCTTAGTCCTCAATTGGGAAGGGAAGTTTCTCTATGCTTTCCCCCCTTCCCTCTGCTGTTCAAAGTGCTAGTCAAAATCAGGTCTCAACCATGCAAGATGATCCTGATTGCCCCAGATTGGCCCAGACAACCCTGGTATCCACTCCTGCTGTCCTTAGCAGTCCATCTTCCCCTCTGTCTTCCCAGGAATCACAACCTGTTAACCTGTGCTCAGGGGAGGGTTTGTACCCCGAACCTCAAATCTCTCAGTCTCAAGGCCTGGCTCTTGAAGAGTTAAGAGTTTGCTGATTTACACCTTTCCCAGGGTGTAGTGGATATCCTGAAGGCTTCTAGAAAACCTTCTACCAGGGCTACTTATAATTCCAAATGGAAGAGATTTTCCATGTGGTGCTCTGGAAAGCATATTTCCCCAGAATCTGCTGATTTACCCACAGTCCTGGATTACATGGTCCATTTAAATACCTTGGGGCTGAGACCAGCTACCCTAAAAGTGCATCTGGCAGCTGTGTCTGCCTTTATTTCAGCAGGTAAGCCCTCTCCTCTTTCGGCTCACCCTGTATTCTCCAAGTTTTTCAAGGGATTGCTTCACACAACCCTCCATTCAGGGACCCTGCCCTGCTTGGGACCTTAATGTTTGCATTGCTCAGCTTATGCAACCCCTTTTGAGCCTTTGTCTTCAGCAGAGCTTAAGTACTTGACTTGGAAACTGTGTTTCTGGTAGCCATCACTTCTGCCAGGCAGCATAAAGTGAATTACAAGCTTTGTCAGTGGAGCCTGATTTTATCTCCTTTCATAGAGATAAGGTGGTCCTCAGGACTAACAGGAAGTTCTTGCCTAAGGTGGTTTCAGATTTCCACCTTAATCAATCTATTTCTCTTCCTGTGTACTTCACTGACCATTCCTCCTCTGGCGAGAGGAGGCTGCACAGTTTAGATGTCAAAAGAGCCCTTAGCTACTATTTAGAGCATACCAAGGGTCACAGGTTTGACTCCCTCCAACTATTCCTCACTTATGGTGAGGTTGGTAAAGGGAAACCTGCCACGAAGAGATCCATTGCCAGGTGGATTGTCTCTTGTATCCAATTCTGTTATGAAAAACTGGGTAAGGTTCCTCCCTCAGGCCTGAGGGCTCACTCTACCAGGGGTACAGCTGCTTCCCTGGCTGCTGCCAGGGACATCCCTATTCTAGAGATATGTCAAGCAGCTACCTGGAAAACAGTTCATACTTTTACCAAGCATTACTCCCTGGATATCCAGGCTAGGAGTGATGCCCGCTTTGGCACGGCTGTGCTTCAGAGGCTATTTCCCAAGTAGGTTCTGTCCCTCCTCCATGGAGGTACTGCTTTGTAGTCTGCATATGTCATAGTATAGCAAGACTTCATGTTGTTTGAAGAAAAATTACTCACCTTAGTAATGTTGTTTTTCTATTGTCTTGCTATATTATGACCCCCACCTGCCCATCTCAGAACCTCTGTTTTGGGATGTGGGTGGGCAGTGCAATGTTGGCATTAGTAGGTGCCCACCTGTTTTCACCCTTCTTTTGGGGTGACTTGGTGTTGTGTTTTTCATTTTTTGGGGCTCCTGACTTGAGTCTTTGTTTTGGGACCAAAAAATGTGTTGTTATGTTTAGTAGCTAGTTGGCTAGTGTAGGTTTACAGCTTCCACACAGGACCTCAGTGAGTTTAGCTCGTAAAGATCTGACGGTTTGAGTTTGAAGAACAACAGACAGAGTTTTCAACCGAGCTCGAGCTCAGCGTTCCATGCCTGGCATGGAAAGTTAACTCTTTCACCTCCGGAGCAGTTCGAAGGTTGGGACTCACTGCATATGTCATAATATAGCAAGACTCCAGTAGAAGAAACAACATTACTAAGGTGAGTAATTTTTTCTTTCCTTCCCACCAAGCAAGGTCCTAGAGTATCTTCTAGACCTCTCGAACACAGACCTGCAATATTCGACTGTTAAGGTTCACCTCTGCCCAATCTCAGCATACCATGAGCCTGTACATTCCATGTCTCTGGCTCAGCTTCTTGTTGACAGATTTCTTAAAGGCATTCTACATACTAGGCCACTGGTCAGATGACCAGTAGTGGTCTGGGACATTAACCTTGTGCTACACATGCGCACTCATAAACCCTTCAAGCCTCTAGCTACTTGTGATCTGAAGTTCTAGGGACATGGATATGTTGTTCATCCACACTGTCTGGCAGGTTCCTTGCCGCTTTAAATCTTGCCGGAAGGTCTTCAAGCTGGCTCCTTCCACCCACCCGGGTGGTAAAACTCTCGGCTCTGCCCCATGATGCCAGATCTTCCTTACCGCTTGGAAGCTCAGGTCCCTCCTTAACGCTCTGCGTATAGACTAGATCCTAACTCTTTGGTTCACCCGAAAATAATTTTAAAGTTTTCAAGACTTCGGTCAAATTCTTCCTTTGAGGCTGCGATGGACAAATCGACTCCCGGTTTTCGGCAGTGTCCATGCCGGCAAAAGATGTCCAGGACAGATCCATACTCCATGTGCGTCTACTGGCTCGGGCTTGACCACGACCCGCAGGCCTGCGAGTTGTGCAGGTTTTTCTCGGCCAACGTCCTTGAAGACCACGCTGCCTGGCTACATCTTGGGCGCCCCAAGAAACGTCATCCGCCGGTGAAGTCCAAGGAGGCCCGTTGGGCAGTTTCCGCGACGGCTGGCTCAGCTGAGCAACTCAAACAGATGATCGCCCTCGAGGAGGAGGCACCCTCATCTTCCTCAGTCGCGCCATTTATCCCGCTCTCTTTGGGATCCTCCTACACAGCTTCTTTTAAGGAGCTTTGCCATTCCCTCTCCACAAAGGGTGAGGGGCCATTGGGACACTCTTCTCGGTCAAAAAAAAAGGACTCAAAGGGTAAGTCCCACCGTCAACGTTCGTGGGAGTGGGAGAGGTCCCCTTCCGTGAACAGTCGACTCTCGACTTCAGTCAAGGTTGTGGCTAAGGCTGCTGGTTTCACGGTGTCCCTGTCAGGTCAGCCGGGAAGTTCCTGACTTGAAAGACGGCCTTCCTTGTAGCCATCACTTCTGCCTGCAGAGTGTCGGAAATATACAGGTTACTCACCAGTAGCAGGAGTTCTAGGAGTGGTATATGTTGTTCATCCACATTTCTTGGCAGGTACCTTGCCGCTTTAAGATGTGCTGGAAAGTCTTCAAGCTGGCTCCTCCCACCCACCTGGGTGGTAAAACCCTCAGCTCCGCCCCATGACACCGGATCTAGCCCGCTGGAAGCCAGGTTGCATGCCTTTGAAAAAACGCCAGACCACCTTCTCCTGCACCACCGACTGATTGCTGGCCCACATCCGGTAAGCAGAGATGGCTGCCAGGTGCACCTTAAGAGGAGCTGACCGAAGCCCTCACTGAGAAAGGGACCACAGGTAGTCCAAAATGCTAAGCAATGGGCAAGATGAAGGGTCCAACCCCTTGCCCTGACACCAAATGGAGAATCTCTTCCATTTAAAGGCATAGCATTTTCTGGTTGACTCCTTATGGGACGCCTCAACGATGTTGAGGATCTCGTCAGAAAGACCCAAGGACTGGAACTCTAGCCGTTCAGAAACCAGGCCTTCAGGTGCAGGGATTGAAGGTCCGGATGGAACACCTTCCCCTTGTCAACTGAGATCAGGTCCGGGCAGGCTGGAAGCCATCTCAGGAGCCTGGAGCTGAGGCTGAGGAGATCTGTATACCAGAACTGGCGAGGCCAGTCTGGGGCTACCAGAATCACCTGCGCCTTGTCCCTCTTCGCCTTGAGACGCACCTTGTGGATCAAGGGAAATGGAGGGAAGGCGTAGAAGAGGCCCAGGGTCTACGGCCTCGAGAAGGCATCCCCCTGCAGCGAGCCCCACTGAGGGGGGTGGGCAGATCCACCTGAGAGATGCCCCAATGGGAGAACAGGTCTTGAACTACCTCCGGCAGGAGAGACCACTCGTGAGATGCATCACCTATCTGGTTGAGGGCATCAGCCAGACTATTTGAGGCTCCTGCCACTTGGATGGCTAGGAGATCCACCTCCAGGCTGATCACGAGAGACCAAATGCGGAGAGCTTCCTTGCACAGGGGCAAGGAGTGCATCCTGCCCTGACAGTTGAGATAGTAAATGGTAGTGGTGTTGTCTCTCTGGACCTGAACCACTTAACCCCGTACAAATGGAGCGAAGGCGGTGAGGGCTAACCATACTGCTCGAAGCTCCAGCAGGTTGATGTAGCATCGGGACTCCTGAGGGGACCAGAGGCCGTGGGCCCTGAGCTTCCCCAGATGGGCACCCCAACCCATCAAAGAGGTGACTATCGTCAGGATGACCGTCAGCTCGGGGCGGACAAATGGGATACCCTCCTGCAGATGAGCTGGCACGAGCCACCACTGCAGGCCATCCCAAATCTTCTGGGTCATGGATACAGGCTGGTCCAGAGGACCGGAGCACTGAGACCACTGGCGGGCCAGCCCCCATTGCAGGGGGTGCATATGCCAGCGGGCCTGATGAACCACGCTGGCGCAGGCCGCCACGAGACCCAGAAGGCGCAGGAAGTCCCGGGCAGGGCTCAACTGCCCAACCAGAAATGATCGGGCAAAGGACGAAAGAACCTCAGCCCTGTCCACCGGGAGCCGAGCTCTGGCTTGAAGGGAGTCAAGCTCTGCCCCGATTAATTGAATCACCTGCGATGGCATGAGTTCCAATTTGGCCTCATTGATCAGGAGGCCAAGCTGGGAGCAGACTTGGAGGGCCAGATCTCTGGACCACTCCACCTCCAACCTGGAGGGGGCTGCTATCAGCCGGTCAACCAGGTAAGGGTAAACCCAGACCCTTCGGCGCCGCAGGAATGCTGTCACCACTGCCATGCATTTGGTGAAGACCCTGGGAGCTGGAGGCAGGCTGAAGGGCATGGCCTGGAATTCGTATAGGGATCCCTCCACCCCGAAGCAGAGGAATCGCAGATGAGACGGATGGATTGGGACGTGAAAGAACGTGTCCTGGAGATCTAGAGAGCAAAACCACATGCATAGTTCCAGGGATGGTATGATCTGAGCCAGAATGACCATCCTAAAGGTACACGGCCTTAGGAACCTGTTCAGGTCATGCAGGTCGAGAATGGGGCGTCAGCACCCTGTCCGTTTTGGGACCAGGAAGTACCTGATCACAAACCCTGGGCATGGAGGAGGATCCGCCACCATGCTGACCACCTCCTTTTGGAGGGGCAGAGCTATGTCAGCTCTGCAAGCCGACAGAGAATCTGCGGAACCGGTAGCCCTCCAAGAGGCGCAGGCTCGGAAGAGAGGAGTCTGCACAAATTCCAGGGGCAGACCCCTGCCAACCACTTCCAACACCCGGCGGTCCGTGGTGATAGCGGAACAGGCGGAAAGGAAGTTACTGAGCCGGCCTCCCACGGGGGGACCCAGGGAAGGAGTGACGAGGTTGGGGGCGGCACCCCTCAACCCGTCACTGGGCAGGCTTGGAGGAAGGGCTGGCCGAGGAACCACCTGGACCTTTCCCTTCAGACTTCCTGTTGTAGGAAGCAGTGGGCTTGGCCTTGGGGCACCAAGCGTGAGCCTGCTGTTGGTGCTGCTGGGCCGGGGCAGGAGCAGAAGGACGAAAAGGCTTATGCTGCTTTTGGCGGCCTTTGTCCTTCTGAGCAGATACGACAGAGTCCAAGCTGGCGTTGGACTTCTCTATCCGCTGGAGGTGGTCCTCCACCCTGGGCCCGAACAGGTGGGTGCCCAAAAAGGGAACATCTGCTAGCTTGTGCTGGGTATCTGCTGTGAAGGTCGAGATCCGCAGCCAAGCTCTGCGTTGCATGGCTACTGCGGCCGCTACTGACGGGGCACAAGAGTCTCCTATGTCCAGAGCAGTCTGGAGCTGTTGTTTGGCCACCACCCTTCCCTGATCCCGCACCTGCTTGACCGTCGTCTGTGGGTCAGCCGGGAGATGAGGAAGCACCTCACCCAGGGAGCCCAAAAGGGTGTGTGAAAAATGTGCCATCAGTAGAGCCAAACTAGCCTGTCGAAGGCCTAAGGAGGCAGCAGCATAAACTTTGCGTCCAGAGTAGTCCAACTTTTTTGGACTCCTTGTCCGGGGGCTTCTCTACATCCCTGGCATTTCCAGAACGCCGGAAAACGCTGTCAGTCACCAAACCTTCAGCCAAAGGATGCTCCGAAAAACTATAGAGGGAACCATTCGAGACTGCATACTTGTGGGCCATCCTGGCCGATGGCGCAGGACAGGAGGCAGGCCGCTGCCACAACTCCAGGGCCAGGCCCACAGTGGCCTCGGCCACGGGAAAGGCCTCCATAGGGGAATACCTCAGTCCAAGATCTCCATGAGGGGATATCTGGCCTGTTTCTGCATGGGTTCGAGCTGCATCCCAGTGGATTCTGAGATGAGCCGAAGGATACCAAGGAACGAGGATGGGTTCTCATCCACTGACAGACCCCTGGAGGATTCCAGGTCAGCTGCCGACAGCCTGAGCCACCCTCTACTGGCCGAGGTCGGTTGGGGGAAGAGTGTGACCGACAACCTATGGGGCAAGCCCTGTCCCAACTGAGAATCCTTGTTCGGAGCCCCAGTCCTCGGTTGAGGGGGTGGTGGTTCCACCACAATGGGTAAAGCAGCCGGTTTCGGCCGAGCAATCTGCACCGGAGTTAGCTCCACAACCAAGGAACCAAGGGCAGGAGATCACTTCGGCCGCTCTGACGACAACCACTTAATTGCCGGCGAAGGCGACAGAGTCAGCTTATTGCCGTGCAAGAGGAGTTGTTGCCACATGAGATCCTCATAGCGCTGATGCAACTTGCGTCAGAGCCTCTCCTCAGCTGAGGAGGTTGATGAGGATGAGCAGTGGCACCGCTTTCCATGATGTCAGGACCGAGACCGCCTATGTCGGCAGGACTTGCCCGAAACGAAAGAGGACCGAAACCATCGGAGTCGCCGACATTGGGTCGAAGAGGGGGTGGGATAGACCCACATGCCCTATGGTTCAGGGTCCTTGACCAAGAACTTGGCTCAGGAGGCCGGGGCGAATCCCCGGTAGGCACCGGCCGAACCGGTGAAGGAGGGTTGTCGGCCTCCCCAGTCGACAAGCTAACAGGTCGAGGAAGATCTCGACCACATCGCTGGGTGTCTCGGTCGGCTGGCTTGATGGGGACAGCGTGAAGCTAGCGGCAGTGGCCGCAACCTCGACTGAAGTTTAAAGTCAACGATCCGGGGAGCGAGATCTCTCTCTCGGTCCCACGAACATCGACGATGAGACTTACCTTTAGGGTCCTTCTGCCTCTACTGATGGATGTGAGTCCCTGAAGGTCCCTCTCCCTTAGTGGAGAGGGACTGGCAAAGCTCCCGGAAGGAAGCAGTGTAGGAGGAACCCAAGGAGAACGGGATAAACACCGACACCGAGGAGGATGAAGTCACGGCCTGGGCCGTTTCCTCCTTGAGGGCAATAAGCTGATCCAGCTGCTCTGCGGAGCCCGCCACCGCGTACACCGCCCAACGGGCCTCCTTCAACTTCAACAGTAGGAACCGTTTCTCCAGTCGCCCCAGTTGGAGTCGGGCAGCGCGGTCCTCGATCACCAAAGGGGAAAAAGACTTGCATAAATCGCAAACCTGCGGATCGTGTTCAAGTCCAAGGCAATAAACACATGTGGCGTGAGGATCGGTGCAAGACATCTTCTGCCTGCAAGGGCACCAACAGAAGCTGGGAGTGGATTTGGAGTCCATTGCAGTCGTGAGGGAAAGTGAAGACTGAAGTTGCGTAAACGTCAAAACAATTTTCGGTAAAAGTGAAGGTTTAGGATCCAGGCCTAAAGACACAAGAGAGCTAAGGAGGGAACCTAAGCTTCCAAGCGGTAAGGAAGATCTGGCGTCATGGGGCGGATCCGAGGGTTTTACCACCCAGGTGGGTGCGAGGAGCCAGCTTGAAGACTTTCCGGCACATCTTAAAGCGGTAAGGTACCTGCCAAGAAGTGTGGATTGAACAACATGTCCACGTCCCTAGAAATATGCTTTGGTCACAGATCCCTGTATACTGTATTTCACAAAGATAAGGTGGTTCTTAGGACTCACCCCAAGGTTCTTCCCAAGGTTTTCTCAGAATTCCATCTGAATTAGCCCCTGGTCCTTCCTACCTACTTCGTGAACTTCCAGAATGAGGGAGAGCGTACCCTTCATTCCCTAGATGTGGAGAGAGCCTTGTGGTTCTACTTAGACAGGACTGAGGAAATCCACACATCCAAACAACTGTTTGTCTCCTTCAGCACGGCCTGGTTGGATCAGCCTGTTCTTATCAGGTGTATTTCAGCGTGGCTAGTGGCATGCCTCCGCCATTGCTATTCCATGGCACAGGATAAACTAGAAGGCAGAGTATATGCTCATTCTACCAGAGCAGTTGCGGCATCTCAGGCAGAAATCCACAGCGTGCCCAATGTGGCCAATTGGAGCTCCGTGCACACTTTCGAAAGCACTGCGCCTTGAATGTCCATGCCAGATAGCATCAGTCCTTTGGCAGGACAATCCTTAATGGACTTCTGTCCTAAAAGAGTGCCTCTCTCCTGCCGACCGTCTCAGGGGATTATTTTAGCTTGGTACTCTCCCATCAGTGTGAATGAGTGGTGGAGACTTTATGTCCAGGAAGATATGTAAATTACGTACCTACCATAATTGTTGACCTTCTTGGACGAAGTCTCCACCACTCATTCACACTTCCACCTACCATCCCCCGAGCTCACTTATCAGTTTATGGTCTTCATTCCCTCGATGGCTGAGCTGTGAAGACTCTGATCTTCCTGGACATAAGTCTCCACCACTCATTCACACTATTGGGATCTGCGCCGGAGGCACTAGGACCCATCGGGAGCAAACCTTTTGCTGGGGAGTCGATGCCAGAGATGGCGCCGCGAGCCCTAGCTCGCACGGCAATGACTATCTCGGCGTCGACTCCCCAACCGCCTCAGTTCCTTTTTTCCCGCCGTCGAGTGCGCTTCAGTGAACGACGTCGCTCGCCTGTCGGGAGTCAAACTTCAAACTAGCAGCATAGTTTTCAGTTTTTATTATTTTGTAGTATTATCTCGATACAGTATCGCTTAAGTTAATCTTATTTTTTAATAAAAACGATAATGAAGTCTCAGCCTACACTGACGGAGTCTACCATGAGCAGGTCAGGTGACGGTAGGGAGACTTTGTATGAAAGCTGTTCAGCCAGTCGGGCTGGGTCCGGTCCGCCGCCTTCTCCGGAAGGGGGGTCTGACAACGGTCAGTCCAGTGCCCAGGGGGATGGGCGGTCCCCGCGAAGCATAAAGCCAAGCGGTCACATTCACCGGCACCGTTGACCTCGAGCTCTTCTTGACCCGCGGGTCCTAAAGAAGGCATCACTCGGGGTCACCCTCTGATACGTCTGCGCGTAGACGTTCGGTTATCGGGGCTAGTTGCCGGTCTCCTCCTTCGGAGTCGCCAACAGCGGCTTCTGGTAGCTGATGTCTTCGACATCGGAGTCCTACCCCGCCTGCAGGTAGGTCTTCAGATGAGCAGTTTCATCAGTGGGCCGCTCTTATGGAGCAGTGGGCTCGGAGGTTGGTTCGGCTGCCTGGTTCGGTCATTCGTGGGCCTTTGGGCTCTCTGGGCGACCAGGTAGGGCAGTTGGACTTTCCTGGTTGCGCGGTACCTTCTTCGGTGCCGTCGACTCCGTGCTTAGGTGTCCCCCCCCACCACATGGCTTCAGCGCAGGGGGCCACACCGATGCCCTTATCTCCTGCTCTTTTCCTTCAAAATCTGTTTTCGGTCTCTGGGGCGCCTTGGCGCCGTGCGGCCTCAGCGCCGTCCTCGGCATCCCAGCGGCATCGCGTCAAGCAGCGGCAGTTGCTTGCGGCCGTTTGCGCCTGTGGTGCCACGGCGCCCGTCCCTCGGCTGTCGCGGCTTCGGCGCGCGTGGTTCCTCGGCGTCGTTCTTGGCGCCGGGGGCTCTCAGAGACTTTCCTTTTGTCACTTTTCCTCCTTCCTCTTCTGGCTTTCATCCCTTTCCTGTCCATACAGTCCCTCCTGGACTGTCAGGAGATGACGTTGAGCCTGACCCTGACCTTCGGCTGGGCGATGAGGTGGACGAAGCAGGATCTTTTACTGCTGCAGAGCCTGTGGTCGAGGACCTGTCATTTAAGTCTCTGCTGAAGAATATGAGTTCCACACTTTCTCTCAGACTACAGACATCGATCCTGGAAATTGCTAAGACTCCAGTACCTTCCGCCTCGGAGATCCCTCAGTTTGACTCCTCCGATTCAGCCTTCCTTAGGAGGCTGTCTCAAATGGTATGGAATAATCCTGCTCTCTCTTCATCGGTGGCTAAATCCATTGATAGAAAATATTCAGCCCCCAAGGATCGTCCCATTTTGGCATCCCAAGCTTTTGCGGATCCTATTGTAGTCCTTGCAGAGAATGATAAGGTCGTCCTTCCTCAAACCATTACAGCTCGACCTATTAACAAGGAATCTCGTAAGATAGACACCTTAGGTAAGAGAGTCTTTGCTGCTTCTACCCTAAGTATGCGTATTGCCAGTTACCAGGGCTATTTTTCTCAGTACGAGTATATCCTGTGGCACTCTCTCAAGCAAATGGTTGAAGCTCTTCCGGTCGGATTCAAAACCAGAGCTTCTCAAACCATTACCAGGGTATTGAATCTAACAACCAACAGATTAAAGCAGCCATGGGCGCTTTCGACTCCGCTTCCGTTCAGCAGCTGCTGGTATTTGCACCCGCCGCCATTCCTGGCTGCGCGACTTCAAACTTCTGTGATGCGCAACAATGCGCAACAGCAGGTAATGGCATTGCCCTTTGATGGTGCATATCTTTTTGGTCCTCAGGTCGAGCAAGCTGTAGAAGCTACACAAAAGACTAGGTCAGCCATTAAGTTGGCTAGACCCCCTCCTGCCCCCTCTAGAGGGCATGCCAGTAGACGTCAGTTTCATAACCGTCAGTCCTTTCGAGGCAGAGGCAGAGGTAGTTTCCATAAGAACCAACCTGCCCAACCTCAAAAGAGGAGCAGCAGAAAGCGCAAGGGCCCAAAGCGCAGCGCTACTTTATGAATTACTGGCCCAAGTCCCACCTCAACTGCCCGAGGTGGACTTTTCCTCTCGGTGGGAGTCGGATGATGCACTTCTACAGCCAATGGAAGTCCATAACCTCAGACAAATGGGTCCTTCGGATAATCCATGAGGTACTCACTCAATTTTGTGGAAACTCCTCCGGTTGTCCTCCCAAACAGACAGCCAGGCTGTCTGCCCTTCAGTCAGACCTTCTCACTGCCGAGATTCAGGGCCTTCTAAACAACAGGGCAGTAGAACTTGTGCCGCTGCATCAGCGAAACACGGGTTCTACTCTCATTACTTTCTGGTTCCAAAGAAGTCTAGGGAATCGCCTCATTCTAGATCTCAGAAAGCTAAACAAATTCTCCCCAAGGAGAAATTCAAAATGATTCTCTAGGAACTCTGTTACCCTTGCTTCATCAACACGACTGGTTAGCTTCCTAGACATGCAGGATGCTTACCAGCACATTCCCATTCACCGAGACATCACAAATTCCTGAGGTTTGTGGCTCTGGGACAACATTATCAGTTCAGAGTCCTGCCCTTTGGGCTATCCTCGGTGCCGCGAGTTTTTACAAAGTGTTGTGCAGTTCTCGCGGCGCACCTCAGAAAACTCGGAATACAGGTGTTCCCTTATCTGGACGATTGGCTTCTGGCAAGTCCTTCCGGGCAAGGGACTCTGGACGCTGTAGAGACGGCCTCTCACCTCCTTACGTCCATGGGAGTCCTGCTGAACCTCAAGAAATCACAGCTGCAGCCCTCCCAGAGGCTCCTTTTCATAGGGACCCTTCTGGACACATCCTGTGAGACTTTTCTCCCAGAGGACAGAAGGAACGATATCCTTCTGATGGCCCGTTACATCGGAGAGAACAGGTCAGTTACAGCGCTCTCGATGCAACGGATGCTGGGCCTCATGGCATCCTCAGTGTTCACTGTACCTCTAGCCCGTCTGCACATGAGAACCACCCAGTGGATGCTCAGTACTCAATGGTCTCCAACCACTCACCCGCAGTCCTATCTCATCAAGGTGACAGAACCCCTACGGAGGTCTCTCACCTGGTGGTCTCAAGGACAATCTCCTGCAAGGATACCCTTTGCCCTCTGGACCATCAGATCTCCATTACCACAGACACCTCACTAATGGGGTGGGGAGCTCACTATCAGGCTCTCCACACTCAGGGTGTGTGGACTCAACTCAAGTCTCAGCTTCACATAAATGTCCTAGAAATGAGAGCCGTCCTTTATGCGGTCCAAGCTTTGAAGGACATTCTCTGTCGCAAGAATATTCTCCTCCAAACGGACAACAAAGCAGTGATGTATTACATCAACAAGCAGGGCGGTGCTCATTCTTACCCCTTATGCAGAGAAGCGATGAGGGTCTGGGAATGGTGCTTGGAGCACAAGGCTCTAATTCAAGCAATCTACCTGCCAGGTGTACAGAGCGACTTGGCAGACCGTCTCAACAGAACAGAGACAGATCCTCACGAGTGGTCTCTCGACTCAACCATAGTTCAGTCACTATTGAAGAGTGGGAACTCCAGACCTGGACCTTTTGCGTCCCCACTCAGCATAAAACTGCCCTCTTATGCTCCAGAAATCCAGAGCCTGGCATTTTTGTCAGGATGCGTTCAGGCTGCGGTGGACAAAACGCTTTCTTTACGCCTTTACGCCTCTTCCTCTAATTCAGAGAGTACTCCTCAAGTTCGAGTCTCAGGGAGACAAGATGATTCTCATTGCTCCCTTTTGGCCTCGACAACTGTGGTTTCCACTTCTCAACAGTATGTTGGCAGTTCCTCCGAGACTACTTCCCCTGCAGATGAACCTTTTAACTCAGGGACCGGTGGTCCATCCCAATCTGAGATCTCTTCACCTTCATGCTTGGCTCCTGAAGAGGTAGAAGTAAATCGGGTCAATGTGTCTGGAAGAGTTTCGAATATCCTTCTGGCTGCGCGGAAGCCAGCCACTCGGAAAACTTACACGGCTAAGTGGAGCGTTTTCCCTCTGGTGTGCAAAAGTCCTCTTGAATCCCTTTCCTGCCCTCGGATAAAGTTTTAGAGTACCTTTTGGACCTCTCAAATTCAGGTCTCCAGTGCTCTACAGTTAAGGTTCACCTTAGTGCCATTTCAGCGTATCATGAGCGTTTTTCTCTTTCACTGGCTCCAGTTACCTATGGTTAAGAGATTTCTTAAGGGCATTCTGCACACAGACCCCCACAAGACGTCCGGTTGCAGCCTGGGACATTAATCTTGTGCTAGACATGCTCACCCGGAAACCCTTTGAGCCTCTAGCTACCTGTGAACTGAAGTTCCTCACCTGGAAGACTGCCTTCCTAGTGGCCATTACCTCAGCCCATAGGGTCTCTGAGATACATGCCCTGGTCACAGACCTTCCGTATACTGTGTTCCCATAAGGACAAAGTAGTCCTTCGTACTCATCCTAAATTTCTTCCTAAGGTTGTGTCAGAATTTCATCTTAACCAACCTTTGGTCCTTCCCTCTTATTTTGCGGACTTCCAAAATGAAGGGGAACGCTCTCTTCATTCTCTGGATGTTAAGAGGGCCTTGCGTTTCTACTTAGATAGAACCAAGGATTTTCGTAAAGCCCAGCAACTGTTTGTTTCCTTCAGTGAGGCCGGCTGGGTCAGCCTGTCGCTATTAGATGTATCTCAACATGGCTAGTGGCGTGCCTTCGTCACTGCTATTCCATCGTATGAGTTAAGTTGGAGGAGTAGATTTCGCTCACTCTACAGAAGGCGGAGCGCATCCCTAGCAGAAATCCGCAACGTGCCCATTGCAGACATCTGCAATGCAGCCACCTGGAGCTCAGTGCATACTTTCGTTAAGCATTATGCACTCGATGTCCATGCCAGACGACATTCTTCCTTTGGCAGAGCCATCCTTAATGGACTTCTGTCTTAAGAATCGTGAGCTCTTGGTTTCTCCTGCCGCCCTCTCGGGGGATTATTAGCTCGGTACTCTCCCAATAGTGTGAATGAGTGGTGGAGACTTATGTCCAGGAAGATATGGAAATTATGTACCTACCGTAATTCTTGATCTTCTTGGACGAGTCTCCACCACTCATTCACACTCCCACCCTCCATCCCCCGAGCTCACCTCTCTTGTTGGTCTTCACTCCCTCAAATCTTTAGGCCTTGAAGACTTCTTTGTTGACCCTTCTTACACTGGTCGTCCGGACTATCTTATGTCCGGTTTTTAGTTTAGGCTACCCTTCTAGGTTAGTTACGCTGCACCTCCTTGGTAAAAAAGGTACTGAGGCGGTTGGGGAGTCGACGCCAAGATAGTCTTTGCCGCGCGAGCTAGGGCTCGCGGCGCCATCTCTGGCGTCGACTCCCCAGCAAAAATTTGCTCCCGATGGGTCCTAGTGCCTCCGGCGCAGATCCCAATAGTGTGAATGAGTGCTGGAGACTCGTCCAAGAAGATCAAGAATTACGGTAAGTACGTAATTTCCATTTCTCTTGACCCTTCTTACATGCGTCATTTGGACTATCTTATGACTGACATTAGGTTAGTTTTCACTAGGTTAGTTTATGTGGCACCTCCTTTGTAAAAATGGTACTGAGGCGGTTGGAGGTTCGTCGCCGAGGTAGCCTGTGGCTGGCGGTGCCACTTCCTCGCAACCCTACCTCGGCGCCAGCCCTCCTGAAGATTTTTGGCTCCCGCTGGGTTCTAGTGCCTCCAGCATAGTCCCATCAGTGTGAATGAGTGGTGGAGACTTCATCCAAGAAGATCAAGAATGACAGTAAGTACGTAATTTACATTTTTCAGGGGTGACCCAGGAGCAATGGGGAGGTTAAATGACTTGCTCAGAGTCACACAGTATGCAAGTGGAGGTTGTGGGAATCAAACCCATGTCTGTTGGATGTACCAAGCTCAGTCACAGCTCAATAGTCTAACCTCTAGCCCCAACTTGTTTCTTGGGTGTTTAAAGGCACTCGGTGCAAGCACCTCATGCCTAATAACATCCTCGAGAGGTGTGTGATTATTTCGGCAACCAGGCATGACCAGGGGTTATGTTAATGGTCTGTTAATCACCCTCTGGGGTGTAATGTTGCACGAGGCATAGCAGAGTGCTACATGCCTCTCTAGAGTGAATAACTGACCTTTAACATAGCCCCAGGGAGTGCCTTATTGCTATTATAATAAAAAAAATTTTAAATAGTGTTAAACCTTGTTCAGCATATGATTAGGCTCTATGTGTATGTTAATAAAATATTAACGTAAGGCTGATAGAATATCCTACAATTCCCTGACATGCAACTGTCCTTAACCACTAGCCTTGTCAACACGTATCGTTCAGCTGAGTGTCTCGTTATATTGTCCATTGTTATTATGACTGTACCCAGTACTGTGTATTCCTCATGTCATCTCTGCTGTATCCAGTGCTATTTGTACATTAGTCCTGTTCTGTACTGGTTATTAATGGCACTTATGCATTTGTTTACATGCTTATTGTTATAGTTTATCCTCTGTATCCTTCCCCCAGGACACATCTGGAAATGGGCTATTTGCTCAGTATGTTCTTCCTGGTGAAACTTTTAAATAAATAAATAAATAAACAGAATGCTTACAGCCAATCAGAAAGCTCTGTTTCTCAGACTTTTTTTATAATGATCCATGGTCACACACCTTTTTGTGTATTATTGCTTACATTTATTGTATGGAATAGTGTTAGATAAACTATTCTACGATACTAATATTTTATATATATTTTATATATATATATATATATGTATACCCAAGATGGGAGAAATGGCAGAAGCAGGGTGGAAAGTGGTGACAGATGGGGAAATCATGGAGAGCAGAGTTCGAGAGGGTTTGAAGGCACTGAGGGTGGATAAGGCGCCAGGCCCAGATGGCATCCACCCCAGGGTACTGAAGGAGCTGGCAGAGGTCCTTGCAGGACCTTTGGCAGACCTATTTAATGCCTCACTACATGGTGTGTACCTCAGGACTGGAGGATGGCTCATGTGGTGCCCTCCACAAGAGTGGCCCCAAGGATGAACCGGGAACTACAGACCAGTGAGCCTCACATCCATCGTGGGTAAGCTAATGGAGACTATCCTGAAGGAGAGGCTGGTGGCCCTCCTAGAGGCCAGAGGACTACAGGACAGCAGACAGCATGGCTTCATACGTGGCAGATCCTGCCAAACCAACCTGGTCGAGTTCTGTGACTGGGTAACTAGGCAACTGGACAGGGGCCATGCAGTGGATGTCCTATATCTGGACTTCAGTAAGGCATTCGACTCAGTGCCACATGGAAGGCTGGGAAGGAAGTTAGTAGGCACAGGGGCGGGTGCAAAGCTGGTGAGATGGGTAGGAAACTGGCTGCAGGGAAGGCAACAGAGGGTGGTGGTGGGTGGGGAGCTGTCACACCCAAGGGCAGTGAAGAGCGGTGTTCCACAGGGCTCGGTGCTGGACCAGTGTTGTTTGGGATATTCTTTGCAGACATATCATGGGACATCAAGAGCAAGATCAGTCTGTTTGCTGATGATACCAAGATAGGCGCGGTGGTGGATGACCTAGGGGGATGGCAGGGGTTGCAGGATGATCTGGCAAAGCTTGAAACCTGGTCAGACACCTGGCAACTGGGCTTTAATGCCAAAAGTGCAAGGTGCTGCATTTTGGGATGAAGAACCCAAGGAGGAGTTACCAGCTAGGGGGTGCAGCTAGCCCAGACAGAGAAGGAGAAGGATCTTGGTGTGCTCATTACAGGGTCAATGAACAACTCGGCACAATGTAGGAAGGCAGCTGTAAAGGCCAACAAAATGCTGGGTTGTTTGCAAGTGGTATATCCTCGAGGAGGGAGGAGGTGATTCTGCCACTGTATAGGTCATTAGTTAGACCACACCTGGAGTACTGCGTGCAGTACTGGCGTCCGTATCTGAAGAGGGACATTAAGTTACTGGAGGGGGTGCAGCTCAGAGTGACAAAGATGATCAAGGGGCTGGGGGACTTATCATACGAGAGGAGGTTGAAGGAGTTGAACATGTACTCACTGGAGGAGAGGAGAGACAGGGGTGACATGATTGAAACCTTTAAATACATGAAAGGAATAAACAAGACGGGTACAGAGGGGCTGTTCAAAGTAAGGAGGGAGGGCCACCAGGGGCCATGATATGAGACTGGAGGCGAGGAAGGTTCAGGAGGGAGATGAGGAGACACTTTTACAGAGAGGGTGGTGGCTGGGTGGAATGCGTTACCTGCTGAAGTGGTATGCAGTAGAACAGTGGACTGCTTCAAACGAGGATGGGACAGGACAAGGGGGAGGGTTAATGAAGGGGAAGGGTGGAAGGGAGGGGCAGCTGCAGAATAAGGGGTGCTAGCTGCACATTCGAGCAGACTTGATAGACCTCTAGGCCTTTATCTGCTGGCAAATTTCGTATGTTCGTATATATATGTAATTACTATAATGTAGTACTATTACAGTACTTGTACACTATCTGCCTTATATTAGTAACCTACAAAATGGTCTTTGTGCTTGACCACTATAGAAAAAGTATTTTTTTTCTTTTTTTTAACTGCAGTAACTATATTGCATTCACCAGCAGACCTAAGATTCCCCGAACCCCAGAAATGCAGAGTACAAGTCCACGGAAAATGAAGACCCCAACCATTGCACCCCAGTTCTCACAGTCTGGACCCCAGCAGACAAGCCGCCCGAGCTCAGCGGGATCATCGTCTGGGAAGAGCAGGCAGAGTAAGGAGCACACTTTTGTTACCCTTCTGAATGTACATTGTGATGCTGGCTCAGTTGGCGACATGTGGGCCTGCTGTTCTTTTTTTAAAAGTATACTTTATTGATTTCAGTACCTGCTTAAACATAAAATGTTACAGTAATTTGTGCAGCTCACGCACCAGGTCTTCCAAGAATCAATCTTCTCCATAGATTCTACTAATGGATCTGAGCTGCATGCAATAGGACCCTGCGGGAGCCAGAACTTTTTTGGTAGGGACTGATGGCTTGAGTAGCCCTTGTGCACGGTGGCAGGCAGGTGCCCATTGGTATACAGTGGCACCAGCCCTCTGCTGCCTGTTTCTGTTTTCCCCCCACTGTCTAGTGCACAACGTTGCCTTCATTCTCCTTGTCAGAGCCAGAACTCATTTCAGCAATATTAACTATAAACATTTTCAAGCTAAGCAATCCCAGTTTCATATAAAGATCCACATACATATTTACAACCACAGATACACAAGGGTGAAGAAAAGACAGAAACAGCACATGAAAGCACGAAAATATTGGGGGGGGGGGTCGCGAGACCATCAGAATGATAATTTCCTAAGTCTTGCTAGACAATTTAGTTGCGCAGTCAAGACAGATGAGAGACAGAAAAGGAGAGGATAGAACAGATTCTGGCTTTTAACTCTTTCTGCTAACAAAAGGGACAAGGTCTTATTCAACCCTGTTACACCACCTAGGGAGCCACTGGTCCCAGAGGTGGGATCCCCTTTCAGAGTGAGTGCTCATCACAAGGTGTTTGCTAAGGGCACTGGAGTGGTGGAAGGAAGAACACAACCTTTGGTGGGGGGGGGGGTGTCCCGTCCTTCGGCCATCACCTATGGCTATACTCACTACAGATGCCTTCCTCCTAGGTTGGACTGCCCACCTGGAGGACCTCACTGAGTGGCACCTGGAGCACACAGGAGACTTGAGAACACGTACATCTCCTGGAGCTCAGGGCAGTGTACTTGGCAATGTAGGCTTTTTCCTCCCACATCAGAGGACAGTCTGTCCAGGTCAGGACAGACAACACCACAGCAATGTATTACATAAACAAACAGGGAGGAACAAGATCTTCAAAACTGTGTACAGACGCAATGAAGATTTGAAACCTAGCAAACTCCTTGGAGGCCCAACTCTCAGCAGTACATCTGCCAGGGAAAGACAATGTGCTGGCAGATTCCCTGGGCAAAATCAACCAGGGAAATCACGAATGGACCTTGAACCAGCAAGTGCTGGCAACAGTGTAACCTGGAGTGCACCACAAATAGACCTGTATGCATCCTGGGAAAACAACCAGCTCCCACTGTTGTGTTGCAGACCCCCATCAGTGGGTACAGTCCCAGAGGATGCTGTAGTCCTCAACTGGTCAGGGACGTTTCTTTATTCCTTCCCAATTTTGCTGCGAGTACTGCTACAACTGAGAAGGGAGTCAGCAACAATGATTCTTGTAAGTTCCAGATTGGGCCAGGCAGGTTTGGTATTCCCTGCTGCTGTCCCTTTCCACCAGACATCCTATCAACTTCCCACTGAGAGATACAGTATACTGATTGTGTCTCAGATTCTGGCAGGATAACATGTCCAGATTTGAGAACTCTGCATCTCAGAGTGTGGTACTTGAAGAGCTGAAGTTCTCTGGACTAAATCTTTCTGAAAAGGTTATGGAAGCACTTGAGGTTTCCAGAAAACTAGTAAGAAGGAAAACATACACTTCGAAGTGGAAAAGGGTTTCTATTTAGTGTTCCTCTAGACAGCTCAGTCCAACTGCGGGCGAGTCGGGCTTCAATCCTGGACTACCTAGTCCACCTATAGTCCCTGGGCCTCAGGTCCTCGACCCTGAAGGTTCATCTGGCAGCAGTGTTGGCATATGCCTCAGCTGGAAAAGACAGGTCAGCAGCCTGACAAAGCCTTTTCAAAAAGTTCTTTAAAGGCCTTAATCACCTGTACCCTCCAGTAAGGAATCCCATCTCTCCATGGGACCTGAATCTGTGTATTACCCAGCTGAGGGATGTTCTTTTCAAGCCTATGGCAACTGCTGCTCTGAAGTATGTCACCTAGAATGTAGTTATCTTATCTGTGCCAGTTTTCACCGTTCATCACTGGTGGATATAAGCTGAAGGTACAGGACCCCATGGGAGCATTTTTATTTTTCTAAAAGGGGAGGGGCCGCCCTCGAGGCCGATGCACTACGTGGCACTCGAGGGTTGGCCAGTAACCGACACAGACTCCTCCTCCACCTCAGTTCTGCTTTTTCTGCCGTCGAGTGCACAGCGACCTCGTGAACAAGTGAATTTTATCCTACGACAGTGTGATCTAGTCTGTTTCCGTCAATGCCTCGCAGTTATGCCGTTGCCGTTAGACCTCACTCGGCGCCGAATCATCACTAACTGGTAAGACCACTCCTTTTTTTCGGTGCTGGGTCTGTTTTCCTCTAGTTTAAAGTTTTGTTCTCCATCGATCATGCCTGGTTCAAGCGACAAGAAGTCATCAAAAGCAGGCCAGCCCCTATGAGTCGGTGTCCCTGTGGCCGGCAATATTTCATTATGGACTGGCATGATCATTGCTTGACCTGCCTGGGTCCAAACCATGACGTGGACCATTGCGATGCCTGCTTTTCCATGGACTGCAGCGCACTTGAGTATTGCACACTAAAGATCGGCTGTGCGCCGCCAGCTTTCAGAGGGCAGCCTTGTACCCGGGACACCAGACGCAGGTCCCTTGACCCTTCCTCCAGATCCCCTCCCAGTTCTGTATGAACTGTGGAGGAGGGGGCCTCTGTCCAGCCGAGCCTCGCCAGGGCGGAGGTCCCATCCTCGGTGCTGGGGGGACAGTCGGGCTTCTCTGGGGTCCGGGCTGGCGGCATCACTTTGGCAGTTACCTCTTCGGATGTACGGGCTCCCTTGGTGTCACAGCCTACGCCTGCTAGGCCTGGCCTGGTGGTCTCCTCTGCACCTCCCGTCAGCCTTGTCTGATCCTGGAACCATTCACAGCCCCAGTGAGCAAGGCAGTTCCGTGGTCAGTGCCGGGTCTCCCCATGGCACCGTTCACAGCGCCGAGGGTGGGAGAGCCCCAGGGATTGCCACTTTCAGGATCTCTCTGATCTCCTCCTCTCCAGAGGATGATGATCATGATGTGGATTTGGACTGGCAGTCCGACTGCTCGGGGTCCCGGGCCTCTTCCTTTCCCAACACCTCGGTGCTCCCCCAAACGTTTCTTGCCTCAGGGCCATTGGTTACCATCTATGCCGACTTCAGTGCTGGCGCCGTATGACTCTCTGGAGCCATTTGCAGTTCTGGAGGGGCACCTGTTGTACAGCTTAATTCCACCCTAGTGGGTACTGAGTCTTCCAGCACCGTTCTCTGTGCCGCTCTGTCCTTCGGTGCTGGGAGAGGGGCTCCCACGCTTACCACTTCCCCAGAGAGTGAGGTGCAGCCTCTTACGTTGGTGGTAAGGAAGAAATCCCTCTGAGTCGGTGGGGTTGAGAGGGCAGGGTGATGCGCTGGGGCCTTCCTTTGGAGCCCTACAGGGCTCGGGGAAGAGCTGCAGTGCTGACCCTGCCTCCTCTCCCATGTCACCTTTGGGAGCGTCTCCTATAAGTGGGGCTAGGGGCCGCACTTCTGGACCCATGCAGCCCTGGTCGCCTCACAGGGGGGTTTCTTATTCTGGGCCAAGTCCTGATCGCTTCAGGTTGGTTGAGTTGCCATTACTGGAGAGACTAGCGGATCCTTCCAGGGGGTCAGATTGTCAGCAGGGTCTAATAGCTCTGGCAGAGTGCTTCCACTTCCAGCGAAGGGGCGTTACCCTATTTCTCTGCCTCCTCCTCCTCCCCCTTTCCTAGACCATATGGGGCCCTTAACCTGGGAACAGTTAAGAGCTTTGGTAGCTAAGTACCCCCGTTACCTAAGAGCCGTGGACGAGCAGGTCTTCAGCCTGTCTTCCCAAGAGCAGCCAGACTCTGAATCATCAAACTCATCTTCCTCCCCTAAGGAAGAGGATTCTTCCCGCACCTATCCTCTGACAGTGGCCAAATGGTCTGTCAGCACTTCCTGTCGAGGTTGGTCGATGAGCTTCACATTTCCAGGGTAGCAGGGTGCAGTCCTGAATGGGTGACACGCACTTTCCTAAGTGAGTTCAGTGCAGACCACCTGGTGGTGCCTGCCTGGCCAATTCCTTTTCAGGAGGTATTGTACAGTATCTGGCAGCATCCATCAATCCCTTCTCCAGCCATGATAGACTGCCATCGCAGGTATTGCACACCCCAGGGATCTCCAGGGGTTTTGCCTCACCCCATCTCCGGGTTGAGTCTCCTGGACATACCTACCGGGCATAGAAGCCCAAGACACAACTGGTCTCCAGAGGCTGAGACTGTGGAGTTTGACCTTTGGGGAAGGAGAGTCTTCTACTCGGCGAGCCTTATGCTTTGCATCACATCAGGCCCATCATGCTGCCTACAACAAGCACTTCTGGACGATGCTAGGCCAGTTGCTAGCATCATTGCCTGATTCAGAGGCAACCAGGCAAGCCATTGCCCTCTGCACATGTGGCCTGGAGCTTGCAAGGCACCAATCAAGGGCATTGTATGACGCCAGTGAGGTGACGTCCAGGCTGGCAGGGACAGCGATCTGCATTAGGTGGATGGCGTGGCTTCTCCTTTCATGGTTATCACCCCTGGCCCAACGAAGGGTGCTTGCCTCTACCTTCTGGGGGACCCACCTCTTCTCCCAGGCAAAGGGTGACGCCGACTCACCCTGACCAGTCACAGGCCTAACTTGGCCTGTGAGGGTCTCCTCTCCCTGTGTTTTTCCCCTACAGGGGACTGAGGAGAAGTTTTTTCCCTCAGGGAGGTACCAGGTCCCTGTGGGGCTTGGTAATCACTCATAAGTGATGAATGTAGCTTGACAGATATAAGATATGAAATTGTCGCATCACCGTAATTATTGATCTTCCTGGACACAAGTCTCCACCACTCATTCACACTAGTGGGATTGGCGCCGGAGGCACTAAGACCCATCGGGAGCAAACTTTTGCTGGAGGGTCGTGAGAGACAGGCGCCCGCGGACACCGGCGCCCAGCGGAAAGCAGACTCGGCGAGTAATGACCATCTCGGCGACGACCCTCCAACCGCCTCAGTTCCTTTTTCGCCCGTCGAATTTAAACTGGTCTGCCACGTCGCTGCGCCTGTCGGAGTCAAACTTCAAACTAGCGCATAGTTTTCAGTTTGTTTTTGTAACATTATCACGATAGTATAGTATCGCTTAGTTTTATTCTATTTTCGTAAAATTTTCTAATATTTAAATTTAACTTACTTGAAGAGTCTCGAGCCTACTGGACAGATCCGACCATGAGCAGGTCAGGTGACGGTAGGGAGCTCATTGTGAAACTGTTCAGTCAGCCGGGCTGGGTCGGTCAGCCTCCTTCTCCTCAGCGGGGTTCCGACTACGGTCAGTCCGATGCCGGGGGATGGGCGGTCCCCGCGGCATAAAATAAGCAGTCGCATTCTCGGGCCGTTCGACTCGAGCTCTTCTTGACCCCACAGGTCAAAAAGAGAGCATCACTCGAGGTAAGCCCTCTGTATCATCTCTGGCGTCGGCGGTCGGTTATCGTTGCTAGTTGCGGTCTCCTTCTTGGAGTCGCCAGCTTCCGATAATCGTCGTCCCGACATCGGGCCTCCCGCCTATAGGTAGGGCTCCAGATGAGCAGTTTCATCAGTGGGCCGCTCTTATGGAGCGATGGGCTCGGAGGTTGGTTCTTCTGCCTGGCTCGGTTACCTCGGAGCCCTCGGGCTCCTCCGGCGATCAGGTAGGGCGGTTGGACCTTCCTAGTCGCGCGGCGCCTTCTTCGGTGCTAGCGACTCCGTGCTTAGGTGTTTCCCCCCCTCACATGGCTGCGGCGCAGGGGGCCTCACCGATGCCCTTATCTCCTGGTATTTTCCTTCTCTTGTTTTCCAGGTTCCCGGGGCTTTTCAGCGCGTCTGCAGGGTCTGTGGCGTGTCGGCGCCGTTTTGAACGCCGGGCTTGCGGCGCCGTTAGGCGCGCTGTGATCTCAGCGCCCGTTGGTGGCCGCCCGCGTTGTCTGACGCGCCGCCCGGTGGTGCCGTTGGATAGGCGGCGCCCGATCGCCAGCGTCGTCTCGATGCCGTTCGGCGGCGTCGTCCGCGGCGCCCGTTCGGCGGCGTCGTCCGTCGCGCCGTTGACGCGCTATGCTGGCGGCGTAATCACCAGCGCCCGCCCGAAGCGTTCTTGAGACGCGTGCCTCTTGGCGCCGTCGCCTCCTGATGCCGTCTTCAGCCCGTTTTGCCGTCGCGCCCGGCAGCCAGGGACTCTCCTTGTTTTCTGCCATTTCCTCCTCTCTAATTTTCCTCCTTTCCTGTCAAAACAGTCCTTTCTGGACCATCAGGAGATGATGTTGAGCCTGACCCAGACCTTGGTTGGGTGATGAAGTGGAGGAAACAGGATCTTTCTTTGCTACAGAGCCTGTAGTCGAGGGACCTGTCCTTTAAGTCTCTGTTGAAGAACCTGGGATCCACTCTTTCTCTCAGACTACAGACATCGATCCTGGGAAGATATTAAGACTCCAGTATCTTCATGCCTGGAGATCCCTACAGATTTGACTCCTCCGATTCAGCCTTCCTTGAGGCGCTGTCTCAAATGGTATGGAATAACCCTGCTCTTATTCCCTCAGTGGCTAAATCCATTGATAAGTATTCAGCTCCCAAGGATCGTCCCATTTGGCATCCAAAGCTGCTGGATCCTATTGTAGTCCTGGCAGAGAATGACAAGGTCGTTCTTCCTCAAACTACAGCTGGAGCCTATTAACAAGAGTCTCGTAGATTGATACATTAGGTAAGAGAGTCTTTGCTGCCTCCACTCTAAGTATCGTGTTGCCAGTTATCAAGGCTATTTTCTCAGTATGAGTATATCCTGTGGCACTCTATGAAAAGAATGGTTGGAAGCTCTTCAGATTCGGATTCCAAGTCAGAGCTTCTTCTGACCGTTATTAGAGGTATTGAGTCAATAACCAACAGGTCAAAGCCGCCATGGATGCTTCGACACTGCTTCTCGCTCAGCAGCGCGAGGTTGTATAAAGGCGCCATTCCTGGCTGCGTGCTTCTGGCTTCACCAATGATGCTCAGCAGCAGGTGATGGCGCTGCCTTTGATGGCTCCTTTCTTTTTTGGCCTCAGGTGGAGCAAGCCTTAGAGGCCACTCAGAAGACTAGATCGGCCATTAAGTTGGCCAGACCTCCGCCTGCCCCTCTCGGGGCATGTGAACAGAGCGTCAGTTTCATAGTCGTCAGTCCTTCGGAAGCAGAGGCAGGGAAGCTTCCATAAAGCCAACCTGCCCAACCTCAAAAGAAGCAGCAGCAGAAAGCGCCGGGACCTAAAGCTCCAGCGCTACCTTAGTCGTTGGCCCAAGTTCCATCCACTCTGCCGAGGTGGAACTTTCTCCTCCGTGGGAGGTCGTCTGATGTACTTCTACAACCAGTGAGTCCATAACCTCAGACAAATGGGTTCTTGGATAATTCGCGAGGGTTACTCTCCAATTTCTTAGAACCCCCAGGTGTCCTCCCATACGACAACCCAGGTTGTCGGCCTCTCAATCAGATCTCCTCACCGCGAGGATCCAGGGCCTTCTGAACAACAGGGCAATAGAACTGGTGCCCCGCATCTCAGGAAACACAGGGTTCTACTCCCATTACTTTCTGGTTCCAAAGAAATCTGGGGGGATGCGCCCCATTCTAGACCTCAGAAAGTTAAACAAATTCCTCCCCAGGGAGAAATTCAAGATGATTTCCCTAGGTACCCTGTTACCCTTGCTGCATCAGCACGACTGGCTGGCCTCTCTGGATATGCAGGATGCTTACCAGCATATCCCACTCCACCGACCCACCAAATTCCTCAGGTTTGTAGCTTTGGGTCAGCATTATCAGTTCAGAGTCCTGCCCTTTGGGCTATCCTCGGCGCCCGTGAGTTTTACAAAGTGTTGTGCAGTTCTCAGGCGCATCTCGAAAGTCGGACTCCGGTGTTTCCCTACCTGGACGATTGGCTTCTAGCAAGCCCTTCGGCCAAGGGACTTTGGAAGCCGTGCAAGCGACTTCGTCTTCTCACGTCCATGGGAGTTCTGCTGAATTTGAAAAATCTCAACTGCAACCCTCCCAGAGGCTCCTTTTCATAGGACGCTCTAGACACCTCTTCAGCGAAGCTTTCCTTCCAGAGGACAGAAGACTCGACATCCTTCGTATGGCCCGTTACATCAGGGAGAACCAATCGGTTACAGCTCTCTCGATGCAACGCATGTTGGGTCTCATGGCGTCCTCGGTCTTCACTGTCCCTCTGGCCCGACTGCACATGAGAACCACCCAGTGGATGCTCTCCACTCAGTGGTCCCCGACCTCTCACCCCAGTCTTATCCCATCAAGGTGGCAGCCCCTTGAAGGTCTCTCACCTGGTGGTCTCAAGAGCAATCTCCTGGAAGGATTCCCCTTTGCTCCCCGGATCATCAGATCTCCATCACCACAGATGCATCGCTAATGGGATGGAGAGCTCACTGTCTCCTCCACACTCAAGGTGTATGGACTCAGTTCGAAACTCATCTCCCACATAAATGTCCTGGAGATGAGAGCGGTCCCCTATGCAATCCGAGCTCTGAAGGATGTCCTTTGTCACAAGAACATTCTCCTTCAAGCGGACAACAAACAGTGATGTATTACATCAACAAAAGGCGGTGCTCATTCTTATCCCCTTTGCAGGAAGCAATGAGGGTGTGGGAGTGGTGCTTGGAGCACAAGTCTCTGATTCAAGCGGTTTATCTGCCAGGTATACAAAGCGACCTAGCAGATCACCTCAGCAGAACGGAGGCAGACCCTCACGAGTGGTCTCTCGATCCAGCCGTAGCTCGGTCCCTGTTCAAAGAGTGGGGACTCCAGACCTGGACCTTTGCATCCCCACTCAGCATAAAACTGCTCTCTTCTGCTCCAGAAATCCAGGGCCTGGCATTTTCTGTCAGGATCGTTCAGGCTGCGGTGGACAAAAGCGCTTTCTTACGCCTTTCCACCACTTCCTCTAATCCAGAGAGTACTCCTCAAGTTCGAGTCTCAGGGGACCAAGATGATTCTCATTGCTCCTTCCTGGCCTCGGCAACTATGGTTTCCTCTACTCAACAGTATGTTGGCAGCCTCTCCGAGACCACTTCCTTTGCAAATCAGTCTTCTGACTCAGGGTTCGTTGGTCCATCCAACCTGAAATCACTTCACCTTCATGCTTGGCTCCTGAAGAGATAGAAGTGAATCGGTTCAACGTCTCTCGTAGAGTCTCAGACATCCTTCTGGCTGCTGGAAGCCAGCCACCCAACGCGCTTCCAAATGGAAGCGTTTTCTCTCTAATGTGCAAAATCCTCTTGGAATCCCTTTTCCTGTCCTCCTGGCAAGGTTCTGGAGTATCTTTTGGACCTATCAAACTTAGGTCTTCAATACTCCACAGTTAAAGTTCACCTTAGTGCCATCTCAGCGTTCCATGAGCCGGTTTCTTCCTTAACTCTGGCTCAGTTACCTATGGTGAAGAGATTTCTTAAGGGGATTCTCCATACCAGACCCCCTGTTAAGCGTCCAGTTGCAGCCTGGGACATTAACCTGGTGCTGGACATGCTCACTCGGAAGCCTTTCGAACCCTTAGCTACCTGTGAGTTAAAATTTCTTACCTGGAAGACTGCCTTCCTGGTGGCCATTACCTCAGCCCGCAGGGTCTCTGAGATACATGCACTGGTTACGGACCCTCCGTATACTGTATTCCATAAGGACAAGGTAGTTCTCCGTACTCATCCTAATTTCTTCCCAAGGTTGTGTCAGAATTCCATCTGACCAACCTCTGGTACTTCCGCTTACTTACGCTAATTTCCAAAATGAAGGGCGAGGCTCTTCATTCCTTGGATGTTAAGAGAGCCTTGCGGTTCTATTTAGATAGAACCAAGGATGTTCATAAGACTCAGCAACTGTTCGTTTCTTTCAGCGACACCGGCTGGGTCAACCTGTCGCTATTAGATGTATCTCTTCATGGTTAGTGGCATGCCTTCGTCATTGCTATTCCATGGCTCAAGTTAAATTAGAAGGTAGAGTGTCACGCTCACTCTACTAGAGGCGGTCATGACATCCCTAGCGGTAGCAATGTTCAATTGCAGATATATGCAACGCCGCTACCTGGAGCTCAGTGCATACTTTCGTTAAGCACTTATGCTGGATTTCATACCAAGCGGCATTCCGCATGTCAGAACTATCCTTAATGGGCTTCTATCTTGAGACCGTGAGCTCTGGCTTTCCTGCCGCCCTTTTGGGGGATTATCAACTTGGTACTCTCCCACTAGTGTGAATGAGTGGTGGAGACTATGTCCAGGAAGATAGGAAAAGTGCGTACCTACCGTAATTCTTGATCTTCTTGGACGAGTCTCCCACTCATTCTACGCCTCCCTCATCCCGAGCTCACGCTGTATTGGTCTTCACTCCCTCAAATCTTTAGGCGTGAGGACTTCTTTGCTGACCCTTCTTACACGGTCATACGGACTATCTTATGTCCGTTTTTAATGTTAGGTTTACCCTTTTTAGTTAATTCGCTGCACCTCCTTGGTAAAAAGGTACTGAGGCGGTTGGAGGGTCGTCGCCGCAGATGGTCATTACCGCTCGAGCCGCTGCTTTCATGGCGCCGTGTCTCGCGGGCGCTCGCCTCTCGCTCCGACCCCTCCAGCAAAAGTTTGTTCTCGATGGGTCTTAGTGCCTCCGGCGCCAATCCCACTAGTGTGAATGAGTGGTGGAGACTCGTCCAAGAAGATCAAGAATTACGGTAGGTACGTAATTTTCCTATCTTTCTGTGCATCTTCACCATTCATCACTGTTTCCCGCCCACCATCCCCTCTTGGGCCTCAGACTCTGGGTGGTACCTCCTCCCTGCTTGTCTTCCCCCAGTTGTGGGCCGGGTCTTGCTGGTACCTACGGGCCCTCTGATTCTTCTGATGAAGAAGCAGGGGCCCACCTTTGGGGGAGGGCAGTCAGGGGCACTTCCCCAGTAGGGGCTTCCTGGTGCCCTCTTCTCGAGATCCTGGTGGGGACTTACTCTTTTCAGAGGGTCCGAGTCTTTAGAGCCCAGGTTCTCCACAGCTATTCTTTGCTTGGGGGTCCTCATTTGGGTTGAGAGGGAACTGGAGGGTCCTGGGGACCTCCTCTCCTCTCTTTTTTCTTTCAGGAGCTTGACTCCTTCCCCACCGTCTAGCCAGTGTTTTGTTTTTCTCTGGGCAGAGCCCCCCTCCACTCCTCCAGTAAAACAAAAAACAGATCCCTCTCCCCTCCTGCTGATGCTTGGAGCATGTGTGGGCTACCCTTAGACCTCTTGGCAGAAGTTTTTCGTCTGGGACTAGGTGGCTCTGTCCCCGAGTGGAGTCTGTCCCAACCCTGGAAGTTTTTTAAAAGCAGGAGTGGGAGACCTACAACACCCGCTCCATCTTGAGCCGAGGGGGCCTTAAGTTAGCGCCCTGACTCTTCGTACTTCTGGAGCGATGTTCCTATAGCCCTCTAGCTCTTCAGCTTGAGGAATTTTGTTGCGCTCCACTTTCCTCTGTGAAGCAGACAAAAAAAAAAAAAAAGAGGAAGATCCTCCTCTGTGGGATCTTGGCGTGGGACAGTAGTGCCCCTACCCCGGGCTCCCAGAGAGTCCTCTGGATCTCTGCTGGATAGTTGTGGGGTCTCCTATCCCCTCCCCCCTCTCTCTCTCTGTCTTTCCTCTTCTTTCCTTTGCCTGCCTAGAGGATGGGGTGCCCTGCTTCAGACCCCTAGATTCCTCACCTCTTCTCAGTCAGCATTGTTTCTTTTTCTGTTTATATCCTTTCCTTTTGTCCATCTCTCAGGCTCCCTTGCCCCGCCCTCTCTCTTTTCTCGGTCTGTGTTTTCTTTCACTCTGTAGCTTCTGCAGAACTAACGTGGAGGAGTCTGCATCAGTTACTGGCCAACCTTGAGTGTCACGCAGTGAGTCGGCCTCGAGGATGGTGCTGCCCCAACACTGGCTCCTCCCCTTATAGAAAAAAAAATGCTCTCACGGGGTTCTGCGCCTCCAGCTTATACCCAGCAGTGATGAATGGTGAAGATGCACAGAAAGATCAATAATTACTGTAGGTATGTAGTTTTCATTTCCTAGTGACACTGACATCTGCCAAGAGGGTGAGTGAGCTGCAAGCCTCTGTGCAGACCCTAACCTTATCATATTCCGTAGGGAGAAGGTAATCTTAAGAACTAAAGTGCAGTTACATAAGAACTTACCGTGACAGTAGATCTTCGAGAGGAGCTCTTGCAGCAGGTAACACAAGTAGGACTGAAGCTGGCAGGTGGCAGGATCCCACAAACAATTTCTAGCTAGCAGTATACAGCAGAGGACCGCCCCAACATCCCACGTGGTATAAAAGGGACAGTCCCCTAACGTCCCTCAGTTCTCCCGCCGGAGACTCTGGCATGGATGAAAAAATTGGATGGAGAAACAGGATCCTCCTGTAACCTAGGAGGTCAGATCTTCTTGCTGCAAATGCAGAAGGAATCCCTTGAGGGGATGGTGGGTGGGAAACAGCACCTGCTGCAAGAGCTCCTCTCGAAGATCTACTGTTACAGTAAGATCTTTCTGGACATAAAGTCTCCACCACTCATTCACACTGATGGGATCTACGCCGGAGGGGCAAGGACCCAGAAGGAGCAAACTTTTTTCCAAGAGGGTCGGCGCCAGCGAGGCGGCACGTGAGCCGTGGCTCGTGCAGTAAAGACTACCTTGGCGCCTGACCCTCCAATGCCTCAGTTCCTTTTTCCCGCCATCAGTGCGCTTCAGTGGCGGCATTAGACTTGCCTTCCAAGAGTCAACTTCAAGCTAGCAGCATAGTTTTCAGTTTATTGTTTTGTAATTTATCTTCGAAACAAGTACCAAGTAGATTTAATTTTTTTGAGTAATGAAGTCTTGAGCAGGTCAGGTGATGGTAGGGAGACTTCGTATGGAAGCTGTTCAGTCAGCTGGGCTGGGTCCGGTCCGCTGCCCTACTCGGAGGGTGGGTCTGACAACGGACGGTCCAGTGCTCAGGGAGATGGGCGGTCCCCCCGAAAGCATAAAAGAAAACTGTCCCATTCGCGGCACCATTCGGCCTTGAGTTCTTTTTCAGCGCACAAGTTGAGAAAGATAAGGCATCACTCGAGGTCGCCTTCTGGTATGTCTGCTAGTCGACAGTCGGTCATTGGGGCTAGGCACCGGTCTCCTCCTCTCTCTGAGTCGCCGGTTTCTGGCTCCGGTGCCCGACCACTTCAACATCGGAGCCCATTCCCACCTGTTGGAAGGGCCTCCGATGAGCAGTTTCACCAGTGGGCTGCTCTTATGGAGCAATGGGCTCGGAGATTGGTCCAGCTGCCTGGCCCGATCACTCCAGGGCCTTTGGGCCATTCAAGGGACCGGGTAGGGCGGTTGGACCTTCCTAGTCGCGCGGCGCCTTCTTCGGTGCCGTCGACTCTGTGCTCAGGGTGTTTTCCCCTCACATGGTTGCGGTGCAGGGGTCCACACTGAGGCCTCTATCTCCTATTAATTTTCCTTCTTTTCCTTCAAATCGCAGATCTTCCTGGACTAAGTCTCCACTCATTCACACTACTGAGATAGCACCGGAGGTGCTAGGACCAAGCGGGAGCCTAAAATTTTCAGAAGGGTCGGCACCGAGACGGAACCATGCATGCGCGGCACCGTGGGACTAGCTCGCGCCTGTGTAGGCTATCTCGGCGTCGACCCTCCAACCGCCTCAGTTCCTTTTCTCCCACCGTATAGTGCGCTTGGATGTCGACGTCGCTCATTTGCCGGAGTTTAAGTTTTCGTCTATATGACAGCAGCTTTTAGCATTTAATTTAATATTTTAAGTAGTAATTTCTTATTTTACGAACAAGAAAAGAAGATTATGAAGAAGAAGAAAAATAAATTATTTCCTGCCATCAACAGAGTCTTCCTTAGACAGTATCAGTAATGGTAGGAGGGCTTCGTTTGAAAGTTTTTATGGCAGGGGGCTGTTTCCGGTCCGCCGCCCTTAATTAACAGGGGGGGTTCGACTACAGACAGTCCTGTGCTCGGGTGGAGGACAGTCCACCGAAGCACAAATCTAGCGGTTCCAGGGATCCGGCTCCACTTAACCTCAAGCCGTTCTTCCTCATTGGGGGAAGAAGAATTGGTGCTGCTCGAGGTTGCCCGTTGGTACGTCTGCACGAGGATTGTTCGTCGGGAGGGGCGATGGGCCTGAACAGACTTTGGTGGGTTCCCCTTGGCCCTGCTCCTAACAGCTGCATTCTCAACTCTGAACTCCATCTCTGTCCTCGTTGGCGCTCCAGTGGCCAGTTTCACCTCTGGGCCGATCCTGTGGAGCAAGGGGTTTGACTTTTCCAGTTTTCCTGGCTCTGTTCCTGATTTCGGGGCCTCGGAGCCAGGTCTGTTGGATCACGATGGTCGAGGTGCCCTCTTGGTGCCTTCGCCATCTTGTCGACCCCACGTGCCTACCCCCCTCTCCCTTTTCCACGCAGGGGCCGGCATGGGCACCACCTTTTTCCTTCTCCCCTTCTTCTCAGGATTTCCATTGGCATTTTCCTCCAGCGCCGTGCCTCAGAGCTGTGGCTTGGTGCCTTGGTCGTGGCGACAAGCCTTTGTCAACGCTGTGCCTTAGTCGGTGCCGTGGGTCGGCGCCATCATCAGTGCCATTGCTCTGTGCAGCGCCGTGGGTGCTGTTGTTGCTGCCATTGGTTGTCAGCACTGCCAGTGGTGCCGTGGGTGTCTAGGTGGCGCCGTGCACCTGCGGGTGGCGCCACCCGTACCAGCAGGTGCCACGGGTGCTATGGGTGGTGCCAGGGGTGTCCATGGGTGCCACTGGTGCTCTTGGTTGCCATGGGTGCCCTTGGGTGCCATTCTTGCCATGGGTGCCATGGTACCATGGGTATCGGGGGTGCCCTCGGGTGCCATTGCTGCATGGGTGCCGGGGGTACCCATGGGTACTGCCGCGGGTGCCCTCGGGTATCGCCCAAGTTGGCATAGGCACTGCTTGGTGCCCTCCTGTGCCACGAGTGATGCTGGTGCCGCAGGGGTGCTAGTGGGTGCTGTCTGGCAGAATTAGTGACACATTTTTCCTTTTCGGACTTCTTCTCCACAGAACCTGTGGCGGGATGTTTTCCGAAGAGTGAAGTCCTGTTCTGCGGATTATTTTTCTGCACATCTTAGTGAGTGGCAGTCCATGTGGGATCTTGTGTCATCCAGCGGTTTTCTGCTAATGGAACTCTGTTGTACTGTTCTGCCTGCGAAATCTCTCTTTCCACTCAGCACTTTCTCGACTCCTTGCATGGTGTCAAGCTCCTCGACATCCTTCCTGATGGTGGAATCTCTAGTGGCTCTGACCTAGACCTCCCTTAGAGGTCCTTCTGGGGTAGAAGTGCATCTAGATGGGTCTTTCCCTGTCCTGGTCAGTAATACAGTGGACGACTCATTTTATATACTGAAGAGCACGTCCTCTCTATCATCAGAGTCTGTGATGGAAGATCTTTTCAGTAGTTTCTCAGTAATGGGGTCCACTATAGTATTTCAGTCTGCGTCCATGGACCATACACTTTTGCGTCTAGACTTTTTCAGTCATCAAGACAGTTACACTCTGTGGAACATTCTAATTTAATGGTCGGGAGCCGCTCTGGCTCTTCCACTCCTTTGATAGGGGTATATAGTCTCCTTGTGATATTGCCCCTTCAGTGGCTTCTTCGGCACAAGTGGTTAACATCTCTCCAGCTGTGATTATTAATCTGGTCATGATTTCAGTATGGACGCTCAGGCTCCTTCTGCACTCAGATGGAGAACATCTTTGTCATTTTGTATCAAGACAATCCTTGTGAAATAGCAGCCTGAAAGGCTTGTTAGGCTCGGACTAAAAAAAAAAAATTTATCACAGCACAAGGCTAGCCGAAATTACCTGATACCCCCCTTTTTTGGATCTGGTCAGGTTCCGCTTCAACCCCTGAGGCGCTAGTCTCCAGAGTACGGTAAAGAGTACCTGACTTTTTCTTTCCCTAGGGGGAGTCTGATCCGGCGGTGCTATGGGGCTTGGCTGAGGCTTTCCTCCTTCCTGGCAGATACTTAGCATAAGGTTGCTGACGTGCCCTTCCTGGGTACCGACTTGTTCGGTCCAGGAGTGGCTGGTCACCTTCAGCGTATAGAGCAGTCTAGTGCCACCTTGGATGCTACTTCTGCCAAGGGTTCTTCGGACAAGAACCAGCAGAAGAGAAAGAAGCCATTTCAGCATTCTTGCCCTGCAGTCAGGCAGCCCTCCTATCAAGGAGGTCAGCAGTGGCCAGCCCGGTGGCGCTGAGGGTTGAGGCGCCGGACGTCACACCTCACGTTACGCCGGCGACCCGGGTTCGGGAACGAGCTCGGGTTTTCAGGGGTCGGCAGGGGAGGGCTGGGATTGACCGTCTGGAGACAGCTGTCCTAGTTCTGGGGTGGGATGGGGACTTTACACCGCGCTGCAGCGACCCCTGGAGGTACCGCAGGCAGCAGTGTAATGGAGGGGGGACCACGGCGGACGTCTGCATGTACATGCGCAGACGTCATTGCATGTACATGGTCCCAATTGGGAAAAGAACAAGGGAAAAACCGCAGCACGGGTCCGAGGCAGCTTGATAGCCGCAGCTCCGCCGGCCGACGATGCCTGGAGGTATGTGCCAGTATTGGTTCCTCGCCGGGCATGGGGGGCTATGGGGGGCCCCCCTTTCGCAGGTGCAGTTGCGTCTGCCAGCTGGGCATGCAACTTCGGGGTCGGCGGCGGAGTGGAGCGGTGGCTGGATGTAAAAAGCAGGACTGTGGCTGCAGTAGGAGAAAATGTTAAATGTTAAAAAAAAAAAAAATGGTCAGCAGCAGCAGGCTCAAGCTTGCCGCCTGCGACCCAAGCAGGGTCCTCAACAGCCCCATAAAGGAGGCCAAGGCTCAGGTCCCAGAGCCACCTCCTCCTCCTCTAAGCCTGCTCAGTGACAGGTTGGGGATTGCCACCCCTACACCTATCACTGCTGGTGGGTCCTGCCATGGGGGTCTGCTCTGTCACTTCCTTTCCGCCTGGTCCGCTATCACTTCGGACAGGTGGGTTCTCGAAGTGGTCTGTCAGGGACTGCCTCTGGAATTCGAGAAGTACCCTCCCAGCCAAGCCCACACCCCTCGGGAGGAACAGATCTCTGCATGCACCCAGTCGGCTCTTCGAGATGACGTGGCTCAACTCCTTGACAAGGAGGCAGTAGCTCCAGTGCCGGATCCTCCGATAGACCCAGGCTTTGTTTCCAGGTACTTCCTGGTGCCCAAGCGGACGGGGTATTGGCGCCCCATCCTATATCTCCATGACCTCAATCAATATCTCCGGTCCCACACCTATCGGATGGTCACTCTGAACCAGATCTTGCCATCCCTGGAGCGAAACGTGGATCTTCCTGGACATAAAGTCTCCACCACTCATTCACAGTAATGGAGAACTACGCCGGAGATGCTAGGACCCAGCGGGAGCAAACGTTTTGCAAGAGGGCTGGCGCCAGAGATGGAGCCGCGAGCCTCTGCTCTTACGGCAGTGACTGTCGGCGTCGACCCTCCAACTGCCTAAGTTCATTTTTTTACCGCTGTCGAGTGCGCTTCAGTGACTGTCGCTCATCATGAGATTAGAGTCGTGCAGAAGGACTTTGTAGAGTTGGGGAGGGGCCTAAGACAAGTAGCACACACAGTATCCTTCTCAGAGGTGCTGCCTGTCAGTGGCATGGGTGAGGCGAGGGTACTTTGCACCATGCAGTTTAACGAATGGTTGAAAAAATGGTGTGGAGCACAGGGGTTTGGCTTCATTGGGGACTGGGGTTCCACCTGGAGGGACACCAGCCTATACTGGCAGGATGGTCTGCATCTGTCCAGGAAGGGAACAAGTATTTCAGGCAAAAGGTTTAAATGCTTCATTGGCAAGCTTTTAAACTAGTCAAGGGGGGAGGCACTGATAAGCAGAAGGAAAATTCCAGCCTCCCCCTACAAAACAGGGTACTAAATGAGAAAAAGACAAGGGTAGAAAGGTCAGTGGGGGATGCTGCTACAGAAGGTAAAGCTATCAAAAAATGGAGAGCAATGAGTACCAATGCCCGTAGTCTGGGTAACAAGCTTCCTGAATTAGTGTCCTTGATGGAGGAGGAACATCTGGATATCGCTGCAGTCACAGAAACATGGTACACACAGAACCATTACTGGGACGTAAACATACCAGGATGCACTATCTACAGGAGGGACAGGGAGGGTAAAAGAGTAGGAGGAGTAGCTCTCTACATAAGGAAGGGAATCAAAGCAACAGAACAAAAGGGTAAACGGGCAGAAGAAGCACTGTGGGTCAATTTCGAGACAGGCAATGGCACCACAATCCTCACAGGGGTTGTATACAGACCCCCCCTCTCAGGGGGAGGAAATGGACAAGGAAATGATAGAAAGTATGCTTAGAATGGCAGAAAAAGGGTAGGTATTGCTAATGGGTTATCTGAATATGCCAGATGTTAACTGGAGTGCAGTTGCAGCAGCCACTTCTAAGAGTGGGGTTATTCTAGATGCCCTACTTCTTCGGGCAAGAGGAGGGCCGATCCTGAGGGGTCGGTTCCTACAAAAAGGAAACGCCAAGAGAAATCGACCAGTTCGGATCCAGAGGTTCATGATCCGACCGCCGAGGAAATGGCCAGAGTGATTCGGATTGTGGAATCGCCTTCACCTGGTTCCACTGCCACGGCACCTTTTGGCAGGGGTTCGGTTCGGTCGGTTCCCCCGGTTCAAGATTATACCCCTGAAGATTTTTATGAACCAGAGTTTGAGGAGGAGGGGGAGTTTCATAGGTTTAATAGGTACATACAGAGTTATATAGACGTTAGTCCTTTTGCTCACCATTTTATTAATAGCCCTGGATATTATGTTTAAGTACGAAGCTATCCAATTTGTTCTTGAATGTGTTAACAGTATTGCTAGCTACCACTTCTAATGGCAATGGAGTTTGAAGATGATGGTGAAAGTCTGGATGTGCCTGTGAAACTGGACTTCTCCCCAGACAGACCTTCTGATGTTTCCCCTCCTAGGCTTTCTGAGTCCCCTCCCCACTATCTGTTTTACAGAAAAGTGGCTGAAACCCTCCAGCTTCCTATGGAGGAGGCAATGGAGGATCATGAGGAGCCTGATTATGTGGAAATGATGGACATCCCAGAGTCCAGGAGACTGTCTATTCCCCTTCACAAATCCTTTGGGAAGCAGACACAAAAATTCCTAAAGTCTCCCAATTCTGTACCTCCTGTTGACAGAAGGATGGACAAGAGGTATACACTATCAGGCTCAGATACGGAGTTCTTATACCAACAATGCAGCCATGTTGAGGTAGTGCAGGCTGCTGCCTGTGACAAGGCAAATATTCCCTTGGCTTCACACCCCCCAAAGACTCCAGGAAGTTGGATGCCATGGCAAAAAAGCAGTACATGGCATCTTCCTTGGGACTCAGGCAGGCAAACTATATGGCCTATACAGCCAGGTACCAGAAGTCCAGGTGGGACACTGTACTGGCACTGGCTAAACAGACCTCCCCCCAGCTGGCCAAGGAGCTAGAGGAGGTGACTGCTGATGGGATTGAGGCATCAAAGGTACAATTTCATGCTGCTGTGAACTCCAGTGATGTGTCATCAAGAGTCATGGCTACATCTGTGGCTCTTCGGAGGATGGCTTGGCTCAGATGTACTAGCCTCTCACAGGAGACCCAGGCTAAAGCCATGGATTTTTCTGTGGTGGGTAATTCTCTGGGGAGCAGACAGAGAATTACATGATGAAAATGGATGAGTACATGACAACTTATAGGAGTGCTCAGGCCAAGGAGAGGCAGGCAGCTCCTCAAAAGCAGCAATCTAGGGGCAGGGGCAGGCCTTTTCATAGGCCTTTTTACCAAGCACAGGCCTCTTCTTCCTTTTCACAGAGGGGGTTCTTCAGAGGGAGAGGCAGAAGGGGGATGAGCAGGGCTGCATCCACTCCTCAGCCTAAGGCCCCCTGCCAATCAGACACCTTAATGGGTCTGCCCGGGTCGACTACTCTCCTATCCCTGTAGGGGGCAGGCTGGCTTACTATGTCCAGGACTGGATGTCTATTACATCAGACAAGTGGGTCCTGGAAGTAGTAAGCCAGGGACTGGTTCTCAGCTTCAGAAAATTTCCAAAGATGAGAGCCAGATCTTTTCCACCTGCAGGTCTCTCTGAGACCCTTGCCCTAGAGGCAGAGGTTTTATCTCTTCTGGCTTTAAGAGCCATAGAGAGAGTTCCTACCCTACACCGGGGCAAAGGTCTGTACTCCAGGTACTTCCTTACCCCAAAAAGGACAGGGGAGTGGTGACCCATCCTAGATCTAGGATACCTGAACAAACATCTGTTAAAACCAAGGTTCAAGATGGTGACTCTGGGAATAATTCTTCCCTCTCTAAGGCCAGGGGACTGGCTAGCCTCCCTGGACTTCAAAGATGCCTACTTTCACATTCCCATCAGGTGCTCCCACAGAAAGTACCTCAGGTTCAAGTTGCCCTCAGGCCATTATCAGTTCAAAGCAATGCCCTTCGGCCTAACATCAGCTCCAAGGGTCTTCAAAAAGTGCCTGGCAGTAGTAGTTGCTTTTCTAAGAAGGCAAAAGATTTCTTGCACGTCTCTTCTTCTGAAAAAAGATCAAGAATTACGGTAGGTACATAATTTCCATTGTCATCATTGGGCCGCTGTGATGGAGCAGTGGGTTTGGTGGGTTGTCTCCACTTCCTGTGCCTACGGATCCAACACCTGGGGCGTTTGGGCCTGGGGGCTTCGGACCCGTGGGTGGGATGGTTGGGTCAACCTAGTCACGCAACACCTTCAGTGCCATCGACGCCGTGCTCTTGAGCTTTCCTCCCTTACATGGTTGTGGCACAGGGGCCAGCACAAGTACTACCTTCTCCTACTCACGTTTTCAGATCTTCAGTTTTGGGTGCCCTGGGGTTGGGGTCTCCGTGCGCTCGCCTAGCGCCATCTTCGGATCCAGCCTTGGTAGTGCCACGGCCGGCGCCTGGTTTCATGTCGTGCCATTTTAGGTGCTGGGATTTTTATCTGATTTGAGGAGTACCTCCTCCTGCTCTCTTTCCTCCATTTCCTTCCCCATATACTGTTTATTTCTTTTATGTTTTCTCCCTTACCCGGGGTCACAGTGTACAGAATATGGTGACCCCTTCCACCTCACCCCAGACTTGCGTCACCGCTCCTACAGCCTGCGCACCCATCGGGCCTCCGCCCGATGGGTGTGGGACTGCGGAGCACTAGGCATCCACCCCTGGGGGGGGATTCCACTCCAACCCCCGTGACCCGAGGTCATTCCTGAACCCGAGCCACCTGTGTGGTGCAAGATGTGGCGTCCAGCGCCTCAACCCTCAGCACCACCAGGCCGGCTTCTCCCTTTCCTTTCCTTGCTATACTATCCCTTCTGGGCTAGTAGGAGATAATGTTGAGCTTGATCCTGATCTGCGATTAGGAGACGACTTCGATGAAGATTCATTCTTTGGAGTGGCAAGTAAGTCCTCTACTTCAGCAGAGCCTTTGATCAAGGACCTATCCTTTAAGTCTCTCCTGAAGAATATGAATTCCACCCTCTCTCTCCAGACTTCTGAGGTGGATCCTGGGAAGCTGTTGTGCCTTCAATATTTGCATGTCCCAGAAATCCCTATGGAATTGACACCTCCAGTACAGTCCTTTTTGGAGACTCTTTTCACAGATGGTGTGGAACAGCCTGGCACTCATTCCTTCTGTGGCCAAGTCCATAGACAGGAAATACGCCGCCCCCCAAGGATTGACCAATCCTGACCTCTCAAGCCTTTACAGACGTCATAGTGGTCTTGGCAAAAAATGACAAAGCCATTCTCCCTCAGGAGTCTACGGCTCATCTAGTAAATAAAGAATCCCACAAGATTGACACTTTAGGGAAGCGAGTGTTCACCGCTGCTACCCTAGGAATGCGTATTGCTAGCTACCAGGGCTATTTCTCTCAATATGAGTATACCCTCTGGCACTCGCTAAAAGCCACTGTGGAGGCTCTTCCAGAGTTGAACGTTTAGTTCAGAGCTTCTCCAGACTATTACTAGAGGCATTGAGTCCAATCATCAGCAACTTAAGGCTGCTATGGATGCCTTTGACACTGCTTCGAGAGCAGCAGCAGCTGGGATATGCACCTGGCATCACTCATGGTTACGGACATCGGGGTTCACAAATGATGCTCAACAGAGAGTCATGAATTTTCTGTTTGATGGAGTTTATCTGTTTGGCCCACAGGTGGAGCAGGCCACTCAGAAAACTAGGACTGCTATTAAGATGGTCAGACCGGCCCTTGCTGCCCCTCAGTGGGGTGGAAACTGCCGGCAGTTTCATAACCGTCAGTCCTTTTGTGGTAAAGGCAAAGGGGGTTTTCACAAGAACCAAGCTCCTCAGCCGCAAAAGAAAATGCAGCAGAAGGCACAGGGCCCGAAGGTGCCTAGTGCCACCCTCTGAAGATCCAGCCCAGGTCCCACCTCAACTGTCCGAGGGGGACACTTCAGCAGTAGGGGAGACGTCTGACTCAGTTTTACAACTGGTGGAAGTCAGTCACAATGAACAAATGGGTCCTCAGGATAATTCACGAGGGTTGCTCTCTGAATTTTTCAGATACCCCCCAGATCATCCACCTAAATGACAACCCAAATTATCTTTCACTCAATCAGACCTCCTTGCTTCCGAGATTCAGGGTCTTCATAACAACAGGGCTGTAGAAGTGGTTCTGCAGGAGGAACGGGACACAGGATTCTACTCCCATTACTTCCTAGTTCCAAAGAAAACAGGTGGTATGCATCCTATTCTAGACGTAAGGAAGTTAAACAAATTCCTCTTCAAAGAGAAATTCAAGATGATTTAGCTTGGTATGCTTCCACCTCTGATTCATCGAAATGATTGGCTGGCCTCCCTGGACATGCAGGGCGCCTACCAACATGTTCCCGTGCACCCAAGCCACCATAAGTATCTCCGATTTGTGGTTCTGGCACGGTTGCTGCTCTCTATTGCAGCACATCAGGCCCACTGTGCATCCTATGATAGTTTCCTGTGGTCCAGGCTGGGTCAGCTCCTAGCCTCTTTGCCTGACATGGAGCAAACCAGACAAGGCACCAAGCGAGGGCATCGTACGATGCCAACGTGGTAGCTACCAGGGTCGTAGGGACAGTGATCTGCACTAGGCAGGTGGCATGGCTGCGTCATTCCCAGTTGTCACCTTTGCCCGGCGTAGGGTGATTAACTCCGCGCACTAGAGAACCTATCTCTTCTCCTGTAGAGCGAGATGGTGTTTGTCAGGGCAACTTCCTTCCCCCTCCCGGGGGGTTCCCGTCTCACTGTCCCCACTCTTGGGCCTCTCCAGGCCACGAAGGTTCTCCGTCTTAGTGTGTCACCCACTGAGAGCTAAGGGACTCTGTCCCTTAGGGTTAAAACCCCCTTCGAGGGGGCTCAGCACTCACCCAAAGGTGATGAATGGTGAAGATTGACACAGATAAGATATGAAAATTACATACCTACAGTAATTCTGATCTTTCTGTGTATCGTCACCATTCATCACAGTCCCGCCCGCCATCCCCCTGGGGCCTCAGTCTCTGGGTCCCCCTCCCTCTCTGTGCCTTCCCCCCCCCTTTCTTTTGTCAGGAGTGGGGTAAACAGGGCACATGGGATATTTCTATGGAGAGAGTGGTCAGGATGGGGGGGGGGGGCACTCCTTCTCCAGTGCTCTAGCTCCACCCGTGTGATGGAAGTTGGCAGTTGCCCTCCATTCTCTCCTCCTCCTTTGTTCCCGTCAATCCTTCATTTTCTTTGTCCGTTGGACATATCCTTTGTTATTTTAGAGAAAGTAAACTTTCTTACACCAAAAATATTTTCCCGAGAGGGGGAGAATTCCGTGTCCTGTCTTTCTCCAGAATAGCCGTTTTCTGCTTTTTGGAGTTATTGTCAGTGATTCTGTGCCTTGAATTCTAACAGTGAGCCTTTTGACTACTCCTTGCAGTTCCTATACAATCTGGAGACAAATCAAGGTTCCGGGGTATGGTTGTTACCTTCTACCCCACCTCTCAAGCTTATCATAATTCCAGAGATTGGGGCCCCTACCCAGTCCCCTTAGTCTTCCTTCTTCTTCTGTCCTCTCAGTCATTTATTTCTCCTTTTGGTTTATGTATCTTTTCCTTTGTCCCTTGGACTTTCTTGCCCCACCCTCCAACCCTTTTCCTCACCTCCCGCGACTCAGAACTGGCGGGAGGCGGAGTCGACAGCACCTAACGCCAACCTGTGAGTGCCATGCAGTGTGTCAGCCTCGAGGGTGGCGCCGATGGTGCGTCGACTCCGCCCATCCCCCCAAAAAAAGAAGCTCCCATGGGGTCATGATCTCCGGCTGATAACCCAAAGGTGATGAATGGTGAAGATACACAGAAAGATCAGAATTATGGTAGGTACATAATTTTCATTTCCTTCCTTGATGGAACCAGTGACTGCAGATGAGCCTCTCGGCTGTCTTATTTGATCCCAATCGAAAGGATTTTCCTGTTACCGTACAGTGCTTGCCAATCTGAACTGTTAATTGCATTCACCACTGTAGCACGCTAGCAGGGCAGCAAATGGATTGGTCTGTCAGCTCATTCCACCTCAGCAATAGCTACCTCTGTGGATTCACTCTGTTTGGTCCCTAATACAGAGCCACAACCTGGGGTAATGTTCATACCTTCACTGAACACCCCACTTTGCTTGGACATTTTGTGCAAGAAACATGCAGGTTTCAGAGTGACTGTTTTGCAAGGTCTGCTCTCCTCATGAGTTCTAGGTCTCCAGTCTACCTAGTCCAGGGAACTTTTTATGACAGCTTTTTAAAACTACTTTTTATTTAGTAACAGTAAAACCATACAGACATATTCCATGAAAGAAGATAGGTGGTAGGTGTCCTTTGCATTTCTCACTCTAGTTACAAGATCAGAGGGTGTTACATTGCTTACAAATTAATTTCTGTTTGTTTACTCTGAGTTAATATGCCGTCAGGGCTTGGGAGGAATAGGAAAGTTGATTACCCAGTTACTCTGAAACTGGTTTATGCACAAACCTGATAATACCAAGTAACATCGCAATACTTCTTGTTTCATATAGAAACAAAAAGCCTCTGCTAAACTAACAAACTGTAATAAAACTGCAGAAATTGTAATATCCCTAAAACTACTCATAGTCCGGGAAAAAAAACTTATAGTGGGGAGAAGTCAACAGTAGCGGCCATTATCTCTATTAAGACATTCTAGTGGGACCCAGTTTGTAACAGACATACAGCTACATACAGCCGAACAAGTCCTTGCAGAATGCACCGAGGCAACCAGTCTGTAGTCCCATAGTGAGGGGAAAGGCGCAAACCTTCCCTCTGTGAAACTGCCAATCTTCACCATTCATCACTATGATGGGTATCTGGCTGGAGTCAGCAACCTGTGGGAGCCTTTTTTTTTTTTTTTTTTTTGGAGGTGGAGTCAATGCAGCGGCGGCACCGACCTCAAGGCCGATGTGTTACGTGGTGCTCGCAGGTTGGCTGTTATCTGCTGTCGACTCTGCCTTAGCCCCAGTTCTTCTTCTCCCGCCATCGAGTGAGGATCTCATGGGAAGCCTCAAAGAATTCTACTGCGCAGTATGGACTTGTCTCGGCCTAGTTCATGCGTTAGTGTTGCCGTCAGTCCTAGTTCGCTCTCCGTTCTGTCTGCCCCTGCTTGGCGCTGCTTCAGAGATCTCCCGGTAAGATCCTTCCTTTATTTTTAGCGACTCTGAGTGCTTGTTTTGTTTAATTTTCCGCCTGGTCATGTCTCATCCCTCCCACGGTGCAGGAGACCCAGTCAACCCCTCTGGGGGCCTGGCTGGAAGCATCATTGCTTTTCGCTTCATGAGCGAAGGCTCCTGGTGTTGAGCTCTGGGGCCTGCGGCCCAGGCCGGCACTGTCCTCGACATCATCTGTCGGTGTCGCCCTTGGCTCTGGTGTTGCTTGCGGCACTAGGGGCCTGGGCAGCGCCATTTGCGATGCTGTGGATGGGAGCGGCGCCGTGGGCAGCACAGGACTTTTTCTCGGTTCTGCCCCCTGGCTCAGGCGCCAATCGCAGCACCGGGGAGGGGGCAGGCACTGCCTCCAGCTCTGGTGCCATTTACGGCACCGAGGAGGGGCAGCAGCACCACAGCCGGTGCTGCCCTTGGCTCAGGTGTCATTCACGGCGCCAGGGAGTGGGTTGGCGTCGAGCACGGTGCCATTCCAGGCTCCAATGCCGGGGGCTGGAGATGACGCAGCTTGTGGCCCCGGCACTGGGAAGGATCATGGAGTGGTCTGGGTTCAGGCTTCTCCGTCCTCCTCCTTAGAGGAGGACTCGGGGGTCTGACCCAGACTGGCTCCCAGATTCCTCTGATCCTTCAGTGTCCAGTGCCTTGGCCCCCACTCAGCGTGCTTCTTTTGGCCGAGCAGATCTTCCTGGACATAAAGTCTCCACCACTCATTCACACTGATGGGATCTTCGCTGGAGGCACTAGGACCCAGCAGGAGCCAAAATTTTTCAGAATGGCGGTGCTGAGGTAGGAGCCGCGAGGAAACAGCACCGCGAGCTAGACTCGCGCTGTATAGACTACCTTGGTGTCGACCCTCCAACCACCTCGGTTCCTTTTTTCCCGCCCTTCGAGTGCGCTTCAGTGACGACGTCGCTCGCCCGCGAGTAGTCAAAACTTCTTATCTATATGACAGCAGCTATAGTTTTAAGTTTTGCTTTAGTTTATAATAGTTTATTGTTTTGTAGAGAGAAATAAAGTAAAAAATTAATTTTATTTAAATACTTTGGCCAGAAGAAGTCTTCAGCCCTCCATCGACGGAGTCGGGCCGGTGACAGTAGGGAGACTTTGCATGAAAGCTGTTCGGTCAGCAGGGCTGGGTCTGGTCCGCCGCCCTCTACGGAGGGGGGGGGTCTGACTACAGGCAGTCTGGTGTTCATGAGGATGGACAGTCTCCTCGAAAGCACAAAAAGAAGCGGTCACATTCTCGGCACCGCTCAACCTCAAGCTCTTCTTCGGCCTCCTGGTCAAAAAAGAAACGGCACCGCTCAAGGTCACCTTCTGGTACATCTGCATGTCGATAGTCAGTTATCAGGGATAAGGGCCATTCTCCAGCTTCTTTTCCTGATGCCCGGCATCCTCGACTCCAGAGCCCCTCCCCACCTGATGAAGGGTCCTCCGGAGAGCAGTTTCACCATTGGGCTGCTCTAATGCAGCAGTGGGTGCAGAGGTTGTCCTGGCTACCTGAGCCGTCTAGTCCATTGCTAGGGCCTTCCGGCCTCTCAGACACGGCACCTTCTTCGGTGCTATCGACCCCATGTCCTGGTGTCTATCCCCCTCACATGGCTGCGGTGCTGGGGGTCCACACCGGTGCCTTTATCTCCTGCTGAATTTCTTCTCGGAGGTTGGAAACTTCTACTGCAGCACCGCTGCCTGCAGTGCCAGCTGCCCCAGCATTGGGGCTGTGCTTGGTGCTGGCTTCCCCGGCGCTGCATGCAGTGCCACGTCCCTTGCCGGCACCGCACTTGGTACCACATCCTATGCCGGCGCCGTGCTCGGTGCCGCATCCCCAGCTGGTGTCGCCTCTTGAGGTGGTGCCAGGAGCTTTTGCGGTGTCACATGGGGGTCAGAGGTTTTTGATGCCAATTCTCTCTGCTTCTCCTTCTTCTTTTCATCACTTTCCTGTCTATTCAGTCCCTCGTGGAGTGGCAGGGGATGATTTTGAATCTGATCCTGATCTTCAATTGGGGATGACGGAGATGATGACTCCACCCTTGGGGCAGGGAATAAACTATTTTTTACAGAGCCTTTGGTCGAGGAACTTTCCTTTAAGTCTCTGCTCAGAAATTTAAATTCTACTCTCTCTCTCTCTCTCTCTCTCTCTCCAGACTTCGGAGATCAATCCTTGGAAATTGCTGCGTCTACAGTATCTGCACATTCCGGATATTCCTGTGGAAATAACCCCTCCAGTGCAGCCCCTCTTTCAAGACCCTTTTACAGATGGTGTGGGATAATCCGGTGCTTATTCCTTCTGTGGCCAAGTCCATAGATAGGAAATATGCCCCTCCTAAGGATCGACCTATTCTGGCTTCTCAAGCCTTTGCTGATGCCATCACGGTTCTGGCAGGAAATGACAAGGCTGTTATTCCACAAGAATCGACAGCACGTCCCATTAACAAAGAATCTTGCAAGATCGACACCTTGGGTAAACGAGTCTTTGCTGCTTCCACCTTATACATATGCACTGCCACTTACCAGGGCTACTTCTTTCAGTGTGAGTATACACTCTGGCATTCGCTCAAGATTATGGTAGAAGCTCTCACCGACTCGGAGGTTAATTCAGAGCTCCTCCAAACCATCACTAGAGGCACTGAATCCAATAATCAACAAATTAAGGCTGCTATGGATGCCTTTGACACTGCCTCCAGAGCAGCAGCGGGTGGTATCTGTACCCATCGCCACTCTTGGTTACGCACCTCGGGTTTCACCAATGATGCCCAACAGAGAGTTATGGCCTTGCCTTATTACGGTGTGCATCTGTTTGTTCCCCAGTTTGAGCAAGCACTAGAGGCCACTCAGAAAACTAGGTCGGCCATTAAAATGGCTAGACCCCCTCCTGCAGCTCCTCAAAGGGGCCGGAGTAAATGTCAGTTTCAAAACTGTTAGTCATTTCGTGGTAAGGGCAGATGAGGCTTTAGCAGAAACCAAACTCCTTAGCCACAAAAGAAAATGCAGCAGAAGGCACAGGACCCTAAAGCCCCCAGTGCCACCCTCTGAGATTCTGGCCCAGGTCCTGCCTCAGCTGTCCGAGGGGGAACCTTCCTTGGCAGTAGGAGGACGTTGACTGTTCTTCGACCTGTGGAAATCGATCACTTCAGACAAATGGGTGCTCAGGATTATCCGCGAGGGGTACTCCTTAAGCCTGTTGGAAACCCCTCCGGATCATCCACCCAAATGACAGCCCAAACTGTCTGTCACTCAGTCAGACCTTCTTGCTTCTGAAATGCAAGGCCTTCTGAACAACAGGGCATTAGAGGTAGTTCCGCTGAAACAGCAAAACACAGGTTTCTACTCCCATTACTTTCTGACTCCAAAGAAAACAGGTGGTATGCGCCCTATTCGTGACCTCAGAAAGCTGAACAAGTTCCTTTACAAGGAAAAGTTCAAGATGATTTCACTCGGCACTGTGCTGCCTCTGATTCATCAACATGATTGGCTAGCCTCCCTGGACATGCAGGACGCCTATCAACACATTCTCGTGCACCCAAATCACCACAAATACCTCAGATCTTGTCTGTGTCAATCTTCACCATTCATCACTGTTGGGTACATGACCCCCGCGGGAGCTTCTTTTTTTTTTTTTTGTAGGCGGAGCTGATGCACCATCGGCACCGCCCTTGAGGCTGACGCACTTCGTGGCACTCGCAGGTTGGCCGTTAGGCGCTGTCGATTCCACCTGCCTGCCAACTTCCGTCTCCCACCGCTGAGGTCACCCTATGGGAAGCTCTGCAGAACTTAAGGCTCACCGCCCACGCAGCTGCGACTTCAGTCAAGATTATTATTTCCTCCGCGCTTTGAGTCCATCGCCCTTAACTACCGGTTCTAGTTGCATTACTCAACGTCGCTTGTAAGATCTTTCTGTTTATTTTTATTCTTGGCAACGTCGAGTCTGTTTTTGGTGGGGTTTTTTTCCCCATAGGTCATGTCTCGGTCGGAGGGCAAGAAGACTTCGAAGACGGAATGGCCCCCCATCCGACGGTGCCCTTGCGGCCGTAAATTTTCCATCACCGACCAGCACGACCGTTGCCTTACATGTCTTGGCCCGCTTCACAACATGGATTCATGCGACGCCTGTTTCTCCATGGACCGACAGGTCATCGACCAACGCGCATGGAAAGTGGGGCTAGCTCCGCCGACTTTCGGGGGTCGGATGTGCACTTGTCGGCCAAGCCACGTGACTCTCAGCCTTCCTCCGGTCCTCTCTCAGTTCTAAATGGACTGAGGAGGAGGGAGCCTCAGCTCTTGTAGCCTGGCCATTGCTGAGGCTCCTTCCGCTGTAGGAGGCCCGTCCCGCTCCTTTCGGGCGGGCGGAGGCGCTACGAGCATTCGCCCCTTCTGGGTGAAGGCTCCTGGTGTCAGACCAGCGTTCGCAAGGCTCGGTTGGCGCTATTTTGGCCCTCGTGCCGTGGCCCTGACGGAGCTGTCGGCAAAGGTTTGTCGGTTGGTGCCGTGGCTGCTGTCGGCACTGTTCGCAGCACCAATGGTACTAGCGGTGCAGTGGGAGTCTCTATGGTGTCATCTTTGTCTTCTCCTCAAACGGCACCGAGGTTGAGCACAGCGCCGTGTCCAGCTCTGGACACAGCGCTGTGGGGGCTTCGGATTCCGCTATCGGCACCCCTCCCTTCGGCACCGTTCATGGAGCCGGGCAGCACCGATGGCACCATCGGAGCCGTCTCTGCCCTCGGCACTGCTCATGGGGCTGGATGGCGCTGTGGCTGGTTCTGACTTCAAGGCTGCTGTTCAGGCCGGAGGCATGTGTCCTCCTCAGATACCGCCCGCAGTGCTGAGGGGGGCACTAGTACTGGCTCGGGCGCGGTCTCGGTTTCTGGCACCCCGTTTGGCAAGGATGGCAGTGGGCACCCTCTGACGGTCTGGCACAGGGCCTCGGTCTCTACCTCTTTGGAGGCGGAGTCAGGGTTTGAGTCAGATGAGCAGTCTGACTCCTTGGGGTTGACTGCTGGTGTGGGCAGCCCTGTAGTGTCCTCGACAAGTTGGTGTCAGCCCCCTTCTGAGGCGCGGTTGGTGGCTGCTGAGACTGGGGTCAGGGGTGTTGACCAGCAGGCAGTGGTGCAGGACAGCATTGCTCTGCAGCCCGGTCTTGGTGGGTTCACTGACCCCTCAGCAGTGATAACCCTGCCTGTGGTGTGCCTGGGTCACCCAACTTTGGGGCCAATCAGCACCTACAGGAGGGGAGGGCACTGTGCCTTGGGTAGCTCCTCCGGGTGCCGGCCAGGGCTGGCAGCTACCTAGGCTGGCCCTTTCGAGGAGGAGGGCTCTCTCAGATTCTGAGGGGTCGAGGGGCATGGGGTCTGCACGGCAACCATTTTCCGTGGCCCACCCGGGCTCTGGGAGAAGCCGTAGTGCGGATCTGCGCTCTTCCTCCTCGGTCTCTTCATTGAGTGCCTCATTCTTTTGAGGTAGGGGACCGTCCTTCTGGACCTATACGGCCCCAGTCACCTCATAGGGGGGATTCTTCCGGGCGCAGCCAAGGCAGTACCAAAATGGTTATTCAGCTGTCAGCTGTGGGGTCTTCTGGAGCACCTTCTTCGGGTGCTCCTGGTCTGCTCCCTAGCCCAGGCGGAGGTCAGCCGACTTCCCTTCTCAGCTCTGTCCCCATTCCTCTGCCACATTCTCCTGCACTTCGAGGCATCCTTGATCCTTGCAGGCCTCTCTCCTGGGAGCAGTTCAGGGCTGTGGCTGCTCGGTTCCCAGCTTACATCAGGGCAATGGACAAACAGGTTTTTCAACCCCCGAGCAGCCGCCCTCTAAACAGTCGGTGCCCTCCAACTCTTCATCCCCCTCTTCTGGGGGAGAGGAGCCTTCTGTCCACATCTCTCCAGCCGCTGATCTCGCTGAGTAGCAGCGTTTCCTCGTGAGGATGTTGGAGGACTTGCACCTCAACCCTGCCACTCAGAGCAATCCTGAGCACTCGGTGCATATCTTTGTAGGCAGTTTCAGTGAGGACACCCTTGTGCTGCCCCCCTGGCCTGCTCCCTTTAGGGAGGCGTTGTTGCGCTCCTGGCAGAGACCTTTTTCTGGAGTTTTGCCCCTAGGGGTCTCTGCCACTGGTACTGCGCACCCCCCCCCCCGAGTCTCCAGGTTCTATGCCTCACCCTCGGTCAGGACTGACGCAGCTGGATACTCCTGATGGGCTTCGCGCCCTTCACCGTGACCGGCCCCCAGACCAAGATTCCTTGGACTTTGATTTCTGGGGGAGGAGGACTTTTTACTCGGCACGGTTGCTGCTTTCTATTTTTGCACATCAAGCCCACTATGCAGCCTACGACAGGTTCTTGAGATCCAGATTAGGTCAGCTCCTAGCCTCGTTGCCTGATACGAAGCAAACCAGACAAGCCATTGCACTGTCTGCGCGTGGCCTGGAGCTAGCAAGGCACCAAGCGAGGGCATCTTATGATGCCAACGAGGTAGGTTCGAGAGTCGTAGGGACAGCGATCTTGAACTAGGCGGACGGCATGGCTGCGTCTTTCCCGGTTGTCACCCCTGCCCCGGCGTAGGGTGATTAACTCCACTTACTAGAGAACCTTCTTTTTCTCCCATAGAGCAAGACGGCGCTTGTCGGAGCAACTTCCTTCCCCCTCCGGGGGGTCCCCGTCTCACTTTCTCCACTCTTGGGCCTCTCCAGGCCCTGAAGGTTCTCCCTCTTAGTGCGTCACCCACTGAGAGCTAAGGGACCCTGTCCCTTGGGGTTTAAAAGAAATCCCCCTTTGGGGGTCTCGGCACTCACCCAACAGTGATGAATGGTGAAGATTGACACAGACAAGATAGGAAACTTACGTACCTACTGTAATTATGATCTTTCTGTGTATCTTCACCATTCATCACAATCCCGCCCTCCATCCCCCTGGGGCCTCAGTCTCGGGGTCCCCCTCCCTCTCTGTGCCCAACCTTACCCCACTCCTTTCTTTGTCAGTAGTGGGGTGAACAGGGGCACATAGGGGGATAATGTTCTGTTTAGAGTGGTCAGCATGGGGGGCACTCCTTCTCCAGTGCGTTCGCTCCACCCTGTGGGGTTGGAGTTGCCCTCCATTCTCTCCTCCTCCTTGTTTCTGTCCATCTTATTTTTCCTTGTCCCTTGGACTATCCCTTATTACAAAAAAAAAAACTTTTCCTCTTTCACTAAAATCTCTCTTTGAGAGGGGGTTAATTCTCTGTGCCCTGTCCTTCTTCCAGAACAGCCAATTCTGCTCTCTGGAATTTTTGCCAGCCATTCTGTACCTTGAATTGTGGCAGGACGCCTTTGGCTACTCCTTGCAGTTCCTACACAATCTGGAGATGGACCAGGGTCTGGGATGTGTTTAACCTTCTCCCCTCATCCTTCTTCCTAAATTCTTTATCCCACCCTACCTCCCTCCTCTATTTCCAGAGATTGGGGTCCCTCTCAATCCCTTTAGCTTTCCGACTTCTTCCTTTTCTGTCCTCTCAGTCGTTATTTCTCCTTTTAGTTGATATATCTTTTCCTTTTTCCTGTCTCTTGGACTTCCTTGTCCCATCCTCCTCTCCCTTCCTCTTACCTCTCCGGCGACTCAGAACTGGCAGGCAGACGGAGTCGACAGCGCCTAACGGCCAACCCCCGAGTGCCACGCAGTGCCTCAGCCTCGAGGGCGGCGCCGATGGAGCGTCGGCTCCACCTACCAAAAAAAAGGCCCCGCTGGCTCATGACCTCCGGATATACCCAACAGTGATGAATGGTGAAGATACACAGAAAGATCATAATTACGGTAGGTACGTAATTTTCATATTTGTGGCATTGGGTCAACACTGCCAATTCCGAGTCCTGTCTTTTGGGCTATCCTCAGTGCCTCGAGTTTTTACAGAGTGCTTTTCAGACCTAAGGAAACTCAGGATTCAAGTATTTCCGTATCTGGATGACTGGCTTCTTGCCAGCCCCTCCAGACAACAGACTCTGGAAGCCGTATCCACGACTTCAAGTTTCCTCACATCCATGGGATTCCTGCTAAACTTGGGAAAGTCCCAGCTACAACCCTCCCAGAAGCTCCTTTTCATAGGAGTCCTTCTGAATACCTCCAGTGCGAACGCCGTCCTTCTGGAGGACAGAAGGAGCGACATCCTTCTGATGGCCCGCTCAATCAGAAAACACAGCTTAGTTCAGGCGCTCTCTAGGCAGCGAATGCTGGGTCTCATGGCAGCCTCACTGTTTACTGTTCCTCTGACTCGGCTTCACATGAGAACTACCCAGTGGATGTTCAGCTCTCAGTGGTCGCCAGCCACACACCTTCAGTCCTTTCACATACGGGTGACAGAACCGTTGAAACAGTCACTCACCTGGTGATCTCAGGAGGACAACCTTCGGGTTGGCTATCCCTTCGCCCCTCCAGATCTCCATCACCATGGATGCATCCTTGTTGGGATGGGGAGCTCATTGCGAGGGTCTCCACATGCAAGGTCATTTGAGTCTGGATGAATCTCAGCTTCACATAAATGTTCTGGAAATGAGAGTCGTCCTTTATGCTGTTCGGACTCTGAAAGACATTCTTTGTCACAAGATCATTCTCCTTCAAACGGACAACAAAGCTATGATGTACTACATCATTAAGCAGGGTGGAACACAATCTCTTACCCCTTGTGGAGGGAAGTGATGAGAGTGTGGGACTGATACCTGGAGCACGAAGCCCTGATCCAAGTGATTTACCTGCTGGGAGTTCAGAATGACGTAGCAGACCGTCTCAGCAGAACAGAAGCAGATTCTTACAAGTGGTCCCTCGACACAATCGTTGTACAATTACTCTTTGACGAGTGGGGAACTCCAGACCTGGACTTTTTTGCATCCTCATGCAGTGCAAAAGTGCCTCTCTTCTGCTCCAGAAATCCAGGACCTGGCGTTTTGTCAGAATGCATTCAGACTGCTGTGGACAAAACACTTTCTATACGCATTTCAGCCTCTTCCCTTAGGCACGGGGTGGGGGGCAGAGTGATTCTCATCACCCGTTCTGGCCTCGCCAGATCTGGTTTCCACTGATCAACAGATTGTCAGAAACGTCACTGAAACAGCTTCCACTTCAGACAAACCTGCTGACCCAGGGTCCAGTAGTTCATCCCAACCTGAAGTTTCTTCACCTCCATGCCTGGCTTCTGAGGAGATAGAGGTGAACAGGTTTAATGTATCCCGCAGGGTTTCTGATATCCTCTTGGTGGCACGCAAGCCAGCTACTCGGCAGACCTACACGGCTAAATGGAAGTGTTTTTCCGTCTGGTGTGCAAAATCCTCTTGGAACCCCTTTATCTTCTTAGGCATAAAGTCTCCACCACTCATTCACACTAATGGGATCTATGCCAGAGGCGCTAGGACCCAGCAGGAGCAAACTTTTTTGCAGGAGGGCCAGAGATGGAGCCGTGAGGCACGGTGCCACGAGCCTCTGCTTGTGCATCAATGACTATCTAGGCATCGACCCTCCAACCGCCTCAGTTCCTTTTTTCCCGCCATCGAGTACGCTTCAGTGACAACGTCACTCGCCCGCCGGGAGTCAAACTTCAAACTAGTAGCATAGTTTTCAGTTTATTATTTTGTAGTATTTCTCGAATAAAGTACCTTTTATGATAATTTGTTCTTATTAAAGAAAGAAGTCTCAGCCTACATTGACGGAGTCGACCATGGCCGGTCGGGTGACAGTAGGGAGACTTCGTATGAAACTGTTCAGTCACCTGGGGTCCGTCCGCGCTTCGGGGTCTGACAACGACGGTCCAATGCCCAAGGGAAGGGCGGACCCCAGAAGCATAAAGTAAATGGTCGCATTCTTCGAATCTGCTCGCCTCGAGCTCTTCTTCGCCAGTAGGGTCAAAACAGAGAAGGCATCACCGAGGTCGCCTTCTCGTATGTCTGCGCATAGACAGTCAGTCATTGGGGTCAGTTGCTGGTCTCCTCATTCGGAGTCGTCTGTTTCTGGTCACCGACCTCTTCGACATCGGAGCCCTTCCCCGCCTTCTGGTAGGGCTTCCGATGAGCAGTTTCATCAGTGGGCCGCTCTTATGGAGCAGTGGGCTCGGAGCTTGGTCCAGCTGCCTGGCTCGGTCACTCTGGTGCCCTCAGGCTCTTCAGGAGATCGAGCAGGGCGATTGGGCCTCCCTGATCACGTGGTGCCCTCTTTGGTGCAGTCGACTTCGCGCTCAAGTGTTTTCCCCCCTTATATGGCTGTGGCGCAGGGGGCCACACCGATGCCTCTATCTCCTGGTATTCTTCCTTCTTTCCCCTCAAATCCAAAGTTTCAGGGCCCTGGGTTGGTGTTGGCGCCGTTGGTGGGTCGCTCGGTGCTGATTTTGGTGCTGGTGCACCTGTTGGCACCGTCCTTGGTGCTGTTGAGTTTATCGGCGCAGTGTGGCCTTTTGGCGCCATCTGCTTTGTCGGCGCCATGCAGTCTTTCGGCACCATGTTCTTCGACGCCGAGGCTAGGCTTTTCATCAACTAATCTTCAGGTCTCCTTTCCGAATTCTTTTCCTTCCTCTTTTCCTGCTGATTTTGCATCTCTTTCCTGTCCATGCAGTCCCTCCTGGACTGTCAGGAGATGATATTGAGCCTGACCCAGATCTTAGACTGGGTGATGATGTGGAAGGAGCAAGACCTAATCCTATTACAGAGCCTGTGGTCAAGAACCTGTCATTTAAGTCTCTGCTGAAAAAATACAGGTTACTCACCTGTAACAGGAGTTCTAGGAATGGTATATGTTGTTCATCCACACTATCTGGCAGTTTCCTTGCCACTTTGAATCTTGCCAGAAGGTCTTCAAGCTGGCTCCTCCCACCCACCCAGGTGGTAAAACTCTCGGCTCCGCCCCATGACGCCAGATCTAGCCCGCTGGAAGCCAGGTTGTGCGTTGAAGCCGGGGAGGTCGGGTGGGTCGTGAGGATGAACAACATATACCATTCCTAGAACTCCTGTTACAGGTGAGTAACCTGTATTTCTAGGGACATGGATATGTTGTTCATCCACACTGTCTGGCAGACTCCTAGCAGTTCTCCTGGAGGAGGGAGGCAAGGCGCACACCCCCTACTTAGGGAATAAAGACTGGAGAACCGAGGCCCCAAAACCAGCATCCCGGCGTGACTCAAGGTCGATGTGGTAATGGGTAATGAAGGTGTGTGCTGACTTCCAGGTAGCAGCCCTGCAGATTTCCTGGATAGGGACGTCCCTGGAAGCAGCTACCAATGCAGCGGTATGGCAGGTAGAATGAGCTTCTTATCCCTCTGGGAGGCTCCATGCCCACCAACCTATAGCAGAGATCTATGCAGGAGGTGACCCACCTGCCTATCGTCCCTTGGCTGCAGGTCTGCCAGGTGCAGCTTCAGCGTAGGTGACAAACAGCTGGCGAACCTCTCCCCGAACTTCAGCCATCCGCTCCTTATAATAAGTGAGCTCTTCTAGGGTCCAAAGTATGGAGCCTATATTCGAGCTCCGAGGTGTGATTGGGGTAGAACACCGGCAGAGTCAACACCTGGTTAAGGTGAAACTCCGACACCACCTTCGGAAGGAATTTCGGGTGGGGGCGCAGGACAACCTTGTCCCTGTGGAAGACCAGATAAGGAGACTGGATGGAAAGCGCCTGGAGCGCTCCCATCCTTCTGGCTGACGTGATAGCCATCAAGAAGGCGGTCCTCCACGACAGGTGAGAGATGTCACACCTGTGCATCGGTTCGAATGGCTTGCCCATGAGCTTAGCCAATACCAGCAGTAGATCCCACGGAGGTGGAGGTTTTCGCACCGGAGGGGATATGTGATCAAGGCCTTTGAAAAAGCGCCCGACCACCTTCTCCTGCGCCACCGACTGCTTCCCAGCCTGCCCCCGGTAAGCAGAGATGGCTGCCAGGTGCACCTTAAGGGTCGTCGACCGAAGCCCTAGCTGAGAAAGGGACCACAGGTAGTCCAGAATGCTTGCCAAGGAACAGGAGGAAGGGTCCAGGCCCTTGCCCTGACACCAAATGGAGAATCTCTTACATTTGAAGGCGTAGCATTTTCTGGTCAACTCCTTACGGGACACCTCAATGACGTTGAGGACCTCGTCGGAAAGACCCAAGGCGTGGAACTCTAGCCGCTCAGGAACCAGGCCGTCAGGTGCAGGGATTGAAGGTCTGGATGGAATACCTTCCCCTGATTGACTGAGATCAGGTCCGGGTGGGCTGGAAGCCGCCTCGGGAGCCTGGAGCTGAGACTGAGGAGATCTGGATACCAGAACTGACGGGGCCAGTCTGGGGCTACCAGAATCACCTGCGCCTTGTCCCTCCTCGCCTTGAGAAGCACCTTGTGGATCAAGGGAAATGGGGGAAAGGCGTAGAAGAGGCCCAGGGTCCATGGCCTTGAGAAGGCAGCCCCCTGCAGCGAGCCCTGCTGGGGGGGGCGGGCATGAAACAGTCTCAGCTTTGCATTCTCCCTGGAGGCAAACAGGTCCAACTGAGGCGTGTCCCAGTAGGAGAAGAGATCTTGTACTACCTCCGGCAGGAGAAACCACTCGTGAGACGCAGCCCCTATCCGGCTTAGGGCATCGGCCAGGGTGTTGGAGGCTCCTGCCACGTGAATGGCGAGGAGATCCACCTCCAGGCTGCGCACGAGAGACCAAATGCGGAGAGCTTCCCTGCACAGAGGCATGGAGCGCGTCCCGCCCTGGCGGTTTAGGTAGTACATGGTCGTGGTATTGTCCGTCTGGACCTGAACCACTTGACCCCTTAGAAACGTAGCGAAGGCAGTGAGGGCTAGACGAACCGCTCGAAGCTCCAGCAGGTTGATGTGGCATCAGGACTCCCGAGGGGACCAGAGGCCATGCACTCTGTGCTCCCCCAGATGGCACCGGAAGCCATCAGAGAGGCATCGGTCGATAGAGAGACCGTCGGCTTGGGGCGGACAAACAGGATGCCCTCCTGCAGATGTGCCGGAACGATCCACCACTGTAGAGCGTTCCACATCCCCTGGGTCACTGTCACTAGCTGCTCCAACGGATCGAAGCGCTGTGACCACTGGCTGGCCAGTTCCCATTGAAGGGGACGCATGTACTAGCGGGCCCAACGGGACCACGCTTGGGCAGGCTGCTGTATGAGGCCCAGGAGGCGAGGAAGTCCTGGTATGCCATTGCCCAACCTGAAATGATTGGGCAAAGGAGGAAGAACTGCCCTGTCCACCAGGAGCCATGCTCTGGCTCGAAGAGAGTCGAGCTCTGCCCCAATGAAATGTATCACCTGCTTTGGCACGAGTTCCGACTTGGCCTCATTGATGAGGAGGCCAATCTGAGAGCAAACCTGGAGGGTCAGATCTCTGGACCGCTCCACCTCCGCTCTGGAGGGGACTGCAATCAGCCAATCGTGCAGGTAGGGGTACACCCGGACCCTTCGGCGCTGCAGGAATGCTGCCACCACTGCCATGCATTTGGTGAAGACCCTGGGAGCTAGGGAGAGGCCGAAGGGCATGGCCCAGAACTCATAAAGGGATCCCTCTGCTCTGAAGCGGAGGAATATCTGATGAGACGGACGGATTGGGACATGAAAGAATGCGTCCTGGAGGTCCAGGGAACAGAACCACACTCCTCGTTCCAAGGATGGGATTATCTGAGCCAGAGTGACCATCCTGAAGGTCCGAGACCTTAGGAACCTGTTCAGGTCGCGCAGGTCGAGAATGGGGCGCCAGCCCCCCGTCCGTTTTGGGACCAGGAAATACCTGGACACAAACCCCGGTCTGGAGGAGGATCCGCCACCTTCCTGATCACCTCTTTGAGGAGCAGGGCAATATCGGCTCGGGCGGGCTGACAGCGAGGCTGCGGACCCGTGGCTCCCCGAGGGCGATGGTTCGAAGGGTGGAGCCTGCTCGAACTCCAGAGGCAGGCCCTTTCCTACCACCTCCAACACCCAGCGGTCCGTGGTGATAGCGGACCAGGCAGAAAGGAAGTGGCGAGACCGTCCCCAGGGGGAACCCAGGGGTGGACGAGGCTAGGGGCAACACCCCTCAACCCGTCACTGGGCAGGCTTGGAGGAGGGACTGGCCAAGGGACCTCCTGGGCCTTTACCTCCCTGCTTCCTGTTGGAGGAAGCCGCGGGCTTGGGTTTGGGATGCCAAGTGTGAGCCTGCTGGCCCTGGTGCTGGTGCTGTTGGGCCGGACATGCCGCAGGCGCAGAAGGGTGAAAGGGCTTGTGCTGCTGCTGTCGGTGGCCTTTGTCCTTCTGTGCAGAGGTGACCGAGTCCAGAATGGCACTGGACTTTTCGATCCGCTGGAGGTGACCTTCCACTCCAGGGCCGAAGAGGTCGGTCCCCAAGAAGGGGACATCCGCCAACTTGTGCTGGATATCCGCCGTGAAGGTGGATATCCTCAGCCATGCTCTGCGGCGCATGGCCACCACGGCCGCAACCGATCTGGCACAGGAGTCCCCTATGTCCAGAGCTGTTTGGAGCTGCTGCTTCGCCACCGCCCTGCCCTGGTCCTGAACCTGCCGGACCGTGGTCTTCAGGTCGGCCGGGAGATGAAGGATCACCTCATCCAGGGAGCCCATGAGGGCGTGGGAGAAGTGTGCCATCAGCATGGCCGAGCTGGCCTGGCGGAGGCCAAGGGAGGACGCAGCATCCACCTTGCGCCCGGCGTAGTCCAGCTTTTTGGACTTCTTGTCGAGGGGCTTATCCACGTCCCTAGCATTCCCGGAACGCCAGAAAACGCTGTCGTGACCAAACCCTCGGCAGAGGGGTGTCCGAAAACCCGGGCAAAGAGTCGGTAGGGACCGCATACTTCCTGGACATCCTGGCCAAGGGCGCAGGACAGGAAGCAGGCCGCTGCCAAAGCTCCAAGGCTGGGCCGACAATGGCCTCAGCCACCGGAAAGACCTCCGTGGATGAATCCCCTCGGCCCAGTATCTCCGTCAGGGGATACTTGGTCCATTTGGATACGGGCTCAAGCTGCATCCCGGTGGACTCCGAGATGAGCTGAAGCAGGCCCATAAAGGACGATGGGCTTTTGTCCAGTGACTGGCCCCCGGAGGACTCCAGGTCAACCAGCCTGGAGAACACGGAGGAGTCGTCGTCGGACTCCGAGGAGTCCCCGAAGAGCTGCCTAGGGCCTGAGCCACTCTCCACCTGCCAAAGACTGTCGGGAGTGAGGGTGACCGACAACCTGTGGGGCAGGCCTTGACCCGACCAAGAGTCCTTGGTTGGCGCCCCCGATTTCGGTTGTGGAGGCGGAGGTTCCACCACAATCGGTGGGGCAGCAGGTTTCAGCCGAACAACTGGCCCAGGCTTGGGCATCTCGACTGCAGCGAGAGGCTGTTTTGGCTGTTCGGGTGACAGCCACTTGATGGCCGGGGAAGGCGTCGGTGTCAGCTTGCTCCCGGGCAAAAGCAACTGCTGCCACATCAGTTCCTCGTAGCGTTGATGCAATTTGCGCCGAAGCCTCTCCTCTTCCGGGGAGAAAGACAAGGACAAGCGGAATCGCCGTTTACCTCGGTACCGAGACCGCCGATGTCAACGGGATCGGCTGGACCGAGAAGAGGTCCGAGACCGAGATCCTCGGTGTGTCCGAGGACGGGCCTGGGAGGGAGCGGGGGACACCCACTCTTCCCTCGGCTCGGACACCTTAACCGGGGACTGCTGCACTGATGGTGCAGGCAGATCCTTGGTTTCCACCGGGGGAACCGGCAAAGAAGGGTTGTCGGCTTCACCAGTCGACAATCCATCTGACGGGTCGAGAAAAATCTTGACCGCGTCGATGGGTGTCTTGTCCGGCTGACCTGACGGGGACGCCGTGAAGCCAGCGGCCTTAGCCGCAACCTCGACCGAAGTCGGCTGTCCGGGGAAGGGGACCTCTCCCACTCCCACGAACACCGATGATGTGACTTACCCTTGGAATCCTTCTTTTTGGGCCAAGAGGAATGTCCCGATGGCCCCTCTCCCTTCGTGGAAAGGGATTGGCAAAGCTCCTTGAGCGAAGCAGAATCTGAGTACCCAAAGGCGGGATAAGTGCACGACCGATGCGAAGGATGATGCGGCCTGGGCCGCCTCTTCCTCCTCGAGGGCGATCATCTGCTCGAACTGCTCAGCCGAGCCAGCCGCTGCGGTAACTGCCCAATGGGCCTCTTTCGACTTTACCGGCGGATAGCGCTTCTCGGGGCGCCCAAGCTTCAACCGGGCAGCGCGGTCCTCCAAGACGTTGGCCGAGAACGTGGAGTGTGGATCCATCCTGGACATCTTCTGCCCACAAGGGCACCGCCGAAAATTGGGAGTCGATTTGTCCCTCGCATCCGTGAGGGAAAAGGAAGACCAAAGTCTTGAAAATTTTAAAACGAGTTTCGGACGAACCGAAGAGTTAGGATCCAGTCTATGACGCAGAGCGTTAAGGAGGGAACCTGAGCTTCCAAGCGGTAAGGAAGATCTGGCATCATGGGGCGGAGCCAAGAGTTTTACCACCCGGGTGGGTGGGAGGAGCCAGCTGGAAGACCTTCCAGCAAGATTTAAAGCGGCAAGGAACCTGCCAGATCTTATCTGTATCATTCTTCACCATTCATCACAGATGGGTACTGGCCGGAGGTCAGGACCCATGAGAGCTCTTTTTTTTAAAAGGATGGCAAGCCGACCTTGCTTCGGCGCCGCCCTCGAGGCCCGGCGTACTATGTGGTGCTCGAGGATTGGCCGTTAAGCTGTGTCGACTCCGCCTGACTACCAGTTCTTCGTCTCCGCCGCCGAGGTGCGCCTGCGTAGGAAGCCTGAAGAAGTTTCTCTGTTTTAGAGCCTTAAGCCTGCGATATTTCTGTCAGCCAGTCCAGCGGTCTACTAGTTCTGGGTACTGCCTTCACTCGGCGTCGCCGGTAAGATCTTTCCTTTTTATTAACATTTAAGCGGCGTCGAGTCTTTTTGGTGGTGTTTTTCCGTGGAGGTCGTGCAGGTCGGAGGCAAGAAGTTCTCTCTAAGCGGGGCGGCCCCTATGCGTCGGTGCCCGTAGCGCCCACAATTTCTCCATGACCGACCAGCATGACCGGTGTCTCGCGTGTCTTGGCCCGCTTCACGACATGGATTCGTGCGATGCCTGCTTCTCCATGGACCGCCGCGTCCTCGAACAGCGCGCGTGGAAAGTTGGATGAGCTCCGCCGACTTTCGGGGGACGGATTCGCACTCGTCGGGCCAAGCCGCGCTCTCTCGGCCTTTCCTCCGGGTCCCCTCCCGGTTCTATACGGACAGTGGAGGAGGGAGCCTCGACCTGCCGTAGCCTAGCCTTGGTTGAGGCTCCTCCCGCGGTGCAGGAGGCCCATCCTGCTTCCCTACGGGAGCGGGTGGGAGGCGCCGCCATGGCAATCACCCTTGAGTGAAGGCCCCAGTGCTCGCTCCCGGCAGTCTGGAAGGCCGAGTCGGTGCCGTCCTCGGCCTTCAGCCGGTCGGTGTCGTCGAGTCTTGGCGCCGTTCGCGGTGCGAGGCTTTAAGCAGTGCCGACTCATCTCTCAGCACCGCAGGCCCTGTCCAGTGTCGGCTCTGCTCGTGGCACATGAGCCTGGATCAGCGTCGCCTTTATGTCCTTGGCGCCCGAGGTTGGGCTGCAGGCGCCACGGGTCCCTCGGGAGTCAGCTGGTGGCGTCGCCTTTAGGCGCCGCCTCTGCTCGTGCCGCTGTCGGGCGCCCGAGGCCAAGCGGTGCCACTATCGGCGCCGGGCCGTCGGCGCCGCCCAGTTCAGTTGCCGCTCGCCCAGCGCCCGTGCGGCCTAGCGGCGTCATCGGCACCTAGCCTGCTCTCGGGGCGCTCGGCGCCGCTTTGACTTCGGTGCAGCTTCACGGCGCTAGAAACCTCAGCGGTGTTGCGTCTCTCCGGGCCACTGTTGGGGTTGCCGCGGTGCCCGTCTCTGTTCAAGGCGCCAGTGGGCTTGAAGGCGCGCCTGGCAGCTACTCTCGGACCTTTGGTCTTCGGCTGCCTGCGCCTTCTGCCAGCTCCGTCCGGGCCGTGGAAGCGGGGCGGCTTTGACCACTGCCCACGATTTCTGGGCCCTCCGCCAAGGTTGCGTTCCTCGCCCTCCTACTGTCTGGCTTGGGCCTCGGATTCCACCTCATCCGGTCGAGTCCAGCTCCAGAGTCGGACAGGCAGTCACACCCGCCGAGGGTGGCCTGCACAGGAGAGTGAGCCAGTGGTCTCTTCGACAAGTCGAGTCAGCCCCCTGCTGAGGCGTCGGGTTCCCCTCAGACTGGGGTCAGTGGCACTGACCAGCAGGCTGTGGTGCGTGCCACCAACCATGCAACCTGGTCTGGGGGGTTCATGACCCTGCAGGCGGAGTACCCCTCCCGTGGTGTGTCTCGATCGCCCAACTAAGTGGCCCATCGGGAAGCCTGCGGCTGGGGAGGGTGCTGCGCCCTGGATTTCCCCCTTGGGGGCATCCCAGAGCTGTCAGCTACCTAGGCTGACCCTTCCGAGGACCAGGACCTTCTCGGACTCCTGAGGGGGTCGAGGGGTGTGGGGTCGACGCATCGGCCTTTCTCTGAGGTCCACCCAGGCCTGGGCCAGGCAGTGCGGACTCCGCCCTTCCCCGCCGGGTTCCTTGAGGGTCCCTATTCTTTGGAGGCAGGGGACGTCCTTCTGGAACTACTCTGACCCAGTAAGCCTCACAGGGGGATTCTTCTGAGGCGCAGCCTAGGCAGTACCAATGTGGTTGTACAGCTGTCAGCTGCAGAGTCTTCGGGACACCTTCCCGGGTGTCCATGGTCCCTCTGGCAGAGGCCAGCCTATTCCTTCCCTCGGCTCTGCCCCACCCTCTGCCGCATTCTCCAGCGCTCCCGGGCATTCTTGGTCCTACCGGGCCTCTCACCTGAGGCAGCTCAGGCGGTGGCTTCTCGGTTCCTGCTTACGTTAGGGCCTCGGACAGATCAGGTTTTCAACCTCCCCGAGCAGCCACCCTCGGGCATATGGTGACCTCAGCTCCTCATCCCCTCTTCTGGGGGTGAGAACCATCTATCCACATCTCTCTGCTGCTGATCTCACGGAGTATCAGCGTTTCCTCCCGAGGATGTTGGAGGACCTTCACCCTATCCCCCTATCCATGAGCAATCCAGAGCATCCGGGCGCCCACGCCTTTCTAAGCGTTCAGAGCGGCCACCTTGTGGTCCCCCCTAGCCTGCTCCCTTTCAGGGAGGCGTCCATGCGTTTCTAGCAGAGGCCCTTCTCCGGAGTTCCTGCCCCTAGGGACTTCCAGCCAGGTAGTGCGCACCCCAGTCCCAGGCTCCATGCCTCATCCATGGTCTGGATTGGCAGCACCTGGACACTCCCGAAGAGGCTCCATTGCCCTCCACGTGACCCGGCCCCAGATCAGGACTCTTGGATTTTGATTTCTGGGGAGGAGGACTTCTACTTCGACGCAGTTGCTTCTCTCCATCTCCGCTCATCAGACCCACTATGCAGCCTACAACAGGTTCTTGTGGTCAGCGCTGGGTCAGATCCTAGCTGCTTTGCCTGACTCGGGAGCAAACCAGGCAAGCCATAGCTCTCTCTGCACGTGGCCTGGAGCTAGCAAGGCACCAAGCAAAGGCGTCTTATGGCACCAGCAGTAACTACCAGGTGGTAGGGACAGCAATCTGCACCAGAAGATCGGCGTGAATCGCCTTTCCCGGTTGTCACCCTTGGCCCGGTAGGGTGATTTGCTCCGCTCACCAGGGAACCTATCTGTTTTCCGTAAGGCGGGGCGCCCGTTTGTGGACAAATTCCTTCCCCTCGGGGGAGACCCCGTCAGCTCTCCCCACTCTCGGGCCTCCCAGGCCCAGAGGTTCCTCACCTTAGTGTGTCACCCACTGAGGGGCTAGGAAAAATGTCCCTAGGGTGTAATTAGTCAACCCCCTTAGAGGGCTTGGTACTCACCCATCTGTGATGAATGGTGAAGACTGACACAGATAAGATATAGAAATTGTGTACTTACCGTAATTACCAGTCTTTCTGTGTATCTTCACCATTCATCTAATCCATCCACCGTCCCCTGGGCCTCAGTCTCTGGGTCCCCCTCCCTCATGCCTCTCCCTCTCTTTGGAGCAGGAGGTAAGTAGGAGCCACAGAAGTGTAATTTCTTCCCTTTAAAGGTACAGATCAGTGGCATTCCTTCTCTACTGCATATCTCCACCCTATCAAGAGTGGGAGTTGTTGGTTGCCCTCCTCCTGTCATCCAACTGTTTCAAAAAAAAAAAGGAATCACTTTTTCACTAAATCTCGTTACAGAGAGAGTACTAATCCCTGTACCCTGTCCTTCTCAGTATAGCCGACTCTGCTTTTGGGTATTGCCACATATTCTGTGCCTTAATTCTGGCAAGTAAGCTTTGCTACTCCTTGCAGTTCCATGACAGTCTGGTGACGGACAAAGGGTCCGGATCTTTGTTACCTCTCACTCTCTCCTAAATTTTCTCCCTTCCCTCCTTCTTCCAGCTTCCAGAGATGGGGCCCCTACCCAATTCTAGTCTCATCTCTCTCTCTGCTGTCCTCTCAGTCGTTATTTCTCCTTTTGGTTCAGTTCTTCCTCCTGTTTCTGTCCTTGGACTCTCTTGTCCCACCCTCCATCCCTTCCTCTTACCTCTCCAGCGACTCAGAACTGGTAGTCAGGCCGAGTCGACCTGGCTGCCTCCTCGGCGCCACGTGAGTAGCGTCGGCCTCGGGGGCGCCCGATGCTCGTCGGCTCGCCCTATCCTTTAAAAAAAAAAAGGCTCCGCGCGGCTCTGACCCTCAGCCAGTACCCATCTGTGATGAATGGTGAAGATACACAGAAAGATCATAATTACGGTAAGTACGTAATTTCTGTATAGTGTGGATGAACAACATATCCACGTCCCTAGAATTTGAATTCCACTTTTTCTCTCCAGACTATGGACATCGATCCTGGGAAGCTTTTAAGACTCCAATACCTTCATGTTCCAGACATACCTACGGATTTAACTCCCCCAGTACAACCCTGCTTTGAGATGCTTTCTCAAATGGTATGGAATAATCCTGCTCTCATTCCTTCTGTGGCTAAGTCATAGATAGGAAGTATGCTGCTCCAAGGATAGACCTATTTTGTCCTCCCTAGCCTTTGTGGATCCTACTGTAGTCTTGGCGAGGAGAATGATAAGATGCGTCCTTCCCCAGACTACAGCTAGACCTATAATCAAGAATCTCGTAAGATAGATAATTTAGGTAAGAAAGTCTTTACTGCATCCACCCTGGGTATGCGTATCGCCAACTACCAGGGCTATTTCTCTCAGTATGAGTATATTCTTTGGCATTTGCTCAAACAAATGGTTGAAGCTCTACCAGAGTCGGACGCTAATTCAGAGCTTCTTCAAGCCATAACCAGAGGTATAGAGTCCAACAACCAACAGCTTAAAGCAGCTATGGATGCCTTCGATACTGCCTCCCGAGCGGTGGCGGTGGGCATTTGTACCCGCCATTCCTGGCTGCGCACTTCAGGTTTTACGAATGATGCCCAGCAACAGGTCATGGCGTTGCCTTTCAATGGTGTGTACCTCTTCGGCCCTCAAGTAGAACAGGCTCTAGAGGCCACATAAAAGATAGGTCAGCCCATTAGAATTGTCGACTTCCTCCTGCCCCCTCTCGAGGGGGATTATATAACTATCCAGTTTCATAGCAGTCAGTCCTTTTTGGGGCAAAAGGCAGGGGAGGTTTAATAAAGCCAAGCCCCTCAGCCTCAAAAGAAAATGCAACAAGCGCCAGGACCCAAAAGCACCAAGCTGCCCGCCAACTGAGGATTGCTGGCCCAAGTCCCACCCCTCCAGCTGCCGAGAGGACTCTTCCTCAGCAGTGGGAGAGCCGTCTGACTCAATTCTACAACGGTGGAAGTCCATAACATCAGACAAATGGGTTCTCCAGATAATCCACAAGGGGTATTCTCTCAATCTTTCAGAGACCCCTCCGGATCGTCCCCCCAAACGACAGCCCAGGCTCTCAGTACTTCAGTCAGAACTTCTCACCTGAGATACAAGGCCTTCTGAACAACAGGACAGTGGAAGTAGTTCCGCTGGATCAGAACGGTTCTATTCCCGTACTTTCTGGTTCCAAGAAACGAGGGCATAACCCCCATTTGGACCTCAGAAAAAGTAAACAAATTTCTTCCCAAAGAGAAATTCAAAATGATATCGCTGGGAACCCTGTTACCTTTGCTTCATCAACACGACTGGTTAGCCTCACTGGACATGCAGGATGCTTACCAACATATTCCTATTCACCCAAGGCACCACAAATACCTAAGGTTCGTGGCTTTGGGCCAGCATTATCAGTTCAGAGTCCTGCCCTTTGGGCTGGCCTTTGCGCCGTGAGTTTTTACGAAGTGTTGTGCAATACTCGCAGCGCATCTCAGAAAAATTGGAATACAAGTGTTCCCATATCTGGACGACTGGCTGCTAGCAAGCCCTTCCAGGCAAGGAACCCTTGACGCCATTGCCATGGCCTCAGACTTTCTCACGTTCATAGGAGTCCTGCTAAATCTCAAGAAATCACAGTTGCAGCCCTCCCAGAGCTCCTTTTTCATAGGAACTCTTCTGGACACCTCCTGTGCAGCTTTTTCACCAGAGGACAGAGGCGATATCCGTGCAGATGGCCCGATACATTAAGAGGCAGCTGGGTTTAAACTATCTCGATGCAGTGGATGCTAGTCTCATGGCATCCCCTTTGTTCCTGTACCCTAGCATGCCTGCGCGAGAACCTCTAGTGGATGCTCACTACTCAGTGATGCGCCACTCACCCTCAGTCCTTTCTCATCAAGGTGACAGAACCTCTGAAGAGTCACTCACCTGGTGGTCAAAGAGGACAATCTTCTTGAAGGGTATCAGCAGCTCCCTAGTTATCAGATTTCCATTACCACAGCCGCGTCCCTGATGGGGTGGGGGCTCACTATCGACTCTCCACTCATTGGACTCAGGAGGTCCCAGCTTCACATTATGTCCTGAAATGAGGGCTGTCTTTTATGCAGTCCGGGCTTTGAAGACACATTCTCTGTCTAAAAATTCTCCTTCAAATGGACAACAAAGCAGTGATGTATTACATCAACAAGCAGGAGGTGTCACTCTTACCCTTATGCAGGGGCGATGAGAGTGTGGGTGGTGCTGGAGCACAAGACTCTAATTCAAGCGTTATCTGCTGGGGAGAGCGAACTGGCAGACCATACCAGCAGACGAGACAGATCCTCACAAATGGTCTCTCGACTCAACAGTAGTTCAGTCAGTATACTAGGTAGGGAACTCCAGACCTGGACCTTTTTGCATCCCACACAACAAAAAACCCTCTGCCAGAGTGGGCCTGGCATTTCTGTCAGGATGCATTCAGGCTGCAGTGGACAAAGCGTTTCTATATCCTTCCTCTTCCTCTAATTCAGAGGCACTTCTCAAGTCGAGTCCCAGGGGACAAATGATCTCATTGCTCTTTCTGGCTCGACAAATATGGTTTCCGTTACTCAACAGTATCCCGAAAATCCCTCCTAAAGCTTCCCCTTCAGATGACCTACTGATTCAGGGGACCTGTGGTCCCATGCCAATCTGAATTGCTTCACCTTCAGCTGGCTCCTGAAGAGATAAACGAACAGGTTCAATGTCTCTAGCAGTTCAGATATTCTTGGCTGTGTGCAAGCCAGCCACTAGGAAAACTTACGGCCAAATGGGCGTTTTTAGCTCTGGTACAAAATCCTCTTTGATACTTTGTCTCCCACCAAATAAAAGTTCTAGAGTATCTCTTAGACCTCTCAAATTCCAGTCTCCAATACTCTACAGTCAGGGTTCACCTTTGTGCTATTTCAGCTTATCATGAGCCAGTGCTTTCCTTGTCACTGGCTCAGTTACCGGTGGTTAAGAGGTTTCTTAAGGGAATTCTGCATACCAGGCCTTCTATCAGACGTCCAGTCACAGCCTGGGACATTAATCTTGTGCTAGACATGCTCACTCGAAAATCTTACGAGCCTCTAGGTACCTGTGAGTTGAAATTTCTCACTTGGAAGATTGCCTTCCTGGTGACCATCACCTCAGCCCGCAGGGTCTCTGAGATACATGCCTTGGTCGTACACCCTCCGTATACTGTGTTTCATAAAGACAAAGTAGTTCTTAGGACCCATCCTAAGTTTCTTCCTAAGGTTGTCTCAGAATTCCATCTAAACCAACCTTTGGGCCTTCCTACTTACTTTGCGAACTTCCAAAATGAAGGGAAGTGTTCTCTTCATTCTTTGGACGTCAAAAGGGCTTTGTGTTTCTATTTAGATAGAACAAAAGAATTTCGCGAAGCTCAACAACTGTTTGCTTCCTTCAGCAAGACCCGGCTGGGTCAACCTGTCACTATCAGATGCATTTCAGCATGGCTGGTGGTAGGGTTGTCAGAACTAGTTCTAAGAAGATTAGAACCCTGCTCGAACTCTGTGGTATTCGAGTTCTAAATTAGAACTGGAACACTAGAGGGTTACTTAAAATTCGACTTTTTTTTCTGTTTTTTGCCCTCTGACCTGCAGCAGTGCCCCCCCACCCACTGTGAAGTGAAATCCCAGACCCGCACCGCGCCACACCTATTGGTGTCCCTTTTTGAAATGTGCACCTTTTTAAAGTTAAGGTCAATGTCTTGGCGTGCATGTAGTGGCAGGGAATGTGATTGGGCAGCAGGCTCGAAGATCCAAAGGCAGAAGCGACAAGGTGAGGGTCGGCGACGCAGTGGCGATGCGATCGAGTGGACTTGCTGAGAGAATATACGTCTGAGCAAGAGCAAAGCAAAATGTGGGCTAATCAAAGGTGCCAAGGTCTGAGAGGAGGACATCCATCGGACAGGTCAGTCAGTAGTGCTATTTGTGGCAGGAACCCAGAGTGGCGGTTGGCAAGAGGCGAGAAATTCAGTAGGTACAACAGCCGTTTTCAGTGCAAATACTGCATAACAGATGTGAGATCACTGCGTGGAAACTCCCTAAAGTTTATTTTGTGTCTTTTGGGGAGCCTGGAGTATCTCACACTTGCATAAACTCGTGTCATTTCCCTCCCTGGTTTAAGAAAAGGATTTTTTAAATATAATATGTACTCTGGTGGCACTGGCTCCTCAAACCTATCTCTGGAGCTCAGGCCCCAACTGGGTCTGAAATTGGAGACAGTGAGGTGGGTTCCCTAGGAAGACTTCCTGATGGCCTGCATCATCTGCTCCGTGTTCCTGGTAACAGTGGAAAATAGCGGATGAAATTCCTGTTCTGGCAGGGGTCCTGTGACCTTGAGAAAGGTCCTGTGTATTCTGTGGAAGATCAGGGCAGTGGTGGCCAGGATATAGACAAGCCAGGGATGGACTTAGTATCTGGTAAGCCACTGTTGTTGTGCCCATAAATGTTGCTAACTCAGGACAGGGCAGACCACGGGAGGCAGTGTTACCTGCGTATTGGTTTGTATGTGTTTGCTGGGGACCATACCCCTTTGCTATCCTCTGCCAGAGGCATGATTACTCTTTCTGTACTGCTGGGGCTGGGTACACCCCAATATCCTCCATTCCCTTGAAATGTGCCACCTAAGTCTAAACCACCCACCTTGGGGGGAGCTTACCTAGCTTCCTTGTTCTCCTCCTGTAGATTAGACCTGTTAGGGTAAACTGGCAGCTGGTGTCTGCCCTAATGAATAATATCCTTCTGGCTCATCTGTAATAAAAGGGGTGTTGGTAGAGTTAGAAGGCCAGCGTGACATCTGTGCACAAGTCTGGGACAGGGTTAGAACCTCAAGCCGAGAGATTCTGACCTTCACTTTTAGGTGCTGCTCTGCTTTCGGGTTCCTGTTAGGGTGGTTGGCAGAAATGACCCCCTTTTCAATTATTTAAGGCTGTGGCCCAGAAGATTTATACTGGTGGCCCACCCGTGCTCCCTGCACTGAGGTGGGACAGGCCCTGTTCAAATTTGGTGTTGGGTTGGCAGTGGGGGCACTGTGGCAGTGGCACAGCTACTGTGGTCATCTGATGGTGGCAGCTTACGGAGACGTGTCCATCTTTCATCCATCTATGATCTATCTATGAATCTAGTTATCTTTCTATCTGTGTAATACAGTGCAATTATTTTTACTGTTTTTCTCTTCTGTTGTAGCCAGGGTTTGTTGCTGATTGCCTCCTTTCCACCTGCATAGTAACCCCATTCAACTAACTTGCCCAGCCGATCCTCACTCAACTCAGTTGCTTCTGTTCCCCTCACCATTCATGGACTCAAACTCTCTACCATCTACAAAACATGATTGTTTCTTCTCGTTAATAATACTCTACCACATGTCACAGGAGCTGCTTTCTTAGTGTTGTTGTCCTGCCTGGAAACCAACAGAACTGTCAAACTTGTACTTTTCTATTTATCTCCTTCCTGTATTGGCTAGAATTAACCCCACACCCACCGTGATAAAAGCAGTTTATTTTCACAGTACTGCCTTCTTCAGGAAGCACTGGCCTGGCTGTGCATTCAATTTTTGGAACCAGCCACAACACTAAAATGATAGCTTTCTTGAGAAATGTTAATCCTAGAGTTAGAGTAACAAGGAGGCGGCAGTATAAGCGCAGTGGTTTAAGGCTCTGAGCTGCAAACCTGGGACCTGGGTTTGAATCCCACAGCCTCACTTGCATACTGTGCTGACCTGAGCAAGTCCTTAACTTTCTTGTGTTCCCAGGTTGCACCTGTAAGCGAGCTTTCAGCTTACACTCCTGGTTTAAAAAAAAAAAAAAAAGTTTTGAATGAGCTTGGTATATGCAGCATACCTGGGTTTGATTCTACTTGATCTCCACTTGCATATGGTGTGACTCTGAGCAAGTCCTTAACCACCCAGTGCTCCTTGGTCACTCCTGAAAACAAGTACCTATGCCTAGTGGGCCTTACCTTGTCACAAAGAATAACAAAACAAAATGAAAGCACCAAAAGAAAAAGCTTTGCTGTGATGTCCTACATAGCTTCTGGTTTGCACTCTTTCCCAGTTATGGATGCCAGCCTGCACACACAAAGCAGTGATTTTTTTTTTTAAGCTACTCCCTTGCGCGGATTGTAGTCCTCATAAGTCACTCGGAGGATGCCAGCAGTAAACCTCAGAGAGCAGTAAGCACTAAAATTTCCCCTTTGGGTATAAATCACAGATGCAGTTCAGTGCTGAGCAGATCTATTGCAGTCATGCTGGTTTATGTGACAGTAAAAGCGTGCAATTTTCTTGTGTTCTGTGATAACTTCTTGGACTGGGGTCACAGACATTTCTTGCTGTAAATTTCAGTACCTTCAAAAATAGAAAACAAAATACATTCTTGTACATACATTAACAGTATGGCTGGTATGATGGGGCTGATTGTTTTGGCTATTCTATTATGAAAATTGGTTGAGCTTTGAAGCTTACAGTTTTGCATCGTGCCTTGATCATAGGCAGAAAAAGGCAGCAATTACCTGTCATAGCATACAGTACAGCCAAAGTAATACTTTAAAGAGGCGGCACACTGACAGAAATTAACAACTTTAAAGTAATCAACTGCCACTTTTATATTTGAAGTACTTTTTTATCCTCCTGTTTGGAGTATTCAGTGGTTAAACTAAGAATGTTTAGGTGGGGGCTCTAGCATCTCGGTGGTGGAACTGTCATTTTCTAGGTGGTTGGGGTTTCCTATAGAAGTCAATGAGGAAAGAGATAGTGGTGGTGGAGCTGTCATCATACAGTTTCCAGAGGGTGCAGAACGAGTTTATGTTATTTAACCCTAAGTATTTCTACAAAAGTGCTAGGTATGATGTATGGAACAGTACTCAGCTGTTCAAAGACCTGGAACCATGTAGTCAGTAAAAGCCTCTTGTAACATGAATTGCAGCACCTTGATATTTTTGGGACTCAAACCATCGACACTGATCCTGGTGCCAGGGATGCATGCTGCAGCAGGCACTGCCCACTCACTGCTCAGCTCGGGATGGAAAATCGAGACTTATTGCTGGCTGTTCGAGTCACAACCACCACCTCCACGTCCATGTGGTGATTCTTGTAGAATGCACTCAGGAATGGGGAGGGTACTTCACACAGGGTCAGGTGTGTGATTTTTTAAGGGGTGGGGATGAGGCTTGCATGCTATATGGGGTGAATTGTCTTGCTATGCTTGCATGGAGTCTTGATTTGGGGTGCAGTTATGGTTTGTTTTCCTGAATTTTTGGAAGGTGGGGTCCGGGGTTGTGGATTGCACATAATTCAAAGGTGCCTTACTATCGTAAGTACTTCTGGTCAGTTTAGGGAAAGGTGTTGTGGTTTTCACAGATCCTGAAAGTTATTTGGGAAATTACACTGTATAGAGAGTCAGTGTGTTGGCATGTGTGTTGCCTCTAGGGTGTGTGGGGATTGCACAGGCGCATTGGGTGTCAGGTTGCACTTGCCCTTGTTAGGATATAGAGGGTGCAGTATCCTGGTGTGTGTGTGTGTGTGTTGCATTACATTGAATCCTGGCTGGGTGAAGGTAAGGATTTGTGTGCGCATGTATGCATACACACTTTGCATGACTCCCAGCTGTGGGCAGTGCACATTGACAGTGCACTGTTTCCTGGTTTGGTTTGTGTGCGTATACGTGCGTAATAGATTTCCGAATAAGTGGTGGTGAGTTCTTTGCATGTACCCAGGCTGGAGTTGGCTGTGCCTCCTTTACAGCCCTGCTGTGTGCCCTTGACCGCACTGCACCCTACCCAGTGTGTGTGTGACTGTGTGCAGCTCAGCAGCCAGTTGTGTGTGGTATCCTTAAATATATTCAAAGCAAGTGAGGGACTCAGTTCCTCCTGGTAAAAACTACAATCCAGTGCCTGCAGATAAGGGCCTGAAGCAAGAAAACATAAGTAAAATTGCCCAAACAAAACTGAAGCACTCGACTGAAAGCTTAAATGCTACATGGGATTAGCTTTCAGAGCACTTCTAATAAGGGCGATGAACTGGTAAGATTGCCTCTTGTTTTATATGTTTGAAGCTCCATTTAAGCTTTAGATTGAGTCAAGTGCTGCAGTTTTGTTTGTTTGGGAACTTTGCCCTTTTGCTTTGTTTTCTCCTTAAATACATGCCAAGTATATTTCCTTGTTGGGAGAGAGACAGAAAAAAATCCCTTTCACTGTGTTGTGTGACCCCATCTCCCTCGTTTGTGTGCTGGCCAGCTTATCCTGCTGTATTGCCTTTTGACCTGCTGCACCATAACTAATACATCAAGTCACACATGATCATTTTCTCTCCTCTTATACTAAACAGATTTTATTTCTTTTTCACATGTATTTCATTATTATCTTCATTATTGGCAGCACAATTAAAAAATAGGGTTCGAGTTCTAAAAAAGATTAGAACCCTAGAACATTTTCAAAAGTTCTAGACTAGAACTAGAACCCAGAACTTCAGAGGGTTCTGACAACCCTAGCTGGTGGCATGCCTTCGCCACTGTTATTCCATGGCACAGGTTAAGCTGGAAGGCAGAGTGTATGTTCACTCTACTGGAGCTGTTGCAGAAATCCGCCATGTGCCCATTGCAGATATTTGCAGTGCGGCTACCTGGAGCTCGGTGCATACTTTTGTCAAACACTGTGCCTTGGATGTCCATGACAGATGACATATTTCATTTGGCAGAACCATCCTTAATGGACTTCTGTCCTAAATTTGTGAGCTCTTGGTCTCTCCTGCCACCCTCTCGGGGGATTATTAGCTCGGTACTCTTCCATTAGTGTGAATGAGTGGTGGAGACTTCATGTCCAGGAAGATATGGAAATTACGTACCTACCATAATTCTTGATCTTCTTGGACAAAGTCTCTACCACTCATTCACCGCCCACCCACCATCCCCTAGCTCACGCCTCTGTTGTTGGTGTTCCTCCCTCAATCTTCAGGCTGTGAAGACTTCTTTATTGACCCTTCTTATTCGGGTCTTCCAGACTATCTTATGTCCGGTTTTTGGTTAGGCTATCCTTCTAGGTTGAATTCGCTACACCCCTTGGGAAAAAAGGTACTGAGGCAGTTGGAGGGTCTACGCCAAGATAGTCATTGCCGCACGAGCAGAGGCTCGTGGCGCCACTCCTCACGGCTCCATCTCTGGCGCCGACCCTCCTGCAAAAAAGTTTGCTCCCTGCTGGGTCCTAGCGCCTCCGTCGTAGATTCCTTTAGTGTGAATGAGTGGTGCAGACTTCGTCCAAGAAGATCAAGAATTACATAAGTATGTAATTTCCATTCTAGGGACATGGATATGTTGTTCATCCACACTCATTGGCAGTATCCTTGCCGCTTTAAATCTTGCCGGAAGGTCTTCAAGCTTGCTCCTCCCACCCACCCGGGTGGTATAACTCGCTCCGCCCCATGGCTAGATCTTCCTTACGGCTTGAGCTCAGGTTCCCTCCTTAACGCTCTGCGTTTGTGACTGGTTCCCTATTTCTCCGTTTGCGGATTTAAAATAATATTTTGCAAAAGACTTCAGTCTTGATCCCTCAGCGGCTGCGATGGATAAATCGACTCAGTTTGAGGAGATGCCCATGCGGGTGGCAGAATGATCTCGGGCCGGATCCCGCAACTCCCGCGTGTGTCTACTGCTTAGGCCTTGAGCCGCGACCGCAGGCTTGCGACCTGTGCTCATCTCTCGGCCTACATCACCGAAGACCGTGCTGCCCGATTGCAACTGGGCCGTCCGAGCGTTTCCCTCGGTGAAGTCAAGGAGGCCGGTTGGCGGTGTCAGCGGCGGTAGCTTCGGCGGATCAGCTTTCGGCGGATGGTGCGCCCTCGAGAAGAGGCGTAGCAGACGTATCTTCCTCGGCAGCGGCATTTATCCGCTTCTCTTTGGGTTCTTCCTACGGCTTCCTTTAAGGAGCTTTGTCTGTCCCTCTCCACTAAGGAGAAGGGCCTCGTCTGCTGGACCTTTTTCTCGGTCCAAAAGAGGGACAAGGGTAAGTCCCTCCGTCGACGCTCTTGGGAGCGAGAAAGGTCCCTCTCCCCGGGCCGTCGACCGTCGGCTTCGGTCGACCGCTCGGCTCCGGCCACTGGCCTCACGGTGTCCCCGTCAGGTCAGTTGACCGAGACTCCCACTGATGAAGTCAAGATTTTTCTCGACCCATTAGCGGGCTGTCGCCTTTAGCAGCGAATTCCCCTCTCCCGGTTCCCGGGAGAGTTGAAGGATCCCGTGGGCTCGCCTGTGCCTCGGTTCCGAACCCTGGATGGACCTTCGAGCGAAGGGAGTGTCGGTTCGGCCGACACCTCCCTGCACCGACGGAAATTCGGGACTCTCGGTCTCGGTCTCCGGACCTCTTAGCGGTCCAGCCGTTCCCACCGTCATAGGCGGTCGGGTCTCCTTGATGGCGCGGCGTGCCCGGCGTCCTCGTCCTCCTCACTCGGATGAGGAGGCCCGGCGTAAATCGTCGGCGGTACGAGACCTTGTATTTTAACAGCTCCTCCTGGCGGGAATAAGCGACTCCGCGCCTTCCCGCCATTAAGTAACTGTCACCGGGCGGCCGACACACCCCTCGACTTGCCGAGGCCTATACCCAGGCGGTTGTTCGGCAAAACCAGCTGCTCCACCGATTGCGGTGGAACTCCGCCTCCACAGCCACCAATTGGGGCTCCGACCAAGGATTCTCGATGCGGCTAAGGGTTTACCCCATCGGCTGTCAGTTACCCTCACTCCCGACCGACCTCGGCAGGTGAGAAGGGTGGCTCAGGCCAGAGGCAGCTCTCGAGGACTCTTCCGAGTCCGAAGATGATTCCTCCTTCTTCTCCAAGCGACTGGACTTGGAGTCTTCAGGAGGTCAGCCAATGGGCGATAGCCGTGCGTCCTTCCCTAGGACTGCTTCGGCTCATCTCGAGTCTACCGGGATGGAGCTCGAACCCGTTCCAAAGCGGGCCAGGTATCCCCTCACGGAGATTCTGGACCGAGGGATTCTCCGACGGAGGCCTTTCCGGTGGCGAGGCCATAGTGGGTCCAGCACTGGAACTTTGGCAGCGCCCTGCTTCCTGCCCTGCGCCCGGCCAGGATGGCCAGGAAAGTATCGTCCCTACGGTTCCTTGTCGGTTTTGGAACACCCTCTGCTGAGGGTTGGTTACCGACAGCGTTTTCGGCGCCCGACGCGCCAGGGATGTGGACAAACCTCCTGACAAGGAGTCCAAGAAATTGGACTATGTGGTGAAAAGTCTCTGGCTCGTCTCTCGGCCTTCGTCAGGCCAGTTGACCGTCCTCATGGCACATTTTTCTCATGCCCTGTTGGGCTCCCTGGATGAGGTCATCCCTCATCTTCCGCCGATCTGCAGACTACGGTTAAGCAGGTGCGGGACCAGAAGCAGGAGCAGTGGCCAAACAGCAGCTCCAGACTGCTTTGGATGTAGGGACTCATGTGCCAGATCGGTGGCGGCGCAGTGGCTATCGTCGGCGGGCTTGGCTGAGGATATCCACCTTTACTTGGATACCCAGCACAAGTTGGCGGATGTTCCTTTTGGGGACTGACCTCTTCGGCCCTGGGGTGGAAGGTCACCTGCAGAGGATCGAGAGTCCAATGCCACCTTGGACTCGGTCTCTTCGCTCAGAAGGACAAAGGCCGTGAAACCACAGCCTAAGCCCTTTCGTCCTTCTGCCCTTGGCCTGACCCAGCAACGTCAGGGCCAGCAGGCTCCGGCCTTGGCATCCCAAACAAGCCGCCCGGCTTCCTCTAACAGGAGGCAGGAGGAAAGGGCCCAGGAGGTCCTCGGCGGTCCCTCCTCCAAGCCTGCCCAGTGACGGGCTGAGGTGTCGCCCCATCCCGTCACCTTACCCCTGGGTCCCCCGTGGAGGCGGCCCGCACTTCCGTTCCGCCTGGTCCGCTGTTACCACGGACAGGTGGGTCTTAGAGTGGTGGGAAGAGCCTGCCTCTGGAATTCGAGCAGGCACCACCCTTCAGAGCCGTCGCCCCTCGGGGCTTCGGGATCCCCAGCCTCACTGGCGGCTCGTCGAGCCGACATCACTCTCCTCCTCCAGAAGGAGGTGGTAAGAGAGGTGGTGGACCCTCCTTCAGACCCAGGGTTTGTGTCCAGGTACTTCCTGGTTCCGAAACGGACGGGGGGCTGGCGCCCCATTCTCGACCTACACGACCTAAACAAGTTCCTAAGGTCTCGAACCTTCAGGATGGTCACTCTGGCTCAGATAATACCATCCTTGGAACGCGGCGTGTGGTTCTGCTCTCTGGACTTGCAGGACGCGTTTTTTCCCGTCCCTATCCGTCCGTCTCACCAGAGATTCCTTCGCTTCCGAGCGGAAGGATCTCTCTTCGATTCAAGCCATGCCCTTGGCTTGTCTCCAGCTCCCAGGGTCTTCACCAAATGCATGGCAGTGGTGACAGCATTCCTCGGGCGCCGAGGGTCGGGTGTACCTTACCTGGACGACTGGCTGATAGCAGCTCCCTCCAGGAAGGAGCCGAGTGGTCCAGAGATCTGGCCCTCCAGGTCTGCTCTCAACTGGGCCTCCTTGTCCAGCGAGGCCAAGTCGGAACTCGAGCGAAGCAGGTGATTTTATTCATCGGGCGCGCAGCTCGATCTCTTGAGCCAGAGCGCGGCTCCGCGGACAGGGCGAGTTCTTTCCTCCTTTGCCCGATCATTTCTGGTTGGGCAATGCCCCTGCCGGGACTTCCTCGCCTCCTGGGTCTCATGGCGGCCTGTACCAGCGTGGTCCGTTGGGCCCGCTGGAACATCGTCCCCTTCAGTGGGGACTGGCCAGCCAGTGGTCTAGCAGCTGCGATCCCTTGGACCAGCTTGTCGGTGACACAGGGGATGTGGAATGCTCTCCAGTGGTGGACCGTTCCAGATCAATTGCAGGAGGGCATCCCGTTAGTCCGCCCGAGCCGGCCGGTCTCTCTGTCGACCGATGCCTCTCTGATGGGTTGGGGTGCCCATCTGGGGAACACGGGCTCATGGCCTCTGGCCCAGCGGGGAGTCCCGATGCCACATCAACCTGCTGGAGCTCCGGCGGTCCGCCTAGCTCTCACCGCCTTTGCTCCGTTCCTCCGGGGTCAAGTGGTCCGAGTCAGGCGGACAATACCACGACCATGTACTATCTAAACACGCCAGGGCGGACGCCGCGCTTGCTTATGCAAGGAAGCTCTCCACGACTTGTCACTCGTGCGCAGCCTGGAGGCGGATCTCCTAGCCATTCACGTGGCAGGAGCCTCCAACACCCTGGCCGATGCCCTGAGCCGGATAGGGGCTGCATCCCACAGTGGTCTCTCCTGCCGGAGTAGTACAGCATCTGTTCTCCCTTTGGGGCACCTCAGGTGGACCTGTTTGCCTCCACGGAGAGCGAAGCTGAGTCTGTTCCATGCCGCCCCCTCAGCAGGGCTCGCTGCAGGGGATGCCTTCTGAGGCAATGGACCCGGGCCTCTTTACGCCTTTCCCCATTTCCCTTGATCCACAAGGTGCTTCTCAAGGCGAGGAGGGACAAGCGCAGGTGATTCTGATAGCCCCAGACTGGCCTCGCCAGTTCTGGTACCAGATCTCCTCAGTCTCAGCTCCAGGACTCATGGCAGCTCCAGCTCGCCGGACCTGCTCTCAGTCAATCAGGAAGGTGTTCCATCCGGACCTTCAATCCCTGCACCTGGCGGCCTGGTTCCTGGCGGCTAGAGTTCCAGGCTTTGGGTCTTTCGACGAGGTCCTCAATGTAGTTGAGGCGTCCCGTAGAGTCGACCAGAAAATGCTATGCCTTCAAATGGAAAAGGTTTTCCATTTGGTGTCAGGAACAAGGGCTTGGACCCTTCCTCCTGTTCCTTGGCAAGCATCTTGGACTATTTATGGTCCCTTTCTAGTCAAGGGCTTGGTCGGCGACCCTAAGGGTGCACCTGGCAGCCATCTCTGCTTACCGGGCGCGGGCCGGGAAGCAGTCGGTGGCGCAGGAGAAGGTGGTCTGGCGCTTTTTCAAAGGCCTTGATCACATTTCCCCTCCAGTGCGGGAACCCCCACCTCCGTGGGATCTACTGCTGGTACTGGCAAAGCTCATGGGCAAGCCATTGAACCTATGCACAGGTGTGCTCTCTCTCACCTGTCGTGGAGGACCGCCTTCTTGGTGGCTATCCGTCAGCCAGAAGGATGGGAGAGCTCCAGGCTTTCCATCGAGTCTCCTACCTGGTCTTCCACAGGGACAAGGTTGTCCTAGCCCCACCGAAATTCCTTCCGAAGGTGGTGTCGGAGTTTCACCTTAACCAGGTGTTGACTCTGCCGGTGTTCTACCCCAATCACACCCCTGGGAGGCGAATATAGGCTCCATACTCTGGATCCTAGAAGGCGCTCGCTTATTATAAGGCGCCACGGCTGGAAGTCGAGGAGAGGTTCGCCAGCTGTGTTGTCACCTCGCTGAAGCCGCATCTGGCAGACCTGCAGCCAGCGGACGATAAGCAGGTGGGTAACCTCCTGCATAGATCTCTGCTATAAGTTAGCGGGCATGGAGCCTCCCAGAGGATAAGAGCTCATTCTACCCACCATACTGCTGCAACGGTGGCTGCTTCCAGGGGCGTCCTATCCAGGAAATCTGCAGGGCTGCTACCTGGAAGTCAGCAAACACCTTCATTACCCACTACCACATCGACCTTGAGTCACGCGGGATGCTGGTTTTGGGGCCTCGGTTCTCCAGTCTCTCTTTCCCAAGTAAGTATATGGGGCGTCGTCTTGCCTCCTCCTCCCGGAGAACTGCTAGGAGTCTGCCAATGAGTGTGGATGAACAACATATCCATGTCCCTAGAAATACAGGTTACTCACCTGTAACAGGAGTTCTAGGAATGGTATATGTTGTTCATCCACCGACCCACCCTGACCTCCCGGCTCGACGCACAACTGAGCTTTCCAGCCGGGCCAGATCTAGCGTCATGGGGCGGAGCCGAGAGTTATACCACCCGGGTGGGTGGGAGGAGCAAGCTTGAAGACCTTCCGGCAAGATTTAAAGCGGCAAGGATACTGCCAATGAGTGTGGATGAACAACATATACCATTCCTAGAACTCCTGTTACAGGTGAGTAACCTGTATTTTCTGCCCACCTAGCAAGGTGCTGGAGTATCTTCTAGATCTGTCAAACACAGGTCTCCACCATTAAGATTAACCTTTGCACAATTTCAGCTTATCATGAGCCAGTACACTCCATGTCCCTGGCTCAACTTCCTGTAGTCAAGAGATTTCTTAAGGGCATTCTACATACCAGGCCACCAGTCAGATGACCAGTAGCAGCCTGAGACATTAATCTTGTGTTAGACATGCTCACCCGTAAACCTTTCGAGCCCTTGGCTACATGTGATCTTAAATTTCTGACTTGGAAGACGGCGTGTTGGAAATGCACGCTTTGGTCACGGACCCTCTGTATACGGCATTTCACAAAGATAAGGTGGTTCCCAGAACCCACCCTAAAGTTCTGCGCAAGGCTGTCTCAGAATTTCATCTGAATCAGCCATTGGCCCTTCCTACTTATTTTGCGAACTTCCAGAATGAGTGAGAGCGCACCCTGCATTCACTGGACCCAGCTATGGATGTGCTTCTACCTCTCTACTGTACTGTTTTCTGGGATGAGGCTTCACCTTACGACCTGGCCTCATTGATTATCCTTATACCTTGTTTTTATTGCTCTGTATTGTATTACTATGCCCATTTGTGCCATATGTTCTATTGTGCTGCTGTATTATTTATTATGTACCTACCAGGTCCTCCTTGAAAATGAGCTTGTTCAATGGAGTTTCACCTGGCTAAATAAAGATTGATTGATTGATTGATTGATTGAAGAGAGCTTTGTGGTTCTACTTAGACAGGACAAAGGAAATCCGCAAGTCTAAACAACTGTTTGTCTCTTTTAGCACTGCTTGGCTTAGCCAGCCTGTAGCCATCCGGTGTATTTCTGCATGGATAGTAGCTTGCCTTCGCCACTGCTACTCCATGGCACAGGTCAAGCTAGAAGGCAGAGTATACGCTTATTCTACCAGAGCAGTTGCGGCCTCTCTGGCAGAACTCCGTAACGTCCCCATTGCAGACATTTGCAGTGTGGCCACCTGGAGTTCCGTCCACAGTTTCATAAAGTACTACGCCTTGGATGTACATGTCAGAAGCATCAGTCCTTTGGCAGGACAATCCTTAATGGACTTCTGTCCTGAAGTGAGCTCCTCTTTCTCTCCTGCCACCCGTCTCAGGATTATTTTGCTCGGTACTCTCTCATCAGTGTGAATGAGTGGTGGAGACTTTATGTCCAAGAAGATATGTAAATTACGTGCCTACTGTAATTTTTGATCTTCTTGGACGAAATCCACCACTCATCCTCCCTCCACCATCCTCTGAGCTCACTTATCGTGTCTTGGTCTTCCTCCCTCAATGCCTGGGCTGTGAAGACTGCTGTGATGACCCTTCTTACATGGGTCATTCGGCCTATCTTATGTCTGACATAGGTTAGTCTATGCTGCGCCTCCTCGGAAAAAAGTTACTGAGGCAGTTGGAGGGTCGAGCATGGGTAGCTATACAGCGTGAGCTAACAATCATGTGCGCTCTCGCTGCTCCTACCTTGGCATCACGGCCCTTCTGAAATATTTTGGCCCCCGCTGGGTCCTAGCGCCTCCAGTGTAGATCCCATCATTGTGAATGAATGGTGGAGACTTCATCCAAGAAGATGAAGAATTACGGTAGGTATGTAATTTACATATTTTGTTACTTCTGGGGTCAGTGGGACTGACCAGCCTGTAGCTGTCCAGGTGGCAGCTGTAGCGCAACTCGGGACCACGGATCTGTCCATCCCTTCATGTCGGGTATCCCCTTCTTTGGTGACCCTGGCCAGTCTGAGTTTGGGACAAACTGGAGCATCCCAGGAAGGGGAGGGTGCTGTACCTTCAGCTGTCTCCCAAGGGTTAGCTGGAGGTTGCCAGTTACCTAGGCTGGTGGCTGTGAGGAAGAGGGCCCTTTTGGAGTCGTAGGGGTTGAGTGGCCAGGGCTCGGCACGGTGGCCTCTCTCTGGGACCTGCCCAGGTTTTGGGAGGAGTCGCAGTGCAGACCCTTACTCCTCCCTGAGGACTCTTTGAGAGGGACGTCTACTTTTGAGGTCAGGGGCCATCCTTCTGGACTCTCACAGTTCTGGTCACCTGATGGGGGGGGGGATTTCCTCTGGGCACAACGTTGGCCGTTCCAGTCTGGTTGAGTCACTAACATCTGCTGGGACCACCGGGGCTCCTCCTCTTTTGAAGCCTCCCGTTGGATCTTATCTGTGTCAATCTTCACTAGTGGGTATAGCGCCGCAGCTAGGACCCCGCGGGAGACTTTTTTTCTTTCTTTCTAGGGGCAGAGTCAATGCGGGGCCGGCGCCGCCCTCGAGGCCAACGTTCCACGTGGCGCTTGTGGGTTGGCCGTTAACTGCCGTCGACGCCTCCCCAGCCCCAGTTCTTTCTTTCCCACCGTCGAGTGAGGTATCTCGTGTGGAGACTGCTGGATCTTATCTGTGTCGGTCTTCACCATTCATCACCTTTGGGCTATTGGCCGGAGTCATGACCCGCAAAAGAACTCTTTTTTTTTTTTTCTTTTTCGGATAGGCGGAGTCAATACACTATCGGTGCCGCCCTTGAGACGGCATGGCGATGGCGCTCACAGGTAATAGCGTTAGGTGCGCCGACTTGCCCCTCTTGCCAGTTCTTTGTCTCTCGCCATCAAGGTCACCTTGTGGGAAGCTCCAAGCAAAATTTTCAGAGGCCTACTTCTACAGTTGACGCCTTTGGCTACTTTGTCGACTCCGCGTCGCTGCGTAGTCTGTCAACTCCGTATATCCTGCCGGTTCTGTTCGCTCCACTCGACGTCGCCTGGTAAGACTGTTCCTTATTTTATTTGCTTTGCGATGTCAGGTCTCTTTTTCCAGTAGGTCATGTCTCGGTCGGAGGGCAAGAAATCTTCTAAGATGGGATGGCCCCCCCATGCAACAGTGCCCATGCGGCCGTCAGTACTCCATCACCGACCAGCATGACCATTACCTTACGTCTTGGCCCACTTCACGACATGGATTCGTGCAACGCCTGCTTCTCCATGGACCTCCGGGTCATCGAAGCAGCATGTGGAAATGGGGCGAGCTCCGCCGACTTTCAGGGGCGGGGCGCACTTCGTCCAGGCCAAGCCGCGTTCTCTTGGCCTTACCTCGGGTCCCCTCCGGGTCTGTCTGGGACACGAGGAGGAGGGGCCTCTGCCTCTTCTAGCGTAGCCGTGGCGAGGCCTCCCATGGTGCAGGAGGCCCAGTCTGTCCCCTGGGGAGGCGGAAACACCGCTTGGCAGTCGCCCTTGAGGCCGAGGCTCCCCTGGTGTCGTACCTGCAGCTTGCAAGGCCTGGGTCGGTGCCATCCTCGACACCATCGGTCGGCGCTGTCTTGGGCCTCAGCGCTGATCGCTACGCCGTGGGCCCTGCTGGTGCTGTCGTCACCGCCGGTCCATCGCTCAGCACCGTGGCTGCTGTCGGCACCGTTCACAGCGCTGATGGGGTTGTCGGCACCATGGGAGGTTCTACGGCATCGTCCCTATCTGTTTCTCGCCCCAATGCCATTCGCAGTGCCTGGGGTTGAGCACAGTGCCATGTCCAGTTCTGGAGCCGTTTGTGGCTCCGAACATAGGCATGCAGCACCGTGAGAGATTTCAGACCTCTGCGCGGGCGCTATTGGGGCTAGTCAGTGCTGTCTCTGTCCTTGGTGTCGTGGGGGTCTCCAGCCTCGGCGTCCGGTGCCGTGGGTCAGGATGGCGCCATGACAGGCTCTCGCTCCGAGGCTGCTGCCCAGGTTGAGGCCGTGTCCTCTTCTGGCACCATTCGCGGGGCGGGGCAGGGGCACAGGCATCGACTCGGGTGCAGTTTCTGGTCCTGGTGCCCTGTTCACTAGGGATGGCAGTGGGCGTCTGCGCACTGTTTGGCACAGGACTTCGATCTCCATCTCTTCAGTGGAGGAGTCGGACTCTGAGTCAGACGAGCAGTCTGACTCCCTGGAGTTGGCTGCTGACGTGGACACCCTGGTAGTGTCCTCAACAGACCGGAGTCAACTCCCCTCTGAGGAGCGGACAGTGACTGCCGGGGCCAGGGTCAGGGGTTCTGACCAGCAGGCAGTGGTGCAGGCCACCATTGCCTTGCAGCCTGGCCTCAGAGGGTTCTCTGACCCCTCAGAGTTGGTACCCCCTCCTGTGGTGTGCCTGGATCATCCAACTTTGGGGCCGATCAGAGCACCCACGGAAGGGGAGGGTGCTGCTCCCTGGATAGCCCCTTCGGGGGCTGACCAGGGCTGTCAGTTGCCTAGATTGGCTCTCTCGAGGAGGAGGGCGTTCTTGGATTCCGAGGGGTCGAGGGGCATGGGGTCTGTGCGGCGGCCTTTTTCTGGAACCCACCCAGGCTCTGAGAGAAGCCGTAGTGCGGATCTCCGCTCTTCCCACTCGGTTTCCTTGAGAGGGCCCCATTCTTTGGAGGTAGGGGACCTTCCTTCTGGACATACACGACCCCAGTAACCTCACAGGGGGATTCTTCAGGGCACAGCCTAGGCAGTACCAGTTTGGTTGTTCAGCTGTTGGCTGTGGATTCTTCCGGAGCACCTCCTTTTCCTAGGGCTCCCGGTGCACTCCCTAGCCCAGGCGGAGGTCAACCGATCCCCTTTGTCGGTTCTGCCCCTATTCCTCTGTCACCTTCTCCTGCGCTCCCAGGCATTCATGATCCTAGTGGGCCTCTCTCCTGGGAACAGTTCAGAGCTCAGGCTGCTCAGTTTCCCTTACGTTAGGGCTATGGACAGACAGGATTTTCAACCTCCCCCTGAGCAGACAGCTTCTGAACCTTTGAGGTCCTCTGACTCTTCATCCCCCTCTTCTGGGGGAGAGGAGCCGTCTGTCCATATCTCTTCAGCTGCTGATCTCGCTGAGTATTAGCAATTCCTTGTGAGGATGTTAGAGGACCTGCACATTACCCCTCCCACTCTACACAATCAGCGCTCGGCGCACACCTTTCTATGCAATTTCAGTGAGGACACCCTTGTGGTGCCCCCCCCCGGCCTGCTTCCTTTCGGGAGGCGTCATAGCGTTCCTGGCAGATACCCTTTTCCAGAGTTCCCGCCCCTAGGGATCTCTGCCAGCGGTATTGTGCCCCCAGGTTCCATGCCTCATCCTCAGTCAGGATTGACGCAACTGGACACTCCTGATGGGCTTCGCACCCTGCACCGTGACCGGCCCGCAGATCAAGATTCTTCGGATTTTATTTATTTGGCTTTTGTTGACCGGGTAAGTGCACTAGACAAATCCTGCCTATTTTCAGGCACGACCTGGGGGCCGGGGATACAGATGAATGCCAACTGACCTTGAACCAGATTAAGTTGGTGGTATTTTGAGTGAATGAGGAAATTTGGCCAGGACACCGGGAAATTCCCTACTCTGTGTGGAGAGAGTGCTGCTGGGTAATCGGAGGGTTGCTCAGTGGGCTCTTGGTCAGGCATGGAATCGGATGCTGTGTTGTCTGGCTCAGTGGAGCCTACTACGGAGACGGAGACCAGAGCAAAATCCCTTACCTCGAGAACGGGAGAAGTGCTTAATATCCAGGAGAAGCCTCAGACTGAATCGCGGTCTGAATCGGAGCTACAACTAATTTATTTTCGATATCCAAGTTTTCTGTACCTGTGGAAATCGTGATGTCGGCCGCCAGGGTGACTGATTCCGTCGGGCCCTTTTTTGCAGACGACTGCAGGAAATACAGGAAGGGACTCATTTTGAAGCGCACCAGACAATGGAAGCTGCATTGGACCTAGAATACTACCGCTGGACCCTTGTTCTACACCTACGGCCTCACAGATTCTAAAGCAACAATTTGGCTTGCATAATAGAAAATCATCCTACCCTACTATGGACTGGTCATTGAGGAGGTTTTACAAGATGCTGGATGGACAAAATCACAAACAGGCATATGGATCCAGACCTACATGGACGGACAGTTCTCAGTCATCCACCATGCATGCCAGCGTTTCTACAAACCTGAGCTCAGATATGGACATTCAGACTTCTGGGGTGGAAACTATTAATGATAATCAGAGCTCTGAACCCGTCCCCGGCCATACCTGGGCGAGTTGGGGGTATAGGACTTGTACAGGATTTAGCTCAGACAGGGGCACAGGCTGGCTTGCAAAACCCAAACAGTAATGTCTGACTTGTTTAAAACAAATTAGAACAGGCACCTAGAAGAAGCTGTCGTTTATGTTATAGGGGTGGCCTTCAAACCCACCGGATAGATATTATATTGCTAACTTCGCTTTTGAAAGGTTCCATGAATTTTCTTCCTGTTGATATTTTTGCATTAATTCACATCTCAGGGAGGATTCTTATGATATTAGTTTTAAATCCTTTAAGGGCTTAGAGAAATTTTGGGATAGATACTCCATTTTGAAAAATACCCTTTGTGGGTTCCATTTATGCTATCCCCTTACTAAACCAGTGTTTCGTTACATTACAATCATGTTTAGGAATGAAGGTGTCAGCGTGAGTAATATTTACCAATGGTTGCAAAATAAATGTGAGGTGATGGGACCCCCTGAAGCTATCTTGGACCTAGAAGGTATTTGGACAGGAGCTGGAAATTTAAAGTGAAGTTACCCCAAATAAATGGTGAATTATCCATTTACCGAACAGCTTCTTTCTAGGAAAGATAGAGGTCTGTTTTATAGTGGTCAGCCTCGGGCCTGTTATAAATGTGAGCCCGTACTCATTTAAGTAGCTCCTGTGACCTTTTAAAATGTCCATTGTGTGGAGGGTTTGGGCATGTAGCAGAAAGATGTCAAAACATCTTTCAGTGTAATCTTTAATGGTGATAAAGGCCATGCCTTTCACCAATGCCAGGCCTCTCATAACAAAGCTGGGGGCTGGGATTCTAATGCCCTAATTAACAAGGCTCAGGGGAAAACAGTGATTGATCCTGGATCCCTTCACATCAGGTAGTCAGGCTGATCCTTCACCCTCTTGGTGGACAAGCCTTCCTCCTCAGAGACTGAGATGACTCTTTGGTTGCAGATGTATCTATTTCATCTTCTCCACCTGATATCTCTAACTCTCAACAGGCCTCTTCTTCCATGCCCCCCTTTGAGATAGTGAAACCCCAGAGGTTTACTGAGAGCTTCTAATAAAGCTTCCTCTACTACTCCACTCCAGTAGAAAACTTTTTTCCCTTTGCAACTGAAGGTAGGGACTCATTTGGAATCTGATACTTCTCACCCATCAGAATTGATTTGAAGAGGAAGATAGCAAAGCCACAGACTTAGCAAAAGAAAAAAGAAAGGAAAGAAAGGAAGAAAAACTAGCCATTCCCAGAAGTCTGGAACTTAATGGTACTATCTCTGCAACATGGCGACCCTGAAAATAGCCTCCTATAATGTCTGCAGTATAAAGAACTTTAAGAAGAGACTTGCTGTCCTTTCCTTTCTTGATACTTTAAATGTAGACATTATTCTTTTACAGGAAACTAGGTTATCCTCCTGGCTGAAATCAAACAAACACAGAAAAAGATGGTGTGGGGCCTTCCTTTTGGACTTTTGGGCCTGGCGCAGCTGATGGGATTGAGGTTCTCTTTACTTCCACGGCCTTTAGAGTTCCTAAACTGGTCGACATCTGTCCAGGCGTGCCCTGCTCCTAGATTTTTCCTGGCATGACTTTGATTATAGATTATTAAACATTTATGCCCCTCAAGTTAAAACTGCACGTATTAAATTATTTGAGGATGTTAAGCCCTTTCTATATACTCAAAGACCGTTATCTGGGAAGAGATTTTAACTGTGATATAGATACTAAATTTAAAGGAAGTCCAGAAAAAATATATTGTGATTCTTTAGCTTTAAAACAGATTATTAAAATGCTGGACTATTGGACGTTTATGGGTCATTACATAGTACAGGTGGTTCTTCATATCACAGGAACATATTTTCTTCCGTATTGACTATCTTTTTGTCTCTAAGTTTCTAAAACCTTCCCTTACATATATTACACCAACTGAGTTCTCAGACCATCACCTTTTAATTGGGGTTTTAGTCTAGCAGATATTCCCCTAAACTATATTCAGCTAGCCCCAGATGGCGTCTAAATGTGTCCTCCTTGGAGACAGTGATTATTTCGAATTACAAAATCTATTTTTGCCCGTCATTCTACACTCTGTCGTTATGAGAACCTTTTTTCTGGTGGAGAGACACTAAAATAGAGATTAAATCCTTTTAAGTTCTAAGGGAAACACAAGGCCAATTCACGATATCTTCAATACCTACATTATGGGATCAATTTACAAACTGATGTCACTACCATCAAGTGACAAACTCCTTTGTTGTCTCAAATCTCAGAATTAAAAACAGATGGTTGAATATCAGTACAGTAGAGCTATATCACTAGACATGGAATTTAGATTTGGGTACAAGCCCAACCAACTGAGATCCCTATTTGGCGTGTAAGAGCGCATTGACCGGACTGTAATGTCTAAATTAACCTCTTCCGAAGGTAAAATAGTAACCTCCGAGAAAGATATGATGTCTGTTGTACAGCAATTTGTTTGGATACCTTTGGGAGAACCCGAGCTTAGTGGGAATTTGCCTGAGGACTTTTGCCTTATCTTCCAGTGATGGACACCACATTTCAAGCTCAATTATTGAAACCCATTTCTCCATTGGAAGTGGAAAAAGTTATCCTATCCCTTAAACTTAAAACATCCCTGGTTTGGATGGCATTCCAAATGAATTTTATAAAACCTTCATTTCGTACATGTGTCTTTTCTTCCTCTTGTGTTCAATTTTATCTTAACCTCCACCTCAGGTTTCAGAATTTAATGTGGCCTTATTGAAATTTATTTTTAAAAGGGATTCCTCCTTACTTACTAACTGGAGCCGATAAGTATCCTTAATAGTGACTATAAGATCTTTGCTAAAATCCTCACAAATAGATTGTCCTTAATTTCTGAGTCCCTTATTCATCCCGCTCAATCCTGTGCAGTACCACATAGGAAGATACAACATAGTTTATATTTGTTAAGACTTATTTAACAACAGTGATAGGGGCAAAGGGTTCGGTTTATTATTGCTTTGGATCAGGTTAAGGCCTTGACAAAGTGTGTCACTCTTACTTATTTAATATACTATTAACCTACAAAATTTCTAAACTCTTTGTATACTGGATTTCGATTTTATATTCGAAGCAGTGATACATCCTTTAGTGAATGGAAGAATGGGGCCTGCGGTTCCTGTAGTTAGGGAGTTCGACAGGGTTGTCCCTGAGCTCTCTTTGTATGTGTTTGTTTTGGACCCTATTATCGATATATTCAGGGGCATTCCGAGATTATGGGTTTGACCCTGATGTATCCTTGCCAAGGGTTAAAATAACCGCCTATGCAGATGATATTACACTACGTTCAGGATAGGCCTTCCTTCGAAAGCCTACATTGTTTTCAGATTTGGGAAAAATCTCTGGATCTGAACTTAACGTTTCAAAAGTTTTATTTTTTCTTTACATCCTGAACAGGATACTCTCTTTGATACTGGGGTATTCCATTCTCATCACAACCTAATAAAATTCTAGAATTTGGTTTGGGTTAGGTGATATGGCTACTTTAACTGGGAAAGCAGTTAAAATAGGGGAATCTAAAGTGAATGTCTGGAAACAATGGAAATTTGGGAAACGGAAAAGGTTTCTATTGTTAAGCAATTTTTGATTCCCATATTTTTATACCTTAGTTATTTATACCGCCACCTGTTTCATTAGAAACACGATTGTACAGCGTCTTTTTCAGATGATTTGGGGAATCGTTTAAATCCAGTTAGCAGAGATTTCCTTTACTTACCAGTTAAGAAAGGTGGATTGTCCATGATAAATCCAATTGTTTTTTTCATTCCATTTTTGTTTAATTCTTTTAGTTTCCTTTGGAATCACACGGTTCCTTTGGCATTAAGTGGTCTTATTTTCTATGGAGTCCTTACTTCCAGAAATGGACAACGTACCCCTAAATTGTTAAAACAAAATCATTTGCCCTGTATGGAATGCCTTCTCTTAAAAAATGTAGGCAGTGGAATTTATTATTTAATGACCTTATTTCACATACTAGAAATCTTTCTATAACTATATTGTTTTACTGTACAAGGCTCCATTTTGCTTTTCCAGACTGTGTGCCAACCAAAATGTCCTTTGCTTTACGTAAATTAACTGACTATAGAATACCATCTTCTATATGGGACATTGTGTGGATATCTTTACATGGGAAATTGGGGTGTGGGGAATCTTAAATACAAACCGACAACTGAAAGATGCTGTTTAAGGTCTTCTTGTAACTCTATTGAAGAAAGTTTATCTCACTTTCTTATTGATTGTCAGTTCAAAAAGAATTTTGGTGTAAGGCATCTGATCATTGGGGTTCGATGCTGCAGCAGATAACATATAATGCTTTGGTCTTAGGGATTATACAGGTATATGGCAGTCTTATCATCCCAGCACCTTGAATGTTTTTTGCCTTTATTCAATTTTATCTTTGGCAGGCCAGATGTCAATTTATTTTCAGCAACAATTAGTTCCTATTTCTATAATTTTGTCACAAGTGGAGACTGGTTTATCCTCTGTTAAAGTCAAAGATAAGCAAAAATGTTCTGCTGTTAAATTTGCTTCTTTTTGGAAATCTTTTTTTGTTTGACATATATATTTCTGTGTACAATTTTTGTATTGTTGTGTAAATATGTTTAACTGGTGATGTTATGTTCTTTTCAATAAAAACTTCCCCTACTCTTTTCGATAAGTGCCATGGGATCTTTAACATCCACCTGAACTACCACCAGTCCAGGCAGATGGGACCTCGGTTTAACGTCTCATCCGAAAGACGGCACCTCAGAAATGCAGCACCCCTCTCATGCTGCATCACAGTGTCAGTACTAGGATATTAACCCAAGTGCCAGATCTGGGAACTGAACCCACAGCCCTCTGATCTCCCGGCCTCAGAGGCGAGTGTGCTGCCTACTGAGCCACTGACACTGCACTGACTTCTGGGGGAGGAGGACCTTCTGCTCGGCACAGTTGCTGCTCTCTATTGCAGCACATCAGGCCCACTATGCAACCTATGACAGGTTCTTGTGGTCCAGGCTGGGTCAGCTCCTAGCCTCCATGTCCTACATGGAGAAAACCAGACAAGCCATTGCACTTTCTGCACGTGGCCTGGAGCTAGCAAGGCACCAAGCGAGGGCATCGTATGACGCCAATGAGGTAGCTACCAGGGTCATAGGGACAGCGATCTGCACTAGGCGGACGACATGGCTGTGTCTTTCCCGGTTGTCACCCTTGGCCCGGCGTAGGGTAATGTTGTTCATGAAGTATAAGCTGCCATTAGGACTGGTCATCAGATGGTAAGATACTCAATCATACCTGTCTTTTATATCAGATGGGCGGGAGGTGGTCGGTGTGTTGGAGTGATGCCTAAAAGAAATTTCTGACTGAATGGCACTCAACTGAGTCTCAGTCCAACCAAGACGGAGCTGCTGCTGGTGGAATCAGGTCTTCGAGGGTCAGCTGGTAGTCGGGGGGGGGGGGTTTGCCAGTTTACCATCATTGAATGGCACTCTTCTGACAGCTGTGGATAGTGTGAAGAATCTGGGAGTCATTGTGGACTCAAGGCTAACACTAGAACACTAGGTGTTGGCCATGGTCCACAGTGCATTTTTCCAATTTAGGAATATCTCCCGGATTAAACTCTCTAGTGAGCAAGAGGATCTGGTGACCCTAGTGCATGCTTTCATGACCTCAACCTGGATTGCACCGCTAGCAGCTGGTGCAAAATGCCGCAAACAGATTGATATCAGGTGCATAGTATAGGGACCCTATCTCCTTGCGCTGTGACAGCTGCATTGGCTCCTGATTAGGTGGTGCGCCACCTAACATACAGAACCCTGCATGAATCGGGATCTGCCTGTCTGAAAGACTGCTTGGCCTGGTATACTCTTGGCTGCTCTCTGCGTGCCACCGAGGAATTATGCTGGCCAGTCCATGAGTGGAGTACTCACGGTGGTGGCCCAGAGTATGTGGAACTCCTTGCCCTTACATTTGAGGAGCGCCCCCTAAGTGGAGGTGTTAAAAAGGAGCCTGAAAAACTGTTTGACCAAGCCTTTGGTGTTGATCTTTGCTCTTAGCAAGCTGTACCTCCGATTTTAGATGCATTTATGACTATATTTATTCTTGTATTTTATGTATCATTTATTCTGTCTGCTGAGTGATGTATTCATGTGATGCACCCTGAACCCTTGTAATAGGGTGCTCTAGAAATACAATAGCCTTGCCTTACTGGTTTGGTGGTGCTTCTTACTAGTCAATAATGGACTGTCTTATGCCCTTAGGTTACGTGCAAAGGTTACTCGTTAGGTCCATACTGCTCACCACCTCTCTGAAAAAGGTACTGAGGCAGTTGGGAGCTGGTGCTACTGTATACCAAAAGCTGTATGCGGTGGCACCCACGTGGGGCCTGCTTGCATCACCAGCCCCCTCCAGAAAAATTCTGGCTCCTGCAGAGTCCTAGTACTTCTGGCTCAGACCCATTAGTGGTACTCTATGAAGAAAATATTCAGGAAGATCAGCAGTTACCATAAGTATGTAACTTTCCTTTTTATTTTGCTGTTTTACCCACTTTCACTATTAGTACCTCTTGTAGACAGTGAGCAGAGACTGCTCATTAGTACTGAACTAGTCAATGCCCTTGCATCTGACAGCCTCTTCTTTATCTGATTTTCTACAGGCAGCCAGTCTTACAGGAAGTGAAAAAGGATCCTTTTCCTCAGGAATCACCTGTCACAACCTCCAGAGCTGCTGCCAGCTTCCTGTAACCAAACTGATCAGTACTGTCACGGTGAGAGTGACCAGCCGTGATTAATCATCAATATGCCACAGGGAACAATGCAGGCACTATGGGACTGAAGTGAAGCCTTGAGCCTCATCAGATGCTGGCGTAATGGAAACCTGCAGACAAGAAGTGCTCCGTCAATGAAGAATGTCTCCAGCTTTGTGCATGGAGCACCTCTGTCAGCAGGGTCCTGGCAGTCGGTTTGATGTATTTACTGTTTGTTGCAACTTCAGTCAAGATTTGAGCATTAAACTGTCAACAATGCAATTATTATGACATATACAGAGTGTAGTTCTTCTAACTGGTATCCAGCGCTTTCTGTCTCTGTAGAATATATATTCTCTCACAGTACTTCTGTATAAATATATACTGTTGTGTATAAGTCAGATTCACACAATAGTTGGGCCTCCTTTACACTGCTTGTTGTCAAACAATTGGAATCTGATGTTTGTGACCCAAATTAGGTGCCAAAATCTGTTTCATCTGGCCAGCCTTGGGCAACAGATCAGTTTTTGTGACTAACAGTGGACACAAAATTATGTTTTGCAGTTGCAAGAATAGTTAAATGATGTAAAGCTCTCAGACAGGTCGACCTCACATAGAAGTTAAGTCCCTCTTCTTAGGTGCCCATTTCTAGTGCAAAACCTAGACTTTTTTGTTTTTAACTCTTTTTATGCTCCCGAGTGGCAGGGATGTACCCAGCATCAACCCTGGACCCCTTTCAGATTCACTCAGTGTCCTGCCAACCCTGAGGACTTAACAGAGATCCAAGAAACTGTGGCTTGCCTCCCCCCATCCACAGTGTATCTCCCCCGACCCCAGAGGGGGGACGAGTGACATGCTAATCTGGTTTCCGGCATCCTGAAGTGGGACATCGGCGCAGCAAGTGGTAGTGCTACCACTGCGCCAGTGGTCAGGTCACACAAAAACTAGATTTGTATGGGAGTATATATAGAACATTTGTATGGAATATACCATGGACTGACTCCAGTTGTTATTTTTATCTCCCAAGTGTGAGGTGGAATAACCATACCTCATGAAAAACAGAGACAGTGTTTCGAAGTCCATCTGGATTGAGCTAGAGGGAGGGGGGGCAAAAGAGACATCCTGTGAGAGTATTACAGTCTCCCAAACAGTTCAACAGAGGATGATGCCCAGCTAGTTGGGGAAATTATGAGAGCAGCTGAATCGGATGCAGTGGTGATCCTGGGGGCCAGCCATCTCCCAGGAATACCCTGGTTTCATGGGAGGGCTAACGGCAGTTCTGAAACCAAATTTTGTATCCACCTTAAAGGACTGCTCTTTAGAGCAGCATGTCCAGTAGGGTACAAGGACACACTTCATCTTGATCTTATCTGTGTCAGTCTTCACCATTCATCACTAGTGGGTATAGCGCACCAGAGCTAGGACCTCGCGGGAGACTTTTTTTTCATCATGGGCAGAGTTGACGCAGGGCCAGCGCCGCCCTCGAGGCCGATGTTCTACGTGGCGCTCGAGGGTTGGATGTTAGCTGCCGTCGACTCCACCCCAGACCCTGTTCTTTCTCTCCTGCCGTTGAGTGTGGTACCTCGTGAGAGACTGTTAGTATGCGGCCTAGTCCATCGGCTGAAGCCTAGCTCTAAAGCTGTTATTTGCCTCAGTTCTGCTTGCCTGCTCGATGTCGCTTCTTACCGGTAAGACCTTTCCTTTTATTTAAGCGGTGTTGAGTACTTTTTCTGTTTTATTTTCCGTTTGGTCATGTCTCATCCGGGGGGCAAGAAGACGTCAAAAGCAGGGCGGTCCCCTATGCGTCAGTGCCCCTGTGGCCACCTTTACTCTGTGATGGACCAGCATGACCGTTGCCTTTCCTGCCTCGGCCCCGACCACGATATGGATAACTGCGATATTTGTTTTTCGATGGACTGCCACGTAATTGAGATCTGCATGTGGATGGTCGTACGTACGCCGCCGACATTTGGAAGATGAGTGCGCACTTGCCAGGCCAAGGCGAGGATTCTCAGCCCTACCTCCGGGTCCCCTCCCGGTCCTGTACAGGCCGTGGAGGAGGGAACCCCCCCGCCTCTTCTAGCCTTGCCACGGCAGGGGTTTCTTCTGTGGTGCAGGAGGCCCAGGCTGGCCCCCTTGGGGGTCAGTCGGGAGGCACCACATCGGCAGTCGCCTCTTTGGTGGTGAAGGCTCCCTCGGTGTCGTGTTCTGAGCCCTTTGGAGCCAGACCGGCACTGTCCTCAGTGCTGTCTCGTGGAGCCCCTCTTGGTCCTGGCGCCGTGGGCTTGGAGTGTGGCGCCACGGCCGGCGTCGGGCCTTCTCTCTGCACCACCATTGCCTGTGATACTGTTCTCGGCGTCAGGGTTCTCAGCAGTGCCGGGGTGGTGATTTGGATGTTTCAGGACGTGGTACTAGTCCCGGCACCGTGCATGGCACTGGGGCAGGAGCCGGCGCCGTCTCTGGCCTCAGCGCTGGGGATGGGGTTGGCACCGCAGTCGGGATGTTATGCAGCGCGTGTTTGGGGCTGTGCCTGACTTCTCGGCGCCGAGGTGGGTGTCGGTGTCTGGCTCAGTGCCGTGTTGGGTTTGGCGGTCGGCGGCGCTGAGGTGGAGTGTGGAGCCACATTCAGGGTCAGGGCTCCAGGCATGGAGCTGTGCTTCCCTGTGGTGACACTGACGGCACCGAATCTCAGGGTACTCCGATTCGTGGTCCAGGAACTGGAGGGGCTCGGGGAGTTGTCTGGCATCGGACTTTGGAGCCTCCTCTTCGGAGGCAGACTCTGGATCTGATCCAAACTGGCTCCCAGATTCTTCTGAATCTTCGGACCCCTCTGTTTGCAGCACCTTGGTCCCACTCAGCCTCCCTCTGGGGGTCAGTAGTCGCCAGTGGACCTTAGGGTCAGGGGGTCTGACCAGCCAGCGGTAGCCCCCGTGACTACTGCTGTGCAACCTGTGGTCACTGGTGCCTTCATTCCCCCAGTTGGGACACCCCCGTCCGTGGTGTGTTTGGACAGCCCAAGTTTGGGGCAGCCCGGGGTGCACCAGCAGGGGGAGGGTACGGTTCCTTGGGTGGACTCCTCGGAGGCCACCCAGGGTTGCCAGCTACCTAGGCTGGTGGATACGAGGACGAGGTCCCTCTCTGATTCTGAGAATTGAGAAGTACAGGAGTGGCGCGGCGCGCGCCCTCCTCAGAGCCCAGCTGGGTTCTGGGAGGAGTCACAGTGCAGACCCTTGCCTTTCCCTGGACGAGTCCCTGAGGGGGACATCCGCTTCTGAGGTCAGGGGCCATCCTTCTGGACTTGCATGGTCCCGGTTACCTCACGGGGGGGGATTCTTCCTTTGGGCATAGCTCTGACCGTTCCGACCCAGTTGAACGGCTGTTAGCTGCGGCAGCTTTCGGATCCCCCTCCCTCCAAAGGGGGTTCCTGTTGGCCCCCATGCCCTGACAGAGACCATTCTCCTGTTGCCAGGAGTCTGTCCCCTGAGCCTCTATCTCCATCCCCGGTTGTCCCAGGTGTTCCCGGTCCTCAGGGACCTCTCACCTGGGAGCAGTTCAAAGGTTCCGCTGCACATTTCCCCACCTACCTCCATGCCCTGTACCAGCAGGTGTTTCACCAAGCTCCCGTACAGCTGGACCCTGAACCTGGGAGCTTGTTTTCATCCTCTTCTCCCTCTATGGAAGGAGAGGAAACTTCGGTCCACATCTCCCCAGCATCTGATCTGTCCTCCTATTAGCGCTTCCTCACGGGGATGTTAGACGAGCTTCACCTCACCCCAGTCCCGCTTAGCAATCCCGAGCATGTGACATGCGCCTTTTTGGGCGAGTACAGTGCGGCCCACCTGGTGGCCCCCGCCTGGCCTGTTCCTTTTCAGGAGGCGTCACATCAACTCTGGCTACGTCCCTTTTCCACCGTACCAGCCCCAAGGGACCTATGCTAGCGGTATTGTGCTCCCCCTGAGTCTCCAGGTTCTCTGCCTCATCCCTCTTTGGGTTTGACCTCCCTGGACACCCCCTCTGGGCCTTGTGCCCCTTACCGTAACTGCCCCCTCGGACTCTGCGGATTTCGATGTCTGGGGGAGACGAGTGTTCTACTCTGCATGGATCTCTCTGTCAATCGCAGCACATCAGGTCCACTTTGCAGCTTATGACAGGTTCTTGTGTTCCAGGCTAGGACAGCTCCTAGCCTCGATGCCTGATTCGGAGGAAACCAGGCAAGCCATTGCCCTCTCTGCGCAGGGCCTGGAGCTAGCAAGGCACCAAGCAAGGGCATCTTATGATGCCATTGAGGTGGCATCCAGAGTAGTAGGGACAGCGATCTGCCTTCGGCAGATGGCATGGCTTTGCCTATCCCGGTTATCACCCCTGGCCCGGTGTAGGGTGATTTACTCCGCATACCAGAGAGCCCATCTTTTCTCCCAAAGGGTGAGACGGCAGATCTTCCCTTGTCAATCTTCACCATTCATTACTTCCTGGGTGTAAGCCGGAGGCGCGCACCATCCACGGAGAACTTTTTTTTTTTTTTTTTAAAAGTCTAGCTAACGGCACCGCCCTCGAGTGGCGGCCGTCTAGTAGCGACCGACTCCTCCTCCAACTCAGTTCTGTTTCTCCCACCGTCGAGGCAGCACCTGTTCGCGGTAGCTTCAGTTTAACTGCGTCTTAGGCCGACTCCTTTTTTTCTACACTCGACGCCTACGGTAAGACTGTTCCTTTTCTTTTGTACGGCGCCGGGTGTATTTCCGACTGTGTTTAACCTTGTTTATTTCGCGTTATGTCCGGTTCTGGAGCGAAACGTTCTTCTAAGACAGGCCGTGCCCCTATGCGTCGGTGCTCCTGCGGCCGGCATTTCTCCGTCTCGGACCGGCATGGCGTTGCATCCGTTGCCTGGGTCCCAACCATGACATGGATTCGTACAGCGCCTGTTTTCCATGGACCGCCGTGTCCTAGAAGTCCAGCGTTCAAGCTCGGCAAGACCCGCCGACCTTGAGGGGCGGCGTCGCTCAAGGGGCGCCCAGGTAAGGTCTCTTGGCCCTTCCCGGGTCCTCCGGGCCTATCACGGTCCGTGGAGGAGGGGTCTCCTCGTCTTCTCTTGCCGAGGGAGGCCCTTCGGCGGTGTCGGGGGCGTCGTGGTCCCTCCAGGATAGCAACGCCGACACACGCCTCGGCAGTCACCTCTTGAGGTGCAGGCTCCCCGTGTCGAGGCCCTCGACTGTTGGGCCTGGCTCGGGTGGACCCTCGACGCCGCCTCTCGGCGCCGTTTCGGATCCCGGCGCCGTTCGCGGTGCTGGTGATCGATCGCGGTGCCGTTCCGGCGCTGTTCGGATCCGTTGCCGTTTGCGGCGCGGTGATCGGTAGCGCCGCTTTGGATCGGCGCGGTGACCGGGCGGTGCCAGTGCCGTTTTGGCCCTCGGCGCCGTTCGTGATGCCGATGGGCATAGCGGGCGCCCGCCGCGAATGCCGCCGCCTTGACGCCGCCCGGCGGCTTTCATCGACCTTCCCCTCCCGGGCAGTGCGGGCCTGCGAGCCACTGGGGTGTGGGGTTGAGCCTTCCTGCTGCCGGCGTGGGGGGCAAGCGGCGTCGCGCTGGTACCAGGGCCGTTCGGCGGCCCGTGGCCTCGGGACCCTGGGGTGGCCAGCATCGAGGTCCTGCTGGTCTCGTCCTCCTCGGAGGACAATGGCTGGATGTGGACCCATCCTGGCACCCCATTCTTCGGAATCTGGATCCTCGGTGGCTAGGGTGCCAGGCGGCTGGCGGGCCCCTCCTCTGTCCCCTTGCCGTCGTCTCCTGAGGGTTCCTCGGCTGGGGGTGGCCGAGGTCAGGGGGCAGGCAGTGGGGGTATGGAGGAGGCTCCCTCTCTGGAGGCCAGTGACAGCTGCCCCGGGGTGCTGTTCCTCCTCCAGGGACAGGGGCGTTGCAGTCGGGAGGAGGCCCTCTGGAATCCGAGGGGTTGAGGGGCAGGTGGCCTGCTGCCCGGTCTTCTTTGGCCACCTCAGGGGGGGTGGCCAGGAACCGTAGTGCAGAGCCCCACCCCTCCCCCCAGGGTTCTAGGGTGTCCTCTGGCGGCGTGTGTGCGGACTGCCCTTCTGGATCCATGCAGTCCCGGCGTCGTCACAGGGGAGTTTCTCCCCCAGGGCTCTTCCAGGCTCCGCTTCCCCAGAGTTCCGTTCTGCGGCCTGGTTTAATATCCGGAATCCCTCCTACTGGGGCTCCTTTCCCCGGATTCCAGAGCCCTCGCAGAGAGCAGTTGCCTCCTCGGAGGTGCCCCTCTCCCATCTCTCTGTCTTCACCACCCCCGCTCCCGGGCCATGTCGGTCCTACGGGTCCGTTATCCTGGGAGCAGTTCAGAGGTTCTGCCGCGGCCTTCCCCTCATATGTTAGTTACATGCATGAGCGGTCTTTCAACTCTCCCCACGCCCGGGAATCCTCTGGACATTCAAGTTCCCCATCATCCTCATCTCCTCCTCTGAGGGAGAGGAACCCTGCTCATCTGTCCTCCGATGCTGATTTCACAGAATATCAGCGTTTCCTCTCGAGGATAGTGAGGGATCTCCGGATTTCCTACATTCGGAGAGACAATACCGAACGGGAGACGCGTGAATTCCTTGGTGAATTCAGTGCCCAGCATCTGGTGGTACCTTCCTGGCCTATCCCCTTCCAGGAGGCGTCTATCCGGTCCTGGCAGTTCCCTGCCGCTTCTTCCCCAGCCCCGGGGGACTGCCAGCGTAGGTATTGTGCCCCCTCTGAGTCTCTAGGTTCCCTTCCCAACCCGTCCTCAGGTTTGGTATACCTGGATACTCCTTCTGGGCGCCGTTGCCTGGCGCACGACCGACCACCGGATTCGGACTCTCTCCAGTTCGACCGTGGGGAGAAGAATGTTCTCTTCTCTGCACGAGTGCTTGTATTGCATCACATCAGGCTCACCACGCTGCCTACAACCGGCATCTGTGGTCGATGATGTCCCAGCTGCTGGCATCTATGCCTGACATGGAGACAAACCAGACAAGCCGTTGCCCTCTTGGCAGTAGGCCTGGAGCTGGCAAGACACCAAGCAAGGGCATCTTATGGCGCCAATGAGGTGGCTTCCAGGCTTGCGGGACAGCGATCTGCATCAGGTGGGACGGCATGGCCCGTCTTTCCAGGTTGTCACCCTGGCCCGTCGTGAGGGTGATGCGCTCCGCCTTCCGGGGACCCGTCTTTTCTCATCCAGAGCTAGGAGACTTTACAGGGCTCCATCCGTCTCCCTCGTCCTCGGGAGGCACCTCCTAGCTCTTCTCCCACTTAGGCTTTCTGAATAAGCCAGGGTCTTCTCCTCCTGTTTCTCACCAACAGAAGGCTGGGGTCTTGTTCCCTCAGGGTATGGCCTCTTCCCCTCCAGGGAAGAGGAGCTAATACTCACCCAGGAAGTAATGAATGGTGAAGATTGACAAGGAAGATAGGAAAATTACGTACCTACAGTAATTCTTGATCTTCTCTTGTATCTTCACCATTCATTACCACTCCCCACCATCCCTCAGTGGCCTCTTCCTGTGGCTTCTCCACCTCCCGTCTCCTTCTCTCTCTGCATATAAAAACAAAAAAAAAAAAAATTTTTCTTAAAATATAGGAAAGTTCTTAATTTTTCCAAAAAAAAAATCTTTCTTTTGGGGGTTCTAATTTTTCCAGAAAAATTACTTACTCTAAGATTCATGGGCCATCTCGTGGATTGCATTGGCGATCAGACTGCACAACTATCTCTTGCCATTCTTCTGGCAAGATACCTCTGGGGGTTTTTTGGCCTGGCTCAGGCTATTCAGATTTGATCCTGCAATTCCGTGTTCCAGATAGTTGCCCTGAAATCAAAATCCCCCCATTCTTGCCTTGCAGAGCAGAGGAACGGGCACGTCTAATCCTTTTTCTTTTTGCAAAAATAAATAAATAAATAAATATTAAATGCTGAGGGAACTCTCTTCGACTGTTATAGGCATCTTGGTATCGGGGTCATGCATCTAGTCTAAAAAATTTTACCTAAAAAAAAAGGAAAAATAAACAGGAAGGCAATGAGAAGGTAGGCTATCCTTCTCGCTAGTTGCTTATTGGTTTTTCCTTTTTAAGTGTCCTCCTGGACAATTTTTGCAGAAGAGCAGTGCTGACCATATCCGATCCCAGCCTCCCTAAGCCTTGGCCAGTCAGTCTGAGTCCCATTTCTATCTTAAGGCATGCTGAAGGCTTACATTTTCCATTTCTAAACCCCTGAGCAGCGCTCTCATGCTGCCTGGGTTTTATTCTCCCTCCTCGGGTTCCCTCCAGTTGAAGGCCTTCCGCAGCCAGGAGCCCGAGGTAGGTATCAAGAACAATGGCATGTTGAAGATGAGGACTATGCCCTCCTGGGTCTGTCTAGTGGGTTCGGTGAACCTTCTCTTCAGCTCTATCTCCGGGGATTCTTGCTTCCCCTTTAGTCGAGCCTTCAGCTGTAAGCTAACTATGCTCGTTGGGCATTCTGGTCCCTTCAACATCCCATCTCTCTCTTCTCTTTCCTCTTCTTCTTCTATTTTCTAATTTCCCTTCTTATCTCTCCTCCCAGAGTCGCCCAGGTAATGAGGCCCTTCAGTCCCTAGGCTAGGGATACTCTTATCTCCTCTGTCCTTCCTCCATCGGCTTATTTCTTTTTCAGTTCATTCTTCCTTGCTTTGCTATCCCTTGGCTATCTTGCCTCGCTATCTATATTCTGTGCTTTCTCTTTTGCCTCTCCGGCTCACAGAACTGAGTTGGAGGAGGAGTCGGTCGCTACTAACGGCCGCCCCTCGCGCATGACGCATGACGTCACTCTCGAGAGCGGTGCCGTTAGCTAGACTTAAAAAAAAAAAAGCTCCCGTGGCGGGTGCGCGCCTCCGGCTTACACCCAGGAAGTAATGAATGGTGAAGATACAAGAGAAGATCAAGAATTACGGTAGGTACATAATTTTCCTTTTTTGGGGCACCTTCCTTCCCCCACTGGGGGATCCCCATCTCGCCCAGACCAGTCTCAGGCCTGTAAGGGTTCATCTTCCTGGACTAAGTCTACATCACTCATTCATACTAGTGGGATAGCGCGGGCTGGGATAAGCAAGGAACCTAAAGTTTTTCAGAAGGGTCGGCACCGAGAGAGGACCACTTGTCGTGTACCACAAGACAGCTCGGCGCCTGTGAGAGGGCTATCTCGGCGTCGACCCTCCAACGCCTCAGTTCATTTTTCTCCGCCCGTCGAGTGCTCTTGGATGTCGACGTCGCTCGTCTGCCGGAGTCAAAGTTTTCGTCTATACGACAACAGCTCTTAAAGTTTTAATATTTTAAAGTAGTAATTTATTATTTTACGAACAAGAAGATTATGAAGAAGAAGAAAAAATAAATTCTTTCCTGCCATCAACGGAGTCGTCCTTAGACGGTAGCAGTGACAGTAGGAGGACTTCGTTTGAAAGTTTTTATGGCAGAGGGGCTGTGTCTGGTCCACCACCCTTAATTAATGGGGGGGGGGTCTGACTACGGACAGTCCTGTGCTCGGGGGGGGGGACAGTCCTCCGAAGCACAAATCTAACGGTTCCAGTGATCCGGCTCTGCTTGACCTCGAGCTCCTCTACCTCGTTCGGGGAAGAAGAATCGGTGCCGCTCGAGGTAGCCCGTTGGTATGTCTGCAAGAGGAATGTTCGTCTGGAGGGGCAATGGGCCCGAACCGACTTTGGTGGGTTCCTCTTGGACCCGCTCCTAACGGCTGCTTTCTCGACTCTGAGGTCCATCTCTGTCCTCGCTGGGGCTCCGGTGAGCAGTTTCACCTTTGGGTCGCTCCTATGGAGCAGGGGGTTCGACTTTCCAGTTTTCCTGGCTCTGTTCCTGATTTCGGGACCTCTGGGCCTCGGGCCGCTGGACCGAGCCAGGTTGATTGATCGACGTATGGTGAGGTGCCCTCTGGGTGGCCTTTGGCCATACGTCTTCAGGCCCTCGTGCCTACCCGCTTCCTTTTACATGCAGGGGCCAGCACGGGCACCATCTTTTCCTTCTCCCTTTTCAGGATTTCCATTGGCATTTTCCTTCAGCGCCCGTGGCTCGGTGCAGCCAGTCGGCGCCGGTGCCTCGGAGCCAGCGGCTCCAGTACGATGAGTCCAGACTGGTTCAAGCGCTGTGGCAGTGCCTTAGTCCAGCGCCTGGTCGGCACCGTCACTCTGTGCAGCGCCGTGGGTGCTGTCTTTGCTGCCACTGGTTGTCGGCACCGTCAGTAGTGCTGTGCACCTGCGGGCGGCACCTGGGTGCCAGGGCTGGCGCCGGGAGCACCCGTGGGTGCCGCAGGTGACGCTGTGGGTGCCCATGGGTTCCATGGATGCTTCAAGTGCCATGGGTGCCACTGGTGCCTTGGGTACCAGGGTGACACCCGTGGGTGCTGCGGGTGGCACCGCAGGTGCTCATGGATACCACTGGTGCCCTCAGGTGCCATTGGTGCCCTCTGGTGCTATTCTTGCCATGGGTGCCATTGGTGCCATGGTGCCTTGGGCATCAGAGGTGCCCTCGAGTGCCATTGCTACATGGGTGCCGGGCATACCTGCGGATACTGCCATGGCTGCCCTTGGGTATCGCCCAGGTTGGCATAGGCACTGCTTGGTGCCCTCCTGTGCCAGGAGTGCTGCTGATGCCACACGGGTGCTAGTGGGTGCTGTATGGCGGAATTAGTGACACATTCTTCCTTTTAGACTCCTTTCCACAGAACTTGTGGCGGGATGTTTACTGCAGAATGAACTCCTGTTCTGCAGATTATTTTTTCCACACATTTTAGTGAGTGGTGGTCTATGTGGGATCTTGTGTCATCCAGTGGTTTTCTGCTATGGAACTCTGCTGTACCGTTCTGCCAGCGGAATCTCATTCTGCTCAGCACTTTCTCTGCTCCCTACATGGCACCAAGCTCCTCGACATCCTTCCTGATGGCGGAGTCTCTAGTGGCTCTGACCTAGACCTCTCTTGGAGGTCCTTCTGGGGTAGAAGTGCTTCTAGATGGTTCTTTCCCTGTCCTTCTGGTCAGTAACACAGTGGACGGCTCATTTTATATACTGGAGAGCACGTCATCTCTACCTTCAGAGTCCGTGATGGAAAATCCTTTCAGTAGTTCCTCAGTAACGGGGTCCACTATAGTATTTCACACTGCATCCGTGGACCATACTCTTCTGCGTCTAGACTTTTTCAATCGTCAAGACAGTTACACTCTGTGGAACATTTTAATTTAATGGTCGGGGGCTGCTCTGGTTCTTCAGCTCCTTTGATAGGGGTATATAGCCCCCTTGTGATATTGCCTCTTCGGTGGCTTCTTCGGCACAGGTGGTTAACTTCTCTCCAGCTGTGATTGTTAGTCCAGTCATGATTTCAGTATGGACACTCAGGCTCTTTCCGCACTCAGACGGAAAACATCTTCGTCTTTTTGTATCAAGAGAATCCTCAAAATAGCAGCCTGAAGGCCGTGTTAGGCTCGGACTAAAAAAAAAAAAAAAAAAAATTATGTCATATGGTTTTCATCACAGCACAGGGCCTAGCCGAAATTACCCGGTCTCCCCCTCCTTTTTTGGGTGGATCTGGTCAGATTCCTCCTCAGCCCCTGAGGCGCTCATTTCCGGGGTACGGTAAAGAGTACCTGATTTCTTCTTCCTCTACGGGGAATCCGATCCGACGACGGTATGGGTCATCTCTTTCTCTGAGAGATTTCTCTCATTCAGAGACATTTCCTAGACCTAGGCGATTACCCAGTCTGTTAATTCCTTTTCTTTTTATCAGGCTTTCTTCTCTTGAACAGAGCCCTTACAGCAGAAGAAGCGACTCTCCACCGAGTCGGAACTCAGGTTCTTGCTTCCTTGCTTGCCTAATTTAACAGGCGATTTCCTCCTCCTTGACGAATGGTCAAATAGGTCCCTTTTTCTGAGGAAGCTTCTCAAATATTCACACCTTCCGTTCCTGCACTCTGGTCCATGCCAGTCGCTCACGAAGCTATCCTCTTCAAGTGCGAGAGGGAGTGGTGATGTTTCTTTTTCAGCAAATGAACTAGAATCCTTTCCTACTCCTTTCAGGAAAACCAGAGTGGCTAGTGCCTCACCGCATTGAGTCACTGCCTCTTCCAGTCACTTCAACAAATGGGTGAGCCCTAACTTGGTCCTGCTGTGTCCCTCCTCGATGCACATCTGCCTCTATTGACCTTAGAAATCCAGCCTCTGTTTTTTTTTTCTCTCGGAATGTTTTTTTCCGCAGTGGACACATCCTCCTGTACACCTTTTTCCTTTCTTCCCTGAGTTCAGAGACTGCTGCTACAGTTGTACACACAGGGGCAGGATTATTCCTCTTGGAATATACAGTGGGTAGGATGTCTCCTTGATGGGCTAACCCCACCTGGACCCCCTTGCTCACCAAGTAAGGGGTTCAAGTGCTTCTGGACCTGTTGTTTACAGGTCAACCATACTGGATAGTGGGGGTTTCCATCTGCACTTTCTGGTCTACTCTGAACCAGTAGACTTTACCTCCGACTATTTCAGTTCCTGAGGTCCCTTTACGTTACATCAGTACGTCTTCAACACGATTAATTTTGGTCCTAGATCAAATTGTGAGGTCAGGTTCTTGCTGCTCTCCTAGAGTGGTTGCGGCTGCCTGGCAGACTTTCATTTTGTGCCCATTGTAGTCGTTGGCAAGGTGACAAGTTACAACTCAAGCGTTTATCTTGTAGGCACTACGTTATAGATGCTCTTACAAGACAGCTCTTTTTATTAACAGGACAGTCCTTGGCTGTTCTTTCTGAGTGAACCCTATCTCCTACCACCCTACTCAGGGTTGTCGGTTTTAGCTTGGTACTCTCCCCACTAGTGTGAATGAGTGATGGAGGCTTAGTCCAGGAAGATATGGAAATTATGTACTTACTGTAATTATTAATCTTCTTGGACAGTCTCCATCACTCATTCACACACCCACCCACCATCCCCTGGGTTCACTCGTTTTCTTTCCTGGTCTTCACGGTCCTATGATTCAGACTGTAAGGACATTATTCTTTAGCCTTTCTTGCAAAAGGCCATCTGGGCCCCTCTCAGGCCCAGAAACTCAGGATGAGTTTTTCTCATTAGTCACGCAACACCTCCTCGGTCGAAAAGGTACTGAGGTGGTTGGAGAGTTAATAGCCTGAGATAGCCTACAGAGGCGCAAAGCTAGTCTCTCGGTGCCGCGCATGCTTGGTCCTAGCACCTCTGGCGCTATCCCACTAGTGTGAATGAGTGATGGAGACTGTCCAAGAAGATCAATAATTACGTAAGTACGTAATTTCCATTTTCCTTCAGTGTCTCACCCACTGAAAGCTAAGGGACCTAGTCCCTTGGGGTAGGTAGTTCAGGGCCCCCTTCGGGGGAGCACGGTACTCACCCAATAGTGATGAATGGAGAAGACTGACAGAGATAAGATATGAAAATTACTTACCTATCGTAACTGTTATTCTTTCTGTGTATCTTCGCCATTCATCACAAAATCCCCCTCCTTCTCCCTTTGCCTCAGTCTCTGGACTCCCTCCTCTCCCGGTGTGTCTTCTGTTTCCTCGCTTTCCTCTCCCTTGCGATTAGGTGGGAGTGGACTGTGGAGACACACAAGGTGAACTCATTGGAGGTGTTATAGAGATGTTGGTGGGCCTCCTCTTTCTCTTCTCCCTTAGCCTAGGGAGTTGGGGAGTGTTGGGGACTCTGTCCCTCCCTCCCCCTTTTTCTTCAGTATATATATATATATATATATTTATGAACTCAGATTTTCCCCATGCCTTATTGGCTATTTGAAATCCCCCCTTTTTTGGGAGGGAGGGGGGAGAGTCTGAGACACACCCTCAGCCTGCACTCTGTTTTGTTTTCTAGACCTAGGCTGCTTTCAAGTCCTAACTTGCCTCTTGCAGCTGAACCCTATAGTCCAGGGTTGGACTATAATCTTCTAAAATACCAGTGTGCAGATCTTCTGGACATAAAGTCTCCACCACTCATTCACGCTGATGGGATCTACACCGGGGGCGCTAGGACCCAGTGGGAGCAAACTTTTTTGCAAGAGGGCCAGCGCCGGAGATGGAGCTGCGAGGAGTGGCAAGCGAGCCTCGGCTCATGCGGCAAAGGCTATCTCGGCGTCGACCCTCCAACCACCTCAGTGCCTTTTTTCCCGCCGAGTGCACTTCAGTGACGATGACGCTCGCCCTCCGGGAGTCAAACTTCAAACTAGCAGCATAGTTTTCAGTTATTACTTTGTAATATATCTCGAGTAAGTACTGCTTACTATAATTTATTCTTATTTAAGAAAGAAGTCTCAGACCATGAGCGGGTCAGGTAACGGTAGGGAGACTTTGTATGAAAGCTGTTCAGTCAGCCGGGCTGGGTCCAGTCCGCCACCCTTCCAGGAGGGGTCTGACAACAGACGGTCCAATGCTCGAGGGAAGCGGAACCCCCGAAGCATAAAAGAAACGGTCGCATTATCGGCACTGTTCGGCCTCGAGCTCTTCTTCGGCCCAAAGGTCAAAAAGGAGAAGGCATCACTTGAGCTCGCCCTCTGGTATGTCTGCGCGTCGACAGTCGGTCATTGGGGTCAGTTGCCGGTCTCCTCCGGAGCTGCCGGTTTCTGTTTCTGGTCACCGACCTCTTCGACATCGGAGTCTTTCCCTGCCTTCTGGCAGGGCTTCAGATGAGCAGTTTCATCAGTGGGCTGCTCTGATGGAGCAATGGGCTCGGAGGTTGGTGCAGCTGCCTGGCCCTGTCACTCCAGGGCCCTCGGGGATTGGGTAGGGCGGTTGGGCCTCCCTAGTCGTGTGGTGCCTTCTTCAGTGCCGTCAACTCCGCGCTTAGGTGTTTTACCCCCTCACATGGCTGTGGCGCAGGTGGCCACACCGATGCCTCTATCTCCTGGTATTCTTCCTTCTTTCACCTTAAACCCTAGTTTTCGGAGCCCTGTTTTGGTTTCGGCACCTTCAGCGTCGATAGATCACTCGATGCCGTCCTCTGCGCCTTTGGGATTGTTGGTGCCACCCTCGGCGCCGTGCCGCTTCTTGGCACTGTCCTCGGCACCGTGCAGCTTGTTGGCGCAGTCCTCGGCACCAAGGGCTGTCGGTGCTGTGCACAGCGCTGGGTCGGGCAGTGCCATGCTCCTTTTCGGCGCCGTGGCTTGGTATGACGTCTTCAGGGCTTCATGACTCCGAACCCTTTTCCTTTCTCTTTTCCTTCTGATTTTCACTCCTTTCCTGTCCATACAGTCCCTCCTGGGCTGTCAGGAGATGATATTGACCCAGACCTTAGGCTGGGTGATGACGTGGAAGGAACAGGATCCAATCCTGTTGCAGAGCCTGTGGTCGAGGACCTGTCATTTAAGTCTCTGCTGAAAAATTTGAATTCCACTCTTTCTCTCCAGGTTACAGATATCGATCCTGGGAAGCTTTTAAGGCTCCAATACCTTCATAACCCGGAGATCCCTATGGATTTAACTCCCCCGGTACAGCCTTCCTTTGAGACACCTTCTCAAATGGTATGGAATAATCCCGCTGTCATTCCTTCTGTGGCTAAGTCCATAGATAGAAAGTACACTGCTCCCAAGGATCAACCCATTTTGGCCTCCCAAGCCTTTGCGGACCCTATTGTGGTCTTGGCGGAGAATGATAAGGTCGTCCTTCCTCTGACTAATACAGCCTGACCTATAAACAAAGAATCTCATCAGACAGTTTAGGCAAGGGAGTCTTTGCTGCATCTACTCTGGGTATGCGTATTGCCAGATACCAGGGTTATTTCTCTCAATATGAGTGTTTTCTTTGGCATTCGCTCAAACAAATGGCAGAAGCTCTACCGGAGTCTGACACTAATTCAGAGCTTCTTCAAACCATAACCAGGAGTATCGAGTCCAACAACCAGCAGGTTAAAGCAGCTATGGATGCGTTGGATACTGCCTCCTGAGTGGTGGCAGCAAGCATTTGTACCCGACGTCACTATTGGCTACGCACTTCAGGCTTCACGAATGATGCCCAGCAACAGGTCATGGCGTTACCCTTTGACAGTATGTATCTCTTCGGTCCTCAAGTAGAGCAAGCTCTAGAGGCCACACAAAACACTAGGTCTGCTATTAAATTGGCCCAACCTGCTCCTGCCCCCTCTCGGGGGGGAGGGTGTTAATAAACACCAGTTTCATAACCATCAGTCCTTCGAAGCCAAGGCAGGGACATTTTAATAAAGACCAAGCCCCTCAGCCTCAAAGAAAATGCAACAGAAGGCAAGGGCCCAAAGCGCCCAGTGCCGCCTTCTGAGTTTCTGGCCCAAGTCCCACTTCAGCTGCCCAAGGGGGACTCTTTCTCAGCGGTGGGAGGTTTTCTGACTCACTTCTACAACTGGTGGAAGTCCATAACATCGGACAAATGGGCCCTCCGGATAATTCGTGAGGGGTATTCCCTCCATCTTTCAGAGACCCCTCCGAATCGTCCCCCCAAATGACAGCCCAGGCTGTCAGTATTTCAGTCAGAGCTTCTCGCCTCCAAGATACAAGGCCTTCTGAACAACAGGGCAGTAGAAATAGATCTTATCTGTGTCAATCGTCACCATTCATCACAGATGGGGTACTGGCTGGAGATCAGGACCCGGGGAGCCTTTTTTAATAAAGGATAGAGGAGTCCGGCCTTAGCATCGGCGTCGCCCTCGAACGACGTACTACATGGCGTTCGAAGGATTAGCCCGTTAGGCTGCGTCAACTCCGCCTGCCTACCAGTTCTTCATCTCCGCCGTCGAGTCACCTCGTGGGAAGCCACTGAAGAGTTTTTCGACAGTTTTAGGCCTTAGCCTTCGAATTGTGCATTCGACAGTCCATCGGTCTGCTAGTTCTGGGTTCTGCCTCCACTCGACGTCGCCGGTAAGATCTTTTCTTTTATTTTAAAGTATAGCGACGTCGAGTCTATTTTTGGTGTTTTTTTCCGTAGGTCATGTCGCAGTCGGAGGGCAAGAAACCTTCTAAGGCAGGGCGGCCCCCTATGCGTCGGTATCCGTGCAGCCGCAAGTACTCCGTTACCGACCAGCATGACCGGTGTCTCGCGTGTCTTGGCCCACTTCACGACATGGATTTGTGCGATGCCTGCTTCTCCATGGACCGCCGCGCCTAGAACAGCGCGCGTTCAAAGTAGGGCAAGCTCCACCGACTTTTCGGGTAGAGTCTCACTTCTCGTCGGGCAAAGCTGCTCTCTGGCCTTTCCTCCGGGTCCCCTCCGGTTCTATACAGACTGAGGAGGAGAGCCTCGGCCATTCATAGCCTAGCCTTGGCGAGACTCCTTCCCAGGTTCAGGAGGCCCGTCCGCTTCCTCCCAGGAGGCGGGCGGGGCCTTGCCTATAGCAATCACCCCTTGGGGTGAAGGCTCCCCGGTGTCGCTCCTTGTCCGGAAGCCCGGTCGACAGCGTCGCTTCCGAGTGCCCGTCCGGGACCGTCGCGGCGCTGTTCAGCGGCGCCCGTGGGTCCTGCAGCGCCCGGCGGCACCTACTCGTCTTTGGCGTATAGGCTTTGTTGGCGCGTTCACGGTGCCGACCCGCTCGCGGTGCCGTGACCTGGAATGGCGTCGCCTTTCGCCATGTTTACCTGGCGCCGAGTTGAAACACGGCGCTGTGGGGCGCGTAGGTCGCCTCGGTGCCGTTCTCGGCGCCATTGGTTCTCTCGGTGCCGAGGGCCTGGCGGTGCCGAGTCCGCCCTCGGAGTCGTCGGCGCTGCTTGGTCTTGATGCCGCTCGGCGGCGCCGAGGCTGGCGGCATCATGCTCGGCGCCCGAGCCGCCCCTTTGGGTAAATCGGCGCTGCTTCCGGTCTTGATGCGCTCGCGGCGCCGAGGAGCCAGCGGCAGTGCCGGGCGGTTGCTTAGGAGCTTCTGTCGGCGCGTCTCTGTTCCCGGTACCGCCCCTGGTGCCAGTGGATTTGACGGTGTCGCTGCTGGCCCTACTTCAGGACCTTTGGCCCGTGCTGCCCTGCCGCCTTCTGCCAGCACCGCTTGCGGGGCTGTGGAGGGTGCAGGTGCCGCCTTGGCCACTGCTCGGACTTCTGGGCCTCTTGGTAAGGTCGCCCTCCTACCGTCTGGCTTAGGGCCTCAGACTCTACTTCTTCGGAGTCGAGCGGGCAGTCACACCTTTCCGGGTTGCCTGCAGAGGAGGACGAGCCGGTGGTCTCCACGACGGGTCTCAGTCAGCCCCCTTCTGAGGTGCGTCTGGTTCCCTCCGAGGTTAGGGTCAGTGGTACTGACCAGCAGGCTGTGTTGCGTGCCACCATTGCCATGCAACCTGGCCTTGGGGGGTTCCTTGACCCCTCGGTGGTGGTACACCCTCCAGTGGTGTGTCTCGACCGCCCAACTTTGGGGCCTGTCAGGAAGCCCACAGGAGGGGAGGGTGCTGCTCCCTGGGTCTCCCCTTCGGGGGCGGCCCAGAGCTGCCAGCTTCCTAGGCTGGCCCTTTCGAGGACTAGGACTCTCTCAGACTCTGAGGGGTCAAGGGGTGTGGGGTCGGCGCGTCGACCTTTCTCTGGGACCCACCCGGGCCCTGGACGAAGCCGTAGCGCGGACCTCCACCCTTCCCCTTCTGGTTCCTTAAGGGGTCCCATTCTTTGGAGGCAGGGGACCGTCCTTCTGGATCTATACGGCCCCGGTCGCCTCACTTGGGGGATTCATCTGGGCGCAGCCTAGGCAGTACCAACGTGGTTGTACAGCTGTCAGCTGCGGAGTCTTCCAGGACACCCTTCGCGGGGGTCCGTGGTCCGCTCCCTAGCCCTGGCAGAGGTCAGCTGACTTCCTCTCTCGGCTCTGTCCCCTTCCCTCTGCCGCCTTCTCCAGCGTTCCCAGGTATTCTTGGCCCTAGCGGTCCTCTCACCTGGGAACAGTTCAGAGCAGTGGCTGCCCTGTTCCCTGCCTACGTTAGGGCCATGGACAGCCAGGTTTTTCAACCGCCACTCTCGGAGCGCATGGTGACCTCCAGCTCCTCATCCCCCTCTTCAGGGGGAGAGGAACCGTCGGTCCGTATCTCTCCTGCCGCTGATCTCTTCGAGTATCAGCGTTTCCTCGTGAGGATGCTGGAGGACCTTCACCTCTCTCCCCTCTCCATGAGCAATCCTGAGCATGCGGTGCACACCTTTCTAGGCAGTTTCGGTGCGGCCACCCTTGTGGTGCCGCCCTAGCCTGCTCCCTTTAGGGAGGCGTCCATGCGTTTCTGGCAGAGGCCCTTCTCCGGAGTTCCTGCCCCTAGGGACCTCAGCCAGAGGTATTGCGCTCCCCCAGAGTCTCCAGGTTCTGTGCCTCATCCACAGTCCGGATTGACGCACCTGGATACTCCTGATGGGCTTCGCGCCCTCCATCGTGACCGGCCCCCAGATCAGGACTCTAAGGATTTTGATTTCTGGGGGAGGAGGACTTTTTACTCGGCACGGTTGCTTCTCTCCATCTCCGCTCATCAGGCCCACTATGCAGCCTACAACAGGTTCTTGTGGTCAGCGCTGGGTCAGATCCTAGCTGCTTTGCCTGACTCGGAGCAAACCAGGCAAGCCATCGCTCTCTCTGCTCGTGGCCTGGAGCTAGCAAGGCACCAAGCAAGGGCATCTTACGATGCCAATGAGGTAGCTACCAGGGTAGTAGGGACAGCGATCTGCACCAGGAGATCGGCGTGGCTTCGCCTTTCACGGTTGTCACCCTTGGCCCCGGTGTAGGGTGATTTGCTCCACTCACCAGGGAACCTATCTCTTTTCCCGTAGGGCGAGACGGCGTTTGTTGGGGCAAATTCCTTCCCCCTCCGGGGGGACCCCGTCTCGCTTTCCCCACTCTCGGGCCTCTCCAGGCCCAGAAGGTTCCCCCCCTTAGTGTGTCACCCACTGAGGGCTAAGGGACTTTGTCCCTTAGGGTGCACTTAGTCTACCCGCTTTGGGGGTGCTTGGTACTCACCCATCTGTGATGAATGAAGATTGACACAGATAAGATATAGAAATTACGTTCTTACCGTAATTATGATCTGTCTGTGTATCTTCACCATTCATCACAACCCCACCCGCCATCCCCCTGGGGCTCCAGTCTCTGGATCCTCCTCCCTCTGTGCCTCCCCCTCTTTGAGCGGGGTAAAGTTGGGACACACAGGGGGGTAATTTTCTCCCAAAGGGTACGGTTCAAGTGGCACTTCCTCTCTACTAATTGTCTACACCCCTACAGGGTGAGAGCTGGTGGTTGCCCTCCTTCTGTTATCCTTCCTTTTAAATAAAAAAAAAAAGGAAAATCCCCCCTTTTTTTCCACCAAATGTCTTTACAGAGAGTGTACTGACTCCCTGTACCCTCCAGAATAGCCGACTCTGCTTTTGGGGTTGCCAGTTATTCTGTGCCTTGAATTCTGGCAGGTGAGCTTTGCCACTCCTTGCAGTTCCTATACACTCTGGTGATGGACAAGGGTCCTGGATTCTTGTCACCTCTCACTCTCTCCTAAATTCTCTCTCCCCCTCCCTCCCTTCCTCCTTTTCCAGAGATTGGGGCCCCTTCCCAATCCCCTTAGTTTTTACTTCTTCTATTCTGTCCCCTCAGTCGATATTTCTCCTTTTAGTTCAGTTTCTCTTCCTTTTTCTGTCCCTTGGACTCTCTTGTCCCACCTTCCATCCCTTCCTCTTACCTCTCCGGCGACTCAGAACTGGTAGGCAGGCGGAGTCGACACAGCTTAATGGCTAATCCTGGAGCACCACGTAGTACGTCGGCCTTGAGGGCAGCGCCGATGCTGCGTCGGCTCCGCCTATCCTTAAAAAAAAAAAAAAGGTTCCCACGGGGTCCTGATCTCCGGCCAGTACCCCATCTGTGATGAATGGTGAAGATACACAGAAAGATCATAATTACGGTAAGAACGTAATTTCTATTTCCGCTGGATCAACGGAACACAGGGTTCTACTCCCATTACTTTCTGGTTCCAAAGAAAACCGGTGGCATGCACCCCATTTTGGACCTCACAAAATTAAACAGATTTCTCCCCAAGGAAAAGTTCAAAATGATTTCACTAGGAACCCTGTTACCTTTGCTTCATCAACACAATTGGTTAGCCTCCCTGGATATGCAGGATGCTAACCAGCATATTCCCATTCGCCCAAAGCATCACAAATACGTACAATTTGTGGCTTTGGGCCAGCATTATCAGCTAGTTCAGAGTCCTGCCCTTTGCGCTATCCGTGGCACTGCGAGTTTTTACAAAGTGTTGTGCAATTCTTGCAGCACACCTCAGAAAGATCGGGATACAGGTGTTCCCATATCTGGACGACTGGCTTCTAGCAGGCCCTTCCAGGCAAGGAACTCTCGACGCCATAGCCATGGCCTCTGACTTTCTCACGTCCACGGGAGTCCTGCTAAATCTCAAGAAATCACAGTTGCAGCCCTCCCAGAAGCTCCTTTTCATAGGAACTCTTCTGGACACCTCCTGTGCCAAAGCTTTTCTACCAGAGGACAGAAGGAGCGATATCCTACAGATGGCCCGCTACATCAGAGAGAACAGCTCAGTTCGAGCTATCTCGATGCAATGGATGCTGGGTTTCATGGCATCCTCGGTGTTCACTGTAACCCTAGCACGACTCCACATGAGAACCTCTCAATAAATGCTCGGTACTCAGTGGTCTTCAACCACTCACCGTCAGTCCTTTCTCATCAAGGTGACAGAACCTCTGAAGAGGTCGGTCACCTGGTGGTCGCAAGAGGACAACCTTCTGGAAGGGTATCCCTTTGCTCCTCTGGATCATCAGATTTCCGTTACCACGGACGTGTCTCTGACGGGGTGGGGAGCTCACTGTCAGAATCTCCACACCCAAGGTGTGTGGACTCAGGACGAGTCCCAGCTTCACATAAATGTCTTAGAATTGAGAGCCGTCCTTTATGCAGTCCGGGCTTTGAAGGACATTCTCTGTCACAAGAACATTCTCCTTCAAACAGACAAAGCAGTGATGTATTACATCAACAAGCAGAGTGGTGCACACTCTTACCCTATATGCAGGGAAGCGATGAGAGTGTGGGAATGGTGCCTAGAGCACAAGGCTCTAATTTAGGCAGTCTGCCTGCCGGGAGTGCAAAACAAACTGGCACACTGTCTCAGCAGAACAGAGACAGATCCTCACGATCGGTCTCTCGACTCAACCGTAGTTCACTCACTATTCACAGAGTGGGGAACTCCAGACCTGGACCTTTTTGCATCCCCACTCAACACAAAACTGCCTCTCTTCTGCTCCAGAAATCCAGGGCCTGGCATTTTCTGTCAGGATGCGTTCAGGCTGCAGTGAACAAAACGCTTTCTACATGCCTTTCCTCCTCTTCCACTAATTCAGAGGGTACTTCTCAAATTCGAGTCCCAGGGGGACAAAATGATCCTCATTGCTCCCTTCTGGCCTCCACAGATATGGTTGCCGATACTCAACAGTATGTTGGTAACCCCTCCAAAAGCGCTTCCCCTTCAGATGAACCTTCTGACCCAGGGTCCTGTGGTCCATCGCAATCTGAAGTCGCTTCACCTTCACATTTGGCTCCTGAAGAGATAGAAGTGAACAGGTTCAGTGTCTCTTGGAGAGTTTCAGATATTCTTCTGGCTGCGCACAAGCCAGCCACCAGAAAAACTTACACAGCCAAATGGAATCATTTTTCTCTCTGGTGTGCAAAATCCTCTTTGAATCCTTTTTCCTGCCCACCAAATAAACTTCTAGAGTTCCTCTTAGACCTCTCAAATTCAAGTCTTCAATACTCTACAGTCAAAGTTCACCTTTGTGCCATTTCAGCTTATCATGAGCCAGTGCTTTCCTTGTCACTGGCTCAGTTACCTGACGTTAAGAGGTTTCTTAAGGGTATTCTGCATACCATACCTCCTGTCAGATGTCCAGTCGCAGCCTGGGACATTAATCTTGTGCTAGACATGCTTACTCGAAAACCTTTCAAGCCTCTAGCTACCTGCGAGTTAAAATTTCTCACTTGGAAAATGGCTTTCCTAGTGGCCATTACCTCAGCCCGCAGGGTCTCTGAGATACATGCCTTGGTCACAGACCCTCCGTATACTGTGTTTCATAAAGACAAAGTAGCTCTTAGGACCCATCCTAAGGTTGTTTCAGAATTCCACCTAAACCAACCTTTGGTCCTACCTACTTACTTTGCAAACTTCCAAAATGAAGGAGAGGGTACCCTTCATTCTTTAGATGTCAAAAGAGCTCTGCATTTCTGTTTGGATAGAACAAAAGAAATTTGCAAAGCTCAACAACTGTTTGTTTCCTTCAGCGAGACCCGGCTGGGTCAGCCTGTCGTTATCAGATGCATTTCAGCATGGCTGGTGGATTGCCTTCACCACTGTTATTCCATGGCGCGGATTAAGCTGGAGGGCAGAGTGTACGCTCACTCTACTAGAGCAGTCGCGGCATCCCTGGTGGAAATCCGCAGTGTACCCATTGCAGACATTTGCAATGCGGCTACCTGGAGCTCAGAGCATACTTTCGTCATGCACTGTGCCCTGGATGCCCATGCCAGGCAACATCTTTCATTTGGCAGGACTATCCTTAACGGACTTTTGTCCTAAATTTGTGAGCTCTTGGTTTCTCCTGCCGCCCTCTCGGGGGATTATTAGCTCGGTACTCTCCCATCAGTGTGAATGAGACTTTATGTCCAGGAAGATATGGAAATTACGTACCTACTGTAATTTCTTGATCTTCTTGGACGAAGTCTCCACCACTCATTCACACGCCCAACCACCATCCCCTGAGCTCACCTCTGTTGTTGGTCTTCACTCCCTCAGTGTTTAGGCTGTGAAGACTTCTTTGTTGACCCTTCTTATACGGGTCGTTCGGACTATTTTATGTCCGTTTTTTTATTAGGCTAGCCTTCTAGGTTAGTTACACTGCACCTCCTTGGAAAAAAAGGTACTGAGGCGGTTGGAAGGTCGACACCGAGAAAGTCATTGCCGCACGAGCCAAGGCTCGCGGCTCCATCTCGGGCGCCGGCCCTCTTGCAAAAAAGTTTGCTCCCGCTGGGTCCTAGCACCCCCAGCGTAGATCCCATCAGTGTGAATGAGTGATGGAGATTTCGTCCAAGAAGATCAAGAATTATGGTAAGTACGTAATTTCTATTTCTTGGGGTAGTTGGGAGCTGTGTCTGGTCGGGCCCAGTTAAAGGTAGCCTTGGGAGTTTGGGTGAGTCGACTCTGTATGGAAGGGCACTAAAGGGGGGTCCCTGTTAGCTTACCTGGAAGGATGCCAAAGAAGGTTCATATGAACAACAGCCAGTTGCACTTGTTTTCCCTTCCAGGGCCAGTTATTCAATAAAGTTCTGTTTTGCTATTTAAACCAGTTAATTATCATTACTGACTGCCATAATATATAGAATAGCATGCGGGTGACCACACACAGCAAAGCTGTTTCCATTAAGGGTATGTGATGACATCATAGAGACCTTGAGAGTGAAACTCGAGAGGTCTCTATGATGTCATCACATGACCAAGATGGAAACACAGCCTTGTTGTGTATGGTCAACCATACACACTTTTATATAGTATATGGTTTACCACTATTAGAATATTTCTTACTGAACACTGCAGTGCTCCTGCTCATTCCGGCACCTGGCACCTCACTCTCCAAAAACATCAGTCGATAAGAACAATCCATAACCACACTGTTTTTAAAAAACAAAACAACACAACAAATTCATACAGTTCCTAACAACACAGCCATTTATTGCTGTCTGCTGGTGACCCACTTGCTAAGTGGCTCCATTTTTTCCATGAGTTTTTCGAGAAAGCCGCATCTTCAGCTAATCACCAGCCATGCACTGACGTTAAGGCTGAAAAGTTGTATCTTTGTGACGCCGGAACGATGCAACTTTTCATAACCTCTGAACTGTACCACCACAAGAAAACTGTATGGAAATCCATACACAACAGGGGCTAACCACATACTATACTGTGCATGCTTTTTGGGTGGGGGATATTGCATTTGTGTTGGGCCTGAGGGAGGTGTGACCACAGTGGAGAGGTGGGCAGGAACAACATCCCAGAAGGGTGTGCTGACCCATCAACTGACCCATTTAAATCTTTCCCAGTGTGGAGGCTTGTGTTAATTCTTTCTGCTGGGTTCAAATCTCCCTCACTTGTGAGAGAGCAAAGAACCCAGGAGCCACCGCCAACATCTGAGGTGACCCCGTAGTAGTATGAGGTAGCGGCACCCTTGCCCCTCAGGCAACTGCAGGGCTCCTAGATTATCCACAAGGATTCCTGTATGTAACTGAGACATGGACTCATCTGCAGGGAAACTGGTTCCATAGACATGCATTGATTTTTTTTTTTTTTTTTTGAACTTCAAAACTATTTTATTGGGTACAGAATAGAATAGGTACAATATATTGACCACATAAAAGGGCCTTCATATAAAATAGAAATAGTTTAAAACATGTAATACATTAGACATTACATCAGCTAGGCATTAGTTAATATCAGTAATTATCTTTCAGGTCACCAATCATGAGAGATTTAAGTGGAAGATTTTGATAAAGAACAAATCAAAGACTGCACCCAGCCTCAACACGGCATAGTACCAAAGAAGTGTCTCATTATTCCAGTTATAATTGATCTTTAGGCTAGACCTGGGTAGTAGTAGTATTTTAACTTGATACAGAAGAAAAAAGTACTCACCTTAGTAATGTTGTTTCTTCTAATGGAGTCTTGCTGTATTCTGACCATTGCAGTGATATCCAACCTTTGAACTGCCCCAGAGAACAAAGAGTGAACTTTCCATGCAGGGCATGGAATGCTGAGCTCAAGCTCGGTTGAAGCCTCTGTCTGTTGTTGTTTAAAGTCCAACCGTCAGATCTTTATGAGCAACACTCACTAGAAGTTGTGTGTGGAAACTGTAAGACTCACACTAGCCAACTGGCAACTAAATTTATTAAAAAAGGGTTATCTTCCTGGACATAAGTCTCCACCACTCATTCACACTATTGGGATCTGCGCTGGAGGCACTAGGACCCATCGGGAGCAAACTTTTTGCTGGAGGGTCGGCGCCAGAGATGGAGCTGCGAGGAACGGCACTGCAAGCCTCCGCTCGCGCGGTAATGACTATCTCGGCGTCGACCCTCCAGCCGCCTCAGTTCCTTTTTTTCCCGCCGTCGAGTGCGCTTCAGTGACATCGCTTGCCTGTCGTGAGTCAAACTTCAAACTGCAGCATAGTTTTCAGTTCTTATTATTTTGTAGTATTATCTCGATACAGTATCGCTTAAGTTTATTCTTATTTTTTAAATAAATAAAATAAGAAGTCTCAGCCTTCATTGACGACCATGAGCAGGTCAGGTGACGGTAGGGAGACTTCGTATGAAACCTGTTCAGTCAGTCGGGCTGGGTCCGGTCCGCCGCCTTCTCCGGAGGGAGGGTCTGACAACGGTCAGTCCAATGCCCGGGGGGATGGGCGGTCCCCGCGAAGCATAAAAATAAGCGGTCGCATTCGGCACTGTTGACCCTCGAGCCTGCTTTGGCCCACAGGTCTAAAGAAGGCATCACTGAGTAGCCCTCTGATATGTCTGCCCGTGAGGCGTTCGGTTATCGGGGCTAGTTGCCGGTCTCCTCCTTCGGAGTCATCCACCTTTGCTTCTGGTAGCCAACGGCTTCGACAGCGAAGCCCTACCCCGCCCGCAGGTAGGTCTTCAGATGAGCAGTTTCGTCAGCGGGCCACTCTTATGGAGCAATGGGCTCGGAGGTTGGTTCAGCTACCTGGCTCGGTCGCTCGTGGGCCTTCGGGCTCTTTGGGTGACCAGGTAGGGCGATTTGACTTTCCTAGTCACGTGGCACCCTCTTCGGTGCCATCGACTCCACGCTTAGGTGTTTCCCCCCCTCACATGGCTGCGGCGCAGGGGGCCACACCGATGCCCTTATCTCCTGCTCTTCTTCCTTCAAAACCTGTTTTGTGGAGTCTGGCAGCGTTTTCGGAGCCCTCAGCGCCGTGTGGCCTCTCGGCCGTCCTCGGCGTCGATAGTGCGTCGGCGCCATCCTCTGGCACCATGCGGCCGGGGTGCTGGCGCCGCGGCGGCTTCTCAAGCGCCATCGGTGCCGTGCAGCTTCTCAGCACGATGCGGCTTCTCTGCGCTGTTCTCGGTGCTGCGTGGTCCCTCGGCGTCGTTCTCGGTGCCGTATGTCTCCTCGGCGCCGGGGGCTCTTGGGGCTCCCTCTGTCTTCCAGGACTCCTCCTTTCACTCGTTTCCTTCTTCCTCCTCTTCTGATTTTCACTCCTTTCCTGTCCATTCAGTCCCTCCTGGACTGTCAGGAGATGACGTTGAGCCTGACCCAGACCTTTGGTTGGGTGATGAAGTGGACGAAGCAGGATCTATTACTGCTACAGAGCCTGTGGTCGAGGACCTGTCCTTTAAGTCTCTGTTGAAAAATATGAGTTCCACACTTTCTCTCCAGACTACAGACATCGATCCTGGGAAATTAAGACTCCAATACTTTCATGCCTCGGAGATCCCTATGGATTTGACTCCTCCGATTCAGCCTTCCTTCGAGACGCTGTCTCAAATGGTATGGAATAATCCTGCTCTCACCCCTTCGGTGGCGAAATCCATTGATAGGAAATATTCAGCCCCCAAGGATCATCCCATTCTGGCATCACAAGCCTTTGCGGATCCTATTGTAGTCCTGGCAGAGAACGATAAGGTCGTTCTTCCTCAAACTTCTACAGCTCGACCTATTAACAAAGAATCTCGTAAGATAGACACCTTAGGTAAGAGAGTCTTTGCTGCTTCTATCCTAAGTATGCGCATTGCCAGCTACCAAGGCTATTTTTCTCAGTATGAGTATATCCTGTGGCATTCTATCAAGCAAATGGTTGAAGCTCTACCGGAGTCGGATTCAAAGCCAGAGCTTCTTCAAACCATTACTAGAGGTATTGAATCTAACAACCAGCAGGTTAAAGCAGCCATGGATGCTTTTGACACTGCTTCCCGTTCAGCGGCTGCTGGTATTTGCACCCGCCGTCATTCCTGGCTGCGCACTTCAGGCTTCACGAATGATGCGCAGCAGCAGGTGATGGCATTGCCCTTTGATGGTGCATATATTTTTGGTCCTCGGGTAGAGCAAGCTCTAGAAGCTACACAAAAGACTAGGTCAGCCATTAAGTTGGCTTGACCCCCTCCTGCCCCCTCTCGAGGGCATGTCAGTAAACGTCAGTTTCATAATGGCAGTCCTTTCGAGGCAGGGGCAGAGGAAGTTTCCATAAGAACCAGCCTGCCCAACCTCAAAAGAAGGCGCAACAGAAAGCGCAAGGGCCCAAAGCGCCCAGCGCTACCTTATGAATTGCTGGCCCAAGTCCCATCTCAGCTGCCCGAGGTGGACTTTTCCTCTCCGGTGGGAGGTCATCTGATGCACTTCTACAGCCAGTGGAAGTCCATAACCTCAGACAAGTGGGTCCTTCGGATAATTCGCGAGGGGTATTCACTCAATCTTGTGGAGACCCGTCCGGGTCGTCCTCCCAAACGGCAGCCCAGGCTGTCTACCCTTCAGTCAGACCTTCTCGCCGCCGAGATTCAGGGCCTTCTAAACAACAGGGCAGTAGAAGTGGTGCTGCTGCATCAATGGAACACGGGGTTCTACTCCCATTACTTTCTGGTTCCAAAGAAGTCCGGGGAATGCGCCCCATTCTAGATCTCAGAAAGCTAAACAGATTTCTCCCCAAGGAGAAATTCAAAATGATTTCTCTGGGAACCCTGTTACCTTTGCTTCATCAACATGACTGGCTAGCCTCTCTAGACTTGCATAATGCTTACCAGCACATTCCTGTTCACCCGAGGCATCACAAATTCCTGAGGTTTGTGGTTCTGGGACAACATTATCACTTCAGAGTCCTGCCCTTTGGGCTATCCTCAGCGCCGCGAGTTTTTACAAAGTGTTGTGCAGTTCTCGCAGCACACCTCAGAAAGGTCGGAATACAGGTGTTTCCTTATCTGGACAATTGGCTTCTAGCAAGCCCTTCCAGGCAAGGGACTCTGGACGCCGTAGAGACGGCCTCGTGCCTGCTTACGTCCATGGGAGTTCTGCTCAACCTCAAGAAACGCAACTGCAGCCCTCCCAGAAGCTTCTTTATAGGGACTCTTCTGGACACCTCCTGTGCGAAGGCTTTTCTTCCAGAAGACAGGAGGAACGATATCCTTCAGATGGCCCGTCACATCGGGGAAAGCAGCTCAGTCACAGCTCTCTCGATGCAACGGATGCTAGGCCTCATGGCATCCTCAGTGTTCACTGTACCCCTAGCACGTGTGCACATGAGGACCACCCAGTGGATGCTCAGTACTCAGTGGTCCCCAACCACTCACCCCCGGTCCTATCTCATCAAAGTGACAGAACCTTTAAAAAGGTCACTCACCTAGTGGTCTCAAGAGAGCAGTCTCCTGGAAGGATATCCCTTTGCTCCTCTGGACCATCAAATCTCCATTACCATGGACGCATCCCTAATGGGGTGGGGAGCTCACTGTCAGGCTCTCCACATTCAAGGTGTGTGGACTCAACTCGAGTCCCAGCTTCACATAAACGTCCTAGAAATGAGAGACGTCCTTTATGCGGTCCGAGCGTTGAAGGACATTCTCTGTCACAAGAACATTCTCCTTCAAATGGACAACAAAGCAGTGATGTATTACATCAACAAGCAGGGCGGTGCTCATTCTTACCCCTTATGCAGGGAAGCAATGAGGGTATGGGAATGGTGTTTGGAGCACAACACTCTAATTCAAGCGGTCTACCTGCCAGGTGTACAGAATGACTTGGCAGACCGTCTCAGCAGAACAGAGACAGATCCTCACGAGTGGTCTCTCGACTCAACCGTAGTTCAGTCTCTATTCGAAGAGTGGGGAACTCCAGACCTGAACCTTTTTGCATCCCCACTCAACGCAAAACTGCCTCTCTTCTGCTCCAGAAATCCAGGGCCTGGCATTTTCTGTCAGGATGCGTTCAGGCTGCGGTGGACAAAACGCTTTCTTTACGCCTTTCCGCCTCTTCCTCTAATTCAGAGAGTACTCCTCAAGTTTGAATCCCGGGGGACAAGATGATTCTCATTGCTCCCTTTTGGCCTCGACAGCTGTGGTTTCCACTACTCAACAATATGTTGGCAGTTCCTCCGAGACCACTTCCCCCTCAGATGAACCTTTTGACTCAGGGACCGGTGGTCCATCCCAACCTGAGATCACTTCACCTTCAAGCTTGGCTCCTGAAGAGGTCGAAGTAAACCGGTTCAATGTCTCTCGAAGAGTTTCGGATATTCTTCTGGCTGCACGGAAGCCAGCCACTCGGAAAACTTACAGCCAAGTGGAAGCGTTTTTTGCTCTGGTGTGCAAAGTCCTTTTTGAATCCCTTTTCCTGTCCACCAGATAAGGTTTTGGAGTACCTTTTGGACCTCTCAAATTCAGGTCTGCAGTACTCTACAGTCAAAGTTCACCTTAGTGCCATTTCAGCGTATAATGAGCCCATTTTTTCCTTAACACTGGCTCAATTACCTATGGTTAAGAGATTTCTTGAAGGAATTCTGCATACCAGACCTCCTACAAGACGTCCAGTTGCAGCCTGGGACATTAATCTTGTGTTAGACATGCTCACTCGGAACCTTTCGAACCTCTGGCTACCTGTGAGCTAAAATTTCTCAAGTGGAAGACAGCCTTCCTAGTGGCCATTACCTCAGCCCGCAGGGTCTCTGAGATACATGCCCTGGTCACAGACCCTCCGTATACTGTGTTCCATAAGGACAAAGTAGTTCTTCGACTCATCCTAAATTTCTTCCTAAGGTTGTGTCAGAATTTCATCTAAACCAGCCTTTGGTCCTTCCCTCTTATTTTGCGGACTTCCAAAATGAAGGGGAACGTTCTCTCCATTCTTTGGATGTTAAGAGGGCCTTGCGTTTCTATCTAGATAGAACCAAGGATTTTCGTAAAGCCCAGCAACTATCCGTTTCCTTCAGTGAGACCCGGCTGGGTCAACCTGTCGCTATCAGATGTATCTCATCATGGCTAGTGGCGTGCCTTCGCCACTGCTATTCCATGGTGCAGGTTAAGTTGGAGGGTAGAGTTTATGCTCACTCTACTAGAGCGGTCGCAGCATCCCTAGCGGAAATCCGCAACGTGCCCATTGCAGACATCGGCAATGCGGCCACCTGGAGCTCAGTGCATACTTTCGTTAAACATTATGCACTGGATGTCCATGCCAGACAACATTCTTCCTTTGGCAGAGCCATCCTCAATGGACTTCTGTCCTAGAAACGTGAGCTCTTGGTCTCTCCTGCCGCCCTCTCGGGAGATTATTAGCTCGGTACTCTCCCAATAGTGTGAATGAGTGGTGGAGACTTATGTCCAGGAAGATATGAAAATTGCAGTCCTACCGTAATTCTTGATCTTCTTGGACGAGTTTCCACCACTCATTCCATCTCCCTCCCTCCGTCCCCGAGCTCACCTCTGTTGTTGGTCTTCACTCCTCAAATCTTTAGGCTGTGAAGACTTCTTTGTTGACCCTTCTTATATGGGTCACCTGGACTATCTTATGTCCGGTTTTAGGTTAGGCTACCCTTCTAGATTAGTTAGCTGCACCTCCTTGGTAAAAGGTACTGAGGCGGCTGGGAGGGTCGACGCCGAGATAGTCACACTGCCTGAAAGGAAGCTGGGAGCCCCTCATGCTCCATCTCTGGCGCCACCTCCAGCAAAAGTTTGTCTCCGATGGGTCCTAGTGCCTCCGGCGCAGATCCCAATAGTGTGAATGAGTGGTGGAGACTTGTCCAATAAGAACAAGAATTACGGTAGGTACGTAATTTTCTTTTTTGGTTTCAAAGCAAAGACCCAAGTCAGGAAACTCAAAAAACAAAACACAACACACACACCCAAAATAAAGGAGGGTGAGAAAGGGGCACCTCTAGGGTGCCAACACTGCTCCTGCCCACCCACATCCCAAAAACCAGGTTCTGAGAGGGGGCGGGGAGGTCAGAATACAGCAAGACTCCATTAGAAGAAACATTACTAAGGTGAGTATTTTTTCTTCAAACAACATGAAGTCTTGCTGTATTCTGACTATTGCAGACTACTAAGCAGTACCTCCATGGAAGAGGGACAGAACCTACTTTGGGAATAGGCTGTGAAGTACTGCTATGCCAAACCGAGCATCACTCCTAGCCTGGATATCCAGAGAGTAATGCATGGTGAATGTATGGACTGTTTTCCAGGTGGCTGCTTGACAAATTTCTAAGATAGGAATATCCCTGGCAGCAGCCAGGGAAGCAGCTGTACCTCTAGTAGAGTGAGCCCTCAGGCCTGAGGATGGGGTTCTACCTAGTTTTTCATAGCAGAATTGTATACAAAAGACAATCCACCTGGCAATAGATCTTTTAGTGCCAGGTTTGCCCTTACCGACCGCTCCATAAGTGAGGAACAACTGGAGGGACTCAAACCTGTGACCCTTTGTGCGCTCTATGTAGTAGCTAAGGGCCCTTTTTACATCCAGGCTGTGCAACCTCCTCTCTCCAGAGGAGGAATGGTCAGTGAAGAAAACAGGGAGAGACATAGACTGATTAAGGTGGAAATCTGAAACCACCTTAGGCAAAAACTTACTGTTCATTCTTAGGACTGCTTTATCTCTATGGAAAGAGATGAAATCAAGCTCCACTGACAGGGCTTGCAATTCACTGATACGTCTGGCAGAGGTAATGGCTACCAAAAACACAGTTTTCCAAGTCAAGTACTTAAGCTCTGCAGAGGACAAAGGCTCAAAGGGTGGTTGCATAAGCTGAGCAATGCAAACATTAAGGTCCCAAGCAGGAACAGGGTCCCTGAAGGGGGGATTGTTGTGCAGCAATCCCTTGAAGAACTTACAAAACACAGGATGAATGACAGAGGAGAGGGCTTGCCTACTGACAAGAAGGCAGAAACAGCCACCAGTTGCACTTTAAGTGTAGCTGGTCTAAGTCCCAAGCCATTAAGATGAATCATATAGTCCAGGACTGTAGGCAACCCAGCAGATTCTGGAGAAATATGCTTATTAGAGCACCAAATAGAGAACCTTTTCCATTTGGAGTTGTAAGTCTTTCTAGTGGAAGGCTTTCGAGAAGCCTTGAGGATATCCAGAACCCCTTGAGAGAGGTGCAGATCAGCAAACTCTAACTCTTCAAGAGCCAGGCCTTGAGATTGAGAGATTTGAGGTTCAGATACCAAATCCTTCCCTGAGAGGATGTCAACAGGTTGTAATTCCTGGGAAGAGACAGGGGAAGGTGGACTGCTAAGGATAGCAACAGCGGGTACCAGGGCTGTCTGGCCCAGTCTGGAGCAATCAGAATCACTTTGCATGGTTGAGACCTGATCTTGACTAGCACTTTGAACAGGAGAGGGAAGGGGGGAAGCATACAGGAACTTCCCTTCCCAATCCAGAATCAGAGCATCCAGGGGGACTGAGCCCAAGACTGGGGGTCTGCAACAAAAGAGAGGAAGTTGGTGATTGTCTGGGGCTGCAAAAAGATCTGTGGAGTGCCCCATCTGGAGAAAATCACTTCCAAAACTAGGGGATCTAGGGTTCATTCATGATGGCCCTGAGATATCCTGCTGAGAGCATCTGGTAGGACATTGTCCTTCCCTGGGAGGTGAACTGCTATCAGAGAGGTTTGCAGGGAATAGGCCAGAGGTCACAACTTCATTGCTTCTGTGCACAAGGCCGTAGACCGAGTGCCTCCTTGCTTGTTGATGTACCACATTGTGGTGGTATTGTCTGTTCTGATCTGGACCACCTTGTTCTGTACAGATTTGGAAAAGGCTTGCAGTGCCAGAAACACTGCTTTGAGTTCCAAGAGATTGATGTGAAGCAGAGATTCTTGAGGTGACCACAGCCCTTGGGTGGTAAGATCCCCCAAATGGGCTCCCCAGCCCTGCAGGGAGGCATCTGTGGTGAATGAGACTGAGTGACAAAAGGAACTCCCTGTCTTAAATTGTCCTGATCCCGCCACCATTGCAAAGCCTGGATCAGGGTTCGAGTCACTGGGACTGGTTTGGTAAGGGAATCCTTTCTTTGAGACCAGAAGGCTCTTAAGTGGAACTGAATGTCCCTCATCTGGAATCTTGCCCCCTGGACCACTGCTGTAGAGGCTGCCATGTGGCCCAGGAGCTGCAGGAAGTGCCTTGCTGGTCGAGACACCTGAAGGGTGAATGAAGAGGCCAGTTCTATAAGGGTCCTTGCCCTGTCCAGGGGAAGGAAGGCTTTTGCTCTTATTGCATCCAGCTCTGCCCCATAAAGATGAGGTGCTGTACTGGCTTGAGATCTGACTTTGGAAGGTTGAGGAGGAATCCTAAGGAAGTGAGTACTTGCTGAGTTATTTGAAGATGTGACTTGACTTGGTCTGGAGTCTGACCCACTATGAGCCAGTCGTCCAAGTAAGGAAAGATGGAGATCTTTTTTCCCCTTAGGAAAGCAACCACTACTGCCAGGCACTTTGTGAACACCCTTGGGGCTGATGTTAGCCAAAGGGCATTGCTCTGAATTGATAGTGGCCTGAGGGCAACCTCGAACCTGAGGTACTTTCTGTGGGAGCACCTGATGGGAATGTGAAAATAGGCATCTTTGAGGTCCAGGGAGGCTAGCCAGTCCCTGGCCTTAGAGAGGCATAATTATTCCCAGAGTCACCATTTTGAATTTTGGTTTTAAAAGGTGCTTGTTCAGACATCTTACATCCAGGATGGGCCGCCATTCTCCTATCTTTTTGGGGGTTAGGAAGTACCTGGAGTACAATCCTTTGCCCCTGTGTAGGGTATGAACCCTTTCTATGGCTCTGAGAGCCAGGAGGGAAGAAACCTCTGCCTCTAGGGCAAGGGTCTCTGATGGATTTGCAGGTGGAAAGGATCTGGTTCTCATCTTGGGAAATTTTTTGAAGCTGAGAACCAATCCCTGGCTTACTACTTCCAGGACCCACTTGTCTGATGTTAAAGACTTCCAGTCCTGGACAAAGTAAGCCAGTCTGCCCCCTACAGGTATTGGAGAATCGGCCCAGACAGACCCATCAGGGTGTCTGCTTGCAGGGGCTTTAGGCTGAGGGGTGGAAGCAGGCCTGCTCATTCCCCATCTGCCTCTCCCTCTGAAGAACCCCCTCAGAGCATAAGCAGAAGAGGAGGCCTGGGCTTGGTAAAAGGGCCTGCCCCTGCCCCTGGAATGCTGTCTCTGAGGAGTGGCTTGCCTTTCTTTGGCCTGAGCACTCCTGTAGGTGGTCCTGTACTCGTCCATCTTCTTCATGTAGTTCTCTGTCTGCTCCCCAAACAGAGAATTACCAATGACAGGGAAATCCATGGCCTTAGCCTGGGTATCCTGTGATAGGCTTGTACATCTGAGCCAAGCCATCCACCGAAGGGCCACTGATGTAGCCATCACTCTAGATGAAACATCATTGGAGTCCACAGCAGCATGAAATTGCACCTTGGATGCCTCAATCCCATCTGCAGCCACCTGCTCCAGCACCTTGGCAAGCTGGTCAGGGGCCTGTTTAGCTAGAGCCAGCACAGTGTCCCACCTGGACTTCCGGTATCTAGCTGTGTAGGCCATATAGTTAGCCTGCCTGAGTCCCAAAGATGCTGCCATGTACTGCTTCTTTGCCATGGCATCAATCCTCCTGGAGTCCTTATCTGGGGGGCGTGAAGCCAAGGGAATATTTGCCTTATCACAGGCAGCAGCCTGCACTACCCCAACATGGCTGCATTGCTGGGAAAGGAACTCCGTGTCTGAGCCTGAAAGGGTATACCTCTTGTCCATTCTTCTGTCCACAGGGGGTATGGAATTAGGAGTTTTTAAAATTTTAAATGTCTGTTTCCCAAAAGATTTATGGAGGGTAATAGATAATCTCCTGGACTCTGGGATGTCCATCATCTCAACAAAATCAGGCTCCTCCTGATCCTCTACTGCTTCTTCCATTGGAAGCTGGAGGTTTCAGCCACTTTCTTGTAAAATATAAAGTGGGAAGGGGACTCAGAAAGCCTAGGAGGAGAAACACCTGAAGGTCTGTCTGGGGAGATGTCCGGGTCAATAGGCACATCCAGACTTTCATAATCACCATCATCATCATTATCCTCATACTCTCCCTCCTCCTCCAGTTCATAAAATTCTTCTAAAGTATAATCCGGAACCGGGGGAACCGACCAAACCGAGCCCCTGACAGATGGGGCCGGTTCGGCCGGAACCGAAGTTAGCGACTGAACTATCCTTATCGCTTTGGCTATTTCATCAGCAGTTGGAGAAAGAACCTGTGGATCCAAACCGGATGATTTTTCCCTTCTCTTTCTTTTAACCAGAACCGACTCCTCAGAATCGGTTCTCCTTTAGCCCGAAGAAGTTTCGCCCTGGTCAGAGGGCACTCCTTCTGGTTCGGTCGGAACCGAACTGGGCTGGCCATCCGGGTCAGCGGACTTCTTGGCCTCCCTTTCCCTCAGTCTACCTACTCTGTTATCCAGGGTAGCTTTGGGAAAACTTTTACAAATTTGGCAGTCTGAATTGAGGTGGTCAAACCCCAGACAATAAACATAGGTGGTGTGGGGATCAGCCTTAGCAAAGGCTTCCCCACACACACTACAGTGTTGAAACCCAGTGGGCCCGTTTTTTTTTCTTGGGTTTCTCAGACATGGCCAATCCTATCCACAGCTTACCCTTTTTTCGGCAATCTGCCAGGCAAGACACCCCTATCGATTACTAACCGTGTTACAGGTCTTGGAAAAAAACGTAATTAAACCGGTTTTTTTTTTTTTTTTCAGAACCGATACGGACCGGTTACCACACTCTAATAAATTCAGAAGGTTTTTAGAATCAACTGATCGGTTCAAACCGAACCGATCCAATGTTTACAAGTTCCACACAGAAACTAAATGCAAAACCTATCTAGTACTCATGGTACCACAGACAGAGACTTAAACCGACAGGTTCAGTAGCAGAAATTCAGTAGAAACCAAGCGAAAAACGACACTTTAACCGACTTTTTTGAACCGAGCAAAGGAGAAATCTCCGGAGCGACTGTTCAGTGAGGCGGAGTAAAGAATCTGATGATTGGAGTTTAAACAACAGCAGACAGAGGCTTCAACCGAGCTCGAGCTCAGCGTTCCATGCCCTGCATGGAAAGGGGGATAAGCCCCTCACCAGCCAATTCTAGAGAGGGATATCTTTAATCATAAGGGAGAAGGGAAAGCTTCACCCCAACACTTTACCACTCCAAAAGTTACATTTTTTGTTCTTATGAGTGAAGGAGCTATTCCAAAACCGATACTCCCTCCCTTCTTTCAATATGGTCAAAGAAGGGGAGCCTTCTGGAATTGAATTTGTCTACTGTCAATCTAAGTAGTGCTGTGACTGCCTCCATCTCCTTGATTTGTTAAATGTTTTTGTACCAATTATCAACAGCGGGGAGTGATTCCCTCAACCAGTGTTGAGTTAGCACTTTAAGTGCTGCTGCAGTCGGAACATAAAAAAGGTATTTCCCCACTGAGAGTGTAATTTCCCTTGGGAGAAGTCCCAAGAATAAATTTGGAAATTGTAACTGACTGGAGAGTGTCAAAATCTCGGCAATGTTCTGGGTAACCTCTAGCCAAAAAGGGGTATTCCTCGGGCACTCCCAAAAGACATGGTAATGTATACCTGTGTGTCCGCATTTTCTCCATTTGTTAGAGATTAGAGAGTAGTGATGTGATATATTTGGGGTCATGAAAAATCGAGTGTTTTTTTTTCCCAGCGGAATTCTCTCCACAAGGGGGAGTTAGTGGTTTTGTGAATGCCCGTCCAGATAGTTTGCCATGCTTTGTGTGGAATATTAAGCTCTGCTTCCCCTTCCCATTTTTATTCAAATCTTTGTATCGCCAAGGTTCCTCTATCTTCCATTAATACCTTATATATCTGTGATATATATGATCTGGTGTCCCTCAAAATGCCTCTATGATGTGTTAGCTGTATAGGGGCCGATGGTCCCTGTGATAGTTCTGTGAGGCCAATAGTGATGGTGATGTAATGTGTGCATTGGTAGTATTTAAACAGGTCAGCTTGGGTTAGATTAAATTCTGCTTGCATTTGTGGGAAGGATTTTACCCGATTCCCGTCCAAGAACTGGTGCAGGTATATAAGCCCGGCTGTTAACCATCTGAAAAAAACACTTATCACCTCCAGAAATGGGAAAATCACGGAGAGATGAGAGCGGAAGATAATTCCATATAGGACGTACTATCTCCCACATCTGTCTTGCTTCTAGCCATTTTCACAATGTAGGTTTTGTGAAGTTGTTGGTTATGTTTTTCAGGTCTCTGGGTTGGACTAACCAAGGCAGGATATGCAGCGGGGCCAGCGTAGACTTGCACTGATTATACAAAAAAATGCAACACTTCAGCTTCCATAGGAAGAAATGTTATCTACAGGAAAATTACCCTGGCATTACAGGGCAAATGTCTGATTAATTTGGGAGAGCACTGAGCAAATGGGAGTGATGCCTACCCTACAGTGGCCTTACATGAGTGCCCTGTTTTATTTGCCTAATGATGGGAGGCAAGAAATTGTTTAACTAATATTATGTATTCTACATTGAGAGTCGATAACGTGAAGCTAAATGTCAATAAAGTTGAAGCCTGTTTCCCAGTTGTGTAAAGCTACCCAGCTGCTGCCATTATGGATGACAGTACCGACTCTGTCCCTAGTGCTCTCTCCTCAGGGATACCATCTGCCAATACAGTAGAGTGTGAACCACTCAGCTCAGTTGTCACTGAGTGCATAAGTGTCTGGGGTTCACTTCAGTTTCCCCTAGGTGGAGGCACCATGAACCAGGAGAACCCAGGCCATTCCCCTGGGAGATTAGGGAGAGGAGGACTCCAAGGGCCGTGGTAAGAAGGCCTAGCCCTGGCAAAGTATGAGCAGGCCTTACTTATTTTTAAAGAACCAAATGGCTTGAAATGTAGTTGTAGTTTGGACTGTTGGGTAATCAGAATTTGTGGATGTGAACTGTGATTTATTTTTAATTTTTTGTTACAGTAGACTCAAGCCCCTCAGATGACTGGAGTAATTTTTCTTCAGAGACAGGTGGATACTTCACACTCCCAAAATAACTCCTGGCCCCCCCAAACACAGTCGCAGTTGATGATGGTGCAAATTCAAGGTGCCACATGGCACCCTGCTGCATCAAAAACTGCCAGACGTGAGGCTTTGGTGCAGCCCCCAGGGCTAGTGGTGCTTAGATGGTGCCTTTTGGGATCCCACTGTCCTCCAACGGATAGTGTAACTATCCATCTCCGAATCCGAGCTCCAGCTGACCAAGACAGGATTTCAGATCCTGAGGTTGGATGTGTGGATCCGAGATTGGATTTTGGTTCCGAAGGTCGGATCCTTGGATAGTTGGGATCCGATTGTGGTGCTTGGATACTGCCGTTTGGAATCAGAGTGTCTCCAGATGGGTAGGTCTGCTATCCATCTATGAATCCAAGCTCCATCTGACCAAGTTAGGTCTTTGGATCCAGAGATTGGTTGTGTGGATACAAGGTCAGATTTCTTTTTATCCGCGGGTCATATTTCTGGATGAAAACACTGCATGCCTCTATGCCTGCTCCCAGCCAACCAGGTTGGTGACTGCTGCAGTGCCACCTATCCTCCACTAGGTAGGAGCCAAGAAACTGTACACACTGTTCCCCCTCCCCAAAGGAGAGCAGCTGTCATAGGACACTGGATTCTCCTTCCCTTGAATGACTGTGGTCCGGTCATGAACGTGGGTTGTCAGCATGGCAGGAGGTAAGACATCCAGCACCTCAGCTCTTCTCGCCCCTGAGTGGGTTGCATTGTTTTATTATAGATTGATGGAGCGCTCCGGACCAATTGCAGTTTTCCTCTTCCGTGCATGAGACACTGTTATATTTGCTGGTACTGCTGCTGATACCACTTTAAGGGTATGAGAACTGTGTACAGAAAGTGAGCAATTCTGATACCCTAAGGATGTAAGGAAGCCCACTCTCACACATTGAGTAGTCTCAATAGCGGATTTAATATATTGATCAATAACATATTAAAATTTTAAAAAACCTACCTGAACGTGCTTGTTTCCTCGGCAGCTACATGTGAGACATTCTTTACAGAGTGAGAGTATATCACACACACAGGGAAAGGAGCATTCCAACTGGTCAGGAGCACTCCCTCTATCTATAATTCAGTAGAGAGTGTCTCACATGTAGCAGCACTGGAAACCAGCATGTTTGTGGAAAGATTTTAAAACTTGTAATATTATTGATTCACTATATAGTATTGCCGCCATTAAGACCACTCTTACTGGCATAAAACTGTCTCACTAACACTTTTGGGGTATCAAAACATATCACCTTAGGTTCAGTGTTCTCATACTCTAAGAATGCATGTAAGAGCACTCTTACAACCATAAGAGTGGTGGTGGTGCCCGCGGTGACATTAACATACTGTACCACTAGACTGTGATACCTTTTATTGGCCCAACATAGATATTATACAAAGATTTGCGCTGATCCACTGGTGCAATGGCTGCGCTACAGCTTGCAAGGCTGGTGCACGAGAGTTCAATAATGAGCCTGGGGCACTGGAAGGCCTGCTGGGGAAGGAAGATCGAGCATCCCACAGGATCCTCTCCTCCTCTGGGGAATGAGGGGAGTGTGTTCTGCCATGCGCCCACCACCTGGGTCACCACGGGTGGTGGTGCAGACTGAAACAGGCTTTGGGGGAAGGGATGAGATGTCAGTTGGCTAGGGCAGGTGCCGACGCATGTCATGCATGCACCCAGCCCTCAGAGGACATCTCAGTGGGAATGGGAGAAATTTGGAAAATACTCAACCATTGCAGCATGACGGGCCCACTCTGCCTGCGCACCCCACACCTACAGACCTGGGCACCCTCCTTGTGTTGAATGTCCTGCTCAATTCAACAGCCCATCATCCTCCATCATGGGGAGGAGATATGATGAGCGATAGCCCAAACCAACTTAAGTCCCAGGAGATGGCGGGGTGACAGGGTTGAGGCAGAGGGGGCCCACAAGAGGGCCGAGAGTCAGCTGGTGCATGGCAAAAAGTGTAAATTAAAAAAAGATGGTAAACAAAGCTGTTACAATACACAAGATTTTGGGGCACACAGGTCCCTTCACCATGTGTTTTATCAGTCCGAGCAGAGGAAGATTTTATACCTAAAATTGCATGGCTCAAGCTACTGTGTATTCATTTACAGCAGGTAAGGTGTATTCAACAAGGTAATGATAATTAGAAAGTGGACTTCCAAATGAAAGGAGGTAGATAGCTAAAGGATGTGGAATTCATCAGTTTAACCTGCAAACAGAAGGACAAGTTGAAAAGGAAAGAGCAAGTGATACAATAAGTGGAAGTGGTTGCGTTGAAAGCTGGCTTGGGGGGGAGGGGGCCACTCACATGAAGAAAAGCAGGGCTTCCTTTGCCACAGTTGTTTTGTGTGTGAGGTGTGCCTCTTGACTCGAAGGCCTTTGTTCAAAACCTGCTGGATTTGCAGGTCTGGGGTGACCTTGGCAATAGCAGCAGCAACTTTCCTAAATGAAATAAGTGACTGCAGTATGTCAGTGAAGGGATGAGCTTTCTGAGCTGCTGCTTATCTTGACAACAGGAAGCAGCAGTGTGACTTCTTGCTGACAAACACCCACCGACCTCCTAGGACTTGCCAGTAACTTGTCATCCTTCCTTTTCTGACACACCACACGTTAGCCAAGTCCCTGTTATTTATTTATTTGCAATTTTCTAACAGGGTAGGACTCGAACATGAGATGCCCATTTTCAAGGGGGAACCCGAGAAGTAAACAAGAGCAACAGTGAAGAATAAATATGCAGTACAGAACAGATATGTAAACATCCTTGTACACAGTAATCAGGTGATATTACTCTTGCACATAGACAAGTCAAAACAGTATTTTCTTAAAACCATTTTAAATATATTTTGCGAATTGATAGAATGTAATGAAGCAGGTAACTTTTTCCCAAATGTAACGGCTTCATAAATAAAAGAATGGTGGTCCAGGAAGGAAGGAACAGAAGAGTGGGGTCTTATGAAATGAGTATGAGCAGATCTAGTACTCAGGGAGTCAGTGCTGGGGCTAGCATCAGTCATAAACAAAAATCTAACTGGCCTTTTAGGAAACGCCTAAAACTGAAGAGGGCAAAAACGGCCAGCCAAGGTATCTGTAAAGAGTGCAGTGATGACAAAATCTGGGGCTGGAGGCAGGAGATCTGCATATGGAGCCAACTCTTTGCACGTCAGAAACATAGAATTTGCTGGCAGATAAGGACTGCTTAGCCCACCCAGTCTGTGAATTTTTCCCTACCTGCAATATTACCGTAGACCCTAATTGATCTCTGACTGTTTCTCCCTCCCCTTACTGTCCACTAAGATTCCTTTATGCCTATCCCATGCATTCTTGAACCCCACCACCACTTTCACACCCCACCACCTCCAGTGGTAGGCTGTTCCAGGAAACCACCACTCTTTCTGTGTAGAAGTGCTTTCTCACATTTCTCCTGAGTCTGCCTCCCTCCAGCTTCACAGCATGTCCCCTTGTTCTTGAGCACCTTTTCTTCTGACAAATACTTTCCTCCTGTACCTTATTTACTCCTGTGAGGTCTTTTAATTCTCAATCATATCCCCCCTCTCTCTCTCCTTTGTTCCAGGTGTACATATTGAGTTCCTTTAGTCTCTTTGTGGGGCTTTTTGATGCAGACCCTGCACCATTTTAGTTGCCCTCTTCTGGACTGCTTCTACTATGTCTATGTCCTTCTAGAGATGTGGTCTCCAGAACTGGGCACAGTATTCTAGGTGGGTCTTACCAGCAATCTACAGAGGCAACACCACCTCCCTCTTTCTGCTGGTAATGTCTCTCCTTGTGCACCAGCATTCCACTAGTCCCGCAACTGCCTTGTTGCATTGCCTGGCCACCTTTAGGTCATCAGATGTGATTAGCCCCAGGTCTCTTTCCTGCTTGGTAGTCATCAAGAACGCCCCAACCATTTTGTACTTTGCCCTTGGATTTCCGTCCCTAAGTGCATTATTTTGCATTTTTTCACACTGGAAACCCAGCTGCCATACCCTTGACTACACTTTGAGTTTTCTTAGGTCTCTACTGATCCTTTCCACCCCACCGCCCAAAGTGGAGTATCCACCCTATTGAAGATTTTTGTGTCCTCCACAAAGAGGCAGACCTCCCACCCCCACTCCCAACTCCTCTGCAGTGTCACTTATAAAGACATTAAAGAGAACTGATTTGTGAGGCACCCCACTGGTCACCCTCCCCTCTTCAGAATAAACTCTCTTTATCACCATCTTATGTTGCCTGTCCCTTAACTAATTTTTTTACGTAGTTTACCACCTTTGGACCTACCCCTAAGCTACCCAACTTGCTTACTAGCCTCCTATGTGGAACAGTGTCAAAAGCTGTACAGAAATCTAGGTAGACCACATCCACCGCTCCACCTTGATCTAATTCTTTGGTCACCCAGTCAAAGAAATCTATTAGATATCAGATTCATTTGACATGACCTCCCCCCGTCCCGATACATCCATGCTGCCTCAGGTCTTTTAACTCACTGGATTCAAGATATTCTGTAGTCCTTTCTTTTGGCAGTGAATCCATTATTCCATTAACTTTCCCACCACTGATGTTAGACTGACAGGCCTGTAACTGCCAGCCTCCTCCGTGCTACCACTCTTGTGAAGTGGGACCACATCTCTCCTCCAGACCTCTGGAACCACTCCTCTCCTGTTTCCAGTGAACTGTTAAATAGGACTGTCAGAGATGCAGCCAGTACCTTCCTGAGCTCCCTCAGTGCCCTTGGATACATCCCATTTGGCCCCATTGCTTTCTCCACTTTCAGATTAGGGAGTCCTTCAGGACTGTTCTCCAAAACAGGACTAGTGTCCACATCCCTTTCTCCAGTGTGCCTGTTAATTTTTTGTGGCCACTCCTTCTCTTTCCTCTGTGAAACTGAACAAAAGTATTTGCTCAGGATGTCTGCCTTTTCGTAGTTCACCTCTGCACCATCTCGCCCTACCCTTTTAAACCCTACAATCCCTCCCCTGGTCTTCCTCTGTTCATTTACATACCTATGCAATGTCTTGTCCCCTTTTATTACTGCTTGGGCTATTCTGTCTTCAGTTTGTGCCTTTGCACTTCGTACTGTTTTCCCTAATTCACCTCCATAGTCTTCTCTATCTGTGACTCCTTATACTTTCTGAACACTACACTTTTAGCCTTTACCTTTTCAGCCACCTCTTTCGAGAACCATAGCGGTCTCTTTTTCCCCTCTTCCTTTTGCTCACTTGCTTGATGCAGAGGTTTGTTGGAGGAGATGTGAGGAAGTGCTTTTTCACAGAAAGAGTGGTAGATTCATGGAATAGCCTTCCAGCAGAGGTGGTGGGGCAAAAACAGTTGTGGGGTTCCAGAATGCATGGGACAGGTACAAGGGAATCATAGTGGAAAGGAAGGGGGTAGGGAGAAAGAGCTGTAAATCAAGTAAGGTCTGCGGTGATAATGTGGGTAGGGAAAAATGGTCAGACTGGGTGGGCCAAGTGTCCTTATCTGCCGTCAAATTATATGTCGCCTTCACTATGCCCCCTTTTAGCTTTGCTCACTGCTCCTCCACCCTACCCAGGTCATCCCTGAGGCATTCACCCATCTTTAAAATCTGCCCATCTGAAGTCCAGGACCCTCACTCTTGTGAGGTTCAATTCCACAGCCGTCCTCATATTGAACTGTACTGTACAGTGATCACTGGTCCCCAGGTAGTCTTCCACGTTGATGTCTGCAACACCGTCCCTGTCAGTGAATACCAGGTCCATTACTGGTGTGGAGACCAAGGAGGATGCTGGGAACCTTCACGAAGGAGACCCACAGAAGGGTGGCATGGGACCCCACAGGGGAAGGAAACAACTCCTGGTGGGGGACTTGATCACTGGGGGGGTAGAAATGGGGGAGGAAGGGGAGAGGGAGGTAAGGTGCCTGCCTGGCACCACGGTTTGGAGGGACAGGAAGCGAATCCTCAGGATCCGGAGAGCAGCTGCACGAGGGAGGGAGATGGATGTCACTGTCCACCTAGGGACAAATGACCTGGCTAGGAATGGGATCAGAGCAGTGCAAGAGGAGTTCGTAGAGTGGGGGAGGGGCCTTAGACAAGTAGTGCATACGGTAACCTTCTCGGAGGTGGTGCCTGTCTATGGCAAGGGTGATGCTAGGGTACTCCTCACCAGGGAATTCAATGAATGGTTGAAAAACTGGTGTGGAGCTCAAGGTTTTGGCTTCATTGGGGACTGGGTAGCCACCTGGAGGGATGTAGACCTATACTGGCGCGATGGTCTGCATCTGTCCGGGGAGAGGGCGACCAGGATCCTAGGTGAGAGGTTTAAATGCTTCACTGGCAAGCATTTAAACTAGTCAAGGGGGGAGGCACTGAAAGGGAGCAGGGGAAATCCCAGCCTCCCCCCACAAAGCACGGTAATTAGTGAGGTAAACACCAAGGTAGAGAAGTCATTAGGGAGCAGAACAGAGGTAAATGTAAAAAAAGGCAAAGGCAGTAAGGACAGCAATGGGGCTAAAAGGGGTAAGGCCATCAGAAAGTGGAGGGTGATGAGTACCAATGCCTGTAGTCTGTGTAACAAGATCCCTGAACTTGTGGCCTTGATGGAAGAGGGTTGCCTGGATATTGTGGCAGTCACAGAAACATGGTACAAGAGAACCATGACTGGATGTCACATACCAGGATACACAATCTGGGGAGGGACAGGGAGGGTAAAGAGGAGGAGGAGTAGCTCTCTATGTAAAGGAAGGGATCAAAGCATCAGAACTAAAGAATAAACAGGGAGCAGATGAGGCACTCTGGGTCACCCTGGAGACAGGAAATGGCACCACAATCTGCATGGGGGTTGTATACAGACCCCCATCTCAGGGGGAGGGAATGGACAAGGAAATGATAGAAGGCGTCCTTAGAATGGCAGAAAAAGGGGAGATCTTCCCTTGTCAATCTTCACCATTCATTACTTCCAGGTGTAAGCCGGAGGCGCGCACCACGGGAGCTTTTTTTTTTAAAGTTGCTCAACGGCCCCGCCGGCAGCGACGCTACGCGCCGCGCGCCGAGGGGCGGCCGCGGTAAGCATCACCCTCCTCCAACTCAGTTCTGTTTCTCCCGCCACGAGGCAGCACCTGCTTTCGGAGCGCCCATTCTCCACCGCGCCAGCGATTCTTTTCCACACACTCGACGCCGATCGGTAAGACCGTTCTTTTTTCTTTCTAAAGCGGCGCCGGGTGTGTTTTCCTACTGTTTTTTCTTGTTGATTTCGCGTTATGTCCGGGTCCGGAGCTAAACGTGTTTCGAAGACGGGCCGCGCCTTGCGCGCGCAGCATTGTGGCTGGGTGTTTCTCCGCCTCTGGACCGGCATGACGCTTTGTCTTCGTTGCCTGGGACCTGCAACCATGACATGGATTCGTGCGACGCCTGTTTCTCCGCTGGACCGCCGTGGTTCCTCAAGTCCGCTGCCTGCCGGGCAAAGCCCCGCCGACCTTCGGGGACGACGGCCGGGCCATGGGATTCTCAGGTAAGGTCTCTAGTTCTCCCCGGTCCTCCCGGCCTATACGGTCTGAGGAGGAGGGGTCTCCCCGTCTTTCTTGCCGAGGAGGAGGCCCTTCTGCGGTGTCGGGAGCGCGCCGTAGTCCTTCCGGGCCGCGCGCCGACACCGCCGGGCAGTCACCTCGGAGGTGCAGGCTCCCCCGCGTGGCGAGGCCCTCGCCTTTGGGCCTAGCTCAGGTGGACTCGACGCCGCTTTCGGGCGCTGCTGATCCTGGGCCGCATCATGTGCCGTGATCGACGGTGCCGCTTTCCGCGCCTGCTTTGAGTTTCCGCGTGCCGGTGATCAGAGCGGCGCTGGCGGGCGCCCGCTGGATCTTGGCGCCGTCATGCGCCCGGTGATCGGGCGGCGCTGGCGGTGCCGGCTTTTGGGCCTGGGCGCCATTCGCGGGCGCCGATGGACAGGGCGGGCTGTCGGGCGGTGCCGCCGCTCCGGCCACGCCCGCGCCGCGGGTTCTCCAGGCGTGTGCGCCGGGCCCCGCCGGGCGCCTGCTGGGGGGTGGGAGCTAGCTCATGCTACCGGCGTGAGGGAGGCGAGCGCGCCCCTTGCACAATAAGCCAGGCTCGAGCTCGGGACCCCTGGGTGGCCAGCATTGGTCCTGCTGGGTCTCGTCCTCCCTCGGAGGGCGCGGCGATTCAGACGTGTGACTCCATCCTGCACCCCCACTCTTGGAGTCTGGGTCCTCGTGGCTAGAGGTGCCAGTGGCGGCGCAGAAGGGTTCCTCCTCTGTCCCCTTTTCGTCAGCCTCCTGAGGGTTCCTGCTGGGGTGGCCGGATTCCTGGGGCAGGCAAGGGGTGACACGGGAGGCCCTCCTCTGAGGCCCGTGACAGCTACCAGGCGGGATGCTGTCACCTCTAGGGACAGGGGGACGCTAGGTTCAGGAGGAGGGCCTTCCCAGAGTCCGGAGGGGTCGAGGGCAGGGGTCTGTGCTCGGTTTCCTTGGCCACCCCAGGGGGTGGCCAGGAGCCAAGTGCAGAGCCCTCGCCTCCTCCAGGGTTCTAGGTGTCCTTCGGCTAGGCAGCACTGCCCTTCTGGATCCATGCAGTCCAAGGCCACAGGGAGGTTCTCCCCAGGGCTCTTCAGGCTCCGCCTCCCCAGAGTTCCATTCTGTGGCCTGGTCTGATATCCGGATCCCCTTCCAGTGGCTCCTTTCCCTGGATTCCAGAGCCCTTGCAGAGAGCAGTTGCCTCCATGAGGTGCCCCTCCCATCTCCTGCCTCTCATTCACCCCACTCCCAGGCCAATGTCGGCCCTACGGGTCCGCTATCCTGGAGCAGTTCAGGGTTCTATGGCTGCCTTCCTCACACGCTAGGTACATGCATGAGCGGGTCTTTCGACTCTCCCCACCGCCGCAGGAATACTCTGGCATTCCAGTTCCCCATCATCCTCGCTCTCCTCCTCCGAGGGAGAGGAACCCCTGCTCATCTGTCCTCCGCTGCTGATTTCACAGAATATCAGCGCTCTCTCGAGGATGGTGAGGATCTCCGGATTTCCTACGTCAAGAGACACATCAAGGGAGACACGTGAATTCCTTGGTGAATCTCAGTGCCCAGCATCTGGTGGTACCTTCCTGGCCTATCCTCTTCCAGGAGGCGCTCTATCCGTCATGGCAGTCCTCTGCCGCTTCTTCCCCAGCCTCAAAAGGACTCGCCACGTGAGGTATTGTGCCCTCTGAGTCTCTAGGTTCCTTCCCAACCTGTCCTCAGGTTTGGTATACCTGGATACTCCTTCTGGGCGCTGTTGCTCGGGCGACGATCGCCTCCAGATTCGGACTTCTCCAGTTCGACCGCTAGCGTAAGAGTGTTCTCTTCTGTCGTGCGAGTGCATGTATTGCATCACATCAGGCTCACCACGCTGCCTACAACCGCATCTGTGGTCGATGATGTCCCAGCTGCTGGCATCTATGCCTGATATGGAGCAAATCAGACAAGCCGTGCCCTCTCTCTGCGTAGGCCTGGAGCTGGCAAGACACTGCTAAGTGGCATCTTATGACGCCAATGAGGTGGCTTTCCAGGCTTCGGGGACAGCGATCTGCATCAGGCGGACGGGATGGCTTTGTCTCTCCAGGCTGTCACCCCTGGCCCGGCGTGGGGTGATTCGCCTGCCTTCTTCCGGGGACCCTGCCTTTTCTCTTCCAGAGCTAGGAGACTTTACAGGGGCTCCTCCGCTCCCGCCTCCTCGGGAGGCACCTCCTAGCTCTTCTCCCTCTTAGGCTTTCTGAATAAGCCAGGGTCTCTCCTTCTGTTTCTCACCAGCAGAAGGCTGGGGTCTTGTTCCCTCAGGGTATGGCCTCTTCCCTCCAGGGAAGAGGAGCTGGTATTCACCAGGAGTAATGAATGGTGAAGATTGACAAGGAAGATAGGAAAATTACGTACTCCAGTAATTCTTGATCTTCTTGTATCTTCACCATTCATTACTTACACCTGCCCACCATCCCCTCAGTGCCTCTTCCTGTGGCTTCTCCACCTCCCGCCTCCTTCCTCTCTGCATTTATATAAATATAGGAAAATTCCTTAAATTTTCCAAAAAAAAAAAAAAAAGACAAAGTAAAAAAAAAAAAGATCTTTCTTTGGGGGTTCTAAAATCCAGAAAAATTACTTACTCTAAGATTCATGGGCCATTTCATGATTGCATTGGCGATCAGACTGCACAACTATCTCTTGCTATTCTTATGGCAAGATACCTCTGGGGTTTTTTGGCCTGGCTCAGGCTATTCAGTTTTGATCCTGCAATCCCGTGTTCAGATAGTTGCCCTGAAATCTGATTCCCCCCTCTATTCTTACCTTGCAGAGCAGAGGAACGAGTACGTCTGTTCCTTTCTCTTTAAAAAAAAAAAAAAAAAGTGCTGAGGGAACTCTCTCCGACTGCTATAGGCATCTTGGTATCTGGGTCATGCATCTACAAAAAAAAAAAAAAAAAATATTTTTATCTGTAAAAAAAAAAAATGGAGAAATCAAACAAGAAGGCAAATGAGAAGGTAGGCTATCCTTCTCGCTGTTTTGCTAGTGGTTTCTCCCTTTAAGTGTCCTCCTGGACAATTTTTACAGTAGACCTCTGCTGACCATATCCAATCTTAGCCAGCCTAAGCCTTGGCCGGCCTTAGCCAGTCAGTCTGAGTCCCATTTCTATCTTGAAACGCCTGAAAGGCTTACATTTTCTATTTCTAAACCCCTGAGCAGCGCTCTCATGCTGCGGGGGTTTTATTCTTCCCTCCTCGGCTGTCCTCCACTTAAAGGCCCTCCGCGGCCAGGAGCCGAGGTGGGTGTCAACAACAATGGCATGTTGAAGATGAGGACTATGCCCTCCTGAGTCTGTCTAGCGGGTTCGGTGAACCTTCTCTTCAGCTCTATCTCCGGGGATTCTTGCTTCCCCTTTAGTCGAGCCTTCAGCTACAAGCTAACTATGCTCATTGGGCCTTCTGGTCCCTTCAACATCCCATCTCTCTCTCTTCTTCTTCTTCTTCTATTTTCTCATTTCTTACTCATCTCTCCTCCTAGAGTCGCTCAGGTAAGGAGGCCTCACTCCTAGGCTAGGGATGTTCTTATCTCCTCTGTCCTTCCTCCATCGGCTTATTCCTTTTTCAGTTCATTCTTCCTTGCTGCTATCCCTCGGCTATCTTGCCTCGCTATCTATGTTTTCTGCTTTCACTTTTGCCTCTCCGGCTCACAGAACTGAGTTGGAGGAGGAGTCGTGTATTAACGGCCGCCCCTCGCGCATACGTGGCGTCGCTCTTCTCGAGGGCGGGGCCGTTAGGGCAACATAAAAAAAAAAAAAAAAATCCTGGACGGGTGCGCACCTCCGGCTTACACCCAGGAAGTAATGAGGTGAAGATACAAGAGAAGATCAAGAATTACGGTAGGTACGTAATTTTCCTATATTGTTGATGGGGGACCTGAATATGCCAGATGTTAACTGGAGCACCTTTGCTGTAGGCACATCCAAGAGCAGTATCATTCTTGATGCCCTACAAGGGGGCATGCCTCAGACAACTAGTATTGGAACCCACTCGAGAGGGAACAATCTTAGATCTGGTACTCTCAAATGGGGAAGGAGAAGGAATCTCAGATTTAGAAGTGGGTAGCCATCTGGGGACAAGCAACCCCCAAACAGTGTGGTTCACGATAAACAAAGCCATACAAAAGCAAGAGTATTGGACTTTAGGAGGGCTGACTTTGGGAAAATGAGAGAGTGCCTCAGAAAAGCACTAGCAAGAAGGAGGAGTGGAGGAACAATGGGGAGTAATCAAAACAGCCATCACAGAGGCAACAAGCCTTTGTGTAAAGCAAATCAACAAAACACAACAAAGGAAAAAAACACTATGGTTCTCAAAAGAGGTGGCAGGGAAGGTTAAGAAGAAAAGGACAGCATTCAGGAAATGTAAGGAAACACAGAAGGAGCAGGACAAAAACTTTATCAGTTAAAGCAGAAAGAGGCTGGGAAGGCAGTCAGAATAGCAAAGGCCCAAACCAAGGAAAGGATAGCCAACTCTGTTAAGAAGGGGGATAAGACCTTTTATAGGTACATTAGGGAGCTTAAGAAAGACCAAAGGAGGGATACTGAGGCTTAATAAAGGGGAGGGAATGGGTAGAGGGTGACTGTGAAAAGCAGGGCTACTGAACGAATATTTTTGCTCAGTATTCACAAAGGAAGAGGAGGGGGAGGTACCTAAACCTAACAAGAGAAACACTCTGAAGACGGGGGTCGATACCAGTCCATTTACAGAAGAAAGGGTTCTGAAAGAACTAATAAAATTGAAGGTGGTCAAAGCAATGGGGCCTGATGGGATTCACCCAAGAATTCTAAATGAACTAAGGGTAGAACTAGTGACACTGATGACTACTCTCTTTAACAAATCATGGGATGATGGGGTGGTACCTGAGGACTGGAAGAGGATGGATGTGATTCCTCTTCACAAAAGTGGGAGCAGGACAGAGGCAGGAAACTACAGACCAGTTAGTTTGACCTCAGTGGTAGGGAAAATGATGGAATCACTTCTGAAGGAAAAACTTGTTGAGTACCTAGAGGCCAGTGGGACACAGGACCCAAGGCAGCATGGATTCACAATGGGAAGGTCGTGTCAGACGAATCTAATAGATTTCTTTGGGTGACCAAAGTAGTAGACCAGGGAGGGGCTGTGGACATGGCCTACCTAGATCTTAGCAAGGCATTTGATACAGTCCAACACAAAAGTCCACAGTGAAGAAATGAAAATTACATACCTACCGTAATTCTTGATCTTCTTGGACGAGTCTCCACTACTCATTCACACTATTGGGATCTGCACCGGAGGCACTAGGACCCATCGGGAGCAAACTTTTTGCTGGAGGGTCGGCGCCAGAGATGGTGCCAATGGCACCGCGAGCCCTAGCTCGTGCGGTAACGACTATCTCGGCATCAACCCTCCAACCGCCTCAGTGCCTTTTTTACCAAGGAGGTGCAGCGTAACTAACCTAGAAGGGTAGCCTAACCTAAAAACCGGACATAGGATAGTCCAGGTGACCCGTGTAAGAAGGGTCAACAAAGAAGTCTTCACGGCCTAAAGATTTGAGGGAGTGAAGACCCACAAGAAAGGTGAGCTCGGGGGATGGAGGGTGGGCGTGTGAATGAGTGGTGGAGACTCGTCCAAGAAGATCAAGAATTACTGTAGGTACGTTATTTTCATATCTTCCTGGACACAAGTCTCCACCACTCATTCACACTATTGGGAGAGTACCGAGCTAATAATCTCCCGAGAGGGCGGCAGGAGAGACCAAGAGCTCACGTTTCTAGGACAGAAGTCCATTGAGGATGGCTCTGCCAAAGGAAGAATGTCGTCTGGCATGGACATCTAGTGCATAATGTTTAATGAAAGTATGCACTGAGCTCCAGGTGGCCGCATTGCAGATGTCTGCAATGGGCACGTTGAGGTTTTCCGCTAGGGATGCTCGGCTCTGGTAGAGTGAGCATAAACTCTACCCTCCAACTTAACCTGCACCATGGAATAGCAGTGACAAAGGCACACCACTAGCCATGATGAGATACATCTGATAGCGACAGGTTGACCCAGCCGGGGTCTCACTGAAGGAAACGAACAGTTGCTGAGCTTTGCGAAAATCCTTGGTTCTATCTAGATAGAAACGCAAGGCCCTCTTAACATCCAAAGAGTGAAGAGAACATTCCCCTTCATTTTGGAAGTCCGCAAAATAAGAGGGAAGGACCAAAGGTTGGTTTAGATGAAATTCTGACACAACCTTAGGAAGAAATTTAGGATGAGTACGAAGAACTACTTTGTCCTTATGGAACACAGTATACGGACGGTCTGTGACCAGGGCATGTATCTCAGAAACCCTGCGGGCTCAGGTAATGGCCACTAGGAAGGCAGTCTTCCAGGTGAGAAATTTTAGCTCACAGGTAGCCAGAGGTTTGAAAGGTTTCCGAGTGAGCATGTCTAGCACAAGATTAATGTCCCAGGCTGCGACTGGACATCTTGTAGGAGGTCTGGTATGCAGAATTCCCCTTAAGAAATCTCTTAACCATAGGCAACTGAGCCAGAGTTAAAGAAATAACGGGTTCATGATATGCTGAAATGGCACTAAGATGAACTTTGACTGTAGAGTACTGCAGACCCGAATTTGAGAGGTCCAAAAGGTACTCCAAAACCTTATCTGGTGGACAGGAAAAGGGATTTAAAGAGGACTTTGCACACCAGAGCGAAAAACGCTTCCACTTGGCTGTGTAAGTTTTTGAGTGGCTGGCTTCCGTGCAGCCAGAAGAATATCTGAACTCTTGAGACATTGAACAGGTTCACTTCGACCTCTTCAGGAGCCAAGCATGAAGGTGAAGTGATCTCAGGTTGGGATGGACCACCGGTCCCTGAGTCAAAAGGTTCATCTGCAGGAGAAGTGGTCTCAGAGGAATTGCCAACATATTGTTGAGTAGTGGAAACCACAGCTGCCGAGGCCAAAAGGGGGCAATGAGAATCATTTTATCCCCCTGGGATTCGAACTTGAGGAGTACCCTCTGAATTAGAGGAAGAGGCGGAAAGGGTGAAAGAAAGCGTTTTGTCCACCGCAGCCTGAACGCATCCTGACAGAAAATGCCAGGCCCTGGATTTCTGGAGCAGAAGAGAGGCAGTTTTGCTTTGAGTGGGATGCAAAAGTCCAGGTCTGAGTTCCCCACTCTTGAATAATGACTGAACTATGGTTGAGTCGAGAGACCACCTGTGAGGGTCTGTCTCTGTTCTGTTGAGACGGTCTGCCGGTCTCGTTCTGGAACACCTGGCAGGTAGACCGCTTGAATTAAAGCCTCGTGCTCCAAGCACCATTCCCATACCCTCATTACTTCTCTGCATAAGGAGTAAGAGGGCCCTCTCTGTTGTTGATGTAATACATCATTGCTTTGTTGTCCTTTGAAGGAGAATGTTCTTGTGACGTGAATGTCCTTCAAAGCTCGGACCGGATAAAGGACGGCTCTCATTTCTAGACGCTTATGTGGAGCTGGACTGACTTGAGTCCATGCACCTTGGAGTGGAGAGCCTGACAGTGAGCTCCCCACCCCATTAGGGATGCGTCTGTGGTATGGAGATCTGATGGTCCAGAGGAGCAAAGGGATAACCCTCCAGGAGATTGCTCTTTGAGACCACCAGGTGAGTGACCTCCTAAAGGTTCTGTCACCTTGATGAGATAGGATCATGGGTGAGTGGTGGGGACCACTGAGTACTGAGCATCCACTGGGTGGTTCTCATGTGCAGACGTGTTAGGGGTACAGTGAACACTGAGGATGCCATGAGGCCTAGCATCCGTTGCATCGAGAGAGCTGTGACTGAGCTGTTTTCCCCGATGTAATGGGCCATCTGAAGGATTTCGTTCCTCCTGTCTTCTGGAAGAAAAGCCTTCACACAGGAGGTGTCCGGAAGAGTCCCTATAAAAAGGAGCCTCTGGGAGGGCTGCAGTTGTGATTTCTTGAGGTTGAGCAGAACTCCCATGCACGTAAGGAAGGGCGAGGCCGTCTGCACGACGTCCAGAGTCCCTTGCCTGGAAGGGCTTGCTAGAAGTCAATCATCCAGATAAGGAAACACCTGAATTCCGACCTTTCTGAGGTGCGCTGCGAGAACTGCACATTTTGTAAAACTCACAGCCGAGGATAGCCCAAGGCAGGACTCTGAACTGATAGTGCTGTCCCAGAGCCACAAACCTCAGGAATTTGTGATGCCTCAGGTGAACAGGAATGTGCTGGTAAGCTTCCTGCATATCTAGGAGGCTAACCAGTCGTGTTGGTGGAGCAGAGGTAACAACCCCAGAGAAAATTATTTGAATTTCTCCTTGGGAGAAATTTGTTTACTTTGAGATCTAGAATGGGGCGATTCCACTCGGACTTCTTGGAACCAGAAAGTAATGGGAGAGAACCTCGTGTTTGTTGGTGCAGTGGCACCACTTCTACTGCCCTGTTGTTCAGAAGGCCCTGAATCTTGGCGGCGAAGGTCTGACTGAAGGGTTGACAGCCTGGGCTGTCGTTTGGGGATCATTCAGAGGGGTCTCCACAAGATTGAGTGAATACCCTCGTGAATTATCCGAAGGACCCATTTGTCTGAGTTATGACTTCCACTGGTTGTAGAAGTGCATCAGACGACCTCCCACTGGAGAGGAAAAGTCCACCTCGGCAGCTGAGATGGAATTGGGGCTGTACTATAATGTTTAGCGCTTGGGCGCTGGCCCTTGCGCTTTCTGTTGCCTTCTTTGAGGCTGGGCAGGTTGGTTCTTATGGAAACTACCTCTGCCTCTGCCTCAAGGGACTGGGTATCATGAAACTGTCATTTACTGGCATGCCCTTGAGAGGGGCAGGAGGGGGTCGAGCCAACTTAATGGCTGACCTAGTCTTTTGTGTAGCTTCTAGAGCTTGCTCTACCTGAGGACCAAAAGATATGCACCGTCAAGGCAATGCCATCACCTGCTGCTCGGCGTCATTCGTAAAGCCGAAGTGCGCAGCCAGGAATGCCAGTGCAAATACCAGCAGCCACTGAACGGAAGCAGTGTCAAAGCATCCATGGCTGCTTTAACCTGCTGGTTATTAGATTCAATATCTCTGGTAATGGTTTGAAGAAGCTCTGGCTTTGAGTCTGACTCGGTAGACTTCAACCATCTGTTTAATAGAATGCCACAGGATATACTCATACTGAGAAAAATAGCCTTGGTAACTGTGTCATACTTAGAGTAGAAGCAGCAAAGACTCTCTTACCTAAGATGTCTGTCTTATGAGATTCTTTGTTAATAGAATTCGAGCTTAGTAGCGAGGAAAAACGACCTTATCATTCTCTGCCAGGACTACAATAGGATCCGCAAAGGCTTGAGATGCCAAAATGGGACGATCCTTGGGGGCTGAATATTTCCTATCAGTGGATTTAGCCACCGAAGGGGTAAGAGCAGGATTATTCCATACCATTTGAGACAGCGTCTCGGATGAAGGCTGAATCGGAGGAGTCAAATCTGTAGGGATCTCCGAGGCATGAAGATATTGGAGTCTCAACAATTTCCTAGGATCGATGTCTGTAGTCCGGAGAGAAAGTGTGGAACTCAGATTTTTCAGCAGAGACTTAAAGGATAGATCCTCGACCACAGGCTCTGTAGCAGTAATAGATCCAGCTTCGTCCACTTCATCACCCAACCGAAGGTCTGGGTCAGGCTCAACGTCATCTGACAGTCAGGAGGGACTGTATGGACTGGAAAGGAATGAAATTCAGAAGAGGAGGAAGAAAACAAGTGAAAGAGTCCCTGAGCCGCCAGCACCGAGGCGCCACGGCACGAGAGATGCCGCGGGCCGCAGCGTGCCGAGAAGATGCAGCGCCGTTTTCGGCGCGAAGCCGCCACCAGCGTAAGGGCCAGTGCGGCCGCGCAGTGCGGGGCGTGCTGAGAAGCCGCCCCGGTGCCGGGGGCGGCGCCAAGCGCAACATCGGGCGCGGAGGCCCTACCCCATTACCGAGGGCGCACGGCCGCCTGGCACCAAGGACAGTGCCGAGTGCAGCATCGGCGCCAGGGCCCGAGCGCACGGCGAGACTCGCCAAGAAGCGAGGCGGGCGCTGAGCACTTGGGATCGGCGCCGGGCGGGCTGAGAGGCCACATGGCGCCCTAGGGCACAGAAAACACTCCTGAACTCCGAAAAACAGGTTTGAAGGAAGAAGAGCAGGAGATAAGGGCATTGGTGTGGCCCCTGCGCGCAGCCATGTGGGGGGACACCCTAGCGTGGAGTCGGCGACACCCGAAGAAGATCTTTCAGCAGGAAGGTCTAACCGCTCTGCCTGAGTGGCCCAGAGCCAGGCCCACGAGCGGCAAGCCAGGTAGCTGAACCAACCTCTGAGCCCATTGCTCCATAAGAGCGGCCCACTGATGAAACTGCTCATCTGAAGACCTACCTGCGGGCGGGTGGGAATCAATGTCGAAGCCGTCGGCTACACAAGCAGAGGTTGGCGACTCCGAAGGAGGAGCCGGCAACCAACCCCGATAACCGGCGTCTACGGGCAGACTATATCAGAGGCGACCTCAGTGATGCCTTCTCTTTTTAGACCTGCGGGCGAAGAAGAGCTCGAGGCGAATGGTGCCGAAGTGCGACTGTTTATTTTATGCTTCGGAGGACCGCCCATCCCCAGGCATTGGACCTGCCGTTGTCAGACCCTCCTCGAGCACGCGGCGGACCGACCCACCCGACTGATGAACAGCTTTCATACGAGTCTCCCTACCCGTCACCTGACCTGCTCATGGTTGACTCCGTCAAGGTAGGCTGAGACTTCTTTATTGTATTTATTTTAAAAATAAGAATAAATTTAAGCGATACTGTATCGAGATAATACTACAAAATAATAAAAACTGAAAACTATGCTGCTAGTTTGAAGTTTGACTCCCGACAGGAGAGCGACGTCGTCACTGAAGTGCACTCGACGGCAGGGAAAAAAGGAACTGAGGTGGTTGGAGGGTCGACGCTGAGATAGTCGTTACCACACGAGCTAGGGCTCGTTGGCGCCATCTCTGGCGCCGACCCTCCAGCAAAAACTTTGCTTCCGATGGGTCCTAGTGCCTCCGGCGCAGATCCCAATAGTGTGAATGAGTGGTGGAGACTTATGTCCAGGAAGATAGGAGAGTTACTAGCGGAGTACTGCAGGGTTCAGCACTGGGACCAGTCCTTTTTAATGTCTTTATAAGTGACATTGCAGAGGAACTGGAAGGAAAAGTATGTCTCTTGCAGACACACCCAAGATCTGCAACAGGGTTGATACACAAGATGGAGTGGAAAGGATGAGAAGGGACTTGACAAGGTTAGAGGAATGGTCAAATTTATGGCAGCTCAGATTCAATGCAAAGAAGTGCAAGATCTTCCTGGACATAAGTCTCCACCACTCATTCACACTAGTGGGATCTGCGCCGGAGGCACTAGGACCCATCGGGAGCAAACTTTTTGGCGGAGGGTTGGCGAGAGAGATGGCGCCGCGAGGCATGGCGCCTGTGAGCGGTGGCTTATGCGCGGTAATGACTATCTCGTACGCCACCCTCCAACCGCCTCAGTTCTCTTTTTCACGAAAGTGCGCTTCAGTGACAACGCCTCACCGCTTGTCGGGAGTCAAACTTCAAACTAGCGATAGTTTTCAGTTTATTTTTTGTAATTTTATCTCGATAGTAGTATCGCTTAATTTTATTCTATTTCTGTTATATTTTAAAATTTAACTTATAGTAAAGAAGTCTCGCCTACTGAATGATCGCACCATGAGCAGGTCAGGTGACGGTAAGGAGACTTCGATGAAAGCTGTTCAGTCAGTCGGGCTGGGTCCGTCAGCCCCTTCCCTCAGCGGGGTTCCGACAGCGGTCAGTCCGATGCCGGGGGATGGTCGGTCCCCACCGGCATAAAAATAAAAAGTCGCATTCTCGCACGTTCTGCCTCGAGCTCTTCTTGCCCACAGGTCAAAAAGAGAAGGCATCTTACCGAGGTCGCCCTCTGATACGTCTGCGCGTCGACGGTCGGTTATCGTACCTAGTTGCCGGTCTCCTCCTTCGGAGTCGCCAACTTCCGGTTTCCGCCGTCTTCGACATTGGAGCCCCACCCCGCCTATAGGTGGGGCTCCAGATGAGCAGTTTCATCAGTGGGCCGCTCTTATGGAGCGATGGGCTCGGAGGTTGGTTCTTCTGCCTGGCTCAGTTGCCCTGGAGCCTTCGGGCTCGTCGGGCGATCAGGCAGGGCGGTTGGACCTTCCTAGTCGCGCGGCGCCTCCTTCGGTGCCAGCGACTCCGTGCTTAGGTGTTTCCCTCACATGGCTGCGGCGCAGGGGGCCACACCGATGCCCTTATCTCCTGTTTTCCCTTCTCTTGCTTTCCAGGTTCCAGGGTGTCCGCGCCTTCCGGCGAAAGCTAAACCTGTCAGCGCCATTTTTGGCATCATAGGGCCTTGCAGTGCGTCCACAGCGCGCTGAAGTCAATAGCGCCGTCTCCAGTGCCGGCGGGTCGGGCGCGCTGCCAGGTACCGAAGAATCGCCGCAGCGCTGCAGGGACGATAGTCCCGCTGCACTGTGCGCTGCTCCGTGCCGTAGCCCAGCACCGCTTAGACTCCTTCGCCTCCTCGGCGCCCGGGGACCTCTGGGACTCTCCCTCTATCTCCTCTTCTTCTATTTTTCACTCCTTTCCTGTCCAAGCAGTCCTTCCTGGACTATCAGGAGATGATGTTGAGCCTGACCCAGACCTTCGGTTGGGTGATGAAGTGGAGGAAACAGGATCCTTCACCACTACAGAGCCTGTGGTCAAGGACCTATCCTATAAGTCTCTGTTGAGGAACCTGAGATCCACTCTTTCTCTCCAGACTACAGACATCGATCCTGGGAAAATATTAAGACTCCAGTATCTTCATGCTTCGGAGATCCCTACGGATTTGACTCCTCCGATTCAACCCTCCTTCGAGACGCTGTCTCAAATGGTATGGAATAATCCTGCTCTTATTCCTTCAGTGGATAAATCCATTGATAAGAAATATTCAGCTCCCAAGGATCGTCCCATTTGGCATCCCAAGCCTTGCGGATCCTATTGTAGTCCTGGCAGAGAATGACAAGAGTCGTTCTTCCTCAGTTACTACAGCTCGACCATTATTAACAAAGAGTCTCGTAAAATTGCTACATTAGGTAAGAGAGTCTTTGCTGCCTCCACTTTAAGTATGCGTATTGCCAGCTATCAAGGCTATTTTTCTCAGTATGAGTATATCCTGTGGCACTCTATGAAACGAATGGTTGAAGCTCTTCCAGATTTCGACTCCAAGTCAGAGCTCCTTCTAACCGTTATCAGAGGTATTGAGTCCAATAACCAACAGGTCAAAGCCGCCATGGACGCTTTCGACACTGCTTCTCGCTCAGCAGCCGCAGGTATTTGTACTCGACGCCATTCCTGGCTGCGTACTTCCGGCTTTACGAATGATGCTCAGCAGCAGGTAATGGCGTTGCCCTTTGATGGCTCCTATCTTTTGGGCCTCAGGTAGAGCAAGCCCTAGAGGCCACTCAGAAGACTAGGTCGGCCATTGTTGGCTAGACCCCTACCCCCTCGGGGGCATGTAGGTAAACATCAGCTCATAGTCGCCTAGTCCTTTCGAGGCAGAGGCAGAGGAAGCTCCATAAAAGCCAACCTGCCCAACCTCAAAAGAAGGCACAGCAGAAAGCGCAGGGGCCTAAAGCCCCCAGAGCTACCTTATGAATTGCCGGCCCCAGTTCCATCCACAGTGCCCGAGATGGAACTTTCTCCTCCGGTGGGAGGTCATCTGATGTACTTCTACAATTAGTGGAAGTCCATAACCTCGGACAAATGGGTCCTTCGGATAATTCGCGAGGGTTATTCTCTCAATCTTTTGGAAAACCCCCCGAATTGCCCTCCCAAACGACAACCCAGGTTGTCGACCTCTCAGTCAGACCTCCTCACCGCCGAGATCCAGGGCCTTCTAAACAACAGGGCAATAGAACTGGTGCCCTCAATCAGCGAAACACAGGGTTCCTCCCATTACTTTCTGGTTCCAAAGAAATCTGGGGGGATGCGCCCCATTCTAGACCTCAGAAAGTTAAACAAATTCCTCCCCAGGGAGAAATTCAAAATGATTTCCCTAGGTACCCTGTTACCTTTGCTGCATCAGCACGACTGGCTGGCCTCCCTGGATATGCAGGACGCTTACCAGCATATCCCCATCCACCCGACCCATCGCAAATTCCTGAGGTTTGTAGCTCTGGGTCAGCATTATCAGTTCAGAGTCCTGCCTTTTGGGCTATCCTCGGCGCCGCGAGTTTTTACAAAGTGTTGTGCAGTTCTCGCAGCGCATCTCAGGAAGCTCGGACTCCAAGTGTTTCCCTACCTAGACGATTGGCTCCTAGCGAGTCCTTCCAGCCAAGGGACTCTGGAAGCCATTCAAACGGCCTCTCACCTTCTTACGTCCATGGGAGTTCTGCTAAATCTGAAGAAGTCACAACTGCAGCCCTCCCAGAGGCTCCTTTTCATAGGGACTCTTCTGGACACCTCTTCCGCGAAGGCTTTCCTTCCAGAGGACAGAAGACTCGACATCCTTCAGATGGCCCGTTACATCGGGAGAACCACGATCGGTCACAGCTCTCGATGCAACGTATGTTAGGTCTCATGGTGTCCTCAGTGTTCACTGTACCCCTAGCTCAGTTACACATGAGGACCACCAATGGATGCTCTCCGCTCAGTGGTCACCGACCTCTCACCCCAGTCTTATCCCATCAAGGTGACGAGCCCCTACGAAGGTCTCTCACCTGGTGGTCTCAAGAGAGCAATCTCCTGGAAGGATTCCCCTTTGCTCCTCTGGATCATCAGATCTCCATCACCACAGACGCATCGCTAATGGGATGGGAAGCTCACTGTCTCTCTCTCCACACTTAAGGTGTATGGACTCAGCTCGAAACTCAGCTCCACATAAATGTCCTGGAGATGAGAGCGGTCCTCTATGCGATCCGATCGTTGAAGGATGTTCTTTGTCACAAGAACATTCTCCTTCAAACGGACAACAAAGCTGTGATGTATTACATCAACAAGCAAGGCGGTGCTCACTCTTATCCCCTTTGCAGGGAAGCAATGAGAGTGTGGGAGTGGTGCTTGGAGCACAAGTCTCTAATTCAAGCGGTATATCTGCTGGGTGTACAAAACGACTTAGCAGATCACCTCAGCAGGACGGAGGCAGACCCTCACGAGTGGTCTCTCGACCCAGCCGTAGCTCGGTCACTGTTCAAGAGTGGGGACTCCAGACCTGAGACCTTTTGCATCCCCACTCAGCAAAACTGCCTGTCTTCTGCTCCAGAAATCCAGGGCCTGGCATTTTCTGTCAGGATGCGTTCAGGCTGCGGTGGACAAACGCTTTCTTTACGCCTTTCCACCGCTTCCTTCTAGAGAGTTCTCCTCAAGTTCGAGTCTCAGGGGACCAAGATGATTCTCATTGCTCCCTCCTGGCCTCGGCAACTATGGTTTCTACTCAACAGCATGTCGGTAGCCTCTCCGAGACCACTTCCCTTGCAAATCAATCTTTGACTCAGGGTTCATTGGTCCATCCCAACCTGAGGTCACTTCACCTTCATGCTTGGCTCCTGAAGAGGTAGAAGTGAACCGGTTCAACGTCTCTCGTAGAGTCTCAGACGTCCTTCTGGCTGCTCGGAAGCCAGCTACCCGAAAAACTTACGCTTCTAAGTGGAAACGCTTTTCTCTCTGGTGTGCAAAGTCCTCTTGGAATCCCTTTTCCTGTCCTCCAGACAAGGTTCTGGAGTACCTTTTGGACCTATCAAACTCAGGTCTCCAGTACTCCACGGTTAAAGTTCACCTTAGTGCCATTTCGGCGTTCCATGAGCCGGTTTCTTCCTTGTCTCTGGCTCAGTTACCTATGGTGAAGAGATTTCTTAAGGGAATTCTGCATACCAGACCCCCTGTTAGACGTCCGCTCGCAGCCCAGGACATTAACCTTGTGTTAGATATGCTCACCGGCCTCGAACCCCAGCTACCTGTGAGCTAAAATTTCTTACCTGGAAGACAGCCTTCCTAGTGGCATTACCTCAGCCCCGCAGGGTCTCTGAGATACATGCTCTGGTTACGGACCCTCCATATACTGTGTTCCATAAGGACAAAGTAGTTCTTCGTACTCATCCTAAATTTCTTCCCAAGGTTGTGTCAGAATTTCATCTAAACCAACCTCTGGTGCTTCCCTCTTACTTCGCCAACTTCCAAAATGAAGGAGAACGGTCTCTTCATTCCTTGGATGTTAAGAGAGCCTTGTGGTTCTACTTAGATAGAACCAAGAATTTTCACAAGACTCAGCAATTGTTTGTTTCCTTCAGCGAGACCCGGCTGGGTCAGCCTGTCGCTATCAGATGCATCTCATCATGGTTAGTGGCATGTCTTCGACATTGCTATTCCATGGCACAGGTTAAATTGGAAGGTAGAGTGTACGCTCACTCTACTAGGGCGGTCACGGCATCCCTAGCGGAAATTCGCAATGTTCCAATTGCGGATATCTGCAATACCGCCACCTGGAGCTCAGTGCATACCTTCATTAAGCATTATGCACTGGATGTTCATGCCAGGCGTCATTCCACCTTTGGCAGAACTATCCTTAATGGACTTCTGTCCTAGACGTGTGAGCTCTGGCTCCCCTGCCGCCCTTTTGGGGGATTATCAGCTTGGTACTCTCCCACTAGTGTGAATGAGTGGTGGAGACTTATGTCCAGGAAGATATGAAAATTGCGTACCTACCGTAATTCTTGATCTTCTTGGACGAGTCTCCACCACTCATTCACACGCCCACCCTCCATCCCCCGAGCTCACCGCTGTGTTGGTCTTCACTCCCTCAAATCTTTAGGCCATGAAGACTTCTTTGCTGACCCTTCTTACACGGGTTGTCCGGACTATCTTATGTCCTTTTTTAAGGTTAGGTTTACTCTTTACGTTAGTTGCGCTGCACCTCCTTGGTAAAAAAGGTACTGAGGCGGTTGGAGGGTCGTCGCCGAGATAGTCATTACGCGTCATGAGCCAGCCAGCCACAACATCTCAACACCCTCCAGCAAAGTTTGCCCCGATGGGTCCTAGTGCCTCCGGCGCAGATCCCACTAGTGTGAATGAGTGGTGGAGACTCATCCAAGAAGATCAAGAATTACGGTAGGTAATGCACTTTATGTAATGCACCTGGGAAACAAAACCCAGGGGAAGAGTACACAATGTGGGGTGAGATACTGACAACAGTAAAAATGGAAAGGGACCTGAGGGTAATTATATCAGATGACCTAAAGGTGGGCAAGCAATGTGAGAAGGCAGTAAGGAAGGCTGGGGGATACTGGGATGCATAGGGAGAGGCATCAATAGTAGAAAACAGGAAGTTGTTATCCCTCTGTACAGACAGTTGGTGAGACCCCATCTGGAGTAGTGTGTGCAGTTCTGGAGACCCCATCTCCAGAAGACATAGACAGAGTGGAGGCTGTCCAGAGGAGGGCAACCAAAATGGTGCAGGGTCTGCACCAGAAGACATATGAAGAAAGACTAAAGGAGCTTAATATGTATACCCTTGAGGAAAGAAGGGAAGAGGGACATGATAGAAACTTTCAAGTACCTCAAGGGAATCAACAAAGTCCAAGAGGGTAGCATCTTTCCGAAAAAGAGATGTGCAAGAACAAGGGGGCACAATTTGAAGATAGAGGGGCGGCTCAGAAGTAATGTTAGGAAGTATTTTTTCACGGAGAGGGTGGTGGATGCATGGAACAGCCTCCCTGAGGAGGTCGTGGAGTCAAGAACAGTGGGGGAATTCAAGAATGCATGGGACAAACATAAGGCAGTCCTAGTGGGAGGTAGGAGGAAGTAAGCTGTTGGTTAATTAGGATCTGCAGCTTATCTGTTAGTAGGAAAATGGGCAGACTAGGTGGGCCAAGCGGTCCTTATCTGCCCTCAAATTCCATGTTTCTTACTGCCCCATCACAAGTGGGTTTGCTGAATAGTTGCCTGAGGAACGCACCCTGCTGGAGTCCAGGATGTCCCTGTTTCTATTTGAAGCCACAGCTGGAAGGCTCCAGTCTTCATCTGGCAGACTGAAGTTCCTCACCAGCAGCATCTTCCCCTTTTCTGCCATCAGCTTCCACCAGTACCTTATCTAACTTAGATCTTGCCAGTGCAAATATTGTCTCCGTTCCCCTTCCCCAGGGTGTGACCCACAGTACCTCTGCCCCCCATATTACCTGTATCTCTATTGCTTTTATGCCTTCCCTCACATAAAGCAACATGCCCCCTCCCTTCTTTCCCACCCTATCCTTCTTGAACTGAGTATAGCCTGGTATGGCCATGTCCCAGTCATGGTTTTCAGTGCACCATGACTCAGTAATGGTCACAATATCCAGGTCGGCCTCTGCCCTTGTGGCCTCTAGGCCCAGAATCTTATTTCCTAGACTTCTTTCACCCCTTCACTTTTCCCACCCTTCTTTCTTTATTAATTGTGTCCCCCCCCCCGGGTATTCCTCTCCTCTTGGGTTCTCCCTACTTTCTACTTTAGTCTGTCGGGGGGGCAGTTTTTGCCTACCCGTTTGTTTTTTTCTGTCCCCCCTCCAATGTAAATGTTTATTAAAGTAACATTTCAACTGTCCACTGAAGACTGCTGTTCCCCTTCTGGATGGAGGCCATCACCCCTGTATAAGCCTTTATCCATCCAGGTGGGTCCCTCATCTCCAATGTGGCTGAACCCCTTCTGTTGGCACCATTCCTACAACCATAAGTTGAAGCTCCTGGTGTGGAGATCCCTCTTCTCCCCCCTGCTGTAGACAGTGACAGGAGTCAGTGGCATAGACTGGAAGCCTTTAGTATGCTAATGGCAAGGGTAGGGACTGAGCCAAGGCTATCTGAGAGTGAGTGGGCAAACAATTTTTTTAGCCTACAAAGCTGACCAAGGTGCATGTGAATGACTTACCCACTGTGGAGATATGTCCTTTAAAAGAGAGAGTCTGGTCTATAGTTAAACCGAGATACTTGAAAATGTCCACGCTGTCAACAAGGACGGCTAAACTCCACTCTGTTACATCTCACATATAACAACTGTTAGAGAATCCAGATATGTAGAAATAAAGCACCCTCCACCCTCTTAGACTGCAGACAGGAGCTGTTGTATTAATATGTTTTAAAAGAAAACGTAATGTTTTTGACCCACACCCAGGGCAACTGGAGCAAAGACTGATGGGGAGGGTGAAGAGTGTCGTACAGGCTCTCTTCTCCCCAGGAGGGAGGGTATGGTCTGCACTGTTCCTTGAGCAGCTCCTGGTGGTTGGCTGGTGGAGGCACACTTGGCGGTGTGGGTGGCCGCGGCCTGGCATGCATCCTTCCCAGGATGTCATGAACGTGCATCCATGATGTGGGAGGACGACAGAGGGTAGGGAGGAAATGGAAAATGGCTGTCCTGGCAGCGCTGGATGACGGCCCAATACAAGTCCCCCCCCATGTCACCTGACTGCCCAGCGCACCTTACCTGTCTCCCTAACCCACACCCCAGTGAACAAAGGCACTTCCTCCTTGGTGGCAGCAGGGGGGCCCCCTGGCAGGGATAAGCTGGAACACAGGGTGTGTTGGAGGATCTCAGGGAGCCTGGAGGTAGGTAACAGCAGCTGGGGTTGAGTCTGGCAGGCAGAGGGGGCCAGCGGGTGGAGCCCAAAGAGTAGGGTTACAGGGAGGCATGGGAAGACACAAAAAAAAAAGCTGGATGACTGCCAGGGGCCTTGTACATGGAGAGGTACAAATTAATAAACTTGGAAATTCAATTGAAATTTTGTAGGCATTGCCACTGAGTCAGACAGACAACTAATACACAGCCACAGAGCCAAAATATTGTGTCAAAAGCCCTTCCTTATTAAAACAAACATTGTCCTAGAATGAACTTCAGACAGCAGCAAGGACTGTAATGTGAAGTCCTCTTACTGTAAGAGAAGTAGCAGTATCAGGTTTGCAGGGAGTGGAGACAGGACAAGGTGGTGCATCTTTTCATTTGTTTTTTGTATTAAAATTGGGAGTACACACTCCAGGGGCAAATCGCAATTAGAAATTACAGCCACCACTCATAGCTATTGGGAGTATGTCACCATGAATCTGAAGAGCGAGTACCAGCAGAACAATAGTATCGTATGTCAGCCCACCTAGATTTAATTCAGCTCACACTGTTTTTAATATTACTAGATGCTCTCAACCACATGTGACAACAAAGGAACAGGTGGCAACCCGAAGGGGTGCGGTTGGAGGGGAACTTTAGAACATTGAAAACAAAGTGCATTACATGCTGCTGCCAGCACGGTAATCTATGTAATCTGGTGGCAGAACCTAAGCCAGCAAAGACGTCACATGTCTTTGCGAAGAAACAAAAAAGCAGAATAACATAAGTACTATACATGTAATCCCTGCTGTCTATCTACCTATCTAAGTATCTATCTACAGTATCTATCTAGACTTCTAGCTACAGTATCTAGCCATCTGTCTACAGTATGTATCTATCTAGCCATCTATCCACAGTATCTATCTAGTCATCTGTCTACAGAATCTATCTAGACTTCTATCTACAGTATCTAGCCATCTGTCTACAGTATACATCTACAGTATCTATCTACAGTATCTATCTAGCCATCTATCTAGAGTATCTATCCATCTATCTACATTATCTATATAGCCATCTACCTATAATATCTATCTAGCCATCTATCTACAGTATCCAGCTACAGTAGCTAGACTTCTATCTACAGTATCTATCTAGTCATCTGTCTACAGTATCTATATGTCTACAGTATCTATCTAGCCATCTATCTACAGTATCTATCTAGCCATTTATCTACATTATCTATCTAGCCTTCTACAGTATTTATCTATCTAGCCATCTATCTACAATATCTATCTAGCCATCTATCTACAGTATCTATCTACAGCAGTGATGAAAGTAAACAGGAACTCAGTTCCTGTACCTTTTTTGCAGCAGGAACGAAGTTCCTGTGCCTCTTCCCATTGACACTGGAACTGAAATTCTTAAACCAGCAACATATTGACAATTTCAAACAACATGAAGTCTTGCTATATTATGACATATGCAGTTTGACCCAGCCTTCGAACTGCTCCGGAGGTGAAAGAGTTAACTTTCCATGCCAGGCATGGAATCTTGAGCATGAGCTCAGTTGAGAAACTCTGTCTGTTGTTCTTCAAACTGAAACTGTCAGATTCTTTACTCCACCTCACTGAACAATCGCTCCCGGAGATTTCTCCTGCAGCTCGGTTCATTTTGTCAGTTAAAAAGTGTATTTCTCGGTATTTAAACCACATTTTGTATATATTTTAACCGCAACCGGTCGGTTCAAGCTCTGTCTGTGGTATCGTAAGTAATAGATAGGTTTTACATTATTTCTGTGTGGAACTTGCAAACAATATTATCGGTTCGGTTTGAACCGATCAGATTGTTGCTAAATTGCAATTTAGAGTGCGGTTCCCAGTTCTTATCGGTTCTAAAAAAAACGGATTTCATTACGGTTTTTCCACGACCCGTGACATGGTTGGGAACCGATAAGGGTGTCTTGCTTGGCAGATTGCCGTAAACAGGCAAGTTTTTGGTTAGGCTGGCACTATGTCTGAGAAACCCAAAAGAAAAACCGGGCCCACTGGGTTTCAGCACTGTAGTGTCTGTGGGGAAGCCTTTGCCCAAGGCTGACCCACACACCACATGTGTTTATTGTCTGGGGTTTGACCACCTCAATGCAGACTGCCAGATTTGCAAGAATTTCCCTGCAGCTACCCTGGATAAGAGAGTTGGTAGGCTCAGGGAACGAGAGGCCAAAAAGTCCGCTGACCTGGATAGCCAGCGGTTCCGGTGCCAGCGAACCGAGGAGAGTGCCCTCCTGACCAGGGCGAGACTCTCGGCAAGCGGAGGACTGACTCGGAGGAGTCAGTCTCAAAAAGGACTAGAAAATCAGCAGGTGTGGAGCCAAAATTTCCTTCTCCAACCACTGCAGAGATAGCAAAAGCGATCAAAATTGTCCAGTCGCTTTCCCCGGTTCCAACCGAACCGGCACCATCAGGTAAGCGGTCGGTTCGGTCGGTGCCACTGGTTCAAGAATATGATATAGAGGAATTTTATGAACCGGAGGAGGGGGAGGAAGATTATGAAGAGAGTGAATGTGATTTTGAAAGTCTGGATGTGCCCATTGAACCGGACATCTCCCCAGACAGACCTTCAGGAGTGTCTCCCCCTAGGCTTTCTAGGTCCCTTCTCATTTTATGTTTTATAAGAAAGTGGCTGAAACCCTCCAGCTCCCTTTGGAAGAAGCTGTGGATGAACAGGAGGAGCCTGACTATGTAGAAATGATGGATATCCCAGAATCTAGGAGATTGTCTATTCCTTTACATAAATCTTTTAGGAAACAGACAATAAAAATTTTAAAAGTTCCTCACACTATACCTCCTGTGGATAAAAAATGGACAAAGGTACACATTGTCAGGCCTGATCTGAATTCCTTTCTCAACAATGCAGCCATGTTGGGTAGTGCAGGCTGCAGCCTGTGATAAAGCAAATATTCCCTTGGCTTCACACCCCCTGACAAGGACTCCAGGAGGATTGATGCCATGGCAAAGAAACAGTACATGGCAGCATCCTTGGGACTCAGACAGGCAAATTATATGGCCTATGTTGCAAGATACCAGAAATCCAGATAGGATACTGTTATGGCTCTAGCGAAACAGGTCCTGGCCAGCTTTCAAGGAGCTGGAGCAGGTGGCTGCTGATGGTATTGAGGCATCCAGGTGCAATTCCATGCTGCAGTGGACTCTAATGATGTATCTTCAAGAGTCATGGCTACATCTGTGGCTTTCCACAGAATGGCTTAGCTCAGGTGTACTAGCCTGTCACAGGATACCCAGGCTAAGGCCATGGATTTTCCTGTTGTGGGTAACTCTCTGTTTGGGGAGCAGACAGAGAATTACATGAAGAAAATGGATTAGTATAGGACCACTTATAGGAGTGCGCAAGCCAAGGAAAGGCAGGCCACTCCTCAGAGGCAGCTTTCCAGAGGCAGGGGCAGGCCTTTTCACAGACCTTTTTACCAAGCCCAGGCCTCCTCTTCAGCCTATGCCCAGAGGGGGTTCTTCAGAGGAAGAGGCAGACGGGGTACGAGCAGGCCTGCTCCCACCCCTCAGCCTAAAGCCCCTGCCAAACAGGCATCCTGATGGGAGGGCCGGGGCCGATTCTCCATTACCTGTAGGGGGCAGGCTGGCTTACTCGTCCAGGACTGGGAGTCTTTAACATCAGACAAGTGGGTCCTGGAAGTAGTAGGCCAGGGACTGGTTCTCAGCTTCAAAAAATTTCCAAAGATGAGAACCAGATCCTTTCCACCTGCAAATCCATCAGAGGCTCTCGCTCTGGAAACAGAAGTCTCAACCCTCCTGGCTCTCAGAGCTGTAGAAAGGGTACCTCCCCTACACCAGGGCAAAGGACTGTACTCCAGGTTCTTCCTTACCCCAAAAAAGACAGGAGAATGGCGGCCCATCCTGGATCTCAGATACCTAAACAAGCACCTTTTAAAACCAAAATTCAAAATGGTGACTCTGGGAATTATTTTACCCTCTCTAAGGCCAGGGGACTGGCTAGCATCCCTGGACCTCAAGGATGCCTACTTCCATGTTCTCATCAGAAGCTCCCACCGAAAGTACCTCAGATTCGAACTGCTCTCAGGCCATTACCAGTTCAGAGCAATGCCCTTGGCCTCACCTCTGCCCTAAGGGTATTCACAAAATGCCTGGCAGTAGCAGTTGCTCATTTAAGAAGGCAAAAGATTGCCATCTTTCCTTACCTGGACGACTGGCTCATAGTAGGCCAGTCTCCAGACCAAGTCAGATTACACCTTCAGGTTACCCAGCAGCTGCTTACATCTCTAGGTTTCCTTCTCAATCTCCCAAAGTCAGTTCTAGAGCCTGTTCAGCTACTCACTTTCATAGGCGCAGAACTGGACACAAAGCAGGCCAGAGCTTTCCTCCCTCTAGAAAGAGCAAAGACCCTGGTGGCTCTGGCCTCCTCCTTCACTCTGCAGGTCTCTCAACCAGTAAGGCATTTTCTGCAGCTCCTAGGGCACATGGCTGCCTCCTCAGCAGTAGTGCAGGGAGCAAGATTTCAGATGAGGGACATTCAGTTCCATTTGAGAGCCTTCTGGTCTCAAAGGAGAGATCCTCTAACCAAATTGATCCCAGTAACTTGAACCCTGATCCAGGCCCTACAGTGGTGGCAGGATCAGAGCAACCTGAGACAAGGGGTTCCTTTCATCCCTCAATCTCACTCCTTGACCCTTACTACAGATGTCCTCTCTTGGGGTGGGAGCTCACATGGGCAACCTCACCACCCAGGGATTGTGGTCCCCTCAGGAATCTCTGCTCCACATCAATCTGTTGGAACTCAGAGCAGTTTTCTAGCACTTCAGGTTTTTCTGCATCTGTTCAGAACAAAGTGGTACAGGTCAGAACAGACAACACCACTACAATGTGGTACATCAATAAGCAAGGGGGCACTCGGTCTTCGGCCTTGTGCACCGAGGCAATGAAGCTGTGGTCTCTGGCTTATTCCCTGAACACCTCCCTCATGGCAGTTCACCTCCCAGGCAAGGACAATGTCCTGGCAGATGCTCTCAGCAGGATTTCCCAGGGCCATCACGAATGGTCTCTGGACCCCCTAGTACTGGAGGTAGTTTTTGCCAGGTGGGGCACCCCTCAGATAGATCTTTTTGCAGCCCCAGATAATCACCAACTTCCGCTATTTTGCTGCAGGCCCCCAGTGTTGGGCTCAGTCCCCCTGGATGCCTTCTTTCTCAACTGGGAAGAGAAGTTTCTCTATGCCTTCCCCCCCCTTCCTTCTCTTGTTCAAGGTGCTAGTCAAAATCAGATCTCAACCTTGCAAGATGATTCTGATTGCTCCAGATTGGGCCAGACAGCCCTGGTATCCACTCCTTCTGTCCTTAGCAGTCTACCTTCCCCTGTGTCTTCCCAGGAATCACAATCTGTTAACCTGTGCCCAGGGGAGAGTTTGGTACCCGAATCTCAAATCCCTCAATCTCAAGGCCTGGCTCTTGAAGAGTTAGAGTTTGCTGACCTACACCTTTCTCAAGGTGTACTTGATATCTTGAAAGCTTCTAGGAAGCCTTCTACCAGGGCTACTTATAATTCTAAATGGAAAAGGTTTTCCATATGGTGCTCTGGAAAGCATATTTCCCCAGAATCTGCTGATTTGCCCACAGTCCTGGATTATATGGTCCACTTAAATACTTTGGGGCTGAGGCCAGCTACCCTGAAAGTGCACTTGGCAGCTGTCTCTGCTTTTATATCAGCAGGAAATCCCTCTTCTCTTTCTGCTCACCCTGTATTCTCCAAGTTTTTCAAGGGATTGCTTCACACCAACCCTCCATTCAGGGACCCTGCTCCCACCTGGGATCTTAATGTTTGCATTGCTCAGCTTATGCAACCTCCCTTTGAGCCCTTGTCTTCAGCAGAGCTTAAGTACTTGACTTGGAAAACTGTGTTTCTGGTAGCCATCACTTCTGCCAGACGCATAAGTGAATTACAAGCTTTGTCAGTGGAGTCTGATTTTATCTCCTTTCACAGAGATAAAGTGGTCCTCAGGACCAACGGGAAGTTTTGCCTAAGGTGGTTTCTGATTTCCACCTAATCAATCTATTTCTCTTCCAGTGTACTTCACTGACCATTCCTCCTCGCGAGAGGAGGCTGCACAGCTTAGATGTGAAGAGGCCCTTAGTTACTACATAGAGCACTACCAGGGTCACAGGTTTGACTCCCTCAACTGTTCCTCACTTATGATGAGGTTGGTAAGGAAACCTGCCACTAAAAGATCCATTGCCAGGTGGATTGTCTCTTGTATCCAATTTATCAAAAACTGGTAAGGTTCCCCCTTCAGGCCTGAGGGCTCACTCTACTAGAGGTACAGCTGCGTCCCTGGCTACAGCCAGGGACATCCCTATCATAGAGATATGTCAAGCAGCTACCTGGAAAACAGTTCACACTTTCACCAAGCATCACTCCCTGGACATCCAGGCTAGGAGTGATGCTCAGTTTGGCTCAGCTGTGCTTCAGAGCCTATTTCCTAAGTAGGTTCTGTCCCTCCTCCATGGAGGTACTGCTGTGTAGTCTGCATACGTCATAATATAGCAAGACTTCATGTTGTTTGAAGAAAAAATTCCTCACCTTAGTAATTTTGTATCTTCCCTTGTCGATCTTCACCATTCATTACTTCCTGGAAGTTGTGGCGGGCGCACCCATCACGGAAACTTTTTTTTAAATGCCCTAACGGCCCGCCCTCGAGAGCGACGTCATGCGCGAGGGGCGGCCGTTAGTAGCGACCGACTCCTCCTCCAACTCAGTTCTGTTTCTCCCGCCGTCGAGGCAGCACCTGTTCGCGGTAGCTAACCGAAAAGTGCGTATCCGACTCCTTTTTCTACACTCGATGCCTACGGTAAGACTGTTCCTTTTTCTTTCCTTTGTCGGCTCCGGGTGTATTTCCGACTGTGTTTAATCTTGTTTATTTCGCGTTATGTCCGGTTCTGGAGCGAAACGTTCTTCTGAAGCGGGCAGTGCCCTATGCATCGGTGCTCCTGCGGCGGCATTTCTCCGTCTCGGACCGGCATGGCGTCTGTCTTCGTTGCCTGGGGACCCAACCATAATATGGATTAGATGCGGCGCTTGTTTCGATGGACGTCGGCGTCCTCGAAGTCCGGGCGTACAAGCTCGGCAAGGCCCCGCCGACTTTCGGGGGATGGCATCGCTCGCGGGAATCTCGGGCGAGATCCTTAGGCCTTTCCCCTGGGTCCCCTCCCGGGCCTATACGGTCCGAGCAGGAGGGGGTCTCCTCTTCCCTTCTTGCCGAGGAAGGCCCTTCCAGCAGTGTTGGGGGCATCGTAGCCCCTTCCGGGGCCGCGGCGCTGACACCGCCTCGGCAGTCACCTCTTCGGAGGTGCAGGCTCCCCCCGTGTCGAGGCCCTTGGCTGGGCCCGGCTCGGGTGGACCCTCGACGTCGCCTCGCGGCGCCGTTTCAGATCCCGGCGCCGTTCGCGGTGCCGGTGATCGAGCGGCGCCGTTCAGCACCACCGTTCAGATCCAGGCGCCGCTTGCGGTGCCGTGATCGGAGCGGCACCGTTCACAGGCGCGCTTTGGATCCAGCGCCGTTCGCGGTGCCGTTTTGGCCTCGGCGCCGTTCGCAGTGCCGATGGAGCCTGGCGGCACTGCGGCGGTGCCGCTTCGCCTCCGATGCCGCCACGCGGCGTCGGCGGCCTTCCCCTCCTCCGGGCAGTGCCAGGTCTGCGGGCCGCTGGGGTGTGGGGTTGGGCCTTCATGCTGCCGGGCGTGCTGGGGCGGCGGCGTCGCACTCGGTGCCGGGCCGTTCAGGCCCCGTGGCCTCGGGGAACCCTGGGGTGGCCAGCATCGAGGTCCTGCTGGTCTCGTCCTCCTCGGAGGACGATGACTCAGATGTGGACCCATCCTGGCACCCCCATTCTTCGGAATCTGGGTCCTCAGTGGCTAGGGGTACCAGGCGGCGCAGCGGGCCCCTCCCTCTGTCCCCCTTGCCGTCGTCTCCTGAGGGTTCCTCGGCTGGGGGTGGCCGAGAGTCCCGGGGGGCAGACGTGGGGGTGACGGAGGGGGAGGCTCCCCTCTCTGGAGGCCCGGTGACAGCTACCCCCCGGGGTGCTGTTACCTCCTCTAGGGTTAGGGGAACGTTGCAGTCGGGGAGGAGGGCCCTCTCGGAATCCGAGGGGTTGAGGGGCAGGCGTCCTGCTGCTCGGTCTTCTTTGGCCACCTCAGGGGGGGTGGCCAGGAGCCGTAGCGCACAGGCCCGCCCCTCCCCCCAGGGTTCTAGGGTGTCCTCTGGCGGCGTTTGTGCGGACTGCCCTTCTGGATCCATGCAGTCCCGGCGTCGTCACAGGGGAGTTTCTCCCCCAGGGCTCTTCCAGGTTCCGCTTCCCCAGAGTTCCGTTCTGCGGCCTGGTTTGATATCCGGGATCCCTCCTACTAGGGCTCCCTTCCCCGGATTCCAGAGCCCTCGTAGAGACAGTTGCCTCCTCGGAGGTGCCCCTCTCCCATCTCTCTGCCTTCACCACCCCCGCTCCCAGGCCATGTCAGTCCTACGGGTCCATTATCCTGGGAGCAGTTCAGGGGTTCTGCGGCGGCCTTCCCCTCATATGTTAGTAACATGCATGAGCGGGTCTTTCGACTCTCCCCACCGCCGCAGGAATCCTCTGGACATTCCAGTTCCCCATCATCCTCGTCTCCCTCCTCTGAGGGAGAGGAACCCCCTGCTCATCTGTCCTCCGATGCTGATTTCACAGAATATCAGCATTTCCTCTCGAGGATGGTGAGGGATCTTCGGATTTCCTACGTTCGGAGAGACAATACCAAATGGGTGACGCGTGAATTCCTTGGTGAATTCAGTGCTCAGCATCTGGTGGTACCTTCCTGGCCTATCCCCTTCCAGGAGGAGTCTATCCAGTCCTGGCAGTTCCCTGCCGTTTCTTCCCCAGACCCGGCGGACTGCCAGCGTGGTGTGTGCCCCTCTGAGTCTCTAGGTTCCCTTCCCAACCCGTCCTCAGGTTTGGTATACCTGGATACTCCTTCTGGGCGCCGTTGCCTGGCGCACGACCGCCCACCGGATTCGGACTCTCTCCAGTTCGACCGTTGGGGGCGAAGAGTGTTCTCTTCTTCTCATGCGAGTGCATGTATTGCATCACATCAGGCTCACCACGCTGCCTACAACCGGCATCTGTGGTCGATGATGTCCCAGCTGCTGGCATCTATGCCTGACACGGAGCAAACCAGACAAGCCGTTGCCCTCTCCGCGGTAGGCCTGGAGCTGGCAAGACACCAAGCAAGGGCATCTTATGGCGCCAATGAGGTGGCTTCCAGGCTCGAGGGACAGCGATCTGCATCAGGCGGACGGCATGGCTTGCCTCTCTCAGGTTGTCACCCCTGGCCCGGCGTAGGGTGATGCGCTCCACCTCCGGGGACCGTCTTTTCTCATCCAGAGCTAGGAGACTTTTACAGGGGCTCCATCCATCTCCTCGTCCTCGGGAGGCACCTTCTAGCTCTTCTCCCACTTAGGCCTTCTGAATAAGCCAGGGTCTTCTCCTTCTGTTTCTCACCAGCAGAAGGCTGGGGGTCTTGTTCCCTCAGGGTATGGCCTCTTCCCCCTCCTGGGGAAGAGGAGCTTGGTACTCACCCAGGAAGTAATGAATGGTGAAGATTGACAAGGGAAGATAGGAAAATTACGTACCTACCGTAATTCTTGATCTTCTCTTGTATCTTCACCATTCATTACTTACACCCACCCACCATCCCCTCAGTGGCCTCTTCCTGTGGCTTCTCCACCTCCCGTCTCCTTCCTCTCTCTGCATTTTCTCTTTTGTTTATAAAATATAGGGGAAAATTCCTTAATTTTTCCCAAAAAAAAAATATATATATAAATAAAAAAAAAAAAAAAAAAAAAGTTCTTTCTTAAGGGGGGGAGGGGTCCTACACCCAGAAAAATTACTTACTCTAAGATTCATGGGCCATCTCGTGGATTGCATTGGCGATCAGACTGCACTACTATCTCTTGCTATTCTTCTGGCAAGATACCTCTGGGGTTTTTTGGTCTGGCTCAGGCTACTCAGTTTTGATCCTGCAATCCCGTGTTCAGATAGTTGCCCTGAAATCTTTCCCCCCCTCTATTCTTGCCTTGCAGAGCAGAGGAACGAGTACGTCTGTTCCTTTCTTCTTTTAAAAGGAAAAAAAAAAAAAATGCTGAGGGAACTCTCTCCGACTGCTATAGGCATCTTGGTATCTGGGTCATGCATCTAGTCAAAAGGAGAAATCAAACAAGAAGGCAAATGAGAAGGTAGGCTTTCCTTCTGCTGTTTCTTATTGGTTTCTCCCTTAAGTGTCCTCCTGGACAATTTTACAATAGAGCTCTGCTGACCATATCCAATCCTAACCAGCCTAAGCCTTGGCCTGCCTTAGCCAGTCAGTCTGAGTCCCATTTCTGTCTTGAAACGCCTGAAAGGCTTGCATTTTCCATTTCTAAACCCCTGAGCAGCACTCTCATGCTGCTGGGGTTTTATTCTTCCCTCCTCGGGTGTCCTCCAGTTAAAGGCCTTCCGCGGCCAGGAGCCCAAGGCGGGTGTCATGAACAATGGCATGTTGAAGATGAGGACTATGCCCTCCTGAGTCTGTCTAGCGGGTTCGGTGAACCTTCTCTTCAGCTCTATCTACGGGGATTCTTGCTTCCCCTTTAGTCGAGCCTTCAGCTACAAAGCTAACTATGCCGTAGGGCATTCTGGTCCTTCAACATCCCACTCTCTCTCTCTCTTTCTTCTTCTTCTTCTATTTTCTCATTTCCTTACTCATCTCTCCTCCTAGAGTCGCCCAGGTAAGGAGGCCCTGCAGTCCCTAGACTAGGGATGTTCTTATCTCCTCTGTCCTTCCTCCATCAGCTTATTCCTTTTCAGTTCATTCTTCCTTGCTTTGCTATCCCTCGGCTATCTTGCCTCGCTATCTATATTTTCTGCTTTCTCTTTTGCCTCTCCGGCTCACAGAACTGAGTTGGAGGGAGAGTCGATACTGCAGCGGCCGCCCCTCGCGCATGACGCCGTCGCATGGCGCGCCCGTTAGGCATTTAAAAAAAAAAAAAAAAAGCTCCCGTGACGGGTGCGCGCCTCCGGCTTACACCCAGTAAGTAATGAATGGTGAAGATACAAGAGAAGATCAAGAATTACGGTAGGTACGTAATTTTCCTTTCTTCTAATGGAGTCTTGCTATATTATGACTCCCCCCCCGCCTGCCCCTCTCAGAACCTCTGCTTTTTGGGCGTGGGTGGGCAGTGCAGTGTTGGCACTTAGTAGATGCCCACCTTGTTTTTTCATCCCCTTTTTGGGGTGTTTGGGTGTTGTGTTTTTATTTTTTGGATCCCCTGACTTGAGTCTTTATTTTGGAACCAAAAAATGTGTTAATATTTTAGTAGCCAGTTGGCCAGTGTAGGTTTACAGCTTCCACACAGAATCTTAGTGAGTTTTGCTCGTAAAGATCTGACAGTTTCAGTTTGAAGAACAACAGACAGAGTTTCTCAACTGAGCTCGCGCTCAAGATTCCATGCCTGGCATGGAAAGTTAACTCTTTCACCTCCAGAGCAGTTCGAAGGCTGGGTCAAACTGCATATGTCATAATATAGCAAGACTCCATTAGAAGAAACAACATTACTAAGGTGAGTAATTTTTTCTTCTGGGCCTATGACCTGAAATCAGGGTTTCTATAACAACATTTGACTTGTACAACAATGCTGTTTTCCTAGAAATACTTCAATATCGCTAACAGAATCTACTAGTGTCCAAACAGAAAGACGTGTCTTGACACAGCTATCCTTCAGATTGAGGATCTTCATTTTGCATTTCATATTTGCCAGTGCCTGAGAGTTCCTGTACTTCTTGTCTACCACTTGCACCGCTGATCTACAGTATCTATCTAGCCATCTATCTACGGTATCTATCTAGCTATCTGTATCTATATGTCTCTGTCTCTTATCATCTGACTGTCTATCATGTGTGTGTCCGTCCTTATATCTGGCTAGCTAACACAGTATATGGCAAGGGGCAATGGAACTGCCTTAGAACCCCTTCATGACGGATCCAGTAACCCACCCGTTCACACTTCATGATCGATTTAGTAACCCACCCGTTCACACATAAAGGAGCGATCATCAGCATTTGACTGTGGGGGGGGCAGGGACTGAAATACCTGCAACTGAGAGCAGATAGGTGAACAAAATGGGAGGGGGGAGGAGTGAGACAGTGAGCTGGGCGTTGTAATATAGATGTGGACTAAAATGTGCAGTATTAAATGGCCAAGACCATCACTACCCCTCCACACGAGGCAACCAGGTTTTAAGGACATAGACTCACCCTGCTTTATGGTAAATGTTTGGCAAAGAACAGGGGTGCTGGGGAGTTACCACAAATAGATCACACAGTAAAATCAATATGGGTGGGCTAGCAGTTACATGAACATGGCCTCATGTGATGAGGTTGGCTAGACAGTTGGTGGGGTGGGTTGTGATACAAGTGGAAAAACAACCTCAGGGAAGAACTGCATGAGATCCCAAGCATCTAGATGCCTGCTGCTGTTGTCCTGAGGTGCACTGTGCCAGTCATAATAAAAGCTACATGCAATCTTGGAGAGAGAAAAAGGTTGCATTCACTGGTTTTGCTACTGTTACTGTTCAGGTTGATGGTCTGCCATGTTGGTGAGTTTTGGCTTGGGGGAGAGTGGACTATGGCAGGGGGGTCTGGGGGAAGTAGCCGAATGGTAATGGCACTGCATGCTGTCAAATGGAATGTCAGGGGTCTCAGTTGTCCCATTAACAGCAAATGTGTGCTGAACCACCTGAAAACGCTGGGAAGCAATACTGAACTCCTCCAGGAGATGCACCTCCAAAAGGAGAGAGGCAGAGAAACTGGATGAGCTTTGGGAATGGCCAGTTGTTTGAGATCTCCCACAAACATGAAAAAGAGAGGAATGGTAGTCATGTGCAATAAGACATTGAACTAGATATCAGAAACTGTTTATAGGGATAAGGTTAGGCGCTAGTAAAAGGCAGGATGCAAGGTAAGCCCCCCTAATTTTAAGAAGTCTTTATGAGTTGAACAAAGATGAGACAGAGTTTTCCCATGCAGTGGCTCACACTCTTCAGTATTAGGGGGAAGGGGAACTCCTACTGGGGGGGGGGCGTACATGCTCTGCAGGATCCCCTACTGGATGCCTTGGGTCAGTCCTTAGGAGTTTGATAGAGGATGGGGGTCTCCAGGGTGTTTGGAGGCTGGGGCACCCTGATTTGAGGGATTATTCCTATTACTCCTAAGTGCACAGAACCTACAGCAGGTTGGTTGGTCAAGGAATCAGCGATAGTAATCATACACCCCTTCACAATATCTGATCATGCCCCAGATAGGCGATAAGCCCATCGATCAGAAAAGGTGGCATTACAATGGCATTATGATGGCAATGAGTCACTTCTAGGGGATATAGATTTGAAAGTCTGGCTCTGGGGGAGAGAGAGAGGTTCAAAGCCCACATCTGGGGGAAATAACTGCATATTCCTCAGCTAGAAAGAAGGCATCAGCAGACAAAAGCTCTAGGGGAAATGGAGAAAAACATAAAGAAGGGGACACCTCTCCTGACCTACTTGGGGACAGGAGATTGACAAGATACCAGATCAATACCCTAAACACAGCAAGCAGAATTCAAGCTGTACAGCACCTGGTAAGCATATATCTTTTTTTTTTGGGGGGGGGGATGCCTGCTAGTTCACAGGCTGAAAATGGCTGCAGATACAAATATTCTAGGAATCAGGAAGAGGAAAGGCTGATAACCAGCCTGGGGGAAGTAAATCAGGATTTCTATGAGTTTTACAGTGCCCAATACTCATTTAAAGTGCAAGGTGGGGAGGACGTCCACCAGATAGGTATTGGCGAGTTTCTCAACCAAATCATGCTACCAAAATTGCTGGATGAGGACAGAACATTTTGAATAGGCCACTGCAAGAAAGGAAGATATTCGAGCAGCAATAGCAGACATGCAAAGGGGGGGGGAGCAACAGACCTAGATGGGCTTCCAGTGGAGGTGGCAATAAGGGACCTCAACCACCTGCTGCCTACAGACACACTGCAAGAGGCCTCGGAGAGGGCAGCCCTCCCCACCACAATACAGCTAGCCACCATCACGGTATTAGTGAAAAAAGGGAAAGACCCCTTCCAATTATCTAGCTACTGCCCCATCTTCATTTTGAATCTGGACTACAAAATACTGGCCAACATTTTGGTGAAATGGCTTAACAGGGTACCACTGCAACTAGTCCACCCCGACCAGGTTGAGTTTGCAGCAGAGAGAGGTGCAGTAGACCACATCAGGAGGCTGGTCAACCTGATGCAGTCAGCAGAATCCTTACTGGACTCTGCTGCAACCATTGCATTGGACACAGAAAAGGCATTCAACTCGGTCAAATGGCCATACCTTCTTAAGGTCTTAGAGGCATTTGTATTTGGGGAGCGGTTCATAAATTGGGTTAAAGTTTTATACTGTGCACCACAAGCAGCAGTTCTAACAAATGGCAGACTTTCTGCATCTTTCACCCTGGGTAGGGGAACAAGGCAGGGTTGCCCCTCCTCCCAGGCCTCTTTGTCTTGGCCACTGAGCCTATGATACAGCACCTGAGAGACAGTGAGCACATCCTAGGGCTGAAACTGGGAGAGGCAGAGTACAAACCCATGTTATTTGTGAATGACATCCCTCACAGAGTTAGAAAGGTGGAATCAGCTCTCCCAACCCTGGTTAAATTGCTGGAGGACTTTGCTCTCTTATCTGGATTATGGAACAATTGGGGTAAAACTGAGCTGATGCCACTGAACAACCACTGTGCAGTGATACCCCCGGGGGCTGGAAACTTATCATGGATGAAGAGCAACTTCAAGTATCTATGTATTTACATGTCAGCCAAGTGGAGGGGGTGAGTGAAGGACAATATGGTCTCGCTAATAACATCCCTGAAAGAAGATGTGGCCAGATAGAAAATTCTGAGACTATCCCAGTGGAGAAAGGTTCAAACTTTGAACATGATGGTCCTCCCAAAGCTGCTATATCCTACAATCTCTCCCACTGTGCATCCCTACAGCCCTGTGGAAACAGCTGGCAGGAGTGGTCAACCAGTTCCTTTGGGAAGGGGGGAAGCAAGAGTCTCAGCAATGAGAATGGTTGCCCCTTGGATAAAGGGAGACTTTAGAGCCCCATGGTTTAAAGAGTACTACTTAACCAGTGAGATAAGGCAACTGTGGAAATCTAACATTTCGATCCTAGGGACCTCGATTAAATGGCTGCTCCTGGGAAGAGCGAGGCCCCCAGAGGCCTTTTTTATGGGCTCAGAAAAAAGAGACTGAGTATAACCAAATACAGCTGTGCCTCTGGGATGTATGGCAGGAGGCACAGAAACTCCTTAAAGGGAAACTGGAGTTACCAGTGGGTTAGTGGTCACTGTGGGGTAACACCTAGCTAAAGATAGGCAGGGCATCCCTCCAGTCAGAAGCAACTGACCCATCTAAAATAATGGACCTCTGTGATGCAAGGACAGGGATGTTTCTGAAGCATCAGAAGGTACAGTAGAAAGCAGAACTGCATTGTATTCCCTTGTGGAAATATTTTCAAACGAGGCATCTTTTAGAAGATCACATGGGACATTACCTCAAAGTCCTGGCTAGAGGAATTTGGGAGGGGAGGCAGCACAAGAAAATGGAGGATACCCAGGGTTGGATTCATATACAGAGTACTCTTGGTCCATTCCACTCCAGGGCTACAAAAAGTGCAAGAGAGGGTGGGAAAAGATGTTTGGGTATGGTTGCTGAAGGATGACTGGAAAATTTAGTGAACCAATGCATATGGGGAGTCAGGAACAGAGTAAACAGGCTGACGCAGTAAGACTTTGCTTTTATGGTACAGGATGCCCGTGATTCTTAAGCACATGAACCTTCATATCTCCTCCAGGAGTTGTAGGTCTCACAGACGGGTGAGGGTCCCCAGGGCTGGGGCAATGCGATGAAGTGCTTGAGGTTGTATGCTGAGGCTTAAAAGAGGATATGGGGGCAAGTCTGATAAAGTAGACGGGAGCAGGTCAAGTGAGAACTCGGCTGCACTTTTAGTCTCAACATCCATCTGAGTTTCCGTGTTCTAGGCCACTGTTGACAGTATCCAGTTCCTGTGAGCCTGCTCTCCCTTGGGCAGAGCCTGGTGACGGGTTGTACCACCCTAGTAGTAGACTGGGGTTGTATGTCTTGATGGAGTGGTTCAGGGACTAGAGTTTGCAAATAAATACCTCCTGATTATGTAGGTGATGCAGAAGACCCATTTGTAGTGACAGAGTTTGTGAGAGGGTGAACCACAGAATGCTGCAAATCTGGGGGGCGGGGGGGGGGTTCCACCAGAACCGAAGTTGCACCAGGACTGTTTTTTTTTTTTTTTAAACAGCAATGGTTCAGAAAACAACAAAACAAAATTGGATAGCCCCTCCATCTCAAAAGGGACTGTTTCACCTTGCTGGCTATCAGCATGTGATGAAACTCTTAGATGCTCCTGCATTGCAGAGACCTCCTTCACCCCTTTTGTTCTTGCCGTGCCACTCTGCTGATCCTGAACTGCATCGACAGTTGGAGCGGCATCTGTCATCACAACCAGAGTTTCTTCTGGGGACTTCAATCCTTCTGGTATACTCAATCTTTCTGGGAACTTTAATTCTTCTGGGGTCACTGCAGCAGTTTCACTGCCAGAGTCTGTTTGTCCTTCCACTCAGAGCCTGTATATCCTCATTCTATACTCTTCGTCTGCAAGCAAGTGAGCTTTTGTTTTTCATTCACACACTTCTTCCAATAGTCTTTCCTCCTCCACTGCAGCCTCACTAGCTGATCTCTGCATCTCTTCATTCATCAATGCCAGGAGGATCCTCTACCCCAATCATCAGGCTCTCAGGCTCAAGGCCTGGCTCTTGAAGAGCTAGAATATGCAAATCTCAACCTTTCTCAATCAGTCTTGGATATTCTAAAGGTTAGCAGGAAACCTGCCATCAGAAAGACTTGCAATTCCAAGTGGAAAAGATTGTTTTTTTGGTGTTCCCAGAAACCTGTTCAGCCAGAGTTGGCTGACATTGCTACTGTATTGGACTATCTGGTGCATCTTAATAGTTTAGGCCTCTGGCCTACTACTCTCAAGGTACATTTGGCAGGTGAGTCTGCATTCCTTTCCGCTGGTAAGGGCTCTTTCCTAGCCTCTCATCCAGTCTTCAAGAAGTTTTTTTAAAGGTCTGATGCATGTTAATCCTCCCTTTTGAGACCCTACCCCTTCTTGGGATCTGAACATCTGTATAGCACAACTTATGCAGCCTCCTTTTGAGCCTCTATCATCAGCAGACCTGAAATACTTGACATGGAAAACTGTATTCCTGGTAGCTATCACCTCTGCCAAGAGAACCAGTGAGTTACAGGCTATATCAATGGAAGCTGATTTCATTTCTTTTCACAGGGATAAGGTGGGCCTTCGAACTAACAGAAAGTTTCTTCCCAAAGTAGTGTCAGACTTTCATCTGAACCAATCTATGTCATTGCCTGTGTTTTTCACTGACCATTCTTCCTCTGGGAAAAGAAGATTACACAGTCTTGATGTAAAGAGGGCCCTTAGTTACTATTTGGAGCATACTAAGGCCTATAGGAATGGCTGTTTTCAGTTATTTCTCACCTATGGTGAGGTGGGAAAGGGCAAACCAGCCACCAAGAGAACTATTTCTCATTGGTTGGTCTCTTGTATTAGATTCTGCTATGAGAAAGCTGGTCACCAACCTCCAGTGGGGCTCAGGACCCACTCCACCAGGGGCATTGCAGCCTCGCTTGCAGCAGCAAGGGACATGCCCCTACTGGATGTCTGCAAAGCAGCTACCTGGAAATCTGTGCACACCTTTGTGAAACACTACAGTCTGGATGTGCAGACCAGATCTGATGCCAAATTTGGCAGGGCAGTTCTGCAGAGCCTCTTTCCTAAGTAGGTTCTCTGCCTGCCTCCCACCTGGTACTGCTGGGTAGTCTGCAAAAAAGTTACTGATACTAAAGGACTCCTGGGATAAGAAGAAAAAATTACTCACCACATTAATCTTCTTTCTTCCAAGGGGTCCTTTAGCATCAATAAGCTCCCACCCTTCCTTCCCGGTTCACCTGTCGAAAAAGGGCTCTTATGTCACCTTTTACCAAATCTGGAGTTTCCTATTGAGTTTTTAGCTTGTGTTGCTATTGTTTCTACTTCCACTTTTGTGGACATTTGCTTGTTTTTTGAATCCTGTTGATTCTTTTTCAGGGCATTTGCCCTCATTTTTCCTTGAAAAAATTCTGAAGCATTCAACAGCTCTCACTCAAGCTCACACCCCCTCCTGTCTTTTGATTGGCTTGGCCCTATGCTCATTTAAATATCTCTTAAAGGCACACCTCTGGGGCAGTTGCACCTAGCCAGCTAGGTGCAAAAAAGTTACTGATACTAAAGGACCCATTGGAAGAAAGAAGATTACTGCGGTGAGTAATTTTATCTTCTCGGTTTATGAATGGTGCCACGATTTACAGCAGCTTGTAGCTGTTTTTTCAGCACAGCTGCACCAAAATGTTACACCTAGTGGAACCAGGTGTAACATCCCCTGCAGCAGTGCAGGCTGAAAATTCAAAACTCCACAGGTGTGGATTTTTCATCCTGTGGCTGTGGCGGTGGTGTGGGACTTAGTTCACACATCTTTTGAAAATCTCGACCCTAGTGAATGAAATGTGCAAGGTTTTGTGCAAGCTGTTGCAAACTTTTATATTTTTTTGTGTAAATTGTCTAAACCTGGTGGAATTCGCCCCTGCCATTCACATGAATGCCATGATTTGTCACTGTTGGCAAACTCTGAGCATCACTATGGAAAACCATGAAGAATTCTCTGTGGTGAAGCCTGGCAAAAATCCACCAGTGAAAAATAAAACCAGTTCTGGAAATTTGCAACTGAGAAAAGCTGTGAAGTTTGCTTCAGGGCTTCACCATGAAACAGCTGCATTACAGTTTTTTAATATAACTACTAATAAATGGTTAACATTTACAGAAGAGCACATGTCTGGGCTAGCAGTATAACCTAGAGATTAGAGTGACTAGCTGTACAGACCTGGGTTTGATTCCCATACCTCCTCTTGCATATGGTGCGACCCGAAGTAAGTCACTTAGCCTCCCCAGGGCTTCTGAGTCACCCTGAAAGCAGGCTTTGGGTCTAGTGGGCCTGATCTGGTTACCAAGGAATAAAAACAAAGTCCTAGATGCTGTGGATGGTGAAGTTCTACCAAAAAACCAAATTCAATCTGACTGTGTGATTCAAGAGGGAACAAAATGAAACTGGTTGAACTGTCTGTGAAGATAAGAGATTTAGCCAAAGTTGCCAATACTTCAGTAAGCCAGAAGACAAACTGCAGTGTGGCGCTGTTATATGCATAAGAAAAAGTCCCAGAGTGGCATGGTTTCAGTTTACAAATATGACCCCATGTAAATGCAGTGCTTTTGAGATGGTGAAAGGGTCTGCTTAAATGATAGTATATGCTGAGGGAGTGTGTTTGGCTAGTGCTGACAGCTCCTTCTAAAAAGGATCAGTGTGTTTTTCACACCCAAAATCCTCAGGGCACTGTTGATTGGGAAAGGAAGACTGAAGAGCAGTGTTGATGTGTAAGTCACTGTATGTCCTCCTACCCTGAAAAGAGGTACTGTGCAAAACTGAGATGTATTCAAGCTGCACAAAGCGATCTCTGAACACACAGACACAGTTCAGATAAAAAGCAAGGTGCAGGCTGAGGAGGATGCAAACAAACTATGATCAGAGCCACAACTGCTGCTGCTGCATTAATCTGACAAGTGTCAGAGCCCACTGAAGGTCTGGGTTCTGGTTTAGAACTTTTCTCATAGTTCTAGGGTTCTAATCTTCCGTATGTTAAAGAGCAGCTCTCTTCTAAAATAAAAAAAAAAGCTTAAAAACTGTTACAAAATGGGCAACAAAAATCCAGTCACCTGATTGTTCAGTAGCTGTCCAGACCTGTGTGGTAAATGAGCAATAACAGCACAGTCTGTAAAGTGCACTGCAAGTCTTGGAACTTGTTTTCTAGGATGACCTAACTGCACAGAACTATCACTACAGGGCTTCAGAATTCTCAGTAACTGGGAGAATCAGCTAACAACTGACTTGCCTGCCTCTTTCTTTTTATTTACCTTTTCTCCCCTTACTTCAGATGGCCCCCATCTGCAGGACCCCTAGCCTCATCACCCCAATGCCCACTGGGACTTACTGCTGGCCAGTACCCCCAGAGCCTGCCCTCCCTAGTGGAGTCAGCGGGGTCTCCCAAACTGTTGCCGTAGACTGGATCCAGTAGTTGGACCAGTGAGCCCAGCAAGTCGGGTGCAGGGCCTGAGAGGGTCCTGCACCATCCTGCCACCAGAGGTCTCTGTTTTTCCCTTTTCTGCCTGGGGAGTGCAGCACACAATGGCGACATCATGCATGACCCATGCATCCATGTGCCATTCGTTGGTGTGTCTGCCTGCGCCCCTGCGCACTCTGCAGCAGGCCCCAGGTGCCTTCCCCTTGCTTCCACAAGGGGTCAGGCATATACTGGGCTCTGCAATCCCCCCCCCAGAAACAGTCCTCTGGATGCTCGCTCTAAGCTTACTACCAAGCTCGGGCTGCCGGCATCATGCGTGGTAGCGCTACTGCTGCGTCGGTGGGCTTGCAGGGACAATTTTTTTTATTCACAGATTCTGTCAGCAGATAAGGACCACATGGCCCACCCAGTCTGTCCCAAATTCCCCCCCGATAATGCTACCTGAGTCCCTGCTAAGTGCTGACCTCTTTGATGAGGCAAACCCAACTGTTTGATGCGTAAACCGATTCACCAGTGATGAGGAGTTATTTATTCTTAATTTAAAGATTTATTTAATCTTGTGTATTATATTATTTTGGCAGCACTTTATAAGTGCAATAACACACTCCAGGGCTTGTGGTTATTGGGTAATTACCGCACTCCTCCCAACCTGTAGTTGGAGAGCACTTAGCTAACACCTCGTGTCTCCATCCCACGGTGTGTGTGTGTGTGTGTGTGTGTGTGTGGTGATTATCCAATAATCGCATGCCCTGTCATGTGTTACTGCTTACTTAGATTTACAACAATTATGTTCCACTTTCGGTTTACTAATTTTTTTAAACTTTCTCCAGTTAGCAGTCTACTATATATATATATATATATATATTTTTATTTCAGATTATGCAGTATATATTACATCACGTCTTGTGGGGGGAGCATCTGGTTATTCCCATCTGATCTGACAATTGCTGCTTGTGACATTATAGTCTATTGTTATTGTGAGCACTGTAATGTCATCAACAAAGGCACTGTGAGGTCAGTGGAGGACAGGCACATGTTTTTATATAGACATTTTGAGAGGATATCATGATAAACCTTAGGAAAGGAAAACTGAAATTTAAACCAGTGTATTCTTTAGTACTGTACATTGTGATAGCCAAAGCATCATGCTTATGAAAACACACACTGAAGTGCAGAGCTACTCTTCAAAGGGATGCATTCAAGCACAGTGGTCCACTTAGTCTAAATGTCCACGAAAAGTTATTTTAAATGAGATATTCAGCTAACCTGTAGCTGGAAGCAGTCTAGAGATACAGTTGACTAAGTCAGCCGTATACTGATACTACGTTGTCACCATTTTATGTAACTTTGAGATGTCATGGAGGAGCAAGTTGTGCTGGACTACATGTAGTTATGCACAGCTTGTTCCTCCATGACATCACAATGATTCATAAAACGGCAACAACTTAGTATCAATATACAGCAAACTCAGTTTTCTGTATTTCTGGACTGCTTCCAGCTACAGGCGAACCCAATACCTCGTTTTAATTAACTTTTCTGGGGCTTTCAAACTACCGTAACTGCCCAACGTACATTAACGTCACCCTTTAATATGTTCTCCAAGACCACTCTTGCGATTGTAAGAGTGGCCTTACAAGTTTTCTGAAGGTACGAGAACTATAAATCGAATGCGAGTGGTTTTGATACCCTAAGAATATAGGCAAGACCACTCTCCCATACAAACTTGTAGTCACTGAGGACAAATTAATATATTTTTTTTGAGGGTGATCAATAAAACATTCACAATTTAAAAATCCTCCCCATGTGATAGAGGGGTAAGTCAGGAAGTACATACAGACCACAGAAAAAGTTACAAGGTGCAAAAAGCCTAGTTTTCTTCAAAACACAATAAAAAAAAATCTTCTGTCACATGGCTTCAGAATGGTAAACAGATCTGAAAAACTGATGCTGCAGTTGTTTTACATTAGAAATAAACGTAAAGTTCAATAATGTCTTTTACACTTTATATCTGCTCTAAAATTCTTGCTTGTATCATAATTATAGACCTCTTTCTAAGCAGTAAGAAGTAATATTTTGCAGCTTCAGGTTAACCTGTTTTGATTAGGTTAGGTATTTCGTCCTCTCAGTTTCTTAGGCAGTCTTCAACTTCTTAAAGTTTAGAGTGACAAGAGACCCCCTGCATCCCTCTATGACTTTGTATTGATTTTTCTGATCTAATCTCCCTGATCTTTCATTCTCAGAACATCACTCGTTAGCTCTCCTTCCTGAGATAAACAAGAAAGAAAAACAACTGTAGCTAATGCTGGAAAAATTAACCCCTTCCTACCTTTGGTGTTTATTTATTCTTTAAAGGGGGACAGTCAGCACCAAGGGCCTACACTCAAGTGTGGAGCTGGTCCCAATGTGCACCATAGGTGCTGGGTTGTATGGGCCCATGGGGCCCGGGTCCCAGCAACAGTCTGTGACCTGGGCTGAGCCCCACCAATATTTTCATATAATTTTTATTTACAATGTTTTTTTGCCAGTCTATAATGAGGTGCATGACCTGGGTGCACACCTTCTGTGTCCTGTCCTGTCTGTGACAGCACTGCTCCAGGGCCGCTACCCCAATTCTTCTTTGATTGGTGGGCTGGTGGTGGTGTTGGACGGCTGGCATTATTTGAAATTAGCACCTCTGGCACGAGCGATTCAGAGTCCGACACCCCCCCAGTCATCCTGACCCACATCCTTGAAAAATCATTGGTGATTCGGTGGCAAAAGTCACAGAGCAGCACTGTGATTGGGCAGGGGGAAGGCTTATACTGAGGCATGCAATGATGAGCCATCGCGGAGACTGGGTGTCGGCGATGGTTTCAAAGGGAAATCAACTAGCTAGAGATCCAGCCAACGAGGGAAGAAAGCCAAGTGAAGCGGCGAAGGAGAAACCTTGGAGGGAAGAGAAGAATGTGCAGGGCCAAGGAAGAGAAAAGCAGTAGTACCACCAGCCACCCACCCAAGACCAGCCAACACAGTCGGAGGAGTCTGCAAGAAGGCAAGAGGAGGGAGAGGGGAGTGGGACTCTGGACCAGGTTGAGATCACCAACCACCATCGACAATGACTCAGACCAGTGGGTGGTGGCACAACAGAGCAAAGCAGAAAGGTGTGGCAGAGCCTGCAGAGGAGATCGTCAGGGGCAGTGCAAGGCACAGGATCGTGGGCCAGGCCCCAGCCTTGGGGAAAAGTGTGCTCTTAGGTGGGCTCCCTGCCACCCCACTGCAGGCAGCAAGCTGCAGGAGTTTAGGGTGCCAGCGGAGACGAGCTGGACGGCGGCTGGATCCCCAGATGGGATGCGAGAAGTACCGGGGGGCCGAGAGGTGGCTAGGCAGATAAATAACAAAAAAAAAAAGTGAGCTCTTAGTCGCCGGTTGGTCTGGGGTCATATCACGGCATGCCGGGTTACGGTCCTTCTTGGCTCAGCACCAGAGACAGACAGCCAGCAACATCAGAGGGAGTAGTCGAGAGCAGCAGTAGACCAGCAGCAGCACTGGCCTCAGTGGTAATATACACTCCCCCCCCAAGGGCAAGACAAGGCCCCAACCAAGAGATCCAGCGCAGCACTGCCTTAACAGCCTCAGAGTTTGACTAAGCCCCGAAATCCCAGGTCCAGCACTAACCAGGTAAGGTGTGGTGGGGATGGGATGCTGACTGTCTGATGCATGGGGGGGGGGAAGCTTCAAGCAAGCAACTAGCCAGTATCACTCCAGAACAGAAGCCTTAGAGAATTCCATTCCCTTGCCAACTTAGCCAAGGTCGACTGCTGGAGAGAAGGAACTGGGGTCGGGAATGGTCTGGCAGGTAGGCTTCAAAGGGAAAGGGAGGGAATGGCATAGAAAGTGATATAACTGTATTATGGAAGCTGGAAGAGCACTATAGTGTCACAGCTCAGAGGAGGAGGAGGATTGGATGGATCTGTATGGGCAAAGGAATTGAAGGGACAAGGGGAGGAGTCAAGGACTGCAGGCAGCCAGCAGACAAGTTTTGACTCCAAGGTGGAATTTTGCATCTTATCTGTGTCAATCTTCACCATTCATCACAGATGGGTACTGGCTGGAGATCAGGACCCCGCGGGAGCCTTTTTTTAAAGGATGGTGAACCGACGCAGCATCGGCGCTGCCCTGAGGCCGGCATTACTACGTGGGCTCGAGGATTAGCCATTAAGCTGTGTCGACCGCCTGCCTACCAGTTCTTTGTCTCCGCTGTCGAGGTGCCTGCCTGGGAAGCCTGTGGAAGAAGATTTCAGTAATTTTAGGCTAGCCTTTCTCATCAACAGTCCGTCGGTTCCTGCTAGTTCTAGTCTGCCATACTCGACGTCGCTGGTAAGATCTTTTCATTTATTTTACAGTTTAGCGACGTCGAGTCTGTTTTTGGTGTTTTTTTCCCATTAGGTCATGTCGCGGTCGGAGGCCCCCCATGCGTCGGTGCCCGTGCGGCCGCAAGTACTCCATTACCGACCAGCATGACTGGTGTCTCTCGTGTCTTGGCCCACTTCAAGACATGGATTCGTGCGATGCCTGCTTCTCCATAGACCACGCGTCCTCGAACAGCAATTTAAAGTAGAGCCGAGCTCCAGGACTTCCCCGGTAGGTCTCGCACTCGTTGGACCAAGCCTCGTTCTCTTGGCCTTTCCTCCGGGTCCCCTCCCGGTTCTATACGGACCGAGGAGGAGGGAGCCTCGGCCTCTCGTAGCCTAGCCTTGGCCGAGACTCCTTCTGCGGTGCAGGAGGCCTGTCCGCTTCACTCGGGAAGCGGAAGCGGGAGAAGGCGCCGCTATAGCAATCACCCCTTCGGGGGTGAAGGCTCCCCCGGTGTTGCTCCCGCGGTCCGGAAGGCCTGGGTCGACGCCATCGCTCGGTGCCGTCGGGGCTGTCGGTGCCGTTCGTGGTGCCGTGAGTCCTGTCGGCGCCGACGGCGGTGGCAACTCATCCTTCGGTGCCGTGGGCCTTGTCAGCACCGCTCGCGGTGCCAACCCCACTCACGGTGCCGTGACCCTGTAGTCGGCATCACCTTTCGCCATGTCTCACCTTGGCGCCATCCTCGGCGCCGAGGTTGAGCACGGCGCCGTGGAGCCTTCAGAGTCATCTGTCGGTGCCGTCCTTGGCGCCATTGGTGCTCTCGGTGCCACTCGCGGCACCGAGGGGCCTGGCGGTGCCATGTTTGGTGCTGAGTCCACCCTCGGAGTCATCGACGCCGCTTCGGTCTTCCGGTGCGCTCGCGGCTCCGAGAACCTAGCGGCATCGTGTTTGTGCCGAGTCCGCCCTCAGAGTCATCGGCGCCGCTCCGGTCCTCGGTGCCGCTCGTGACGCTGAGGGGCCTGGCGTCGTTGGTGGCGCCGAGGCGGTTGCTGGGGCTTCTGTCGGCGCCGTCTCTGTTCCTGGTACAGCCCTTGGTGCCGGTGGACTTGACGGTGCCGCAGCTGGCCCTACTTCAGGACCTTTGGCCTGTGCCACCCTGCCGCCTTCTGCCAGCACCGCTTGCGGGGCTGTGGAGGGTGCAGGTGCCGCCTTGGCCACTACTTGGACTTCTGGGCCCTTTGGTAAGGTCGCCCTCCCTCGCCCTCCTACCGTCTAGCTTTGGGCCTCAGACCCTACCTCTTCAGAGTCGGAGTCGGGCTCGGAGTCGAATGGGCAGTCACACCCTTTGAGGTTGTCTGCAGAGGAGGACAAGCCAGTGGTCTCCACGACGAGTCTCAGTCAGCCCCCTTCTGAGGTGCGTCTGGTTCCCCCCGAGGTTAGGGTCAGTGGTACTGACCAGCAGGCTGTGGTGCGTGCCACCATTGCCATGCAGTCTGGCCTTGGGGGGGTTCCTTGACCCCTCGGCGGTGGTACCCCCTCCGGTGGTGTGTCTCGATCGCCCAACTATGGGGCCTATCGGGAGGCCCATAGGAGGGGAAGGTGCTGCTCCCTGGGTCTCCCCTTCAGGGGCAGCCCAGAGCTGCCAGCTTCCTAGGCTGGCCCTTTCGAGGACTAGGACTCTCTCGGACTCCGAGGGGTCGAGGGGTGTGGGGTCGGCACGTCGACCTTTCTCTGGGACCCACCCAGGCCCTGGATGAAGCCGAAGCGCGGACTTCCGCCCTTCCCCTTCTGGTTCCTTGAGGGGGTCCCATTCTCTGGAGGCAGGGGACTGTCCTTCTGGATCTATACGGCCCCGGTCGCCTCACTTGGGGGATTCTTCTGGGTGCAGCCTAGGCAGTACCAACGTGGTTGTACAGCTGTCGGCTGCGGAGTCTTCCAGGACACCCTCCAGCGGGGGTCCATGGTCACTCCCTAGCCCTGGCAGAGGTCAGCTGACTTCCTCTCGTCTCTGCCCCTCCCTCTGCCGCCTTCTCCAAGCGTTCCCAGGTATTCTTGGTCCTAGCGGTCCTCTCACCTCGGAACAGTTCAGAGCAGTGGCTGCTCGGTTCCCTGCCTATGTTAGGGCCATGGACAGCCAGATTTTTCAACCTCCCCCCAAGCAGCCACTCTCAGAGCGCATGGTGACCTCCAGCTCCTCATCCCCCTCTTCGGGGGGAGAGGAGCCGTCTGTCCATATCTCTCCTGCCGCTGATCTCTCCGAGTATCAGCGTTTCCTCGTGAGGATGCTGGAGGATCTTCACCTCTCTCCCCTCTCCATGAGCAATCCTGAGCATGCGGCACACACCTTTCTAGGCGATTTTGGTGCGGCCACCCTTGTGGTGCCGCCCTGGCCTGCTCCCTTTCAGGAGGCGTCCATGTGTTTCTGGCAGAGGCCCTTCTCCAGAGTTCCTGCCCCTAGGGACCTCAGCCAGAGGTATTGCGCTACCCAAGTCTCCAGGTTCTTGCCTCATCCACAGTCGGATTGACGCACCTGGACACTCCTGCGAGTCCAGCGCCCTCCACGTGACCGGCCCCCCAGATCAGGACTCTTGGATTTGATTTCTGGGGAGGAGGACTTTCTACTGCATGGTTGCTTCTTCCATCTCCGCTCATCAGGCCCACTATGCAGCCTACAACAGGTTCTTGTGGTCGCGCTGGGTCAGATCCTAGCTGCTTTGCCTGACTCGGAGCAAACCAGGCAAGCCATCACTCTCTCTGCACGTGGCCTGGAGCTAGCAAGGCACCAAGCAAGGGCATCTTACAACGCCAATGAGGTAGCTACCAGGGTAGTAGGGACAGCGATCTGCACCAGGAGATCGGCGTGGCTTCACCTTTCCCGGTTGTCACCCTTGGCCCGGCGTAGGGTGATTTGCTCCGCTCACCAGGGAACCTATCTCTTTTCCCGTAGGGCGAGACGGCGTTTGTCGGGGCAGATTCCTTCCCCCTCAATGGGACCCCGTCTCGCTCTCCCCACTCTCAGGCCTCCTCCTCAGGCCCAGAAGATTCCCCCCCTATGTGTGTCACCCACTGAGGGCTAAGGGACACTGTCCCTTAGGGTGCACTTAATCAACCCCCTTTCGGGGGGCTTGGTACTCACCATCTGTGATGAATGGTGAAGATTGACACAGATAAGACATAGAAATTGCATGCCTACCGTAGTGCAGTCTTTCTGTGTATCTTCACCATTCATCCCTAATCCCTGCCATCCCTGGGGCTCCAGTCTCTGGATCCTCCTCCCTCTGTGCCTACCCCTCTTTGAGAGTGGTAAAGTTGGGACACACAGGGGGGTAATTTCTTCCTCAAGGGGTACAGTTTGAGTGGCACTTCCTCTCTACTATTATCTTCACCCCTACAGGGTGAGAACTGGTGGTTGCCCTCCTTCTGTTATCCTCCTTTAAAAAAAAAAAAGAACCCCCTTTTTTTCACCAAATATCTTTACAGAGAGAGTACTGAGTCCCTGTACCCTGTCCTTCTCCAGAGTAGCCGACTCTGCTTTTGGGGTTTGCCAGTTATTCTGTGCCTTGAATTCTGGCAGGTGAGCTTTGCCACTCCTTGCAGTTCCTGTACAGTCTGGTGACGGACAAGGGTCCTGGATTCTTGTTACCTCTCACTCTCTCCTAAATTCTCTCTCCCCCCTCCCTCCCTTCTTCTTTTCCAGAGATTGGGGCCCCTACCCAATCCCCTTAGTTTTACTCCTCCTATGCTGTCCTCTCAGTTGTTATTTCTCCTTTTAGTTCAGTTTCTCTTCCTTTTTCTGTCCCTTGGACTCTTTTGTCCCACCCTCCATCCCTTCCTCTTACCTCTCCAGCGACTCAGAACTGGTAGGCAGGTGGAGTCGACACAGCTTAACGGCTAATCCTCGAGCGCCACGTAGTACGTCAGCCTCGAGGGTGGTGCCGATGCTGCATCGGCTCCGCCTATCCTGTAAAAAAAAAAGGCTCCCGCAGGGTCCTGATCTCCGGCCAGTACCCATCTGTGATGAATGGTGAAGATACACAGAAAGATCATAATTACGGTAGGTACGTAATTTCTATTTTTTGCCCCCTTCCTGTCCAGTTTAATGAGCATTTGCCTATTTTGATTGTGTGTGGGCAGCTGGCATGGCTGGGTCCAAGCAATTACAGTCCCACCATGGAAGCCTTCGGTGATGACTCTGAGTTTATCTTTAGCAGGCTCAGTTTCTTCCACAGACCACATCCCATCAGCCAAGAGCCATGTTTATGTTGTAATAATGTTTTGGTGATGGTGAACTTACCTTATTGTGCTGCTGCATGGGTTCTACTTTGTGTCCTCTATGTGCCCATGGCCATGTCCAAAAAATATATATTTAGCAGTATCTCTCTGACTCTTCATGTCTGTAATCTACTGATAAAGGCATATGCAGTAAAAGAATGCAGTACCTGACTCCATTTATGCCACAGACATGCCCTCCTGACCTTGACATCTGTTCATCACATAGGGTAGCCAGACAGGGGGTGCACTGGGCTTAGAAATTATGTGTGAGTGACTTGATGTGGGGGAACCGGGGTGTTTGGGAGGGGGGCCTCTTTCATCTCTCTACTAGCCTACAGATAATAAAAGCTGGTGTTTCATGCTGTGTTTTTTGAACTTTATTTACTGTTAAGTAGTTAATGGGATGCCCAGTCTCCAGCCAAAGCAAAACAACTGAACTGTCAGCTACTTTGAAGTGCGCATGCGTGCGTGTGTGTGTAAATACATGTGGGGAGGTGGGGGGGCAGAACCTACTGGAGAGGAAATAGAAATGATTGTGGTCATTCTGACCAAACGAGGGATGTCCCTGACCTGCAGCACTACCTTTATCTGCTGTGTAGGTGTTTCACTGGACCTTGTGCATTGTGTTATTATAACAGCATATCTTCCTGGACATAAGTCTCCACCACTCATTCACACTAGTGGGATTAGCGCCGGAGGCACTAGGACCCATCGGGAGCAAACTTTTTGGCGGAGGTCGGTAGCGAGGCATACGAGGCTCGGCCTGTGAGCAGCGGCTCGGCGGCAATGACTATACCGACGACGACCCTCCAACCACCTCAGTTCCTTTTTTCCCGCCGTCGAGTGTGCTTCAGTGACGACGTCGCTCGCCTGTCGGTAGTCAAACTTCAAACTAGCGCATAGTTTTCAGTTTATTTTTTTGTAACATTATCACGATAGTAGTATCGCTTAATTTATTCTATTTTCGTTAAATATTTCTAATATTTTAAATTTAACTTACTTGAAGAAGTCTCGGCCTACTGGACAGAGTCGACCATGAGCAGGTCAGGTGACGGTAGGGAGACTTTGTATGAAAGCTGTTCAGTCAGCCGGGCTGGGCCGGTCAGCCTCTTTCTCCTCAGTGGGGTTCCGACAACGGTCAGTCCGATGCCCGGGGGGATGGGCGGTTCCCCCGTCGGCATAAAAATAAACGGTCGCATTCTTGGCACCGTTCGGCCTCGAGCTCTTCTTCAGCCCACAGGTCAAAACAGAGAAGGCATCACTCGAGGTCGCCCTCTGGTATGTCTGCGCGTCGATGGTCGGTTATCATTGCTAGTTGCCGTTCTCCTTCTTCGGAGTCACCAACTGCCGGTGATCGTCGTCATCGACAGCGGAGCCCCTCCCCGCCTATAGGTAGGGCTCCAGATGAGCAGTTTCATCAGTGGGCCGCTCTTATGGAGCGATGGGCTCGGAGGTTGGTTCTCCTGCCTGGCTCGGTTGCCACGGAGCCCCCGGGCTCCTCCGGCGATCGGGTAGGGCAGTTGGACCTTCCTAGTCGTGCGGTGCCTTCTTCGGTGCCGGTGACTCCACGCTCAGGTGTTCCCCCCCCACATGGCTGCGGCGCAGGGGGCCACACCGATGCCCTTATCTCCTGGTTTTTTTCCTTCTCTAGCTTTCCAGGTTCCTGGGGTGTTTCTGGCGCCTTCCGCGGGGTCTGTCGGCTTGTCAGCGCCGTTTTCGGTGCCGCGTGGTCTTGCGGCGCTGTCTGCGGCGCCGTTGGGTCTGGCGGCGCCATCAGCGGTGCCGCTTGGTTTGGCGGTGCCGCTTGATCTGGCGGTGCTGCTTGGTCTGGCGGGCGCCGCATCGGTGCCGCTGCTTGCGGTGCCGCGTGCCTCTTCGGTGCCGTGCCCTTCTGCGGTGCCGTTTCCAACCCGTTTTGCCTTCTCAGCGCCGGGGGCCCTCGGGGACTCTCCTTGTTTCTCTGCTATTTCCTCCTCTCCTAATTTTCACTCCTTTCCTGTCCAAACAGTCCTTCCTGGACCATCAGGAGATGATGTTGAGCCTGACCCAGACCTTCGGTTGGGTGATGAAGTGGAGGAAACAGGATCTTTCTTTGCTACAGAGCCTGTGGTCGAGAACCTGTCCTTTAAGTCTCTGTTGAAGAACCTGAGATCCACTCTTTCTCTCCAGACTACAGACATCGATCCTGGGAAGATATTAAGACTCCAGTACCTTCATGCTGGAGATCCCTACGGATTTGACTCCTCCGATCCAGCCTTCCTTGAGACACTGTCTCAAATGGTATGGAATAATCCTGCTCTTATTCCCTCAGTGGCTAAATCCATTGATAAAGTATTCAGCTCCCAAGGATCGTCCCATTTTGGCATCCCAAGCCTTTGCGGATCCTATTGTAGTCCTGGCAGAGAATGATAAGGTCGTTCTTTCTCAAACTACTACAGCTCGACCTATTAATAAAGAGTCTCGTAAGATTGATACATTAGGTAAGAGAGTCTTTGCTGCCTCCACTCTAAGTATGTGTATTGCCAGCTATCAAGGCTATTTTTCTCAGTATGAGTATATCCTGTGGCACTCTTTGAAAAGAATGGTTGAAGCTCTTCTGGATTCGGACTCCAAGTCAGAGCTTCTTCTCACTGTTACTAAAGGTATTGAGTCCAATAACCAACAGGTCAAAGCAGCTATGGACGCTTTCGACACTGCTTCTCACTCAGCAGCCGAAGGTATTTGTACTCGGCGCCATTCCTGGCTGCGTACTTCTGGCTTCATGAATGATGCTCAGCAGCAGGTAATGGCGCTGCCCTTTGATGGCTCCTTTCTTTTCGGCCCTCAGGTGGAACAAGCCTTAGAGGCCACTCAGAAGACTAGGTCGGCCATTAAGTTGGCCAGACCTCCGCCTGCTCCTCTCGGGGCATGTGAACAGGCGTCAGTTTCATAGTCATCAGTCCTTTGAGGGCAGAGGCGGGAAGCTTCCATAAGCCAACCTGCCCAACCTCAAAAAGCACAGCAGAAAGCGCGGGGGCCTAAAGCCCCCAGCGCCACCTATATTGCTGGCCCAAGTTCCATCCACATTGCCGGTGGAACTTTCTCCTCGGTGGGAGGTCGTCTGATGTACTTCTACAACTAGTGAAGTCCATAACCGGACAAATGGGTCCTTGGATAATTCGCGAGGTTATTCTCTCAATTTTTGGAAACCCCAATTGTCCTCTCAGGCGACAACCCAGGTTGTCGACCTCTCAGTCAGACCTCCTCACCGCTGAGATCCAAGGCCTTCTAAGCAACAGGGCAATAGAACTAGTGCCCCGCATCTCAAGCACAGAGGTTCTCTCCATCTTTCTGGTTCCAAAGAAATCTGGGGAATCGCCCATTCTAGACCTCAGAAAGTTAAACAAATTTCTCCCCAGGGAGAAATTCAAAATGATTTCCTAGGTACCCTGTTCCCCTGCTGCATCAGCACGACTGGCTGGCCTCCCTGGATATGCAGGACGCTTACCAGCATATCCCCATCCACCCGACCCACCGCAAGTTCCTCAGATTTGTAGCTCTGGGTCGGCATTATCAGTTCAGAGTCCTGCCTTTTGGGCTATCCTCGGCGCCGCAAGTTTTTACAAAGTGTTGTGCAGTTCTCGCAGTGCATCTCAGGAAGATAGGACTCCGACTGTTTCCCTACCTGGACGATTGGCTTCTAGCAAGCCCTTCCAGCCAAGGGACTTTGGAAGCCATGCAAATGACTTCTCGTCTTCTTACGCCCATGAGAATTCTGCTGAATTTGAAAAAATCACAACTGCAGCCCTCCCAGAGGCTCCTTTTCATAGGGACGCTCCTAGACACCTCTTCCACGAAGGCTTTCCTTCCAGAGGACAGAAGACTCGACATCCTTCGGATGGCCCGTTACATCGGGGAGAACCAATGGTTACAGCTCTCTCGATGCAACGCATGTTGGGTCTCATGGCTTCCTCGGTGTTCACTGTACCCCTGGCCCGGTTGCACATGAGAACCACCCAGTGGATGCTCTCCACTCAGTGGTCTCTGATCTCTCACCCCCAGTCTTATCCCATCAAGGTGACGGAGCCCCTTCGAAGGTCTCTCACCTGGTGGACTCAAGAGAGCAATCTCCTGGAAGGGTTTCCCTTTGCTCCCCCAGATCATCAGATCTCCATCACCACAGACGCATCGCTAATGGGATGGGGAGCTCACTGTCGCTTCCTTCACACTCAAGGTGTATGGACTCAGTTCAAAACTCATCTCCACATAAATGTCCTGGAGATGAGGCGGTCCTCAGCGATCCGAGCTCTGAAGGATATCCTTTGTCACAAGAACATTCTCCATCAAACGGACAACAAAGCTGTGATGTATTACATCAACAAGCAAGGCGGTGCTCATTCTTACCCCCTTTGCAGGGAAGCAATGAGGGTGTGGGAGTGGTGCTTGGAGCACAAGTCTCTGATTCAGGCGGTTTATCTGCCAGGTATACAAAACGATCTAGCAGACCACCTCAGCAGAACAGAGGCAGACCCTCACGAGTGGTCTCTTGATCCAGCCATAGCTCGGTCACTATTCGAAGAGTGGGGGACTCCAGACCTGGACCTTTTTGCATCCCCACTCAACGCAAAACTGCATCTCTTCTGCTCCAGAAATCCAGGGCCTGGCATTTTCTGTCAGGATGCGTTCAGGCTGCGGTGGACAAAGCGCTTTCTTTCGCCTTTTCACGCTTCCTCTAATCCAGGAGTTCTCCTCAAGTTCAGTCTCAGGGGACCAAAATGATTCTCATTGCTCCTCCTAGCCTCGGCAACTATGGTTTCCTCTGCTCAACAGTATGTTGGCAGCCTCTCGAGACCACTTCCTTGCAAATCAATCTTTTGACTCAGGGTTCGTTGGTCCATCCAACCTGAAATCACTTCACCTTCATGCTTGGCTCCTGAAGAGGTAGAGTAGATCGGTTCAACGCTCTCGTAGAGTCTCGGACATCCTTCTGGCTGCTTGTGAAGCCAGCCACCCAGCATGTCGCTTCAAATGGAGCGCTTTTCTCTCTGGTGTGCAAAGTCCTCTTGGAATCCCTTTTCCTGTCCTCCTGACAAAGTTCTGGAGTATCTTTTGGACCTATCAAACTCAGGTCTCAGTACTTCACAGTTAAAGTTCACCTTAGTGCCATCTCAGCGTTCCATGAGCTGGTTTCTTCCTTGACTCTGGCTCAGCTTCCTATGGTGAAGAGATTTCTTAAGGGATTCTTCATACCAGACCCCTGTTAAGCGTCAGTTGCAGCCTGGGACATTAACCTGGTGCTGGACATGCTCACTCAGAAGCCTTTCAGCCCCTAGCTACCTGTGAGCTAAAATTTCTTACCTGGAAGACTGCCTTCCTGGTGGCCATTACCTCAGCCATGGGTCTCGGAAATTCATGCCTTGGTGGCGGACCCTCCGTATGCTGTATTCCATAAAGACAAGGTAGTTCTCCGTTACTCATCCTAAATTTCTTCCCAAGGTTGTGTTAGAATTCCATCTAAACCAACCTCTGGTACTTCCCTCTTACTTCGCTAATTTCCAAAATGAAGGGGAATGATCTCTTCATTCCTTGGATGTTAAGAGAGCCTTGCGGTTCTATTTAGATAGAACCAAGAATTTTCGCAAGACTCAGCAACTGTTTGTTTCTTTCAGCGACACCCGGCTGGGTCAACCTGTCACTATGAGATGCATTTCATAATGGTTAGTGGCATGCCCTCGACATTGCTACTCCATGGCTCGAGTTAAATTGGAGGGTAGCGTATAGCGCTCACTCTACTAAGGTGACACGGCATCTTTGTGAGTGCAATAATGTTCCAATTGCAGATATCTGCAACGCCGCCACCTGGAGCTCAGTGCATACATTCGTTAAGCATTATGCACTGGATGTTCATCCAGGCGACATTCGCATTGACAGAACTATCCTTAATGGCTTCTATCTTAGGCAGCGTGAGCTCTGGCTCTCCTGCCGCCCTTTTGGGGGATTATCAGCTTGGTACTCTCCCACTAGTGTGAATGAGTGGTGGAGACTTATGTCCAGGAAGATATGAAAATTGCGTACCTACCGTAATTCTTGATCTTCTTGGACGAGTCTCCACCACTCATTCATACGCCCACCCTCCATCCCCCGAGCTCACCACTGTGTTGGTCTTCATTCCCTCAAATCTTTAGGCTGTGAGGACTTCTTTGCTGACCCTTCTTACACGGGTCATACGGACTATCTTATGTCCGCTTTTTTAAGGTTGGATTTACTCTTTACGTTAGTTGCGCTGCACCTCCTTGGTAAAAAAGGTACTGAGGTGGTTGGAGGGTCGTCGTCGGGATAGTCGTTGCCGCTCGAGCCGCTGCTCGCAGCGCCGTGCCTCGCGGCACCGTCTCTTGCGCTGACCCTCCAGCAAATAGTTTGCTCCCGATGGGTCCTAGTGCCTCCGGCGCTAATCCCACTAGTGTGAATGAGTGGTGGAGACTCGTCCAAGAAGATCAAGAATTACGGTAGGTACGTAATTTTCATGTCTGGTGAAATGCCACCTTGTAAGTTTGGGTGCCAGGACACTGCTGGGCCACACAGTTTTTCATGATCCTGAGGGATATATCATAGGTTGGGTAATTATAGGGGAGCAGTAAATTACAGTATCTGGAGGGATTTTCTAGACTAACTTCTTGTCCTTACACATGCACATGCTTTTAAAGCTCTTAACTGGGACTTACCTGATTGATATGGGGTTTGGGGGTGGGGAAAGAAAAAGCCTGGGTGATTAGCTTCTCTCTGATCCTGGTTATGCATGTGTTGTGGGGATGTGCACTAGCCTCCAGGGTTGGACTGAGATGGAGGTGGGGGGATGGAAAGTTGACACAGGGTCCCACTCCCACAGTACCACCCACCCTGGGTTTCTTGAAAATTAAGAGGGGAGGTCCCAGGGTGATGGACTACCAGCTCAGCACAAGCACATGATGTGCCCACACATGTTCTACCAGACCCTTGGGGTGGGATGCCGTGGGGAATACTAACCACCTGAGGGACGGGTAGGGGTGGGCAGATCTAAGGGCATACAGAAGGAACAAGAGGGTATCATATTTCAGAGAAAAACATGTTGAAGAACAAAAGGTTGTGATGAGGCATACATAGGTTTCTTACGGTGTAGTCCACTCAGTACAGAAAACTTTGCCCCTACTGAATTTTCTTTTTTTATCTCTCACTACCAGTCTGCTGCTCCCTTCCTAGGTTTGATCGCACTGCCGTCACTGTTTTTAAGGAAGAGCAGAGGTCTGTGTGCCATGTGTGCACAAAAGCATTCAAAACTGCTGTGCTACAATAGTGCAATAGCTATGGCTGTGGTCTAGTGCAGCATAACAAAGAAGCAGCTGACATAGCTAGCTACCGTGGCACAACACTCTACAGATCCATTTCCACCTACAGCAAGATTCCACCTGACACTTTATAGTGGATTTCCCTCTACATGACTAGAATGTCTTTGAATGGGGCACTCTGCCCCTTCCACAAACAGTCTATGCCTCAGCAATTTAAAGAGCAGCTGATGCCTAAAGGAGAACTGGAACAAAACATATTTAAACAAATAGACACAGATCCAGGCAGCTTATATTCACACTAGTACTTTATTTCTTTTCCACATTATTTTTAACCGAGTCAATTTGCATGAAAACAGGATATTTTCTCCTGAAGAGTTCATGCATTCTTGTTGCTTTCTCCCTACCTGAGATCATAATGCACAACTTGTGACATCCTGGTTACTCCCATGACAGATTATGATGTCATAGCAGAGGCTTAAGATTTCTAGTAGGAAGTAAGCTATAGAGGCAGATCAACTTTAAGGTATTAATGAACATTTCCACTATAATATACAATGTGGAGGAGGAATCTATGGAATGTGTACTGAATGCAAGCTGAGTTTCACCTAAATATTTTGTTTTTCAAAGTTTTCCTTGCTACGTAAAAAGGTCTTTAAAATTATTTTGGTTCATGGTACTGCAATGTTGTACAGTTTATATAGTATATCCCAGGTGGTTGTTAGTAGGGGTTGGGCAGAACTAATGGGACTTTACCTGGAGGGTGAGGTGACTGTGCTGGCTGGTGGCTGAGTGGGGACTAGGGGAGGATGTTAAAAGGTAGAAGTGATGCCCCCCGCTCCCCAGTCCCCACCTCCTGAAGCCTGACTATGATTGGACTTTTTGTATGAAAAAGATTGCAAGTCCCTACACTTACTGACAGCCCACTTGTAAACTCTGCTACTAGGCAACTTGGTGGTTGCATTGCAGTGCCCTCTAATGTTACTACGCGGCACTGCTTGCTCACAAAGCATGCAAGAGTGGTGCGTGCGTCAACGCACACCAACATGAGATGGCATCATGCAGCAGCACCTGGCATGCTGCCAGCTGGTGACGTTTATGAGGATGACCATCGCTGTGAGTAAGTGTGCGGGCACTTAATTTGCTTTTGTTCCGAAAGTCTACTTGGGTGGTCATGCTTCAGGGGGTGGGGGGTGTTGAGTGTCAGCTAACTAGTTCTTTTAAATTTGTGAACTGAATATGTTGACATCCTTACTTAGGCCTGACTGTCCACACCACGTTTATACCTGTAACGTTATAGGAGGCATTTCCATAACCATTGTCAAAACCATCTATGTGGTGGTTTCAACAACAGTTACAGAACTGATACTGCCTCTGACCTCTGTACTGTTACTGGCTGTAGTGTGGAAGCATGAGCATGTAGCCCCTCCAGTGCCCACAGTGCAGCGTGCACTACATCATGGGACAGGGCGCTGACCACATTGGTCTCAGGGCACCCACAATGTGGACGGGCTGTGATGGTCCCAAGCCGTTACTGGGATGGTTCACCGGCAATGTGGACACACTATGCCGGTTACCGTCTGTGACGGATTAGAACTGTTCCATCATTTTGGCGGTGTAGTGTGGTTGGGGCCTTAGTCTCTTAGGCCCTGGACACACTACAGAACTGTTTTTGAAAATCATTTTTAAAACCAGTTTAGCTAAACCATTTCAGTGCAGCCACACTACTCAGTAACCATTTTTGATAACAGTTTAGTGTGGCCACACTGCTAGTGTTAAACCTATTCTCCTTGTAACTGTTTTGTGTTAAGTCCAACACACAGAACTGTGCTTGCCTGGACACACAGCAGCTAGAACTGTTTTAGTTATACCATTACAGGTTAAAATGTTTTTACTCCTGGACAGACCTGTGAGTAAAACCATGCTAGCGCCTAAACGTTTTTAAAAATGGTTTTAAGACTAGGTATCTAGCAGGGTTTACAAACACTTTTTCTAAAAAGTTTTAAAGGGCTTGTAGTCTGTCTGCAAACAGTGCTAGGGGAATTTAAACTGTTTTAAGGCACTTAAACCAAGTTATGTTCCCCAGTGTGTCCAGGGTCTCTCCAGATTGATGGTTTTCTAACTTGTGACAGCTTGACTAATTATGTTAATGTTCATACAAAGCAAGCAGCTTGTATCACATTATGAAACCTAAATTCATTTACAAGTTCTAAACTGAAAATGCATTTAATAGAACTGTGAAACAGAAGATGTGTGGCTCGTTGAGGAAAAATATGATGTACTAAACAATAGGCCTGTTACCAATACTCTTACTGTGTCAGTATGTTTGCTGGCAAAGAAATCATCATATGGTCTTTCAGCAACAATGTATTTCTTACATCCTATGATCTTGCTTAGTATAGCTGTGGTTTTCTGAGACCTTTTGCAGGTCATGTAGTAATTAATGACTTGCGTCATTAAAGATGGCCTCCACTGACTACACACAATTATTAAAGATTTCTGGTCGTTGCGGTTACCTGTGAAATGTATATGCTACTTTCTTATTGTGGATGTATTAGGATGGTGTTGTCACATGTTTCTGATGGTGACAATGTTTGACTTTGCAACTGTAGCAGCTGGTGGAGGGAGTGTGCCTGAGTTGGGGTGGCCCCCCCCCGTGCACACCACACAGTACTCCCTCCCTGGTGTACAGCTGATCTCCTTCCCTCCAAGCCTGCTTCCATACAGTAGAGAACGTGTTGCTGGTGTGCAGTGGTGCATCCACCTCTCCCTGCTCTGATCCCAACACTTCATAGAAAGGAACATGTTGCTCTGATCCCACCCTCCCAAGTACGAATGGTTCCTCAATCCCTTCCCTGGTGTACAGTGTTCTCTCACCCACCTGCACCCATGCCCTAGGTCATAGCCAAAACAATGAGGAAAGAAGGCCACAAGACAGTGTCACCACATTATAGTACAATATTTATTATTAACATTTACACTCAGCATCAAACAAAATATCAGGTTTCTTAGGGTAATCAGCACCCCCAAAATGCCCCCCCAAAACAAAGTTTCTTCCTGTTAAAGTTTTAAAACAAGTCTTTTAAATAGTGTTTCAATTCTTTTCTCACACCTGAGGCCAGGGGCCTAACCCCAAAATCCCCACATTATACAAGATAATATATGAGATACTGGTAAAGCCGCATCTAGAGTGTGGAACTAGAGTATGGAGTTCAGTACTAGTGACCACACCTCAAAAATACATTAACCTGCTGGAGAAGGTCCAGAGGAGGGCTACAAAGATGATAGCCGGTCAACAGAGCAAGACATACAAGAAGAGGTTCAGGGCACTAAACATGTAATTAACCATAACACAAGGGGGCACAGTCTCAAGCTGGATGGTGGGAGGTTTAGGAGGGAGGTCAGAAAGCACCTCTTCACAGATAGGTTGGTGGACACTTGGAATGTGTTGTCAGAAGAGATAATCTTGTTGAAGACAGTGGGCAGCCTTAAAAGAGGCTGGGATAGGCATAGGGAGGATGGGAGGAGTGGGGAGGGAGGGCAGGGACATTAGCTCAAGTTGTGGACCCTGAAATACAAGCAGACTTGACAGACCAAATGGCCTTCTTCTGCTGGCTTCTTTGTTGTATGTATGTATGTAAGATGCTCTACTCCCATAGACCCCCATTGATGGTGGTGGGTAGGCCACTGTCCCCTGGCCCAGGAGGCAGAGCTTTGACCCCTGACCCCTAAACCCTTGTGTTGGTTGACCTCTAACCCCTGGGCCAGGGGCACAGCTTTGATCCCTGAGCCAGGGGGGTGGAGCTTTGACCTTTGACCCCTGGGCCCCACCAAAAATTTTACAAACCCAGCTTTGTGTTCAAAAACATTTTGGTTTACTTACTGTTTACTGTAGTATAGTAGAGTGCATCAGATTCATTTTACTCCTAGGCTGACATCTTCTGTTACAAATTCCAGAATCCCCTGCAACTGGCAACAGAACAGTAGGCAACAGTAGGAAATTCAATACCCTACAGTGCTTGTTGGAGCTTATATAAGCTCTGCTCTTTTGTTTGCTGGTCACGCTGTCCACCATGGGCTAAGTACAGTCACAGAGGACTGTACGTAGCCCCTGGAGAAAAGCAGAACTGGAAAACATTTGATCAGAGATAATAAAAGCTCTGACATGCACTGCAGGCTGTTAAATCTCTCACTGCTGCATGCTGCTCTGTTGCCAACTGCAGGGGATTCTGGAATTTATAGTAACAGAATATATCAGCCTAAAAGTAAAGAAAATTAGTATGATACTGTTTACTGTAGCACAGTAGATTGTAAGTAAGCCAAAATATTTGTGCACACAAAATGACAGAAGGCATCCTTAGGATGGCAGAAAAAGGGGAGATGTTGTTGATGGGGGACCTGAATATGCCAGATGTTAACTGGAGCACCTTTGCTGCAGGCACATCCAAGAGCAGGGTCATTCTTGATGCCCTACAGGGGGCATGCCTCAGACAGCTAGTATTGGAACCCACTTGGGAGGGAAGCAGTCTTAGACCTGGTAACTCTCAAATGGAGATGGAGAGAAGATCTCAAATTTAGAAGTGGGTAGCCATCTGGGAACAAGTGACCACCAAACAGTGTGGTTTATGATAAACACAGCCATAGAGTCAATCCATACAAAAGTGAGGGTACAGGACTTTAGGAGGGCTGACTCTGTCAAAATGGGAGAGTGTCTCAGAAAAGCACTAGCAAACAGGCAAGAAGGAGGGGTGGAGGAACAATGGGGAAACATCAAAACTGCCATCACAGAGGCAACAAGCCTTTGTGTCAAGCAAATAAATCAAAATGAAGGAAAAAAAACACTATGGTTCTCAAAAGAGGTGGCGGGGAAGGCTACGGAGAAAAAGATAACATTCAGGATGCATAAGGAAACACAGAAGGAGCAGGACAGAGAATTGTACCTGTTAAAGCAGAAGGAAACAGGGAAGGCAGTCAGAATAGCAAAGGCCCAAACAGAGTAAAAGATAGCCAACTTGGTTAAGAAGGGGGATAAAACCTTTTATAGGTACATTAGGGAGCGAAGAAAGACCAAGGAAGGGATAGTGAGGCTTAACAAAGGGGAGGGCAGGTGGACAGAGGGTCACAGTGAAAAAGCAGGGATACTGAACAAATACTTCTGCTCAGTATTCACAAAAGAAGAGGAGGGGGAGGTACGTAATCCAGTTAATAGAAGCACTCTGGATAGGGGGGTCAATACCAGTCCATTCACAGAAGAAAGGGTTCTGAAAGAACTCCTAAAACTGAAGGTGGACAAAGCAATGGGCCCTGGTGGGATTCAACCCAGAATTCTAAAAGAACTAAGGGGGAGAACTAATGACACCACTGACTACCCTTTTTAATAAATCATGGGATGATGGGGTGGTACCTGAGGACTGGAGGAGGGCAGATGTGATTCTCCTCCACAAAAGTGGGAGCAAGACAGAGGCGGGAAACTACAGACCTGTCAGTTTGATCTCAGTGGTAGGGAAAATGATGAAATCACTTCTGAAAGAAAGAACCGTCGAGTACCTAGAGGCCAGCAGGCCACAGAACCCAAGGCAGCATGGATTCACAGCGGGAAGGTCATGTCAGACAAATCTAATAGATTTCTTTGACTGGTTGACCTAAGTAGTAGACCAGGGAGGGGCTGCAGTCATGGCCTATCTAGATTTTAGCAAGGCATTTGACACAGTCCCACACAAAAGATTAATAAACAAATTGGCCAGCCTGGGAGTAGGTCCCAGGGTGGTAGCCTGGGTAAAAAAATTAGCTGGACAACAGGATACAGAGGGTAATAGTAATCAGAGTCCACTCCGAAGAAAGGGGGGTTGCTAGTGGGATACCGCAGGGTTCAGTACTAGGAACGGTCCTTTTTAATCTCTTTATAAGTGACATTGTGGAGGGCCTGGAAGGAAAAGTATGCTTCTTTGCAGACGACACAAAGATCTGCAATAGAGTTGATACACAAGGGGGTGGAAAGGATGAGTAGGGACTTGGCAAGGTTGGAGAAATGGTCAAAAGTATGGCAGCTTAGATTCAATGCAAAGAAGTGCAATGTAATGCACCTGAGAAACAAAAACCCAGTGGAAGAGTACACAATTGGGGGGGGGGTACTAACAACAACAAAAATGGAAAGGGACCTGCGGGTAGTCATATCTGATGACCTAAAGGTAAGCAAGCAATATGAGAAGGCAATAAGGAGGGCTTGGGGGATACTGGGATGTATAGGAAGAGGCATCACCAATAGAAAACAGGAAGTTGTTATCCCTCTGTATAGACAGTTGCTGAGACCCCATCTGGAGTACTGTGTGCAGTTCTGGAGACCCCATCTCTGCAAGGACATAGGATGGAGACAGTCCATAGGGGGGCAACTAAAATGGCGCAGGTTCTGTACCAGAAGCCATACAAAGAGAGACTAAAGGAATTTAATATGTATACCCTCAAGGAAAGGAGGGAGAGGGGGGACATGATAGAAATTTTCAAGTACCTCAAGGGAATCAACAAAGTCCAGGAGGGTAGCACCTTTCCGAAAAAGAGATGTACAAGAACAAGGGGACACAATTTGAAGATGGAGGGGGGATGGCTCAGGGGCAATGTGAGGAAGTATTTTTTCAAGGAAAGGGTAGTGGATGCATGTAACAGCCTTCCTGAGGAGGCTGTGGGGTTAAAAACAGTGGGGGAATTCAAGAATACACAGGACAAACATAAAACAATTCTGGTGGGGGGGGCAGGAAGCAGTAGGCTGTTGGTTAACTAGGATCTGCAGCTTATCCAATAGGTAGGGGAATGGGCAGACTGAGTGGGCCAAGCAGTCGTTATCTGCTGTCAAAGTGTATGTTTCAAACAACATGAAGTCTTGCTATATTATGACATATGCAGTTAGACCCAGCCTTCGAACTGCTCCGGAGGTGAAAGAGTTAACTTTCCATGCCAGGCCTGAAATCTTGAGCGCGAGCTCGGTTGAGAACTCTGTCTGTTCTTCAAACTCAAACTGTCAGATTCTTTACTCCGCCTCACTGAACAGTCGCTCTGGAGATTTCTCCTGCTGCTCGGTTCATTTTGTCGGTTAAAAGTGCAATTTCTCATTTTAAACCGCAATTTTGTCTATATTTTAACCGCAACTGGTCGGTTCAAGCTCTGTCTGTGGTATAGTAAGTAATAGATAGGTTTTACATTATTTCTGTGTGGAACTTGCAAACGATATTATCGGTTGGTTTGAACCGATCCAGGTTGTTGTTAAACTTTATTAAATTGCATTTTTAGAGTGCAGTTCCGGTTCTTATCAGTTCTAAAAACGGATTTCATTACGGTTTTTTCCACGACCCTTGACACGGTTGGGAACCGAGATAAGGGTGTCTTGTTTACGGATTGCCGTAAACGGGCAAAGTTTTGGTTAGGGCTAAGTACTATGTCTGAGAAACCCAAAAGAAAACCGGCCTATACTGGTTTCAGCACTGTAGTGTCTGTGGGGAAGCCTTTGCAAGGCTGACCCACACACCACATGTGTTTATTGTCTGGGGTTTGACCACCTCAATGGAGACTGCCAGATTTGCAAGAACTTCCCTGCAGCTACCCTGGATAAGAGAGTTGGTAGGCTCAGGGAACGAGAGGCTAAGAAGTCCGCTGACCCGAATGGCCAGCCCGGTTCAGTGCCAACTGAACCGGAAGGAGTGCCCTCTGACCAGGGCGAGACTTCCTCGGGCAAATGGAGAGCTAACTCGAAGGAGTCAGACCCAGCAAAAAGGACTAGAAAATCAGCAGGTGTGGAGCCAAAAATTCCTTCTCCAACCGCTGCAGAGATAGCCAAAGCGATCAAAATTGTCCAGTCGCTTTCCCCGGTTCCGACCGAACCGGCACCATCAGGTAAGCGGTCAGTTCGGTCGGTGCCACCGGTTCAAGAATATGATATAGAGGAATTCATGAACCGGAGGAGGGAGGAAGATTATGAAGAGAGTGAATGTGATTTTGAAAGTCTGATGTGCCCATTGAACCAGACATCTCCCCAGACTGACCTTCAGGAGTGTCTCCCCCTAGGCTTTCTGAGTCCCCTTCTCATTTTATGTTTTATAAGAAAGTGGCTGAAACCCTCCAGCTCCCTTTGGAAGAAGCTGTGGATGAACAGGAGGAGCCGACTATATAGAAATGATGGATATCCCAGAGTCTAGGAGATTGTCTATTCCTTTACATAAATCTTTTAGGAAACAGACAATAAACATTTTAAAAGCTCCTCACACTATACCTCCTGTGGATAAAAAAATGGACAAGAGATACACATTGTCAGGCTCTGATACGGAGTTCCTTTCACAACAATGCAGCCATGTTGGGGTAGTGCAGGCTGCAGCCTGTGATAAGGCAAATATTCCATTGGCTTCACACCCCCCTGACAAGGACTCCAGGAGGATTGACGCCATGGCAAAGAAACAGTACATGGCAGCATCCTTGGGACTCAGACAGGCAAATTATATGGCCTATGTTGCAAGATATCAGAAATCCAGATGGGATACTGTTATGGCTCTAGAGAACAGGTCCCTGGCCAGCTTGCCAAGGGCTGGAGCAGGTGGCTGCTGATGGTATTGAGGCATCCAAGGTGCAATTCCATGCTGCAGTGGATTCTAATGATGTATCTTCAAGAGTCATGGCTACATCTGTGGCTTTTCGAGAATGGCTTGGCTCAGGTGTACTAGCCTGTCACAGGATACCCAGGCTAAGGCCATGGATTTTCCTGTTGTGGGTAACTCTGTTTGGGGAGCAGACAGAGAATTACATGAAGAAAATGGATGAGTATAGGACCACTTATAGGAGTGCACAGGCCAAGGAAAGGCAGGCCACTCCTCAGAGGCAGCTTTCCAGGGGCCGGGCAGGCCTTTTCACAGACCTTTTTACCAAGCCCAGGCCTCCTCTTCAGCCTATGCCCAGAGGGGGTTCTTCAGAGGGAGAGGCAGACGGGGTACGAGCAGGTCTGCTCCTACCCCTCAGCCTAAAGCCCCTGCCAAACAGGCACCCTGATGGGAGGGCCAGGGCCGATTCTCTATTACCTGTAGGGGGCAGGCTGGCTTACTTCATCCAGGACTGGGAGTCTTTAACATCAGACAAGTGGGTCCTGGAAGTAGTAAGCCAGGGACTGGTTCTCAGCTTCAAAAAATTTTCAAAGATGAGAACCAGATCCTTTCCACCTGCAAATCCATCAGAGGCTCTCACTCTGGAAACAGAAGTCTCAACCCTCCTGGCTCTCAGAGCTGTAGAAAGGGTACCTCCCCTACACCAGGGCAAAGGACTGTACTCCAGGTACTTCCTTACCCCAAAAAAGACAGGAGAATGGCGGCCCATCCTGGATCTCAGATACCTAAACAAGCACTTTAAAACCAAAATTCAAAATGGTGACTCTGGAATTATTTTACCCTCTTTAAGGCCAGGGGACTGGCTAGCGTCCCTGGACCTCAAGGATGCCTACTTCCATGTTCTCATCAGAAGCTCCCACGAAAGTACCTCAGATCGAACTGCCCTCAGGCCATTACCAGTTCAGAGCAATGCCCTTGACCTCACCTCTGCCCAAAGGGTATTCACAAAATCCTGTAGCAGTAGCAGTTGCTCATTTAAGAAGGCAAAGATTGCCATCTTTCCTTACCTGGACGACTGGCTCATAGTGGGCCAGTCTCCAGACCAAGTCAAATTACACCTTCAGGTTACCCAGCAGCTGCTTACATCTCTAGGTTTCCTTCTCAATCTCCCAAAGTCAGTTCTAGAGCCTGTTCAGCTACTCACCTTCATAGGCGCAGAACTGGACACAAAGCAGGCCAGAGCTTTCCTCCCTCTAGAAAGAGCAAAGACCCTGGTGGCTCTGGCCTCCTCCTTTACTCTGCAGGTCTCTCGACCAGAAAGGCACTTTCTACAGCTCCTAGGGCACATGGCTGCCTCCACAGCAGTAGTGCAGGGAGCAAGATTTCAGATGTGGGACATTCAGTTCCATTTGAGAGCCTTCTGGTCTCAAAGGAGAGATCCTCTAACCAAATTGATCCCAGTAACTCGAACCCTGATTCAGGCCCTACAGTGGTGGCAGGATCAGAGCAATCTGAGACAAGGGGTTCCTTTCATCCCTCAATCTCACTCCTTGACCCTTACTACAGATCGTTCCCTCTTGGGGTGGGGAGCTCACATGGGCAACCTCACCACCCAGGGATTGTGGTCCCCTCAGGAATCTCTGCTCCACATCAATCTGTTGGAACTCAGAGCAGTTTTTCTAGCACTTCAGGTTTTTCTGCATCTGTTCAGAACAAAGTGGTACAGGTCAGAACAGACAACACCACTACAATGTGGTACATCAACAAACAAGGCACTCTGTCTTCGACCTTGTGCACCGAGGCAATGAAGTTGTGGTCTCTGGCTTATTCCTGAACACCTCCCTCATGGCAGTTCACCTCCCAGGCAAGGACAATGTCCTGGCAGATGCTCTCAGCAGGATTTCCCAGGGCCATCACGAATGGTCTCTGGATCCCCTAGTACTGGAGGTAGTATTTGCCAGGTGGGGCACCCTCAGATAGATCTTTTGCAGCCCCAGACAATCACCAACTTCGCTATTTTGCTGCAGGCCCCCAGTGTTGGGCTCAGTCCTCTGGATGCCTTCCTTCTCAACTGGGAAGGAAGTTTTCTATGCCTTCCCCTTCCCTCTCTTGTTCAAGGTGCTAGTCAAAATCAGATCTCAACTTTGCAAGATGATTCTGATTGTTCCAGATTGGGCCAGACAGCCCTGGTATCCACTCCTTCTGTCCTTAGCAGTCCACCTTCCCTGTGTCTTCCCAGGAATCACAATCTGTTAACCTGTGCCCAGGGAGAGTTTGCACCAATCTCAAATCCCTCAACCTCAAGGCCTGGCTCTTGAAGAGTTAGAGTTTGCTGACCTACACCTTCTCAAGGTGTACTCTGATATCTTGAAAGCTTCTAGGAAGCCTTCCACCAGGGCTACTTATAATTCTAAATGGAAAAGGTTTTCCATATGGTGCTCTGGAAAGCATATTTCCCCAGAATCTGCTGATTTGCCCACAGTCCTGGATTATATGGTCCACTGGTTTTCTAGTTATTTGAATGGTAGAAAACAAAAAGTGTTTTTGAGTTCATGTATATCAGATTTTAGGTAGATAAGGCAGGGGGTACCACAGGGTACAATATTGGGACCATTATTATTTAATTTGTATACTAGTGATTTGGATCTTAAGCAAAAAAATTTGGAATACCATCAATATGCAGATGATGTGATTATATATGTTTCAGATAAGAATGTTCTTAATGTGCAGTGTACATTGCAAACAGCGTTTGATGATATACAGAGTATTATATTAAAAACAAATTAATATTGAATACGAGCAAAACTAAAACAATGTTGTTTAGACAAAAAAGTGAAAAATTACAGTTGAACTTATTGGATATAAAAGTGAGGGATGGTTCTACCTTACAGGAAGTTGATGAGTATAAATATCAAGGGTTATGGTTGGATGTGCATTGTAAATGGTCTGTTCACATAAACAATTTAGTTAAAAGATTGGGGCAAAAGTTAGGAATGTTGTATAGAATAAGAAGTAATTTCTCTAGGGACATAAGGCTGCATGTGATTAATGCAATGTTAGTGCCAGTGATTGATTATGCGGATGTAATTTATGGGGGGGCGAATAAGGTTGATTTGAAAAAATTAGATATGGTATATAATAAAATAGCTAGATATATTACAGGTTTGCATAAACACACGCATCATTGTGAGCTGTATAGAAATATAGGTTGGGATCACTTATACATTAGGAGAAAACAGCATATAACTAAGATGGTATGTAGGTTTTTTGAAAATAAATTACCTGAATATATAGTGAAAGACTTAAAAATTAAATGTTCAATGAGGGGCTTAAGATGTGCCCAATATAGAGAATTTATAGTTCCAAAGTTTAGAACAAAAAATGGATGTGCAACATTATTTTATACGGGCCCCAAAGTTTGGAATAGTTTGCCTCAGATTTGAGAGTTATTGTAGTAAAGTAAGTTGGACAAAAATTAAATCTTGGTATCATGGGCAAAGTATGAAATTGCATGATTGCTGTGAGAATCTAGAGAATGGGTGAATTTTATGTAATTATGATTGTCTGATATATGGTATTTATTTATTGTATTATGGTTGTTTTTGTTGTATATGTTTATTTGTTTTGTATCTTTTTATATTGTAACCAGGTACTGTATTTTATAAGGTGTCCCTTGAAAATGAGTGTGTTTATGTACTCAATGGGATTGTTTTACCTTGTTCATTATATATATGAATATATATGAATAAAATCATTACTACTACTACTACTACTTAAATACTTTGGGGCTGAGGCCAGCTACCCTGAAAGTGCACTTGGCAGCTGTCTCTGCTTTAATATCAGCAGGAAAGCCCTCTTCTCTTTCTGCTCACCCTGTATTCTCAAGTTTTCAAGGGATTGCTTCACACCAACCCTCCATTCAGGGACCCTGCTCCGCCTGGGATCTTAATGTTTGCATTGCTCAGCTTATGCAACCCCTTTGAGCCTTTGTCTTCAGCAGAGCTTAAGTACTTGACTTGGAAAACTGTGTTTCTGGTAGCCATCACTTCTGCCAGACGATAAGTGAATTACATGCTTTGTCAGTGGAGTCTGATTTATCTCCCTTTCACAGAGATAAGGTGGTCCTCAGGACTAACAGGAAGTTCTTGCCTAAGGTGGTTTCAGATTTCCACCTTAATCAATCTATATCTCTTCCAGTGTACTTCACTGACCATTCCTCCTCTGGCGAGAGGCTGCACAGCACAGATGTGAAGAGAACCCTTAGTTACTACATACAAGCGTACCAAAGGGTCACAGGTTTGACTCCTCCAACTGTTCCTCACTTATGGTGAGGTTGGTAAAGGGAAACCTGCCACTAAAAGGTCCATTGCCAGGTGGATTGTCTCTTGTATCCAATTTTGTTATCAAAAACTGGGTAAGGTTCCCCCTTCAGGCCTGAAGGCTCACTCTACCAGAGGTACAGCTGCGTCCCTGGCTGCAGCCAGGGACATCCCTATCATAGAGATATGTCAAACAGTTACCTGGAAAACAGTTCACACTTTCACCAAGCATTACTCCCTGGACATCCAAGCTAGGAGTGATGCTCAGTTTGGCACAGCTGTGCTTTGGAGCCTATTTCCTAAGTAGGTTCTGTCCCTCCTCCATGGAGGTACTGCTGTGTAGTCTGCATATGTCATAATATAGCAAGACTTCATGTTGTTTGAAGAAAAAATTACTCACCTTAGTAATGTTGTTTCTTCTAATGGAGTCTTGCTATATTATGACCTCCCCCCCGCCTGCCCTTCTCAGAACCTCTGCTTTTGGGATGTGGGTGGGCAGTGCAGTGTTGGCACTTAGTAGATGCCCATCTTGTTTTTTCATGGGGTGTTTGGGTGTTGTGTTTTTAATTTTTGGATCCCCTGACTTGAGTCTTTGTTTTGGGACCAAAAAATGTGTTAATATTTTAGTAGCCAGTTGGCTAGTGTAGGTTTACAGCTTCCACACAGAATCTTAGTGAGTTTTGCTCGTAAAGATCTGACAGTTTGAATTTGAAGAACAACAGACAGAGTTCTCTACTGAGCTTGTGCTCAAGATTCCATGCCTGGCATGGAAAGTTAACTCTTTCACCTCCGGAGCAGTTCGAAGGCTGGGTCTAGCTGCATATGTCATAATATAGCAAGACTCCATTAGAAGAAACAACATTACTAAGGTGAGTAATTTTTTTTTCTAGGTTTCTATAAGTGCACATTAGGACCAACCCCACATTTGAGTATGGGACCCTTTGTGGTGACTGTTCCCCTTTAACAAACTCCTAGTTCTGTCCTGTGGATTTCCATGTCTCAATTTTATTTTCTTTTTTCTATAATGCCTCCTGTCACATGTGACAGTGATGCATCGGAGACTAGTGATTTAGTGAGTGATAGCTGCTGTGCCAGCAATTTGCTGCCAGGAGCCTGATGTTCTGGTGTCAATTAAAAAAAAAACTCTTTCTAATCCACTTTTTTCTTTTCTAGGTATGTGTCTAGATCTAGCCAGTAGAAATAAATGTTTTGTTTCTAAACATTTTTTTTTTTTGTGTTATCTGTTTATCTCCCCTGCGACCCTCACCTACCTCTCCTTCAGGCCAATTGCCAAGAACACTCACCTCTCACTCATCTCTGCCGCTAATCCCGATCCCATATCGCAGCCACCTCAGGGTAACCGGGAGGCTCCCGGGGTGGCCCACGGGACCGAGCACCTGCAGTGTCAGTGGCTCAGCAGGTAGCACACTCGCCTCTGAGGCCGGGAGATCAGAGGGCCATGGGTTCAGTTCCCACACCTGGCACTTGGGTTAATATCCCAGTACTGACACTGTAGTGCAGCATGAGAGGGGTGCTGCACTTCTGAGGTGCCATCTTTCGGATGAGACATTAAACTGAGGTCCCATCTGCCTGGATTGGTGGTAGTTCAGGTGGATGTTAAAGATCCATGGCACTTTCGAAAAGAGTAGGGAATTTCCCCGGTGTCCTGGCCAAATTTCCCTCCTTCACTAAAAATACCACCAACAGCTTAATCTGGTTCAAAGTCAGTTGGCATTCATCTGTATCCCCCTCCCCCGGGTCGTGCCTGAAAATAGGCAGGATTTGTCTAGTGCACTTACCCGGTCAACAAAAACTAAATAAATAAATAAATAAATAAAAACCGACGTAATCCTTGCATCGGGTGGGTGGGTCCGCCCCTTCGTAGAAGAAATGGCCTATCGGCCCAGGCATTGGTCCTGGGTGCTGCTGCAGCCAGGTTGGCCGTCGTGGAGCTCAAGGAAGCATTGGTCCGGGCAGCCGTCATCCGGTAGAAGAAGACGCCATTTTCATTTTTTCCTCCGATTTTTTTCCCCAATTGCGTTGCCTCTGAGCTTTCCCTGGTCTCCACTGGGGGCTGCTAGAGAGTGATGTCAATCCCTAACCCACCCCAGGAGAGGAGAGCAGTCCTCTGGATGCTTAATCCTACTCCTTCCCCTGCCAACCCTCCGGCACCAGAGTCCGCTCCCGAACCCAGGTTGCCGGTGTGGTGTGAGGTAAGGCGCCAGCACCTCAACCCTCTGCGCCACCAGGCCAGGCAATGTTTTTATTTAATCATACTACACACAGCCATAAAAAGCACACAAATCACCCTGTGTCATCAATCGTATAATTAGTGAAGACTCTGGTGGTTTCCTTACAGAAAAGCCCACTTAGGTATCACTCAGGTGTTTGCCAGGCTATGAATGTAGCCTTGTTTACTGCTCACTGACTAAGGAGAAGCACTTAAAATCACAGATCTACTGCCGTAAATGTGACACAAACCAGCACTTGCTGAATCAATGGTCATTTATTTATTTATTTGAATTTTGGTAACCGGGTAGGCCCACTGAAACAATTACATACTAACATACTACATTGCCAGCAGAATAGGCCTAATGGTCTTTCGTGTCTGCTTGTTTGGTCAGCCCCCAGCCTGGGAGCTGACCTTGCTGCCCCCCTCGCCCTCTCTGGCTTCTCCCTTCCCAGTCCCGGATATTCTCGCTGCACTGGATTTTGCTTCCAGAACCCTTCCCCTGTACCTGTCCCACCCACTCTTGAACCCCTCCACCATCTTTGCTTCCACCAGCCCCCTAGGCAGCGCATTCCATGGCTCCACCACCCTCTCAGTGAAGTAGCACCTCCTCCTTTCTTCCCTGAAACTCCCACCCACCAGCTTCCACCCATGCCCTCTAGTTGTCCCCCCTCCTTCCTTCGAAGCACCCTAACTGCTCCTCCCCTTTTTACCCCCTTCATGTACCTGAAGACCTCTATCATGTCCCCCCAGTCCCTTCTCTCTTCCAATGTGTACATATTTAGCTCTTCGAGCCTCTCCCCATAGGTCCTGTCCCCCCAAGCCCCAAATCATTTTGGTTGCCATCCTCTGGACCCTCTCCAGGATTTCAATGTCCCTCTTTAAGTGTAGCCTCCAAAAATGGAAATGATGTGCCTACCGTAATTCTTGATCTTCTTGGGCAAGTCTCCACCACTCAGTCACACTAATGGGATCTGCTCTGGAGGCACTAGGACCAGAGGGTCGGTGCCAGAGATGGAGATGTAAGGAGTGGCACTGCGAGCCCCAGCTCATGTGGTAATGACTTTCTCGGCTTCAACTCTCCAACTGCCTCAGTACCTTTTTTCCCGAGGAGGTGCAGCCTAACTAACCTAGGAGGATAGCCTAACCAAAAACCAGACAAAAGATAGTCCGGATGACCCGTATAAGAAGGGTCATCAAAGAAGTCTTCACAGTCTAAAGACTGAGGGAGTAAGACCAACAACAGAGGTGAGCTCGGGGAGGGAGGGTGGGTGTGTGAATGAGTGGTGGAGACTCGTCCAAGAAGATCAAGAATTACGGTAGGCACATCATTCTCATATCTTCCTGGACATAAAGTCTCCACCACTCATTCACACTAATAGGAGAGTCCCGAGCTAATAATCGCCCGAGAGGGCGGCAGGAGAGACCGAGAGCTCACAGTTTTAGGACAGGAGTCCATTAAGGATGGTTCTGCCAAACGAAATATGTTGTCTGGCATGGACATCCAGGGCATAGTGTTTGACGAAAGTGTGCACTGAGCTCCAGGTAGCCACACTGCAAATATCTGCAATGGGCACGTTGCAGATTTCTGCTAGGGATGCCACGACCGCTGTAGTAGAGTGAGCGTACACTCTGCCCTCCAGCTTAACCTGCGCCATGGAATAACAGTGGCGAAGGCATGCCACCAGCCATGCTGAAATACATCCGATAGTGACAGGTTGACCCAACTGGGTCTCGCTGAAGGAAACAAACAGTTGTTGAGCTTTGCGGAAGTCTTTTGTTCTATCTAGATAGAAATGCAAAGCTCTTTTGACATCCAAGGAATGAAGAGAATGCTCTCCTTCATTTTGGAAGTTCACAAAGTAAGTAGGAAGGACTAAAGGTTGGTTTATATGGAATTCTGAAACAACCCTAGGGAGAAACTTAGGATGGGTCCTAAGAACTACTTTATCTTTATGAAACACAGTATACAGAGGGTCTGTGACCAAGGCATGTATCTCAGAGACCCTGCGTTCTGAGGTAGTGGAAACTAGGAAGACCATCTTCCAAGTGAGAAATTTTAACTCACAGGTAGCCAGAGGCTCGAAAGGTTTTCGATTGAGCATGTCTAGCACAAGATTAATGTCCCATGCTGCGACTGGATGTCTTATAGGAGGTCTGGTATGCAAAACTCCCTTAAGTAACCTCTTAACCACAGGTAACTGAGCCAGTGACAAGGAAAGTACTGGCTCATGATAAGCTGAAATGGCACAAAGGTGAACCTTAACTGTAGAGAACTGCAGACCTGAATTTGAGAGGTCTAACAGGTACTCTAAAACTTTATCTGGTGGGCAGGAAAAAGGATTTAAAAAGGATTTTGCACACCAGAGTGAAAAACGCTTCCATTTGGCTGTGTAAGTTTTCCTAGTGGCTGGCTTGTGCGCAGCCAGAAGAATATCTAAAACCCTACGAGTGACATTGAACCTGTTCACTTCCATCTCTTCAGGAGCCAAGAGTGAAGGTGAAGCGACTTCAGGTTGGGATGGACCACAGGCCCCTGAGTCAGAAGGTTCGTCTTAAGGGGAAGCGGTTTCGGAGGAGCTTCCGACTTACTGTTGAGCAGTGGAAACCATAACGGTTCCGAGTAAAAGAAAAATAAAATCAGCCGGTTCGGATCCGGCTTCCCGTGGTCCGACTGCTGTGGAGATAGCGAAAGCAATTTCCATTGTTCAATCGCTTTGGCCGGTTCCGACCGAACCAGTTTCGGTTCCAAGCAGACTGGTTCGGTCGGAAATGCCTGCTTCAGACACAGATCCTGAAGCTTACTATGAGGGTGATTGGGAAGAGGAGGAAGATTATGATGAAGAGGATGAGGGCCTATATGGGCCAGTAGAGCCTGACATCTCCCCAGACAGGCCCTCTCAGGCTTCTCCTCCCAGGCTTTCTGAGTCCCCTTCCCATTTCTTGTTTTACTAGAAAGTGATTGAGACACTTCAGCTTTCTCTGGAAAAGGCTGAACAGGATCAGGAAGAACCTGACTGTTTAGAAATGATGGATGTACGAGAGTCTAAAAGGGTGTCTATCCCCTTACACAAATCCTTGAGGAAGCAGACACAAAAAATTTTACAATTTCCTACATCCATACCCCCTGTGGAAAAGAGAATGGACAAGAGGTATACTTTGTCAGGTCCTGGGACGGAATTCCTTACCAATCATAGCAGCCATATTGGGGTAGTATAAGCTGCAGCCTGTGACAAGGCTAATATTCCCCTGGCATCTCACCCCCCCGACAAGGATTCCAGGAAAGTGGATGCCATGGCAAAAAAGCAGTACTTGGCATCCTCTCTGGGACTCAGACAATCTAACTACATGGCATATAAAGCTAGGTACCAGAAATCTGTGTGGGATATGGTTCTGGAACTAGCTAAGAATGCTCCCACCCCCACCCCCAGCTAGCTAAGGAGCTGGAGCAGATGGCTGCAAATGGTATAGAGGCATCTAAAGTGCAATTCCACACTGCTGTTGATTCTAATGATGTTCATTCCAGGGTCATGGTTACATCTCCATGAGGAGATTTGCTTGGCTTAGGTGTACCAACCTCTCATAGGATACTCAGGCTAAGGCCATGGATTTTCCTGTAACTGGTAATTCTCTCTTTGGGGATCAGACAGAGAATTATATGAAAAAAATGGATGAATACTGGACCACCTATAGGAGTGCTGCAGCCAAAGAAAAGCAGACTACTCTTCAGAGGCAGCAGTTTAGGGGCTGAGGCAGGTCTTTTCACATGCCTTTTTACCAAGCTCAGGCCTCCTCCTACTCCTCTTTCCAGCAGAGGGGGTACTTTAGGGGAAGAGGTAGATGTGGGGTGACTAGGACACCATCAGCTACTCAGTCTAAGCCCCCTGCCAAGCAGACACCCTGAGGTGTCAGTCAGGGTCGCCTCCCCAATCCCAGTAGGGGGCAGGCTGGCTCACTACTCCCAGGCCTAGAAGTCTATTACTTTAGACAAATGGGTCCTGGAAGTAGTGAGCCAGGGACTTGTTGTCAGTTTCAAAAGGTTCCCAAGAATGAGAGCAAGGTTCTTCAGTCCTCCCTCTCCCTTGGAGACAAAGGCCTTAGAGACAGAAGTCTCCTCTTCTGCTTTTGCAAGCAATAGAGAAGGTACATCTTTGTCACAGGGGAAAAAGACTGTATTCCAGACACTTCCTAACCCCAAAGAAGACAGGGGAGTGGCGACCCATCTTAGATTTAAGGTACCTGAACAAACATTTGACAAAGTCAAAGTTCAAAATGGTGACTCTGGGAGTAATTCTTTCCTCTCTGAGACCAGGAGACTGGCTAGCCTCCCTGGACCTCAAAGTTGCCTACTTCCACATACCTATCAGACATTCCCACAAAAAGTACCTCAGGTTCGAGTTTCCCTCAGGCCATTATCAATTCAGGGCCATGCCCTTCGGCCTAACATCTGCTCCAAGGGTGTTCACCAAGTGTCTTGCAGTAGTGGTGGCATTCCTCAGGAGGCAGGGCATCCTTCTGTTTCCATACCTGGATGACTGGCTCTTAGTGGGTCAGTCCTCAGACCAAGAGGTCACCCAAAAACTTCTAGAATCCTTGGGTTTCATTCTAAATCTAGAGAAGTATGTTCTGGAGTCAGTCCAACTTCTCACCTTCATAGGGGTGGAAATAGATACTATTCAGGCAAGGGCACTTCTCCCTCTCTCAATGGTTCAGTCATTGGTCACTCTGGCCTCCTCTTTTTGTTCTCTAGTGTCTCGTCCAGCCAGACACTTCTACAACTGCTGAGCCACATGGCAGCTTTCACAGCAGTAGTTCAGGGAGCAAGATTTCAGATGAGAGATATTCAGTTTCATCTCAGATCCTACTGGTGTCAGAAAAAGGACCCTCTCTCCAAACTGGTTCCAGTCTCTCAAACCTTAGTCCAGGCCCTCCAGTGGTGGCTGGAGGAAGATAATCTTCGACAAGGGGTTCCCTTTATCAGTCAAGTCCCTTCTGTGACTCACCACATATGCCTCCCTGCTGGGCTGGGGAGCCCACCTAGATCATCTTACAGCTCAGGGAACCTGGTCACACCAGGAGTCCCTTCTACGCATAAATCTTCTTGAATTGAGAGCTGTCTTTCTAGCACTTCAGACATTCTCAACTGTGGTTCAGGGGAAAGTGGTGCAGATCAAGACAGACAATACCACAACCATGTGGTACATCAACAAGCAGGGAGGCACTCTGCCCTCGGCCTTGTGCACAGAGGCCATGAAAGTATGGTCTTTAGCTTATTCCCTTCAGGCTTCCCTGATGGCTGTGCATCTCCCAGGGAAGGACAACATTCTTGCAGATGCTCTCAGCAGGATTTAGCAGGGTCATCATGAATGGACCCTGAACCCTCTAGTTCTTCAAGTCATTTTCAAGAGATGGGGCACTCCAGAGATAGATCTCTTTGCAGCCCCGGACAATCATCAACTTCCTCTTTATTGTTGTAGACCACCCCTTCTGGGTGCTGTCCCTCAGGATGCTCTTCTACTGAATTGGACAAGCAGGTTTCTGTATGCATTTCCTCTGATATTCAGGGTCCTGATGAAAATCAGGTCTCAACTTTGCAAGGTGATCCTGGTGGCACCAGATTGGGCCAGACAGCCTTGGTATCCTCTACTGTTGTCACTGTCAGTAACACTGCCCTTGTGTCTTCCCAGACAACACAATCTCCTCACCTCTTCTCAGGGGAGGATTCTGTATCCCAACCTTCAGACTCTCAGGCTCAACGCCTGGCTCTTGAAGAGTAAAATATGCAAGTTTGCATCTCTCCCAGTCAGTCCTGGATATTTTAAAAGTTAGCAGGAAACCTGCTACTAGGAAGACTTACAACTTCAAATGGAAAAGGTTTGGGTTTTGGTGTTCCAGGAGGCATACTAAGCCAGAACTGGCTGATACTGCCACTGTGTTGGACTATTTAGTGCATCTTAACAGTTTAGGCCTCCGGCCTACTACTACTCAAGGTACATTTAGCAGCTGTGTCTGCCTTCCTTTCTGCTGGTATAGGCTCCTCTCTAGCTTTCCATCCAGTTTTCAAGAAATTCTTCAAAGGTTTGGTTCATGTCAATCCTCTCTTTAGGGAGCCTACCCCTTCTTGGGATCTGAGCATCTGTACTGCTCAGCTTATGCAGCCCCCTTTTGAACCTTTATCTTCAGCTGAGCTGAAATACCTGACTTGGAAAACTGTGTTTGTGGTGGCCATTACCTCTGCCAGGAGAATCAGTGAATTACAGGCCTTATCAGTGGAAACTAATTTAATTTCCTTTCATAGGAAAAAGGGGGTCCTCCGCACCAATAAAAAGTTTCTTCCCAAGGTGGTGTCAGACTTTCATCTGAACCAGTCTGTGTTTTTCACTGATCATTCTTCCTCTGGGGAGAGGTTACACTTACACAGTCTTGATGTAAAAAGGGCTCTTAGTTACTCTATTGAGCATACTAAGGTCCATAGGTAGGACTGCTATCAGTTGTTTCTCACTTATGGTGAAGTGGGAAAGGGCAAACCTGCTGCCAAGAGGTCTACTGCCGGGTGGATTGTCTCTTGTATTCAATTCTGCTATTCTAAACTTGGGAAGGAATCTCCCTCAGGCCTGAGGGCTCATTCTACCAGAGGTACAGCTGCTTCAGTTGCAGCAGCTAAAGATACACCTTTAGTGGACATATGCAAAGCAGCTACCTGGAAATCTGTTCACACTTTTACCACGCATTACTCTTTGGACATCCAGTCACGAAGTGATGCTAGGTTTGGCACAGCTGTGCTGCAGAGCTTGTTCCCAAAATAGGTTCTGTAACTCCCTCCTCCAAGGAGGTACTGCTTGGTAGTCTGCATATAGTCAGAATACAGCAAGACTTCACGTTGTTTGAAGAAAAAAATTACTCACCATAGTAATGTTTCTTCTAATGGAGTCTTGCTCTATTCTGACCTCCCTCCCTCCCCTCCTGGAACCTAGTAGTTTTGGGATGTGGTGGGGCAGGCACAGTGCTGCACCCCAGAGGTGTACTGGACATGCCTCCATCTCTTAGGGGGTTTCTTTTAGTTTGTTTATTAAGCATTTTTTGGTAAATCACTACCTGTTGGGTTCTTTTTGGGTTTTCTCAACTCGAGTCTTTTGATCCTAAAACCTTGTTTTGCCATTTGGCACAACATTTTTGAAACAATTTCTTCTTTGAGTTAGTTAGTTTAGTGCTCATAAGAATCTGAGGGTTACACTTCAGAGTACCACAGACAGAGGTTTGAAAACCGAGCTCGAGCTCAACATTCTATGCCTTTGCACAGAGTTAACCCTTTCCTCTCTGGAGCAGTTCAAGTGCTGGGGCTAACTGCATATCATCAGAATACAGCAAGACTCCATTAGAAGAAACAACATTACTACGGTGAGTAATTCTGTCTTCTCACACAAAAAAGGTAACAAAGCTGATCCCCAGAACTGGAGATCACTGAGCCTGTTAAATACGGATTATAAACTTTTAGCTAAACTTTTGCAAGAAAGATTAAGCAAAGTGATAGAGAAACTTTTGAGCCCATATCAAACGTGTTCTATTAAATCTAGAACAGTTCAGGACAACTTATTATGGCTACAGCAATTATTTACTGGAGGAGCACAGGGGAAACTTGTGGGTTATCTTTTAAGTATTGACCAAGAAAAAGACCTTTGACAGAATTTCTCATAAATATCTGTTTAAAGTATTAGAACGATATACTATGCCTGTTCAACTTGCAGGATGGATACAAAGCCTATATTATTAAGCCAGCATAACCCCATATATATTTGGATGGGTGGGGCAGGATTCTAGGGTCAAAAGGGGTGTGAGGCAATACTGTACTCTCAGTCCCTTACTATATATATTTGGGCTTGATCCTCTGTTAAGGCGTAGTCATGCTAATGACAGAATTCATGGTATTTCCTTGAATACCTACACGCCTCCAGTTAAAATAATTGCTTACACAGACAACATGGTTATCACCATTCATAGGGACACTGAGGGAAGTGAGATTGCACAGGAGTTAGGGGACTGTGCGAAAGTATCTGGATCTAAAATAAATTATAATAAAAGTGTAGGATGCTGTTTAGGGGAAGTTAACTCTCCACCTATAAAAAGCATAGTAGGTGTTCCTATAATTGACCACGACATAAAAATATTGGGAATTATTTTTAGTACACAACAGATGGCAAAAAAAAAAACTGGGACTTGTGTCTACAAACGGACTAAAGTAAATTTATAGAAAAACAAGAGGATCTCTAAATTAAAATGGGGTGTGCGTCTAAAAACATTGATTATACCCATTTTTTTATATGCACGTTATGGTTTCTCTGTACCAGTGGCTTTAGAGACAAGATTGTTAAGTATTTTCTTCCAAGGACTATGGGGAGTAGGTTAAATCTAATTAAGTGGAATGTAACCTATTGATCCAAACTAGAAAGGGCGTCTGGAATGGTGAACCCTGTAGTCTTTTTCTATAGTATTTTTGTTTGGCATATAATATTGGAATAACCCTATGACCAACCAAAGGGGAAACTGTGGATGCCTAGTATCAAAGAATGGTTGGATGCATATATGGCAAATTGGCAAGCTGGTAAATTAAAAACCCAGAAAAAACAAGAAGGCACTCCAGATTACGTGACAGCAGTAATAAAAAAAGTGAAACAACATATTACAATCACACACTACAATTACACAGTCTAGGAATGGGTTTATATCAAGAAATTCAGGCAACAAATTTAGAGATACTTTAGAAATTCCGCAATGTCCTGTAGAAAAGGTAGAACAAGTTTTGAGTTAGCTTATTAACAGGAGGATCCCAGCTTTTGTATGGGATGTTCACTGACTTAGTATTCATGGAAGACTAGAACTGCGTTACTCACACGAACATAAACAGATTTATAATGTATGGTTGAACGCTGTTAACCTGTCGATGTGACGTAGAAATGTTGTTAACCTATCGATGCTACGTCACATCGATAGGTTAACAACAGCAATCAGTCTATGCATGTGCGTGCTTTTTGCAGGAACCGACGGATGAGCATGGCGGTTAGGGAAGGACTGAGCGGCGGCGGCGGTGACTATTTTCAAAAAGTAAGCAGCCGTTTTACTTTTTATGTGGGACCATACACTATAAAAAATAATGTATGGTCCCTCCATCGGCAACCGGTCACTATTAACTGTCTCGAGGTTGCCATGGCGACGTAAACCTCTCGAGCTTCACTCTCGAGGTTTACATGGTCGCCCTGGCAACCTCTCGACAGTTAACTGACTGGTTACCGATAGAGGATCATACATTATCCTCTATGTGACAGATATCGCCTGCAAGAAGGGTGTATACAACAACAGGAAACACAAGACCATTTATATTTACATTGTCCAGTAACCCAATAATTTTGGACAAACCTGGCACAACACTGGCTGGAACCTTTGTTGCAAAAGATAACTTACACTGACATGGTGCTAGGCCTCTATGACAGGCAACAGGGAAAATATGATACTCATACTCTGCGACTTACAGGTGCACTGTTAAAACAGTACATGTGGCAGGCCAGGTGTGCCTGGAATTTTCAACAAAAATGGACTACAAATATGGAACTAGAAAAGATGGTTAAGACTAGAACTACAGAAAATTGTACTTTCATGAAGAAAAAACTCTTTATTTTGCACTTGCATAGGAAATTATGGAAACCGTGTAAATTTTTTTTAGACACGTGGTTAGGAGTGGAGTAATAGGTGTAAAATTGTTTGCCTATGGGTTTTGTTTCCTAGTTAATTTGTTTATTTTTCTTTAATTTCTAGTTTAAGGGCATACGTTTATTTGTGGGGATATTGCATGAATCTGTTACAACTGTATAAAAATGTGTGTAGTTTATAGGAATTGGGTTTTTTGTATGCCTGTATTATGTAATGTTTACTTTCAAGCCAATAAAATTCCCCTTTTTTTTGAGAAGTGCCATTGGGCTCTTTAATGTTCATCTGAACCACCACAACTGGCAGACAGGACCCAGAGTCATGTGACTAGTACGAGACTTTATTTTCCTCTTTCTGAGTTACACCTGTACTATATCCTCATTTTGGAATTTTGTTGCAGATCTTTAGAATATTTTTGGTATTTGACAAACAGTCTTGCAGGCTTATTAATTTTTTATGCTCTAGGTTTGATTTGTTACTTTATTTTTTCCTTGCATTTTCTTTTGTAATGTTTGTACAGTTTGCTAACTTGATTGCTATAAAAAATCCCCATTTGAGAAGAGCCATGGGATTGTAGATGTCCACCTGAACAACCACCAGAAGAGGCAGACGGGACCTCAGTTTAATGTCTCATCTGAAAGACAGCACCTCAGGTGTGCAGCAACCCCTCAAGTTGCACTGCAGTGTCAATATAGGGATTTTACCTCAAGTTCGTGATATAAGGATAGAACCACAACCTTCCGATCTCAGAGGTGAGCATGCGACTTGCCAAGCCACTGACACTAGTAATATTGATGAGGTATTTGCCCAGGATTGCACACCTGACATGCAATTCTCATTCCCAGTAGGGTCCTGCTTTTACCAAGTTTCACTGCTGTAATGACTGGAGCACTATGAGGTTAAGTGACCTACTCAAGGTCACACTCCGAGTATCTGACTCTAGCGGGGTTTGAACCTGCGATCTCCTGGTTCCCAACAGTGCTCTGACCACTACACCACACTGCTTCCACTGTCTGGGGGGTGGGGTTGAATAAACAGAAAAGGCCAGCAATATTTTGTTTTTTGGTTACTAATTATTTTGTACAGTTTATTTACCCAAGACATCCCAGTGGAAAAGCAACTTGGCATTTTTACGGGGCCCTGCTTCTACCCATTTCCACAGCTGGGCGGACTGGAGTACTGAGAGGTTACCTGAGTTGTGAGGGCCACCCAGTGAGTATTTGTCTCTAGCAGGGTTTGAATCTGCCTGGCTGCCAATGGTGCTGTAACCTCTATACCTTACTACTGATGGGGGGGGGGGTGGACTGCAGATAGCCAGCGACTGCCAGTAACGTTTCTTGTTTTACAATGTGTTTACCCAGGATAGTTCAGTTAAGGTAGACTATCTCATTTCCTGAGGGTTTCTGCTTTTACCCGTATTTACAATATATGTTCCCAGTACAGTCTAGCTGAAATGTAACATCTGATTTCCAGTGCTTCTGTTCATTTCTGTACCTGGGTGGACTAGAGTACTGGGAGGTTACGTGACTTGCTCAGTGTGACACAGTAAGCATTTAATGCTAGCGAGGTTTGAACCTGTAATCTTCTGGTTTTCAACAACACACTAACCAGCAGAACTCCCTGCTCTCGCTGCCTGTGGGAGGAGTGGAGATGGGCGAGAACAGACCCTTAAGTCCTCCTTCAGGGGCTCTCAGGGTCACAGAGTGAGTATTTCACTCAAGAGGGAGGGCTTTTGACAGTAGGAGAGGCCGGAAATACTGCCCCTACACAGATCGCTGGTGAGGCCCCATCTTGAGGGCTGTGTCCAGTTTTAGAGTCCTCACTTGAGAAAAGACATCAATAGGCTAGAGTCAGTGCAGCAGAGTCACAAAATGAAAATGATGTACCTACCATAATTCTTGATCTTCTCTTGTATCTCCACTATTCATTACTGCTGGGTGTAAGCCATAGGCGCACACCTGTACGGGAGCTTTTTTTGGGGGGGGGGGTCTGGCACCGATGGTGCCGACCATGAGGCCGATGCATTGCATGGTGAATGAGGGTTGGCAGTTGGGCACCGCAGACTACTACTCCATTCCAGTTCTGTTCTGCCGGGCAGGATGAAACAAAGGGGGATAGAGAAAATCAAGGTGAGGCAAGAGAGCTGAGGGATAGGAAAAGGAAAAGATATAAACTGAAAAAGGAAGAAGCCGACCAGAGGACAGAGGGATTGTACTTTTTCCCTAAGGGACCATACAGCCCCAACCCTTGTGCGGCAGCACAGGAAAGGGAAAAAGAAGGAGAGACAGAGAAAAGAGAGAAAGATAGAACATACATGGGGAAGAAGGCGGGGGCCCTCAGCCCTGTTGAGTTGGAAGACCATTGGCTTACTTTAGCCTCAAAAACCTGAAGGTATGAAGACACAGGTGCAAGGATCCTGTCAACTTCAGGGACCACTGGACGGAGGTCCAGAACAAGAGAATTTGAAATGGTCTTGGAGAATATGAAACATGGTAGAGTCAGACCCCCACCTCCTTCTCACCCCTAAACCCATATGTGGGATGAAAGTCCTGTTACATCATCCCCTACAGCTTAATAACTCACAGTTTAGTCAGGGGGACTCTGTCCAGAATGACCTCTAAGGTAGAGGGGAAGGGAGAAAGACAGAGGGGTAGGAAAATCCCTACAGGTTCTCCCATCAGATGCACTGATGCAGTCCCCATTACAAGAATAAGAAACAACGGAAAATCTATGTCAGGAGAAGAAGCAACCACAGTGCACTCCACTGAGAATCCAAGGGAGTTCCCTCCAAGGCCAGGGCGAAGACCCTACTTGCCACCCTCCTAGAGAGGGTGCTCTGTGACCTTTTAGAGAAGGAAACAGAGGGGTCCTGAGGTACCAGGGGGACTCTGCCCCCAACTGGCCTCGAAGAGAGGGAGTGCGAACAGGGTGGAGGCGGCACCCAAGAGGGGAAGGCGGGCGGGAATCAGTAATGAATGATGAAGATGCAAGAGAAGATCAAGAATTATGGTAGGTAAGTAATTTTCATATCTTCCCTTGTCAGTTTTCACCATTCATTACTGCTGGGTGACTACCAAGCCCCTGGAGGGGATCTGGCACTGCCCTGAGGGAACAGTTTCCCTCAGCCTCCTGGAGGTGAGGCGCAGGAGTGGGGGACGTCCATAGTTATAGAGGACCTGTTTATTAGAAATAGAGATGCGGTCATGGTGATGCACAAATGTAGACTGGTGGAAGGTAAATTCAGGAAGGATGTGAGGAAGTTCTTCACTGAAAGCGTGGTAGAGCCTTGGAAGAGATTACCAGCAGAGGTTGTTGGGACAAGGGCTCTAAATGGGTTCAAACATGAGTGGGATTAGACCAAGGGACTCACAGTCTCCACTTGGAGGAACCAGAGAGGAGGAGGAAGAAGAAAGGGGGACAGGGAGTAAATTACCCACCACAGCACTAGAGGGTAAGGCAGTAATAAATGTGGACAGACATGATGGGCCGTTTGTCTCACTATCCCGTCAGAATTTGTTTCTTTATTTCTAAGAGGGTTTGAATCAGCATTTTCCTGGTTCCCAGTGGTGTTCAAACCAGTAGACCACATTGCCTCAACATTCTGTGAAGAAAGAGTGTGGGAAAAGTTGGTAACTGTGGGAAATGCTCTTTTTTTTTGTTACAATTTATTCACCTGGGATAGCACAGTTGGGATGCAACATTTAATTTTCAGTGGAGTCCATCCTTCTACAATTTCTGCAGCTGCATGTACAGGTGCACTAGGAGATTAAGTGACTTGCTCAGAGTCATACAGTATTCTACCCTGCACAACTTTACAAGTTTGTCCTACTATTGTGTCTGTTATTGGGTTTACTCCTTTCACCTGTAACTCACTCAATCACTGACATTAACCATCCCCACTCCCCTAGCATCAGTCATTCCCTCTGTTCTTTATTTTGTGATGACTACTATTTAATGTTCTTTTGCAAATTCCACAATTTACTATGTGGTAGAACAAAAAAAACAAGGTTCTGTGTCAGCGTGTCATCTAAAAACAAAACAAAAATAACATTAAATGCATGCTGAAAATAGAGTTAAAATCGATGTGTCGACCATAGCTCTTCTTCAGGAACTATCTAAAACAGAAAAAAAACAAAGTTAATTAAGAGGTAGTGGGAAATAAGGGATACATATGTATGGAAAGAAAAAAGGGGGAGCCTCTAGGAGAAAAAGTGATACCATAATAGGCAAGGTACGAGTAGATACTGGAAAACAAAAAAGGTGATGATGGGTATGATAAGGTACAGTAAGAGTGATTGAGGCAAGTAGTGCTCAAGTGGGGACTAATTAACAGGGCTAGTAAAAAGGCTGATGGGACAAATGTGGGGGAAGGAGACACAGATGGAGACATCTGTGGAAAATCAAAATAGATGTGCACATATAGCTGGAATGCCCATGTGAGGATGCCCCCCCCCCCACCACACAGGATGGAAGTGTGTGCAGGCATCCCCCCACGTGCAGACATACCATGCACATATGCAAAGCTATGACAGGGGTGAGGGTAAAACAGACAGACTGTGGTGGAAAGCCATAAGGTGGCTGAAAGATGTTAGGTAAGCACTAATACCTGACAGAGTGGGCGGTACTGGGCAATACTAAACCAGCCAGGGCATACTGAGGCTCGACGCCACAGGTGGAGGGCCATAAAGCCCCTGGAAGGTCTGGTATTGCCCAATACAGCCCACCCTGGAGGGTATCATTGTGCTTAGAAAGGTGACATTTTTGGAAAAATATATAAAAATAATATATAGGGGATATGACATGGCCCGACTGAAGATATCATGTTTATCTTCACTCAAGGCCAATGATATGATATCTCACGAGTGGAGTGAGATATCTTGATGTCATTAGCCTCTCATGAAGATAAATATGATATCTTCAGTCGGTCCATGTCATGTTCTGTTTATCCATTATGGCCCAGAAATTTAAATTGCGCCAGGCTGTGGCGCAAGCTTGGGCGCAGCTCAACTTGGCTGAGCAGGGGTATCGACTAAGCGATATTCAAAGGAGCTGCACCACGGCTCAGCAGCTTTGAATATCACACCCTGGCCACCCCCAATGTGCATGGTGCAGTGGCACTGCGCCAGCGCAAGTGGCCAGAGTGGAGCATGGAGATGTGCTAGCGCAAGTTCCACTGCGCCATGCACAGCACCCGTGATATTCAAACCTTGACATGCAAATGGGGCAATAATGTATGCAAGGCGCACATGGGGCCATTTGCGTGTCATTATGACCCCATTTGCATGCAGGTGCGCTGATCCCAGACAACTTGCACCTGGCGCCCTGCCAGGCAGCAGCTTTCGGGGAACTGACGCCCCCTGCAGCCCGATCGTGGGCATCTGTATAAATAGAAAACTCTGTCCTATATCCCTGGTGGTCCAGTGGACTGCTCTCTGCCCGATCACAGGCATCTGTATTAATAAAAAGGTCCTATATCCCTGGTGGTCCAGTGGACCACTTTCTGCCCAATCGCAGGCATCTATAATAATAAAAAAAAACATCCAATATCCCTGGTGGTCCAGTGGACTGCTCTCTGCCCGATCACGGGCATCTGTATTAATAAAAAGGTCCTATATCCCTGGTGGTCCAGTGGACCGCTTTCTGCCCGATCGTGGGCATCTGTAAACAAAGAAAGGTCCAATATCCCTGGTGGTCTAGTGGTACCTCCCCTCCCCACCTGCCCACTGAGCCCCATCACCCGCTCCCCGGTCAGCTGGTGTGCGCAGCACCACCCGCCTGCCACCCGGTAGGGCCTCGTGCCTATTGGTTCACAGCATGAGCCAATGGGCGTGCAGCCCATACTACACTACACATTCCAGATATGTGAGTCATTCACATATCTGGAATGTGTAGTACATGGAGTTGCATGCCCATTGGCTCACGCCAGAGCCAATGGGCATGCAGCCCTACAAGGTGTCAGTCAGCACGGGCGGCGGGCAGCAGGCGGTAGGTGCTGCTGCACACCAGCTGACCGGGGGCGGGGTGGTGAGGCCCAGTGGGCGTGTGGGAGGGGGTACCACTAGACCACCAGGATACTGGACATTTCTTTGTTTACAGATGCCCGTGATCGGGCAGAAAGCGGTCCACTGGACCACCAGGGATATTGGATGGTTTTTTTATTAATACAGATGCCTGCGATCGGGTAGAAAGCGGTCCACTGGACCACCAGGGATATTGGACAAATTTTTTACAAATGCCTGTGATCGGGCATGGGGGGTTCCACCAGGTGCAGCCAGAACTTGGGTGGCTACCCACAGGTGGCAGCTGCCGTGTTGCACCCTGCAATGCGGCAGCTGACCTGTGGGTTGCCATCAGTTGTTCCTTTTTTAGGGGGCTTAACTTTGTGCTGGCACAGGTAGGGGTTGCGCATGCATGGCTCTGCACATCCTGGGCTGAATATCGGGCTGTGCAGGTTATGCATGGGCACGCCCCCCAACCTGTGTCTGCATACATTACTGATGCGCTCCGGCACATTGGGATTTGTGCCGCGCACTTTTCCCTTTTGAATATTGCACCGGGGTGCATCAGTGGGTTGCACACGGTGCAACACTGTTGCGCCATGCGCAACCCTTTTGAATATCTGGGCCCATGTGTTTTGGGTGACGTGACAGAATCTCTTGAAACACAGTTCTCAATACCACCCCCCCCGCCAAGAGGCTCCAACACAAAAGATGAGATGCAGTATGTGTTTTGAAAAAAAAAACTATGGTGGATTTTTGTAGTTTTAAAGAAATGTATCTGTTGATCCTGCCATTAGTTTTACATAAATAATCATTTAAATAAGGATTTAAAATGTAACTGGTTGATCATGTCCCTGTGAGGTTTGATAGCCCACTAGCAGCTATATTGGTAATTTCATGGTTTTCCTGAATTATTCCCCTCCAACAGAACTGGTGACATGTTTCATAAAAAAATATTAAGTTGATGCTGCTGTATTTGTTTACGTAAGTATTGATTTCAAACACTTATCTGGTTGATCCTGCTACTCTGCGTTTCGATAAGTATAATAAGGTTTTAACTTTCCCCCAGAAATGTAGCGTGACTGAGCGCTAGTAAAACGCTCCCATAGCTTGCTCCCAGATTTTCGTAGTAAAGCAGTCTTCATGAGCTAAGTAAGAAAAAAATGTGTACTTTTGGTCTTTTCAAGTGAATTTCTCCACAAAAAGCTGCCTGTATCGAGAATAAAGAGGGAAGTTAGCAGCTGTAGTGCAGCTGAAGGAAGAGTGAGCGTGTGTCACTATAGCAACAGACACGCACGCTACCTTCTGCTGCTCTGAAGCTGCTAACTCGTTCTCTCTCTTCTCGGTACAGTCGGCAGCTTTTTGTGGAGAAATTCACTTAAAATGACCAGAAGTACACATCTTTTTCTTACTTAGCTGATGGAGACTGCTTCACTGGGAAGATCTTTTTTGTAATTCAAAGTTTATTGGTATTTCCAAATACAAATTTTACATATAAATAAACCACTGTAAATACAATCTCACAGCGTACAATGTAACTATTCTTTATCCATAACTAATACATTGTAATGCATATGACAAACAAATATGAGAAAATGAAAAATGAAGAGAGAGAGGGAAAAAAACAAGAATAAGATAGAGGAAGGAGAAAGGGGGAAGGAAGAGAAACACGGAAAAAAAAGGGGGGGAGGATGAAGGAGAATGATCTAAATAGAGATCTGAGAGTTTTATATGTTATTCAATACATATCCAATTTTATGAAAGTTAAAGTAATATGTGGTTTTCCCTTATTTTAACAAAGTACGATTATGAAGATGAAAGAAAATATATAATATTATCTATTTATGCAGTTTAATAGACATTTCATAAAAGGATCCCAAATTTCTAAAAATGTATCAATACGATTCATATTTACATAAGCAACTCTTTCATAACTAGCCCTTGTAGATAGGTCAAACAACCATTCTTTGATTGAAGGTGATGTCTGACTGTTCCAATATCTGAGAATAACATTCTTTGCTGTAATGAAAGCAGCAATCAACCGTAATTGCTGGTATTCAGTCAAATTAGTAAATTCAGAACAAATGCCAAGAATTGCAAACTTTGCTGAACAAGTAACTGTGTGACCAAGAATTTTACTACAGATTGAGAATACCTTGTTCCAAAATATGGTAATATTTGGGCAGAACCATAAAATGTGGGAAAGTGTTCCCTTACCTTTTACACATCTCCAGCAAGCGCCTGTAGAAGCTAAACCCAGCCTAACCATTTTACTTGGTATATAGTACCATTGATGAGTTATTTTATATTGTGTGAGTCTACCTTTGGTTTCCCTACATGCTTTTAGAATCATCTTCCACGTGTTTTGTCATTCCTCAGGTGAGATGAAGGTTTGCAGTTCTTTTTGCCAACTAGCTAAAAGTGATAAATTTCGGTCAGGCAGTGAGTCAAGCATTAGGGAGTATAATTTTTCATGACCACTGTTTGTAGAGCAGATTTTATCTAGAAAATGGGGTTGTAAGCCTGGGGAGAATGTTATATTTATTGTGTCCCTCAATTGTAAATATTTATGAAATTCCGTTCTGGGGAGCTTGAATTTTGATGAGATTTGTATAAAAGACATTAGTGAGGATGTACTTTGATCCCATGTGTCTTCTAAAAATAAAATACCTGCTTTTCCCCAACTTTTCTATATTATACATTTTCCATCAATTTTAATCAAAGGGTTTCCCCACATTGGGCAGTGTAGGGATAAATTTGGAGACCAATTTAATGAGGAGGCTACTATTTTCCATGAATTGTATACCTGACACAGAATAGGGTTGGACGAACATATCTTTGATGAGTTAGAAAAGAGGACAATCCTAGGAAGGTTTCCTTTCAATAATTTTTTCTCCACTGATACCCATCCTGGGATATCCTGATTCTAGTTTAGCCAAAGTGCTTTGATACATTGTGCCCACTGTGAAGGTCTAGGAGCAAGTTATGGGAGCGTTTTACTAGCGCTCGGTCACGCTACATTTCTGGGGGAAAGTGAAACTCTTATTACCGAAGAGCAGAGTGGCAGGGTCAACCAGATAAGTGTTAATATGAAAAAAGCAAATTGTGTCACTGTGTAGCGAGATTGAACATTCTTTTGAATGTATGGCAACAGTTTAGCAGTAGTAATAGCGCTTGTTCAGGGTACAATGGAGAACAATAGTGAAAGCTGGTACTGTGAGAATGGCAGCTTCAGTATGACGTATAGGAACATGGAGATATCAATGATATCTTCACTGGCTAATGAAAATATCACTTTTTATTCTTGCTTTTATCCCAATACACACATTGTATAAATATATATATATGTATGCTGAAAATTCAACGCTGCCACCCAGAAACGCTGGCAGCAGTCCCTGGAAGCCCATCTACTTAAAAAGAAAATGACATCCATAGAGAAAGAATTGAAGAAATTGAGGCAAGCATCCACTTCTCCCGAGGGCCATCATAAGAAGAAGAGGGACAAGGAGAGACACCGGACCGGGACACACCATCCACGGTGGCCGCGATTTTGGCTGGAGTCATGGTCCTTCAGGTAACTTCCCCTCCAGGGGATCGTTCTTCGATGGCCGCCTTAGTGGTTACTAAGCCGGTGTCGACCCCTCCCGTCGGGCTTGCACTCAGGCCTCACAGGGGCCTCCGGGGTAAAGGAGGCCCACATTCCCGCTACGGCCCCTAAACCTAGGCCTACTGGTCAGAGTGCTCCCGATAAGTCAGGTGTCAGTCTTACCAATGTCTGACCGGATGTGGCTGATAAGCCGGTCGTCGGTTCTCCCAATGTCTGCCCAGCCGGTCAACCCATCATCAGGCTCACCCTCCATGCCTAAAACCAGTGAGTCACTGCAATACACTCTGGTGGTGTTGCCCTCTCAGGGTCCCACATCTCCTACTGCTCCTTCCAGGGAGCCTTTTCCTTCTTTCCCAGCTAGGGTCGAGGATTCTGGAGCACGGCTATCAGGGGTGCCCCCCCCGACAATCAGATGCTGGACCCGATGTCAGGCTGTCCGACATCACCCTCCAACATTCCGATCCCTGACAATGACCCGTCAGAGCCATCCAGATTCCCGGACCCTCCTGCGGGTCCTTCATCGGGACCTCCGCCCTCCGGACTGACGTCCTATCCATCTGGTCCACCTGTAGGGCTGACACTGGGACCTTCAACACTGTCATGGCACCTGGTGCCCCGATACCCGACACCTCAGTATCTGGTGCTCCAGTACCTGACGCCGGACAACCTGACGCCGCAGTACCCTGTGCCTCAATACCCGACACTGGGCTTACCGCCATCAGGTTATGGGTACTCTTGTTACGGGTTTCCATCTTACCCATACCCGAGCCCCCCTCCACCCCCTCTCCCTCTTCCTGCTCCTACCCCGCAGCTGCAGGTGGACTTGAGAGAGGTCTTGGCCTCCTGGTAGGCTGAAGCCAAATCTCAGATCTCCCAGGAAGTCAAAAAACGTCTGCTGATGCCGGGCCCAACGTGGGACCCCTTACATCAGCAAGAAGAGACTCCCCTTCCTTTACCTGATGCAAGAGCTGAACCATCTGGTTCCAGGCCCAGGGAGGACACGCTTCTCCAGAAAATCCCCAGAGAGGGCAATCCTCCTCCTCCTAGGGAGGACTTCGGACACTCTGACCCAAAGGACGAGCCACGCACTCCAGATAGACCCAGGCCACAAGGGTCCCTGAAGTCTCCTCTGGAAGACCCTTCCTTTCTGGAGTTACTGAAACAAATCCAGGCAGCCTGTGAGTGGCAGTCAATGGAGCCAGATCCCCAGTGTAAAAAACTTGCGGCTCATCTGGATCTCCCAGAGACTTCTCCCACTCTGATTCCACCCTAGATTGAGCCTCACGAGGACCCTGTTTCCACTATTTGGAAACAACTTGCCTTGTTAGAACCCCTTCTTTGGAAGGCTGATAGGCTATATCAGGCTCCTGAGGGGAAGGAGTTTCTCGTCCTTCACCCCAAGACTGACTTAGTCGTGATTAGCATGGCTCATGACCAATCGGCCAATCCAAAACATCTCAGCTCGTCCTCCCCCCCAAAAAAAAACAAGGAATCCCGTCTTCTGGACTAGTATGAGAGGAAGGTCTATGTTTCTTTCATGCTGGGCATGAGGGCCCTCAATTTCATCGGCCACATGGGGGACTACCAGATGGCTATCTTTAGTCGGATGGAATCCAAGCTGGACTCCCTCTCAGATTCACAGACAAAACAGGAACTGGGAGACCTGGTCCGTTCCGTGCGCTCGGCCTGTAGACACAGGCTTCATGCTACTTATGATGCGGTGGACACTGCAGGCAGGAGCTTGGCCTTTGCTGTCTCGTTATGATGACATACCTGGCTCCAAGTGTCAGGATTGTCTCCTGAAGTGCAGTCAGCTATCCATGATGCTCCCTTCAGAGGATCAGTGCTGTTTAGCGGTGATGTCAAGGACATCATCACCGAACTACAAGAGAAGGTTTCGGCATTAAGGTCTGTCCAGATGATGTACAAACCCTCTCAAAGTCAAAAACAGTCCTTTCTGCGCCCTAACTGCCAAAGGCCCAGACAGACGCAAACCATTCGCCTCAATAAAAGACAAGCTGTGTCAGCAACCAAAGCTTCCACTAGCAAAAAAGCTCCCGGGGCTTCGGCTGCTTCCTTGCCTTCTGTCTCCTGACTCCTTGCTTCTCCCACTGCCTCTGCCCAGTTCAGAGGAACTGGTAGGAGGGAGATTCTCCTCCCATCTACCAGGTTGGGAGAGGATAACAGAAGATGCCTGGGTGCTCCAGCTAATTGCAGCGGGGCACTCAATCGAGTTCTCTCAAACCCCCCACCCGCAGACCATCCCCTCTCCCTTCGTATTCTCACAATCATCTCCCTTTGGTCCAGGAAGAAATCCGCTCCCTTCTTTGGAAAGAAGCCATAGAGCCTGTCTCCCCCCCACCTACAGAGAACAGGTTACTACTCCCATTTCTACCTAGTACCAAAGAAAACCGGGGACCTGCCACCTGTTCTCGACCTCAGCTCCCTCAACTGGTTTGTGGAGTACAATAGGTTCTGAATGCTTTCTCTTAACAGTGAATTTTTACGTTTGCTGTAAACATCACTGTCCTCATCGTCCATGTGACCCAATGAATCCCGAGCTTTCCTGGTAAATAGTGAGGATAGCTGGAAGCTCCAGGACTCTCTAGAATTTTAGCCTGAATACAAACTTTTTCAAAAGAATTTAAAAAGGCATCCATGTCCTCCCCCTCTTTAAATTTGGCTATCAATTTGGAATTCAATTTGTAACCCAGTCCCGTGGTCCCAGTTAAACCCAAGCCACTTACCTGCTCTGGTGCCACTGGTTGAAGTCGTAGCTTCTCCAGTTTATGTTGCCTCTGGCACTACTGCTCCGCACGGTCTGCATCTCAGTGTTCTCGCTCCCTCTTCTCCTCTGCAGCTCGCTGGCGCTCATGCTCCTCATGGTCTGCCTCTCGGCATTTTCGCTTTGCCTCACGGTCCACCTCCCGCCGTTCATGGTCCCTCTCCCTCTGGAACTCCAGCTCCATTCTGCATAACTCAATTTGTAGCCTGAGTACTTCTGGATCCCAGATACTGGTGACCTTCCCCTGCTGCCTTGGCCCTGCACTGACAATGACCCTGTTGCCCTCCTCATCAGATCTGGACACTGCACTGGCCGCTAGCCCTGCTACACTTGAGGTTTGGTCCTTTTCAGTCACTGTCTGTGACTCGCTGCTCTGGGTATCTGCTACCATCAGTGCATCTATGAGGTTCTGCTTGGTGGCTTTCACCTTGAACGGGACTCCTCTGTCCCTGCACAACTGCTTTAAGTAGTCTACAATGTGCCTGCTGTAGTTGGAAGCCATCTTAGCTGACCTTCTCTGTACCGCCTCAAGATGATTTATGTCCTTTCTTAGAAAAGGATTCCGATAAGGATAAAGCACACAGTGAGTACTCCAAGTGAGTTGGTCACACCATTGATTTGTACAGTGGCAGGATCATTGCCTTCTTTCTGCTTGTGGCTATGCACCCTAGCATCCTGTTTTCTTTTTTGCTCTGCGTAGACTGCTTAAGGTTACTGATTATAGCTATCCCCAGATCCTTTTTCTCCTTAAACCCCATGTTTTTTAACCCCCCCAGCCTGTATTTGGCTTTCAGGTTCTTGCCTCCAGTGTGCATGACTTTGCACTTTTTTGCATTGAATACTAGTAACCAGATGCCAGACCACTTTTCAAGCTCTGAAAGGTCCTCACTAAGGTCCCTGACCCCTTTTCCAGTATCCACTCTCCCACAGAGGTTGGTGGTGTCCACAAAGAGGCAGATCTTGCCCCAGATACCTTCCCCTTATGTCATTAGTAAACACATTAAACACAGGTCTGAGCACTGACTCTTCCAGAACCCTGCTGGTAACTTCCTTCAATCCCGATAGCTCTCCTCTTACCATCAATGTCTGTGTGCTCCAGCAAACTCAAATTGCCACACACCTGGTCAGTTTACACCCCGCTGCTAAGTACTCTAATTTTTTGTTCACTCTCTTGTTGGGAATTGAATTGAAGGCTATACTGAAACCGTGCCATCTCACATCATGGAGTCCATCAGCCAAGAGGAATTTTTTTTCTCCTCTTCTTCTACTTAGCTTGTTGCTCCCATTACCCCTCCCACCTTACTGGTAATGGGGGACACATGGTATTTCTGTTTTTTCCCCTTGTTCCTGGGACCCCAGATCTCAGTCCCGCATGTGCATGGAGGCACGCATGTGCCCCATGGCTCCAGTGACAGCCCCTTCCTCCCTCCCTCCCGGCCTACTGCCAGGTTCTCCTTCAAGGCTTGGCACTGCCACCTAACCTCCACTGGATGGCAGCCAAGAACCAGGGAAACCTCACAACCCTCCCCAGAGAGGAAAGCTGCCTAACGGCTGTGCAATCCAAATCCTCACTCTCCCCCCCTGGCCAACCCCTGACAGCCTGAGCTCGCTCCCAAACATGAGTCACCAATGTGGTGCAAGGTGTGGCACCCAGTGCCTCAACCTCTAGCACCACCAGGCCAGATAGCCTAGAGAAATTCAACCAGCTAATCTTTCACCATGGTTTCCATCAGCTTGCACCCTACAGATGTCAAACTAATAGGCCTACAGTTCCCCGGGACATCCTTAGCCCTGCTCTTTTGCAGCAGTACCACATGTGCAGTTCTCCACTCCAGAGGCACCACCCCTGTATCCAGCGAACTAGTAAACAAGCCCACTAACAGTCCAGTCAGTTCTGCTATCAGTTCACATAAGACTCCAGGATGCATGTCGTCCACTCCTGAGGACTTTCCCACTTTTGGTGTTCTGAGTCCTTTCATGACATGGTCCACCATGATCCTTTCCTCCATCTTACTTATCTCCCCCCCACTTCCCCTTCCCATCTTCCCTTGTGGCACTGGTCCATCTCTCTCTGTAGTAAAGAGAGCAAAAGTATTAATTTAAGCCGGCCCAGTGGTAAGGAGGATTGAGGGACCAAACGTCACACCTCGCACCATGCTGGAGACGGCTTAGGAGCGAGCTCAGGGGAGGAGAGGACAGAGCATCCAGAGGACTGCTTTCCTCTCCTGGGGAGGGTGGGCTGTGGATCCTCTGGCATCAGGAACTCCCACTGGAGACTGGTGGTGCTACAGCCTGGGGACACTTCAGGAAGGGGTGGGGGTGACGGCGGATATCCACGGGATGAGTGTGGGAATGCTCCCGCCTCATGATGGACATCACTGCATGTCTGCACCTCGAAGGGTCATGTTCTTGATAAAGAAAATCCCTGGCACCTGAGAGGACGACAATGAGCCACAGCAGCACCATGCCCACGGCCAGCGACCATGTCTGAGGGAGTTCCCAGGGGCTGATGACCGGAGAAAAGAAAGTTGAAAAAAGAAAAAGTACTCATTTAGTGCCTCTGCTCCATCCTTACTTTCTTCTACCCACCTTCCCCCTCTTTAGTTTAACTATCCCCTCTTTTATGATTCTTTTTACCTGCATACCTGAAGAATACCTTGTCCCCAACCCCCTCCACAATTTGCAGTTTCTTCCCTGCCTTTGCTTGCTTGACCACTGTCCCAACCTCCCTCACCTTCTCCACTTTGGTTTCCCTGTCTACCTCCTTCTGGGACATCCTACACTGGGCCTTCTTTTCCATGGCAGCCTTGTCCACCTCAGTGTGAAACCAAAGTGGCCTCCTGGATTTGGCTTTATTTCCCATCTGCTCAAGTAGGTCTCCATGACTGCCATGATCTCATCCTAGATCATAGCTCACTTTTGGTCCACGTCCAGATCCTCCCTAAGGCTAGCCAGTCTCTCCTTTAGTATTCCGTCATCTTGCTGAAGTCGGCCTTCCTGAAGTTCAGGACATGTGTTTTTGTGTTTAAGAATTGATGAGTGGCTGAGTTTGTCCATCTGCCACAAAGGACTATTTGTACTGTGCATTCCGTCATTTCTGCTACCCTCCCTCTCAGTAATTCCTCCCTGAGATTTGCAACTGAGCAAGTCCCGGTGCCTGGTTTGCAGTGGGCCAGATCAGAGGCAGAACAACAGGCGCGTCACCATCTGAGGTGGGGAGTCAGGGTTCAAAAGCCTGCACTGCCCAGCAGCACAAGTGCTGTGGCATGAGCGTGAGTGGTGCAAGTGCCATTAAAGTTCTAACACAGCACTAAGACAGAGAGTAGAATCGAGAAAATTAAACTTTTTAAACTCTAAGAAGATATCCTGGTAAAACTGAGAAAGCGTTCATTAAACGTAATAACTGCTAAGGTAATCTGAATTTTCCCTACAGCAATTGACTTAATTTAGGTTTTAACAAATATGGTGTTATTGCACTTTGGTGTAACTTAAGGTTCTTTGCAAATTATTTGGCCTTATTAATAAGACCCTCAGGCTTTATCTGTGAGGACTTTCTTTAGTCTTGAATATTATATTTAGCTTAAGTTACTGATGTTTTCTTACATGTGATCTTATTACCATATCTAATTTCTACCATTTTAATGGTCTTTTAAAATTGCTGATTGTATTATGAACTTTTTTTAATATTGAAGTTCTTTTTTTTATAAAATGTTAGCTCATGAGCACTGAAGTAAATTATTTGCTTATTATTTTTACTGAGTATAGAGTTACTGTTACGTTAATTGTTACTATACACTGCTAATATAACATTCTAGTGCAGTTCTTTTTACTTAAATACCAGGTAGTGTGGCATTTACTGTAACAACATGGCCATTTTAGACAGTTTGATAGGTCTGTTGTATATTTTTGGAATCTGCACAACTGAGTTTTTTATTGCTCTTATAAACAAGATAGGTCAGTCCACAGTATGTAAGCCACCGGGAGCTGTGGCAGCTTACAGATTATGTGACCTTAAATTGGCTAAAGCAGTAAAGTCAACAGCCTATACCAAATAAGCCATAGGGGGCTATGACAGTGTTTGGGTTAGGGGACTTTATATATTACAAAGAAGAGCAAGCATGGGGAGACAAGCTAACCAGGGTGTTTATCTATGGTTACCCGTTTTGCGTGCTAATAAATAAAAAGGCCTTTATTCTTGCAGCTAGTTAGTGCTGCTAAAGCTTTTGAGTATTAAACCCACCTAAAGTATAAACGTTTTATTAACATGTACTAAAATTAGTTTGTCAATGTATAATCCTAATAAAACAATGCTGCCACCTTTAGGCATAAAATAAAATTAATCATTTTTACCAAGTAAACATAATTCTTCTTGGTAACAGCACGGTCATAATACAAATAACCAATTAAAACTAAACACGATATCTTGAACAAATGGTAGCAGGTTACAAAACTACAAAATGGGTTGCAAAAACACAACGCAAATACAAAATGAGAAACTTACTTTGTATGTAAAGAAATAGCAAGCAAACCTATGTATTAAGCAGCTAAGCAGGTAACTGATGACAAGATATGATGTGTAATATTATGATTGGATATATGTTGATTGAATGTATGTCCCTTGGTTGTACAACTATATATAAAGCTTTGTAAGTTCTGACTCTTATCAGAACAGCTTTTTAATTTGTAACTGAAGCTCTCATCTTTGCACCAGCTAATTTTGTATCCTGATAGAGTAAAGTTTAAATTTCTAACATCTCTGTTCTCTGTGTGGTTTGTAAATACATCTAGGTGTTTTTCTCTAGTAACAAGGAGGGAGCCAGCCCCTCCTTGGAGATTCTAGGAGTCTTCCCGTTACACCTTGCCTTCCTTGGTCCAAATGTGAAAAAGCACACCGTCATTAAGGAAGTATTGAGAAGCAAAGAAAGTACATCTTGGCGATGTTTGTTTTGTTGCGGTGAGGTTCCAGACTTTAAGTAGATGATTATGTTCATAAATTGAGTGTCAGTTCTTTGTTGCATTTTAACAGTTGCCAGGGACAAATCAGATGTAGAGGAGATGAGAAGCTCTTCAGCTGCTTGCAGTAACTGAGGATTTGTGTGTCTTTCTGTAGGAGCAGTTGGTAGTAGCAAAGCAACTTGAGGTGCTGTAGGAGTGTCCACAGGAAGAACATCAATGGCGTGGCAAGGAAAAGCTTGTAAGCAGGATTCTTTATCTGTTGAGGAGTATATGGAGGGATATTGTCTCCGGCTTACACCATGGACATTTGAGTGAACTCCATCTGGTCTGTATTGAATGTCGAAGTTGTAGCTTTGCAACGTGGCTATCCATTGGGTGAACTTGCCTACTGGATCCTTCATTTTGAATAACCATCTGTGGGCAGAGTGATCAACGATAGGTGTAAAGGAGGAGTAGCGAAGGTAGCAGACAAATTTCTTTATGGCAAATACCATGGCTAGACATTCTTTTTCTGTGATACCATAGTTCTGCTCAGCTGAGGAAAGACAGCACCTGGCATAGGAGACAACTCATTCTGTTCCATCTTGAATTTGACAGAACACAGTGCCCACTGCAAAGGAACTAGCATCTGAGTAGAACTTGAAGGGTTGGTCGAACCTTGTGTAGGCCAATACTGGAGAATAGATTAGGTTTTGTTTTAAGGTTTCAAAGGCCTCTGTACATTCGGAGGTCCAGCTATAGTTACATCCCTTTTTGGTGAGGGCATACAGTGGAGCTGCAACCTTGGCATAGTTGCAAAATAACTTTTGGTAGTAGCCAGACAAACCAAGGAAAGCGCAAAGGTCCTTGAGATTGTTAGGTTCTGGATAGTCTTTGACTGCTGAGAGCTTGTCTGGATCTGGAGAGATGCCTTGAGAACTAGCAACACGTCCCAGGTGATGAATTTGATGTTGTGCAAAACAACACTGTTCTGGGCGAAGTTTGAGATTGGCTTATCTGAGACATTTGAACACTTCTTTGAGATGTTGGAGGTGCTCTGGCAAAGTTCTGCTGAAGACAATCACATCATCCAGGTAGACTAGGCAAGATTTCCAAGACAACCCACATAGTACATCTTCCACAACACATTGAAATGTGGCTGGACTGTTCCGAAGACCCATAGGCAGATGTTTGAATTGTAAAAGTCCCAAGTGGCAACACCACGCTGTGTATGGAGGAGAAGCTGGATCAATGGGAATTTGGTAGAACCCACTCTGAAGGTCTAGAGTGGTGAAGTAAGCAGAACTGGCTGCACCAAGACTCTCTAAGGCATCTTCAGATGTAGGCAAGGGATGAGCATCCTGCACTGTGTAGGCATTGAGTTTTCTTTAGTCTACCATGAAGCGATACTCTTTGTCCTTCTTTACCACCAGCAAGCAAGGTGCACCCTGGGGACTTGTATACTCTTTGACAATGTCTTGGTCAAGCATGTCTTTGATTATGTCCTCAAGGCCTTGTTTCTGTTTGTGTCCCACTTTGTAGGCTCACTGATGGATTGGTTTCTGGTTGGGCTGTACTTCAGTGGTGTGTTGCAGGATATCATAGCATCTGAGCTTGTTATCTAAACCAACAAAGACATCTGGGTAATTCTCCAGGAATTTCAAAAGTTGTTGCTTTTCCGTTGAAGATACTGGAAGTTTTGAAGAGGTCAGTCTCTGACTGACGGGTAACTCTGTTGAAGCTTGAGTGGTAGTGATAGTACTGACAGAACTTGAGTTGGTGGAACCAGGCTGAGGCTCTTGCATTAGATGAAGCTGGTCCCCTTAAGGCAAGCAGACAAACTTTCTGATGTTGGCACCCTTTGAAATGACCACAGGCTGATTTGTGAAGTTGCAGCATTTTTGGAAGACTGCGCCATCACGCACCACCAATAAGGTATTTTCCGGAAGGAGACCTGATGAATGCAGTGTGGGGAATCCTGTGACCATGCCAACAACATCTTGTGGAAGTGGTTCACCTTGAATCTTGGCAATCAAAACCATCTCTGACTGAGAAGGCACGGTGACAGAGTCTATAGCTGCAAGTTGCCTCTGAGGATCTAGTGACAGTTTGTTTGAGGCAAAGTCTAGGATGGCTTTGTGAGCTTTGAGGAAGTCCGGGCCAAGAATTATTGCAGGTTGAAGATCAGGCACTGTATAAAACTTGACAGTAGCTTGCTGTGAACCAAAGTGTAGCTTGAGATGGACCACGCCTGTGATAGGTACTGTAGCTATACTTGCTGTTATAATGTACTTTAAGTCATCTGGAGAGACAGTAGACATGTGACGAAGGGCTTGGTTGTTCAGAATACTGCTGTTGATAACTAATATTTTCGCTCCAGTGTTGACCAGGGCATGCGTGGACCAATCTCCGATAGTTACAGGTACATAGTTGGCTAGGAGGGATGATCGGATAACAGGTGTTTTGGCCCTGGAAGTGAGGGTGTGCCTGAGATTGCAGTTGGAGGATGCATTTTGTTTGAGTTGCAAGAGTCAGAGAGGCGGTCAGTTGTGTTCCCCGATCCTGGGAGTATTTGCGGTTGTCTTGCTGATTGTGCAGCGGTGGGCGCCTTTGGTTCTCTTGATTTCTGTTGTACTTTAGTTTTTGGCAGACAGCAACAGTGTGTCCTCTGAATCCACACCACTGGCAGGGCACAGGCTCACATGAGGGTGGAGATGGATCAGGTCACTGTTGAAATGGTTGAAGAGAATTGACAGAGGTAGCAGAAGAAGCAGTTGAGCTGAGGTGCAGACTATTGACAGTTGTGGTGAGCATCGCTATCATTGATTGCTGCTGCTGGACACATGTTGTGAATGCAGCTAACTGTGATGACTGAGGTGCTTGTACAACAGTGGTGGCCTGGGACATTAATATGGACTCTTGTGTAGGTTGTGCAGCTTGGATTGTGTTCATCCAGGTTGTTGGTTTCTGTTGGATTACTTAAAGATAGAGTTGAGGAAGCAGTCCCCAAATAAGGGTTGTGATCTGCTCTTTCTTCTCAGGTTTCTGCAGACGTTTGCAGTGAGACTCAATGTCCAATATGAAGGCTTCAGGAGATTCAGAGGGTTGCATGGTACGTTCCCACAGCTGTCGTTCCAACAACCAGGGTGGATGAGCTTGAAGAAAATGGTGTTTGAAAGTTGCATACAGGGTGACAGTAATCTTCTTTGGCTTGTTCTGGAAGTGTGTTGAACCAGGATATGGCAGTCCCTCTCAGAAACAAATGCAAGGCATTGGAAATACGCGAAGGATCAGTCCAACCATGTAAGGAAATCCAGGCTTGAAATAGTTTGAGCCAGTCGACAGCATATTCCTGAGGCAGGGCTGAGAAGGTTACTGGCTGTAGGCTGGTATGGACCATGGACTGAAATGAAATAGCTTTAATGTACGCCAGGTCATCCTGAATGGCTTGCATAGCTGGAGCTCCTAGAAGCGGAACTAGAAGACTGGATATCATGGAGGATTGGTTCGATTTTGTAACCCCACACCCTTGAGGTGGGCGAAGGTAGGACTCCGGATGCTCCGGCACCCATATCTGTGTCATCATCAGAAACTGTGGTTGTAGATGAGCTGCATTTCACCAATCGAAGGTCGTATGGCTGAGAAGGAGTTGCCGTCATGTAGGAGACAGGACGTTGTGTCGTGGATGAAGTGCTGAGCAAAAATGATTTTTGTAAACAAAAGTACAATTTTTTGTAGCAAAGTTCTTCAAATTACATCTTAATGAAGAATTCCCACTCAATTCTGTGTTGTCTGTTATTTAAATAAAGGTTTTATTGCAAAAAGCAGCTATTTTTTGCAGTGTCCATTAATCTAAATAGGATTGCCATTAATTTCTATGGAGTGAGGTCATTTTGTGCCCTTCACAAGATGGCCACTGAACTTTGACATACAGTTCCTGTGGGTTTGACTGGCCTGACTGTAGCAAGGTGGCTGCCAGCAGAAGGAGTTAAGGGTCACTTCCTTCCTTGCTGTTTTGCTGTGCACAGGATGGAGAATATTCGCCCCGAGGCTGCTGTAACTGCATCACGATGGGCAAAATGACGACTGCTGCCCTGATGTGCTTCTTCCCCAGCTGAAATTTATAAGAGTTTTCTGTGGTGAGTGGCAAAAGGCTGGTAAATTTTGTTTTTATTGGTTGCTCTCAGTTGTGCCTTTTTTCCTTTTTGCCTTTGATTTACTTCCAGGCTTGTGCTTTGTTTTTTCTGTTTCTCAAACCCATTTATTTTATTTTCTATGTGGTTCCCTTTCTGTAGTGTGACCAAGCGGGGAGTAGATCACTCATTTCTGCAGTCCTGATAATAATTTTTTTTTGTAGTGCTCCCTGGGCTGTCCCGTGAATTAATTAATTTCACTTTGTTGGTCTTCCCAGCTATCCTCCACTTATGTTCTGCCCTCAGGTTTGATTACTGTGTCCACTTTATTTAGTGCCCCCACTTGTGCTTTATTTTCTCTCTCTGGTCCCATTTATTTATATGGTTTATTTGTTGGCCTGTTCTGAGTGTGACAGAGCAGGAAGATTCATTGCAAGGCGGCCTTGAACCGCGATGTTCTGCAGGGAGACTGATGCTACGTTCTGGGCCTGCGGGAGGAGCAGAGCTCCTTAGTAGTGGCAGTGTTGGTAGGGAAGCCGCAGTTGGAAGGGGGAAGAGCAAGCAAGAGTGGGACAGTCTGTGGAGGGGCTGCGATCTATTGTGGCATGGAGCGAGGCCCAAGTTTTATTTTTTTTCTGGAGCCGTGTCTGCTTGTGGAGTGGCTGTGAGTGGAGCTGGTCATGCAGCTGGAGAGCTGAGGAGAAGGCCTGCTACTGAGCTCCGTGCGGTTGCAAGAGTAAGAGCTGCGGTTGTGCTTCTAGAGTTCCGGTACTATAATATGCAGGAGGGGTTTAACTGTGTGGAGTGGAGGCTCTGCTGTTGCCGGGCGGCAGTGCATCTTGTTGCTGTGGCTGGTTCAGGAGGAGGTGAGCCACCAGAGTAACACTGTGGCAGTGAGTAGGTCAGCCAGTGTGTCAGGGAGCAGGAGGCTTGTGGAGCAGCACTAAGCCATGGAGTTGAGAGGGTGGGAGATAGGTATGACACCACCAAGACATCCCTTGTTGCAGAAGCCACAGTCAGAGGCAGCACAAGTGCTTTTTTGTAATTTAGTTTATTATTATATTTATTTTCTTTTGTAACTGCACTCCCTTCTGTAAGAAACTGGTCGGCAGTAGTTGCCATTTAAATTTTTGGCATTTGCTTGCTGGACAAAGCAGACATTTCAGATGGAAGCCCTGCCACGGGGTTGGGGATGCACAGTTTGCAGCTCCATGGGATGCAGGGTTTAGTACATTTATTGTGGAATAGTTCAGTCAGTGAGCTGGTTGCCATCAGGATTTAACACTTGTACTCTTAGTAGGCTTTATTGTTGTTATTTTTTTGGTTTTGTTTAACAGTAGGAAGGCTGCAGGCTGCTATAGAAAATGGGAGACAGTTTAGCTTTTTCCTCTCTGCAGCTATGGCTGTGGTGTAAATAATCATTCAAGCAGTTCAGGCATACTGGGATGATGACTTTGGGGTACCAACGATGCAAGCAAGTGAGATGAGGGTCTGGGCAGAAGAAGGGCCGCATTCTCCACAGTGTGTGGCGTTTTTGGTATTTGGTCTGCCACTAAAGGACCCCTTAAATTCTCTGGTCTGCCAGACCCTTGGGTTGCTGCTGGTGAGGACCCCATCTGGACCATGTGAATAACTGGATGGATGCATAAAACAAAGAATACTGGTTTATTCTGTACAGCAGATGTTCTCTTCTTGGAAACAAGCCCCAGACTGACAATTTCTCTTACACGCATAAATGGCACTGTCAGGCAGTGGAACAATTTGCTACTTGCAGGTTCTAAGTGCTCTTAAAGGGGCGGCAGCTAACAACATTAAGCCCCATGCTTAATGTGTGCTGCACAGTATTTAACTATCTGTCTGCCTGTCTATCTACTTACAGTCTCTGTCCGTTTATAAACAGTATCTGTCTGTCTTTTCTGTCTGTCATATCTATCTGTCATATCTATCATGTCTGTCTATCTACAGTATATATTTATCTACATCATCTATCTACAGTAACTATCTACTGCACAGTAACTAGCTACAGTATCTATTTATCTTTCTACAGTATCTGACTATCCATCTGTAATATCTACATATCTGTCTACAGTAACTATCTACTCTGTCTGTCAAGTTTCAAGTTTATTTGCACATCAATCAGCAATTAAAATATGTTATGATATAAATATCTATCGTATCTATCTACAGTGTCTAGCTACAGTATCTATTTATATGTCTACAGCCTCTATCTAGAGTAACTATCTACAGTATCTATCTAGCGACAGTATCTATCTACAGAAAGTATCTATCTATATCTCTATCTACAGTATCTATCTATCTATCGACAGTATCTATCTACAGACAGTATCTATCTATCTCTCTTTCTACAGTATCTATCTATCTACAGTAACTGTCCACATTATCTATCCACATTATGTATGTATCTATCTCTCTCTCTCTTTATCGACAGTATCTATCGACAGCATATATCTACAGACAGTATATATCTGTCTATCTCTCGATCTACTGTATCTATCTATCTGTCTATCTAGCTACAGTAACTACCCACAGTATCTATTCACAGTATCTATCTACAGTATCTGTGTATCTACAGACAGTATCTATCTAGACATAACGATACACAGTATGTATCTATCTGTCTATCTTTCTACAATATCTGTCCGTCTGTCTATCTATTTCTGTCTGCCAAGTTTCAGGTTTATTTGCACATAAATCCGCAATTAAAACGTGTATGATGTAAATATCTAAAACAATACAAACATTAGACACAATAATCACAATATCAGTATCACTGCAAGGAATTCAATATAGACTAACTACTATAAACATGCTTATTCTTGACTACTTTTTACACAAATCTGAGGTATGGTACCTAGGGACAACCTACAAAAATCTCTCAAACTCACCAGCATTGTCAGCCTTGGTATCTTTAAGCATCATTACTACCTAATCAGGAAGTGGTTTATCGAAATTCTGCTTTTTGGCTGGAAGTATGTGGCCATAGTTCCAGTTTCCATACCTGTGAATATTTTTTTCAATCATCTTTAGTTCTTTAGATATTTGCAATTTGTTTGAATTGTTGTGGTACCACAATAAATATAGTGGCTGACTAATTTTCAGCTGCACTCCCCCTTCAGGTTGTATCACTTCTTTTGGTTACTGCAGTGGGACCCCATGCTGAACTGTCCTGATGTCCCTGTGTAGTACCACCAGTCATACACATCTGCAGTTGGCAGCAGAGGGCGTTCCAATGCAGCATGCCGGGTGGCAGAAATGTAAACAAAAACAAAGGAAAACTGAACAAATTACTTAGTGATAGATTCCCTGGCAGGAAAAAGTACCAGGGGAATGCTCAGTAGAGCACAAGGAATAAACTGTTGAAAAAGCGTAGATTTGTTTTTACATTGTACTGCTGCTTTCAAATCACTCATAGGAAAACATAGCATTGAATCCTGTAACTGTATTCATCATAATCGTATGATCACCACTGGACCTATCACTTGTCCAGAGTAAGATCTCCTGCATTGTATGAGTGAATGCCACAGGCTATCCTTATGTACATTAGGATACATATATATTGTATTAGATAGGTATGTAGTATGTTTTCTTGCTACACTTTATGTACTATATTCTATACTACTCTATGTGTTCTGCAATATAGACTTATTATATCAGTTCATTGTGCAATGTGTGTATCGTTCTAACTACTGTATTCAGTTTTTTTGTATGCTGTTCTACCTGGGACCTCCTTGTAAAAGAGCTTGCTCAATGGAGCCCGTTCCTGGTAAAATAAATAAAAACATAGAGGAATGGAAACCATGCTTATGGTTCCAATACTTCGTATACAATATGTCACATTACACTGAGTTATTTTATACTCTATAGTGGAAATTATTTCCATGTACATTCAATCATGCAGCCACCAATTACTAATTCCTGCTTTTTTTTTGCATTGACCCTGATGGCCCCAGTACACTTTTCTTTGCAGTGTCTACTCACTGCTGCAGAAACATTAGAAAACACAAGAGTAAAAATCTCTTGTGTGAAACCGGTATAAAAGAGGTTCTGATCTGGCTGCCTATAGTCCTCAAGTTTAATCAGATAATCCCTGATACAGCTGATGGACTATTAATGTGCATACACATTTATTTATTTAAGAATTGGTAACCAGGAAAGGCACACTGAGCCGAAGCTCATTTCCAGGTGCAACCCGAGTGACAGACACAATATGCAATACAAATTTCAGGGCAATAAAACAAACTAGACAAATTACAGAAAGGCAGATTGTGTACACAATAAAAACAAACAAAAAAATGTCTGTCCAGCATTGACCATAGATGCCTAACTTCAGTGTTTGTAGCATTAAACAGATGTAACACCATATTCTCAGGCACATGTATAAATTCTCTAAAATAGGTGCCACCCAAGTTTGCCTGTTTTATTTATATATTGAACAGATTAATATAATGTGCTTTAAATGATCAGGTGTGGGCATATCACATCTAAGGGGAGGTTACCCCAAATGGTTTTTGACAAAAATATAGAGAGTTTCCCTTGTATAATTCTAACCTGTAACCACATGATGTATCACAATATTTGAGATGCCTATATCCTCTGTTAAGGAGATTATCTCTCAAAGGTTTTTATAACGTATCTGGACTGTCTCAGATATGGGAATGTTTGGGCCTGATAACATATGAAAATAATAAACATAAAGCATAAAAAAAAAAAATAATAATTTGGGCATGTCTTCCTGGGCAGCTATATGTCTATATCTAGTCTTAAGCTGCATTATGGTTTCAGTTTCCTAGCCCTAAGGGTAACATCACCTCTCTCATATATTTCAAATTAGGGAAGATAAAATGTCTAATGACATATATAAATCAATATGCTTCTCTAAGCAACTCCCAGGTACTCTAACTTCTGGAAGAAGGAATATGTTCTGGAGAAAAATTAGCATTCGCTTTTTAATAAGTGCTGTAATTGAAAATTGACCCAATTCAGCACAGAGAATAGCAAGTGGAACACAGTTAGGAACCTGAAAGTACATCTCTCGGAGCCTTATTTAGAATATTTTCAAGGGGGGGGGTTGCAGTCTGCATCACCCCAAATTTCTGAGGCTTACAAAATTGCCACTTTTAATTAAGTACAGTTTGCATTCCATTTACTTATCTCCCTCCGTATTTATCAGCAACTCGTTTTAGAGCATTTAGTGCTATATTCAGTCTGTTTTTTAGATATGTCATATGTGCAGACCAATTGATATTGCTGGCAAATTGTACTCCCAAGTAATCATAGTACTTTACAGTTTGAATACTGGTATTGTCAATATACATTATGGGCTATATCCTCCAATTATCAGCAAATATAACTTGCCAAAGTTTTTTTTCTCTTTTATATACAATTAGCTAATTTAAATTACATAATCTAATTAATCTATGTGTCTTTGCATCCCTAAAGGAGATGTGGATATTAGAACTATGTCATCCCCATATGCTAGGAATCTGACAATAGTACTATTAACTTCAGGAAGGTGAATGTAATCCTAATAGTATATGATTAGGGTATAACCTGAACAACAATGGCACTAAGAGATAACCTTGCTGAACACCTTGGTTGATTTTGATTTTATCTGTTAGCATTTCCTTATGATTATACTACACCTGTATCCAAGTTACATTGCGAAGTTTAATAATTAAATTTAAAAAGATTGGATTGCTCTTTAATGATCATAGACATGGCCACATTGTTGCCACTCATGCTGTCAAATTCATCTTTAAAATCTACAAAACAGCAATCTAACTTAGATTTTTTTATATGGACATATTTAAATAGTATGTGCTTTAAGATGAAGCAATGTTGAACAGTTGAACGGCCATGCCGGAAACCATTTTGAACTTCAGCTAGTAATTAGTTTCCTTAACCCAAGTGTTCAAGTCCCTTAATATTATCCTAGCAAGTAATTTCTGTGAGGTATCAATTAAACATATTGGTCTATACATGCTCAGTGCATGAACTGGGCCTTTTCATAGACTGGGTATATTACACTTCTCAACCGATTAGAATTTCCCTATCTTGAACCAATAAAGTTAAATAAAGCATAAAATAGTGCAATCTACCATTCCATTTGTAATGTGTAAACATTTGCTGAGACAGGGGCAGACAGGATGGACCCCTGATCTTTTTCTGTCGTCATTGTCTATGTTTCTATGACACCATGCCTGGGCCAGGAGCTCTATTTAATTTAGTGTCTATTATGGCAGCCTGAAAATTTTCTATGCATAGAAAAATAGGTTCCAAAAATAGAAGGGTTGTCCCCGCAATCCATAAAGTAAAACAGTCACTAGTGGCAACTTAAGTTCTTTGAGTACTGAACTTGCAGCAGTATTAAATAATGCCACATAGCAAAAGGAAAATACTGTCGTGTTTTTATTAAATAGTTGAGTTCATAGCAGAAGTAGGCTAGCAATTTAAACATCTTTCCTAAAAATGTATGCATCCAGTGCAGCAACTTTTAAAGAGCTACCGACGCCTTGAGAAGAACGTAGAAAAACATAACATTTATTTTATTTATTTAGTTTTTGTTGACCGGGTAAGTGCATTAGACAAATTCTGCCTATTTTCAGGCATGACCCAAGGGAGAGGGATACAGATGAATGCCCACTGACTTTGAACGAGATTAAGCTGTTGGTGGTATTTTTTAGTGAATGGGTGGGGGGAATTTGGCCAGGGCACTGGGTTAATTCCCCTGCTCTTTTCGAGAAGTGCCATGGGATCTTTAGCATCCACCTGAACTACCACCAGAAAAGGCAGATGGAACCTCAGTTTAACGTCTCATCCGAAAGATGACACCTCAGGAGTGCAACACTCCCCTAATGCTGCACTGCAGTGTCAGTATTGGGATATTAACCCAAGTGCCTGGTGTGAGGCTAGAATCCATAGCCTTCTGATCTCCCAGCCTCAGAGGTGAGTGTGCTACCTGGTGAGCCACTGACAAAGTAGCTTATATTTTGGATTAGCTCTATATTTCATAACCCCTTTATTTATTACTGAGGTCATATGCATTATTACTGAGGTCATATGCATGAACACAGGAGAGTTGTTCCTTGATGGTTCATGAGCTCCTATTGCTTCTTCTCAACCTGATGTCATAATACTCTGCTTGTTACATCACAGTCATTCCCATGGCAACAGACTATGATATCACAATTTAGCATTGTAATTTCAAGTAGGGAATAAGCTATAGAGGCAGATGAACTCTAAAGGATAAAGATCTTGTTTTTGTGGGAATTTCTTGACTAATAAATAATGGATGAGAAAAATCTATAGAAGATATATGAAATACAAGCTGAATTGTGTCTAAATATTATGTTTTCTAATGTGTTCTAAATGGTGTCAGCTGCTCTTTAACAAATGGGACTTTTCTTCAGTGCAATACATAGATGAAGTGCAGAGGCAAGTGGTAAAGGCAGTGCAAAATACACAGGTTATAGGGTGCCAATATCAGAAATGCCAGAACATTTAGAAAAAGTTCTATGAGTGCACAGGTTACTGGACCAAGCTGTTGCCTCCTCTGAACCCCTGGAGCTTTGTTCCTCACGATCTTCGTCAGGAAGGCATGGCTTAACAGTATTACCTGTTCACCTTCAATGGTGCGGGTGTAATGATAGTTATTATCCTCTATTTCTTTTAAAGAGGTATGCATAATGTTACCTACAGGATCCAGTTAAATAATATATTCAGTTCCTGTCGTTACTTGTTTATATGTTTTTTCACAACCTGCACACATACTGTACTTTATATTGTAAAATACTTTGTGTAAAACAATGAGTGAATAAATAAATCACAAAATGTGCCTGACAATATCAAATACATTATACAACATTTGGAAAACACAAACTTATCAAAAAAGCAAAAGACTGAAGTCTGACAGTACTATAGTGACTTTGCTAGAAGCCACATTTTTAAGATAAAAAATGTCACTATGAGATATGCTTTTCACTGCATCAAACCAGTTGCTGTTTCTTTCTTTGTAGATTCCTATAGGCAGTGAATATCATGGTGCTCCTGACATGGCACCTAAGTAATTGGTATTGTGCTTCCTGAATATATTTAAGTAGAGATTCAGGCAGCTCATATTTATGTCAGTCAACCTTTAATTAAGTACATATATATATATATATATATATATATATATATATATGTGTGTCACACTTGGACCACTGATTCTGATCCCTGTATAAATTTTGTTGTAAATATAAGAAATTAATGTATGATGACTGTGGTAGAGGAAAAGGCTGTCTTACTGGAACTGACACATCAAGACCCCCCAGGGATAGTTCAAAGGACAGGAGATGGTTTGAGTCCGCAGCTATTTAAAAGGCAATTCCTTTGTTAAATTTTCTTTGAAGGCGGGAACCAAAGTATCCACTTTATAATGCCCTCAGAGAGATCCTTTGACTTGCATAGTTGCCAGGAAGGACTTGTGGGGAGGGGTGTCGGAGAGAGGCCAGAATGGACATTGAAGAGGTTTGATGTTTGGGCCAGGCAGGATCCAGACGACTTTGGAAGGTCAAATACACATTTCCCAGGAAGCCTTGGGAGGACATCACAGAACCTGTGTGTGTGTGTGTGTGTGTGTGTGTGTGTGTGGTGTGTGTCAGAACAAAAACCAGTTCTGACCAGTTACCCTGAGGAGAGGAAATTAAGTATGTCACTTATATATTTTTTTTTACATCTTGTTGGGACATCCTGTGTGGTAACATATACTTTTAATGCACCAAGGTGGAGTTTAATGATCTCAGAGAGGAGGCAGGCTCAGAACTCTTTTATCCAACTCAGCAAGCCTTAGAGTGACACAAGACAATGTTTCTGACTGAGAGAAGAGAGACCCTCAAAGCACTGAAAGAAAGTAAGCATTAGACAATACTAGTCTAAAGTTATAAATTGTAGGAACTGTACTTTTGTACCTGTTTGTTTTAAGGCTGTATGTGTTGGGATATATATTTGTTCTGTAATTGTTGTTCTGTTTTGATATTTTTAAAGTAAAGAGATGTCTGGAGTGCCTTGACATTTCTTTTTATTTACATGGAGCTTTTAAAGGTTATAAGTAACACTGTGTATGGGCTTATTGTATACCAAACTGAGAAATGGATAGAGTACTCTCAAGTCTTGCATAGAGTTCTAAGGGTTCATTTGAAAGACCTGGTTGGGTACCCCTAGGCAAAGATATCTGGCCCCCCAAAGACAGAATTATCTGACCCTGATAATTGGTTACACTAACAAGAGGTTATCAGGGATTGAGCATCTGGAGGACTGCTCTTCTCTCCTGGGGTTGGGGAGTGGGAGGCATCGCTCGGCAGTGGCCCCTAGTGGAGACTGGAGGCCCTGCATGAGTGGTGCAATGTGGGGAACTCAGAAAACTGGAAAATAGCTCTGGTGTCCACCAGATGATGACTTCCAATCCCCAACGCCACCAGAGCCTCCAAGAAGCTATCTCCACCTCAGCAGCTCCCCTGGGACCTAATAATGAGTGTGCTGGTCCCCTTCCCAGTGCCCTCCCCTTCAGAAGAGAGGGATCAACCTGGCAAAGCGTTACACTGGGATATCCCAGCAGTTGGCTACAATCTGAGGATCGGAGCTTGAGAGAGGATGGCCGGAGGTAAGTCAGGGGGTCCTGGAGGCCCAAAGGAGTGGGGGATACCAAGAGCATGGAGGAGAGAGAAACACATAATGCAAAAACAAAAAGAACTGCTGACACCACTTTTTGCTTTGGGCAGGCAACTCCTAACAAGGAGTTGCATGCCCTAGGAGCTATCCTAACTATATTTGGTATTTTTTTGGCAGTATTAAACAAGTTATTTGCTCTGTAACACCCAGCGTGTAACTTCTGCATATGAACTGGGCGTTCACTAAGCACTGCAGTCCCACCCCCAAAAACAGCATAATTCTTATATGTGGTAGGGACCAGGCTGCAGGTGCTCTATGGACAATGTAATAGAATTGAGGGAGGGGGCTGCTTAAACGTATCTTGATTATCATTGCTGGCAGGTATACATATATGGGGCTATAATATATGCTGTGTTGTGGGCCGCACAGTATTAGTTGCTAGCTGGATCAATTTCTAAGATGTTAATGACCCGTCCACTAGCCAATCAGGCATCTCACTTGGCTCTTGAGCATTTAGTTAGACTTCTGATCTTGTCATGCAAAAACAGGAGCTTTGCACCCTCATAATTCAGCTGAGACTTTGGGCCTGATCCACAAAGGTGGCCACAATATGCAGTGGCCACCAGGAATTTGCAGGACATAAAGTGGCCCTTAATGAGAGAGGTCTGACTCAATAACGACAAGACTAAGGAATGCCCACTGACCCCACCATATATAGACATAGAACCCCCCCCCCACGTGCAGCTACATGGACATGCCCACTGTGGGTACTTTGGTAGTACATCCTCATTTATGCCATCAACAGGAACCAAGCTGGAATCAAAATGCATCTGGAAGCTGTCTGCGATAACAGAATGGTGATCATTCCAGCGGGCTGCGGCTGCTGTACCCAGGTTAAGTGCCAGCGGTAGGCAGGGTGGGGGCATTTGAGCTGGCAGTCCGATGGGTAGTATTTGGAATCATGCCAATTCCAGGTGCATTCTGGTCCTGGACTGAGTTTGGTTACCACTCATACATGCAAGGAATGAATGTTGCCTGTGCCATCTGAGCAGCAGCAAATGTGGTGTGGATGTACCATGCAGTACTTGACTCGGTGCCCCGCACACCTAATGGTTGCATGGCATGAGTAACATTCATTATATACGTGGGTGACCTTTATGTCTCCTCTCATCAATATCTCACTCCACCCACCGATGCACAGTATAGCACATCCAGTACATAAACAGATGCACTGGGTACACTGCAGGGCATCCAATGCAGGCCTACTGGTAGAGCTTCCCAACAAACAACAGGGCACACCACAGTACCCACAATCACACTGCCAACATGGAACCCCTGTACTGCAAACTGAAGTTGTTTCTGTTCTTCTTTGGTAACCAGGTAAGGTCCACTAGGCACAATGCCTGTTTTCAGGGGCAACCCGGGTAGCAGTGGGGAGGTTAAGTGACTTGCTTAGAGGCACACAGTATGCAAGTGGAGGCTGTGGGAACCAAACCCAGATGTGCTGGATGTACCAAGCTTATTCACAGCTTGTTACTTTAATGTCTAGGCTATACTGCTAGCTGCTGTACACTAAAAATATAACTGTGGAGTCAAGTTAGGTCATAGTGGGATGGGGAGGTATTTATGTATGTACCTTATGTATGTATATATGTATTTCGTTAGTTAGTTTTTGTTAATCAGGCAGAGTATTAGACCAAATGACCTATTTTCAGGCATGATCTGAATACATGAAGTAGAGTAAAACAAGCAATCACATAAACAATTATAAATACAAATAAACAACATTACATAAAAAATCAAAAACAGTCGCAAACAGAGGTAGAAATAAAAATAATGTTTCGGCTTAAATGTAAAACTAGCACAACAGAAAGCAGTTCTAACGTCAGTTAGAAGACGATTCAAAAAATAAGAAGCACTCATTGCACTGCTAACAACAACATTTACTGGCAAAAGGGATTCGTTATTAGACTGGAATGTTTTAATAAATGGCACAGGTCTATCTATGTTAGATAAACAATTGGTGGTATATTGCTCAACAGCTTAAAAATAAAACAGCCTATATTGTAAGACACCTGTCACAAGGGGAAAGACAGATCAAATTAACTTGGCAACGAGGCTGAACCCTGAGGGATAAGGAAACACTATATGCTATTATACACAACATTCCATTTGTGAATGTTAGAAACTATTGCAATGCGAAAACTGCTTGAGCAATAGCCAACCTGGCCTTTAAAATTAAGTAGTGGCATATTCCCAGTCTGCAGTTAACAGTCCTAGTGACTTTGTTTGATAAGAGCTGGCCCTAGCTATCCTAGGGCCTGTGTGAATCCCCTTGGTGGGGCCCCATAACAGGAGCCAGGGATCCCCAAGAAACAGGAGCAGGAAAGAATGTCCCACTGCTTGATATGCTACACAAATTAGGCAAAACAGGAAGAAGAGCACCACCACTAACTGACAAAAATGGGCTTGAAGGTTCAGATGTCAAAATATTTTTGTTGAGTGTAAAAAGCACATTATCATTATGCCCATAAATGTGGTCGCCTCTCACCAAGATGCCGGCGGGGAACATGCAACCTTCAAACAGTTTTGCTTATCAGAGCCTCATCTGGGAGTGCAGCAAAAGTGAAACTGCCTGTATTAATACAGGTAATAGTAAAGAGACAGAGTGCATTAAAGTGCATTGAAGTGTGTAAAAGTGCAAGTGTGTGAAAATATAAGATCAACAACACCCACAATGACAGAACATGACAACATCACCAGGATGTGTAGTCAGTATTCCTGCAAAAGAAAAAAAAATGAAACCCCTTGCACCTTGAAAACTTTTTAGAAATTTATACCTGCCAATTTGTAAAAAAACCAACAGTAGTTAATAATTACAAATACATATATATGTGATCATAACAATTGGCTAATGGATTATCAAAAGGGTAGTCATCCTAGAAACATAGTTATAGCCCCCAGTATTCTGGATTACATTTTAAACTTGTTACACTAAAGGCAGAAAAAGTGGGCATCCTGGCAAAGGTATTCAAAAGAGCCAGTGAAATAACCTAAACAGAGGTCACAAAAGACACTGCCTGGCTCAGTGGGCCATCAAAAAAATGCACTAATCGCAAGGAAAATTTTGTGGAAAAAGAAAGTGTGTTGGGGGGGGGAATTGTATCGTGTGTCAGACAGTGTCAGTGGCTCAGCAGGTAGCACACTCACCTCTGAGGCTGGAAGATTGGAAAGTTGTGTGTTCTAGCCCCACATTGGGAACTTGGGATAAATCCCAATACTGACACTGTCAAGAATCATGAGGGGGGTGCTGCACTTCTGAGGTGCCATCTTTTGGATGAGACATTAAACCGAGGTCCTGTCTGCCTGTTCTGGTGGTTGTTCAGGTGGATGTTAAAGATCCCATGGCACTTCTCGAAAAGAGTAGGGGAATTTCCCTGCTGCACATGTCCAAAAGTAGAGCAACATAACAAACCAAACAGTAATAGACCTGCTAGCTAGGTTCAGTTCACAAAAGCCTTTTAATAATAAAAAGTGCTTTCAAGACAGCAGCAGCACCCCCTCACACCAACGTTTCAAGTAGCTCTTGCACCTTTTCAAGGCCTTCAGTTTGTTATGTTGCTCCACTTTTGGACATGTGCATAGTGAAAAAGATACAGGACAGCACTAACACTGTTTGAGAAGCTGCCTTTGTGTTTTCTTCAATTTCCCTGGTGCCCTGGCCAAATTTCCCTCTATTCACTAAAATACTACCAACAGCTTGTTCTGGTTCTGTATGTCGGGTTGCATCTGTATCATGTCCCTCTCCCCCGGACAAGACTGAAAACAGGCAGAACTGCCTATCCTCCTTTCCTGGTCAACAAAAACTTTAATAAATAAATAGGCAAGATGGAGGGTAAGCAGGAAGTGAATTGTAAACATAAAAAGGAAACATATGATGACATGTCCAAGCTGGCAACCAGAAAGGCAAATATACTCAATATCAATTACAATCCATGAATACACTAAAGAAATTGAACACACGATGCCTAGCTGGTGTATTGCCAATACAATTAAACCATACAGCAACCTAGAAAAATAACACACAATTGAGTGTATAATATGAAGCGCTGTCAAAACAACAGGAAAATCACACTCATTAAACCATCATACAAAGGAAATATCTTTATAACGTCAATGCTCATCAGAGATCTATGCACTGCATTGAAAACGTTTCACAGGAATGTCTGGAGCTCAGTATTGTCAGTGAGCCTTGGTTTTGAGAGGGCACCATGTTCAAAATCCAAAAGGATTCACTTCTGGAAATCTGCTTGACAATATCTCCTCTCCTGGGGCCCAGCTCAACCTTTTCAATACCACAGAACATGAAGTGATGTTCAACCCCACCAATGATGTTTTTCAAATATCTAAACAAAGCAATATGTGAATCTCAATTTTTAAAGCGAGTTGAGGTGCTCCCCAATGGGAACTTTAGAGGGGTACTTGGTGCGTCCAACATAAAATGATTTACAGGAGCATGTGGCCAGGAAGGTCATAGCCTTGGTGTTACAATTTATAAATGTATTAGTGTCGGCATGGTGGCAAGATATCTGTCTGTGGCGCTGACATCCCAGGTTTGGGGACAGACCCAGGAGTTGGAGGGCCGCCGAGGGTAGGGGAGAGGGACTGAGCATCCTATGGACTGCTCTTCCTCTCCGAGGGAGGGAAGAGTGTCCGGTGCAATGAAGACCCCTTGTCAGAAGCTGGGGGTCCCACGTGGTTGGCACCACATGCATCAGGGGTGGGGCAGATGCTGGCATCATTGCACATCCCTGCCCCCAAGGGGAAAAAGCACTGAAAAAGTACCGGCCACCAATGATGGCCCACTCTGCTGCCGCTCTTCACTCAGACCGAAGTCCACCGGTGGGGGTGTTCCACTCCCATGACCCTACCCTGGGAGGCAAGCCAGGACTTTGTGACCCACATTCTCATGGAGGGATCACCCACCTGGTGGCCCCATCCAGGGGGCAGAAGCTGGAGATGAGGGGAACGGTGAATGGGTCGGGGACTGGAGCTTGAGCCACATAAAGAAAAAAAATAAATAAAATAAATGTATTAATGTCAGAATCCTTATGACCAGTTTGGGTGTTAAAGATCTTTGTTTTTTGAATTATATCACAATATCTGCAGTGTCCACAGGGGTAGCAACCACTAGTAGCCCATGGTAACCAATGAGCTGCAAGGAATTTTTCAACAGGTTGAAAGCTGTGTACCAGCATATCGAAGAAGTTAGTGCTTCTCCTATATACAGTCTGTGGTGGTGAGGCTCAATTATTGGAGAATGCGGGTTCTGTTGATAAAATATGCCAATTTTTATCCAATATATGTGTAATGGCACCAGATTTTAAACCAAACTGGGTCACAAAAAAACACCTCCAAAATGTCCATCCTTAACTCTGTACTAAAGCAAATCTTGTCTGGGGAAATGTTTGACTTCTTCCTGAATTTGCTGATAAGATGGTTACAATATCTCTTTTTCCGGAAATGCTGCTGCATTTCATCTGATCTCCTCTCATAGGAATCTGGTCCTCAATGCGGGATGTTGTTGATGGTGTGGCATGGGTGGCAGACAATGAAATGTAAAAGAGTACTTCTAAGCTGGCCCGGTGGTGCTGAGGGTTGCAGCATCTCTGCCTTACCTCACGCTATGCCGGCGACCTGGGTTCGGGAACGACCTTGGATCATTTGGGTGCCAGCAGGGGGGAGGGTGAAACAGGATCAAGCCTAGCAGCTCTCCTCTCCAGGGGTGGGAGATTGCCCTCCCGTAGTCCCGCCATCACCAGGTGGAGGTCAGATGGTGGCGCAGGCAGGTACGGGCAAATGGTAGGGTGGGGTGTTCCATAGAGTGGAGTTAGTACATGCCTCCACATGTGCACACTCACGCCAGGGACATGTGGGGAGCGAATGAAGAAAACAGGGAGAAAAACCTATAAAATGTCAGTACTTCTTCTGTATAGATCTGTTAGAGAAGTTCCTGACTCTGTCTTGAAAATGTCAAGGTATGAGAACAATACATTCTGATGGTGATAACTTGACAGCACATTTCAAGTTTTTATTGGAATTTTGTAGAAAATCCACAAACACCACCCTCTTCCATACCACACCATCAGCATGCCATCAATAAACAACATCAAATGTGCATCTTATCAAAGAAGGGATTTGCTCGGCCCAGTGGTGCTGAGGGTTGAGGTGCTGGATGCCACACCTTGCACCATGCTGGCACCCCGGATTCGTATATGGACTCAGGTTGTCGGAGGTCGGCAGGTGAAGGAGGATTGAGCATCCCAATGGATGCTCTCCTCCTTCGGGGTGGGTTACCAGGGGTGCTTAATGCACCAGACGTCTATTGGGGCCGGTGGAAGCACTGAATGTCGGGGCACTGGCGGCTCCTGCATGGGGGAGCCGGGGAGGGAGGGAGGATGCTGTAAGGCACTTGGCAGGCATGCGTAAGCACATTCCGCCCAAGTTGGCGTCCTCGGGGGGGGGGAGAAGGGAAGCACAGAAAAAGTGGAACAATCTCGCCGGTCCTAGATGACAGCCGCTCCAGCCACCCAGTCCAGGAATCACAGGCAGACTCTGCTGTGCAAGGCGCTCCATGGAGGGAGAAAGGTAGGAGTCACCAGGGGCACTCTAGGGGCAGACTCAGTGTGTCGGGCGAGTGGTATGAGTGAGCCCAAAGGAGTGGAATGACGGGGCGAACAGGAGGATGAAAAGAGATTTAAAAAAAAAAAAGAAGGGATTTGCTTCATGGTCATATGCAGTACCATTTCCATTTCTTTTTCCCACAGGCTCATAACAAGACTAGCCCTCTCTAACCTTTGCATTATTCATAAAGTTAAAATCACACTTTGTTAAAGTAACAAAATAACCAATTTAAGCAGTAAAAATGTTTTACTTTTCAGATTTACCATGTTTGTGGGGTTGGCACTAGATTATTTTTGTTTGTTTGTTACATGCTACAAAACCAGTTGCACCCCTCAGCAGAAATGTGATTTTAACTCTATGAATAATGCAAGGTTAGAGCACGCTAGTCTTGGAATGTTTTTAGAGTTTGGGAGCTTGCGTTACTCCTTTTAGCATGCTCCCTTTGCTCATTTGTGACTTACATAGGGTGGAAAGCACTTTACTCTAAAGGAGCCAGTTTTAGATGATGCACTCTGTTTGAGAGCAGTCACTGCAGACATTTCATAGTTAGGACCAAACCATGGGGTTCCGTCTTGGCGTCTGGTGGTTTGGCTTATTCACACTGGAATTTCAATCTGAAAACTAAGAGGGCTCCTTTTTCATGGAGATAAAAGTAAGAAAATAGCCAATTTCCGACAGTAAAAATATTTTACTTTTCAGAGTTACCATTTTTTTTTGGGGGGGGGGCACTGTACTCTGTTTGTTTGTTCCTTTCCCACAGAGCAAAGTACAAACTGGCATAATCAGGGGGGCAAAGGTAGCCCCATTATTGTACCTTTGGTCTGCAGGAAATACTGACCCTGGAAAAGGAATGTATTACATTTTAGGACAAATTCAGATGATCTGCATAGAAATTTCTTCAGAGATGTACTGTAGTCTGTAGACAACTCCAGATACTTTCTGACCACCTTTATGGGCATAACGGTACTGCATGTGTTTTGGTGGTATCTGAACCGAGACGCCTGTTTTTGTCAGACACTGGTGATGCTCTTATTCTTCTTCTGCCTGATCCCCGAAAACAGCCTCACTGATCCCCGAAAACAGCCTCACTGATCCCCGAAAACAGCCTCATTCATGTGGTGATCGTCACGAGCTCAACCTCGGGGGGAGCGGCAAGTTTTCCTGTTTGCAGGGAGGGTCCCCATTTTTACAGAATTTGTGAGCAGTTGTAGGGTTCAGGAAGAATCACCAGCCTTCCTTTTCCCAGTGGGAGAGTGGAAACTGTAGTTACGAGTCCCCCTGACTCTGTACTACATTCCGGTTTGACTCCCACCACTGCCACTGGCAGTCTCTTCTCTAAGTAGTTTTGTAGGATAGCCAAGCAGTCACTATCTTTGTTATCAAGGTGTTTCATTCTTACAAAACCTTTTTGTTTAAAATGTTAGATCGCACAATCAGATCCAAGGCAGAGTTGATAAGAATTATAATGAGTTAGCCGGCCCGGTGGTGCTGAGGATTGAGGTGCTGAAATGCAACACCTTGCACCATGCTGGTGACCTGGGTTCAGGAACAAGCCAGGGCCGCCAGGGGTCAGCAGGGGCAAGAGAGGATGGAGCATCCGGAGGACTGCTGTTCTCTCTCGGGGAGGAAGGGTGCATTGTCCCACCTGTCGATTGCCCTCTTGTGGGGACTGAAGGAGCAATGCAGGCTAGGGAGGCAATGAGCGGGCCGGCTGGCATGGCATGCGCGTGCCCCCACATGCACGTGCAGCACCTAGTGAGTCGAAGGGACACAGAAATATGGAAAATGGCAGCTGGCGGCTCTATGAGATCCCTGACTTCACTCTGCCAGTGCACTGCAGCTGTCTCCCTGGATTTGGATTGTGCTCCGGGAGGGGGCCTCCCCTTCCCAGTCCCACCATGTGGGATAATCCATGGGGAGTCTTGGGGATGGCACTAGCAGTTGAGCTGGTGGGCGAGTTGAACGGGAATGAAATTCCTGCCACCAGTGTGCCCGGGAGGAAAAATTATGAGGAAAAAAGAATTATAATGAGTTTGCTTAAAATAGAAACAACACAGTAAATTCTACAATTTAGAAGATCTTTGAAATGCAGACAATGCCAAAAATAACACTGGATGACTTACAGAAAACACTATATACTGTTGTTCTAAACTATACCTTATTCTGAGGTTTCAAAGTCCAGAAAAGTGCTGGCCCAGTGGCACTGAGGGTTGAGGCACTGGATGCCACACCTTGCACCATGCTGGTAACCCAGGTTCAGGAGTGCGCTCGGGCCTCCGGGGACTGGCCGGGGAGGAGAGGATTGAGTGTCTGATGACAACTCTCCTCTCCTGGGGTGTGGGAGGGATGTATCTTCCAGTACTAGTAACACCCTGCGAAGGCAGGGATCACTGCAGTCGGGATCACTTGCGAAAAGCAAGGGAAAGCGCTGTGGGTGTACATCCTTGCTGACGTGTAAAGGAGTGCGAATGCTGGTGCTAGATGTCACTGTATGTCCTCAGTGCTGGGAGTGTGGGGGGTGCACCAGAACAAGGAAACACTCTGCTCTACGGGGTAGGTGATGGTACCTGACCCCCATGCCCACCGCCGGATCCCACCCACCCGGCCTTCCAGTTCCTCCACACGGGCCCTCACCTGCAGCTTGGCCAGTTTCTAAGAGCATCCAAAGAGATGGGGTGGCTCCACCCTGGAGAGGTCAAGTTGGGGGTACTGGCTGCAGGAGAAGGGGGAGAGAGGAGGCTCAGGATGGGGGGACCTCAGGTGGGCAGGATCAGGCCAGGATGCCTGAGAGAGGCCCCACAGGCTGTGACCAGAAGGAAAAAGAGTTGGAAAAAAAAGTCCAGAAAAGTGTCCTTTTTGAGAATAACCTTCTCTCTGTATAGTTGAAGAAAAGTTATTTGGAAAACACAAGATTTGTTGGAAGTAAAAATCAGTCTCTGAGTATCTTTTTTTAAAACTCAAGGTTTATATTGCAGAGTGAAGTCCTTGTTCCCAAATTCTGACTTAAAATCAGAATTTCCATTTAGCCTCTGAAAAATCAGTTTTCCACCAAAACACAGGTCTTGTTCTAAGGGTAGTCCCAAAAACACACATCTACTTTAACCAAAGTATATAGCAGCTTAAGTTCTCTCACTCTGAGACCCTCCAAGTTCTCAGGCTTTGGACTCCAAGCTAAACTGCATTGATGGTCAAAATGGGTGTTTGATAAATACAGTTTGAATGGTCATTTTCAATCCATACCCACCCCTTTTGGGATATAGAGTTTGGGGTACAACAATTTACCTTTATCCTGCAGGTGTCACTGTGGTTCCATGTCTAACTCCTGTAACATCTGGTTTCTGCATTTGGCTTGAGCCCTTAACCTTAGGCCATTCTCTTGACCTCTTTCTGTTACTGGAAACTAAATGCTCAGTTTCATCTAAGAATTATGACTTTTATTGTCATACACCTGTCTGTTCCTTATCTAGATAAGTGCCACGCCTAAGCTGGCTTTAACAGAAATTCTTGTAATTTTTCTTGCTTTTTAAAGGCCTTTTAAAGACAATGATTTAACTCTGAATTACATTATAGCACACACATTGGAACATTAGTAAAGATTTAGGCCTATCTTGCCACAGTGACTGCCTCCTGTCTTCTAATTCAGCTAGGTTTTTTAGTAGTTTTGCACATTCTTAGACTGTAATCACTTAGATATGAGGCGATGCGCACATCCGCAATAAATTCTGGAGACATCTGAACAGAGACAAACAGGGCCCGGAAAATAGGAGGGCAACTAAGCAGATGAAATGGTTTTGGGGTTCCTCTGCTCCCAGAGCCCTGTGCAGTTACATAATCAGACTGCCCTAAGGCTGGCTCTGGATAGGGGATGAAAAAATCCAAGGCCAAATCCACTGGTACTCTGAGGTATTTAAAGGTAAGTGCTTCCTCAATACACATGCCAGCTCCATTATAGAGTGTATAGTTGGCCCTGGTCCTTCATGGATTTCCATCCTTGCTAAAATGTTGTTGTACCATAATTTAAAGAACATGGAATGTCAGTGTACCCTTCTGGGTTACAACAACATTCTAGCTGATTTAGAAAATCCATGATCTGCATTATAAATGAAAGAACCACCATGTGCACATCAAACACTAAAACCAAAACCAGACTATAGAGTTAGCCACGTTTTTTTAAGTGTTGGAAGAGAACACACTGCAGAAAATGGTAAATGATTTAACAAGCATAATTGCTTACTTACTGTACAAGATGTTCACAAAGCAGCAGAGCAGACAGCAAGCGATGTACTACTTAACCAAACCAGAGTGAGAGGATTGGTCGTTGAGGGGGGAAGTGGACTACCTGATGGGGCAAGTCATCAACTTCTAAAAAAACAATTTATGAACTATACACTACAAAAAAACACCAGATGGGCAGCCACATACGCATCAAGCCTGTACTGCCACCTCGGGATTTTGAGTACATCAGACTGCTCAAGCTTCACTGTTGAAGTCAGTGATATAATTTATTTTATTCAAAAGTTGATAACTGAGAAAAGCACACTGAGCCAAGGCTCATTTCCAGGTGTGACCTGGGGCAAGATTTGTTTCCAGGTAATCAGAATCCCACTGTGGCAGCACAGGCTGGTCGGGCATGGTTGCCCATCCAGTATCTTCTAAGTATCAGTAATCCACCACTATGCTCTCTGAGGCAATGCTTTGTGCCAAAGAGCATGATCTTGGTCTTTTTTCAGTTTACTAATCCCTGATGCTACCAAAATTGGAAGACAAATCTCGATTTAAAGATGATATACAGGTAGAACATTTATAAATCATTAGCTCATTAGTGTACAATAACATACTACAAGATGGTGTAGTAAGTGGGAGACTGCTGATTAATAGGGAGAAAAGCAGTGGACTTAATTTTGAACCATGTGGTCCTCTTGTGCTGTAACAGCTGTTTCAGACAGGGAGCTCCCTGTCCTGACATATTGCATCCTGTTGTCAATGTAACTATAAAACCTATTATGTGTAATATCAGAAATGGCAGTCTTCAAAAGCCTATCAAGTAACAGTTTCTGGTTGATGAAATCGAAGGCTGTAGTGGGTCCACAAAAACCTTCATTCATGGTCATATATACATCGTTCCTGAACCTGACCAAGGCCATTGTTGTCCTATGCCCACACAAAGTGCACGTTGTTCCAGTGTGAACAAACTGAGTTTATCAATATATATACTAAACTGATCATAGACAAGCCTTTCCAAGACTTTCTCAAGTGTTGATAGGAGTTGCAGAAGAGTTTGACACCTTTTATTAGACCAGCAGATGTCTTATATAAAGATGGTATAGTACCTAAGCTTCCGGGGCCCCACAGGTCCCTTTATCAAGTGCTGATGAAATAGAAATAGGCAATGATTTGCAATTTGTCATGAATCTGCTCCTTTATTTATTTATTTGAATTTTGGTAACCGGGTAAGCCCACTGAGACCAAAAGTCCCTTTTTCAGGGGCGACCCGGAATTAGTTACATAAAGAGACATTTAAAGGCAATATTTACAGCAATGACATATTATACACAAATATACATTGCGACAGCATACAGGGATTGGACAATCAGGCTCACAGTTTGACTTCAGTCGTGATTTACAGTTATTACATTAGTTTCATAGACAAACATTAGTAACAGCATCCAGTAGTAGACATCGGGGTCACATTCAGACACCTGCTTATCCACCAGTTAGAAGTGTAGTTAGTCAGCACAGAGGATTAATGTCGTAGGCTCGTTTGAATAGAGACAGGATGGAGGGAGGTTCAGAGCAGTTCAGCAGGCATGAGACCAAGGCTTGGGAGCTAACGGTTGCAGCCACAGAGACTAAGATTGAGTAGATAAAGTTTGAGTCCAGGCTTGAACTGGTTGAGGGTGGGAGAGTCAGTCAAACTAGCTGGAAGGGAGTCCCATAGGTGGGAGGCAGCAAATTTGAAAGAGTGCTTGCCTTGGTTGGAGCGCATCCAAGGGATGTCCAGTAAGTGTTTCACGGATGATCGCAAGGTTCTGGTTTGTTCTTCAGGGTCGAGTAGTCCTCTAAGATGGGGAGGGGGACCTAGGGTAGAGAACTTGAAGGTAAGACAAGTGACAAGGTACGTGAGTTTGTGTCACAGAGTGGGCCAATTAAGTTCCCTAAGTGCCTCGCAGTGATGCCTCCTAGGAGAGGAGCTTGTGACGAACCATGCCACTCGATTATAGGGTACAGAAAGTTTGGAACTTTAAATTCTGGAACAAAAGTAGCAATCTTTCAAGTGGCTGGGACTACGCCAGAAGTCAAGGACAAGAACAGACATTTAAATGGGACAAAAATAACATTAGCTTCCAAACTGTAACAACTAAGATTATGACCTGATTTTATTGCACAATAAAAATACAGTAATAACAAAGCATGCACTTCCTTCCTTGAAACAGATCTGAAATAAACATAGATTTGGTGTCGTCCCTGTCACAGAGATTGCCAGTTAAAGTAATTTTAGAGCTAGAAGGTATATTGTAAGATGATAAATCCACAAATTTAGAGATTAATGCATTTGCAATATTCATATTATAGGCAGTAAGTACCTCAGTGGAATCAACAAAGTCCAAGAGGGTAGCATCTTTCAGAAAAAGAGATGTGCAAGAACAAGGGGACACAATTTGAAGATAGAGGGGGGGACGGCTCAGGGGCAATGTGAGGAAGTATTTTTTCACAGAGAGGGTGGTGGATGCATGGAACAGCCTTCCTGAGGAGGTTGTGGGGTCTAAAACTGTGGGAGAATTCAAGAATGCATGGGACAGACATAAGGCAATTTTTGGGAGGGGTAGGAAGAAATAGGCTGTTGGTTAAATAGGATCTGCAGCTTATCCTCTAGGTAGGGGAAATGAGCAGACTAGGTGGGCCAAGTGGTCCTTATCTGCCGACAAAGTCTATGTTTCTAAGTAAAGACATCCTTAGCAAACACACCTGAGAGATCTTGGCAGGTTTCCTGACCAAGCATACTTTTGATATTATTCCAAAGCAAGTCAATTAGAGCATGCACTCACCATCCGCACAGAAGTTCAAAGTCAAAACTGTTGTTTCTTTCAGAAAAAAATTTTGCAGTTTATTCCATAGCCATTTTTAAGGATACAACAGACACATTGGGCAGTGTATCCTTAAAAATGGCTCTGGAATAAACTGCAGCATTTTTCTGAAAGAAACTATGGTTTGGACTTTGAATTTCTGTGTGGATGGTGAGTGCATGTTCTAATCGACTTACATCCTGGATTCACTGTGTACAGCTGCACCACCACCCCCGAGCTCTCCCCTCCTTCACTTACACATTATTCCAAAACATTTCTGGATTACCCAGGGAGCTGTCAGACTGTTTTGTATGGAGCAAAAAGGTAATGGGTAATATTAAATGCATAATGAAATTAGATAATAGAACTAGAACTAGCATTTCGACCATAGGTCTTCTTCAGAAATTATCTATAGAGAGAAAATAGCAAAGAAAGTCCACTTGCTTTGCTATTTTCTCATTATAGATCATTCTTGAAGAAGGCTTATGGTTGAAATGTTAGTTCTAGCTCTATTATCTATTTTTTTTTTTTTATTCCCCCTCTCCACGCTGCTCTCCCCTTCTTTGGGAGACACACATATGGCCTTTTCAGCCCTCGCTCACCTACCAGGAGACTGGTGCAGTCCGTTCCCCATGGAGCCATGGTTGTACCCCCAGGTGGGTACGGGGTGGGGGCCTTACACCCTGATACAACTGCGTTTCGTCGAAATGCTGTCTCTGGGCTGGTAGGGGCATTGAAGGTGCTCCATCTACTGGGAGGCTTGTGTGTTTTTTCCAGTTTTCTCTCAGCATGCCATGTCCACGGATGTCAAGGCGCTGAAGCGCTGACATCTGTCATGTCACCCCTCTATTGAGCGTTGAACTTGCTGTACCTTGGATCTCCACCCGGAGCCAGACAAGAGCCGAGCTCTGGCACCCCTCTCCCCCCCCGGAGAGGACGAGCAGTCCCTGGGATGCTCAAGTCCTCTCCCCCGGCCGGCCCTCCAGCTCCCAGGCTCATTCCCAAACCTAGGTCGCTGGCATCGCAAGCGGAAATCCAACCACTGCGCCAGCAGGCCAGCATCTATTATCTATTTTTAGAGTGCATTTAATATGACCTAGTTGTTTCCTTTTCAGCCCACATGCTGATGTAGCCCCTTGTTTCTTGTTTTGTATAATGGACACTTTTATCAGAATGAATAAATATTTTATACTCGTTATATAGTTCTCCATAACAGACCCAGTCAACAGAAAGATTAGTTGACTTAAAGCAAGCCTGTTGCAAATCTTGGTGTTTCACCCTAACCAGAGGTTCACTGGCTATCCAGGAGGTGGAAGTAAACAGCAGCCGAGGTTGACTAAGTGGTACGTGTGTATTCTGAAGAATTCGAGAGCCAAATTAATGTTGCTAGCATTATTGAAAAAACACCATTCCATGGAAACCAGATTGTTAAAAAAGATCCTTATTCAGAATTAAATTTAGCATAATCCCTCAACGGAACAATTCGGGAGGACATTTAGATGCAGCCTTCCTTGTGCAAAAAATCAGGGCTATGATCACTAGGTGAGTCAGATAATGAACTAAAGCAGTTATACTATCAGATCTATTACAGAGGCACTAATCTAGAAGTGTGCCATTATTTCTTAAAATGTAACCCTGTTGGTCTTTTAATAAACTGAATTAAGGTTAGTTTATTTAAAATAGGTTCAAAACATTCAGCATTATAGCCATTCTGTTCATTTCTTTCTGATTTTTTTATTAGGGTCTTTTTTGTAAACGTTCACATACAAATGAAGTAAAGCATTAAATCGTAAGAAAAAAAGTAAAACATCTTATGATCAAAAGCAGAAAAAAAAAATATTATTAGAGAAATATTCCCGTTTAAGTTTATATCCCCCAAACAGTTTCTTTATTTTTATTTTTTGTCACACACACAATATTTATTTAGTTGTGACCGGATACATGCACTACACAATCAAAATACTTGTTTTCAGGCATAGCCTGGGAGGTTACAACAAAGACAACCCTGGAATAACCGACAGCAATAACAAGTACACTCATAATCTTACGCAAGTGTCACTGGTGAAGAGTACAAATACACCAAATGAATAATAGCCTGGAAGAGACACACAAAGAAAACAACAGGCTATAATACAAGGAATAGTGTATGGGCAACCATATGCAAGAAGGCTGTGTTTCCATCGAGGGGCTGAGATAGCATCGTAGGGACCTCAAGAGCAAAGCTCAAGAGGTCCCGGCGCATGCAGTCCCAGATGGAAACACAGCCTTGTTCGTGTATGGTTGTCCACATGCTATTTTTTATAATATGGTTCCCAGAGATGTACACAAAAAAGTTGTTTGTGAAGGTATAACCTTTCACAAGGTTTCATACCTTTAGGTCATGCTCCTGGTTTCTATTGGCAGCTCAGTCTGCTGGGATGTCAGTCGGTGTGGTCCCATTTCACCCTGATCCTCTGAAAATTTGTGGCAGCACTTAATTTAAAACAAAAAGAAACAACCACGGTTTGGAAACACAGAGCCAACTAGTGCAGTCCATGTCCAAACCATCTCTGTGAACTCCTCTGTAAGCAGTGCTGCCATATTATTTTTTTGAATTGCCATGTTTCCTCCAATCAGCTGGCAAATAGCAGTAGCACTGTTGAATATTAATTAGAGAACATGCACAACAACTTTTAGAATGTGCACAACTTTTAGATGTGCACAACTTTTAGAACATGCACGTGCACAACTTTTAGAATGTGCACAACAAGTTTTCAGTACCTACTGTTATTTATGCATAATAAGGCTAAACCATATACTATAATAACATCAGAGAATCAAGAATGAGGAGCAGAGGGAAGCAAACACTGTCACAGCAGAAATAGAAACAGCATGGGGCCTAAAGCAATCAGGTAGTCTTGCAGTTAGGATCCGGCTATGTAGAGGAACATGCTAATGCTTTGATTAGGTAATTACGGTAACCGTTCCAAAAAGTCTGGATTGTCTAGCTGTGGTGAAGCACAGCTGGAATAGAATAAGCTGGGGTCAAATCAGGAGAATGCAATATTACCAAGTTTGTTTTTGGTATGGACAGCAGGCCACCGTGGTAGATTTAAGTGGTTGCGAGCTACTAGAAGGCTAAAGGAGCATGGCAAGGGGTGAATGTAGCTGTTTTTGAGGGATAGTGAAGATGACACCACCAAAGATGAAGTCCTGCAGGGATGAGGGGGCAAGCCACCCATGTTTGGTATACAATGTGCAGTGATGGGCATGGCAGATTTCAAGCTGGGGCAAAATGGCAGATATTGTTATATGTCATGCCCGATTTCTGTAATAGTTGTTTTTTTTTTTTTATGGAGGCTGAGAAAGAGGATATCCCATAAAGAAGCTTAGGGAGTAGGACAGCGCTGGCAATGGTGATGTAGGCTTTTGGGTGAGGTTATGGCTGACCTTGTATGAGAGTCCTAGCCCTGAATTTACAGATTTACAGATGCCCGCAACATACAGCCCGAAATCCAAGAAAGGGTCAAATGGCGATATTGAGGCCGGGGAGGATCCATCACTACACAGGACAGAAAGGGGGATAGGCAGTCCTTAAGCCCCGGAGCCAAGCCACATAGCATAGGCTGGGTTTTTGCACAGAAACATAGAAAAGGTCGGCAGAAAAAGACCACTGATTCATTCAGTCTTCCTTGTTTTCCCCTCTTCTACCCCAAGACCTATTATGTAGTCTGTACCTTTTGTTTCTGTGATATCTAGGAGGAGCTTGTTTGTGTGAAGCCAGTTTTGGACCTCCTGAAGGTCAGAGGACAGTCTGTTATTAATATGTGCAATGTGATAAGAGCTCAGGAATAAAACTCGGGCATCTGCTTAAAGGATGGGCATGCTGTGTGAGAGACAGTGGTGTATGTTATTAATGTGAACAGAAAAAGGAGGTGTCCAAGGGTTACACCTTACAGTATCCCGACCATGGTGGGGGCTGATTCTGAGATGGAAAACCCAAACCTGACTTGCTCGTACCCATTGTCCAGGTAGTTTTTGAAGCAGGGGAGTGCTTTGTAAGATGTGCCAGTTTGATGCACAATAAGAAATGATGGACAAAGTCAAAGGCCATGGTGAGGTCAATGAAAACAGAGCCTGTGATATCACCTCTCTCCCAAGCACTAGTGATATTAGAAGTAAGGGTAGAAGTGCAGTGGTAGTACTATGACCCCTGCAGAAACCATGCTCTGCAGGCAACAGGAGGCTATTGTTTCCCCCCGTAGCATTGTTTGCCCCTCTGTAGTATTGTTTGCTCTTCTGCAGCATTCTTTGCTGCTCTGTAGCACTGTTTGCCCCTATAGTATTGTTTCCCCTCTGTAGCATTTTTTGCCCCCTGTAGTATGGTTTGCCCCTCTGTAACATGGTTTGCCCTTTTGTAGCATTGTTTTCCCCCTGTAGTATTGACTGCACCTATGTAGCACAGTTTGCCCTTGCAGTATTGTTTGCCCTTCTGTACCACTGTTTTCCCCATAGTATTGTTTGCCTTGCTGTAGCATTTATTTGCCCCCTGTAGCATTGTTTGCCCCTCCGCAGCACTGTTTGTGCATCTGCAGCATTGTTTGCTCTCTGTGGCATTGTTTGCCTCTCTGTAGGATTGTTTACTCCCGTAGCACTGTTTGCCCCTGTAGCATGGTTTGCCCACTGCAGCATTGTTTGCCCCTCTGCAGCATTGTTTGCCCTTCTGTAGTATTGTTTACCCATCTGTAGTGTTGTTTACCTTTTTGTAGCACTGTTTGCCCATCTGTAGCATTGTTTGCCCTTCTGTAGTGTTGTTTGTCCTTCTGTAGCATTGTTTGCCCTTCTGTAGCATTGTTTCCCCTCTGTAGTAAGTAAAGTATGTAAGTAAGTACAATTTTAATTTTATGGTGTCCAATCCTGACAGCTCTGAGCACCTTATAGGTAATAAAAGGCAGGCTTAAACAGGCAACATGCAAAATATATAAATACATAATAAATTAATAAGCATTGTTTCCCCCGTAGTATTTTGCTCTCTGTAGCATTTCTTGCCCTTCTGTAGCATGTTTTGGCCTCTGCAGCATTGTTTGCTCCCCTGTAGCATTGTTTGCCCATCTGTAGCATTGTCTATCTCTCTGTAGCACTGTTTGCTCTCTGGAGCATTGCTTGCCCTTGTGTAGCACTGTTTGCTCTCTGTAGCATTGTTTGCTCGTCTGTAGCATTGTTTATCTCTTTGGATCATTGTTTGCCCTTCTGTAGCACTGTTTTCTCTCTGTAGCATTGTTTGCCCCTCTGTAGCATTGTTTGCCCCTCTGTAGCCTTGTTTGTCTCTCTGTAGCATTGTTTGCTCCCCTGTAGAATTGTTTCCTCTATGTAGCATTGTTTGCCCTCAGTAGCCTTGGTTTGCCATTCTGTAGCATTATTTGCCCCTTTGTAGCATTGTTTGCACTTCTGTAGTATTGTTTACCCTATGGCATTACATCTGTCTCTCTTGCACTGTTTGCTCCTCTGAGCATTGTTGCCCTCAGGTAGTACTGTTTGCCTCTTCTGAGCATTGTTTTTGCCTTTCTGTAGCACAGTTTACTATCTGTAGCATTGTTTGCCCCTCTGTAGCCTTGTTTGTCTCTCTCTCTCTATAGTATTGTTTGCTCCCCTGTAGCACTGTTTGCTCTCTGGAGCATTGTTTGCCCTTGTGTAGCACTGTTTGCTCTCTGCAGCATTGTTTACCCCTATGTAGCACTGTTTGTCTCTCTCTCTCTGTAGTATTGTTTGCCCCCTGTAGTATTGTTTGCTCCCCAGTAGCATTGTTTGCCCTTCTGTAGTATTGTCTGATTCTCTGTAGCATTGTTTGCCACCCTGCAGCATTGTTTGCCCTTCTGTAGTATTGTCTGATTCTCTGTAGCATTGTTTGCCCTCTGTAGCATTGTTCGCCCTTCTGTTGTATTGTTTTCCCTCTGTAGCATTGTTTGCCACCCTGTAGCATTGTTTGCCCTTCTGTAGTATTGTCTGAATCTCTGTAGCATTGTTTGCCCTTCTGTAGTATTGTCTGATTCTCTGTAGCATTGTTTGCCACCCTGTAGCATTGTTTGCCCTTCTGTAGTATTGCTTCCCCTCTGTAGTACTGTTTGCACCTCTGTAGCACTGTCTGTCCTTCCGTAGCCTTGCTTTCCCCTCTGCAGAACTGTTTGCACCTCAGCAGCTCTGTTTGCCTTTTTGGAGTATTGTTTGCCCTGTAGCATTTTTGCACCCTGTAGTATTGTTTGCCCCTTTGCAGCACTGTTTGCCGCCTTCTATAGCATTGTTTGCTCTTCTGGAGCACTGTCTGCTTCTGTAGAATTGTTTGGACATCCGTAGCATTGTTTGCCCCCCTGTAGGCTTGTTTCCTCTTCTGTAGTATTATTTTATCCTCTGTAGGCTTGTTTGCCCCCTTGAGCATTGTTTGCCCACTGCAGCATTATCTGCCCTTCTGTAGCATTGTTTGCCTGTGTAGCATTGTTTGCCTCCTATAGTATTGTTTACCCCCTTTCACGCTATTTACCCCACTGTAGCATTGTGTGCCTGCTGTAGCATTTTTGCCCTGTAGTATTATTTACCCTTCTGTAGCATTGTTTGCCCCCGCAGTATTTTTACCCCTCTGTAGCACTGTTTACCCCTCTATCATTGTTTTCCCCTTAGCATTGTTTACCCCTCTGTAGCACTGTTTACCCCTCTGTAGCATTGTTTGCCTCTTTGATAGCTCCTCAGTCCTCCTCAGTGATTTCCTTCTTTATGAAGAAAGCCCCATTCCCCCTTCCAGTCTGATCTATCCTCTGAAATAGTCAGTATCCTTCTGTCATGGTGTTCCAGTCATTTTCCTCCCATCCTACATCACCAAGGGCCCGTCAGTGGAATATGGGCACAAGCAGAGTGCAAAGGATTGTGCTGCACTTGCCCTTGCCCATGACCTTGATGATGCCATATTCAGTTGGATAGTGCACCAGCACTATCCGACTGAATAAGGGGCATGCCAGTGTAGTATTACTGGTGAGCTGCGTAGCACTCCTGCGATATGGAGCTGGGCTGTATGCAGCCCAGTGTGACATGCAGGAACAGCGCCCAGACCTGAAAGTGTCAGGCCCCCGGTGCGATATTCAGCCGGCACCATGTGAATGAGCTCATTGGGCATTTAAGGCAGTTAGGGGCCATTTGCATGCCCATTATGGGCCCATTTGCACTGTATGCAGTAGCTGGTCATGCCTGTTCTGAGTGTTGTGACACATACTCTGATGTCTATTGGCCCCCCCATCCTTTAGTTGCCTGACATTGGTATCAGTTAGAAGGCCCTGGTGTTTAGTGGCACCCCCACCCTGGCATCTAGTGGCTTCCCAGCACTGCTGTGCCAGGTGCACCACCCTGCCATCCCCCATACCTGAGACACCAGTGCTGTGCGGATCTGCTACGGTGACCAGCACAGCCTCCTCCCACCACCTCAGCCAGCCACAGTATGCAATGACAGGGAGCGCACATACTGTTTACAGTACATAAAGCATGCTCTCCATACTGTAGACAGTATGCACGCTCCCTGTCACTGCATTCAGTGGCCGGCCAATGTGGGCTGTGCTGGTTGCCATAGCAGATCCACATGTCACCAGTGTCTCAGGTATGGGGGGAGGCAGGGTGGTGCACTTGGTGTGAGGGGTGATAGACACCAGGGAATTCTACATTACTACTGCGGCAAGTGATCGGAGGGTGGGGGTGCCACTAGACACCAGGGACTGCTATATTATCACAGTAGTGGGTGATCGGTGGGTGCACTAGTTTGAAATAGTGGTTCTTGAGCCATTTTTGAATACGGGGATACTTTTTTTTTTAATTGTAATTTTTATTAATTTGTTTTCATGTGAGACACATTACAGCACACTGGTACAACATAAACATCTGCAGTACATTTGTGCCAATATAACATGAACAACGTTACAAGAACATTAATAGTTTCATTCAACATCTCCATTCATAAACAGTATCATTTGCAAATGATAGACACTCTTGCAGAAATTAGTATCATTCTGGACATTCATCCCTATACGGCTATTGTGATCCTCCCATCCCCCCCCCCCCAATGGGGGAGCACCACCCTTTGAACCACTGGAAGCCACTCTGGGTATGAAGTCTGAATCCATCTGGGCAAGATACCACACCCATTTTCTGCATTTTAAATTGAAGGCTTCCAATTTTTCATGGAGGCCAGCAGTTAACTTCTCTAATTGGTAAATATATCCGTAACAATGGCCCTCCAATCTGCCACTGAAGGAACGACTGAGGTCATCCACCACCGGGTAATTGCTTTTTTGGCTGCCACCAAATACACTGGCAGCAAAGTTCGGTGTCACGAAGGGCTGTGCTGAGGCACTATGGATAGCAGTACCAGCTCTGCCATTAATTCAACTTCCTCCCCAAGGCATTTCCATATTTTTTCCTGTAAATTACACCAGAATGGGCCAGCCTGGTGGCGCTGAGGGTTGGGGCACTGGACGTCACACCTCGCACCATACCGGTGACCTGGGTTCAGGAATGAGCCCAGGCCATCGGGGGATGGCAGGGGAGAGAGGACTGAGCATCCAGAGGACTGCTCTTCTCTCTCTCTCTGGGGAGGGTTTCAGGACCTGCTCGGCTGCCTAGTGGCTCCCGATGGAGACCAGGGGTACTACAGGCAATGCCAGTCATACGTAAAGAGGGGAGGGATGCGTCAGACGTCAGCAGGGCAGCTGTGCGCAGACATCATTGCACGTTGCACTCCCCGGTGGGGGGAACTACAAGGAAAGAAATCCCTCCTTGTGTTCGTGGAGATGATGGGGGCTCCAGGGGCAAGATGCACATCCCAACGCCAGCCCATTTCCTCAGGTGATCTCCTGGCCAACCCATCGAACCAGGTAGGCTCTCTCTAATCTCAGATAGGCCGCTAGGGAAAAACGGGCCCGGCCCGGGTGGTGATCCGAGGAGCTAGGGTCTGCCTGGTCGACGGAGGAGTTCACCGAGTCTAGGGTTCAGGCAGGGAGTAGCAGTCCTAGCCACGTGAGCACCCCAGAAGGATGCCCAGCATGGGGGAGTATAAATAGAGTCTAAAAAAAAAAAAAAAGTACACCAGGATGGAGTCAATAGGGGGCATAGCCAGAATATATGCCCCAAATCTGCCACTTGGCTTTTGCATCAGCTCCAACCCACTCCAAAAGATGGTGGCATATATTTAATGAGGACAGCTGGAGAGCTAAAATATCCATAATGACATTTCCAAGAATACTCTCTCCATGTAGAGGAGAGAGTAGTTTTAACCGCTAATAGGGCAGATTGTGACCATTCTTCATGGGTTACAGTGAGACCGAGGTCTTTATTCCAACTGCTTAAAACTGATAAAAGAATACTGGGACAACTTTTGAAGTCTTACATTCCTGGGGGAGTTCATGGGTTGACAGAAATAATTTGAAGATGGCAGATATGGGGTATGCAATGACTGGGGCCACATATTTTAGTAGCCTGGTCGGCATGTTGTCGAGCCCTATGACCTTTCCCAATGGAAATATTATGTTAGCCCTAAACTCACTATCCCAACACTCAGGACACTGAGTTTATGGGCCTGAAATCTACAGCCCTGAGCAGATCGGTTGCCCAAAACTACAATGTCAGACATCCTGCAACAAACCAAGTCTACAATGTGAAGAATTTTGCCCCCCACACCCATCATGTGGGGGGCTCTGCCCCCCCACACCCCCTGTAACTTCAATATCTAACTCTGAGGGGTAGCAGACCCCAGAGTACAATATTAAGTAGTTACGGGGTGCAGTGTGTAAAATGTCATGACCTGGGCCAGAACCCGGGTCACACAGAGCGTGCTGGCTGAGCTACTGGTGGTTTACTCATCCACAATACCGGAGCAGCTCGGCCAGCAGCCCCATCCAGCCATCCTTTCCCGTACCGCAGAAGGGGTAAGGTGGCATTCTGTCACATCCTCTACCTTACCCCTTCAGGTATTGCAGCGTCAGCATGATAGCTGTCGGGACGCTACACCTGTCGGGCAGTAGTGCCTGGGCAGGTGAGTGTCAGAATAGTGAGCAGCGGGAACCCATAAGGGTACCTTCCCAACAGAGAGCTTTTCTGGGGGAGCTCAAGCTTCCCTCCTCTGCTCACTACCAAGCCACTTCACCTTTACTGACCCACTAGGGGGTCTCTTTTCATTGTGCTTAACTGCTATGCTGTCCTTCACTCGGTTTTTGTTTTTTTTGTTTGTTATGTTAATGTTCTTTCTGTCTCGGTGGAGGCTTTTGCTCCAACTCGACTCCCCAGCCCTGTCACCTGGCTCCTCAGGGACTTACCTACAACCTCAGATGTGTTGCTCCATGGGCTTATCCCGTCTCCCCTCCTCCCCCTGTGGTGAAAGTCAGCAGAACACCCTGCGACCCGGCTGGCAAAACAGATCCAGTTTTGCCCGGGAGAGTACCCTGCAACTGGTGTGGAGTCCTCATTTGGCACTGCCCGAGTGATTCACTGCTTGATGCTCTGGGGACACAGACTAATGGCGTCACAAGCTCAGGCATGCATGCATGTGGAGCAGGATCCCATCAGGTGTCCCCTCCCATGCTTTGCACTGTCCCGAGTGCACTACCATCTTTGGTCACCCAGGTGGCAGTGTGGTGCCAGGACTAGCCATGCCCCCTCTCCATCCTCTGGGATGCTCAAGCACCCTCCTCCTGGCTCACCCCCGATGCCCCAGGTCCATTCCTGAACCCAGGTCACCCGCAGCATGAACGATAGTGCTACTGTGGCACTGATGGGCTGACTGTGCTTCCCTGAACGATCCCCTGTATCTTTCTTCCCATGATGCTCCTCTGTTCCAGCCCCCTATCCTCTTATTTAAATTCTCCCTAACAACCCTGTTCATTCTCCTGGTCAGTAACCCTTCTTTTTCTGGGTGCAGATACAACCCATCCAGAGTGTAAAAGCTTCTCTTGCCAGAGAAGGCACCCCACCCCCCCCCAGTGGCAAGAAGAACTAAACCTTCCCTCTCACACCAGACCCAAGCAAATGATTAGCTTGCCACATGCTCTGCTGCTGCTCCTCACTAGCCCTAATGACCGGGAGGACTTCTGTTGGCGTGCACATACAGTAAATTACCAGCCAGAACCAAAGAATAGTCACAATGGACAGAACCTAGGGTTTCTTGTTGCTGTGCTGCTGACAGTGGACATATTTTGGTCTTACAAGGTTGACCTCCCCAAATCTACTTCAGTTTATTTCCTTAAAGGGACCTCCCCTTAGCCTTTTATTCTGTTTTCTTCTGGGGTCTGTAGGCATGCACAATGATTGCCGCTATCACACCCTCCTAATTTCATCAGGATTTAAATGTAAATGAAGATACTTAAGTCAGGTGTGAAAACCTGCTTGACTCATTGCAAAGGTCATGACCCAACTCTTGTAAGGCAACATGGAATTTTATGATGTTTTGGTGCTAAAGTCTGCAGTAGTTACACTGGCCTCAATTCTGAAAGAGCCCTACTCATTGGCGCAAGCTGCAGTTCGCCACAGCTTTCATCGAAATCAGGTGAGCCAGGGACTCTGTGTCTGATTCTCCCACAGGAGGGGTCCTGGCACCAAAGTCCCTGACAGAGCCGTGACTGTTTTCCTGTGCCTAACAAACAGTGCAGCAGGTCCAGCCCCAAGAGTTTTATTTTTATTTATCAAGTCTAGGATTACAAATACCTTTCAGCCAAGGCTCTTTTACAAAGGTTCCACGTCAGAGAAATACAAAATATGGGGAACATCAAGACAGACATTACAACAATGTGGACATTGCAAACAGATTACAGATTAATACAATTCAAAGGTAACATTGTAAGCAAGGCAGCCAGCGGTATTTGTCAGAGAAAACAGACAACAGATAAGAAGTGCCAGAGTCATAGGGAGAGGCAAGATATGAGGGTAGAATCCAGTGAGGTGAGGCGGGGAAGGGGGGCCACTACAGCAGGCAGGGAAATAGAGAAACAAGGTTAAGTTGGGCAGTCACAGGAGCTGTTGGTAGTGAGATAGTCATGGAGCATAGTTTTAAACATACCAATTGTCAGGGCAGAGGAAATGGTGGGGCTGAGGCCATTGACCCAGAGTGGCACTCGATAAGCAAAAGAGCGTTGTCCCTGTGAAGTGTAACAGTGGGGGACTTTCAGTAGCTGTAGCGTGGATCTCCGAAGGCACCGTTTGTTGGTTCAGTGTAACAGAGTTGAGACTCCAGAAGCTGCAAGGCCAAGGTAGATTTTTTTTGTCACAGAGCAGGTGAGAAACTTTATGTGGTTTGATAGTTGGAGCCAGCCGGTCTGGGTGTACAGGTCATGTATGGTGAGATGGTGAGCACCAGTGATGAGCCGACATGCCTTATTTAAGGCAGTTGAGAGGTGTCTAAGGGTTGTGGTTGTGACCGAGCCATAAATGATGAGACCATAGTCTATTACAGAGATCACAGAGCTCAGGACTGCAACCTTCAAAGCTTCTGGCGCGAGGTGTTATCTGTGTTTGTAGAGGAGCCCAAGCCGTGTATTAGCAGCTCTCGCTACATTATTTACGTGAGGTCCATAGGACAGATTAGGGTCAAGCTTTATCCCTAAGTATTTGAAGGACCCCACCTGATCTAGAGTGTTCCCCTTGGTGGTGAAGATAGCCAAGTGATGTAGCTTGTGTGGGTTATGAGAGCTGCAGAAGAGCATAGATTTGGTCTTCTTGTCATTGAGGACCAGTTTATGTTTAAGAAACCATGTCTCTACAGAACTGAAACCAAGTTGAAGGTTGTGTTGAGCTGCAGGATCTTTGTGAGTGGAGAATACAACAGCATCATCAACATATAGTATGATCTGCTCAGAGCAGTGGTAAGGGAGTTTGAAAAGGCTAAAGGAGGGGCCCAGTATGGATCCCTGTGGGACACTCTTGTGAACAGGCAGGGTGTTAGAAAGAGCTGCAGCAATTTGTACTTCTCTGACACGGTTTTCTAAGTAGCTTTTAAACCAGAGAGAAGAGTCAGGTGATAGCCCGGCATTCAGTAGTTGGTCAATTAGTAATCCATGTGTACTGCTGTCAAGGCCTTGAGAGGTCGGACGAAAACGGCCCCTGCGAGAAGGCCGCTGTCAAGGGATTTGTGCAAAGCTCCAGTGAACTCAAGAAGGGCTGTGGTGGTGCTGTGACCTTTCCGGAAGCCATGTTGTTGTGGACAAGGTATAGTGTATTTATCCAAGTGATCAGTAAGTTGATCAGCCACGATGCGCTCGAGTGCCTTAGAGAGTGGGGGCAGTATGGAGATAGGGCGATAATTTGAGTGATTCGTCTTATCCCCACTTTTATGGATAGATGTCACGGTAGTTGTTTTCCATAAGTCTGGGAATTTTCCATAGCTGAGAGAGAGGTTTAGGATTTTTGTTAATGGATGAATTACCTCATCGAGGGTGAGCAACAGAAGCTTAAGGTCCAGGGTGTCGCTACTAGATCTAGATTTAGAGATAGCTGTAGTAATATAGTGGCGACCATCACGGGCTTCCTATGAACAGAACCTGCCACAGTTGTTTGATTTTCACATTATCTGACCTTTTCTTGCAGCTATCAGGTCTTCTGTGTACAAAGCCCACCGTGTTTCCTGTTTTAGTAGTTGATGTGCATGTGTGGAAAAGGGTGTGGGACTGTTGGTCTGGGTAATATGAAGCTACAGTCTACTGTCCAGGGGACAAGCTGTGCCACCCTTGGGTGAGTCCATCTCTGTACCCCTACTGTGGATGGCCACTAGCAATGGCCATTGGTGGTGCACAGGACAGTAGACCAGTCTCAGGCTGGTCTAAGCCCTGGCGGGTCCGGATGGCTTTCAGAATCCCACAATAGTGGATGATGCAGCCTCCATCCACCGCATACTGCCTTACACCGTGATGCACCCTGCATTCAAGTGCAGGGCTGTTGCAGGTCCTGTTTGGTGCAAGACACACTGCTGTTACCACAGCCTGTGTTCCAGAACTGGAACCGTCACAAGTTTAGATGCAAGGTAGCCCTTGAGCCAATTCTGAATGACACTGGCATCTTGCGTCACTTTTTGAGCTCCATAAATCGGCCCCACTGTATTAGTCAGTGCTGTTGCTGTGCTCTGCAGTTCCCATGTTTTTGTCTTACGCTGCGCTGGCAATGAAACTTTTCCAGCTACAGTAACCGCCCTGCTGTTTTCTGTAATTTACAGTGTATCTGAGTTAGAAAACATGCTTTTAGAGAGTACAGGGATGTCACAAGACATGTAACAGAACTGAATGACAGTATAACTTTTGCTGGCTTGTTCATGTAGGCATCATCAACTCCCACGATGCCTTGTACGAGTGGAGTCATGTTCTTTGGAATGGAGATAAACAGGTTTTCACACCAGGGCAAAACTGAGTGAAGCAACCTCATTTACAGTATATTTAAATTAGGGGGATGTAATAGAGGGAATCATTGTTCATGCCTACAAACTACACACGTACAGTATACAGAAAACAGGTTGAGGGGACTTTCCCTTTAAGCAGCATGGCAGGTATCCATAAGTGGTCATTTACATGTGCTGTCATTTCCTTCAAATCAGTCTGCATTGTGTAGCAATTAAAGATTATGTTATGTGTGTTTGTGTGCATTTTGGCAGGCTTTTACATGAGTGGCTTTTTTTCCCAGCTAGTTTTTTTTTTTCATTCGTGCAAAGCAAGCAAAGGAAGTCAGTGCAACCTCATTTCTACCTGTAACCAGAGGTACGCAGAATGTGGGTGCGGTGCTGTGCCATGTACAAGTTTTCATAAGAACACAATAGTGCCCCTGTACGGTATCCTGTGACTTGTGCCTACCAAAACGTGACCCACTTGAGGTGACTGCCCTGACGGCAAGGGTGTAGGGAGGGCTACTGGATGGAGAGGGTTCATAGAAACATAGAAGTTGACGGCAGATAAGGACAACAGGGCCCATCCAGTCTGCCCATTTCTTTTTCTACCTTATGAATGTGCCATCGGCCTTTGCTCTGTCAATGGCCTATCTATTCATACTCATCTGTATTGCTCCCTTATGCCTATCCCATGCCTGTTTGAAGCCCTGCACTGTATTCAAATCCACCACTTCCTGAGGTAGGCCGTTCCGTTCATCCACCACCCTTTCTGTGAAAAAGAACTTCCTCACATTACCCCTTAATCGGCCTCCCTCTAATCTCATGCTATGTCCTCTTGTCCTGCTATTTTTCTTATATTGAAACATGTTAGACTCTTTCACCTTGTTAATACCCTTAAGGTGTTTTAATGTTTTGATCATATCACTTCTCTCCCTCCTTTACTCTAGGGTATACATATTGAGCTCCGTTAATCTGTCCTCATATGTTTTCTGATGCAGTCCCTGCACAGTTTTGGTTGCCCTTCTCTGGACTGCCTCAATCTGGTTAATGTCCTTGTGAAGGTGTGGACTCCAGTACTGCACGTGGTACTCCAGATGGGGCCTAACCAGTGTCTTGTAAAGAGGGATTATTACCTCCTTCTTCCAACTTGTGATACCCCTACTAATACACCCTAACATCCCTCTAGCCTTACCTACTGCTTTAGTGGTCTGCTTGGATGATTTCAGGTCATCGGTGATGATGACGCCTAAGTCTCTTTCTTCCCTTGTGACTGCCAGCAACTCCCCTCCCAGCCTATAGGTGGCTTCAGGGTTTCTCTTCCCTATGTGCATGATCTTGCACTTCTTTGTGTTAAACCCCAGTTGCCACTCTTCCGACCATTTTGCTAGTTTATCCAGATATCTTCTCATTCTGCCCACCCCATCTGAATCATCTACACTGTTACAGATCTTGGTGTCATCTGCAAACAGACAAACCTTACCCTCCAGTCTATCTGCAATGTCACTGAAGAAGATATTGAAGAGGGCTGGCCCCAGGACTGATCCCTGAGGGTACCCCACTTGTGACTTGCAGTTCTTCTGACTGTATACCATTTACCACCACTCTGTCGCCAACCAGTTTGCCACCCAGTTGACCAACTTCTGACCTACCCTGAGCCTACCCAGCTTATTAATCAATCTTCTATGTGGAACAGTATTGAAAGCTTTGCTGAAGCCAAGGTAGGCGACATCAACTGCTCCCCCTTGGTCCACCACTCTGGTTACCCAGTCAAAGAAATCTATGAGATTAGTTTGACAGGACCTTCCTTATGTAAACCCATGCTGTCTTGGATCCTGTGCTCCTATGGATTCCAGGTGTTGCACTATCCTTTCCTTAAGGAGTGCCTCCATAATCTTGCCCACTACTGAGGTAAAACTGACTGGTCTGTAGTTCCCTGCCTCCTCCCTGCTACCACTCTTGTAGAGCAGGATCACATGAGCCCTTCTCTAGTCTTCTGGGACCTCTCCTGTGCTCAGAGACTCACTAAACAGTTCTGATAATGTCTCTGCTAGTACCACCCTTAGTTCCTTTAGTACCCTGGGATGTATGCCATCAGGTCCCATTGCCTTGTCCACCCTGAGCTTATCGAGCTCTTGTAGGACCCTTTCTTTTGTGAAGGGACTAGTGCTCACCTCCCTCCCCCCTGTGTCCATGGTGCTGAGCTGTGGCCCTGCCCTACCTTCTCTTCAGTAAATACTGAGCAGAAGTATATATTTAGGATAGATGCTTTTGCATGGTCCTCCTCCTCACATGCCCCCTTATCTCCTTTGATCTTAGCAATACCCCCCCCTGGACTTTCTTCTTTCACTAGTGTAGCTATAGAAAGTCTTGTCACCTTCTTTTACTGTTTGTGCTAGTGTTTCCTCAGTTTGGGCCTTTGCCTGCCTTGCTGCCTTCCCTGCTTCCCTTAGAGAAGTTTGGTATGCTTCCCTATCTTCATCCCGCTGTGTTCTCTTATATTTCCTGAAGGCCAGCCTTTTGGCTCTGACCTTTTCTGCTACTGTTTTTGAGAACCAAAGTGGTTTCCTTCTTCTTTTGCACTTCCTTTTCTCTCTAACACAATGGGATGTTGCTTCAAGTATTGCATCCTTAATGCTTGCCGACATTGCCTGTACCCCCTCACCTGTATTTTTTTTTGCCATGACTAGCTTAACTCTGCTGGCCATCTTATAAAAGTCAGTTCCTCTGAAGTCCCATATTTTTGCCTTGGAATGGGATGATTTAGTTGTAGTGGCCAAATTGAACCATACCATGTGATGGTCGCTGGCCCCCAGGTGACCTTCTACCTGGAGATCTGTGATCCTTTCCCCGTTAGTCAGTACTAGATCTAGGATAGCCCTGTCTCTTGTGGGTTGTTGTACCAGTTGTTTGAGGCCCTCCCCCTGCAGGGACTCCACCATGTGTCTAGTTCTGGCAGATGTTCCTGCTGGTATTGACCAGTCTGTATCTGGCATGTTGAAGTCTCCCATTATTGGAACCTCCCCTTTAGCTGTCATGTTTTGTATATCTTCTAACAGTAATGTGTCTGTGCTTTCCCCCTGGTCTGGGGGCCTGTAGACAACCCCAGCTCTTATGGCTGTCCCATTTCCTGTTTCCAGGGTGACCCATAGTTCTTCTGGCTCCTTATGTGTATTCTGAATTTCTGTAGCTTTGATATTTTCATTGACATTACAGGGCCACTCCACCCCCTCTTTTTGCACTGCGGTCTCTTCTGAACAGTACATAGCCAGGTACTGAAGTCTCCCATGTGTGGTTACTGGTAAACCACGTTTCACTAATTGCTACCATGTCCAGTTTAGCCTCTGTCATTATTGCCTGCAGGTCTGGAAGCTTGTTTCGAAGACTGCAAGCTTTTGTGTACATGATTTTCCATTGGCCATTTTGGTGTGTTAGTTGTTGGGTGAGGTCTGGCATTTCCCCTGTGTGTCGTATGGGTAGCTGGACCTTTTTCCTTACCTGGTGATGCAAATGAACTGCAAACATGCTGAACTCCTGTTTGACCACTAGCTGAGGGGGGAAGGGTGTTCTTCCCATTCGATGTATGGGGTGCTGCACCCCTTTCCCCATTTGCTAGTTTAAATATTCTGCAAAGACGTCAAACTTCTGCCCCAATGCACTGACTCCCTCCTTAGTCAGATGCAGTCCATCAAATTTAAAGAACTTTCGCTCCCAAAACTGTTGCCAGTTCCCTACAAATGTGTGTTCTTTTTCCTGACACCAGCACTTGAGCCACATATTTAGCTCCCCTGTCTTCCCTTCTCTGACCTTCTGTCCATCTGTGCCCCTCTCGCAGACTGACAGGATCTCAGAGAAGGAGATGCCCGACTAAATGGATGATAGTTTGTCACCCAGCCTGGTCAGGTGTTCCTTGGTCTCCACAACTGACCAGCTGGCGAGATCATTAATCCTTATGAATACCAGGACATCAATGTTTTCTCCTACTTCCTGAACAATTTTAGCAATGCAGTCTTTGTCTCTCCACGCTGATGTACCTGGGAGACATCTGACCATTACCCCTGGCTGGTGATAGGTATCAACTCCCCAAATCATAGAGTCTTCTATGATCAGAAGTTTTTTGGATTTCCTTTTTGCTTTTTTTATTTTGGTCCCTGTTTTGGGTGAGTTTTGTTGTGCTAGCTCCTGTGCTGCAGTGTCCTGCTCTGCAGTGTCCTCTGCCCCTTTGTTTGATTTCAGAGTTAAAGACAGATACCTGTTTGTAGTTTTTATATGGTTTGTGGTGGTAATATGTTGGAGAGCACCGAGTGATGGGGCACCCGATTTGCCCCTCCTAACCACCTGCTAGCCTCCTGGACCAACTACACTCTGTGGTCGAGGTGCTTCTGTTAGCTGTTGGAGGAAATGGCACGTGGTTCTTATAATATATTTCCTCTTGAAAAGATCAGTATCCTAAATCCTGTAAAACTGCCCTTCTAAAAAGTGTTCTGCAGTACCTACAGTTAATGATATCCATTCCAGATAATTTGCTGGGTTTATAACCTGGTCACAGTAATGAGAAGGAAGAAAATGAAAGCAAAAGTTTGATTTAGTGTTTTGTTTGTTTGTTTTTGTATAACTTGCTATAACAAGTTAAATTACTAGTGCCCCTGTAAATGAGGTCACCGTGTGGATACCCCACTGATCCGCCCCTTCCTGCTTTGCCACAGGAAATGTTACGACTGTGCTACCCTATAAAAGGAGTGTAGTGTGGGGGTGGTTGGGGATGGGGGTGGGTGGCTGGACCCTTCCCCTGCTGAAAAAGAACCATGGACGAAAGAAACAAGGAGGTAAGAGCAGAAACAGTCAGTCAGCAACAAATGTAGTAACCCTGAAAGCTTATCCTAATGATAGATAAAACTGTAAAACCTGTAAAGCACCACCTGTAATAATTTCACAGAAGATATACCCTGTAAGAAACACTTTGCTACAGAGAAAAATAAAGCAGTAACAGAAGATATACCTTGCAAACAAAAGACAATTTGAATCAGAAGATTACAGCAGCAATCTGTTAGCACACACCTGTAGGCACATCTTGTAATAATGCAGTAGAAGGCAAGGCAGTATAGCGCAGTGGTTTAAGGCTCTGTGCTGCAAATCTGGTGACATCCAACACACCAGACCTGGGTTTGAATCCCACAGCTTCCGCTTATATACTGTGTGACACTGAGCAAGTCACTTAACTTCCCTGTGCTCCCAGGATGCACTTGTAAAAAATCTTTCAGCTTACTGTGCTACTACTGGTTAAAACAACTAAAAAAAAACAAACAAAAAAAAAGGTATACCCAGCAACAACAATTTGAATCAGGAAAATAATAAAGCAATAAAATGTTAGCAACAAACAGTAACAATCCCTGTGAGTACAAAATAAAAATAACAACACACAGTAAATCTGCCTAGCCAAAAGAAGTCTTAATCCTTTCCCTTGCTCTGGTAAGGTTCTTTGCTCTGTCCTTTCAAGCAACCTAGAAGGAAAGACCTCAGGTGAAGCTAGGTGCCTTGTCCAGCAAACCTGGTCTTCCACCTCACGAAATGGTGCTTGGATAACGTGCATGAGGGTTTGTGAGGGGTGGTGCCGCGGGTTGCTGCCAAGCTGGTCGCATTGCGTGGTGGGGTGGGTGCTGGCCTGGGGTGGTGGGGATGCAGGGTTCGGGACTGGGCACCGGCATTTTTTGTTGCGCCCGGCCCAAGACAGGTTTTATTTATTTTTTTATGCAGAAGCACCCCCCCAACATGCACCCCCCTGGAGTTGAGAATCTAAAATTGAGGGGGGGCACAGCCCCTTGCATAAAACAAAAAAACACAAGTTTTTGCACTGCTTTCACTGGCGCCAGAGTTGCACATCACTGAAATTGAATTTTGGCAATGTGCACTCACCATAAGGGCATTCGGTGTTCAGGAATCAACCATATCACATGGAACCCCCATGCACCACTCGGGTCTGAGTACATGTGATAGGCGTGTACCCGGCCCGCGCAGCTCCACACCTGTGGACAAGCACATAATGGCCAGCATTCATGATCACTGGCCACCACAGGGTGTCTGTCCAGGGCCCCGCCCTCAGTGCACTGGGTGCATGGATGGATTGGAGGACACAGACAAGCATCCAATCAGATGCCTGACCTGGCCTGTGAGTGAATCTTCTGCTCCACACAGGGCATGAGGTTGTGGGATGCTGCTGGTCCCATAGTTTACGGAAGAATGGGCAAGTGCCTGAATGGCTGCACGTAGCCCTCCCTGGCTGACTGGAGGGCTGGTGTGGCAATGGCGGGGGAGGATTTAAGACCTGCTGTGGCCAGAAGGTGTCTTTTGTGGGGGGCACACAGAAGCTATGGCAGGGCACCTGCTTGTGTGTGTAGCCTGCACCCCCTCACCTAGCATGCCACACTGTAGTGAATGAAGCAGAGTGCAGGCACACCCCCAACACTCCCCCAGACCATCGGCATGTGTAGCAGCATGAACAGCCAGGGGATCAAGTGAAGAAGGGATGTGCACCACTGTGGTGCATGCCACAGGGGTTTGTGGGACTCCCGACGCATGGCTTTGAACTGTAGGTTTGTTTACACACCGTGGATCACTGGTGCATAGGCATAGTGCATAGCTGTGAGCAAATTCATGGTAATACAAGCTGATGGTCCTATCATCACACAAGATACTTGGGGTAATTCCCAGTATTGATACTACAGTGCAGTGTACAAGGGTGGAGCTGCCCTGTTGAATTGCGATCCTTCAGATGAGACACTAAATCCTTCTGCCCATCTCTGTTCACTGTCCAGGTGGAAGTTTAAGATCCCATGGCACTTTATCAAAGAAAAGTAGGAATATTTTCCCAGTGTTGTGGCCAACATTCCCCTATCAATAAAACAGGTCAATGAAACCCACCCATCCACCCCCAGGACACACCTGGAAACAGCCTCATAGCTTACAGTGTCTTTCCTGGTCAAAATTAACAAATAAATAAATACACATAGCTTAACCCAGAATAGCCCAGCAGAGCTGGAACATCTCACTTACAGTGGGGTCCTGTATATTTACTCATTTTTACAGCTAGTTTATTGAGGCACTGAGTGGTTAAGTGACTTACTCAAGGCCACACAATGAGTTCAAAGTTGTGACAGAGATGATGAAGCCAGTATTTTTATTTGTTTATTTTGAAAGTCGGATTTACAACCTTTGAGTCAGGGACTCATTTACAAAGGCACCTCGTCGCAGGGAGGGTAGACATGGTTACGGTGTGAGATACAACAGTGGTAGCATACAGGTGCAGTACAGATAACAAAAAGAACACAATATAACAGTGGTTTACAGAATAAAGTTACATGCAGTAAATAGCAATCGTATAAAGTATAACAATAGTAGAAGTCACAACCCTGGTCATACCGGGGAAATACCTATGTGGAAGGGTGGGGGGGGAACAGGGGTGAGGAAAAGAAAAAAAGGGGGGGAAGCAGTCCAACAGACAGTGTCATGGCTATAGGCCAGAAATGGGGAGGGACTCAACATGATTAAGGGCAACTACAGCTTCGGGTGCCAAAGAGGTGGTTACCAAGAGTGGCTTTAAAGGGACCAATTTTAGTAGACTTGGTGACAGAGGGCAGGAGGGAGATGAACCATGTGGGGGTGTGGTAGTGAAAGGACCTTTGGGCAAGGGAGGTCTTGGTATGGGGCACCAGAAAGGTGGCCTTAACTGAGCTACGGGTGGCAACAGATGGGGATACAAGTCTCAGGGATGCAGTGACCCCTGGGGGGGGGGAGTCCTAGCAGGGATTTTTGGGCAAGTAAGCAGGTTTGGTAGCACAGACGCTCCTCCAAGGTGAGCAGGTTGGTGGAATGCAGCAGGCAAGTATGGGTGCGGAGGGATGTACTGGTCAGGAGCCTACAGGCCTTGTTTATCGAGGTCTGGATTCTGGTGAGGGCAGTATTGTCAGCTGCAGCATAGATAGGTAGGCTGTAGTCCACTAGGTACAGAAAAGAGGAGCTGATGGCCAGTTGGAGGGCAGTTTGGGGGAGGCAATCTCTGTGGCACTAGGGAAGGCCAATCCAAGATTTTATGGCTGAGGACAGGGTATTGATGTGAGTATGGAATGTAAGATCCGATTTGAAGGTAATGCCCAGGTACTTGCAGGATGACACCTGCTCGAGAGGGTGAGCATTTCTGGGGAGAATGCAGAGGGGGGCATTTTTGGCCTTATTCTGGTGATGCAAACCACTTTTCAACTTGGTTGAATGTGTACTGCAGGGATTCCTGTAGAGATGCAGGGTCAGGGTGGGAGGCAAGGAGAACCGCATCATCGGCATAGAGTAGCATATTGCCCAAGCAGGAGCTGGGGAGGGTGTTGAGAAACAGGCTAAACAGAATGGGGCCCAGGATAGAACCCTGTGGGACCCCCCGAGTGAACGGGCAGGGTATTGGACAGGGTGCCATTTACCTTCACGTGCTGTGGTCTGGTAGAAAGGTAAGTGGTGAACCAAGCTAGTGGGCCGGGGAGAAGCCAAGTTGGTGGAAGGAGTCAAGTAGGAGAGGGAGACAGACAGTGTCGAAGGCCTTGGAGAGGTCAGTGAACACTACACCCACGACATGACCAGAGTCGAGAGCAGAGTGGAGGTGCTGGGAGAACTCCAGGAGGGCTGTAGTGGTGCTCTGTCCAGGGCGGAATCCATGTTGTTCCAGACACAGCAGGTCGTATTTGGCCAGATACTCAGAGAGCCGAATGGCCACTATTTTTTCTAGTGCTTTGGAAGGGGGGGGGGAGAATGGAGATGGGCCTGAAATTGTTAGGGGAGGTTCTGTCTCCACTCTTATGGATGGGGGGTGATTTCTGCAATTTTCCAGGCACTGGGAAGTTGACCAAGACATAGTGACCAGTTTAAAAGGTTGGTGAGAGGGGCTAGTACAGTATCTAGGACTAATCGGAGAATCCTGGAGTCCAGGGAGCACAGCTGGGGTTGTTTGCTAGCTAAAGCTTTTTGCAGATGAGGCCTGGCTTCAAGGGGTGATATGGCACACAGATAGAAAGGGGGTGATCCAAGGTAGGGGTGGAGGCAGGGATAGGGTCAAAAAAGTAGTTGGGGAGGACAGAGCTTAGATCTGAAAAAGCCATATTGAGGCACTCAGCTATGTGGGGAGGATCAGTAGTGACGGTACCGTCTATGGAGAGTACTGATGGTTGGGGGGGGAGCGGGCCTTTCCGTTGAGCTCTTTCATGTTGTCCCAGAAGGCACAGGATGAGCCCCAAGTGGATTCAAGGGTGGCTTGATAATATTCAGCCTTAGCCTGCCTTATAGCCCAGGTGCACTTGTTACGGGCTGCATTATAGGCTTGTCTATCAGCCAGTTTGCCTGTCTCAACAGCAATATGCCAGAGATTATCTCTTTGTTTCAGTGTTTGGATGAGGGATGGAGAGATCCATGGGGCGTTGTGTTTCTTGGTACGGATTCTGGTCGGGGGAGAAAAGGTTGCAGGCCTTGCTGAAGGCACTGGAGAAATAGGCTAGGGCAGAGTCAATATCCGTTGTGAGTAGTATTGGGGACCAGTCTAGCTGGGCTAGGTGTGTTTTTAACTTTCTGAGACCTCCGGGGGGTGAAAGCACCAGTGCGAGGTGACCTGGGACACTGGTTTTGGTGCGAGGGATGACCAGTGACAGAGGACAGGAGAGTGGTCACTAAGAGAGTCTGGTAGTACATTAATATCCCTGATTTTATGGGGGCAGTTTGACAGAATTACATCTAGGAGGGTGCTGGAGCCGCCTGACCAGTCAAATCTAGTGGGTGAGGTAACTAGTTGGGTCATATCTAGGGCAGCAAAGAAGTCCCTGATATGGGGGGGGCAGTGGTACTCAGCCAATGGACTTTAAGGTCACCTAGGATGAGCTGCTCTGCCTTGTGTGGGAGTGTGGTGAGGTAATCAATGAGGGAGTAGACAGCTGGTCCCTGGTCCCTTGGGGATATGTAAGAGACTGTGAGAAAAAGAGGGCCCCTAGCTGGGTTGGGGATAACCTTAAGGGTGAGGGCTTGGGCACTAAAACCAAGCTTGGGGGTAGGGAGAGCATGGCCTAAAAGTGTGTCACGCATAAAGACTGCACACCCACCGCCAGGTTTGCCTATGCAGTCTCCCTGAACAGAGTGTAGCAATGCAGGGAAATAACTGAGTCGGGAGTTTTTCTCGAGAGCCAGGTCTCGACTAGTGCTATAACATCCAGTGCCGTAGGAAGGCATTTTGGTGCCCTGGGTAAGAGACTAATTATGTGCCTCCCCCCGAAAAGAGCCGGGGGTAGAAGCTCTGGGGTGTTTACATGCTCTGTGGTGGGTTTGGGGGCTTTTCCTGAAGGGGAAGCACACTTTTGTTACATGTTCCCTACCCCTGATTTCAGGGAGTATTTTGCTCCCATGGAATGTGAGATGTGCGAGACTCTGGCTGACTGGCATCAGAGTGTGCCGCCACAATTGTTGTGGACAAGTGGCTGACCAACAGAGCCACACCGCTGAACCACAAGTTATAGTAAGAGAGAGAGGATGGGTGAGGTGTTTAAACTGGGCCACCAGGGAGTCAAGCCACTAGGCCACGAATGATCTGGAATCAGTGACCCACAAGGGCTCTGTGTTCGAGGATTATAGGTTTACGAGGGAGGATGCTTTCGGGCTGGATGCCCCTGCACTGATCATTACACCTGATTCACAACATGGCATTCACTGACATTAGTACAGTTCCAATCTGTGACTTGGTCCCAAGTGCAATCCAGCCTGTGTTTGCACCCTCTAACAACTAGATTAATTCACCCAGCATCGTGCATGGCACCGCTGTGCTGCGCCAAATAACCAGTCGTGAAATTGATTTCCGTGTTTGTAGTATTTGCTCTCCTTCACAGTGAAGGTCTGGTGCACTGCACACTGCACAGACAAATAAATCAATTACCTCCCCACCCCAGCAGTTAATTTTGCCTTTCTGTAGGTAGGTAGTTCATTTCAGTCAGTGGATACCTACCACTACAAGTCACTTATCTACCACAAGGAATCTACACCTGCGTAGTTATTAGATATCCTCACATCTTTTGCCGAATGGATTTCTTCTTTTCTAGTTACCCTGAAGAAAATTCATAGTATGGTACAGGAAGACTGCAAGCCGACAGCTGCTTTGTGCTAAGTTTCATGCAGGTGAAAGTGAATCAACATTGAATTCAAGGTGCCATTAAATCGCTGAGCACTTACTAAATGTATTCCCATTAAGGCCGATTCTTAAATCTTATCTAAGTATAAAAACTAAACTGTTCAGCTTTCATAGCATCAGTTAAACTAGACAAGGTTTCTGTTCTGAGTAGAAGCCTAATCATTTTATTAAGGAGTGGAACAATTTACTATTCAGAAGTTTCCATGTCTTTTATACTTTTTCTTTCTCTGCTTTGAAATGTGACATCTCGGAAGGGCCCTGTTTAATAAAAGCAACATCTCTGATATTCTTGGCTTGACACACCCACCCACACACACACAAAACGGTTATTAATTTACAGCAGGAGCGTTTTGAATAGTGCTGTGTTGTGCGCTGAGACAGAGGAAATATGTAGACTCCTGAGGTCAGTGGCACCGCCTGCCATCAGGATGGGAAAGCAACGTAGGGGAGCCTGCCTGATGCCAGTGGTGGCTCCAGCTTCTGCTGGTTACCAGGGCACTGGGTGGGCACTACAGTTGGCAGCCAGGGCACCTATAGAAACCAGAATTTAAATCATGTGTGTATATTCTTGCACCCTCCCCCCCAAAAAAATGAAGCTCTCCCAGCAGCCAGCCTGTCATCAGGCCATTTCAACCCTCCCCTCACTCCAGAAACGGAACACAGGAGTTTTATTTTTAAAATCTCAAGCCCAAGCAGAAAACCACATGAAAGGGCTCCAAGTCCCCCATGCAACACCAAGTGCCACATTACCGGGAAACTGCAAACACCCATGCCCCAACCTCACTACACAAAATAGAACAGCTCCCCCTTCCCAAGTCAGTGATCCAAACATCAGGACACTTTAGTTGTGTGTTTATGTGAGTCTGTCAACCCTAGCCTCAGGTGTGTGCCATCTGCACCACAATTTAACATAGTTCAGTATTTTATTGGCAAAAAGACTGATGCCAAGAATAGTGACCACAAATATTGTATTAGCAGTAGCTCCATTTCTTGTCAGTCAGTCAGAGAGCACAGAAGTGAAGAGCAAAGCAAAGTAACACTGAGCTGAGTCAGGTGCGTCTGGCTGCCAACAGCAGCAACAGCTGGCAGTTCGGATTCCTACATAGATATAGTAACAGGCAGTCAACAACTAACTTTACTTCAACTCAACTTCCTTTGGCTGTAGCTGTTTCCCAAAGTTCCCCTAAAAGAAAACAAATAGTACAGTACTTTTGCATAAATAATGGAATGTGAGGGCGCTTGCCCTCGCATTCTATTATTTATACAATAAAAGCTAGAGATCAGGAGGGTTCAATTCAACCCACGTTTAAACCCCTCAGTGCCATCAGTGAAATTAATATGCCTACAAGGTAAACACACACCACTCATAATCGCACACAGTTTTAATGACAAAGGACTGTGGAGTGTGTGGCAGAGAACCCCACACATCATCCAAGATACATACAGAAATCGTCCAGATTTCAAGCAGGTGAGAGTGAATCAACTTTGAATTCATGATCCCATTAAATCACTCAGCACTTACTAAATGTATGCCCATTAAGGCCGATTCTTAAATCGTTTAATGTCAATTTTCTGTAAACACCTTTATTCACTATTATTACTGATGCTAAGTATAAAAGCTGAACTGTTCAGCTTTCATAGCATCAGTTAAACTAGACAAGGTTTCTGTTCTGAGTAGAAGCCTAATCATTTTATTCAGGAGTGGAACAATTTATTATTCAGAAGTTTCCATGTCTTTTACACTTTTTCTTTCTCTGCTTTGAAACGTGACATCTCGGAAGGGTCCTGTTTAATAAAAGCAACATCTCTGATATTCTTGGCTTGACACACCCACACCCACAAAACGGTTATTAATTTATAGTAGGAGCTTTTTGAATAGTGCTGTGCTGTGCGCTGAGACAGAGGAAATATGTAGACTCCTGAGGTCAGTGGCACCACCTCCCATCAGGATGGGAAAGCAGCGTGGGGGAGCCTGCCTGATGTGGAATGGGTATGCAAGGGATACGGGTCAAGAGAGGAGAGAAAACGACATGGTGGCTGGGAGGGATGGTGCCATGCGGCTCACCTGTGCCACGGCAGTCAGTCAGCCCAAAGCAGCAGAGGGGGAATGGGGGCAGATGGCAGAAACTTCTTCATCCCATCCCAGTCTCAGACTGGGCCCGCAGCTCGACTTGCAGGTGGGTGGTGTGGCGACTGGCTGCTCACTGCTGTATCACAATCAAATTTGAATCAAATCAGATTTCCCACTTCCCAGTCCTCCTGATGATTAGTGCATTTAGAGTCGAGAACGCCCCCCCCCGCCACCACGACCACCAGATACACTCACATCATCTCATTTCAGACTCATTCACTGACATACAAAAACTAAACAGGACACAAATTTGAATTTTCTTTTTTAAAAACAGCATTCGGGTCACATCATCACACATGGGAGACGGGACGACTTATTGCTTTGCTTATGCATAGCTGGCACTGAAATTCTTCAAGATGGACCTACCTGACTAATGGATGGATCTCAGTCTTATTTGTCTCTCGTCTCTCCTACTCCTTTTTCTCTACACTCTAAGTTTATCTCTTTACTGTCACAAACATTAACTGTAGTTACTAGTCTGTACTATGTCTGGCTTCACTGTCTCCAACTTAACTGCCTCTCGCTCTCCGTGCCACACGCTCCCACCCCAAATGTTTTTTTTATATTAATGGGCGGCAGCCGTCGCACTGACCTGCCCACAGTTTCTCTTTCTTTCTTGACTGTAAGCACCACCACATGATTATTTGCCTGCAGCTGATGTGAACCCTCCCTGACTTGTTGGTCTTCCGTAAATGTGCCCCTGCTGACAGCCATTATAATTGCAGTCTCTGTCTGAGCAAAAAAATATATATATTTAAATCGGTAGCACAAGTGAATGGAAAAAATGAGCTCCAGTTTAAAATTGTGCCCCTTGGAGGCTTGAGCCTGGTGTGGGTGCACCACCCGCCCCACCCTTCCTATGGTACTGATAACATCAGGGCGGTGTTTTACAGCCCAGCACTGGAGAGCGGCGAATTTTTTCAGGAGTCTGCAAATATTCATGGATGCAATGCTGAGGCCAGTACCAGAGTGGGGTGTGGAGTGACTGGTTGACAACGGCCCGGGGTTGGGGTGTATGTTCCAAGAGAGCAGAAGGAGTAGAACAATTAATCTGATGAGCGGTCTGTGGCACCCAGGACCCTTAGCCAGGTACCGATGCGAGATCCTACTAGTGGGGGTACAAGGGATTGGTAGGGAGCAGAGGGTCGGTATGGCAAGGAAGGGGTGGGCCCAAGGTGTCCCAGGGGGTAGGGGCATTGGTTGAGGTGGGTGTCGTGGAGAAATAGGGGTGTACAGGGTGGGGGAGTGGTTGGCTGCTGTGGAGGGGTGGGGCTCAGGATGGAGGGTAGGGGGGCTGGATGGAACATGGGCAGAGCAAGAAAGGTAACCATGAGTAGGCTGAGCGTGATAGCCATGGTGCCCATTGCTATTTATAATTGGGGGGGAGTAAGGGGAATAACTGACCTTCAGTGAGGGTGACTGCCGCTCTGGAGAGTTTTTTTCTTTCTTCAGAGTATAATATGCTAAAAGTGAGAACAAGGTAGGGGATAACGGTGATTAGAACAGGAAAAAGGCAGAGGCAAGGTTGGAGGATTAATAGGAATTGACTGGTGAAAGGTAAGAAGCAGTGACCGTGTGATTAATAGGAATTGACTGGTGAAAGGTAAGAAGCAGTGCCCGCGTGATTAATAGGAATTGACTGGTGAAAGGTAAGAAGCAGTGCCCGTGTGATTAATAGGAATTGACTGGTGAAAGGTAAGAAGCAGTGCCCGTGAGATTAATAGGAATTGACTGGTGAAAGGTAAGAAGCAGTGCCCGTGTGATTAATAGGAACTGACTGGTGAAAGGTAAGAAGCAGTGCCCGTGAGAGTAATAGGAATTGACTGGTGAAAGATAAGAAGCAGTGCCTGTGTGCGCTGCAGTGTCACACAATTTTCCTGATGCTGGGTGGAAAATTGAATAAAAGAACCTTACACCTGAACGGTTTATGGACTTTTGATTGCTGTCTCTTAGGCAGGGATGAGTGCACTTCACAAATGCTGACTGGATACTTTTTCTTATTTGTGGATGTACTAGGAGGGCACTAGTGCATATTCTGATGGTAAAATTCAGCATAGCACCACACCACAGCAAAATGTTTCATTTATTTGTAGTGAGCGCTGCCAGAGAACAGGGACTTTTGGAAACTTTCCAACCCCCATATCTCAGTACAGAACAAACTGGATGGCCCAGTGTTGTTAGTTGTTTTTGTTTTTGTTTTTTTTTTGTCACTGCACTAACATTCTGTTTCTATTTGCATTTTTTTGGCTCTTGGGTCGTTTTTTTTACAGGGCGTTTTTATTATTGAAGATGGTTGCCTGACAACAGACACCTTGCCATTCAGTCTTTATCTGTCCCTGCTGCTGCTTGTCCTGCCCTTAAATCCCAATTCCCTGCTTGTGACATCAGAATCATTTTCATAGCAACAGGTTGTGACGTCACAGGAAAGGATTATGCCTCTAAGGCATTAGTCCTCACACTTTGTGATAGTGAGCCTCCCCCGAGCCATGGAAAAAATTTCGAGCCTCCCTCAAATTTGGAAAACATCTTGCGCCTCCCCATAGATAAAAAAAAGATATACTTTGCTGCACAGTGCACCCAGGTATAAAGTGAAACTAATACAACTGACTGAGTATATTCTCTTTTTATTAAACTTACTGTTCTCCACCCACAACCCCACACCCCAGTTTATCCTTGTCACTCCACTTTTCTGACTCTTGGGCCCTTGTTACTCTGTTTCCTGTTTGTCTGGAACAACTAACCTAGCCACTTCATCTCTCCCTACTCTACTTGCCTTCCACACTATTCTTTCCTATCCACCCTTACCACAGCTACCCTACCTAGCCTACCCACTCCACCCCCTCTCCACCATTCAAGGCCGTCCTCCCCCCCCAATCTTCTTGACAACACAGGCTCTCCCTCTCTCCACTATTATCCCTACCTGGCCTACCTTCCTCTCCACCTCCTCCCCATTACTCACGGCTGACTGTTCCTTCTCTTCTCTCCTATAATCCCATACTATCTTTTCCAGGTTTTCTCATCGCTACTTTTATCATTGGAAGTTTTAATTACTGCCTACTGCTAACCATGCCATCTACCTGACTGTTTATGCCTGACTGTGTACCGCAATGTCTTAACCTTGTAAATTGCCCTGCTCCGTGTATATATTTTCCCTTGTGAAGCTGTATGCCTGACTGTTGCTCCATAATGTCTCAGCCTTGTAAATTATCCTACTCCATGTATATATTTACCATAGAAAGCTGTATGTTAATGTATATTGCCCCTGTGCATTCCTTTTATATGTTTGGCCCTGGCTTATTGTAGGTGCATTGCATATTACTTGTCTCTCAGGACTTCCTTGTAAATGAGCTTGCTCAATAAGTTTCTTTCCTTCCAATAAACTTCGAGTTGACTTGCCTCCCACTCTTACCCTGTTGTTAAGTAACTTCATGTTCCCTAATCCCCAAGTCACACCTGAAACAAGCATTGGCTCAGTGTGCCTTTCCCAGTCATCAGTTTATATATACTGTAATAAACACCTGCTGTAGAAACAAACCTTAACTCAGAGTGCTTTTCCCAGTCACTAATTTGCACATAAACATCTACTGTAGAAACAAGCCTTGACTCAGTGTGCCTTCTAGTCACCAATTTACATATAAACACACACCTAGAAACAAGCTTTGGTTCATTGTGCCTTTCCTGGTCACCAGTTTGTGCATAAGTAAAGAAATTCAGCTGCCATTATCCACATTTAAGTCTCCCAAATTGCGGAAACCAGAGCTCTCCATGGTGCCCTATAAAACAAATTTACAACTGCAGACAGAGACATATAGGCTACTCCGGCTTGGAGGTTAAAATAAATCCCACGACTAGGGACATTTAATATAATTTATTTAAAATTCTTGGTAGCACCCCACTAAAACACGCCCTCAAGGTTTCAAGACCACTCACTGGGCTTGCATTGTCCATATTTAGTTTGCTTCATCTCATCAAACAAAACATCCAAAATTTAAAATTTAAATACTGTACTTTCACAGACTTGACTGGGCCTCCCCTGGGACAGTTTGGGGCCCCCCCTTGGGAGGCAAGCCTCACCATTTGAGAACCGCTGCTCTGAGGCAAGAAGAAACGAGCGAGATGGAAGAAGTGCAAGGTGGCATAGAGCGCATTTTCCCTGGAAACATTTTTGGTAATAAAGGCTGCAACGTCCTGAAATTCTAACTGTTAGTCTGGGGTGTTACACATTTGAGTCACAGCAGTCCATTTTTGTAGAAAACTTGAAATAATTTCAAATACCTTAAAAAGGGAGATAGCTGCTAACTAAAAGTCTACAAATTATATGTACAGTACATTTGTGTGTGTCTTTTTTTTTTAATTCCTATTACACCTTTGTACTGCTGTGGCCACCCCAGGACACCTGTGGAAACAAGACACTTGCATTTCACGGGGCTTTGCTACACATTTTGTTTAATCCGTCAATAAGTGGTGTAGGGGTGGGGAGTTGTGTGTTTTAAAGCCGAAGTGTTGAGTTCCGGGCTGCGTTGCAAGGTGCGAGCAGTTTATCTTAAAGCAGGGAGATCTTCGCACCCGCCCCACCTATCGCTTGCAACCTCCGTGCCTCCCAACTAGGGGACGAGGTTTCAAGTAGCAGGGGAAATTGGTAACATGAGGGACACTTCTGTTGAAAAAAATATAATAAAATAAAGTTTAAAATTACATTAGTTCAAGTAACTGTTACTTAGGTTGCTCACTGCCAAAATAAAATGCATTTTCTGCACTAGACATATGCTGGAACGCCAGCGGCAGACATACTATTTTTTGTTGTGAATCTCAGCACACAAGTGGCAAATTTGAGATGGATGGAGGACACTTTTAGATAAAGTATATTCGCGTGAGGTGACATCCCTGGCAATTATTTCCAGCTCTTGTAAGACTGGCTCGCCTTGCACTGTCCTGCTACAGGCATACATCATCAGGACTTAACTGTCAGACCCTCAGGCTCCACCTTCGGCAGGTTGGGCCAGAAGGTAGGGAGAGGGACAGTGTGGTAGGGAGGGTTGCAGTGCAGTTTGAAAGGGAGCTCAGAGACGCAGGGAACCAGCTGGACAGGCGACACTGCGCTGCCTGCAACCGGGGGAAGGCGACAAGGGGAATATAATACTGTAGCAGCAACCGCAGGACTAAGACTCGAACCCCATCCTCCTGGACCAGCCCGGCATCAAACCTCACTCTCTCTCCGGATCGGGACCGAATCTCACGCTTTTCCGGGTCAGGATCGTGAGATCGAAATTCGCGCTCTCCCGGCTCGGGATCGAACATTGGGTTTCCCGTACCAGGCTCGAACCTCAGGCTCCCCCAAGGTAGAATCGAATCACAACCGGTACCGAGCGCCTGCAGCCAGCATGATTCACTGGTGCGTGCTGCCAAGTCTTCCTCCGTGCTCCGTCCCTGGGTGATGAGAAGGACACAGGACTTACTTCATTAGTTTGTAGTTGCTATTTTATTTCGAAAGAAAAAAAAACGATTTTCTTTTACTGTTTGGTCTTCGGAGGTGAGATGGGGAGGGGGACGTGAGAACTGAAATTGCGAGGATGGGGCGTTCGGTCTCATTTGTTGGGTGTGAAATTCCTTGCGGTGGGGGATATATTTGCAAAGTATGTAGCTAGTTTATAAGGACGGACACATACATGGTTTACTGGGCATTGCGACTTGACAGGTAGATGGGAGCAGGCGAGCAAGGCTGTATAAATAACATGTGGGGATGGGAAGGGGCAGCCTTTGCCCATTTTCTGTGTATAGCATAATTTTTGTTTGTGCTGTAATGACGTTACTATGTAGCTGCCTGCAGGGTCCTGCACGGGGTGTATATAACATTGTACAGCAACAAACTGGGGGTAATACAACTTGAAAATGGTGTACAAGCTTTATTTTCCTAACTACACTCCAGCAGTCGGGTGTGTGTGTGTATATATATATATATATATAAAAATATGACATGGCCTGAGTGGAGATATCATGTTTATCTTCAGGATAAGTTTATAGTGGTATAGGCTTGCTCCTGAAGCTGCAGGGTCCCTCCGCTTGCTGTCCTGTCTCTAGAGTCAGGAGCTTCTTCTCAGAAAAGAGACTGAAAGTGTACAACTAACTGTACACAGTTTTTCAGGAGTACTGACACAGAATGCAGTAGTAGACGACTGTGAGGGAGGACCCATAACAGGGCAATTTACAGACCGTTGGGTCCCCCTACATGTTGGGGCAGAAAGTGTAAGTTCAGTAGCCTTACTGAATATGATAGTGGCAGCATGAACGAGAGAGTTTTTTTTCAAATAATTACTTATTGTTAAACAATGGCAGGATCAACCAGATATCAAAGGTCTGTGTGGGTGGGGGAGGTTGTGCAAGTGTAGGGCAGGTTTTAGGCAGAGAATCGCACAGTATAGAAAGTGAAATGCTTTCAGTATGGGAACATAGAGATATCTCCATGACCTATAGGAGCATGGAGATATCAGTGATATCTCCACTACTTGCCTGAGATATAACTTTTTATCAGTGCATTTATACTAAGACACATGGTGTGTGTGTAAATAGAGAATACTGGATGGGTAACTATGCAGAACCAGTGTGTTCTGCCACAGAGGGAATCTGATTCCCTCTGACCTCGAGAGCTGAAGCTGGAGAGGTCCATGGGAATCAGAACCCCGAGGTGGCAAAACACACTTGTTGTGCATAGAGTTGCTCATCCTGTATTTTCTATAGTGTATAGTACTGTGTGAAAAATGTGTTTTGTGAGTTCTTTTGCTTTCAAAATGAAACTGACTCATGCAGTCTCTAGAGGTTCTAGAATGCTATTCTACCACAGTTGGGTCGAACAGCATTCCATGACCTTGGAACTGGGGTAGAAGAGCATTTTGAAAGGGATGGAATTCTATACAGAACAACATTCCACTATACACTGTGTAATAGATAACTTACTCTTAAGTGTGCGGTCACCCTCTGATATATGCACGAGAGCGCAGACGGAGTGCGTTAACCACCCAAAGCATGCCTATATCAGAGTGGGACTGCACATCCTAGAGTGGGTTATCTATCTTATAAAATGGTAAAATAGTTTTTTAGGGGGTAAATGTGCAGATGTGCAGTCGCGCTCTGATATAGGCACGGTCATTTGATGGTGTTTGTCCAGTACTGTTGCTCTAGATGGCCATTTATTGTCTCACCCATTTTATAAATATATATTTGGGGGGGTCAGGGTCTGGACTTGAATTAGCTGAACTTTTAACTGCATTTCTTTTGACTTTTACAACCGCTTGCACTTGAAGTCGTTTTCTCAGTAGCATTTCCCTTACTTTTTTGTATTAAAAACAAAAAAAGTTGGGAAATATGCCCCGATTTTTTTTTTTTTGTCGTTGTTACAGTTGACCCAAGCTGAGGTGTAATAGTCAGGTTTCAATGGGGTTCTGCTTGTACCCAGTTTTATTTTTTTACAGCAGGGTGGATTGATTACCTGGCTCTGGTGGGGTTTGAACCTGAGAACTCCTGGTTCTCAAGTTGGTGTTCCAGTCACTAAAGAACACTGCTTCCATTTATTACCACTGCCCCCCCCCCCCACACACATACTTCTTGGCCTCTTCAGAATGTGTGGCATTCCTTTTAAAGTAGAAACATAAAAGACAACCGATCCAGCACTAGGTGAGGCACATTTCAGAATTTAAAGAAAGCAATGATTTTAAAATATTGGGCATTATATGTATATCATTAAGAATGTTTATGTGAGGATAGTCATTTTGTCCATTTTTTTCCTGACCAGAAAGGGCTTCAGCACAACATGAAATATTATATAATGATGGGATTGCGGGATAGAATGACATCACCTGTCAAAATTCTTGGAAAGGAAGGGTGATCTGCTGCTTGGACATTTGTTCAAAACACACACATTCCATTCAGACAGTTACAGACCTGCTGCAGTATAGATCCCAGTGGGTAATTTCAGCACTTCAGTTGCTCAACATTCAAACCAGGAGGCATTCATAGCTGAGCAGAAGAACAAACAACGCACATTGAAGGAAAAAAAAAATCCCTCTCCCCACAGTGGCTAGTTGTTCCATACACTATAAAATAGGACGCCTGAGTAAGGGTGGTCAACCACAGGTGTGATCGCCTCTTGTGGTTGCCATGACAACTGTAAGCCTCTCGAGCTGCGCTCTTGAGGTTTACTTGGTTGTGCTGGTAACTGCTTGAGGCGATTACATTCTGGTTACCCACTGTTATTCAGGCATTATCCTCTATATATTCCTGCATTGCTGGTGCAGCACTCTGCCTAATGTGAGTATTTCAGAGGTATGTAAGCATGAGTACTGTCCGGCGAGCTTTGGAAGGAATATGCAGCACCTGTGTACTTCAGGTTACCCCCGAAAAAGCTTAAAGATGTCCGGATCCTTGTCTTAAACCTCCACCCCTCCAATTTGTCACTTCATTAATTATGGATCAAAGGAGGGCGTCCACCCAATCAAAGCCCTCATTTAATATTTTTATCGCTTGACCGCCATCAATAGTATGTATATTAACACTGCCATGGAGAGCTTTCACATACATAACATTTGCCCCTTCATCCTCGAGGCCCCCATATGACCCATCATTGTCAATTATATACTGACCTGGGGTGGCTGCCCTTAAATGACTGCAGAAAATATCATATATTGACCTCTGAGTACAAATGCACTTCGGGGTCAATTGCAGATCTTGTACTGGAGAATATATATGTACCACAAATGAAAACTATTTTACTGTCCAAAATGGGACTAGAATTTGCACTCCCTTTTCATAATTTGGAAGTAGGCAGGTCCTTGTTTCACTGTGTAGGATCTGCTGTATGGAATAGTTCCATGCACACCATATTTGTACCTCTTAACCTTTGGTCCCTCAAATGTGGAACATTACCCCTCTAAATGTGGAACAAATATGCAAAATGTGGGACTTTTAATCAAATGTTTAACAAAGCACAGAACACTGTTAAAATGTGCCTGCTTCACGCAGTTTGTTGTTACCCAATTCTTCACAGTATTTACCATGGATTTGTGCTTTAAAATCTTAACATTCAAGATGGGGACACAGTCTCTCAATGTGGGACACAGAACTTTTTTTTGAAGTAAAATGGGGAATTGTTCCTCATAATATGGGGCAACTGAGAGGTATGACTGTATTAAGACCTGCCATTGGAAACTTTAGCCCAGGGAAAATAAAAAATGTGGATGCATCTTAAAGTTAACGAACTGTTGCCATGCAGTCATAGGTTAAAAAGCTGCTTTTAGATTGCACTTACTTGGAGCATTGCCGTCTTGAGCGGCTTGCTCTGCTCGCACCACAGCCTTTTTAATTTTTTTAACTTTGTGTTTCCCCTGTCCTGGTCGGCCTTTGTTCACACCGGTCCTCCCAGCCCCGTTACCCCAACATCTCCCAGGTCTTGCCTCTCTCCCAGAGTCCCTCACTGTGCCCTTCAATGGCAGGGGTAACGAGGAATCCCTTTGCCCACCAGGCTTCAATTACAGAGTCGGGGGGCAACTGAGCTGTCGGATGTAGGGCCTGTGGAGTCTACCGGTCATCCAGCATGGCCGGGATCATTCTCCAGTTTTCCTCCCATAGGGAATGTGGTGTATGCTGATGTCAAGCCACATGCGCTGACATCTGCTGCATCCCCCTTCCCCCACCTCCTTGAGCTCAGGCTGTCTTTCCCCTGGCTTCCACCAAGGGCCAGTCCAGTGCCAAGCTCATCCCCACCCTTCCCCAGGAGGAGGAAAGCAGTCCTCAGGAAGCTCAATCCTCATTCCCCCCTCCGTCTGACCCTCCAACTTCTGAGGTCGCTCCCAACCCTGGGTCATCGGCGCCGCAAGCGGTAGCACTATTGCTGGACTGGTAGGCCAGCTACCACAGCCCTTTTTTTTTTTAACAGGCTGTGGTTGTGCAGCATTCCCAAAGGACTTCTGGTGTTTTTTTTTTTTTTTTGGGGGTGCATTTCCAAAGGAGGGGTTTGTGAATGGGAGTGGCATTGGTGGAGGTGAAGCAGCGTTTTTACACACTTTCAAACAAATGCCTGCACTGGTGCACTCCGCTCTGCATTCCCAACAAACCAGGGAACGCTCAGTGCTACAGTGGAGCAGCGTGCAATGCTATGGCAGTTCTTTACATTGCCAGATCTGCACCGGCGGTGGCATCAGCGGTGGCATCGGTGCAGATCTGGTAGTTTAAAGGATGCTTAAAAATGACTTGACTAGAGCACCTGCACAAGTCAGGAGTAACTGAAGAGGGGTATTTTGATTTCTTATCCTAGATTAGTATGCCAGTATTAGATAGATTTAATGAATTTTTTTTAACTGTAAACTGTCTAATTGGTATGTATTCGGCTGATTTTCATGAAATGCTTTATTGTTACAAAGTTTTCTATGTAAAGTAACTTGGGACCTCATTGTAGATGAGTCTCGGCTCAGCTGGGCTTTATCCCTGTTCATATTTTGATAGGAATAATGTTTTACCATACCATTAGCAGCAGAACCACAGATCGAAAATAGGCGTGTGGTCACTTCTGCAACTTTAACGGCGGGACCACTAGCTGTAACTGTGGTCTCTGCGTCAGGATTAGCATACAAAGAACGCTGCTAGTAACTGTAATGAAACAAACTTTAAGGATGTACCCTGGTGTTTCTGCACCCTATGGCAAATGCTAAATGTTTTGCCCAGTACGTGATAGTTATCGATTTTAAAATCCACAAAATACATCCTGGGTGGCCACGCTTGTTTTTGAGATACATGGTGACACTTGATGCCTCCAGCTGGAAAAAAATCAGTAAAAGGACAGATTATTCTTTATCAGGGACCACATCACTATTTTAGGTGTCGAAATGAGTGTGAGTGAAAAACAGAAACCAGGACACATCTGTCATGATGTTTGGAATTAATATTTAATTTGTTTTAACCAATACAAACATAAAGGTGCATATTACCAATACCACAGTCCCTTGAACTAACGTTCCCAAAACGTGGTGAATATTTATATGTTTTTGTACATAAAACCATGCAGATCCTATTTTCGTAATACCTTTTTGATAGATGCAGATGATGGTTGTGAGTGTAGCAAATGAAAGGAATACAGAGGTTTGCTGTGCTGCATTTAGCTATACCTGCTTTTAAAGTGGTGAGACCTCTAAAGCAGTAGATAAGGCTAGGGCAGGGGTTCTCAAATGGTGAGGCCAGCCTCCCTGGGGAGGCCCCAACCTGTTCTAGGGGAGGCTCAAGCAAGTCTGAAAAAGTACTGTATTTAAATTTTGAGTTTTATATATTTTGTGTGAAGAGATGAAGCAAACCAAAAGAGGATAATAGTAGGTGAATTGTATGTATTTGTTTACTAATAGATGACAAGGGAAGGTGAATGAGCCAATGCTCATTTCAGGTGTACCATGGAAGGGTAGGAAGTGAATACATTTCAAAAGGTAACTGCAAAACAATGAAGAATTGCATAATGAACAATAATGCAAACAAATGTGAACGATAAACTAATGAGTGGTGGTAATTGATCAATTTTAGACTGATGGTAGAACAGCCCATATACAAGGTTGAGCACAGAAGTGCTAAGAGCAATAGCAGGAGGGAGAAGTAATCCGAGGGGTTACAATAAGCTGAATAATAATATTTGTTTATTTTATTTATTTTTATTCAGATAACACCTTTGAGCACAGGAGCTGTTTTTCAAAGGTTCCACATCAGTATAAGACAAAGAACTGAATGTGAGCCAAGTACTCAAAGGGGTTGCTATTTATTCATGGTGTACTGCGCAAAGTACAGTGTGTTATTTTTCTTTGGGGAGGCCCAAGATTATTTCAGTTTTGGGGGAGGCTCAAAATCTTTTCCATGGATTTGGGGAGGCTCACTGTGACAAAGTCTAAGAACTATTGGGCTAGGGGGATGTTAAGGTGTATTAGTAGGGGTATCACAAGTTGTAAGTGGGAGGTAACAATCCCTCTTTACAAGACACTGGTTAGGCCCCATCTGGAGTACTGTGTGCAGTATTGGAGGCTACACATTCACAAGGACATTAACCAAAAAGAGCAAAGGAGAGAAAGAGGTGATATGATCGATATATTCAAACACCTTAAGGGCATTAACAAGGTGAAAGAGTCTAACATGTTTCAATATAAGAAAAATAGCAGGACAGGTGGACACAGCATGAGATTAGAGGGAGGCCGATTAAAGGGTAACGTGAGGAAGTTCTTTATCACAGAGAGGGTGGTGGATGTATGGATTGATCTACCTCAGGAAGTGGTGGCTATGAATACAGTGCAGGGCTTCAAACAGGCATGGGATAAGCATAAGGGAGCAATACAGATGAATATGAATAGATAGGCCACTGACAGAGCAAAGGCCGATGGCACATTTATAAGGTAATAAAATAAATGGGCAGACTGGATGGGCCTTGCAGTCCTTATCTGCCATCAACTTCTATGTTTCTATGTTTCAGAGCTGGTCAATTTGGGACAAAAGTGACTAACAATCTACCCAAAAATAAAGCTTGCCAGAAACTTCAAGCCACTCTGATGGTAGAGTTTAAAGTAGTAGTGCATGATAGTGGTGAACTTTTGGCTCATATTATTTTTTTATTGCCCCTTATCTCCTGACTTGCATAATACCACCCCCACCCCACCCCATTTTGAGTCAGCTTTACCAATTTTTTTTACAGTTGAAATGGTATGTTTAAGCCACATCTGAGACCTTTCTCAACGGTTGTAAGAATGGTGTAACACGCATTCTTAGCATATGAGACCTGCGAACTGAAGGTGAGCTGTTCTGATACCCTAAGAATGTGAGACCACTTTTACAACCACAAGAGTGGTCTCGGTGGTGGTATTAATATATTACTGATTGAGCTTAATCAATAATATATTAATATATTCTATTTAAAAACCTTACTAACATGTCCATTTCCAGGGCAGCTGCGCATGTGACACTCTTCACAGAATAAGTGTCTCATGTGCAGAGGAACGGAGTACTCCGGTTAGTGGAAGTGCTCCCTCGATCTGTAATAATAAAAGGAGTGCTCCTTTTAGTATGGTTCAGACCAGGTGTTCATCACTAATCTCGGTTGCTTTTGAACACCTGTTGTTTGAGATCACTTTGCTTGTGACCTGAGCAGGCTGCAGATATCTACCCCCCCCACCTGTACTACTCCCTCCCCCCTTCACTGCCATCAACCCTCGACCTCCCCCTTCCTATTTCCCCCATCCCTCACTACTGACCCTCCACCTCCAATGACAAAGCCCTCTCAGGCTGCCACTCAAGCACATCTTCAACAAAGCCTTTCTTTCTGGTCGCCCTACCCTAGCCAAGCAGGAGTTCCTGAAACCCTTCTGCTGACTTGTGCACTCAGCACAGCAGAGGGCCGCTTACTTCCAGGAACAGACTTGAACTGCCTCTCTATATAAGCAGGACTGATGGTGACATTTCATTGTAAATTTCAAGACAATCTGTAACCAAAGTGTAACTTGACAAGTAAGCACAATTGTTTTTTATGTAACCTATGTAACCTAATCTTGAAATCAAGTTATCGTTTGCATGCTAATGTATTTCTGCGTATGTACTGTTGTTGCTGTTTGTTCTGTTCTGTACTATGTTTGCCTCGGAACCTTTGTAAACAAGCCATTGGCTCAAAGGTGTTAATTCCAAACTGAAATGAATATAATAGATAAATAAATACTGCTCCCTGGCCTAATGGGGCAACGGGTTTACAAAAACAGCTGAAAATACTGATGAAAACCTGGTTTGGGCCATGTTAAAAGGAACTCTCCTTTTATTATTTCCAATGTGAAAAATGCTAAAGCAGTCTCAAAATGGGGAAAAGATGACACCATACCATTCAGCAGATTAGCGGCAGTCTAACACAGAATAAAAATAAGTCAAAAGGTTCACTATCATGCATTGCTGCTTTAATATACACAAAACAATGCAACCCAAGTTAGACGGGTAGGCACACAGAGCATCCTAAAATATGTCAACACCTGTAACTTTGGAAGCTTATTTTCTCACTCTTGTCCAGTTTTGATCCTTGTCTTAGACTAAAGGTCAAACAATTGTTCTGTACATACATGAATGTACTTGTGGCAGTAAACAGCCTCAGAAACTTTTCCAGGCTGCATTAGAAAACTGCAGATCTAAAACTATTGGGAATGTCTTTAAGTGAGTTGGGTGCAAGTCAGCAGGACTGTCGACAAAAAAAAGCCATGAATGTAGTGATTTTCCAGTATCCTGGAAAACATTTTTAAATATATCAACACCATTCTCTTTAATATTCATTCTGTTTTCTGTAATTATCTTCCATCTTTTATTGTTTTTTTTTTTTTTGTTTTTTTTTGGGGGGGGGGGAGGCTTTTTACAGTAAACAGTCCAGGAACAACTGAGCACCCAGAGTTAAAATTTGCATGCAGAAAAAAGACAAAAGACCCGACTTGAGAAACTCTGAGTGAAGTATTTCATTCTGCTATGCAAAACAACAAAAGTGTGAACAGTGGTGTGAGCTGGGGTTAGCCACACTAAGGCCCCAAAAGGGTGACCTCTTTTTATGGGAAAGCAGGATCTTTCTTCCGAAGATTTCATCTTATCTACCTGCCTTTCCCTCCACTCAGGGTTGGACTGGGGTGTACAGGGGAACCAGCTGGAAAGTTGATGCAGGGACCGCCTAGAACATCAATAAGGGAGGGCCCAGTGTGACACATTCTTATCAGTATTCCACTTGCATTTGATACCACTAGCTCCCTGCTTGAACCTCACCTTTACTTGCAGTGTCCAAACAACCCCATTTAATCAGAAAATAGATGACAAATGCAAAGATTTTTGAAGTTCTGAAGGTGGCCAGGTACCCAGCACATATGTGGTGGAGCCAGGGGGTCAGGTGACCCCTCAGTTTTGTAGCCAAAGGGTCTGACAATAAATTGAACAGTGCCCCTGGCAGAGGTGTTCTATACAATTCTAACACCCCACTTTTTGGTGCACTCCTTCACCACAGCCAGCAGAGTGGGGCTCACCTGGAAATTTCCAGGTATCTGGGTGGGCCAGTCCAACTCTGCATGTGCTGAAGTCATGATCCTCTGCTTGTTAATCACAATCTAGTGCCGAGGAAAGTATTATGACTTTACAGAGGACTGTAATTTCAGCTGAGTCAGAGTCAAGAGGAGGCAGTGTGGTTTTATTTAAACAGCAGTGCACAGCAGGGCATGCATTCCTAGAGAATAATCGCACACCCTGGTTGAATTGGAAAGCATGAGGTGAACGACAGCATCAGGTTCTGCGTTGGAAAAAGAGTAACATGCTCCAGAATGACCCAGTTTCCAGTTACCTTGGTGACACAGCTGGTAACGCAACCAGAGTGGTATTCAGGGTGGCCTGGGTTCAAGTCCCCAGCTGAGGCACTTCTTTCTCTCTCTCCTGTTTGTATGCGTTTCATAAATGTGCACACCACACTCTTGTGATTAAAAATTACTTTCAACATACCCAGGAAGTGCATTCATTCTCAAGATACCCATGCCCTGGAGTGGGTTATTATGCTTATAAACTAGATCTTTTTTTTTTTTACTGTAAATTTTCTGTTAGGTTGTTGCTAGGTAGAGTATGTGAGTTTGGTAACAAACGCCGGTGCTTTTGAATGAACCTGGTGAGTGCATTTATTTTAAGGCAATGCATGCTTTGTTGTGTGTTTTTGCATTTAAGAAATGGGAATGAGTTTATTTTAATGAATGGTGTTTTAGTTTCATTTAGTTAGGCTGTTGCTAGGTAGATTAGGGCAGATTAGTTACAAACTGTTGGTATACCAGAGATTAATGAAAGGTCAGGTGATGTGTTTAGACCAATAAAGTTGCTAGGATTTTGAAGCCCATTTTAAAAAGTTAAGTCCTCTGTGAGTGTCAAGTACTCACGTGAAGTTTGAGTGAGAGGGCCAACCTCTTGCCAAAGGACTATTATACTGTACCTTAGAAAATGGGTTGAAAATTTCCTGGTCTCTGTTTTTTTTTGTTTTTTTTTGTTTGTTGTTTAACCAGGACTAGCACACTAAGCTGAAAGCTTTTTTTACAGGTGCGACCTGGGAGCACAGGGAAGTTAAGTGACTTACTCAGGGTCACAAAGTCTGCAAGTGGAAGCTGTGGGATTCAAACCCAGATCAGGTCTGCTGGATATCACCAGATTTGCAGCTCAGAGCCTTAAACTACTGCACTAAACTGCCTGCCTGAGCTCCTTGTCAAAGGGTACATTACTTGCCAACAGAGACGGGGGGGGGGGAATCCATGACCACCTGCTTTGGCACATGCTAAATCACTGTACCCAAGTAGAATTTAAAAAAAAATTATTTAGCTGCTATTTTGTTCCCCTCACTTGTTCCCTGGCTCGCACATTTCCTGCTCAGCACTGCATTCTCCTGCTTCCTAACACCCAAGCTTGGTGTCCAAAACAGTAGAAAATAGGATTATTTGATAGAAATAAAACAAAAGTGACCTGAACAGGAGTGTCATCTCTGTACCATAGTGCCGTCACTCGTGGTCTTGATCTAATATTATTATTATTGAATTTTGTTGACCGGGTAAGCCCACTGAGACTAGAAGTCCCTTTTTCAGGGGCGACCCAGGGGTGGGGATACAGACAGTAACCAACTGAAACTGAACCAAATGAAGCTGTTGGTGGTGTTTCTAGTGAATGGAGGAAATTTGGCCAGGACACCGGGGAAATTCTCCTACTCTTTTCGAGAAGTGCCTTGGGATCTTTAACGTCCAACTGAACAACTGCCAGAACGGGCCACCAGATTTAATATCAGCCACAATGCCACACCAAGTGAGGTCACAAAAAGAAAAAGTGTGCCACGTTGGGGGGGGGGGAGCAATAGTGGAATCAAAGAAAATGCTCCCTTCCAGTGGTTATCCCAGTGGTGCTCACTGCAGTCAGCACCATTATTCCGACCTCACTTTCCCAACAGCGCTCTCAAGTAGCAACACTTTCCTCTGTTTAAACAAAAAGAAACAAAAGAAAACCACAACTACAGAACCAGGTAGGGGAGCAGACAGTACAGAAAAATGATCTAAATAAGAGCTCTCATAGGAGAAATTGGAGGCAGGGTAACCACAAGGAAACAACAGGCAGCTGCACCAGTATAGGGACTAGTTTACGACAAAATACAATTTTCATTCATGTCTGCTAATTATTACTATTATTATTTTTTTTTATTAATCCTTTTTTACCTGGCACCGGTCAGCTTTTCACGTCCTGGCATCTGTCCCATCCAGCCGCTGTTTGGTCAGTCATGGCTTCGGAGCATCCCACAGCTAATTACCCCCATGGTGGGCTGGCAGAGAGCCCCCCTATACTCCCCACTAACCAAGATCCAGTAGCCATGGTGGAGTCCCATGGCCATGCATCCCTTGAGACGGCCATCAAGCCGCCGTAACTGTGAGCCATATTTCCTGCTTTTCTCCCCTTGTGAGAGGGGCATGCAATAATGCCAAGGAGGGAGCACGCACGCGTCTGCACGCGCTCCCTCCCAGCGCCATGCCCCAACTCACCAACCCTTAGGAAGGCATCGATACACCATCCCCCCAGCCTCCACTAGAGGTCACTGGAACTTCGGTGCCTAGAGACCCCTTTACCCAGAGAGGGAGAGCAGTCCTACGGAAGCTCTATCCCTCCCTGCCCCACCAATCCCCAGCGACCTGAGTCCATTTCCGAATCTGGGTCGCTGGCGTGGAGCGAGGTGTGGCATCCAGTGCCTCAACCCTCAGCGCCACCGAGCCGGCTATGTCTACTAATTTTTACGATTTTTTTTACATTTTTAATTATTTTATACAAATATCACAAATAACCCATTTTCTGTGCACAATAATACTCGACAGGGTGGGCAGTATTGGGCTATACTGGACCTTCTAGGGGCTATAAGGCCCTCCGCCTGCAGAGTCAGGCCACATTCACCCCTGGCAGACCAGTGTAGCCCAATACCACCCACCCTGTTAATAACTCACTTGAATTAGCTAGAGTGATTTTTATAAGGCTTCAAGTTACATTTTTATTTTAAAATAGACGGTACCAATTTTTGCCTGGCTCTAAGGTGGACAGGTTCACTTTAATGCTCCAGCAAGAGGTAAAAGCAGTACATATAAAGAGTTCCTGCAGCTGAAGGTTCTGAACACTGATTGGCTGAAATCACACAAGTGATTTACTATAGTCTGGTTAGAGTACTGGCCTGGAAACTGGAAGATTGCTGGTTCAAATCCTGCTAGAAACAAATACTCACTGTGTGACCTTGGGCAAGTCACTAAACCTCCCAGTGCCTAGTCCGTGCAGCTGCAGAAATGGGTAGAAGCTGGATCTCACTGGAAATTTATGTTGTATCTACATTGGGCTATCCTGAGGAACTAGTGTATACATTTTTCTTGCTGTCTTACCAACCCCAGCCCCTATCTACCCTCCCAGGCTACCTCCAAACTCCACTGCCACTGGTGTAACAGAGGTCTCAAATGTCCCAAGAACTTACCACTTGTGATTGCGCCTTCAGGGGTCCACCCCTCTGGAGAATATTCACTGACACAGACCCAGACTGGCAGGGACATTGCATCTGAAAGTCCCCAGGGCATCATCTTGCCAGCTGCCGTGGCTTTTCTTTTTCCTTCTCATGTTTTGCCCTTCCTTGGGATACTGAAGCAAAGACTCCTGGTTGTGCACGTGTAAGTGCGTGGGATGAAAGGAGGTTTTTGTGTGACTGGTAAAATCCACTGGCCCCCCACAGACTTTTCTACTGGATATACTGACATACGTTTTGAAATGTTGCTTTCAGTACACACCAGCAGGGCTAGTTAATGGGAAATTTTACTAGCCCAGTACAAAATCTACCAGCATTTTGCTAATAGGCTGAGGCCAGTTTTAACCCCTGCAAGTGTGGGGCATGGCATCAGTGCCCCTCCCCCATATACTGAACCACCTGCTGGTCACCCGGGGGCAGTAGTGCAGTGGCTTTAGTGGCCCAGTCTTGCTGGAGGAGAGCACCCTGTGGGGCACCCAGTACTCCTCCCCCTGCCAGCCTACCTCAGCCTCCCTTCTTCCTACATTCTGTCTTTCCTTGCTTCTGTTGGTAGCTGTTTTTTAATGTGGATTCCCACATATAGAATAGCCTACCTAAGTGATTGGTGGGTCTGTATATATCTGCATTGTACCTGTGCACTGCCATTGCACTAATTTGGTACAAATTTGATTCTTTGGAGACTCACTTTAACTGTACCATGTTGCTAAGAGTGTGACCCATTGTGGGCACAAGCTTTATAAAATAATACACCTTGTATTTGTGCATTTGGTTGTCTCAGCCATTGCCTTACTTTAGCTCTTTGAGTGCACTTCCTTGCCTAATAGATATAACACTGACTTTGAGCCAGAAGATCATAGGTTCAAGCCTGGTTAGAGCGAAATTCTCACTCCATGACCTTAAACTGGAAGCAAAGCTGCAAAGGTGGTTTGGCGTATGGCAACTCCACTTCAATGCTAAGAAGTGTAAGGTCTGGTACATAGAAAGAAAGAACCCGAGGGCAGAGAACGGTTAAGGGGGGTTGAGTCAAGGTCACTTAATCGGAGGAGGCAAGGACTTGGGATAACCACCACCCATGATATTAAGCAAGCAGCGCAATGTAGAAAGGCTGGGCTGCAGCCAAGGCAAACACAATGCTGGAATGCATTGCTAGAGGGTTCATTAGCAGAAGAGAAGTGGTTGTATTGCCGCTGTACAGATCTTTGGTGTGACTGCACCTGGAGTACGGAATGGAAGGCCCCTACCTGAAATAAATATATCAGCCAGCTTGAGGCAGTTCAGAGGAGGGCAACAAAGATGGTTCAGGGTCAGCGGGGCAAGACATAATGAGGGCAGGATGCGAGATCTCAACATGTACTCACTTCAGGACAGGAAAGAGAGAGGGGACATTATTGAAACCTTCAAGTACCTGAAAAGTATAAACGAGGTGGATATTGGGGACCTGTTTTGTCTCAGTGAAAACAAAACCACCAGTGGGCACCATTTTAAGCTGGTGGAATGAAGGTTCAGGAATGAGGTCGGGAGGCACATCTTCACAGAGAGTGGTGTAGGGATGGAATGAACTGTCATCTGAGGTCATTACTTAACACAGTTGGGGGGATTGAAGAGTGGGTGGGAAAGGATGAAGAAGAGGGTCAGGGTTGGGGGGGCATTGTAATCTCTAGATCTGGGTCACCGCAATTGAACAGACTCGATAGACCATAAGGCCTCCTTGTATGGACTAGTCTGTATGTTTTATAAACAAGTTTCTTAACCTTCTGGTGCTCCAAGCCACCTAGCAGTGGAAATGGGTAGAAGTGGGCCCCCCACCTTGGAAACAAGGTATTGAATCTCAGCTGGGCTATCCTTGCTAAGTGTTTTTTCTTTACAATTTATCTGCTAATAATATTCTTTTACTAGCACTTCTGCCGTTTTATTTTATTTTTTTGTAGGGCTTTTCATTGTAATGTTCATCATTTTGAAAGTTCACTTTTCCTTCTGATTACCCTGTTAACACAGAAGCATAAAAACATAGAATCTGCTGGCAGATAAGGGGCCCTTGGCCCACACAGTCTGCTCATCAATATTGTTATGTTTTGTACCCCATCCTTCCGGTACACTGTAATGTTTTTCTGCTGCCTTGACTGGCTGTTGTCTTGTAACCTCCCAGGTCATGCCTGGAAATAGGCAATGTATTATCTAGTGCACCTAGCCGGTTAACAACAGCTAACTAAATAAATTGTTTCCTAGCTACATTATCATCACAGACCCTACTTGATCTCTGGCTCCCTCCTCCCTTCCTTTCCACTGTGATTCCCTTGTGCTTCTCTCATGCATTCTTGAACCCCCTCACTGTTTTTGCTCCCACCACCTCCACTGGAAGGCTGTTCCCTTACCTCTCAACTGTCTCTGATTTTCAGGGATGTCCCTGATTTAGCCTCAGCAGTTATCTCTGTCCCTCCTACATTTGGCATGTCTGTCACTGAAGAAGAGTGATTTGAATCACAAATTAATGCTAGCCATTGTTGTTACAGTCTAGATCTCATTAAGAAAATGCTATTCACACTAAGAAGCATGTTGTACAAAGCTTCTGGAACTAATATCACTATTTTTTCTGACGTGTCCCTGATCATTTTAGACCTTATCCCTGATATGTGATGAGGGAGGTTGAGAGGTATGGCTGTTCCAGGAATACACCACTCTTTCTGCGAAGAAGTATTCCTCACATTCCCTGAATCTACCCTCCAGCTTCATAGCATGTTTCCTTTTTTCTGCACCTTTTTTTCTGAAAAATACTCCCCTCCTGTACCTTATTTACCCCACAAGGAATTTAACAATCTCTATCGTATCCCCCTTCCTCATCTGTTCCAGGGTGTATATACTGAGTTCCGTTAGTCTCTCCTCCTAGGGCTTTTGATGCAGACCCTACCCTGCACCATTTTAGCTGCCCTCCTCTGGACTGCCTCCACTCTACATCCTTCCATTGATGTGGTCTCCAGAATTGGACACAGTAGTGTGGGTAAATTCTAAGCATTCTAAGTAAAGCATTTTATGATCCCTTGTGTTTTCTCCCCTTTGGAACAGCCGCCGGTTGTTCACGAGTTGGCAGATTTTATCCAGATTGTCCTTTTAAACTTTGCCTCACTGCTCCATGGCTTTTCGTGTTCTGCCGTCAAGGACTGTGGAAGTGCTGCTCGCAGGGACCATGTCTCTCCCGCTCCCAGACTCACAAATCTGTGGCAAAGCATGGAGAGAATATAATTCAGTTTTATACAGGGCCTTTCATAAACACTGTATCCTAAAGTGCTTTACAAAGCAACGTGATACATATAAGTAGTTCTGGGACTGACTGTAGAACAGAATAGAATTTGGGTTTAGATATAGGGACCAGTGTATGTGCAACCATATAAAACAAAGCTGTGTTTCCATGGAGGGGTGATATGACATCATAGACCTCGGGAGCGAAGCACAAGAGGTCTCTGTGTTGCCATTTCAACCCGAGACTGAGACATCAGCCTTGTATAAGGTTGCCCATACATTATTTTGTGTAGTACATGTTTGTTTTAATTCATTTACCTTCTTTCTAAGTCTGTCTTGAGTGCAGATTAAATAAATGGAAAACAGAGCAAACGGGATAAGATTGCAAATATTTAATGTAAATATGAGCTGGCGGCACTTCTAGTAATTCTCTTTTACCGGGCAGTTCACCTGGGGTGTTAGCAGTCTTGTTAATACTTTATTGTGAGGAATCTGCAGTGTAGGCAAGCATGAGGAATCGTACAGGAATCTGCAGTGTAGGCAAGCATGAGGAATCGTACAGGAATATGCAGTGTAGGCAAGCATGAGGAATCGTACAGGAATCTGCAGTGCAGGCAAAGCATGAGGAATCGTGCAGGAATCTCCAGTGTAGGCAAGCATGAGGAATCGTACAGGAATCTGCAGTGCAGGCAAGCATGAGGAATTGTACAGGAATCTGCAGTGTAGGCTAGCATGAGGAATTGTACAGGAATCTGCAGTGCAGGCAAGCATGAGGAATCGTACAGGAATCTGCAGTGTAGGCAAGCATGAGGAATCGTACAGGAATCTGCAGTGCAGGCAAGCATGAGGAATCGTACAGGAATCTGCAGTGTAGGCTAGCATGAGGAATCGTACAGGAATCTGCAGTGCAGGCAAGCATGAGGAATCGTACAGGAATCTGCAGTGTAGGCAAGCATGAGGAATCGTACAAGACATGGGATTCTGTGTTGTCGTACCTCAGTAATGACATAGCTACTGTGGTAAACAGCAGCATCTGGCAGTGCGTGGATTTCCATACATAACAACACTGAACCATATACAACACTGAACCATATACAACATGGAGGACATACAACGAGCCCATGCCTGCAACAAGAGGTTTCTATGGCAACCAGAAACTTTGAGAGTGAAGCTCGAGAGGTTCCCTGGTTACCACAGAAAAGTCAGGCTTATGTGTGTATGGATGCTCGTACGTTATCCTACTTCATCTTGTACAGTGAATGGGGCATCCATGCCCTTTTCAGACACTCCACTTCCTTGCAGCGAACTGGCAGTTTGGGTGGGGAGACACTTGAGGGTTGGTGGTGGGCTCAAATTACTGATTGTGCCCAGCCAGCGACTGCCACTGATTTCAAGAACAAAAACAGCTTCCAGCTTGATTGGCTAGAGGAAAACAACGCTGCGGCGGCATCCTAAGTTGTTGTGCCGCAGTAGTGACATCACTACTGCACCACAGTGTTATATTGATGTCATTGCTGCAGCTCAAAAACCCTACTAGGCATGGATTTCCATGGAGAACAACATTCCACCATACACTGTGCAAGAAATATGACATAAGATGTACATTAGACAGTTCTAATGCATGGCTTGGGGTACAGTACCTTCAGCCCCTGGCCATGCATTAGAACTGTGTAATGCACATCCCCAGCATGTCTTACTGCACTTATAAAATGGGCATCTTTTGTTATGTGTCATTACGAGCCAAGAAAATTATTTTGAAACTAGCTAAACATTAGAAAGAGTACTTACATTTTTGATAAAACAGTCCTTCTGTGTGATGTATTTATTTTTTGCTTTTTCACTTTTGCCTGCTGTAGGCTTCCATAGCTCATTGTGCTGCCCCTGGCCATTGCACGGAGTCAGTGGCTCACAATGGACTTCTTTTTTTTGTCCTGTCTGTGAAAGGAGTGGATGCTATAGAAGGAGGAACCAGGATTGCAACGGAGGATGGCATTACAAGGAGGACTGTAAGGCATGGTCGATCAGGAGCTCGAGCTCAAGTTTAACCATTTATCAAGTTGTAAAATGAGTTCTCGAACTAAGAAAGTGCTGTTTTAGTAACTGGCAGGCTGATTAAAAAAAACTCAAGTGTGCCATACCAGACTGATCAAGGTACCTGACCAAGTAAAGCATCGGGGCAGCCCAAGAGAAGTCGCAGTGAATGAACGGCAGCAGTTGTAACATCGCAAGTGACAGTAGGTGGAGATGACAGAGGAAGTGATTGGCAGGGTGGGGGGGGCTGCTGAAAACAGAGGAGTCAGGAGCCACAAAAGAGGGGTCCGTTTCTTGTTTGCGTATATTGTTGTGCTTTTTTTTTTGCTTTGAATAGGCTGAGTGCTGTTGATGGCATTTAAACAAGTGAGTGAGAGGAGGCTGGAAACTGGTGAAATGAAAAGCAGGATTGGTGAGCAGGCAGGTGGGTCAGCACGGTGAGGAAAAAATCTAGTGTGGTTTTGTAATTGAAGAAGTCAACTGATCCACAGCATTTCTTGTAGCGCTGCCTATTTCTGTTACAGGCAGTGTTGGAGGACTGCTGTGGGTGGTGGTCTGAGTGAAAGTGAACAAGTGAGTGGGATTGGGACCAGTGGGCTGGGGCCAAACTCTGCAACGATAAAAATACTAAGACGATAAAGAAAACTGTTTAAAAATTGAGGTTTTGAGTTTTTTTTCTTTTTTATTGTGTGTAAAGTCTTCTGGCAGACAGGGAATGATGCAACTAGTGTGTTAGGGAATTAGACCATGACAATAATCTCAGTAAATGGGAGAAAAAATGGCAGCTGACAGTTTGTTTTTTTATTCTACTAGCTCAAGGATCTCTCTTATGTCCTGTATTCATGTTGGCAGCACTTGTTTTAGCTGTGCATTAAACACTTTCAGTGCATGGCTAACAACCAAACAGGACACAGCATTTTACCTTCCCATTTTATAAATAGCGAATAACGGATAAGCAACCGTGCACAAACAGCCTAAGTTGCCACAGAGGTGTTTTCCATTCTGATTACATCAGAACCTCGAGAGCACAGCTTCAAGAGGTCTGTAATCTGAACACTGAGAGGGCAGCTCAGGCCGCTTCAGCATGTAGTTGCTCATCCAGCATTTTTATAGTGTATAGTTTTAACCTTTTTTATATTCAGGGAAAAGTGGCAGCACACCTCCTCGCTGCCTGCTACATCACACGCCTCATCCCTCTGACAGTATGTGCTATCTCATTATAGGGTTTACCATTTTTATCAAATGTTATGGGTGTCAGGGTTGTTTTTGATTTTATTTAAAAAAATCATGACGGCTGTCTGAAACGTTGAAAAAACGCTGTGGCCATCACAGCAGTTCACTTTCATTTTCAGCTGTTTGATGTGCACACAGCAGTTGTTTCCCTTTAAAACCAAAACTCGTGCAGTCTCTAGAGGGTTTCATGTTCCATTCAAACAGTTTCCACACTTAGCTGAGATATTCGGCTTACTGAATTTAAACACTCTGGGTATTATATCTCAAGCCGAAAAAAGGGCTTTATTACCAATACAAATCAAGCAAGTGCTCGTGTCCTAGTCAGTACAACACAGAAACTCAAAATACTGTGGCTGGGCCAGTACGTCACATTCAAGTCACAATGCATGGGGCTTCATAACTAACATACTAACACACTAACATACTAACGCACGAACATACTAAAATGCTAGCAGAATAGGCCTAACGGTCTTTTGTGTCTGCTCGATTGGTCAGCCCCCACCCTGGGAGCTGACCTTGCTGCCCCCCTCGTCCTCTCTGGCTTCTCCCTTCCCAGTCCTGGATATTCCTATTGCACAGGTATTTGCATCCAGAACCCTTCCCTTGTACCTGTCCCACCCCCTCATGAACCCCTCCACTGTCTCTGCCTCCACCAGCCCCCTGGGCAGCACATTCCATGGCTCCACCACCCTCTCAGTGAAGTAGCACCTTCTCCTTTCTCTCCTGAATCTCCCCCCTCCAGCTTCCACCCATGCCCTGTAGTTGCACCCCCCCCTTCGGAGCACCTTGACTGCTTCTCCCCTATTTAACCCCTTCATGTACTTGAAGACCTCTGTCATGCCCCCCCAGTCTAACTAGTTAAACTGTTTTGATTGAACATAATACATAAAGGGTGTTAGCTAGCCCTCATCTCCTGCACCGCCATTTGATTGTAACTGCTAAGCTCACTGTTTTATTTTTTTCTTTTTGGATTCTAGAGGGTTTCAGAATACTATTGTATCACAGAAGGGTACAATTACATTCCATGATCTTTTGAACTGTGGTACCACAGCATTTTGAAAAGGACAGAAATGAATACACAACAACGCTCTACTATACACTATAGTGTCTTTCATACGTACTATGACAAAGCTCATTACAGAGCAACACATTAGATATTGGTAGTGCAGGCACTTTAGGATGGAATTTACTTTTATATAGTTGTCTTTCAAACATTCTGTGTCCCAGAGTGCTATACAAAGCAATAAAGATACTGGCAATGCAGTGACTATGCAGACTATGTGGACCAAGTGTCTTTTTCTAGCATAGTGCAGTCAATAAACACATTACTACCATGCATACAGCCATATTACATACAGCCATATTACATCAGAACCTCCGTTACCACAAGAGGCAGTGTTAACCAGGACATTATAATGTATGATGAAACATTCTGAACAATACAGCTGTGTAGCAGCACATGGCTGCTGTGCATGGTTCATAGCTGTCATTCATCTGTTATGTATGGGAGTGGTGTGCTGTTTTGCATGGGTATCTCAGCCAATCAGAATAATTCAGCAGACAATTGACAGAACATTACCACCCCCCCAGCATTCCACAAATTGACAGAATGTCCGCATTCTGCAGCAGTCCATACATTCTAACAGGTTACATTACTGTATGTACTTTGACTATGTTATAGTGTATTGTAAAATGTTGTTATGGATAGAAATCCATAACTAGAATGGAGTTGTTATGCTGCAGTAGCTATGTCATCACAGCTGTTATGCTGCACTAGCTGTGTCACTACTACAGCATGACAACTTGGAATGCTGCCACATAGTTGCTTTCCTCAATCCAGTTAAGCTGGAAGTTGCTGTTTTTTTAAAACTTGAACTTGCAGAAACATCTGCAGCACACTGTGTCAGTTAATAAAAAAAAGAAAATGTTAACATTTCCATTCTCTGTTGTGTTCTCCAGCTGGTTTTGTGTGATTTTCTGTGCTGTGACTGCCCATACACTATAAAAGATTGTATATGAGCAGCCATACACAAACAGTGAGCCTCTAGTCTGAGGTTCCCTTGTTAGCAGAGTACCTCTCGAGCTGTGCTCTTGAGGTAATCTGTTACCAAGGAAACCTCTCGATACAAGAATATAATTGTTATGTATGACTGCTCATACACAATCCTCTGTATGTTTTTTCTCTCATTGTTTGGTCTATAGAAATTTTAATTGAAAAATGCTTAACATTACTGTAGTTTTGTTTAAACAAATGTCCCATACCACTGTACACTATAAAAGTAGTGGTTGGGGGGAAATGCAACAGAACTGTGATCCCATCTCAGGATCTTGATGACATCTCGGATCACGAGTGCGAAGCATTCTGATGACATCAGATCACTGAAGCTTTGCTCTAGTGATCTGAGATGTCATCAGAATCCCTTGATGTAATTACAACAGTTCTGTTGTGCATGCCCCCCCCCTCCCCCCGGTTGAATGTATGTTCAAGTTCCCTGAATGGAGCTCTGCTACTCTTGCCAAAGGCTTGGGTTGAATAAAACAAAGTGTGGGAGAGTATGATTTGTAAAAAGTGTACCTATCATGGTTCGAGTAGGTGCCTTACAACTGTGTTATAGGACTGTAAATAAATTGTGTCTAGGTGGATTTTAATGGAGTATTTGAATTAAATGAAAACTGACTGTGAGTGAAATAAAATTGGAATACTGTTGGACTCTATGCCCTTGGAGTGGTCATTTAAATGGGAGTCAAAGTGTTTATTTATGGTGGTACTATGCGTGAGACCAGCATAAACGTCCCTGTGCTTTAGAACATTCTAAAGCTTGGATCCTGCACTAGTCTCAATGCTTGCAAAGCATTCCTTGCCACTAGTTGCACTGACATTTGTAACTACTGGTACTCCCCCTTGAATCTTGTATGAGATCGTGAAATTACACCATATGTGTGGACTTCTGCAAAGGAAAACTCAGTGAGGCTTAAAAATAAATTAACTGAGCCAGCCTGGTGGTGCTGAGGGTGGAGGTGCTGGATGCCTTACCTCTCACTACACCAGTGACCTGGGTTCGGGAATGACCTCGGGCCGTCGGGGTACCGGCATGGGGGGGAAGGTGGAGCAGGATCGAGCATGTCGACGGCCAGCTCTTCTCTCCTGAGGGTAGGTTGGTGCACCCCTATAGTTCCACTCCCACCAGGTGGAGGTCCGGTGGGTAGCGTAGGTAGAGATGGGGCGGAAAAAGTTATGGGAGGTGGAAGGGGCTGAGCTGGCACCATGGTTTGTGTAGTGTGCCTCCACGTGCTCACACGGCCTTGTGCCAGGGCCTCGGGGGGGGGGCAAGGGGAGAAAACTGTAGTATGCCAATGTGTCCCCGTCGCCAGTCAGTGGGAGGAGGCGATGGAGACCAAACAGCTGAATTAAAAAAATTAATGAAATGGAGGAGCCAAGAATAAAGACCTGAATGAGAGAAGGATTTGGGTTTTCTATAACATGCTTTATACACATTGCAGTCAGAACATCCAAGAGTGTTACGGGCTATGAACAGTCAACAGGTGTCATAAGGTACATGCAAGGAAGTTACATGAGCCTGGGGGAGGAACAAGGGATACCTGGAGGGGTTTAGTCCAGAGAACAGGCAAAAGCAAAGCTCAGAGGGGCATGGTCCAGAGAACAGGCAAAAGAACAGCTCGGAGGGGTTTAGTCCAGAGAGCGACAGAGAGGGTTGGTTAAGTCCAGGGAGATCATTTTGACTTCTTCAATATCACAATTAGAGATGTTGCAAACTTTTACTTTGCGTGCAAAGTTTCGGCAGATTCACAAAATCTGTCTCCCCAAAGCATTTCACAAAATTGCCTTGCCAGTGGAAACTTCACCAGATGCTTTGGATTTGCTTTGGGATTTTTTTAAAGTGCAAGCTGGCAGCCCATCTTCCCTCCCTGGTGTCTAGTGGCACACCCCCCCCATCCCCAATCACACTGTTTCACTGTTTAGTGCCCCCACCCTGCTTCCCATTGTGTCCACGCACAAATTAATACAAAAATAATAAAAAAAATATCTTCCCTGGTGTCTAGTGGGCCCCCACCCTGCCAATCACAGGCCTGCCCCCAGTTGTCATCCACTGGTACCCGTCCCACCCTGACCCAACCGGCTGCACTCTCCTTAATAATAAAAAATAAATTATTTAATCCCTGGTGTCTAGTGGACCCCCCACCCTGTCAGGCATTGGCCTCCACCCAGCTCCCCCCCAGACCCAACCCTAAGTGGACCACCGGCACAGCCCTCCACTCACCTCCATGGCTGGCAGCCGGACTGAACTCAGTGAATGGGCGCATGCTTCTACAAGCACATGCTCATTCACTGACAGCTCCCACTCATCAGTGGCAGGTTTTTTGGGGGTAGAGAAGGGCAGGGGGCTGCTACAGTCACACGTGGAGGGCATGATGGGGGGGAATGGTGTTGGGGAACCCGGAGGGTCTGAAGTGTTTTAAAGTGTGTGTGTGTGTGTGTGTGTGTGTGTATATACTTATATATATTAGTGTGTGTGTGTGTGTGTACTGTATATCAGATTGTATTAGCTTTCTGTTTATATTACCTATATTAGCTGAAAGCAAAGAACCACTAATATAAACAGACCGCTAATATAATCTGCCATGCTAACTGTACTGCAGCAGTCAGCACTGAGCACTAAATATATCAGGCACTAATATGTGCAACTGGAGTCATCACGCTAAACATATCAGGTGCTAATTTTAACTGCTATACAGTATGTGTGTGTGTGTGTGTATATATATATATATATATATATATATATATATATATATATATATAATGAATTTGTGTGTGGACTTAATGGCGGCAGGGTGGGGGGCACTAGATAGTGAAACAGTGTGAGGAGATCGGGGGCACTAGTAGACCCAGGAATTATATTTTGTGGGGGGCATTGGCAAAGTCTCCGACTGTGCGGAGTGAGGAATGTCATGGATGAAATTCTACACTTTGCCTTTGATTCTGCACTACACAATCTGTGGTTTTCATGGATTACGCTTTGCAGACTGAGCGCAATCCGCAAAATTTTCCATGGATCGAAGTTTGTGTACTTTTCACATCACTAGTCACAGTATAAGAAGTGGTGACAATTGGATGTGTTTTTGTGCAGTATTAGCCACTGCTAAGGAATTGAAATCACAAATTTTAGTGAGAAAGAAATAATGTGAGGGCAGCCTGATTCAAGCAGAAGTCTCCAGGTTCACACTAGTGTTGCTCGGATAGTATTCTACAAATTTGGATACCATCGGATACCATCATGTTGGTCAGATATCAGATAGCCTCTGATGGCACAGACATCCGACCAAGGATCTGATCTCCTAGAATCCACTGTAAACATCCAAGTTATCTGATTGGATCCGACCACTGGATCCTAGGTCAGATACCAGCACTATCCAGAGGACAGTCAGATCCACAAAAGCACTGTCCGAGCAACACCTAGTGTACACGCTACGCACCTCTGTGTTCAGAACTTTGTCTTCCTACAGCCCACAGGAAGGCAGTAACCTTCCTCTAGGTCACACAACAGGCAGAATGACAGCTCTCTTAAAAATGTTACACAGCCATCAGAATTATGCTTTTCTTTTCAGTAGGCTGCCCTGCCCCCACCATAGCATCTGAATCTGAATGCAAGTTGAGAATGTTTTTTCCATTAATTAGTCATGACTGTCATAAGACTCACATTCAGCATTTGGGGCCAACTTTGGCCACTAAACCCACACCTCTCAACCAATCCCCAATGTTTGAGAAAGTCCCTGATTTTGCCTAAAAAAAAAAAAACACCAAACAATCTTAACCTTTTCTAAATTTGGCATTTCCCTAAACAATAAGGATTTAATAAAATAATGCCCTCCATCAATGTCATAGCCTAATGTTCCATCAGAAAATGTTTGTCACACGAAGCCAAACATTATAGTAAATATTTTGAACCAATATCACCATCTGTGTATAACCTGAGTCCCATATTTTAGTTATTTGCCTCTGTTTTATTAAACCTTGATTTGCTAGGTAAGGTTGAATGCTTGTAAAGCAGATAGATGTGATAAAACTTGCCTGACTAGTTTTTAATGAACAGTTATCCAGTACCTGCAGATTGAGTTCCTGAAACTCTCAATTTGAGGGCAGACTTAAACTATTGTTTCCAAAGGCGTGTCTGAGAGGAGGCTCGTAACCAGAGACACTGAAGCCCACATTCTTTCTTTCCTAATAGCAGATACCAATTTTGTCTTTCCCAATCACAGGTTCTGATGATCTTTCTCCTATAGCCCCTTCCCATAACATATATTTTTATGCAACTAATGCACCCACCAAGCCCCCCACACACAGAGTCCAGCCAGGGTTGTGTTAGTTTTGACTGTGGCACCACAGGCTGGGAGACCAGAGGGGCACCTCAACAACAGTCTATGACTCTGAATCATTTTTTTTAAATTGAGCCATTAATTTCAATCAATCAATCAATCAAGTCTTTATTTATCCAGGCAAAACATCATTGAGAAGAACTCATTTACAAGATGGACCTGCATGTAACAAAAATAACAATGACAACAGTGTAACAACTAGGGTCTAGGTAGGACAATACAACATTCCCATAGTAAATGGGGCATACAACTAAAGGAAAACATATCGTACAACAACTGCTAGCAATCAAGCACATTAGACAATCTCAATCTCCTTGGGGTTAGTGAGAGAAGAGCAGCTGGGATATTGTAATGAGCGAAAGGTAGTAAGTGCAAGGATGGAGGGGACAGGCAGTAGGTAGTACAAGAAGGATTAGAGCTTGTTGGAGGTAGATAGCAGGCGCCGTAGTTTCAGCAGTTAGCAGGCGTTGTGTCCATGGCCTCAGGCACTGCATTTGATACGTGCCCTTATTTTGTATTTGTATTTCTATATTTTACCTGGAAAAGGTTCCATTGAACAATGCTCATTTACAGGGAGGTCCTGCTTAGGACAACATTGTTAAAAATATCCACACTACTGCTAATACAGAATACCCAGTAGGCATGCTATGATACACCGTGGTAAACGAGGACAGAAGGATCATAATGCAACAGACAGACAGACAAAATCATTATACATAGCTGGAGAGAAGGCAGTAAATACTGAAGTTATGAAAAACACAGCATGACAAGTACATTAAGATGGGACATATAGCATGGCAGATATATATATATATATATATATATATAGGGTAGTAATGTGTTATTAAGGTGTTAATAATACTTTTTTATAGGGGTGCGGTCACGCCCCTATAGTGAGAATTCAATGGTCACTTCTATGTTAAACCCAAAATTGTGCACTTTAATAACGTAGCATCCATTCAAGGAGTTTGCATGAAATTGTCCACGAGCCATCATGTACCCAAGATCTCTTGATGTGGCAAGTTTTGTTCCGGTCAGATGTGTGGTGTGGAGACACAGAGTGTCACAAAAATGTGAAAATTAGCATTTTTGTGTAAATTCTTTGTCGCCACATTTCTCAGAAACTGTGTGGAGTTGTGATCTGATGATCTGAAATGTGCAGGGTATACAGGTCTTGAGTCCCAGATGTGCCTTTTGACGGTTTGGTGAAAAAAAAATCCATTCAAAAGTTATTAAATTTTAAAGTTTCCCAATATTTCCTATGAGAGAAGTCAGATGTCCCACTCGAACAAAGATTCTATTTCACAAATGTGGAATCCTTTGCCGCAAAATGTGAAATCTTTTTCCATGCTGCCGTCATATTGTTTTCAGTTAGCGAGGAAAACAAACTTAAAATTCTTAAAAAAAAAAAAATACTGGAGATTGGCAAAAACAAACATATGTTCATCTAATTGGGGCCCTAGGAATTTGATTCTGGGGGTCAGCTTTTCAGAAAAGAGTCCAGAAATGTGTTTACTTTATCCACAGAATTCTTTTATATCAAATCGCGGAAATCTTCTTTTTTGCGAAAAAAGATCTTTTCTTGCAAATTGAGACAAAGGATTCTGTTTTGCTGTGAAACAGGATTCTTTTTCCATAATTTGCAAAAATAATTTGTTATATAGGTGTTTGTCACTTTGTAGAAAACGAATAATTTCGAATTTTGGGCTGACATCTTCAGGGTACAAAGGACTTGCCTCACAGATGTGCCTTTTGCAGGTTTGGTGAAAATAGATAACTTTTGCTTCGGAGTTCTGCAGCTTTACATTTTGCTTAATTTCCAATAGGATTACATTGTACACAGTCATTTCTTTGTCATTTTGTTGTGAAGAAATGGTTTGCAATTTTGGGCTGACGTTTTTAGGGTACAAAGGGCTTGCCTCATAGATGTACCTTTTGCTGGTTTGCTGACAGTATATTACTTTGCTATTGAGTGCTGCGACTTTATATTTTGCTTAATTATCATAGAATTACATTATAATGGGAGGTGTAAACAGTTGTTTCTTTGTCATTTTGTTATGAATAAACGGTTTGCAGTTTTGCTGTCATATTTTCAGGGTACAGTTTTCACTACTGGTGTGCCTTTTTTGGTGGGGTCATGAAAATATATTAATTTGATGTCAAGTTACACAGGTTTAAAATGTTACTGTTTTTCTTATAAGATGACATTGCAATGTGAGGTGCTCTTTGGTGCTTCACACTATGGAATAGGAGTGGCAAACAAGGATAGCACTGCACTATTTCAAAAATTATGCATGGATGGGAATGTAGGGCCCAGAGGTCCCTGTGCTCCCACACACAAATACGAACTCAATTAAGGAATAATGGGAGCTTAGGGTCTGAAGGGCCATGTGCTCCCACACGTAAATCCACATAGCATTATGGTGGGAGCCCAGGGGCCCAGAGGCACAAAATAAGGATAGAATTACAATCTATCAATAATTATTGATGGTATGGAGTGCAGTAACTAAGGCTAATATTATACTTCTCAGAAAGTAAAGAAATTCTTTGTAAAAAACTTTGTTAATGCATCAGTTAGGGTTTCTACCATCAAAAGTTTGGAAATGTGGTGTTAGGGTTATCAATCTTAACACCCCACCCTCCATACACCAGCAGGTGTCAGGGGTGCCTTGGGGTTAGTCACCCTAATACTCACCCCATTGTCCTATGCTGTACCAGTTCAGCTTCCTTACACATGGAATGGGGTCAGCGTTAGGGCTGACAACCCCAAGGCACACTCTGACACCTGTTTGTTGCATGGAGGGTGGTGGGTGGGTGTTAGGATTGAAACCCCAACATCACGCTTCCAAACTTTGATGGTGGAAACCCTAACTGATGTATTAGTGAAATTTTATGCAGTTTATTTCCTTACATTTTGAGACAGTATAATCATATACTTATTTTTCTATGGGAGCGCATGGCCCTCCAGGCCAAGCACTCCCATCTCTCCGTAGATGTGTATATTTGTGTAGCTGTGGAAGCACAGGGCCCTCTGGTCCCTGCCCTTCTATTTTATACAACAACAGTGACTAAATTGTCAGCATAGCCATCTTATTACCCCATGTCCTGTATCTGGTACAGAAAATTTCTGAATTCCTGTGAAAACGTAATTCTGCAGCTGGACCACTGGTGCAGCAGTTGGATTTCCCCTTGTGATGCTGGTAACCCAGGTTCAGAAACAGACTTGGGGAGCTGGAGGGCTGGCCAGGGGAGAAGGATTGAGCATCCTATGGACTGCTGTCCTCTGGGGGGAGGGCAGGGTGAGTGCCCGGTGTTCGAGGGACTCCTGGAGGAGGCCGGGAGAACCTCAGGTGATCGGCACCTGGACTCTGAGGGGTGGGGCGGATGCAGAATGTCATTGTATGTCCCCACCCCGGGGGTAAAACAAAGAAAATCATGCAGATGGCCACCATTAATAAAGACTGCCCCCAGCTTTGATTAGCTTCCAGGCTGGCTCCCTGGTTCAAGTCACAAGGATTGAGGCACTAAAGGGCCAGTGCTCCAACCCCACCCCCTGGGGATAAGCCAGAGGTGTCTGGAGAGTGGAGGCTGATATGGGAGTGGAAGCACGGGGGTCCGTGACCAGGCAGATGCACTGGCGGTTGGATGCGGCAAAAAGCAAATAAAAAAAAAAAGTAATTCTGTGCAACAGCAATGCCATTCCGTACCACATGTGTGAGAACACAGTTTAGCCAGGATTTGAAAAATGACAGCTGTGACATACATGAGGTGGGGCAATCAGAAGGCTGTGTTGAAAATGTGGGGTCAAAATATTTTACATTTCCGAAGGTATGAGCATGCATATCAAAACTGCAATAAATTCATATAACTTTGCCATTTTTACATGTTTTGACCCCAGCTTTTCAACATAGCCTTCTTATGACACTCTCTCATGAACAAGGTCAATAAAACAATTTCTAGTCCCTCCTGAAAGGTGAATTTGCCAATCAACTGCAAAATCACCTTTCGGGTGGGAGTTGCATAATGATGGTCATATTGCTCATGAGGTGGTGTCCTCAAAAGGCCATGCTGCCAAAATGTCAAGAAATAGGCGAGTCATGCATCAAAATTTAAAACCCCAGTGGAATACATTGTACTGCCATTGTAGTCAATGGTAGGAGAACAATAAAGGATCCTTTTTTGCAAAAACAGATCGTGTATGGTGCTTTCCCATTAACTACAATGGGATTAGCATGATTTAAAATCCTTTTTCCCCCCCACACAGGATTGTAAATCATGCTAATCTCATTGTAATCAATGTGAAAGCACCATGAAGGATCCTGTTGCAAGGAACAGGATCCTATTTCCTATTATAACTATTCTATGGTAGTCTAGGCGTCCCTCCCCATCTCCAATGTACCATTGCCATCCCCGTAGTTAAAAAAAAAATGCCTCTGGTAGTCCAGTGTTCCCTTTCCCCTTCCCCCAATATTTGATCACTGTCTCCTTGTGCACGTGTGTGTGTGTGTGTATGTATATATATATATATATATATATATATATATATGCGTATATGTGTATATATATATGTGTGTGTGTGTGTGTGTGTATGTGTGTGTGTGTATATATATGTATAATATATAACAGTGTCAGTGGCTCAGTAGGTAGCACACTTGCCTCTGAGGCCGGGAGATCAGAGAACTGTGAGTTCAGTTCCCACGTCTGGCACTTGGGTTAATATCCCAGTACTGACACTGTAGTGCAGCATGAGAGGGGTGCTGCACTTCTGAGGTGCTGTCTTTCAGATGAGACGTTAAACCGAGGTCCCATCTGCCTGGATTGGTGGTAGCTATGAATGTGTGCCGAGCTATGAATGAGTGCTGTACGCTCATTCGTAGCGCAGTCTTCGGCAAGCCACTGAGGTGAGAGGAGGGTTGTACTGGTTGCTGACAGGGAATTGGGATGGGGGGGGGGTGGTGGATCATCACCGAACAGGGTGGGGGGCCACTAGACCACCAGGAACATGAATGCCTTTTCAGGAGGGGATTGAGGAGGTGGGAGGGACCACTGGACTACCAGGTAGTTTTTTTTTTTTTTTTTTTTTTATACGAGGCCAGGGATCGGACATTGGGGGCTGGACCACTAGACTACCAGGCTCTCTCTCTCTTTTTGGTTTTTGTTATAAGGAGATGGTGATCGGACATCGGGGAAGGGTGAGGACCGCTAGACTACCAAGTAATTTCTTCTTTTTATATGAGGATGGTGATCAGACATCGGGGAAGGGTGGCGGATTGCTACACTACCAGGTTCATTTTTTTCCCCCATGGATATCACGATTGGACATTGGGGCAGGGACCACTAAACTACCAGGGAACTTCATAAGGGATAGGTGGCCGGATGGGAAAAGTTTTATATGTAGGCCCAGATATTCAGAAGGGTTGCTCCATGCGCAACAGGGTTGCGCATGCGCAAGTCCTACATTGCACCATTCTGCGATATTCAGCAGGAGGCAGTTGCTCCACTGGCAACAGGTTGCGCAAAAGAGCAATGCAAATGAATGCATGCTCAACAGGAGGGGGAGGAACCATGCATAACCTGCGCAACCCGATATTCAGTCGGGTTGTGCAGAGTTGTGCATGAGCAACCCCCAACCTGCGCCTGCACAACCTTGAGCCAAAAAAAAAAGGATCAAGTTGAGGGCCACCCACAGGTGAGCTGCTGTATTGCAGGGTGCAACACAGCAGCTGCCACCTCGGCTGGCTCCCTCAACCGTCCCTTGTGCCCCCACCAGCCCGGATCATGGGCATAGAGTAACATGAACCCCACCCCCACCACACACATCTCCCACAGCCCGATCGCGGGCATCACAGTTACATGAAACCCCCACACATATCCGAAGCCCGATCGCGGGCAGTACAGATACATAAACCCCCACACATATTCAAAGCCCGATCGCGGGCAGTACAGGTATATAAACCCCCACATATCCCAAGGCCCGATCGCGGGCAGTACAGTCATGAAACCCCCTCCAGCCCACATCTCCACAGCCCGATCGTGGGCAGAATGTAACTCCCTCCCCCAGCGAATATCTCCCTGGTGGTCCAGTGGACGCGAAAGCCCGATCGCGGGCAGAATGTCACATCACACCCCCAAACATCTCCCTGGTGTCTAGTGTCCCCCACCCACCCTCTGAAGCCCCTCTACCCGCTCCCCGCGGCGGGCGACAGCATCCACCCGCCTGCCGCCCGCCCATCCACGACTGACTGTCGGTAGGGCTGCCGCCCATTGGTGCAGAGCTACAGCCAATGGGCGTGCACATACGACAGACATGAGGTCCGACCTGTGAATGGTGTTCCACAAATCTGACTGTCATAACGGTAGGGCTGCACGCCCATTGGCTGTAGCTCTGCACCAATGGGAGTGCAGCACCACCGGACAGTCAGTCGGGCGGGCGGCAGGCGGGTGGATGCTGTCGCCCGCTGGCTGCAGGGGGGAGCAGGTGGGGGGCTTCGGGTGGGTGGGGGGACACTAGACACCAGGAGATGTTTGGGGGTTGTGATGTGACATTCTGCCCGCGATCGGGCTTTACGGTCCACTGGACCACCAGGAGATATTCGGGTTGGGGAGGATACATTCTGCCCGCGATCGGGCACTGGGGAGGTTCATACACGCTCTGCCCGCCATCGGGCTGTGGGATAGTGTGTGCGGGGGGTTCATGTAACTGTACTGCCCGCGATCGGGCTTCGGATATGTGTGGAGGGTTTCATAACCGTACTGCCCGTGATCGGGCTTCGATATGTGGGGGTTTCATGTACTGTGATGCCCGCGATCGAAGCTGCATTGTGCGTCGGTCCCCGACGGCTGCTGCCTGGCAGGGTGGCCAGGAGCAAGTCCTCAGGATCGGCAGCACTACATGCAAATGGCATGCAAATGGGGCTATAAATAGATGCAAATGGCCTCCATGCTATAAATTATGGCCCCATTTGCATGTCACCTTTTGAATATCAGAAATTTGAGCATGGCGCAATGGTACTTCATACGCCAGGGAGTTTAATGCTCAACTCCGGCAACTTCGCGGTGGCGAGTTCCACTGCGCCACGTGAGTGCTGTGGTTGGGTGATATTCAAAGGAGTTGCTCACGCAACTCCTTTGAATATCACCCCGGCCACACCCCTGAGCAACTATTTTGAGCAGCGCAGGGGCTTGCGCCTCAGAATGGCGCAGTTTGAAAATCTGGGCCGTAATATATAATGTAAAACAAAACAAAAAAATCCATTTACACCTCACGTAACTAACACAAATCTAGCTTAGGAGATTCTGATAAGCAAGCTACTGTACGTGTCTTGTCTATATTAAACACAACATTTTGTTTAGTTTTTTTACAAAATGTTTCCCTCGCTAACTGTCAAACAAAATGGTGGATGCACGAAAAAGGATTTCCCACCTGCAACACAGGATGAGCCGTCTGCAAAAAGGGATTACACTCCTGTGACACAGGATTCCTGTTTGTGCATCTGTCATTGCCCATTGCAAATAATGTAAACTTCAAAACTGAATAACTTTAGAACAGATTAATACTTTTTTCACCAAATCAGCAGAAGGGACATCTGTCAGGCAAAGGCTTTCTACCCTGAAAACTTCAGACTACAATTTAAAACCTTTTCTGAGATGCAGGTGAACAAAGAAACAGTAAAAAACACATACATTTAACAATTTGTCAGACTCTGTATCTCAGAAACCACGTAACTTATTCAAACAAAATTTGTCATATCAAGAGGCCTACCCCACGAGAGTATGCTTGCAAAATTTCATGCAAATATGTTCAACCGTTGCGAAGTTATTAAAGTAGAAAAACTGCGCTATAACATAGAAGTCATGCCTCAACCCTAACTATACTGGCACTGCCGCGCCAGTGTAATTATATACTGTATGCCAGCTCATTTCCGCGTCCTCCTTAGTGTGGTACAGTATACAGCAATAATTTAGTGCCTACTTGAATCTGTGTCAGCTACATGTACTGTTATAGCACCAGGCACCAGAAATATTAACGATCAGCTAATTTTAGCGGTTTGGGTAATTTACCTAATATAGCAAAAAGAAACTGAACGCTAATATTTTATATATGTGTATGTGTGTACAGGTTATTAGGTATTAATGCATTATTATGGTGTTAATAACATATTAATACAGTGTAACTAGCTACTTTATTTATAATAAGCTAATTGACTACCATCATATATACATACTAACATACTAAATGCCAGCAGAATAGGCCTAATGGTCTGTCATGTCTGCTCAGTAGCCAGCCACCTAATGGGTGCTCTCTTTCCCGCCCCGCCCCAGCCCCAGAGATGGTCTTCTTTGGCTCAGTTCCCTTGAACCTGTCCCACCTTCTTGAAGCCTCCACTGTGCCTCCTCCATGAGACTCCCTGGCAGCACATCCCATGGCTCCACCACCCTCTCAGTGAAGTAATGTCTCCTATGGTCCCCTGTAATTTCCCCTTCCAGCTTCCATTCATGCCCCTGGTTGTCCCCCTTCTTTAGCCTGAACATCTCCTTGGCTCCACCCTGTTTATTCCTTTTACATATCCTGAAGACCTCTATCATGTCCCCATCTCTCCTCCTCCCTTCATTGTGTACAGCTCAAGCTCTTCCAGTCTCTCCTCATAGGGCCTCCCCCCATGCCTTGAATCATCCTGGTCGCCCTCCTGTGGACCCTCTCCAGCAGTGCTATGTCCTTCTTAAGGTGAGGTCTCCAGAACTGCACACAGTACTCGATATACAGTCTGACCAAGGCATTATACAAAGGGAGGATCACCTCCCACCTCCTGGACATAATTCCCATGGCTATGCAGCCCAGTATCCTGTTTGCGTTTGATGCGGTTCTTCTGCAGTTTTCCATGTTATTCATTTTGATGTCTACCACCACTCCTAGATCCCTCTCGCCTAATGTGGCTTGCAGTGTGATCCCTCCCAGGGTGTATACATGGCCTGGGTTTTTGATCCCTAGATGCAGCACCTTACATTTCCCTACATTAAACTTCAGTCCCCACCTCCTTGACCACCCCCTCAGGGTTATCCACATCCCCCTGGACTGTCTCTCTCTCTCTCTCACTTCATCCCCGTCTGCCAGTGCTCCCAGGTTTGAGTCATTCGCAAAGAGACTCATCCTACTCCTAACCCCCCTCCCCATATCCGAGACCTAGGCATTGAACAGGAGTGGCCCCAATACCAAACCTTGGGGGACCCCACTGATGACCTTCCTGGGGGAGGAAACTATCCCACCAACCACTACCCTCTGTATTCGCCCCATAAGCCAATTTTCTACCCATCTGAGCAACTGCCCTCCCACCCCCATAGCTTTGTTATCAGACCATTGTGGGGTACCGAATCAAACACCTTGCTGAAATCCAGGTATAGGATGTCCACCGGCCTATGTTGGTCCAGGGCCCCCGTCACCCAGTCATAAAACTCCACCAGGTTGGTCTGGCACAATCTCCCTGGGACGAAACCGTACTGTTTGTCATCCAGGTGCCCCAACCTTTCCAGCTGCCCCCAAGCCTCTCCTTGATAATGCCCTCCATTACTTTTCCTACCACAGACGTTAGGCTGACAGGCCTGTAATTCCCCATCTTCTCTCTAGAGGCCCCCCTTTGTGGATAGGCACCACATGAGCCACCCTCCAGTCCTGAGGCACCCATCCTGTCAGCAGAGAGGTGTTAAAGAGTGCAGCCAGTGGAGCTGCCAGCTCATTCGCCAGTTCCTTCAAAACCCTCGGATGTAGCCCATGCGGCCCCGGCGCCTTATCAGTTTTTAGCATCCAAAGTGCCTCGCTCACCCTATCCACTGTGATTTCTTCCTCCCAGCCCATCCCCTCATTCAACCACTCATCCCCTTCTAGATTTGGCCCAGCCTGTACCCTAGCCTCTTTCAGTCCTCCAGACTTCATTTGACCTCTCGATTTTATTGGCTCCCCTTCCCTCCCATTGGGCTGTAGGGATCCCCTGCCTCCCTCTGGAAATATCGAGGCAAAATACTCATTTAGCACCTCTGCCTATTCCCCTGCTTCCTGAGCCCATCCTTCCCTCTCCAGTCCTAATCCTGCTGATCTGTGCCCTCGCTATTCTCTTCTCCCCTATGTATCTATAGAATCCCCCCCCCGCCAGATATCCCTAGCCAGGTTTTGCTCCATCCTCACCTTGGCTCTCCTCACCACTCTGGTGACCCTCCTAGCCATCAACTCATACTCTCCCTGCTCTCTATCCCCCCTTGAGTGCTTAAAACATGCATTGGCAACCTTTTTATCCCTCACTGCCTCCTGCACCTCCCTGGTCCCCCAACACGGCTTACTGGCTCTACCATGCTAACACCTCACTTTTGTACAGGACCTAGTAGCCTCCTGCACCCCCTTATTAATGGTCTCCCACAAGCTACCAACATCCATGTCCGGCCTAATCTTGTCCAAGCTCCCCCGTAGAATCCTACACATGCCCACGAAGTCCACTCCCCTGAAGTCTACTACTATTAGTGCGGTTATCCTCCCCCCTCTCAGATACAGCAGAAACCAAACCGTGGCGTGGTTGCCACCTGCCAGCGGGCTGCACACCTCCAGGCCCCTTATCTGGTCACTGTCTGCTAGGACAAAGTCCTATATCTTCTCCTCCCCTAGTAGGTTCCACCACCTTTTGGACCAAGAAGGCATTCTGAAACACATCCATCAGTCTCTGTTCCCTGGCCACAGAGGATGTCATAGTGTCCCAGTCTGCTCCCGGCATATTAAGGTCACCCATGACCACCACTCTGCCCTTTCCAAGGTAACAGTGACCCTTGATGTTCTCAACTAGTTTGTTCTCCAGGGTCTTCTCCATTGCGGGTGTCCATACACCACCCCTATTTTCAATCTTTTACCTCCCCTAATTTGCAGGGTTACCCAAATCACCTCAACACCCCCTACAGCTTCCTCCACTCACCACTATGTCATTTCTGACCATCAGCGCTACACACACACACCCTCTTCCCACGCCTCTATCTTTCCTGAATATTTTGTAGACCTCCAAGTTTAGGTCCCAATCATTTCTCTGGGTGGCCCAAGTCTCAGTAATTGCTGCCACATCCGCTGCTCCCTCAACCAGCATAGTCTGGAGCACAAGCATTTTGTTGCCCATGCTCCTGGCATTGATCAGAACCATCCTCCACCCCGACCCCTCTCCGCTCTCCAGTCCTCTTGGCCCTGCGCAGTCCCTCATCCCCCCTTTCTTGCACAGTTATCCATGGATTTGCAATGCAGTCCCTCATCCTCGTTTCGTGCCCTAGACCTGGACCCTCAAGCAATTCTCCTGGAGCTTTCCTTTTACGGATACGAAGCTGCCTGACCGTTGAGAGTTTTAAGTTAGAATTAAAAACTTATTTATTTAAAAAGGCATATGGAGAGTGATTTTATTGTGATTATATTGTTATTGTTGTTGTTTTATGTTATATGTATGTATTTTAATTGTTTCTATTTGTACAGCACTTTGGCTTTGAAAAGCGCTTAAAAAATAAATTTTTACTTACTTCCTTAACCCTCCCCCTTTACAAGTTTAAACCCCACCTCTCGCCTATGACTCCAGCAAGTTTTAGTTTCAGGATCTCCCTCCCCTTCAGGTTGAAGTGTATCCTACCCCTGGCATATAACCCTTTATCCTCCCATGTGTCCCTCCAATCCCCCACCAGCCCATACCCTTCTGCCTTGCACCAGTCCCTGAGCCACTGCTTCACCCCCTCTAAGTTTTTGCTTGTTCTCCCTAGGTACTGGCAGAATCTCAGAGAAGGAGATTGAGCTTCCTATGGAGTGGCAAACTCTAGCCAGTTCCCGGAATTTCACCTGAATTTCTAGTTCGCTGTTCCCCTCCAAGTCATTTGTTCCCAGATGTACTAGAAAGTCTAGGGATCCCCCGTATTCCAATGCTATCGAGTATAGCTGGAATTCGACCTTGTATATAGATAGGCCTGGGATACTTTTAGCCTTGACTGGACTGCTTTTTCCTCCCCCACCCCTCCCACTGGATACCCTTGGTCATGGAGTCACCCAACACAATCACCTTTACCCCACCCCCCACTTTATTGGTGTGTTTGATTCCTACCAGGCTCCTCCTCCTGTCATCGACCCCCAACTTGCTCACCCCCCAAACCTGGGGGTCACAAGCCTGTGTGTGCCCTACCATGCTCTTTCTTCTACCTTTGACTCTGTTTGCTCCTCATTCCCCCAACCTCCAGAGTGGCACAGGTTGCCCCCCAGAACTCCCTCGGTCTCCCTTCCTGAGCTGGTATCCTCAGATACCCCACCTAGGCATCCTTCTACTGCTTCCCTTCCTGCCCCCCCAGGTCCTGCATCTGCTGTATTTCTCCCTGCTGCCCCTCCTCCCCCTAACTCTCCAACTCTTCTGTTTCTTCCCGCCTCAAGGCTGGCCTATCTAGAGTACTCCCAACCGTAGCCACCTCCTTGGCTGACTTCTCCAGCCTGGACGCTGGCCCAACCCTAGTCCTGCCCCTTCCACCCTGTCCTCACTCTGGGCTCCCCCATCCACTGTACCTCCCTCCAGCCTAGGCTCTTGATAAGTTTTACGCCAGGTCAGGGGGAGAGGAGGGTGCTAGCAGAGGTGCGGGTGGGTGGGTGGGAAGGGTTGAGATTTTAAAGTGTTTGAAAGGTGAAAAGGGTTGAATTACACCACAGTGGGGTGGGGTGGGCTGGATTTTATGGAATTTAGTTTTTAAATGAAAAACTTAAAATTCACCAGCCAGAGATGGTGTACCTTACAGGAAGTGATGGACCTTATGATGGTGAATTTCCGAATTCACGCCAACCCATAACATCTCTGGTTGGCGCTCAAACTCTTCAAGGTCTTCAAACTGTTCCTTCTTAGGCACTACCATGACTTACCTACCTACACTTGTTACTGAGCTGTGTTAACCGGGCTCTACAGCTGTGAGTAGGTGACTGTCATTGATTTGTGTCCCCCCATTTTGTTACCAATATTCTTTTCTCTGTTCATCTCAGGTTATTCATAAAAATATGCATTTATTGCCAAGTGTACTTGCCTGGCTACAAAAAAGCTAACTGATTTCACCTTGCTGTCTGGTGGTTGGGTTTCATTTAACCTCTCCACTGAAATCTGATAAGAGCAACCCCTCTGAAATCATGAAGAGTAAGTAACCACGTTTGAAAGGATTGCTTTTGTTGAGGAGACGGAGGAGTACACTGGGTTCTGTTTGATTACTGCAACCCAAGCCAGAGATTTACATCAGAATAGAACAAACTGTGTCAGAAAATGGCTTTAGGGGAACATTAGTGAAGGAAATGTTTAGATTTTGCTTTTTGAATTAAATTGGAACAGAGAGAGAGAGAGAGTAGCCTAGCAGTTTGAGCACTTAACTATGGAGATCCCTGACTCAAATCCCACTGGCATCATCGAGCCACAGTCTGACCTTGAGCAAGTCATTTCAACCTCCTGGCCTTAAGTGCTGGAGCTGTAAATTTGGCAGAAGCAGTACACTGCTGCAAATCAGATGCTGCAGGCCCACCCGATAATAAATTGCAAATTAGTATTTATGTAGAAATCCCATGTGAAATTCAAAAATCTCATTCATACTTGGGGGGGAGGAGGCCTTTGTTGCTGTACCAGTTTTGTAGCTTGGAGGACTGTGGGACAAGAGAGCAACTAATTTTGTTCCCATGGAAGTTGCATTTTTCTGATGTCAGTGGTAGCTTACAGATGCCTTGTGGAGGTTCTATGTTCTAATGGCAACTACCAAAATGCCATTATTGTGAAGTCACAGTGCCGAAAATCAATTTTGGCACTGTGACTCCCAGATGCACAGCAAAACAGTGCCAGGGACTTACATTTTTAATGTTTTATGCAGGGGACTCTGCGACCCCCTATTTAAGGATTCTCAACTCCAGGGAGGTGCATGTTGGGGGGTGCATAACGTTAAAAAACATTTGGGCCGGGCGCAATAAAAACATCTAAACCTGAACCCAGCACCCTGTCCACCCAAGCTGCAAACCTGCCCACCACACCATTGGGCCAGCTCAGCACCACACTGTGGCACCACCCCTCAAAACCCCTCCTGCCCCTCGCTGAGTGTGTTCGCTCCCACCACTCCCATGCACGTGTAGTGACATCCTGTCACCACATATGTGAACCCACCCCATCTGGTCACCCTATGTCATCGGTAGCCCCCATGACATGCTCCACGATTGAGTCGCTGTTTTGCGGTTTGCTCAATTGCAGTCATGCATGTCACGGGCTACCCTTGTGGTGAGGTTTGGAAGTGAACTCTGGTTACACTGCAGATGTAGTGAAGCTTTGTCACTAGGATTGCATCACACAGACATGCAGCAAGAAGGTTTTTTTGGGGTATACAGCAACTATTTAAGGCAGATAATATGAGAGAGTACATGGCTCGCATCATACACTCTTCCCACAAATCCCTTCTTCATGACTTTGCCACCCCCTCCTGCAACTCTTCCTGATCCCTTACCCTTGTATTCCCTCCTGTGTTGTTGATGTCCACCCCAGGTTGTGAGCAATGTTTTACCACCCCATCCCCCAGCTAACTGTGCCATGATCAGTTACTCCATCTGGTATACTGTGCCCCTGAGCCCACCTCCTGTGCTGGCTGTGTTAGCTCACACCTTAGCAGTCTGAGAGTGGCTAATCCTGCTACTACCTGCCATTGCTCCCTGTATTGTATGGCACTTGTATTTTAAATTGTGTTATGTATTTTTGTAACCTTGCATATTCTGCCTGTAAATTGTGACTGCTCACTGTTATTTATTTTTACTTTATTTTACTGTGGGCATTTTTACTGTACTTCTGCCCCTTGCATTATGTATTTTCACCTGCACACCTTATGTGTGTACTCCCCTTCCCCCATTCCCCAGGACACAGATGGAAATGAGCTGTTACAGGCTCAGTATGTCTTTCCTTGTGAAACTTTTAAGAGAGAGACAGAGAGAGAGAGAGAGGATGCTGTATGTAGATAGATAGATATATACGTAGTAGATGGATAGATATGTAGAAGATAGATGTGTAGCAGATGGATTAATAAAGAGATGGAGATATGCGGTAGATACATGATAAATACGCGGTAGATACACGGTAGATAGACATGCGGTAGATATATACATGGTAGGTAGACAGATATGCGGTAGGTAGATAGATAGCTAGATATGCGATAGATAGATACACGGTAGCTAGATTTGTGGTAGATGGATAGATAGATATGCAGTAAATGGATAGATAGATATGCAGTAAATAGATAGATATGCGGTAGATAGATACGTAAACATGCAGATGCTTTCCCTAATGTATTTCCTGTAAGTGTGGAAATATTTTTGCTCACTTGAGACAATTTCATGTACTTGCAGACATTTCTTTTCCAGCAGGTGGGATTTTCCCACACAAGGCACTTGGGTTAAATCCCAATACTGACACTGTAGTGCAGCATGAAGTGGGTACTGCACTCCTGAGGTGCCATCATTTGGTTGAGATGTTAAACTGAAGTCCCATCTGCCTGTTCTGGTGGTAGTTCAAGTGAATGTTAAAGATCCCATGCAACTTCTCAAACAGAGTAGGGGAGTTTCCTGTTGCCCTAGCCAAATTTCCCCCCATTCACTAAAAATACCACCAACAGCTTAATCTGGTTCAAGGTCAGTTGGCATTCATCTATATCCCCTCCCGTGGGTCGTGCCTGAAAATAGGCAGAATTTGTCTAGTACGCTTACCCGGTCAACAAAAACTAAATAAATGAAAATAAATTTGTAGTAACACAAGATGGCAGTCTAGAATTAAACAACATTAGTCTGATGCTGTCTACTATACTACAGTAAATTAGAAGTAAACCAAATGTTTTTGCACACAAAGTGCATGTTGGGAACAGCCCCATACTTGAGTGAGAGAGGCCCTTGTTGCTGACTGGTCCCTTTTTAAAGTAGTGCAGCAGACATTTCCTAGTTAGCCAAGGTTAAGGAAGAAGACTGTAATGGCAAAGTGATATTGTACTGACAGCTGGTGCAGCAAGGTAGAAACTGCAGCCGGGTGCAGGCTGATTGGGAGGGGTGCAGCTTCCAGAGACTAGAACACAGATCTGCAAACCTTTAACTAAGATCTCTTGTCCCACTACAGCAGCAGACGCCCTGTGTGATACTGAGTCACTTGAGATCCCTGCACTTCACTCTACCGAGCTGCTAAATTACTAAATGTTTATTGACCAGGTAAGCACATTAGACAAATAAATATCATTTTTGGGTACAACCTGGGAGGTTACAAGGTGTGTAGGCAGACAGATTTAACAGTGCAAAGACAGCAACATATGGGTACAGTAGCAGTAAAGATCACTGCATTAAACAGTAAGCTAAAAAGACAAAGAACTGCAGTACAAAAGCACTGAGGCAAGGGTTACCCAAAAAAGGGCATTGGCAACAAACTCAGGTTTTCAGGAAATACAAAATTACACAAAACCCCATAATGCAAAGCATCATGGGATAAATATGCAAATCACCACAAACATTTAGGCTGGATCTACTTTCAGCAGGAATGCATAGTGCCAAAAGTCCTCTCTCACAATCTGCAATGGGTGAAACCAGGCGACACAAACACATGTTTTGTGCTACCCAGAACTCGTCTGTCTCACCATCTTAAAACAGTGTATACCAATGACACAAAGTGAGTCGGAAGCAGGAACCTTTCTGAAAATGAAGATGTTTTGCATTTTATAGATGGTGTAACACATATGTCTAGTAGGGTATCGAATCAATACAGTGCAGGAAAATGTTTTACTTTGTAGGTCAGTTGTTACTGTTTAAGTGTCCATTAATTACATTGTAACTACATTGCAGCTGCAATGTAGCTGCATGCAATTAACTCATAACTACAGTGTAATTACCCCGTCCACCATCTGCTTCTGAATTACTTCCCAGATCAATTAATTTTTGTGGCACTAGATCACAAAAGAAGTTCACTTTAAATTGCCCTCTTAAAAAAAATATATATATATATATATATATATATATTTTAAAAAAAATCAAGACAAAGGTTTTACTATACAGAGCGTCACTTTTTTATTCTCTTCCAGCAGAAATTACAGACTGTAAAACAGTATGGACTTTTAAAACAAGACTAAAATCATGATTAATGGTTAAAAGTGAATGTACTTGTACATATTACCAATTAATGTAACTGATTTGTTTGTATTTTTGACTTTGTTTTTTGTTTGCTGCATTTGTGTCTATGTAATTTGCGTGGACTTGTCGCTGGTGAAAATGGGCAGAACTGCTCATCCAGCTTACACGTATAAAAAATGAAAACAAAATGATTACATCAGACACTTAAAATAAAGCATAACCAGTACAGCTTGCACGTACAGTGGATGTGGTTGGTTACGGTTGCTTGTCAAGTGCAATCTACCTTTAGGCATGTGCTGAACCATATTACTGTACAGCGCTCCTCTGTTATGCACTGTACTCAAAGCACATTATTTGTTTCACTTGTTAATACTGTCTATTGTGACCACTCTGTATTATTTTTGTAACTTTGTTTAAATGTCCTCTTGGCCACAGGCTAGGACCTTCTCAGCCACTGCAATGTGAGCTTCCCTCCCTACTGAAGTCTACTGTGGCTTACCCACTGGGGCTAGTTACATCCTCAGTATTTCTTCCCTGCGTACAACTGGCCACCAGAGGTGGAGGTGAAGGTGTGGGGATTTGTCCTGGAGTGCCACAACTTTGATCCACCATGGGAGTGGGCTGCCTGGTGGGGCATCATCTGCCCAGCATAGTGTGCACTGTTTTTCCTTGTTCTCCTGACCACCCACTATGAGCCTGTAATGTGATTGGTTGCTGGTGAGGTCTGACAGAACCAAACTGCAGAAACAGTCCCAACAGTCCCCAGTCTCAATTGCTGTTCTCCTGCACCACCACCTGGGGTCACCCAGGTGGTGGTAAATCAGCGGGATGCAATATCCCCCTCCCCAGATGATGACAGCATCCTCTGGGATGCTCAAACCTCCATCCTGAGCTTGTTCCCAAACCTGGTTTGTTGGCGTTGTGAGCAGTAGTGCTATGGCTGTGCCAGTGGGCTGTCATACCACTCAACTGTAATGTATTTCCCTCTTGCACCTATTGTATTGCGTACTTCCCAGCATCACCCCCTAGACACATCTGAAAACATGCTGCTACCAGCTCAGTATGTTTTATCTGGTAAAACATTCAAAATAAATAAGGAATAGACAGTGTGATGTTAAGTGACAGAATGGCTAGTGGCTGAAACACTGTCTTTGGAACCAAAGACGGGGGTTCAAATCCCACCCAAGCAACTTACTCGGTGTGTGACGCTAAATCATTTACCGTCTCAGTGCGTCAGTCTACCTGGCTGGAAAAGTGGGTCAAAAGCAGGACCCCGCTGAGAATGAGATGTTGCACCTCAACTAGGCTAATCTTGGTAAATATATTGTAATAAAAAATTGTACTGAATGCAGGGAATTGGCATGCATGGATACATGCATATAATGCCACCTGCCAGGATGAAGTACAGTACTGCAAGAACCAATGTAATCCAATGTTAAGTACTCCAGTTTGTCATGTAGGAAACTGTGACATCGAATTACAGAGCACTCCATCCTGGAGGGCGTCAGTCTAGGTATGTACAATAAATACACATGTCTAAGTCTAGTTTGGACTTATTTGTGAGGTTGACTTATCTGCAGGGTTTGCATTGGTAAACCATTTTTTGCAATGGTGTAACCGAATTGTATGCCCAGTTTTGGTCACAAAGGAAGATTCTGTGCTTGATGTATTTTCAGTTGCACATCTTTACTGCATACTCCCCTTCTGCCATCCTTCCCAGGATGCAGCTGTTGCAGGCTCAGAATATCTTTCCTGGTGGAACATTTTAGATAGATACTGTCGATAGGTAGGTAGATAGAGGTAGCTAGGCAGGAAGGTAGGTTGATAGACAGAAAGACATACTCACACACACAGTGTGGCTGGATAGATACAGACATATTTTGCAATGGTGTAACCTAATTATGTGTCCAGTTCTGGCAACAAAGGAAGATTATGTGCTTGATGTTGATCACAAGACTGATTTTTCCATCCAATCTGGGGAGCAAAATACTGCCTGTAATTTAGTGAAAAGGGCGTCAACTTGTATATGAGCTTGACTTATAGGTCAGTATATATGGTACATACGTATGTATGTAATATATATGTACATATTTGGAGGGGGAAGAAGACTAACAATCTAGCAAGTTCCTCCCTTCAACCAGCTCTGTGGGAATACTGTCACCCCTCTTTCTGCAGAGCACTTGTTGAGTTTAGAACTGCTCTGATTCTGAGTTACAGAACTGGAAATGTAGGATTCTGAACAGATTTTTAGAATTTGGATTTTTGGAACTGCAGGGTGAAAATCCTAATACTGAAATTTTTGGCTAAAACATGTTCTGCATAGGAATTTAGGATATAGAATTCTAAATTGAAATCCAGTTCCTATTTTGAGGTTATTTTTGGAATCTGACTGGAAATTCCTAAACTGTCCAGTTGGAATAAGCCAGTTGTGAGCATCTCTAGTCAACTCTAAACTTATGCAGCAGTATTTGTTAGCAGAAAAACATTTCATCATTCAATACGTCGTTGATATAACCATCTTCTGTTCGTTGCAGTTCACTCCTGAATTTGCTTTCTGGCCACACCCACCATGAATAAATTAAACATTTTAGTTTGGTGGTTTGCTGTTTACCATACATGGCCCTAGGTGGGATGGAGTCCGGCCACCTGACAGAGCTCCCTCATCTCACATGTCCTCTCCATCCACTGATGTGGACCTTTTGCAGATACCGAGGGCAAGGTTGAAATGCTCCTCCCAGGGGACTGGTTGTTGGAGGTAGTTGCGCCAAGGATGCAGAATGCTCTCCCAAGAGCTTGTAGTGAGACCCCATAGATGGAGGCTTCAAAGAAGCAGTGCAATGAACAGTTATTTTCCAAAAAGGTAGTCTCGGCTACAGTTAATAAAAATATTAGTATACCTGTCAAATCCTCTTGTCTAGGCACCTCCTGTGCTGCACATTATGTTTTTGTTATCTTCTTGATCCTAACATTTGCCAGGTCTACAATGATATCTCTCAGCCAAATGTGGTAGCCATCTTTCTAAGAAATTAAAATGCTTATAAAATACTCACATTTTGTTGGAACTAGAACATTTTACCATCAAATAAAAGTGAACGATGCCTGGAATCTTTTATAGTGAAAAGGGTAGGGTCACCTTTGGCCAATTTTGTTGCACTGCAGCTTTTTGAGGGGCCAGACATTTTACCTCTTTAAGGAGAATTTTGACAACACCCGGACAGCCTGGTTATCTAAGCATACACTTGCTGTTCTTGCTGTTTTCTATATTACTTTTAAAATGGAGTTAGTTATTTCTGGGTGTTAAGTTTGTATTTTTTAAAACACTAGGCTATACTGCCAGCCCGTACTGTATTGATGATGTTTGCTGTAGACTTTGTAAGGCACCCTGTACAACAGGGGAAGGGTGCAGTACCAAAAATAAAACAAACTACTAGTACCCTCAATGTGTACTAGCATCCTTCTAACACATCCATAGTATACATCCAGAATGTACAGTCAAAACATAACCTGAAGGAAAATATATTTATTTTTTAAATTGCCACTGGCATCCATTTTTATGTTGCTTGCACACATGTGCAAGAAACATAGTACCATCATTGGAGATTTCGGAGGTGTGTCACCTCCTCCTCCAATTCAGTCAGTGAGCTGGCAGGCGCGGCCCCTGTAAGCCAATGCATTTTGGAGCTGTCTATGGCACGCTTCAAAATGCAATGGCATACAGTTGAAAGGGGGAGCTACGCTCCAGTGAGCAGCGATAAGAAGCGTAGCTCCCCCCCCGCACGCACTGTATAGCCGATGGGGTGCCCAATCCCCGTCGGCTGAGCTGCGTCGCTCCCAGTAGTTGGTGCCATGGGGAGCCCACCCCAGCATGGCAATCAATCACTTTGGCCGGCCAGGTTTCCCAATCCCCATCGGCTGAAGCGGCCCCGTCCTTGCGCACGCTGGGAGCCCACCCCAGCGTGGCAAACGTCCCACAACGTCTTTTTTTAAACCTATAAAACAAAACGGTCCCGTGCAGGCCTCCGAGCCCCTCCCACAACCTGCACCCACCCACTACGCCTCCAGCCTCCCCACCCCATATTTACCTCCGACTCGCGCGACGATCTTGGTGGACCGGAACATGTCTGCACTCTTCAAAGCCGACCGCGAACTGAGGAAATGCCGGTAAGCTGTATAATGGGCTAGATGGGGTTCAACTTATTGCATATCTCAGTAGTTTGAATTTTGACCAATTTTAACATGGTTTAGACCTCTTTCATGACGATGTCACTGTCGCGAGACACTGGGCCCGGGCGGGTGATTCGCCGCAGTGACTGTGAAATCACCCTTCAGGCCCAAATACCACCATGACAGTGACATCATTCATGAGAAGGGGTCCCAAAAAACCCATGTTGAAAATTTGGTCCAAAAATTCAAAAATGACTGTTTTACGAGCGTGCGTTGCGCAGTTCCTACGCAGGCTCATAAGTTTGCGAAATTTCAATATTTTCACTCCAGATTTTCAACCTTGCCATTTTACCACACCTTCTTATGAGCAGTACAGCTGTCATTTTTCACATCTCACCCAAAATGTGTTTCTGCCCTTGTAGCACAGAATGGTGCAGTCGGTGTGTAAATCAATGTATGGACAAATTAAGAAAATCACAGTGACACTGTTCATGAGCAGAGGTCTTAAAATGGTTATGCTGAAAATTTGGTGAAAAAATTCCTAAAAATGACTGTTTTACGAGCGTGCGTTGCGCAGTTCCTACGCAGGCTCGTAAGTTCACAAATTTTCAATATTTCCACTCCAGATTTTCAACATTGCCATTTTACCACACCTCCTCATGAGCAGTACAGCTGTCATTTTTCACATCCTGCCCAAAACATGTTTCCGCCCATGTAGCGCACAATGGCACAGTCGGTGTGCGAACTCAGTGTATGGGACACGTTAAGAAAATCACAGTGTCACTGTTCATGAGCAGAGATCTTAAAATGGCAATGTTGAAAATTTGGTGAAAGAATTCCTAAAAATGACTGTTTTACGAGTGTGAGTTGCACAGTTCCCACGCACACTCGTAGGTTTGTGAATTTTCAATATTTCCACTCCAGATTTTCAACATTGTCATTTTACCACACCTCCTTATGAGCAGTACAGCTGTCATTTTTCACATCCTGCCCAAAACGTCTTTCCGCCCATGTAGTGCGCAATGGCGCAGTCGGTGTGCAAACTCAATGTATGGGACACATTAACAAAATCACAGTGACACTGTTCATGAGCAGAGGTCTTAAAATGGCTATGTTGAAATTTTCATGAAAAATTTCCTAACAACGACTGTTTTATTTAGCATTACAGTTCCCACGCGATGCTCGTAAGTTCGCAAATTTTCAATATTTGCACTCCAATGACTTCCAAATACCTAAACAGCACATAGAAGCAAGCAACATTCAGCATTGACTAATGCTTGTTAATGTCAACTGCACTAAAAACACAAGAGAGAAATAATGTTATGATTGATACCACATGCTCTGGCCTCAAGCATCAGCCACTCCTTCTGTGATGTGGTTTTTCCTGTTGTTGCCCTTGAGCTCTGAAAAGGAAGGTAACCTGTTTCAACACTATGTTATGCACTGCAGCAGAGTTTGAAACCAGCCTCAGTTGCTTAAGTGTGGATCTTATTGTTTTAGGTAAAGTTACTAATATGCCAGAACACCCTGAGGCAGACTTCCAGTGTTTCCTCATGCAGTATCAGGAAGTAGATGCAGTTACAGGGTGTGTATGTGGGGTGGGGGGAAGGGAATCAGTTCAGTAAAGGACATTTCTGAAAGGTTGGACAGAGGATGTTTATTCCAGGTAGTGGGACCTGCAAACAGAGAAACTGAACTCTCTTATAACAATAATCATAAAAGGGCAAATAGCACAGGGTAAAAGTTGAGTACCAGTTGAGAATTTTAGTTCTTAGAGTGACAGCAGCTGTTTGTCGGTATTGTCAAAGTTCAACGTTGAAATGTTTATGCAATGTTGAGGTAAACTATGGTATGTTGAAAACAAAGAAGTGTGAAGAGGGAGGAAATATAAATGACTTTCTCTGCTTTGTATGTAACCCCTCACCCCTGCCTTTTTACTAAAACGACAGGTGGCATGCTGTTGGCGTTGGCAGCAATACCTGGTGGGGACCTGGGTTCGGGGAGGATGAGGTTACTTGGCACAAGGGACCTAGGTTTGGCTACTCTGCACAGGGGCACCCAAGTAAATCCAACTACAGGAAGCAATAACTGTAATGTCCAGAACCAGGATTGGGATTTTTCAGTGTGGCTTTTATTCATAACTAGCTGAACATAACAAAGCATAGATGGACCCCAAGGGCTACGCTTACTATAAATGCAGATTAGAGACTACAAGGCGTCAACTTAAAGAATGAACCCATTTCTACTGTTTTCTGGCTCTGACCCACCAGGCACTCAGCCCGGACTTGCATGCGCTTTGGATACACAGCCTGACTGGCCCGGCTCCCCTGCCGGCCACTTGACTGACGGTCCATTTAAAGAATGGACCCAACTTTACTTGTTGTGGCTCCCCACACCACTTAGAGTCTGCGACTCCTAGAGAGATTTGTTTTCTTACTTCTTTCTAACTCCCATCAAACAAGGAGAATATTTTCCCAAGCTGTGGCTCCCCACACCACTTAGAGTCTACGACTCCTAGAGAGATTTGTTTTCTTACTTCCTTCGGACTCCCATCAAACAAGGAGAATATTTTCCCAAGCTGTGGCTCCCCACACCACTTAGAGTCTGCGACTCCTAGAGAGATTTTCCAATTTGCGACCCACGTCTGGGTACCTACCTCATCACTGGCCAAGCGCATGAGGCAAGTAGCAATCACAGTAGAAATACGTAGAGGTGGACCTGGTTACTAAAAATGGGTGTGTTCCCACCTCCAGCTCCCACAGCCCATACCCGGCCATTCCTCTGGACAAACAGAAACTAAAACTTTGAAATGTAGATTAAACGGTGGATGACCTAAAGCACCCCCTCTACAACATTACTTGAAATCCATACAGACTTGAAATTTTTAAACTACCCCATGTGTTTGTCTTAGTACAATAGGCCTCCCAAATAGTACTTCACATCCCAGCTTTCTTCACATTTTCCAAAATGAAGAAACATATTGTTTGCCTTCTCAAATAGAGCAAACACTCACCCTTTTGTTGCAGGTGCCCCACAGGCGAACTACCATTTCTTTCACTGTTATCAGACCAGAACAGAAACTGTAAAAAGGCAGCTTTCTTCTGTATTGGAAATTAGGGGATTGCCCCTTGAATCCACACAGACACTTTGCCCTCTCGGGAGGAGGGGCACGAGACCTGGACAGCGGTCTCACCACTTAAAACTGGACACACTTCTCTTCAACAGGTAAACAAAAGACACTTCCTTCTCCCAAGGAGGTAAACAGAAAACTGACTTTGAAAACTCCCAAAGTTCTATCTCACTCCCTGTGCTGCAGATTCCAATGTGGCTTATGCAGCTGTGACAGTTCTATGGTGATGTCATCTCTCAGTCTCAGCTGTGACTGAGAACAGAGTGAGACAGTGTGAAACCCATTTAACTGGAGTTTCACAAGCTGCCTTCCCTGCCCACCACTAGGTCTTACTGGGATTCTAGTAACCCCGGGTAACAAGGCAGTTACATGTAAAAGTGTAAAATGTACCGTTCATGCTTCCATTTCCAGTAAAACAATGTTTCATAAAAATAAAGGGCAACTAGACTATATCATTGTCAGATTGACGTACCGTGGACCTTTAGATAAGCAGGTGTTAGCTACATGTTTATATAGCCCCCATAAAAGTAATGATCTGAACTTAGATATTTTGGAATTCATTGTTACAAGCCATCTGACTAACAAGGAACATGTCATTATAGGTGACATTAATGCTAACGAGCTAGTGGAGCCAAAACAGGCAGACAGGAAAATAATACAATTTTAAGTAGTAGTCAGTCGTAGCCTTTTACTTCTGAAGTATTTTTCTTTTTCCTTTTGCTCATCACAAGGTCTTCTGTGATAATATTGTGCTGGATCTATGGAACAGCTCTTAGCCTGGCAGCTGAACTGTCTAACTCTACTGCCCCACACTACATCATCAGCATTGTGACCTCACTGACAGTGACATCACAGCTGAATGACCTGGCAGTCACTCATTTGCTGTTCCTAAGTAGAAGTGATGTCACTGTCAATGATGTTGCAATGCTGATGATACAGTGTGGGGTGGTAGAGCAATATATGTTAGCTGCCAGGCTTAGAACTGTTCCACACATCACACCTACTAACATCAGATAAACAATCTTCTAATTAACCAAAGGGAAAAGAAAAAGTACCTTAGCTATGAAAGGTAATGGTTGGCTGCTTTTAAAATCTAATAATAGTTTTAGGCAGTACACTAGCTGTTTAATTGGGGGTAACAAAACGATTCTGAGTAAGTTGGGGAAACAAACTGGCCTCTATCAGTTTGCATCAAGTTAATTGATTTTCCAGCCCACACCATCCAGAATGGATAGCAAATCGCTTTGCACCCCTGGAGAAGACTCACATACCTGACTCTGGCGGGACTCTGAGTCAGTCGGGGAAAATCACTACAGGCAGACTGGATGGACCTAGCGGACCTTATCAGCCGACCGTTTCTATGTTTCTATGTTAAATGGGCAGGATGACTTGGGGAGCTGGGGGTACTAGTATATTGGTTACAAACGATGTGGCGAACAAGACTTGGAGGCACAGAACCAACATTTTAAGAGGCTAAGGGACAGCTTGAAGGCACACTCGGCTTCCCTGCTTTTTATGAGATCCTTCCTGTGTGGAATAAGGGGAATGGGTATGACAGAGTAAGGAAGGAAGAGACTGGGGAGTTTAATGGGTGGTTGAAGGGATGGTATCAGGAGGAGGGGTACCACTTTGTGGGGGACTGGGGGCTTCTGGCATAAGAAGCTCTTCAAGGGTGATGGCCTTTTCCTGATAAGAGAGGGAGCCACTGCTCTGAGGCACTAGCTTGATGTCTACATTAGACAGTAAATCTGATTTGTGGATGAGACACAAGCTAGGGGAATCATTGAGAAGGATGAGCCAGTGGGGAGCCTAGCTAGGGCTCCCCTGGCACAGGGGATCTAGTAGCAGCAAGGGGGATAACAGTAAAGTTAGAAGTTCAAATTAGACTGGTGGAAGAGGCTAATGAAAGTGAGCAGATAAAGCCTACATTCAGCATGAAAAATAAAATAATTAAGGAAACTAGGGAAGAATAAGGGAGAAGGAATAGGAAAAAACAAGAGGGGACCAGGAGAAAGATGGAAAGGGGTCTGACTTAATGCCAGTAGTCTGGGAAATAAAATGAGTGCACTTCAGGTAATGGTGACAGACACTGAGATGGATCTTGTAGCCATCATAGAAACTTGGACCACAGAGCATAACGACTGAGACTTAACAGTCCCAGGCTACACCATGTTTAGACATGACAGAGCAAAAGTTAAATGAGCAAGGCATATCTATCAGAGAGAGCACAGAGGAAATGAAGGATAGAAACATCAGGGGAGGTAATGAGGAAACAGAATCACTGTGAATTCGATGGGGGTGATCTGTAGACCTCCAGGATGGGGGGGAGAGTTGAGGCACTAGGGGCAGATCTAGAAAGGGGGGTAGCAGAAGAGGAGGTGGGGCAGTTGGAAGTGGTGGGAGATCTAAACCTGCCAGATACTGATTGGGTCATTCCAGTGGTCAGGAGCCTTAGATGTCAGGCCCTGGTGGATATAGTACACGACTACCTGCTGGTGCAGCTGGGTAAGGAACTCACTAGGCATGCAGCCATTCTCCATGAGGTGCTCACCAGCTTGGAAGTGGTAGGAGGCATGAGGGTAGGGGAGCAATTGGAGTCCAGCAACCATAACTCTGTATGGTTCAACCTGGGTTTTGGGGACAAGTAAGCCCTCCTCAAAAGCTGAAGTCCTAGATTTCAGAAGGACAGACTTCAGCCAGATGAGGGAGCTGGTTCAGGACAATTTAGCCAGAGAGGACAGCATCAGTGATGTGAAGGAAAGATGGAGGCAGTCAAGGGGCCATTCTCAAGACAACAAAGTCTTGCACGAGAACAGTAATCAAAAGAAATGGGTAAAGGTCAAGGAAGCAGTGAGATCCAAAAAGAAGGCCTTCCACAAGTACAAAGAAACACAACAGAAGGAAGACTAGGGAGAGTAAACGAGAGAAACCAAGAGAGTGGTCAGAGAAGGAAAGACAGCAACAGAGCTGCATATCGTGGAGGGGCTAAGAGAGGGGGAAAACGGTTCTTTACATATATTATAAAGAAAGGAAAGAAAAGACAAGAAAGATGGAGGAGGAATTGTTACACTAACAAAGGGAGGTAGGGCAACTCAACTGAGGGGGATGGGCAGAAAGCAGCTGTTCTTAACAACTACTTTTGCTCTGTAGTCACAAGGGAAGACAGAGGGCGTCTGCCAGGGAGTGGCAGTAAGGCAACTGAAAGGGGATCCCCGAAATGAGGTAGCAAATATTTACCAGTGAAGGGGTTCAGAAAAGGCTAGCAGCCCTAAAGATAGATAAGGTCTTGGAGTCAGATGGGATTCATCCATGGGTGCTTAAGGAATTGGAAACAGCATTAACTGAAGCCCTGGTGGGGCTATGCAATAACTCGGTGGAGACACAAGTGGTTCCAAAAGACTGTATGGTGGTGGATGTAGTCTTGCTCCATTGGGGGGTGAGAAGGAGCTACCAGGTAACTACAGACCTATCTGTCTTACCTCTATTGTAGGTAAACTGATGGAAACACAAGTCAAAGAGGACCTCGTGGACTACCTGGAGAGCAGTGGACTCCAGGACAGCAAAAAGCATGTTTCTGTGGTAGGGAGATCTTCTCAGACCAACCTGATAGTATTCTTTGATTGTGTAACAAGTGTAGTAGATAATGGTCATGCTGTGGATTTACTCTACTTTGATTTCAGCAAAGCTTTCATCTCGGTGCCTCACAGAAAGTTGCTGAAGAAGTTAGAGGATCTGGGTGCAGTGAAGGACACAGTCAGATGGATGAGAACCTGGTTGGAAGGGAGAAAGCAGAGGGTTATGGTTAAGATTCAAATCAGAAGAGAAGGAGGTCACCAGTGGAGTGCCACAACGATCGGTTCTGGGTTCAGTCTTTTCAGTATGTTCATCAGCAACATGAGAGAAGGAATCCAATCCAGGTCAAGATATGTATCTTCACAGATGACACCAAGCTCTGTGACAGGGTGACAGCAAGGAGGGGTTAGGGAGATGCAGAGAGACTTGCAAAGGCCGGAGAGGTGGTCAAAGGTTGTCAGTCGAAATTCAGTGCCAAAAGTGCAAGGTGATACATCCAGGGAACTAGAAACCCCGGAACAAAGTATTGGATGGCAGCGGGGTAAAGCTGGACATGACTTCTGAGAAAAGAGGCCTGGGGTCATCATCCATGACTCCTTAAACCAGGATATATCAAAAGGTGAAGCCAGCCTCCCCAAGGAGGCCCCAAACTGTTCCAGGGGAGGCATACGCAAGTCTAAAAGTACTGTATGTAAATTTTGAGTTTTAAATATTTTGTGTGTAGGGATGAGGAAAACTGAAAGAGGATAATAGTGAAATGATGTATTTATTTACAAATCAGTGACCAAGAAAGGCACACTGAACTAATGTTCATTCCAGGTGTACCTGGAGAAGGGTAGGGAGTGAATACAATTCAAAAGGTAACTGCAAAACAGTCAAGCAATACAAAATGAACAAGAGTGCAAACAAACAGGAACAATGAGAAGGGTAGAGAAGGTTCAGAGGAGGGCAACAAAGATGGTGCATGGATTGCATCACAAATACTATGAGGACAGGTTGAAGGAACTGAACATGTACTCCCTGGAGGAGAGGAGGGAGAGAGGGGATATGATGGAGACATACAAGTATCTTACAGGGAGGAACAGGCTGCAGGAATACACTATTTTTAAGCGAAAAAGATGTTCCAGGACTAGAGGGCATGGGATGAAGTTGGAGGGAGGACGATTCAGAGGAAACATAAGGAAGAATTTCTTCACAGAATGGGTGGTGGACAAGTGGAACACCCTGCCAGAGGAAGTGGTGGGGCTGAAACAATCACGGATTTAAGAATGCATGGGATAGACATAAAGGAATTCTGGAGGTCAGGGTAAGGGGCAACAGACTTCTAGCAAAACATAAACTGAACTTACAAGCTCAAATGGGCAGACTGGGTGGGCCATAGGCCCTTATCTGTCGACACTGTCTATGTATCTATGTATCTATGTAATGCGAGGTGACAACAAAGTAATTAGACTGGTGGCAGAACAGTCCAAATACAAGGGCTAAGCAGAGAGGTACTAGGAGCAAGAGCAGGAGGGGAGCAAAAGGACCTCTGAGCAGAAGTTGCTTAAGAGCAGGGTAAGAGGGGGAGATGTAGATGTGGGTAGGAAAGTTATTCCAGATAGAGAGGATAGAGAGGAAACAGACTTAGAAAGTAGTCTGACCCATGAAGGTATTGCAACAAGGGGTAACAATAGTTGGAGAGTCAGAATAGTGGAGCAAGTAGGCTGGCCTGGGGGGTTACAAGTGTGCGTGGGGGTTGGGGGTGGAGTGGGGTACAATAAGCTGAATAAAATGAGAGCCAATTACTCAAATGAGTTTCACTTTATTCCTGGTGTACTGTATAAAGTATGCAATTTTTTTATGGGGAGACCGAAGATTATTTTAATTTTTTTGGGGAAGCTCTATATATTTTCCATGGCTTGTGGGAGGCTCACTAAGACAAAGTCTGAGAACTAATGCCCTAAACAATGAAGCCAGTGCAGCAAGGCAGGGAGGATGCTGGGATGTATAGGAAGGGGTACTGATGACAGAATGAAGGTATTAATACCTCTCTCTATAGATCTCTGAGGCCCCACCTAGACTCCTGTGCCCAGTGATGTATTGACAGCCGAAGGAAGGAGGTATTACTACCTCTCTATAGATCCCTGGTGAGGCCCCACCTGGAGTACTGTGCCCAGGTCTGGAGTCCTTACCTAAGGAAAGATAAGAACAGCCTGGAAACAGTGCAATGTAGGGTGACCAAACTGATTTGGGGCCAGCAGGGTAGATCATATGAAGATCGACTCAAGGCACTGAACATGTACTTGACGGAGGCCAGACAAGAGAGGGGAGATATGACAGAGATCTTCAAATTCCTGAAAGGAATGAACACTGTAAAGTGTGAGGAACTATTTAGCATAGGTATCGGATCAAGAACATGGAAGAAGGAGTGGAAGCTGACAGGGGGAGGTTCAAGAGGGAAATAAGGAGAGTTTTATTTTACAGAAAGCATGGTGGAGTCATGGAGCAATCTGCCAGCTGACATGGAGGGAGCCAAAACCATCAATGGTCCCAAACATAGTTGGAACAGAGTGAAGGGCTTAGTGATTGCTTACGATGGTAATGGTGTGGCAGGGATCTGGGGGGTGCTGTTTTGTGGGTTATACCCCTGTATGGACAATGGGTTCTGGGTTTGTTAGGGTTTCATGGGCAGACTGGATGGACCAGTGTTCTTTTTCTGCTGTCATTGTCTATGGTTCTAAGACAGAAAGGCACATGCAGTTGCAGAAACATTTCCTCACTGTCATCCTATTTAGATCTAAAGCTGGACAAAACATAGTAGGGTGAATGTAATAGTAGTTCCATACATATATATGAATATATTGGTGGCAGTAAACAGCCTTGAAAAATGTTTTCGGGTGCATCCGAACAATGATAATCTAAAAGAGCAGGGAACGTCTTCTTGAACTGTTCTTGTTGTAGTCGTCTACATCATATGTTTTCAGAGAAGTTAAAAAAAATACAAACCATTTCCTGCAAAAACAGAAAGAATGATAGAATGTGGGAGCATCATGGGATGCTCCTGACCAATCATAGCACTTCTTTCAGTTGCACATGAGATACTCTTCCTCCACAAGAGTGTCTCACGTGCTGTTCTGTTGTAATGGGCTTCTCACCAGCACCACACAGAAAGGGACCATTGCATAGATAAAAAAGGTAGTTAAAAATATTGTCACATAATCTATAATAATTATAGGGATCTTAGGAAGGCCTCTTGTGGATATAACAGGAAGCAGGGAAGGGACCTGAAAGTAATATATTTGATGACCTCAAGGTGGCCAAACAGTGCAATAAGGCAGTGGGTAAGGCCAGTGGGATGTTGAGGTGCATAGGTAGGGGTATCACCAGCAGAAGGAGGGGAGGTGATGTTGCCACTGTATGGATCACTAGTAAGACCCCACCTAGAGTACTGTGTACAGTTCTGGAGACTACATCTCAGGAAACATGGACAGAGTGGAGGCAGTCCAGAGGTGGGCAACTAAAATGGAGCAAGGTCTGTATCAAAACCCTACAAGGAGAGACTAAAGGACCTCAGTATGTACACCCTGGAACAGAGGAGGGAAGGGGATATGATATAGACCTTTAAATACCTCACAGGGGTCAATAAGATACAGGGGGTAGCATTTTCAGACAAAATGATGCGCAAGAACAAGGGGACATGCAATGAAGGTGGAAGGGGGTAAATTCAAAAGTGATGTGAGGAAGTACTTTTTTGCCGAAAGAATGGTGGATGCCCTGGAAGGGAATTCAGATCAGGTAGCATCTGTGGTGACAGAATAGACGGGGAAAACAAAATAGGCAGACTGGGTGAGCCAATTGGTCCTCATCTGCCATCAGATTCTATGTTGAGAGTGTCACCTCGTGCGTTCTCAGGGCATAAGAAGTGTTCACCTTCAGTTCACTGTTCCCATATCCAAAGAATGAGCAAAATGACACTCCTAGATCCATAATTGTATTTATGTATTTGAAAACGTTTCACCAGGAAAGGCATACTGAGCTAGAACAGCTAGTTTCCAGATGCATCCTAGGGGGAGGGGGGTAAGTACAATTGGTTTATACATAACACAAATATACATATACAGAAAAACAAAACGAGACTTCTAACAGTGTACAGTGATTTAAAATAATTATCAGATATATACAGTTTGTCTTTGGAGTTCAGAAACCAGAGCATAGGAAATTAAATACTGATATACCAAAAATAAATTAAGCATGGGAGGCAATTCCCTTGTGGGGGGCAAGCAGGGGCTGAAAGGAGAAGGATTAAGAAGAGTAGAGAACTGGCGTGGCAGGGGAAAGGAATGGGTGGAGGGGGAGTATGTAAGGGAAAGGAAGGGGAGTTGGTAAAGGAAAGGAACAGGAGGAGGGGGGAGTAGGTAAGGGAAAGGAAGGGGAGGAGGGGAGGAAAAGCAAGGGGAGGAGGGGGAGTAAGTAAGGGAGAGGAAGAGGAGGAGGGGAGTAGGTAAGGGAAAGGAACAGGAGGAGGAGGGGGAGTAGGTAAGGGAAAGGAATGGGAGGAGAGGGAGTAGGTAAGGAGAAAGGAATGGGAGGAGGGAGTAGATAAGGGAAAGGAATGGGAGGAGGGGGCGTAGGTAAGGGAAAGGAAGAGGAGGAGGGAGTAGGTAAGGGGAAAGGAATGGGTGGAGGGGAGTATGTAAGGAAAGGAAGGAGTTGGTAAAGGAAAGGAACAGGAGGAGGGGGGTAGGTAAGGGAAAGGAAGGGAGGAGGGAGGAAAAGCAAGGGAGGAGGGGAGGCAAGGAGAGGAAGAGGAGGGGGAGTAGGTAAGGAAAGGAACAGGAGGAGGAGGGGAGTAGGTAAGGAAAGGAATGGGAGGAGAGGGAGTAGGTAAGGAGAAAGGAATGGGAGGAGGGAGTAGTAAGGGAAAGGAAGGGAGGAGGGGAGAGGTAAGGAAAGGAAGAGGAGGAGGGAGAGGTAAGGGAAAGGAAGGGAGGAGGGGAATAGGTAAGGGGAAAGGAAGGGAGGAGGGAGTAGGTAAGGGAAAGGAAGAGGAGGAGGGGAGTAGGTAAGGGAAAGGAAGGGAGAAGGAGCAGGTAAGGGGAAAGGAAGGGAGGAGGGAGTAGGTAAGAGAAAGGAAGGGAGGAGGGGAGAGGTAAGGAAAGGAAGGGGAGGAGGGGAGTAGGTAAGAGAAAGAAGGGAGGGGGGAGTAGGTAAGGGGAAAGGAAGGGAGGGGGAGTAGGTAAGGGGAAGGAATGGGAGGAGGGAATAGGTAAGGAAAGAAGGGGAGGAGGGAGTAGGTAAGGAAAGGAAGAGGAGGAGGGAGGAAGGAAAGGAACAGGAAGAGGTAAGGAAAGGAAGGGAGGGGAGTAGGTAAGGGAAAGGAACAGGAGGAGGGGAAGAAGGGGAAGGAGGAGGGGTAGGAAGGAAAAGAAGGGGAGGAGAGGAGTAGGTAGGGAAAGGAAGGAGGAGGGAAGTAGGGAAGGGAAAGGAACAGGAAGAGGTAAGGGAAAGGAAGGGGAGGGGAAAGGAGGGGGGAGTAGGTAAAGGAGAGACAAACCATTGTCCCTTGGGATGCAAATCCCACAAGGGCCAGACATGGCAGGGTGCACACTTAGTCCATGTACTGGTTAGCAGGCCAGCCCGGAGTAAGTTAAGAGTAGAGATGGAGAAGAAGTAGAAATAGTCAGTTGGGAGGGAGAATGGAATATAAAAGGGAAAAAAGAATAGGTAGTCTAGAATAGGTAGACTAGATAAGAGGTATTCCTAGTGTCCCTTTAACAGTATAGGACAGTACAATGGGGCAGATACCAAGGGGTTGTTGGGAACAGTGGGGATTCCTAGTGTGCTGAAATTCAGTCAGAAAGGTTGTCAAACTAGGTAGACCTTTAGTGCAGGAAAGATTGGATGTGTGCAGATCTTTCTCTGGCCTCAACTGTCACCATATTTCATCATCATCATCAGTGTCAACATCAGCATCAGTGTCAACATCAACATCAGTGTCATTGGCTCAGCAGGCTGCACACTCGCCTCTGAGGCCGGAAGATCAGAAGGCTGTGGGTTCTGTCCTCACACCAGGCATTTGGGTTAAATCCCAATACTGACACTGTAGTGCTGCACTCCTGAGGTGCCGGCTTTTGGATGAGACATTAAACCGAGGTCCTGTCTGTCTGTTCTAGTGGTAGTTCAGGTGGAAGTTAAAGATCCCTTGGTACTGCTTGAAAAGAGTAGGGGAATTTCCCAGTGTCCTGGCCAAATTTCCCCCATTTACCAAAATACCAACACCTTAATCTGGTTCAATGTCAGTTGGCATCCATCTGTATCCCCCTCTTCCAGGACGAGGCTGAAAACAGGCAGAATTGTTGTCTAGTCCTCCTTCCCGGTCAACAAAAACTAAATAAAATAAATATTTACATCTTCACGTGCCTCTGGTGTTATCTATGACAGTTCTCCTTCCCTACTCTTGCTACATAGTAACCTTGATCACCCCTGATCAATAATTTACTTGATCAAGAAATCCTAGCAATCTGGGGTTATGTGACTGCCCTTTTATCTCGGCACATCCCGACCCCGTAGATCTCCTGGCTGATTTTTCATTAAAGGAATGGCGCATGATGGTGGTGAAAAAGTCAAGCTATACTTTTTTTATTCTACAAGAGGACAAGAGGACACAGCATGAGATTAGAGGGAGGCCGATTAAGGGGGAATGTGAGGAAATTCTTTTTCACAGAAAGGGTGGTAGATGCATGGAATGGCTTACCACAAGAAGTGGTAGCTATGAATACAGTGCAGGGCTTCAAACAGGCATGGGATAGGCATAAGGGAGCAATACAAATGACTATGAATAGATAGGTCACTGACAGAGCAAAGGCCGATGGCACATTTATAAGGTAGAAAAAGAAATGGGCAGACTGGATGGGCCTTGTGGTCCTTATCTGCCGTCAACTTCTGTGTTTCTATGTTTCTATTGCCCCTTGTCTTCTGACTTGTATCCTTTTTTCCCCTTTTTGAGTCTACTTTACCGTTTGTTTTTACAGCTGAAATAATAAAAGGAGCACTCCCTTTAATATGCCTCAGTATTCTTTGACATCACGTTTCTTGTGACTGTAATGAACTAGCTTGCAGCAGACACTGCTACTTAAGCTTATGGGACAACAGGTGTAATTAAGTGAGAATACTGATGAAAACATGATACGAGTCCTATTAAAAGGAGCGCTCCTTTTATTATTTCACCTGTGAAAGAGGTGCCAAAGCTGACTCAACATGGGGAAGAAGGTCAAGTCAAGAGATGTGGGGCAATCTAAAATGGAATTAAAAAAGTATAGCTAGCGATAGATTCACTGTAACATGTACTGCTGCCTTAAATATGCTTTTTTTATTGTTATGGCTATTTTATAAGAAGGAAAAACATGTAGGGGTGCCTCCTTGCACTAAATACTGTATGCAGATGCATACAGTGATGGTAAGTACTCTGCTGTACCTTGTGCCTCGAAATGCACTGCGCATGTCCATATTTCTCAGTACAGCTGGACACGCTGGGGTGTATTATTCTTAACATAATAATTTAAGGTCCTAAGATACTCTAAGTCTATCATGTCTGTCCCCCTCTTCATTTTTTTATTTTTTTTATTTTAGTTTTTGTTGACCGGGTAAGTGAACTAGACAAATCCTGCCTATTTTCAGGCACAACCCAGGGAAGGGGATACAGATGAATGCCAATTAACCTTGAACCAGATGAAACTGTTGGTGGTATTTTTAGTGAATGAGGGAAATTTGGCCAGGACACTGGGGAAAATTCCCCTACTCTTCTTGATAAGTGCCATGGGATCTTTAAAATCCACCTGAACTACCACCAATCCAGGCAGATAAGTATGTAATACGACTGGGAGAACTCAGTGAAGTTCTGACCCTAATTAAATAACAACCAGAACACGGTGGGGCTCTGATTAGTTCTGATTATTTATAAATACTTGAACAAAATGCGATAAAATGCATAAGCAGCCAAAGCTGGTCCTATTTAACCCAGAGGCCCAAAGGAAATCGTTTACTGCATTATTTGTATAAACATAACGCTGCTAAATAAAAGCAGTCACTACTAGTTCTTTCATGGCTGGCCTGTACTGGTGGCATATCCTGCTTGGGCCTGTGATGTGAGTGTGCTGGGGTGGGGGGGAGAGAGAGAGGGAGAGAGGCAGACATACCACAAAGCAATTCTTTTGATATGAGAATCCTACATCTAGTACTAGATACAGTCCTCTCCCCACTGACTGACCTCATTAACCGCTCCCTAAGTCTGGGGCAGTTCCTGGCAGTCTGGAAAACTGCCACAATCACCCCACTACTGAAGAGTGGTGACAGCACCTCCCACACTAACTACCGTCCCATATCCATTCTCCCACCACTCTCGAAAGCCCTCAAAAAAATTATAGCCACCCAACTCACTGAGTACCTGCGTGCTCATAACCTACTTTGCAGGGAGCAGCATGGCTTTAGATCTGGCCCGGTACAACTACGGCTCTCACTGAGTTCTCTAATTTTATTCACTCTGCCCTGGATAGAAAACACCTAGCTAGAGCTGTCTTCATCGACCTGTCAAAGGCCTTCGATACAGTCTCCCACCCTTTACTCTTAAGCACACTCTGCCACATAGGTCTGTCCCAAGAACCCGTCTCCTGGTTTATCAGTTACCTCACAGCTAGATCACAACATGTCAAAATAAACAACACCCTCTCAACCACCCTGTCAGTCTGCTCTGGGGTTCCCCAGGGCTCCATCCTTGGCCCTCTATTATGCAGCATCTTCCTAAACCCCTTTGCCAAATTCCTGCTCCGACAACCTACTACTCTATGCAGACGATGCAGTTCTTTTTGCCTAGCACCCAGATCCCACAGTATTGCAGTCCTTCCTTCAACACGCATTTAACCAGACTGAAAACTGGTTCATAGACCAAAGACTTGTGGTCAATGTAAAAAAAGACAAAGACCATGCCCTTTGCCCACCGACTGAATAAAACCAAGAATGCACAGCTAACAATCCTCTCCCACTCTCTCCTTCCTCTAGAACAGGTCCATACATATAAATATCTGGGTTTTACATTTGATTCCAGCCTCTCCTTCCATCCACACATTAACACTCTATCATCAGCCATAAATGTCCGTATAGGCCTATTGTTTCGGCACAAGGATTGCCTACCTCCGGAAGCCCTTAATCTGGCTGTCACAACCTCAGTCCTCTCCCTAGTCGATTATGGGCTCACTATCTACTCGGCTGCTGACCACACAGCCCTTAACAAAATCCACCTGGCCATAAACAAAGTGTGCATACTCCTCTCCAGGGCAGACAAGCGTATCCATACTTGTACCTTATGTGCCCTGACAAATTCTCTCACCCTGGATGAAAGGCTATCAAACATGTCTCCTCACAAAGAAAATACACCTGGGGCTTACCCCCTTGGGGGTTTCTGCATCTCTCCTATCCTCCCACACCCCAGTGAACACCTGCACTGCCAACCAACAGGTGTGGTCCATCCCGAGGGTTAGAACCTCCTTAGCCCAAAGGTCATTCCCACATAGGATCCCTGTCTGGTACAATGAACTCCCCGCCGACATCTCCTCCATCTCCAAATTAGGACCTTTTCAAGTCAGCCCTCAAACAGCACATTCTCACTTCTGCAACAGGGTTCATACACAAGGAGGCGTGGAAAGGATGAGAAGGGACTTGGCAAGGTTGGAGGAATGGTCAGAAGTATGGCAGTTTGGATTCAATGCAAAGAAGTGCAAAGTAATGCACCTGGGAAACAAAAACCCAGGGGAAGATTACACAATAGGGGGCAGGTAGTAACAACAACAAAAATGGAAAGAGACCTAGTGGTAATCATATCAGATGACCTTAAGGTTGGCAAGCAATGCGAGAAGGCGGTAGGGAGGGCTGGGGGGATACTGGGATGTATAGGGAGAGGTATCACCAGCAGAAAACAGGAAGTTGTTATCCCCCTGTACAGACAGTTGGTGAGACCCCATCTGGAGTACTGCATCCAGTTCTCCGCAAGGACATAGACAGGATGGAGGCAGTTCAGAGGAGGGCAACTAAAATGGTGCAGGGTCTGCAAGAGAAGCCATACGAGGAGAGACTAAAGGAGCTTAATATGTATACCCTTGAGGAAAGGAGGGACAAGGGGGACATGATAGAAATGTTTAAGTACCTCAGTGGAATCAACAAAGTCCAAGAGGGTAGCATCTTTCAGAAAAAGAGATGTGCAAGAACAAGGGGACACAATTTGAAGATAGAGGGGGGACGGCTCAGGGGCAATGTGAGGAAGTATTTTTTCACAGAGAGGGTGGTGGATGCATGGAACAGCCTTCCTGAGGAGGTTGTGGGGTCTAAAACTGTGGGAGAATTCAAGAATGCATGGGACAAACATGAGGCAATTTTTGTGGGGGGTAGGAAGAAATAGGCTGTTAGTTAAATAGGATCTGCAGCTTATCCTCTAGGTAGGGAAATGGGCAGACTAGGTGGGCCAAGCGGTCCTTATCTGCCATCAAAGTCTATGTTTTTATGTTTCTATGGCACTGCCAATGTACCAGCTAGTGCCAGGTCATCTATCTATCATCTTACGGGACCACCCTGCCACTGAGCTCCTACCGATAGGGCTACCAAACATTACCTATTAACAATGCCTCCTTTGGCTGCACTCAAAAGATATCTGTTTAACTCTGCACTTCGCTGTAACTATCAAACCTGTTACTCCCTTCCTCTATCAACAAACTTATTGTTCTCTTGAAGACTGTAAAATACAGCTCTCGGTAACACGTTCAATGCAATGTATAGCTGATCTTGATTCTGCAATATTGTATAACTGAAAAAACTGTAACCTTTAGCTGCCATTCTATGTCTATTTGTATTAAGTGTTTGTGTTTGTTTTTCTGACGCGGAGCCTTTGTAAATGAGTCCCTGACTCAAAGGTTGTAATCCTAAAGTCTGTTAAATAAATCTATCAAGAAATAAGTAAATACCCAAGCACTGCAGGCAGCTCAGATATTTCTTATGGCCCCCAGCAAGTCTCTTTCTGTCTCTCTCTCTCTCTCTCTCTCTAGGTGCCTTTACACACAGGTTTCTGTAATGGAATGACTGTTATGGAGACAGTATTCTGTTACATCCCTTGTGTGTAAAGTGCATCTAGTGAACGTTCGGTCAAACCGCAATCTCTGCTTTTTGTGGTTTGCACCGATGTGTTCCATTTCATCCAGCTGTGTAAAACAGCCATTCCGGCAGCACTGCAGAAACAGCCATAGAGCAGCGAACTCTGTGGGGGAGGCGAAACAAATGGAGGCGCGAGGGTTGCCGGAATACTCGCAGAGTGTAAAAAGGAGCAAGAACGCAACAGAGTACAACGGCGCCACACAGGTAACGCTCATTCTGTTTTTAAAACCTGTGTGTAAAAGCGCATTCTGTCTCTTTCTCCTCTGGATGGAACAAATAAAGTCAAAGATTTGTTTTGCCTGCCTGCCCTGTACACAATATACTGAGGCCAAAATGAATTTCTTTATTTGTGAGTTCTGTGACTGTGATTTCTATTTGGCCCCCAGTAGTCTCTCTCTTGGTCTCTTTCTCCTCTGGATGGAAGTTATGGAACAAACACAGAAAGTCAAAGATGTATTATTTTGCTAACTTGCCCACACAGGCCAAGAAGATGTATTGTATTTCTTTCTTTCTTTCTTTCTTTTTTGATTTCTCATCTAATTGTCTCTCTCCCTCTCTCTACCCTCCCTCTCTCTACCCTCCCTCTCTCTCTCTCCCTCTCCCTCTCTCTCTCTCTCTCTCTCTCTCTCTCCCTCCATCCACTCCTCTCCCTCTCCTGATGACTTTCTGTCTGCCCCCCCCCAGTAAGTTTCTCTCTCTCTCTCTCTCTCGCTTTCTTTTTTTTTCTTTCAACACCCTCCAGGAACTGTACTGTACTATCGTCTGCGACGGCCACAACCCAACAACCACAAACAAAAAAATCCTCCCCTGCGGGCTCCTTCCTCCAACTGTGTAGCAGCACACCGCTTAACACTTCCCGCTCCTTCCTCCTCCTCTGCACCTGCACACCTCTCAGTTGCATTGCACACTCACCATGATTATATATCATGAGTGAGTGCATCACATGACTTTCCCCTGGCAGCACATGACTGTTGCTGATTGGATGCCGCTGACTGCCTGTACGTGAAGCAAGCATGGCGACAGCATCCACATGGCAACAGTCAACACACGCGAGGAAAGTCATGCTCTGTAGCTTACCATGGAACTGGAACAGGACTTCTGCAGTGAAGTCCGTATTTATCCAGGTCTGTGGTTACTGGGTTCGATCCGGGGGTTCAGATTTCAGGCAGAACAGTCCTCCCAGCCCTAGTATGTAAAATTACAGATATCCCCATTGTTGGAAGAATATGCATATAACCATGAAAACATTTGGACTGATTCTGTTTTAAGCAAAAGTATATGCTTAAAGCAGAACCAGTCTAAATTTTTTTCAGGGTGATTTGCATATACTTCCCATGATGCTTTGCATTATGAGGATATGTGTAATTTTACGTTTCTTTGAACCTGGATTTATTGCCAGTGCCATTTCCAGGTAACCCTTGCCTCAATGCTTTTGTGCGGAGGCCCTTTGTCTTTATGAATATGTATGCTGCGGAAATGTGCTGTCCTGTGCTTTCCTGCTTTTCCATGCCGTGGCAAGAGGGAGGCTCATGCTCACCCGATTGTTAATCATTCACAGCAGTTTGGATGCTGAGCGACAAATTCTTATACTCGTTCGGGTGGAGATGGGGCAGAACTGGGATGCTTGTCTTTGTGTACGTACAAGGGTGATGTGCTACACTTGGCAGAGAGATTAATTGCATGGACTTTACTACTTTTCTTGGTAGCTTTCTGTTTTGTATCCCTATGACAGTGTCAGGGGGCCTGTCACGTGGTCGTAGAGCAGTGGATTACTGCTGGTAAGCGACACCGCCATGGCACGGCTCCCCTGTTTTGGTGTTGATTAAAAATGAAACCGGATACCCTGAAATAAATAACCCTGCATGTAGCTACCCAATAAATCTTACCTCCATCCTGGAGCTAAAACATCACAGGAGACAGCTCTGGTCTTCTCCCGAGTACTCCTTACTGTTCCTAGAACTGTGACTGCTGCAGGCAAGGGATCCTTTTGTCTCTGTGGCACCTAGGCTGTGGAACGACCTCCCACCTGACACCCAGGCATGCTCCAGCCTTTGCTCCTTCTAAACCCCTCTTAGGGGGCTACTTCTGGTTAGCAGCCAGTGTGCCTGCCTTCGCTGAGCGACCCCCTCCCCCATGACTCCTCTGTCTGGTTATTTGCCTTCCCTATTGCCTGGTAAGAGATTTATTTCTGTTTTTGTACTAATACCTTGTTGTTGCATCCTTTTAAACACTGTATTGTTAAATTCTGTGTAACGTCCAAAACCGTGAATCATCCTGTCTTTAGTGTACCTGAATACGTTTCCTATCTGTATCACAATAATTATGACTGTATTTAATTATGATTGTCTTTTTGTAATTAATTCTGAGTTGCTCCTGAGAAAGGGGCTTTTAGTCTCAATGAGCCTACTCAGTTAACAAAATTCAATAAATACATAAATGTAACAATGTCTGTTTTATGAACTTCAATAAAAATTTTTAAAGCAATGAAAAAAGTCACTCCATTTTCCGTTGAAAACAGAAAATCACAGGCCCTACTAAGAAGGCACTTTCTTTGGTTCTTTTTTTTCTCCTACCATTCTGTGGCCTAGCTCTCTGTGCTATCTGCTAGACATTATGTGCCCGTTGCCAAGTTCTGCTATCCCAGAGAGCAGGGTTGGACAGTACTCCAGATCAGGGCTATACTGCCACAATTTCCTTCCAGGTCAGTGTTTACCAGTCTCATCAGCCTGTCAGTGCAGTGGTGGAGCCACTGCTTGTGGTACCAGTGACCCAGGTTCGGGAATGAGGCTGGAGGGTCGGCTTGGGGGGGATGGATTGAGCGGCAATTGCACGCTCTCCATCTCCGGGGAGAGAGGGAGGGGGATTATGCCTCCCAGTACAGTACCCTTGGGTAATCAAGGTTCAGGCTCTGAGGCTTGCGGATGCTAGGTGGGGTTCCGCCACTGCGTCGTTGCACACCATGCCTCCCGATCTGGTAATTAGGAAAACTAAGCTCAGCCCAGGTCGGTGTCCATTCTGCCATTGCCTAAGGTCTGCCCAACACCTGGATGTGTAGGGCGGCATAGCCAGCCACCCCTTCTCCTGCCTGGAGGGTAAACCGTGGTTCCTTGGGGGTGAGTCAGTGGCAGTGAGCTGGAGGGCTGGCCAGAGACAAGGGGGCTTGCAAAAAGCATGAAAAACAGTGTGCCAGTCTCACCATTCTCTCAGGGCTCAGTACAGTTTTCTGCAATTGCACTTAGCCCTGGGAGGACAGCATCAGTTTGGAAGTTAGCAGAATTGGTCTGATATGTCCGGTTTGTATGTATGATGTGACCGTAGTACTCACCAGGTTGGGCCATCCTGAATGACTGGCTTTTTGGTAGGTCCTGCGGGCAAGTTAGAGTGGTCCCTTTCCTCAAAAGTAATGCCCTGCTTAGCCCTTCCCATCCAGTACCTGTCCCAAGGTTCTTGTTCTTGTGTGCATCACCTTGCGGCACTGAATTTCAACTGCCAAACTTTGGACCACCTCTCCAACCTTTGCAGGTCACTCTGCATCTCCCTAGACACCCTCCCTGCTGTCCACCCTGCCACAGGGCTGAGTGTTGTCTCTGAAGAAACATGATCAGGAATGTACATTTTGTCAATATTGTTAAAGGCTTTAAATCTGTCCATGACTCAATTTGTGTAATGAACAGGTGACATGTTACAATCTGTATCTGCTTCTCGATGGCACAGTACTAAGTGTGGCAGATCAGGGAAAGGGTCGAAGCTTTTGGAGCATTTATTGTTATTTCTAATGTCTCTGCCTTGTGCAGACAAAGGGATCCTGCTGTGTCAGCAAGTGTGTGAGAGGAGACAGGTGAGGAATAAACTGTGTTGTTGGCCCTTTAAAAATCAGGCCTTTATGTTGACACAGTGATTGCACTAGAAATACCCAACTCATTGCTTTCTGAAAGACATTGAGATGATACTGGCATATTATCAAAGCCCCTATAGAAAACTACATTCCATTTTCTATTATTCACAGCTTTATACATGAGGTTCAGTGAAGCTGAATGGGGAGACGCTTGTTTTTGTTTATTTATTTAGAAGCACATCGGAATTACAACCCTTTGAGTCATAGACTCGTTTCCAAAGGCTCCACGTCATGATTCAAGGAGAAAAATACAGATAGTAATGAAAATGGGTTTTACACCCATTGGACTAGACCCACTAATAAAACTCAACACTCACAGGATCTCCCCAAGACACCCAGCGAATACACATACCTTAGTCCCCCTAAGAAGGACAATGCTAGGCCAAAGGTCTTTTGCTTATCGGGCACCCACCTGGCTCAATGAACTCCCCCCATCCATAGCACATGCCCCAAGCATTAGACAGTTCAAAGCCAGCATCAAGATGCACCTGCTAGACTCCGAGACCTGTTGCTGCACCTGAACACATTACGCCTCTTAGATGCTGGGTTGTCCATCCAACCTGAGATAAGGTCCTTTGATTGCAAAGTGAACCACACTTCTGGAAAGTACTCAAGTTCTTAAATGGTGCACTGTCTATCTGACTTGGGCTGCAATAGCAACCCCATAATGTAACTACCAATCCATGGAATGATGTCTTGTGTCTTCATGTAATCACCTCTGTACACTAATATTTAACTATTGTTATTGTCTGTTTGCCCTGACGTGTGGCCTTTGTAAAGGAGTCGCTGACTCAAAGGTTGTAATTCCGAAACTTTAAATAAATAAATAAATAAAATTGAAGGAACAGGTAATGCATATGATGGAGAACATTGAATGCAATTAGCAGGGTGATAGTGTCATTCAGCAGATGAACTTCAGTCCTATACAAATAGTTGCTAGGCAGTTGTTAACATGTCCATCAGCAGAATGAGCTGTAGTCCTATACAACCAGTAGCTAGGCAGTTGCTAACATACAAGCACAGTAATGTCTTATATGAGGTACAAAGTGTGCTGTCTCAAGAGAGACATTGTCAAAGCTGGCTAGGCTCTGGCCCCTGAAGAGAGGCATCTAGAGGCCTAGGATGGTTTTGGAAGAGTACGATCACAGTTGCGGGTGTATAGAAAGTGATTCTTGTGTGCGACCTTGAAAAGCCCTATTTTGATGAGAGAGGTGATGGCGGGGGCCGGGGAGAGCACTGTACCAGGAAGGTGCTCTGAAGGGGAAGGATCTTAGTGCTAGTGCAGTCCTGATCCTAGGGATCTGCAATATAGTCTTGGAGGCACTGCAAGTGGCAACAGTAGGGGTGGCAGGGAGAAGGGACGTGGAGACCCCGAGTGGGAGGAACATACCTAGTTGTATTTTTTGGGCAAGGAGGCAGGACTGATATTGAAGTCTCTTCTCGAGTGTGAGTACGTTGGTCAAGGAATAAAGGGTGCAGGTATGTGTCCTTTTACCGGCTCCGGATAGGAGCCGGCAAGCTTGTTAATGGAAATTTGGATTTTGTTTAGAGCAGTGGCATCGGCTGCTGCATATACTGTGAGTTCGTAGTCTACTAGGGACAGTACAGAGGAGGTGACTACCAGGCGGAGGGCTTCGGGTGGCAGGCAGTCCTTATGCCTGTATAACAGGCCGATGCGTGCATTGGTGGCTGAGCTGAGCGTATTGACGTGAGAGTGAAATGAAAGCGTAGAGTCAAAAGTAATACCCAGGCATTTGTAGGTGAGGACTTGGTCCAGTGGATGGAGAGAGCTGGGCAGGATCTGGGGGGGGGTCCTTGGGTTTGCTTTGGCGATGGGCCAAAAGCTTGGATTTGTTTTTTTTAATATTTATTATAAAAATGGTCTGATAAATGGAGCTTTCTGATTGGTTGCCGACATTCTAACAGCCTTATGTTAATCTTTTATTAACATACATGTAGAGCTTAGCCATATACTGAACAAGGTTTAACTCTGTTTAAAAACATTTTTTATTACAATAGCAATAAGGCACTCCCAGGGATTATGTTAATGGTCAGTTAATCACCCTCTAGGGGCATGTGGCACTTGGCTACACCTCGTGCCACAGTACACCCCCAGAAGGTGCTTAACAGACCATTAACATAACCCTTGGTCATGCCTTATTGCTTCACGATAGGTCGGCGGTCCATGAACCAGTTCTCAATTTGACGGAAGGAGTGCTGGAGGGAGGACTGGAGTGCAGAGGGGTCAGAGTGGGAGGTGAAGAGGACCGTATCGTCTACATAAAGAAGAACCCTGCCGGAACAGAAGCTGGGCAGGGCGTTTAGATAAAGACTAAAGAGCAACGGGCCCAGGATGGAGGCCTGGGGACACCAGAGTGTACAGGCTGGGTACTGGAGAGGGTGGTGTGAATTTTTACTCATTGGGACCTTGAGGAAAGGTAGCTAGAGAACCAGGCGAGGTCCATGAGAGAAGCCGAGTTGGTGGAGTGTGTTCGGTATGAGGGGATATGAGACCGTATCAAAGGCCTTGGAGAAGTCGATAAAAACAGCACCGGCGAGGTGGCCATTGTCTAGGGCAGAGTGGAGGAAGTTAGATAATTCCGTGAGGGCAGTGATCATGCTATGGGCAGATCGGAAGCCAGGCTGCTCCCTGCATAGCAGGCCATGGGTGTCAAGGTACTCTGTGAGTTGATCAGCCAGTATTTTGTCAAAAGCTTTGGAGAGCGGAGGGAGGAGGGAGATTGGTTGATAATTGTTGGGGGAGGAGCTATCCCCACCTTTCAGTATGGGGGTAATGACTGCCATTTTCCAGGTGCTTGGGAACTGTCCAAGACACAGAGAGCAGTTAAGTAAATCTGTGAGCGGGGCAAGGACGGAGTCAAGGACCAATCGAAGGAGTCTCATGTCAAGGGGGTCATTGCAGGGGCTAGTGCCACTGAGTGCTTTGGTTAAATAAGGTTTGGCTTCTTGCAGACTAATGATCCATAAGTGGAATGGTAGGCAGTGGAGATTAGGCGCTGGAGAGGGTGGAGCTGGGTTGAAAAAGTTGCCAGGGAGGACTGCACTGAGATCAGAAAAGGCAGTGTTGAGGAAGTTAGTGATGCTTTTTGGGTCTGTGGAGGTGGTGCTGTTAATGTCGAGTTGGGACGGGGGGTGGAGAGCAGGATTTCCTGTTAAGTTCTTTTATATTGTCCCAGAACATGCGGGCGCTCCCCCAGGAGGCAGCCAGAGAGGATCTGTAGTATTCTGCCTTGGCTTTACGTTTGGCCCAGGTGCATCTGTTATGGCCATTTAAATACCATTGTAGTGTACTGTCTCTGATGTGGAACCTTTGTAAAAGAGCCTTGGCTCAAAGGTATTTGTAATCCTAGATGAAATAAATAAATAAATTTACCCCTTATGTTTTGTTTATTCCTTCATATCTAATATAACCGGTTGAGGGCTTTCCTCTTCTCGGATAGGTCCTTCCTCCTTGATTAAATTCTCCGTTCCCTCAGCTCTTTGATACTTGTTCGATCCCTGTCCCTGTTACCTCCCCCTCCAAAATCCACCAACTTAGGGACAGAAGTGTGGCTCCATCTGAGCTTGGTAGGAAACCCACTTCTGCCATTTCATCATGTATGTTGGAGGTTTAGCCTGAATTTTAGGATTAAGAGTTTCTATTTCATACAATTCGGACATGGTGGATCTCCATTCTGATACTGCTGGAATTATACTGGTCATCCATCGACGAGTAATAGACTTTTTTCCCATGGAGGGGAATGGTCTGGAAAGATCCCTAGCAGTACCTGCTCGGCTGTCAGTTCTACCCCTTGTTCTATTAATTTCGTTCCTTCTGTTTGTAAGGATAGCCAAAATGGCACCAGACAAGGACACTGCCAGAATATGTGTTCCAGTGTCACCCTCAGGCATCCACGCTTTCGCCAGCAGACTCCATATTCTTCCGGAAGGAATTTAATCAGAACTGCCAGAGCTCTAAAGAAGCAGGAGCGACACTTCCATGCAAATTCTCTCCAAAATGGAGAGGGCGTGATCTTTACCGCACTCACAGCTGATACCCTCCACTCCTCCATGATTATTTCTAGGTGGAGATCTTTGTTCCAGTCCTGTAATATGGATTCAGTGGATTCCTTCTGTTCGTTTCTCAATTCTCTATATATTATACCAATTAGATGCTTACCCAAGTTTTTCCTTATGGTCTCCATGAATAATTTGAGTAATTCCGGGGTTGGATCCTGGATTTTGGGTTGAATAATTCGATTTCTGAGTATATGGTTCCTAACCTGGAAATAACGGAATAAGTCTGATCTGCGAAAGGCCATATTGGGACTGTAGTTTTTCAAAGGGGAGTATCCCCTGAAGGGACATAAACTGGAAAAGATGTGAGAGGCCTAATCTTCTCCATTCCTGGAATGTGGAGTCCATATATATAGGTGTAAATGAATTGTCTTCTGATAATAATTTAGTATATTCGTATATAATACGAAGAGGCCCCAGTTGCCTAGAACGTCTCCAACATTTATAAATTTGAGCTGTAATACCTGTTAAGGTAGTGGGTAACAGAGACCTCTCCTCTGAAGAGAGAGAACAATTTTTTTGACATCAAATAAATCATTTAGATGAAATTCGATATCCTTCCAAGGGGTCTAGTAGGATTCCGTCAGCCATATTAAGACTATCCTAAGGAACGATGCCTTAGAGTATAATTTAAAATCAGGAAGGTTAAATCCCCCCTGAGCCAAGGACAATTTAAGAAAAGATAGTCATATCCTAGAACGTCCTTTACCTCAAATAAACGTGGAGATTAACTTATCTCATGATTTAAAATAACATGTTGCCGGTAAATGGGATATTCTGAATGAAATAAAGTAATCTAGGTAATATAGTCATTCGCACTATTTCTATCCATTGGTGGAATGGGGTGAGAAAGGTAAACCATCTTTCTAGGTCATTTTGGATTGTAGTCGTGAGGAGTTCATAATTTAGAATCTCCAGTACTTCTGGGTGAAGAGGGATGTTAATTCCTAGGTATTTTCTTTTTGTAGTATGCCATTTAAATGGATATTCTTTTTTCAATTTTTGGGTGGGGGTAAAATTAAAGGCCAGGATCTCTGTTTTTGTAGTATTTAACTTAAAACCCGCCAGTTTCTCATATTGTTTCAATATTTGCCAAGCTGCCCGGAACTGATTGAGATGGGACAACAGGGTCAATAGAATATCATCAGCAAACATATTTATGTTATGTTCTTGTTATGCTATTGGAATCCCTTCTACAGGTATTGTATTCCTCAACCTTGCTGCAAGTGGTTCCAAATATAGTGCAAATAGGTAGGGTGATAAGGAACACCCTTGTCTTGTGCCCCTACTTAATTTAAATGGGGAAGATAGGTTCCCATTTACTCGCACATAGGCCCTAGGGGAACTATATACTTTGTTAATGGTGTTTATGCCTGGTTAAATAAAGTGATTGATTGATTGATTGGAGAGAAGTGATGAATGAAGCCGGGAAGTGAAAGCCCTCAAGGGTTCTCCACAAGAATGGCAAATAGATTTGATCAAAACCTATAACTGCATTCTGTATCTTTAAGGGGAGTTGCAATATTAGTGAGAGGGGAGGATGAAGATTGCTTAGGGGCGGTGTCAAGCGGGGAAGGAGAGTATTTAATAAAGTCTGGGGGTGGGGGAGTGGGTGAAAAATTCAAGCAGGAAGCAGAGAAAGTGAAACAAAAATGGGATTATTTGCAGGGGGTGGTTTAAAACTGTGGCACAAATGAAACCTGCTCTACACAGAGAAGTGTAATACTTTAAAACCTAAACAACCTGCACTCTAAAGCATCCTGTACTTCAAACAACCCTTGAAGTGCAAAATTGCTGTAAACAGGCTTAGATTCACATTTCAGTTAGCATTCACAGGACAATTTGGAGAAACTTAATCAGTACTAGAAGTAAATAAAATTAGCTTAAAGTCCAAAAGGAGTAGCAAAGTATTTAAAAAATGGAGCAGCCAATCAGCAGGCAGAACCGATGGTTCCGGTCAGTCGGCGTGGAGACACTAGAAGTTTCAGCAGCGTACCTTTGGTCTGGTTATTGGTGGGCAGTACAGCAAGGAAGGCAGCCAGCGGACAGAGGGGAACCACCAAGCTGCTTGCAGCAGCAGAGGCACCCGTGTCACGGGTTCACACTTTGTCTCACTCACTGTGACAGTTTTTAAAAGAGCTGACATGTCACGGCAATGATGGCATTGTTTTGGCATGGGAGTATTGTATTCCTAAAGATAAGGGTTGGAAATATAATTTTCTTATGCAAATAACATCTTTTTATTATGCAGAACACCACAGAAGTCATGGAAACCATCTGGAATGATAGGGTCTGTAGTTTTTTTCTGTGACCATCTTTCTGTAGTGCCTTTATTCTTGACCTAAGAGTGAACGTCAGTTCTGATGTAGTCCATATGATAGAAGTATTTTGGAAAAAATAGTCAAATGCTCCTTAAAGGGGAACAAAGCTCTACATAACCGGTAATGTAGTGGGATCGACTAGCCCAGAACTACAAAATCAGCTGATTTGACAAATGTTTTCCATTATTCACTGTTGTACCACCCATTTCTGTTATGTGGTGATCCTCTGACTAACCGCTCGCCTCCCAGTTCTGCGCCCTCCACCCCAATCCCACAACAGGCATCCATAACGGAATAACTTCCATGGAGCATCACATTCTGTAGCAGTTAAGGGATCTCCTTACAGACTGGGCCCCCTCTTTTAGTCTTACTCTTTTTATTGTTGTTTTGCCTTAGATCGTCCTGCTCCTACCCACCCCTGCTCACGCTGCTCTGCCCTTCCACTTCCCTCTCCTGATGAGATGTGCCTTTCCCATTGTGCCTCTTTCATATCCAAATTCTGGTTTTGTTCCCTTCCCTTCTCTCTACCCATACCTCCCTAATGGCCTCTCCCTCACCTTTCTCTGACTCTCTCTCTGCAGCAGTGTTTAATTCCCATTCCCTTTCTATTCCATCTACGAAATCTACTGTTGGTCAACCTGCCTTCTCATACTGCTTTCCTAAGCTCTGGTCCCCCCTTCCCCTGTCAGTCCGCTCTGCCTCTTCTGCTTTCTCCCATAAGTCTCGGCCTTGTGACTTTTATTTATTTATTTATTTATTGTATAATTGGATTTACAACCTTTGAGCCAGTGGCTCGTTTACAAAGGTACCTCGTCATAGAGAGGACACACATGGTAACATAATTTACAGAATACAGTCAAGACAGAGTAACAGACTTTTTTTACATATTTACAGAATACAGACATACAGAATCACATAGTTTTACATAGGTTGCGTGAACAGAAATACATAGTATTACATACAGTTGCTTGAACACATGTGTAATTAATAACATTTCAAGTAGTACCAGCAGGTACTGGCAGAGGAGAGAGGGCCCACTCCTGCAATTGTCTGTGAGTCTCTACCTCTTGATTTCCTTCCCCCCACTCATATTGTCCTGGCAGTTTTGCACCACTCCCCCCGAGCTCTGCCTGTATGAGTAATTTCCCCCTGTCTGTCAAAACTCAGTTTTCACCTACTGCCTGCACCTGTTGTACCGATTTGCACTGTCTGACTATGGCTCTTCGATGTACTGAACTGCTCGATACGACTTCTCGTTTTGTAATGCTTCTAATTCTATCCGTTTCTTTTCTTCTCCTCTTGAACTAGTTCCCTTTCACCTCACCCCAAGGGCACACCTGGAAACGAGTTATCAACTCTGCATGTCTTTCCTGGTGTAACTTTTTAAACAGGTGCATGCATGCATACATACAAACATTCAGTAGCTATTCATGCTGATGACCTGACCCTGCTGGTATCCCTCTCCCTGATTTTCAATGTTTTCCCCCTTATCCTGCAGACAGTCCCCCCTCCCCAGTTGGAGTGCACACCCACTCATCCTGCCTGCACTCATCAGTTTGAACTGTGTAGGCTGAGTGTCTAGCCTGTCTGTCCCTTTTAGCTTTTCGGCAGTGTGATGCAATTCTCTTTTTTTATGTTTGCTTGCACGCATGTGCAAGGAACTTAGTGCCATCATCCGAGTTTTTGTAGGTGTGGCACCCTGTCTTCCAATTCAGTCAGTGTGTTTGCAGGTGCAGCCGCAGTTCACCAATGAATGCTGCAGCTGTCCATGACAGCAGTTGAAAATGCAGTGCTGTACAGTTGAAAGGGAGAGATCTGCTTCAGTGAGCAGCGATAAGATAGTGTTGATTAGCATATTGCTGGCAATTCTGCTTGTATACATCTCTGCTTTCTCTTCCTTTCTTTTCTTTTTCTTCAGTGGTGCCCAATCCCCCATCGGTTCAATTAAACCCCCCCAAAAGAAACAGACTTCCAGTTGCCACGCTGGGGTGGGTCTGTATGGCTGATGGGGGTGTCTAATCCCCGTCAGCTCCACTGCCCCAAAAAATCTTCCAGCTGCCATGCTGGGAGCCCACCCCAGCGTGGCACAAGTCCCATGTCGTCCTCCTCAAAAGAAAAGAAACATCTGAAAAGAAAAAACAGTCCCTCGTTCATTGTCTTGCCCCCCCAACCTGCAACCACCCTCTGTGCATCCACCTCACCACACCCCATACTTACCTCCAGAGGCAGGCGAGATGATCTTCGGTGGACCGGGAACACATCTGCACTCTTCAAAGCCGAGTGCGAACTGAAGAAATGCCGGTAAGCTGTATAATGAATAAATTGGGTTTTTTCAACTTTGATGCATATCTCAGGCATTGTTTGGAATTTTTGCACCAAATTTTCAACATGGGGTTTTTGGGACCCCTCCTTGTGAATTCTGGCACTGTCATGGTGTTAATTGACCCCGAAAGGTAATTTCATGGTCACTGCATGGAACCACCTTTCAGGACTGATTTGCAAAATGACAGTGTCACAGTTCATGAGGTAGGCCCCCAAAAACCCTAAGTTGAAAATTTGGTTGAAAAATTCCCCAAAATGACTGATCTATGAGCGTGTGTTGCACAGTTCCTATGCATGCTTGTAAGTTCGTGAATTTTTAATATTTTCACTCCAGATTTTCAACATTGCCATTTTACCACACCTCCTTATGAGCAATAGAGCTGTCATTTTTCACATCTCGCCCAAAATGTGTTTCCGCACATGTAGCACACAATGGCGCAGTTGGTGTGCGAAATCAATGTTTGGGACAGATTAAGAAAATCACAGTGACACTGTTCATGAGCAGAGGTCTTAAAATGGCTATGTTAAAAATTTGGTGACAAAAGTCATTAAAATGATTGTGTTATGAGCGCGCATTGCGCAGTTTCCATGCACCCTCGTAAGTTCATTAATTTGTAATATTTTCAGTCCAGATTTTCACCACTGGCATTTTTCCACACTTCCTTATGAACAGTACAGCTGTCATTTTTCACACCATGGCCAAAATGTTTTTTTGCACTTCCAGCATAGAAATGCATGGTCGCTGTGGAAAATCACTGTTCAGGACAGATTAAGAAAATCACAGTGACACTGTTCATGAGCGGCGGTCCCAAAATGCCTGTGTTGACAATCTGCTGTAAAAAATCCCCAAACTAGTTACATTATGGGTGTGCATTGCTCAGTTTCTACACACGCTCGTTACTTCACCTGTTTTTTGAATATTTTCACTGCAGATTTTCAACATTGCCATTTTTTACACCTCCCCATGGCTGTCATTTTTCACATCCTGTTTGAAATGTGTTTTTGCACCTGTGGTACTAAATGCCGTAGTCACTGTGCAAAAGCAGCTTTCAGTTAATGAACTGATATTGCCACTGTTCATGAGGTGGGGGTCACAAAAAAAACCATGTTGAAAATTTGCAGTGAAAATACCAACAAACGCCTGAGGTGTTAGAGTTTACGACCATAACGCCCCACCCTGTAGAGAATGGCAGGCATCAGGGGTGTGACTTGGACTGTCACCTGTAATGCTCATACCATTCCACCCCCACCCACACCCTGCAGCCAGTGAGAGGCATCGAGGTGTGCCTTGGACTCTACGGTCCCAAAGTTCACCCCACTCTCCTCTATACAGCACCCATCTCACCGTATTTCCTGATGGAATGGGGTGAACATAAGGGCCAAAGACCCCAAGGCACACCATGACACTTGTCAGTGTCTGCAGGGTAGGGTGTGGTGAAATGGCATGGCTGTTATGCCTGACGACTCAAAGGCACACCCCAATGCCTGTCACTCTCTGCAGGGTGGTAGTGGGGGTTGGCTTCAGTTCAATGCTTCAGTACCATTCCTATTATGCATTTCTCTAACTCCTAAACTCAATGCCAATGCCAGCAAGCAAACATTCAGCATTGACAAATGCTTGTTTAATTGTTCTGGCCTTTGTTCTCCAGGATGTGGATAGATGTATATCTTACCTGAAGTGTGCAGTATTTATTTATTTTGTTTTTGATAACTGGGTAGGTGCACTAGACATTAAAAATGCCTTTTCAGGCACAACTCGGTAGAGTACAAGGCAAAACACTCATAATACAGTGGTACAAGGAACATAAGATTAACAACTGCAAAAATTGTCAAGTAGCAAGATACAAATGTGGATTGAGATAGAAAATACACAGTATCGGTGACAATTAAAATGAGTAAATGCACAGTATCAGTGACAATTAAGACAAAATATAACATTTCAGAAAGTTACAGGGTGGGGTATTAGCAATGCTACAAGGGGTAGAAATAGATACAGTATAATTGGGGAGGAGGGAGGGAGAGGGGGAGAGACAGAGACAGAGAGAGAACAGGAAGCTTCAGACATAGCAGAAGAAACAGGTTTGCTGAAAATGACGTGTAGCAGCAAACATAAGTGCATGTGATTGAGCAGCGTGGACAGGCAATTGTCAAGTGAGCAGAGGAAGAGGTGAATCAAGGAGAAAAGAAGCAGGTGCAGGGGTTAGAGGCTAAGAGGTAGTTGTGTAGTCCCCGTTGGAAGCAGGCATGAGTAGCGGAGAGACGGATGGATGCAGGTATTGAGTTCCAGTAATGTGGAGCATAGTGGGAGAAAGCCTGGGATCCCATGGACGTTTTGCAGAGTCTGAAAACTGGAGTGAAGGGCATAGTGGAGGCTTAGTGGAGTCAGCATCAGGGTTAGGGAGGAAGGAACACTAGATCTAACAATGCAAAAATCAAGGTTCCAAGAGCATAGGGGCAGTTTGCCTCAGGGGAGAGCCAGTTAAAGCCACTGTATAGTTGACAGGGTTGAGTGAGACGATGTGAAGTCAAAGTGACCCGACAGACACTATTGTCCGATTTGAGGAGATTAGCTGTGGCAGCGCCAACACAGGTGACCAATCGATAGGTGAGAGCATGAATAAGGACACCCTGCGCAATAGCAATTCTGGCAGAGGGTGTAAGGGCATAACTAGTTTTGTAGGCAGGGCCAAGCTTGCTGTTTATAGCTCTGCACGTGTTTGAGATGTGTTGGGCAAAGTCCAGTGAGGGGCCAAGGGCAATACTGAGGTATTAGAAATTAGTGACATTTTCGAGGAGAGAGCCATCACAGCAGGAAATGGATACCTGCCCCATACATTTCCTTTTAACTTGCAAAATACAAGGAACTGCTCAATAAACTGAGTAACTTGTCAGTAACCTTTGGAATTGTACTCTGTCCAATCAGAATGCATTCTTGTGGCGTGAGAGGTATAATTTTCTTGAAATGCTGAACTGCATGAAACTGTTACTATGCTTCACAGAGAAGCAGGAGTGTAGTAATAAAGTCTGACTTATGTACTCAGCCTTTGAATATGAAATGCTGAAAAACTGGTCTAGCATGGGGAATTGTTTATTTTGTTTTTTGTGCACACTCAAATGGCAATATAGAACTGCAGAAATGCTGTGTTTGAACACAGCAGCCTCAAGATGAGACGTTAAACCGAGGTCCCATCTGTCTGGATTGGTGGCAGTTCAGGTGGATGTTAAAGATCCCATGGCACTTCTCGAAAATAGTAAGGGAATTTCCCCGGTGTCCTGGCCAAATTTCCCTCATTCACTAAAAAATACCACCAACAGCTTACTGTGGTTCAAGGACAGTTGGCATTCATCTGTATCCCCCTCCCCCCCGGTCGTGCCTGAAAATAGGCAGGATTTGTCTAGCGCTCCTACCCGGTCAACAAAACCTAAAAAAAAAAAAAAAAAAAAAAAGAAAGAAACATTCGTTGCAGCAGCCTGGGACTCACCCTCTAGTGTTTCTCTCAGTATGAGGTTTCACGTTTCTAGAAATTATTGTATTCAGCCATGTAAAGATAAAGAGGTGCTACAGAGCGTGTCCAGTTTACTGCATGTATTGAACTAAAAAAAGAAACATAGCAGTCAATCTGAATAGATTTAAAATCACTGTGCATGCCTATTGTATCTTTAGTAGTGCGCTTCATGCATGCATGGGATAGACATGGGAATATTAGGAAATGGGCAGGGAGGAGGGAGGGTCCCCGGAGACCAGTTAGGGTCTACAGAGGTAGACTAGGCAAGGATCTTCTGGGCAGACTGGGTGGCCAAGCAGTCATTTTCTGCTGACAGAATTCGATGTTTCTATGTTTCTGACGTGACATGCCAAAAGAAGGATATTAGTGTAACAACAACAACAAAAAAACAAACCTCTGATCTGCATACCTCCTGTGTTAGTATTCAGTCTTTGGTGCCCGTCTGTCTGAAGTGGTGGGAGGGTGTGTGCTGGTTGGCCCCTGACCTCATATGGATTGAAACACCATTACCGTACATCCCACTGAGAACCTGATTGAGCTGCCCTTGCCTTTTTGCAGATGATTCCAAAATCTGCAACAGGGTGGACACTCGGAAGGGGGTAGAGAGAATGAGCACGGATCTGGGGAAACTAGAGGTATGGTCTGAAATGTGGCAGTTGGGGATCACTAAACAGGACCTTGGGGTTGTCTTATCCGATGACCTCAAGGTGGTAGGACAGTGTGACAGCACAGTGGGTAGGTCTAGTGGGGTGCTGGGGTGCATAGCGAAGAGTAAATCCAGCAGAAGGACTGTATTGCTCACTGGTGAGACCCCACCTGGAGTACTTAGTCCACTTTTGGAGGCTGCACCCCAGAAAATACATAGACCAGATAGAGGCAGTCCGGAGAAGGGCCACTAAAATGGTGCTGGGATTGCACATAGTCCTATGAGGAGAGGCTGAGGGGTCTCAACATGTACACCCTGGAAGATAGAGCAAGAGGTGACATGATAGAGACTTACAAGTACCTCACAGGGTAAACAGGGTGCATGAGGGAAGTCACTTTCAAATGAGAAGGAGCACTAGGACCAGGGGGCGTGCGATGAAAGTGGAGGGGGGGCTTAAGAGAGGTGTGAGGAAACATTTCTTCACTGAAAGGGTGGCAGACTCATGGAACAGACTGCCAGCAGAAGTGGTGGGGACAGAACAGTGGGGGCTTCAAGAATGCATGAGATAGACATAGGGGTGTATTAGAAAACAAGCAGGAGGGAGGAGGAGGGAGGGTTGGCAGAGACCAGTTAGGGTCTGCGGAGACAGACTAGACTGGGAACATCTGGGCATCTTGGGAGGGCCAAGCAGTTCTTTTCTGATGAAAATTATTTTTTTCTATGGAGGGGCACACAGTAGTAGGGTCACTGGATAATTATACAACCTGCCAGACCAAAACTTGGAGGACAATGGATTTTCTTCCTGGCACTAACCTGTGAGTGAGAATGTGACACTGGGGGAGAAATATTAACAGTACCAGCAGTGTGGGAGTTAAGGCAGTGGGGGAAGGAGAATGATTGAGTTAATTGTACAGCGGGAGGGGGAAGCAAGGTAGAGAAGACACAAGTTGCTGTTGGTCCGTGGTGCCTTTTTCAGCACTGGGAGAGTTACCATAAGCTGTCTAATCCAGAACTGGATTCAGAATAGTTTTTCAAGAGAATTACGATTTTTGGTGACAAGTCTGTAAATCCAAATTCAAAAAAAAAAAAAAAAAAAAAGGCTGGAGTTTGATGCTGTACTTCCTCACAGCCCTTATACCAAGTACTGAGACAGTCTAGTCTTCCATACTATGCAGAGTGCTGAGACAGTATACTGTTCATATTATGCCAAGTGCTGAGACAGTATGCTTTTCCATAACATGCCAATTGCTGAGATGTTATAGTGTTCCATAATGTGTCAAGTGCTGAGACAGTATACTCTTCCATACCATGCCGAGTGTTGAGACGGTATACTGTTCCATACCATGTCGAGTGCTGAGACAGTATACTGTTTCATATCATGATGACTGTTGAGACAGTATACTGCTCCATACCATACTGACTACGGAGACAGTATACTGTTCCATACCTTGCCAAGAGCGGAGTTGGTATACTGTCCCATACCATGCCATGTGTGGAAACAGTATACTGTTCCATGCCGAGTGCTGAATAATATACTGTCCATACAGTGCTGAGTACTGAGACAGTATACTGTTCCATACTGTGCTGAGTAATATACTGTTCCATACTGTACTGAGTACTGAGACAGCATACTGTTCCATGCTATGTGCTGAGTAATATACTGTTCCATACTGTGCTGAGTACTGAGACAGTATAGTGTTCCATACTGTGCTGAGTAATATACTGTTCCATACTGTGCTGAGTACTAAGACAGTATACTGTTCCATACTAAATGCTGAATAATATATTGTTCCATACTGTGCTGAGTACTGAGACAGTATAGTGTTCCATACTGTGCTGAGTAATATACTGTTCCATACTGTGCTGAGTACTAAGACAGTATACTGTTCCATACTAAATGCTGAATAATATATTGTTCCATACTGTGCTGAGTACTGAGACAGTATAGTGTTCCATACTGTGCTGAGTAATATACTGTTCCATACTGTGCTGAGTACTGAGACAGCATACTGTTCCATACTATGTGCTGAGTAATGTACTGTTCCATACTGTGCTGAGTACTGAGACAGTATAGTGTTCCATACTGTGCTGAGTAATATACTGTTCCATACTGTGCTGAGTACTGAGACAGCATACTGTTCCATACTGTGTGCTGAGTAATATACTGTTCCATACTGTGCTGAGTACTGAGACAGCATACTGTTCCATACTAAGTGCTGAATAATATATTGTTCCATACTGTGCTGAGTACCGAGACAGTATAGTGTTCCATACTGTGCTGAGTAATATACTGTTCCATACTGTGCTGAGTACTGAGACAGCATACTGTTCCATACTAAGTGCTGAATAATATACTGTTCCATACTGTGCTGAGTACTGAGACAGCATACTGTTCCATACTAAGTGCTAAATAATATACTGTTCCATACTGTGCTGAGTACTGAGACAGTATACTGTTCCATACCATGCTGAGTACTGAGACAGTATAGTGTTCCCTATCGTGCAGTACTGACTGTATATGAGAAAATGAAACTCGGGGAGATGAGACCTGCCTGGTGGTAACCTGAACTGGAGAAATACATGCCCATAAATCTGTTTACCTGCTGTCTCATAATTTTTATTGTATTGTTTCTATTTCTTCATCACTGGGCAAGGCCTTAGAACTTTCATCATTAGTAGCTGACCCTCCAGTAGTCACAATTATTTTTTTACAGCCATCAGTTTTTTTTTTCCGCACTGGGCCTCTTTTTGCCATTTTTTGCCCCTGAATGAAATAACACCTTCAGGACAGTAATAGCTGACATGGTGCCCATTTAGAGAAACATTTGTCATCGGATCATGAAAGGGTATTTGGGTGAAGGCCAACTCTCCAAATTTTATTTTATTCTTCTCACTGAAGAGAAGCCTCTTTCTGCTGCAGCAGTGTGAATCAGAATCAGGAGAACAACTTCGACCACAGCCAGAAAATATTGTTTTTAATTACATTTCATTGATTATGCTATAACTATACGTACATGTATAATATTATAGTGTAAGGTGGAATGTTGTTCTCACTCTAAATTCCACCATACCGAAATGCTGTTCCGCCAAAGATACTAAAATGAATGGAACCCTGTACTGACCATACGTACAGAACAGTGTTCCATTCATTTAGACTTAAACCCTCGAGCCGTGCTTTGAAATATAAACTGAAAACTGCCGCACAGCAATATTATTTAAAACTACACTGAAAATTGCTGCAGCGGTTTTTAGAAATGGGAGCAGGCCATTTATATTAATGCAAAATGCAGGCTTAACCGGATACTTACATTTTTTGCCATCTTGTCCATTTCTGTTCTCGCTAAGTGAGATGTTCGGCAGTAATGGTTATTTATTTTTTTTTTTTTTGCAAATTCCTCCTACAATAGAATGGCAACCAATGGGAGTGTGCACTGCTAATGTAGGGATGCCCAGTCCCTAGCAACCACACAACTCACCATGAACAAATGGGAAACAACCATTTCTTTTTTTTTCTATACATGAATGCATTACAAAAGCTGAAAAAGACTAGAAGAAGAATGCGAGGAGCACCATACACTAGTTAAAAAAAAAAAATACTGGCTGGGTAACCCCATGCAGAACCAGTGTGTTTGGCCACCTTGGGGTCTAATTCCCAGGACCTCTCTAGCTTCGCTCTTGAGATCACGGGGAATCAGACCCCTCTGTGGCAGAACACACTGGTTCTGCATGGTTACCCAGCCAGTATTCTCTATATTCATATACATTACAAGTGCAGTAATGCTTGTATGTTAGGGTTGAGTTAGTGTTTATGCCAAAAACTGTGTTTTTGACAACTTGTGTCTCGGCAGTCTTAGCCCCTCCCTAGGATTGCAAACTTTGGTGTTCACCATCTCAGTCTGAGGGGATAATTCTTTGGAAGTTTGGTGAACATTGGTTAAGTTTTTCAAAAGTTATCAATTCTTTTATTAAAAAAAACACAACTCAAAAGGCTGCCAGTTGTGTTTGGTCAGGAGATGTCTGAGATGACTTAAAACATTAATTACACGTAGGGCTATGCAAAACAGATACTATGAAGGACAAATACACACAGACGCGGCACTTTTTACATATACAGATATCACGCTTAAATAGTTGTATTTGTGTTAGGCAATATACAGTAACACTGGACCTTGGTTTAGGCTGATGTGAAACATCTATGACTACGACTGCCGTTTACATGAATGCAGAGTTTCTTTATAATGATGCCTATTGTATTGAAACCTTTCAAACTTGTGGTCTTGTCGTAATTTATAGAAACAAGTCTGAAATGTAAAATATTTTGCAAATACTGATATGCAAACAACTACAAATTAAAGAGACACAAATGCAAACATGAATATCAAAAATCAGTCCCACACACAGCCCTAATTAAAGTAGTGTTTTTAATTAGCAAAAAAGTTTGATGGCACTGAATAAAAATTGAGACAGACTTTCACAGACACCACATATGCATAATATTGCCTCTGCTTGACTGAAAAATATGCCAGTTTTTCACAATTTCCAGGGCTGCAGCATGCAGAAAAGGGTACAAGTTTTGAAGTGTTGATCACTGCACTTTAAATCACTTCATCCCCAGTTTGTTTTAGTAGCAGTCACAACTGGCAGCTGCCCTCAGTCAGGGGAGCACTCAGCCTTGGATGTTGTCACTTTGAACAAAACCTGGAAACCATTACCCACAACAGTAGAGTGGCAGCTGGAAGGGAAGGGCTCACCTCGCCTTGGTGAGGTGAATATTATATTGTCTGTTAGTAACAGCAGCCTGCACTGAACCTCATTGTCCCCCCCCCACTCACTCACTAAAGCCCTGTTTACACTGCCAACTTATATCATCAGCCCTACCTCCCTGACCCACTGCCCCCCCGGATTTGCCCTGGCTTACCCCCCAAGGCAGAGCTGCTGAGATGACCCCACCCCACGGAGACCATTCCAGGTTACCGGCCGCATCACTGCAACCAGCAGGGCTCCCTAGGCTTCCCTCCCTGGGTGGGGCTTTGGGGTGGGCCATCCAGCAGAACTCGGTTTAGGTCAAGGTCTGGCACTTTGGGGGGGGGGCGCAGTACCAGGAGGCGGTGTCATTCCTGGGACAGGCAGCTTTTTTTGTGGATGCTAATCCCCTCAGGAGGCGGGACATGCAGTGACGTCAGTGGGACGAACCCAACGTCTGTCCTGCCTCTTCACATATCAGGCACCAGTTGCATCGAATCCCCCCCCCCCGCCTCTGCCAGAGGTCTGTACTTTTGCACCGGGCACTCGATCACACCCCCCTCCCCACAGAGGAGGAGGAGAGCAGTCCATGGGACCCTCAGTCCCCCCCCCAGCCAGCCCTCTGATGGCCCAAGTCTGGATTCAAACCCAGGTCACCAGCATCACAGGCAGAAATCCTACCCCTGTGCCAATGAGCCAGCCTACACTGCCAACTTTAAAGTGCAGCAACTCATGCACATGGGCTGATGCACTTAAAAGTCATCAGTGTTGACCCTTTCTGGAGCATCCCAAGAGTGCTTTGCATCGGGTTTCTGATGCGACTCGGGAGAGGGGATGTGTATCGGGGCAACCTACCTAGCAGTGAAGTACCTGACATGTAGACAGTCGGCAGCGCTCGCTCTGATCAAATGTCTTCTCTCCCAGCATCCTCCAGTTGCTCCCTGCCAGCACTTCCTGTATTTAGGAAGACAACTCATACAACACCTGAGTTCAGCAAAAGGCATATTTCTGCAGCAAAAAAAAAGCTGACCTCTGGAAAGTGCATAAAAATGTCAAACAAGGGCTACAAGTGTAGCCTCAGCATCATATGCCAGTGGGCTAACCTCCCCCCTTGCCAACTGTTCCTGATACCGGGCAAGGAGCCTGGGTCCTGCTACGGTGTCAATTTGGGGTTTGTTCCCAAAAATATTGAAAATATTGTGGTGCCTGAACCCAGAGTAATGCATCAGTGGGCCAGATATCTGCTTGGCACAACCCCCTGGGATACTGTGCCTACCCATCTCCCCAACCAACCACTCTACACGCTGTGTCCCCAAATACCTTGTTCCACTATAAACCATATATCTCAGCAATAAGTGCGTGCAATGAAGTTCACCACCACATCAGTAAATTCACAGCTTTATTCGGGGGTAAGGACTAGGGACAGGGATACCTGGATATAGGGTAGCTGTGAAGGCAAAAAATAAGGTTAATGCAATATGCAATTTTAGCATGTGGGCCTGCAGGCCAAGCCCTCCCCCACTGGTACCAGTGTCCCTGTACAGTCTCTAGGGGTACCTACTAGATGCAGGTCTGATCGGTGCCGCAGGTTGGCCGGCTGTTGGGGTCCTGTAATATTTCTAGAAAACTTGCAGAATGAACAACACTTCTCCTTTCCCTCCCAGGAGTCAGGTTCTGGGTACTCACCGTCGTTTTGTAGATCTTGGCACCAGAGGAACTGGAGCTCCTTGCGCTGGTGCAGCAATAGACACAGACTTGCCAGGATCCCTCTGTCAGAATGGAACTTGCTGGGGGATCTTGCAGTGGGTCACCTTAATTGTAACTTGGCCGCTTGTCAGCTTCAGCTGCTTCTGGCCTGTTGCAGAGCACTGTGGCAGGACAGCACCAGCCCCAGAATGCACAGACTCAGGAGTGGCTCCACCGCTCAGCTCCCAACCAGGGGCTGCAGATGCCATAGCACCCCAGCAAGTGCTGATGACCTCCTGAGACAGTGAGTCCCATTTGGAAAGGGTTTTCTTTTTTCTTTTTTTTTTTTACTCCCCTCTCCTTGCAACTCTCCCCTCTTTGGGAGACACCTACGGCCTTTTCAGCCCTCGCTCACCTACCTGGTGACCGGTGCAGTCCATCCCCCATGGAGCTGTGGTTGTACCCCCAGGCGGGTACAGGGTGAGGGCCCTTACACCCCGATGCATCTATATTTCATCGGGACACTGTCTTCGAGCCAGTAGGGGCATTGAAGGTCGGGGCCTGGTGCTCTGTCTACTGGGAGGCTGCGTGTTTTTTTCCCATGTTCTCTCGGTGTGCCATGTCCCCAGACGTCAAGGCGCTGAAGCACCGACATCTGGCATGTCATCCCTCTGTTAAGCATCGGGCTTACTGTATCTCGGGTCTCCACCCGGTGCCAGACAAGAGCCGAGCTCTGGTTCCCCCCTTCCCCTGGAGAGGATGAGCAGTCCCTAGGATGCTCAATTCCTCTCCCCATGGTCGGCCCTCCAGCTCCTGGGCTCGTTCCCGAACCCGGGTCACTGGCATTGCAAGAGGAAATCCAACCGCTGCACCAGCGGGCCGGCCCTGGAAAGGGTTTTCAAGTCCCCACCCTGGCTCTAGGTGAGGACTCCTCAATGGTGGGGTTAGTCGTGCAGTCCCTGCACTGAGCTCTCAGAAAAGAAAAGTTCTTCGGCAGTTTCTCCACTGAAGACCAATGCCAATTAGTAGGGATACTAGCTTCAGATTCAATAGCACAAGTGCAATTCACAAGGGGGCTCAGGAATAACAACCCCCTGCACACCAGTCCACCCTCTTCTAGTTTAACAGTGCCCACCTTTTCTTCGGCTGCAGTGGGTACTCAACTCTCAGCCACTTTAACCAGTTCACACAGGACACACATTCAGCTTCTGCTTGCACCCCGACGACCAGAGACACTCTGCCCCTTCAGATTTCAAATTGCAGTCCCAAACACAGGCAAAAATGGCTTCTCAGTCCATTGCTGTGACACTGCCAATCCACACAGCCCTTTCAGCAAGTTCAGTTTTTCAGTGCAGGGTTTCTGCAGCATTCAGTCTCTCCGTTTAACCACAAGCAACTTCTCTGTACCTGGGGAATCACAGTCCAGTCTCTTTCCCCTTCTCGATCAGTCCAGCAGCAAGTACCTGGGGAACCAGAACCTCAGCACAAGCATTCTTCCTGCTGTCCCCTTTCCAATCCACATTTGCTGACAACCGCTTTCCAAACGGGGGCTTAAGGAAGCCCCTGTAGTGTAATGTCCACTCTCTCTTAGCACAGTCCTGACTCGTACAGAGCCCAACTACAGACCCAAGAAATCCCAGTAAGTCCTCACTGTATCAGCCAAAATCCCAGCGCTCTGATTGGCTGTTGAAGCCTTTCAAGCGACATTCATAGTGTTCAATATTTCTTGCTCATTTATTGGGGCATGATCTAGGAACCAGAATTAGTCCCCTCCTTTTCCCAGGAGTCCCTCTGTCACCGTTTTCGGTGCCTAGATCAATGATTAGCTGTAACAAAAGGGGTTAAATGTCACAACATGTCTGTGCCCATTTATTTACATGGAGTCCATTCTATTTTATGCAGTCTCTCCCCTTTCTCCCGCTGTTGCAGACCAACCCAGTACTTCACCCAAGTAAACACCCCACCAGATTATAGCCCAAACTGCCCCCTGTCAAATGAGCCCACTCTTGCTTCATGCCTCCCAGCAGTTCTGCTGTCGCTGCTGCTGAAACACAGCCCCCAAGGTGGTAGGCAGCAGCTCTTCAATATTCATGGGGCCACTCATTAATATTCATGACCCCTGAGTGGCCCTGCTTTCCTTGCTCCCTCTGTACTACATCCATGGGCTTCTGCCCAATTTTTCCTTAGGTCTCCATCCCCAATGATATCGGGAGGGGCACTGGGACCACGGACAAACTCCCCACTCCTGGGCCACAACGGCAGTCGCTAACTTCGAATGCTCCAATCTGTTCCTGTGAGTTCCAGCCAAACCTGTAGTCCAACTGCTCACGCCCAAGGAGTCACACCCCAAAGGGGCAAGAAATAGCCTGCTGGCAGAGGAAACGGGGTGGGGGAAGGGACCCAGAAAAACAGGGCAGCAACTGGTAAGCCCCCAGAGGGGGGGTTACACAAGTATTAGGAAGTAGGGTCATCCCCCTTCCGAAAGGGGGAGACCCCTCATCACCGGGTAACTACCGCCCAATCTCCCTACTCCCCATCCTTGCCAAACTACAGGAACGCCTTGTTCTAGCCTAACTTTCCTCATTCCTTGACTCCTCCTCTTTCTTTACACCCTACCAATCAGGCTTCAGGAAATCACATTCCACCATAACCTCCCTGCTAAGGCTCACCGACGCTATCCTTACGAGCATGGATAAAGGGCGCACCACCTCTGCCATATTCGTTGACCTCGCTAAAGCCTTCGACACTGTCTTCCACTTCCTACTACTATCCAAACTGTCTAGTGCAGGACTCTCTGGAGATGCCACCAGCTGGTTTCAATCCTACTTGGTAGGTAGAACCCAATCAGTAAGAATTGGACCTAGCACCTCCGCCCCCCTTCCCGTTACTACTAGGGTCCCACAGGGCTCAGTCCTCGGCCCATTACTCTTCTCAATTTTCCTAAATGAACTCCCCTCAATCTGCACTCACACATCCATACACCTATACGCTGATGATACCGTACTGTACACATCAGGCCCCTCCTCCGATGAAGTGGCCTCTACTCTCCAACAAGATTTTACCGCAGTACAGCATTGGTTTCACTCAAACCAACTGTTTCTTAACCCCAAGAAAACAGTCTCCCTAACATTTGGGACTAGGCAAAGGCTCTCCAGCCTCCTTTCTACCCCCACTTTTTTCACCACTGAGGGGACTCCTCTCGAGACCTGCACCTCCTTCAAATACCTCAGGGTCTGGCTTGATCAGCACCTTGACTTTTCCACTCACATCAACTCGATCCACCAAAAGCTGCACCTAAAACTAGGAGCCTTATATCGGAACAAGGGTAGCTTACCTCTGGCAATCCGCAAGGAAATTGTCCAAAAAATGATCCTCCCGATTCTGGACTACGGAGATACAGTATACAGTGCTGCTCCCAAGTCTGCCCTAGCCAGCCTTGACCCTCTTTTCCACTCCTTCTGTCGCTTTGCCCTTGACTGCCCCACTTTGACTCATCACTGCAACCTCTACAGCTCCCTCGATCTAACATTTCTCCACGCTTGCAGACACATCCACAGCATCAGGACCACAGCGAAATTCTGGTCACAGTCCCTTCCCCCCTACCTGGCATCTGTCCTCTCAGTCCCATCACAGCCCTCCTACTCCCTCAGGAGTGGTAACTCCCAGATCCTATGTGTTCCATGCATGGCCACATCAGGGGGCCAATTGGCGTTCAATTACATCATACTTAAACTTTGGAACACACTCCCAGCAGACATTCGTGACTTCGCAAACACAAGCTCACCTAAATCACCTCCTCAAGGCTCACTTCTCCCCAACATGCACCTGCACAGAGACCCACCTAGGGGCTGGTACCTCAAGTCCCCTACTCGTATTTAGGCCCTATTGTCGTGCTCACTAGCTTTTTCGTCCCTAATAACTTATCGTTGCTGAGCAAATTGTAGGCGATACAGATAAATTGTGCAAAATTCTTTATTTATTCTTCGTTGATTGTTCTCAGCTACCTAGTGCTTGTTGTTATAGTTACACGCACCATTTCTCCCACTGCTGTACATTGTAAGCTGCATACTTGTGTTTCCACTGCGTGGTTAGTAATTGTATGCTCCTGTTCCTCCAATTGAGCCTTTATAACAACTTCCTGCCTAGAGTAACTGTAAACATGTAAAATCTTCCACTTTTGTATGTAAACATAATTGCATTCTTGTACACTCTTCTTTTGTTCTTATGATTGTATGTTTCCACTTGTATGTTCCACTTGTATGTTCCCCCAGGACGTATCTGGAATCGAGCGGCAACCCGCTCAGAATGCTTTCCTGGTAAAACTCTAAAATAAAATGAATAAATAAACTGGGAGTGCAATACTGGGCATGCACTAATAAATATGCTTATCCTCTCACTCTCCAGGATATGTATGTGCATTTGAACATACCCAGTATCAAGGTCCCAGTTTGCACCCCAAATTCCTAATACTTGTACCCTCGTTTTACATTTTTATGCACGTTCCCAAGTTCAGCTTTCTTTCGGCTGCTGAAAAATGCTGTTTGTTGAACTCTGTTGTGCTAGGCAGGGAATGAGCCTTCTGGCTCTTCAGCACCTGGGATAAGTCACCAGCTCGTCATTGCAAGTCAGAAGTGAGGAACAACTGCTGGATCAACCGGCAGTGTAAACAAAAAATTGAGCCGCTACGGCCATCGCAGCAGGAGTGGAGCACCGCAAGCAGTGGAGTGCTTCGGCGGTGTAAACAGGGTATAAGTTGTCGAGTTCTCCTCCCTCTGCTCCGGTCTATCCTTGCATACTGCCAACACTGATTGGAGCTACTCCTTCTGCACACTGTGTGTCCTTTTTACAATAAATATATGGCTACGGCTTTTCACTCAGTACAACTTACAAAAGTATTTCTGATCTGATTGTGAAAGTATTTATAATCATCTGACCTCCGTTTTGGTTTAAAACTTAGGCCTGGGTGGCAGCTTACTTTAACTTCTGATTGGGGGGCCACATGTCAGGAATGAAAAAGGAAAGAATAAAGATAGGAGAAACATAGCAATATACAGTAGTCTGTGTAAGACGAGATGGAGAGAGAGACTTTTCAGAGAGCAGTGCAGGTATGACATTTTTGAGTGTGAGATATTGAATTTCACATCTTTCACAAAGATAATGCTTGAATCAACTTTGTGAGACCGAGGAAAAAAATTACACAAATTTAATTAAAGAGTAGGGCAATAACCCTGACTAGACATTAGGTCCTGGGGTAGGACAAGTTAAAACAGGGCAGACTGGATGGATCAATGGGCTTTCTTCTGTCAACGTTTTCTATGAATGACAGTTTAATATCTTTCTTCATTAACAAAAAAAAAAAAAAACAACAGAAGGAAAGAGTTTGCTGCTGAGCTGTGTAGGAGGGGAAAAAGTGGGAAGCCAAGCCAGGGACGGCATTGCCACTGGCCATTAGGGACGTTTGATTACCATTTACCAAGCAAACACCAACTGCAGTGTCGGTTCATACTGACTGAGAAAGACAAGTTTACCTATCTGACTGACAACTGAACTAGGAATTTTATTATCACTAGTAATCCAGTTGGTAATATTATCAGCTGAGCTGCAGATGTCATTATTAAGACTAGACAACAGCATTGGCTTTATTCTTAAATTCTGTGCATATAGTATAGCAAAGGCCAGAGTTATGGCCCAGAGGTTAGGGCAACCTACTGTGAATGAGCTTATTACATCCAGAAGACCAGGGTTTGATTCCCACAACTTCCACCTGCATACTGTATAACCCTGAGCAAGTTATATAACCTCCCTGGCTTCCGGGTCACCCCTGTAAATTGGCTTTGCCCCCAGTGGTCCCTACGTGGTCACCAAAGAATAAAAATAAAACAATTAACAAAAAAAGTAATGACTGTGTGTGCTTGACCTAGTGTGCACCTGAAACTGAGCCATTACCCAGTGCTACCAGCCACATATGCAATTCTGCCAGTTGGACATAAGGAAGTTACCATGCACGGCCTATGTAGGAATGTATCCAAGAAGTTGTAGCAGCAGAACTGGAAAACACTATATTATAGAAAAGCAAATTTCGCTAACAAACATAATGACCAGCATGCTAAAATTTATTTTTGTGACCTTTTTGCTAAAAAAAATACCTTACATTCCTTACAAAATGCATGGCAGAGTTGTAATGTAAGGGGGTATAGAACAAGCCTCATTATGCACCGCAGAGCATCAAAACTCCCAGATCCCCGGCCTAATGGTTAGGAATTTTGGGGGTGGGCTCGAGCTCCTAATGTATTCAAATACTAGAACCCCCCGTGTGCCCCAGTCCTGAGTCGGTCATCCAGTAAGCAGACTCTGTCAGTCTAACTTGTAGTCACTCCTGTCTGGGAAACTTCAACCTCATCTCCATAACAAAGTAAAACAGTCCCAGCTTCTATTAACACCCCTTTAGGCCATTAACGCCTCTCAGCCACACACTGCCACATGTGCCACCATCTGCCCCTCCTGAAAATGAAATTAGGATTGCCTGGTTTGCTGTGCCACCAGGCATGGCACAGTAAACTATTTAACACTATTAAGAGATGAGCCCCATTTCCTAGCTAGCCAGGATGAGGGGGCCTTCACATTCCTGCAGCTGCTTTGTAACTGTTTCCATAGTGTGTGTGTGTGTTTGTGTGTGTGTGATCATTTAAAAAATCGCAATTCATTGGTAGAATGAAACGGACATAACTAATAGCTCCAGGCTAACAAGTAGGGCCAGGCTAAGAGGCGTGGCCCTGTGTCTTGGGCCCCTCTTAACCTTAATCTGGCCCTGTAGTACACAAAGAAAGTTAGAACTCACGCATGACCTGCTTTTATTTTAATTTTTAGTTTAGTCCTTTGTAACTGGGTAGGGCCCACTAGGCACTAGTGGCAGTTTTCAGGGGCGACTCGGGAGCACTGGGGGTTAAGTAACTTGCTCAGAGTCACACAGCATGCAAGTGGAGGTTGTGGGAATCAAACCCAGGTCTGACGGATGTACCAAGCTCATTCACAGCTCATTACTCTAACCTCTAGGCTATATTGCCAGCCTCAAAGCTGCTTTGCACACAGCAAGTAAGGGTTCACCTCCTGCTACACGTAGGGCCTAAACAACCTTGTGTGAGGCAAAGTGGGTCTTCTCTGCTGCTTTGTACAGAGACCAAGATACAACTACATTTCTCAAAAAGTAAGACAATTAATTGCAAAAACTACATTAATCCATATTTTAAGGTTACAAAGTCACAAAAGAAGGATGACAGTGGCTGAGTAGGTAGGATGCTCAGTTCTTGGACTGGAAGATTGGAAGGTCGAGGGTTCTTGATTAGACTAGGTACTTGGAGAAATATCCATTATTGACTGTAGTGCAGTATTGGGGGGGGGTGCTGCACTGGTGAGATGCCATTCTTCAGATGAGACATTAAACTGAGGTCCCTTCTGCCCATTTCCGGTCACTGTCCTGGTGGAAGTTAAAGATCCCATGGCACTTATTGAAGAAGAGTAGGAGGAGTTTCCCTGGTGTCATGTCCAACATTCTTCCTGTCCATTAAAACAGACCAGTGCAACCCTCCCACGCACCAGGACATGCCTGAAAATGAGCTATCACAGCTTAGTGTGCCTTTCCTGGTCAAACATTACAAAAAAAGAAGTATGCATTAACATCATTTTTTTGCAGTGGCTTCAGATATGTGTTGATTGAACCCATCCCTGGTCAGGACAACAACAAAACACCAATACATGTTCAATTAGTAACTCCCCTTTACACATTTGCTGCATCTGTAGAAGATACTGTACATCCACAGCTCAGGATTAGGTGGCCCCCATGCAGCCCAATTGCTTGGGATGTGTACAACATATTAAAGAAGAAGTCTCTTTAAGAAGTCCAAGTGACATGAATCTTACAAATAAAGCAAAGTTTGGATACCTTATGGTGTGTATTATTCATTGAGTAGGTACCACCCCAGGAGAATCCCTTCATACAGTAATGTGTATTTGGCACCATAAAAAACAGTGTGTCCTTGTTGTTAATTTTGAAGCCCATGCCATCTTTTTCTCACACATGCGCACAGAAGCTGATGAGTGCACTTGCCCCATGTCATCACCGCAGCACACAGCAGCGAGAGCAACATCGAAGCTGAGTGCTTTTCATGTGCAGGGCTAGCTGCCATAGCATAATTGCAATAAGGATTTTGCTTTTAATTGATCGAAAATGCTTTGCTTCTAAATGAAAATCAAGATGGTTATATAAAGATAAAGGGGGCACAGCTGTTATTTTTATTTATTTATTTTTTAATTGTTCTATTTTTCCTCCTCTTGGGAGCTTGGTAGGCAGCTCCAGCCCTCTCTTGGAGGGCTCATCTTTGGGCCCTAGCTGCCCCTGGATCCAGCCCCCCTGTTGTGGGGCCGAAGGAAGGAGGGCCAGAGTCCCCCCCCCCCGAGCACAATGCAGAAATCTGATGGAAGCTGGCACCAGGGACAAGGTCAAGCCGTCATGGAGCCAGCCAGCCAGCTCCAGTTTCACTTTTTCGCCCTTCTTCTCCCTTCTCCGTTACAGGCATACATGTACGCATGGGAGACACATGCACACTGCTACCCGCAATGCCCTCCCTTCATGTCGCTCCCTCATCCCGCCCTACACTCAGACCTCCACCTAGGGGCAGTCACTTGGTGGGGAGAGGTAACCCACCCGGGGAGAGATGAGCAGTCCTCTGGACACTCGATCCTCTCCCTCCCTGGCTGATTCCCAGTGACCCACGTTCATTTCCAAATACAGGTTGCCGGCATGGAGCAAGGAGTGGCATCCAGTGCCTCAACCCTCAGCACCACTATTTCCCCAGTGTGGCCCGTAAGTTCACTGTCCTGCAGTACTGCCTGTCTGCTTGAATTAACAGACATTATTTTTTTTTCCAAATTGTTTAACCAGGAGTAGCTGAAAGCTTGTTCATAGGTGCGACCTGGGAGCACAGGGAAGTTGAGTGACTTGCTCAGGGTCACACAGTATACAAGTGGGGCCTATGGGATTCAAACCCAGGTCTCCAGATTTGCAGCTTAGAGCTTTAAACACTGTGCCATACTGCCTCCATTACATTACATTACATAACATACACATTAGCTTGCTTAGTAAATATTCCATTGTTATTGTGAGGCGCCACTTCAAAACAGGGCAACTTGCAATCTGGTAGATATATAACCAGTGATAAAAACTAAATTCTTAATCTTATCTGTGCAAAGAAATAACTGGTTTACTACTGACTATGTACCCTGTGTCCTCACTGTTGTACAGCTGTGTCCTTGGGCAGATATGTTATTTCTTTACCCAGCAGATTTATACAGGTCATTTTTTTTCTTTCTCCCTGATCATATCTCTGTACATGACTGCAGATTTGCCCAATTTACCTGTTTTGAAGCTTCGGTTCAAAATATACCTGGAAGACAGCTGGAAGATTGACTCGTCATGATCCATGTTTTTAGTTGTCCCTACTGTGAGTGCATCTTCACTGCTGTTTTGGTTTGTTGTCTCTCTGGGCTGTGTACCCTGCAGTTACACTGGGCCCTCCACATCAAGCATATACCCTCCTGCTCTAGTGTGTAAAACTGGTTCACATTTTAGTTGTCCTGATGTTTTAAAAATGTTATAAAATTGCACACAATTCAGCTTCAGTACTTATTGCTGCTCTTAAAATTACTTTGTGCATGACAGTGAAAGACTTTCCCATCGCTCGGGGGGGGGGGAATCAAAAGTCATGACCACATTTTACCAATGAGACTGCATTAAGCACAATACCACATTCGGTGTTTTGCTGAAGACGCTCTCCTCCAGCCTCTAGAATGAACAAGTGGGGAAGAAGTGCACAGAACACTTATCTGAGTTATAAAATAATAACAACAACACTCAGTTTTGATGGGAGCAGCGCTGGGGGGCACCAGAGGCAGCAGTGAATGATAAGGCATAAGGAGGTAGTGAAATTATCTGCGTCACACAAGTGAGACTTCTCCTTTAATACACATGATTGAGACCTAAAAGTACCTCACGGGGTGATGTGAACAAGGTAATGAGGGAGTCTCTTTAGAGGAGGAGGAGCACCAGAATACAGGGGCATGCTATGAAGCTTGGGGGGGGGGGAGTTTAAGAGGGATGTGAGGAAATCCTTCACAGAAAGGATGGTGGACACCTGGAACAGCCCCCAGAAGAGAGGTGCTGGGGACGAAGACAGTGCAGCACTTCAAGCACGCTTGGGATAGGCACGTGGGCATAATAAGTGGAAGCAAGGGAGGGGGGCGTGGACACCTGACACCAAATAGGGTCCAGGGCATAATAGTAGTAGGCAGGGACGAGAGGGCAAACTAGATGGGCCTACTAGTCCTGTTCTGCCAACATTCTGTGTTTTTATGTCCTTTCTGTCGATGCAGATTCTGGCTGCCCTGGACCAGTATGATCCCATTTACCCAGTACAAAGGGTTATCCAATAGGTGTGGTAATTCATTTGCCAGTCAAAGCTGTGCATAATGTGACATTCCCCTGGTGGAATCCATGCAGAATGGCAATTCTGCTTCTGAAATGCTTTTCAGACTTTCTTTTTTAATTTCTCGAAATTCTTGTGGGGGGAGGCATTTCTTTGCAAACAATGGAATATTCTATGGAATGGAGAAAATGGCTGCATGGTTTACATAAACTGCATAATACAATTCTGCGGTTAACATTTTGCTTTTGGAATTTTAGAATTCAGCTTCTGATGGAACCCCGCAGAATTAGGTGGAATTTCTGAAATTTCCCAGAATTCCAACTGAAGTGGAATTTAAAATTCCACACAGCTGTAGTGTCAATAAAAAAGCTTTTCAACATGCCGACATCCAAAATAGTTAGTAGCCTTGAAACCACTTTATTCTGGCTTCTTATTCAGTGATCCATTCAAAACAATATTTGGGATGCTCAGATATAGCTGATTCTGATCTGATTTTTGGATTTAGGATTTTAGGAATTCCCAAATCCTAATCTGATTCTGTTTCAAACAAAAGGACCTAAAACTGGATTTAGGATTCGGATTTGACATTCTGAATCTTAAATGCTTATGCAAAAACAGGTTTTAGGATTTAATTTAGGATTTGGATTTTTGGGAGGTACATCCAAAATCAAATTGGAGTCCAACAAATCTGATTCTGTTTATAAGATTCCAAGTAACCCTAAACAATATCGGCCCCCAATCCACAGCAGTCACTTTGAGTATTTTTTGACATATCAAACGTCCCACCCCTGACCTTTGGGGTCACTTACTGATAACATTGCCGGGCACATAGTGGAGAACTATGGGGAACATAATCACTAAGAAGAACCAGGAGGGGGAGAACCACATGAGGTGCCAGGTTGCCATCACAGGATGGCTTTGTGTCGCTATTCAGTCAGAAACTCTGAGCAAAACTCCCAAACATAACAAACTGATTAACACAGAAAACAAGCCTGATACCAAAACTCCCAAACATAACAAACAGATCAACACAGCAAACAAGCCTGATACCAAACTCCCAAACATAACTAATCAACACAGCAAACAAGCTTGATACCAAACTCCCAAACATAACTAATCAACATAGCAAACAAGCCTGATACCAAACTCCCAAACATAACAAACTAATCAACACAGCAAACAAGCCTGATACGAAACTCCCAGCACTTGTGCCCCCCCACCAATCTTGCCCAGATTTTCTCAGTTATTTAAGGGAGTGCCAAAAATGTCAGTCTACCTCCCGATCAGAGTTGGCTTCTGTTTCCACCAGTGGCCTCACCTCTGCCTTTGAGTTTCCTTGCCCACCCCCATCTTGAGGCTCCAAGAATAAATGACTTTTCCATCATGTATAATACACAGTCTGACAGGCATCTTCATGGAGCAGGTAATGTCATATTTCCATAGCACACTTTTGACAATATCAGTTTCATTCATTCATAAAATTTTATTCAGGTTTGTGAAAAAGATAGTTGTTACAATTCTCCATTGAGCTAAGTTCATTTCAAAGGAGGTCCTCGGTTTATACACTTGACTTAATTTTATTTTTTATATATACTAGAGAGCAAGATGTGCTATATAGCCCTTGTTTCAAAGGCAACCAGTTGTACAGGGGGCAATTAGTGAAAAATACACAAGCTAACTTATAAACAACCAGGATGTGACAAAATAAAGACAGTTAGAAATGATCACAGTGCAAATTCTCCCTCAAAAATTGGCAAGCCTGGAGCTGGAGGTTGGAATGTGATTTCTCTCTGCGAGTCAAGAGGGTAGGAGGTCATGTGGGCCAACAGCCCTTTGTTCGCCAAATATTTCCTAAAGGGAAGCTGGAATGTAAGTTTAGATTGGGAACATGTCCCCTTTGAGTTGGACAAGCCTTGGAATATCTCAGTTATACACGAATGAACTTTCTCAAATGTGATTGTGTGTAGGAACCCAGCTGGCCTGTGGGCCCAATGATCCTCTAGGGATGGACAAGCAGCAGTGGTAAATAAAATGCAGTGGTGCGTACAATAGGGCAGGCCAGTAAGGAAATGAGAAACACTGTTCTAGGCAGTGTGCACCTTGGGTTGGACCCTGGCAGGAGCAGCAGCAGCAGCATAAAGCAGGGAACTGTAACCAATTGTAGAGAAAATGAGGCTGTTGAGAAGCAGTCTGGTTTTCATATATTTCGTTAGATCAGAATGAAATTTAATGAATTTCAACAAAAAGAACTCCAATTGAAAACTTCTTAAAAAAGAAAGTGGTTTTGCAAAGTTTACTGCCTGAGGGGAGGGGCCAGCAGGCTATGTGGCCATCTTGATCTCACTCCAACCATAACATTTTAAAGCTTTACAATTCTCAACAGATTGCAAATGGAGAACATTTTTTTTTAACTCTAGCCATTCTTGTAGCACCAAAGTTAAGACTACCCCTGGGATTCTAGGAGTGTCCTGTAGTGATCTAACATTATTTAAACTTTCTGATCTGTATATTTCAAGTGCCTCACTGGTACCTGTTGGCCAGGGCAGGAAATTTGAAGCCTTTGCAGCTAGCAGAACTTTATTAGAGAGGAACTCTCAACAATGTACAAAGAAAAACATGGGACCTATAGGTCCCGATTAGCAAAAAACACCAGTGGTACATTTTTTAAATATTGCACTGTTCAAATCATGAACTTCTATTTGGTTGATCCTGAGACCCTCCACCCACCATTATTGTCCAACAGTCCACCGTGGCTCAGTCAATCAGTACCAGCGTTAGAAGACTGAACCTGCGCTTCATATCTGTTACTATTTTTGGGCACTTATAGTGGTACATAGGAGTCCCCCATGACTTAACCAGTCAGCCGCGCCCTCAAAGGGCTGGCCATGGGGGGCAATAATGGCAGGTGGAGGGTCGCAGGATCAACCAAATAAAGTTCATGATCTGAGCAGTGCAAGGTATTTAAAAAATGTATCACTGTTGTGTTTTGCTAATAGGGCCCTATATGTTCCATGTTTTTATTTGTACATTGCTGGACATTCCCCTTCAACAGCAAACAATTTAAAACAATTTTCTGTATCCGCTGTTTTATGTACTATATTTTTAGCACTATTGTTTTTGTATTGTTCCCACATGACCTGTATGAGCTGTTAAGTTTCCTTACTTAAGCCAACAAGTGAAGTTTTCATATAAACACCAGCAAGTATTATGCATTTTAGGAGTTTCATCATCAGAGAGACCATTCGGTTTCTGGAATTGTGCTTTCTATTCTGCTGTGAACTTTTTTAACAGCAGACTCCTCATGCTGAAAGTATGCAAAAACACAAATCCAGGCACTCACTGTGATGTAGACAGCCAGCTCTGAGTGCTTGAGTGCTGTATTAATTTTTGTTAGTACATATAAAATATGTGAAGGGAAGGATCAGCTCAAGGAAAAGGCTGTCTTACTGGAACTGACACATCAAGACCCCCAAGGATAAGTTCAAAGGACAGGAGGTATTTTAAACTGCAGAGATCTGGGGTGCAATTACCTTGTCAATTTGCTTTCATCCCAGGAAATAAGATTAGCCATTCATAATGCCCTCAGGAAGATCCTTTGACTTGCATAGTTGGCAGGGAAGGACTTGTGGGGAGGGGTGTCAAAGAGAGGACAGAATGAACATTGAAGAGGTTTAATGTCTGAGCTAGGGAGGACCCAGATGATTCTGGAAGGTCCAATATGCATTTCCAGGGAACTCTTGAATTACATGAATACCTTTTGATGTGTAGATACCCAGGGCCCAGATGAGATTTAGGAGTCAAATACACTTCTGATTTGAACACAGTGACTTACATCAAAAGATTGTTTATATATGTGTGTGTGTGTGTGTGTGTGTGTGTAGCAGGGCACAAACCAGTTCTGACCAGTTAACCTGTGGAGAGGAAAGTCAGTGAGGTCATCTCATATGTTTCTTTAAATATTTTATTTGGAGACCCTGTATTGTAAAATATAGAGTTTGATTCACCAAGGCGGAGTTAGTGACCTCATGAGAAGGCTGGCTCAGAAGTGTGTTTAAGTGCTGAAAGAACCTGACAGAGGGACACAAGAAAATATTTCTGACTGACACAAGAGAATATTCTCTGACTGAGGGAGAATCATCACAACACTGAAAAAGAGTAAGATTAGACCAGTCTAAATGAATGTATTGTAGGAACTGCACTTTTTCCTGTTTGTTTTAAGACTGTATGTGTTGGGATATATATATTTTGTTCTGTAATTATTGTTTTGTTCTGATATTTTTAAAATAAAGCAATTTTTTTGCAAATGAAACTGCTGGAGTGCCTTGACAATTCTTTTTATTTTAAGTGGAGCTTTTAAAAGGTTATAAATACACTGTGTATGGGCTTATTGTATACCAAACTGGGAAATGGATAGAGTTCTCTAAAAGTCTTGAATTGAGTTCTAGGGGTTCATTTGAAAGACCTGGTTGGGTGCCCATAGGCAAAGATATCTGGCCCTCCGAAGACAGAATTGTTTGAGCCTGATAATTGGGTACGCTAACAAGAGGTTATCAGTTTGAATCCTTCCAGAGCTTGAGACTAAGGTGGCTTGAACCCACAAAACAGACAAGAGGGTTACCTTGTCTGTTCACTGTACACAAATCACACGCTCAGAGGTTGGCACTTTGGGAGTAGGGGGTTGACTGGCTGAGCGAGTTTGTGACACTCACCACCACCAATAATACTGCCAACCACGAGAGGAAAACATTTTAAAACATTTAACACCTGACGAGTTTCTGACCCACTGGACCCTTTTTCAAAGGCTAACTAATCACAAAGACATAAAAACATTTACAGCAAGTCTATGAGTAATGTCATAATCACATCAGTTAAAACACACCAATAAATACATACTAGTAATAAAATAAAATGAGCAGGCAATTAAAATTACTTCATGGCAATAAATAATATCATGGAACAAATGTGCAAATGGTAATAGATTCAAAGGGGCCAAAGTCACTTGTACAAATAGTAACGGAGTCAGTGAACAATAAATGCAACAAACAGCAGACCGTAGCATTGCATACAACAAAACATAATCGGGGGGGTGGTAAATACATATTAATAAATAAGCAGACACAATGTTAAATAATGTTGCAGATGGTATAAACATGCTAACTTTACATGAAGTGTAATGCTATAGTTAAAGCCACTAAGGAATGTTAACGTCTTTCTACCAAAAATGGCATTAAATCAAAACTGCCATTAAGACCTGGGTACTTAGTTACTTTTAATTGTAAAATCCAAAACATTTCCCTTTTCAGGATTCAGTTTCTATAATTTCCCCCTCTAGGTCTTTGGCAAACCCTGTCTAGAGCCATATACCTGAATTTATGATCCAAAATATCATTTTTATTATTAAAAACATGTGCTGCTGTAGCATACAGAACCCCCCCCCCCGATCACTCTGCGATGCTCACCTACTCTAACCTTAAGACTTCTTTCCATTTTCCCCAGATAAAAAGCCCGACAAGAACAGGTTGCCAGGTAAATCACACCGCTGGTGTTGCAAGATGTCTTATATTTACTGACACGTTCCTTTGGGTTATTAATAGTTGAAAAAACCTTGCCATTTTCAATAACCTCGCAATAAATACAATTATTACATTTAAAACAACCCAGCAGTTTAGTTAGCCAGGTCTGTTTATCTTTTTTGTCCACAAAATGACTGTGGACTACACTGTCCTTGAAGCTTCTAGCTTTCCTATAGGTTATTCTCGGTTGTGATGCAGCTGTTATTTCTAAATTCTTTTCTGCTGACAAAACTCCCCAGTGTCTCCTAATATTGTCTGCAAATAAATGTGCATCTACTGAAAAAGTTGTAACATTCATCTGTGCACTGTAGTTGCCCTTAATCAACCTAATGTTGGGGTCCCTCCCTGTTTCTGGCCCATAGTCTTGACAATGTCCATTGGCCTGCTTCCCCACCTTTTTTTTTTCCTTTTCTCACCCCTGTTCCCCCCCCCACCCTTGGCAAGTTTTTTTCAACTATTAATAACCCAAAGGAATGTGTCAGTAAATATATGACATCTTGCAACACCAATGGTGTGGTTTAGCTAGCAGCCTGTTCCTGCCGGGCTTGTTATCTGGGGAAAATGGAAAGAAGTCTTAAGGTTAGAGTAGGTGAGCATCACAGAGCGATCCGGGGGGAGGGGGTTCTGTATGCTACAGCGGCACATGTTTTTAATAAAAAAAATTATATTTTGGATCATAAATTCAGGTACATGGCTCTATACAGGGTTTGCCAAAGACCTAGAGGTGGAAAATATAGAAATAGAATTCTGAAAAGGGAAACGTTTTGGATTTTATAATTAAAAGCAACTAAGTACCCAGGTCTTAATGGCAGTTTTGATTTAATGCCATTTTTGGAAGAAAGACGTTAACATTCCTTAGTGGCTTTAACTATAGCATTACACTTCATGTAAAGTTAGCATGTTTATACCATCTGCAACATTATTTAACATTGTGTCTGCTTATTTGTTATTATGTATTTACCGACCCCCTTTCCTTTGATTATGTTTCGTTGTATGCAATGCTACGGTCTGCTGTTTGTTGCATTTATTGTTCACTGTCTCCGTTACTATTTGTACAAGTGACTTTTGCCCCTTTGAATCTATTACCATTTGCACATTTATTCCGTGATATTATTTATTGCCATGAAGTCATTTTAATTGCCTGCTCATTTTATTTTATTACTAGTATGTATTTATTGGTGTGTTTTAATTGATGTGATTATGATGTTACTCATAGACTTGCTGTAAATGTTTTTATGTCTTTGTGATTAGTTAGCCCTTGAAAAAGGGTCCAGTGGGCCAGAAATGCATCAGGTGTTAAATAAATGTTTTAAAATGTTTTCCTCTCGTAGTTGGCAGTATTATTTGTGGTGGTGAGTCCCTGGACTTGTATTTTTGCATATTGTTTTCCTCCATGGCACCCCATCCTTGTGCAAGTTCCTTTGTGTTTGCAATCATGCTGAAAGTATAATCTAAGTGCCAATACATAGAAACTTAGGCATTCTACCTACCTGTCCCCTGAATGTTCTGCCTGCCTGTCCCCTGAACTTTCTACCTACCTGTCCCCTGAACATAGTGTCTTATAGGAGTATTCAGCCCTAATGCCTGCCCCATGCTGCCGCCTTCTCTACCCCCCCAGCTACATAACCCCCCCTTTTAGGCTTACCAGCCCCGCATACCTGCCACATGCATTCTTGAGCCCCTATACAGTCCCTGCCCCCATGACCTCCACTGGCAGTTTCATCCATGGCTTCACCAGATTGCCGTTGGAACAGCCACAGAACACTTTAAGAAAGGTTAAGTGCATTATAAACTTTGAAGGTGTTTGTCAATGCAGCCATTCCCATTGCTTTCTGGCCATGATCTAGTCTGTTTGTCAGTGGGACATGTTCTAGGCAAGTCAATAAATCAACCTAGTTTCCTTCAAGGGCAGTAACAGACCTTTCTGTATGAGCAAACTACTTTATCTTGTGCCACCAGTGTTAACAGTTCTGACCATGGTAATATTTAACCCAGCTCTGTTTCTTGGGGCCCTCATCATCCTCCTTGAAAGCACATTTACTCACAGTTGTAAGCAGGTATACTCATACAAACATACACACCTATGAAGAAGCCAGCAGAATAAGGCTATTAGGTCTGTCTATTCTGCTTGTACTGCAGGGTCCTCAGCATATGCTACTGACCCTACCACCCCTCCTCAGTCAGCCATTCCCCTCCATCTGCACCTCCCTTGACCCTCATGTTCCCTTTAACTCTCTCCCAGCCTCTCTTGAAGCTGCCCACCATCTTCAAAGAAACCACCTCCTCTGGAAATGTATTCCAACCCGCCACCACCCTCTCTGTGAAGAAGTGCCTCCTAGCCTCCTTCCTATACCTCCCTTCCTCCAACTTTTTTTTGTTGCAGAGCCACCGGAGTACCTCAGCCCTGAACCGACCCCCAGACCTCATCATCGCACCCCCCCCCCAGGACTTACCCGGCAGGCGATACCAACTGGATTACCCCCAGGGCAGGGGCTACCTCACCAGCACAACCCCAGGAGAGGGATGCCAGCAGGGGTGCCAACTGGCATTGCCTCCCTAGCTTGCCTCCCCCAGGATGGGGGTGTGGAGTCAGCTGGATAAGCAGATGACGGGATTGGGTATCTGAATGGGAGGACCAGAGCAGATGATCTGGGCTGGGGAAGTGGGCGGGGCATCATGGATAGGAGCTGCAGTTTTTTGGCCTGTGAAGGAGGATGCAGCAGGATGCATGATGTGCAATGATACCAGCATCTGCACACCTCCTAAGCATTCAATGCGCCGGTCACTACGAGACCCCCAGTCTCCGCTAGGAGTCTGACTTGCACTGGACACTCAGCCCCCCCCTCCTCTTGGAGAAAGGAGCTATCCCTAAGATGCTCAATCCTTCTCCTCCCCCTCCCAGCTGACCCTCCAACTTTCTAGGTCCGTTACCAAGCCCAGGACATCGGTGTCGCAGACAGACACCATGCCACTGTGCCAGCGGGCTGGCTCTACCTTACTCCAACTTGAGACTGTGTCCCCTCATGTTTTGGTTCCTACTAAGCTTCTCCTCCCTTTCTCCTTGCCTCTAGGGAGTACATGTTCGAGGCCTCCAACCTCTCCCCATATGTTCTACCCTCCTGGCTCATGATCATCTTCATTGCCCTCCTTTGGTGTACTTGCTGTGTACGTTTGTGTACCATTTTAAGTACCCGTTCACATGCTAGTGCATCAGTTACTACCTTTAAAATACTTTCAGTGTCAGGAGCACTGACTGGTTTTAGTACTCGGAACCTTATTACTGGGAGACCATTATTTTTGCCGCACTTTTTTTTCATTAAAAAGTTTGATAATTTTCCATAAATAACCTAGAAGAAATACTGTATTCATTAAAGAGCACAAAAGACATGGAATAAAAAACATTAAAGCAGCTAGTTCAATTACACAAAATCACACATAAAAGTTTGGCATCTAGTAATTCTGTAAAGTAAGTGAGCAGTTGTATAACATAAATGATTTTGTCGCACTTTTTATCTGTGCAAGAATTACGTAAAAAATGAGAAAAAAATAATTGGCTCGTAACCAAGTAGCATTTGTCTTGAGGTATATAGTGAATAGAGTCAGTTTTGCTTGTGACTGCGACAACTTTGTCCCGTGACATCAGCTTCATGCTTTTTTTTTTTAATGTTAGCAGTCCCTGAAAACCCCTGAAAGGCCTCTCAGTTCTATAAACAAAACAGAAGAAGAAGAATCAGCAGCAGCATTTATACAGCACTTTTCATACACAGTGTATCCCAAAGTGTTTTACAAGCAATGCTAGACCAGCAGTGAAGCAACTGAATGTGTAGTGGTGACCATATTGCACATCAACACCCACACACAGCCTGAACAATTGCATTAACCAGTTTATGGAAAGGGGAATGTTGGCCAGGACATGGGAATATCCCCTACTCTTTGCGAAAAGTACCCTGGGTTCTTTTGCTTCCACCTGGACACCCAACAGGACAACACCAGGATGGGTAGAAGGGACCTCCATTTAACGTCTCATCCGAAGGACGGCACACCCCAGCAGTACAGCACCCCCCCCATACTGCACTCGGATGACAGCGTTTTAGGTGCAAGTCCAGTCCTGGTGTGGGAAGAGAACCCAAATTAGGTGGCACATGCTGTTGCTTGTGATGCCCTCGAGGTGTCCTGGACCTCAGCCACTCTCCAAGCCCCAAGAGCAACTAGCACACAGTTCCTGCCCATGCTTTTTGGTGGGATGCCCCCTTCCCGGTGCCTCTTGTGCCCCTGGCCTGCATCCTGCGATCAGCCACCACCCATGCCGAAACCTGTACACCAACTCTGTCTGCTACTGTGAGATGTAAAGGACAGAGCTGGTATTACCACTGTATTGATCATTGGTGAGACCCTACCTCAGAGGTACTGTGTTCACTTCTGAAGACCACATCTCTAGAAGGACATAGATGGGGTAGAGGATGTCCAGAGAACAACTGAAAGGGTGCTGGGCCTGCATCAGAAGCCCTACAAGGACAGACTGAGGGATCTCAATATAAAATACACTGGAAGAGAAAAGGTAGGGGAGAGAACATGATAGGGACCTACAAGTACCTCACAGGGGGGAATAAGGTAGAGGAGGGGAGTATTTTCAGAAGAGAATGTGCACGAGAACAAGGGAGCACAGAGACGCTAGATGTGGGGGGAATTTAGGAGGGATGTGAGGAAGTACTTCTTCACTGAAAGGGTGGTGGACAGTGGATGTGGGGGCTTAACAGTGGTGAACTTAAAGTATGCATGGGATAGGCACAAGTGAATCTTAGTGGAAAGTCAGAGGGAAGGTAGCCGGAGAGCACATAGAGTCTGTGGTGATAGTATAGGCAGGGAAAAGAAGGGGCAGATGGGGTGGGCCAAGCGGCCCTTATCTGGTGACAAATTATGTTACCATGAGAGTGATACGGTGCACACTACCCAGCCCTTACTCCCCAAGGCACTCCAGATGGCACTGTCATGCCCAAGGGCACTGTCACACTAGTAACCTTCCCACTAGCAGTGACCCTGTTTTCAGGCCAGTACTCTAGGTAGTGGTGTCCCATTCTGTCTACCACCTGGCACACCCAGGGGGTTTCTGCCAGACAAGGACACCCCAACATTTAAGTCCCCCAACTAGCTGGTACCACAAGGGCACCCAACTGCAGCAGGCACCATGATGGCGCCCTACTTTATCTGCTCTGTTAGCTTCTCCCTGTCTATTCACTCAGGGAATGATGCCAATGGCTCACACCCTTGAACAACCACCGCCTCCCCCTACTGTAAGGAGGGTGTCGTCACAACTGTGTATGCTCATGTAGCATTTTTGTGTGCTACAGAGACTTCATGTGCTGAGATAATGTGTATTTTGAAAGAAATGCATCCAAAATGACTTTTACTTTGAGTTTTATAGTACTGGTGACACTGGCTACAAAACATTACACTTTTTTTCTGTGTTGTATGCCAGCCACTGCCTGCCTTTTTTCCAAGTTTCTTGAAACGTTGTAGTCTTTTTTTATACATAATTTGAGAATGGGAACTAGACGTGGTGATATATCCCACTGTTGCCATCAGAGTGGGACTGTCACAGGGGGCGGCTGCGACATTATTGTTGCCTGGAATCATGGTAGCAGGAAATGGAAAGGGATAAGCGGCTTTTTTTCTTCTAAAATTAGGGAATATAAAACCTCTGATTGAAGGGCCATTTGACATGCTGGTAGGTCAATCAATGCTTTATTTATACAGTGCAAATTTCAAGGAATCAAAACGCTTTACATGCTGTCAGAAAAATTTCTTACATAAAATCATCCGTGCTAAAAATCCTTAAATTAAACACTCATTCAGGGAAAGCCTGGCTAAATAAAAATGTTTTCAACCGAGTCAAAACTGGTCGATGATCTGGCAGTCTCGAACTTGATGAGGCAGAGAATTCCACAGGACTGGGGCCACAAAAGCAAATGTACGGGCCCCAGATGACTTCAGTTTAAGCCTGGGAATGTCTAGCAATCCCTCTTCAGTGGAGCGGAGAGGGCAGAGGGGCAGTAGGGATGAAGAAGGTCTTGCAGTTGGCTGGGTCCCTTCCATGTGGGGCTTTATAGGTCAGCAACCTGGCCTTGAAGGAGATCAGCCAATTTACAGGCAGCCAATGCAGATAGCGTAGCACAGGCTTGATGTGGCAAGATCTAGGTAAGCAAGTCAACAACCTGGCCACTGCATTCTGCATTAGCTGCAATCAGTGAAAATCTACCCCTCCCCCCCCCTGGTAGCCCTAGGTATAGGACATTGCAATAATCTAGGCGAGAGATCAGAAAGACATGAACCAAAGTTGGCAGGTCGCCAGGGGAGAGCAGGTGTTTAATCCAGGCAATGTTTCTCAGATGGTAAAATGAGGCTTTGACCACAACAGACACCTGAGATTTCAATGTCAAGCTGCAGTCAAGCACAACACCCAGATTTTTCATCCGATCTGAGGTAAGCAGCTAGGAGTCCCCGAGCCAAACTCCCAAGGTCTCACTAGCCTGCACCCTCCAACCCCTATGACCAGGTTCGAACACCAATACTTCAGTCTTATCTAGATTTAACTTTGGCCACTTGTCTTCATCCAATCTTGGATCTCAGCGAGGCAGTTGTTGAAAACAGAGACTGTCTCCTCCTGCCCTGGTGTGAAGGACCTATAGAGCTGAGTATCATCTGCATAGCAGTGAAAACTCAGTCCATACCACCTAATGATATCCCCCAGTGGCTGTCTATACACTGCAAACAACACTGGGAATAAGACAGAGCCCTATGGGACCCAACAAGACAGCAGCAGTGAGGCAGAGGAAAAAATTCAAGATACTGCTCTATGTCCTGTCCATGAGGATTGATTTAAACCTGCTGTGGACCATCCCAGCCAGACCACAGCACACCTGCAGGTGCTCCAGCAACATCCCATGGTCCACAGTGTTGAATGTCGCTGAGGGAGCAAGGAGCACCAAGATGGAACAGCTCCCTCAATCCTTCACTGTCAGGAGATCATTCAGCACTCAGACAAGGACAGTCTCTGTACTATGCCTCTTTCTGAAACCAGAATGGAGAGAGTTGTAGATGTTATGAGTTGTTAAATGATCATCCAGTTGTGCGGCCGCCACCTTCTCAACAACCTTTCCCACAAAAAGTAGGTTAGAGACAGGTCTGCAGTTTGCCAGGATGTCTGGATCCAGCAAAGGTTTTTTTCGGGAGTGGTTTCACGAGCGTCTCCTTCAGGGGTTCTGGAAAAATCCCTGTCGTAAAGAACAATGGACTATCCTAACTAAAACCGGGCTGATGATCTCCATGCACCCCAACAGGAGGCGTGTTGGCCCTGGATCTAAACTGCAGTAGGTTGGCCACATCTCCTGGATGATCTGCACAACATCCATGACATCCAACTGACCGAAGTCAGACCAGACAGGCCGAGTACTTGTGACCTCAAGCCCATCACCACAAGGCCCGTTTGAGGGTGCTGACCGTGTCGCCGATCTGATAGTGGCAATCTTATCAGCAAAGAACTGAGCAAACTCGTCACATCTAGACTGTGAAAAGGCTCCCTGTAACTGGAGACAGGTTGGATTGCACAACCTGTCGACAGTATGGAAGAGCTGAGCTGGTCTGTTGGTTGCCACAACAATTTCCTTGGACAGGAACTCTGCCTTCTTGTAGGAGATTGCCAACTGATAGTCTTTATAATGGACTGCCAATCTAAGTTTGTCCTCTGCCAGACTGGATTTCCACCAGCACTGCTCCAATCTTTGTCCCCTCCTCCACATCTTCATCAGTCTCGTTGAACCAAGGAGACATCTGATGAGACATAAGGGGTGAACACGTATAGGTGCTATAGAGTCAAGGGCACTGATAATAGTCCTCTTATAGGCCAGCATGAGTTCCCCTAGCTCCTCGCCTATCTTCATCATATCTGATAGGTCCAATACCTCCATCAGACTATCTGGGGACAGTCCCCTTAAAGTGCGGTATTGGACCATCTCTGTAGGGGCAGGTCTATTAGGGGGTGTCTCGAACCTAAACCTGGGAGTATGGTGATCAGACCAACTCGCTGGTTCCACTACCAGATCGTCAATCTCCAGCCCAAGCAAGAAAACCAGGTCCAGTGAGTGACCGCAAGTGTGAGTTGCAGAAGTAATAACCTGTGCTTGGGTTCTTAAAATAATATCCTGTGAGTACCATGAAAGGTGCTCTTTAAACGCAGCCTTTATCTCAAGGTAACAAGATTCACCACATCTTGTAGGCCTAGATCTCACCCCTAACACACCCCTAAGTCTGTTATACTGGCTTCAGCCCAATGACAAAGCCCAGTGGTTTCACAAAATGTTGTCTTTAGCATATTAAAAAAAAAAAAAACTTGTCTATTCAAATTAGTTAATTTGCCCAGTCATGGTGTACAAACAATAATCTTTTGGCTGTCTCGCTTTTTCAGACCACTATGGGACAAAGTTCTTTTAGTTATTGAGCTACATATCTTTGGAACAGAATACCCCTGTCAGTCAGGCAGTTGCCTTCTCTCAACAAGTTCTGTTCTAGCTGTAAGAGTTACCAGGTGAGTGAATATGTAAGAACCTGCTTTGGCTGGTCTACACAGCCGTGATCATGCTCCCCGTGTAGATCTTGTTTTCCTGTGCAGACTAGCTGTAGGTCTCCCCCTGTCTGCATGTGCATGTAGTGTTGCACAGAGTTTGGCTGCAGACCTTTGAGTGTATTGTGAATTGCTGTACTTGTGCTGGCATCCTGTACCATACTGGTGCTTGGGTCATTCCTGAGAAAGGTGTCCTTGTGTCACCAGTGTACCTACCCGGTTAACAAAATTTACATGAATAAACAAATAAAATACTCCTGCCTCGATGTCAAGCACAGGTTTTCATTTAAATACAAAATTAAGAAGACTCGAGATGGACATTGGAATGTGTTGGTTGCCACACTATGTGGACTACCCTGGCAGTTCAGCCCTGGCCCTGTTTTTTTTTTACTTTGCCAAAAATTGTCAATGAGCACAAGCATATGCTAACCACTTGGTGCTGTCTGATTATTTCAGGTAGGTAGCAGCGACCTTTAGTGTTCAACTGCCCTTCCCTTGCCCCTGGTCAATAGGCTTGTCTCGGTGATATCTAGTCTTTGAAAGGACTCATTCATCCCTGATATCAGCCCAGCCTGGTAGGGAGCTTTTTCCCTTTATGCTGGTCACAGTGCTTCGTTAACACTGGGATCATCCCTCAGAGGCTTTCACAGGAACAGGAAGTAGAGTTTTTACACAGTAAGGTGCTATCAGTTTTTTAGGGCCTGGACTGTATTTCTTTTAACTTTTGTTAACCAGGAAAGGAGAGCTAGATAATTCTTCCTATTCTCAGCCTTCTTCTGAGGGGGGAAGGGGATACTGATGCAAACTGACATACTGAACCAAACAAATTAAGCTGGTGGCGGTCTTTTTAGTGAATGGTAGGAAATTTGGGTAAGACCACCGGTGAAACTCCCCTACTGTCCTGTAGATGGAGTCTCTGTCCATCTGGCTACTAGCCAAGACCAGGTGGAGTAAGTTGAAGGTGCAGTGGGTGTAGGGGACAGGGCCTCCTTCCTTAGTACCATACCTGTATGCCTAATGTCCAGCACGAAATACAGGAAATATGAGCAGAGACCATGGATACAGACAATGCTAAAGTACTCACAGAGTCCAGTGAAGTGGAAATTGTGCAAAATGTGAGGGAAACAGAGCAGTTCCTGTTAACTGAGGTGGAGGAAAAACTGAAAACCGCACTAGAGGAAAGGAAAGGAAAAAACATTTACTTCAACTTATTGCTGAGGAGGAAGCCAAATATGTTTGAGAAAAACAAAGGCTGTATGAACGTAAGAAATTCTCTTTCTTTTTCTGGGGAGCCAGTGACTGTTTCTGAGAGCTCTACCCCTTTAATTGACACAGTGCTGGAGTTTCCAGCTGCAGAGTGAATGTCAAATAAGCCGTTGATTAATGACACTGAAATGCTGTCAGAGGCTGGAATGTTGCCAATTAACACTGCAGTGTCAGAAACAAGCCTTTGTCAATGCCGAAAGTTCGTCATGAGTAGAGATGAGGGAAGTGTGTAACAGTGTAGTAGTACAGGAACAGTTTTATCGATAATGAGCAATAGAAAGTTGTATGACAGATGTACTGTTCATGAGGTGGTGTGATAAAAAGGCTATATTGAAAATTTGGAGTGAAAATATTGAAAATGAACAAAGTTACACGAGTGCATAGAAAATTGTGAATGACCGGGTGTAACTTGGGTCATTTTTTGGAGTTGTGTAACCACATTTTCAATGTGGCCTTTTTGGTACCACACCTCATGGAAAATGCCAGTGTTATTTTGTTTACTCGTGTTGAAAGGTGATTTTGAGCGTGACCACGCCATTCTGTACCACAGGTGCGAAAACACATTTCAGGCAGGTTACAAAAAAAATACAGCTGTACTGTTCATAAGGAAGTGTGAAAAAATGGTAATGTTGAAAATCTGGAAGCGAAAATATTAAAAATTGGCAAAAATACGAGCGTGCGTAGAAACTGTGCAACACACACTCGTAACGCAGGCATTTTGTGGAATTGTTTCACCAGATTTTAAACATGGCCTTTATGGGACCTCCCCTCATGAACAGCAACACTGTGATTTTGTTAATCCATCCCAAAAGTTGATTTCACACACCGACTGCGCCATTCTGGGCCACATGTGCGAAAATACATTCTGGGCAGGATGTGAAAAATGATAGCTGTACTGTTTATAAGGAGATGTGAAAAAATGACAATGTTGAAACTCTAGAGTGAAAATATAAAAAATTAGCGAAGTTACGAGCGTGCATGGAAACTGCACAATGCACACTAGTAACACAGGCATTTTTTGGAATTTTTCCACCAAATTTGCAACACAGGCTTTTTGGGACCTCACCTCATGAACAGTGGCACTGTCACTTTAGTAATTAGTCCTGAAAAGTGATTCTGTGCAGTGACCACAAAATCACCTTTCAGGACTGAGAAACAAAATGACATTGACATGTTCATGAGGTTGGGTCCTATGAACCCCATGTTGAAAATTTTGGGCCAAAATTCCTAAAAACTGCTGAGATATCAACCTAAGTTGACCCCCCCATTGAGTTCCATTATACAGGCTTACCCGATTCCTCAGTTCCTAGTTTGGCTTTGGAGAGTGCAGACGGACCAGTGAAGATCATGACTCTCGACCTCGGAAGGTAATGTGTGTGTGTGGGGGAGGGTGGGGAGGTGGGGACAGGGAGACAATGGTGGAAGGTTTTCTTTTTTTACAGGTATAATTAAAAAAAAAGACTTCAGCTGGACTTTTTTTATTTTACAGGGAATTTTTAATTTTAAAGCATTTAGGCACACTGAGGTGGGCTCCCAGTGCTCAATCATAGTGTGTGTGGGGGGGAGAGGGGGTGCCACTTCCGACACTTCCCCTCAGTTAAAGATATAGATGGGGGAGGGGGCACCCCATTGTCAGAAAGGAGAAATTGTTTAACCAGGAAAGACAGGCTATGGGCTGCAGAGAGGGGGAAATTGTTTCACCAGGAAAGATATGTTATGGGCTGCAGAGATGGGGATGGGGTTATTATTTCGCCTGGGAAGACAAGCTATGGGGCTGCAGCCCAGGACTGGGGAAATTGCTTCACCAAGAAAGTTGCGCTGAGCTGCAGTGAACGAGGAAATTGCTGAACTAGAGAGACACACCAAGGGGCTGTAGCTGAACAGCTCGCATTTCAAAGGACAGAGCCGTTGGCAGCATCGGCTCTGTCCTTTGAAATGTTTGCCGAGACCAGCCCCCTCAGCAAAACAGTGTCATCAGAACACTGCCTGCTAATTTGCCAGTCACAGAGCAGCCCCTGCAGCACCGCTAGTCATTGGCCTGGCACCACTCTCACAATTTTTTAGTAACTCTCATATCAACAAGTTTGTTCGCGCTTGCACGCTGACAAACTTAAAAATGGCTAGCTATTCCTGCAACCAGGGCTACTGATGAGTGTCTGTGTACTACCTACAGCCTCTGCTTCTGCACAAAAAGAATTAACAGTCTCTAAGTTGGTGGAAAGTGAAGAACAGACTGTCAGAAATGTCGCCTTGAGGACAGCACCACTGGCTGTCCCAAGTACCCGCAGTCAGACTGAAAAAAAATAAATAAAGGGCTCCAGAGACTGTTTAGTAAAGCACCCAAAGCATCCAGAAAGGTATTTCCATGTAAGGCACTTGGCCTAAGATGCAGGCAGTCAGTGGGGCAGACTCAGCAGTCCACAAACAGCATGGAACGATGAGTGAAATCTGCACTGGAGGGAGTTGGCTGGATACAAGTTCCAGATGGAAAGTCTTGCTGACCTGGACCGATTAAGCCCACTGCTTCTAGTAAACATTTGGTGCCTCCTAAGTACTGTGAACACTGATAATATTGCATCAGCCTCAACAATAAATATACCCTGTCCCCCCAGTTACCCCAGATAATAACACTACAATGTCTGCTTCTGGTCAGCAAACCACAAACTATGCAGAGTCCTTTCAGGGCATGCAAATTGCAGCTGAAATTCCTCTTCCTGCACAGGATGAATATGTGGCAGATACATGTCAGCATGTGAGAACTAAGCCCACTGCAGCAATATCAATTAGCCTGACGAGACTAATGATAAAGAGAAATGAAATGGTGGGGCAGCCAGGCAGGCTACAGAGTCCGAGTCCAGTATGGAAGAAAGTCACAAAGGGTTTCATCCTTTGCAAACTACTACTAAATGTCTTTTTTTCTTTTAGATATTTCCTGGAGAAGACTTAAGGTCGAAACATAGATTTTTAACTCTGTTTTCAGCATACATTTAATATAACCATTTTGTTTTAGTACAAAATGTGTCAGTATCAGATGTTAAAGTGGAGGGGACTGAACAAGCCACCACCTCCTGGGCAGATCAGGTTGCTTTACAAGACATGGTATCAGTACAGGAGGGCAATGTACTATTCATAAGGTCTCTCAGTCTAATCAAGAGCACCCTATCAGGGCAGCCCAACTGCAGGATCTCAGTTGTAACCCCCCCCCCCCTTTTATAGGCTGTGCCTTTACCAAAGCAGCATGACCCCTCTAACACACAAGATGATGATAGAAGATGGAGAGGCCAGTTTAGAATGACGGATCAGTTTGCAAACATGGGTAAACCTGCAAAACGAAAGAATGCAGTGTGACTAAAATGTAACGAGTGTCTTGAAGAGGCACCAGATAGAGTATATGTATCAAGGAAATTGCTAAAGGACTCAGTGTAGTTATTAGCAACAGACATTTATGCCCTTATACATATACACACAGCTTGATATTAGTTTCAAATCACAGCTGCTTTTGGAAAGATTTTGGGTCAAATTTCAACAATTCGAGAACTCCCCCTTGTGGTCCCCCTTTATTGCAATCCCTCTGACAAAGCCAACTGTTAAGACTATTACAATACTTTTCCAAAATGGGGGAGTCCACATCTTGGACATTCTATTTTGGAAGAAAAAAAAGGCAGATGTTACTGAACGTTCAGGTTCTGTGCTGAGGTTCAATGCAGGGAAATGCAAGGTACTGCATCTGGGAGCCAGAAACCTGGGCCAAGTGTACACCCTGTGGGGGGATTGCTGCAAATCTCAATGGCTGAGGGGCACCTGGGGGTGGTGGTGGATGTCAAGATGAACAACTCTGAGACTTGTAGGAAGGCAGCAACCAAAGCCAACAGAATGCTGGGATGCATTGCTAGGGGGATCGCCTCCAGAAGGAGAGAAGTGATACTCCCTCTGTATATCTGCTTGGTGAGGCTGCACCTTGAGTACTGTGTGCAGTTTTGGAGGCCACACTTAAAGAGGGACATTGAACTCCTGGAGAGGGTCCAGAGGAGAGCAACCAAAATGATCTGGGGCCTGGGGGACAGGCCCTATGGGGAGAGGCTCGAAGAGCTAAATATGTACACATTGGAAGAGAGAAGGGACCGGGGACATGATAGAGGGTCTTCAGGTACATGAAGGAGTTAAATAGGGAGGAGCAGTCAGGGTGCTCGAAGGAAGGAGGGGCAACTAGAGGCATAGGTGGAAGCTGGAGGGGGGAGATTCAGGGGAGAAAGGAAGAGGTGCTACTTCACTGAGAGGGTGGTGGAGCCGTGGAATGCGCTGCCAGGGGGCTGGTGGAGGCAGAGACAGTGGAGGGGTTCAAGAGGGGGTGGGACAGGTACAGGGGAAGGGTTCTGGAAGCAAAGTCCTGTGCAGTAGGAATATCTGGGACTGGGAAGGGAGAAGCCAGAGAGGGCGAGGAGGGCAGTAAGGTCAGCTCCCAGGGTGGGTGCTGACCAAACGAGCAGACATGAAAGACCGTTAGGCCTATTCTACTGGCATTTTAGTATGTTAGTAATGTCCAGTTCCTATTTTGGACTCTGAGGATATTTGGACTGGAGGTTTTAAAATCAGAGGATGCCTACGCTCTAATGATACAGGAATACAACATGTGCCTAGCAGTTTATATATTGGCCAAAACAGAGGGTTTTGCTTCTATGTGGGTCAGCCTAAGACATGTCACAAGTGTGGATCTTAATCACACCTTAGTGATGGCTGTGATGCGATGGTATGCAAGCTATGTCTTGATCAAGGACATTGTAGTCTTTATTGTCCAAATCCTATACGCTGCAACTTATGTGAGGAATTCAGGCATTGCTATTTGAAGTGTCCATGGGCAGCACACAACAAAGGTTCAGTTTATGATCAAGAGGATATGGTACAAGAGGTTCAGAATGAAAATAAGAGAGCAGGCTATGACTTTTTTCAGCTGAAGCCACAACATCAGTGGCCAGTTCTGAGCAACCTAACCCTGCTCAGTAGGATGCCCTAGGAGAGACCCAGATGGATGAAGACACCTCTACTGAAAATGTACCCTGCACGCCACAGTCAAATGGGTCATTGCAACGATCTGAGCTGCAGAAGGACAATCAAGGACCTTTTCAGACAAGATAAGTTTGTAAAGACATAGTGAGCACAGACCTAATGCCCCCACCTCCCATTGCACCAGACAACTTCAAGTGGTAGGAGGTAAAAGTAGTAGTAAAAGGCTGCAATCAAAATTAAAATTGGCAGAAAGGGACATAGTAAAAATGCGGAATTGTTATGCAGTCTTACCAACGCTGCAAGCTGACATTGAAGGGGATGAAGGAGAATCTGATGCTGCCTCGGTAGCATTTTAGACTTTTCAGACACAGAAGGTTCGCCCTTAGAATCTCCTATGAAATTAAAAGGAAACAGAAGGAAAATAACTTTTACTAAGGGGAAATTCTATCACTGGGAAATTTCATAGTTCTCTTTTTTCTGTCCTATAATTCCTAATGAAAGTAAATAGCTTGGTAGTTTCTACTTTGAATGCAAATAGTATTAGGAATTATAGAAGAAGAATAACCACATTTAATTCTCTGGCTCATTCTGATGCCCAAGTGTTTTTTCTTTACAGGACACTAGGTTGAGATCCACTGGAGATACTCACCAAGCACCACAAGCTTGGCATTGGGGACCCTCAATTGTGGTCTATTGGGGAAGATCCCTGTTCAGGGGTAGGAATATTATTTAAATCAATGCAAAGTAAATTATTAAGATTATGGATTTCGAAGCAGGGAGAGCATTATTGATAGATTACAGAGTGGGATTCACAAGTCCTGAGACTAGGGGTTATTTATGTACCACAGACAAAAACCGCAAGGATTGAATTATTTAAACTTATACAACCTTACAGTATTTGTATACAACAAAGCCAGCTATCCTAGTTGGGGATTTCAGTTACATGTGGAGTGCAGATAAGATGGGGGAAACATCTAAAATGTTTTGTGATTCAAATTTTTCAAAACAAATGATAATGTTGGCACAACTACAAGTTGCATACAGGACATTACACCCGAAAGGAGGCAATATGTACCACAGAGCATCGTCATCATCTGGAATTGATTATATATTAGTTTCAAGGCAAATAGTGATTTGGCATGCTAAAACAACAGTTTCAGACTTGTCAGATCACTGTAAGCTTCAGGAACAGATAGGTGGAAATACTAAAACAGATATAGGGATGAGTTACTGGCATTTAAATACCTCTCTGTTAGAGGATTCTAAGGTGACAGCAAACTGTGAGGAACCTCTCCAAACAGGGATGTCTGTGGTGTGCTGTTTTGATAGTGTTAGAGTAGTGGGAGAATACATAACAAACAATTCAGACATTTTTTCAGAAGGTTGGGAAAATGAAAGGTAGATCCAAGTATCTTACATAAGGTCACAGTTATTTAAGCAATAAGGCACGACAAGGTGTGTGTTATCATGTAATAACTTCACTACTGGGGTGGGTTGAAGCACGAGGTGAAGCCGAGTGCTTCCACCACCCCAGGAGTGACATTATTACACAATAGCACACACCCTTATGGCAATTATACAATGGCTCAATTTTATGCAAAATAAAAAATAAAAAATGTAAAAATGATTTTAGTAGATTTTTTGTGTTTCTGAAGAGATGACAATGATCAAATGATCCAATAAATCAATAGAGTAAAGTTATTGTGTAATAACTCACTGTCTCAGGCATACACTGACCAATCAGAATACAGGAAATGTCCTTGCCATTGTATAATTAGAATTATAACATTGCAGCATGAGGAGAAAGTATCCTATAAAAATAAAATGGAGTGTTTGAAGAAGAAAATGAAGGAATATTTGCATGCTAGGGTAGAATCCCTTAAGATGGAACAACAATTTTGTATGCAGGGTTCTAAGCTTTCTTTAGATATTTTTAAAGGGTGCCAGGAGAGAACTGACCATAAATTGTTTACAGCCATTAAAGATGACAAGGGTAACTTACACAAAGGGTCTGTAATGGTCCTACAAGAAACTGAGAAAATGTTGGGTAATTAAACACCTTTATGTACTCAAGAGAATCTGGAGCTGTGCAAAGATGACTCAAGGGTGAGAACACTAGCAAAGAGAGGTTAAGAAGATTTGATTAAACCCATAATAGCTGCTGAACTCGTAGCAGTGCTTAAGAAGCAAAGCAGCTCCTGGTCCAGGTGGTATCAGTGCGGAATGTTTCTCTGAACAAGTTAGTATAATGCTAGTTGAAGTATATAATGATATGTTGGAAAATCGCAGCGTCCCTGAAAATTTGTTTCAAGCCATATTGATTTTATTACATAAAAAGGGTGATAGGGAAGAAGTCAGAAATGGGAGGCCTATTTCTGTTATGAATATAGATTTTAAAAATTGTGCATAAAATTCTAGGGAACAGAGTAAGTAAACTTGCGAATAAAATGATTTTCTTTAGTCAAACATATGCAGTACCTGGGAGGTGCATGAGTGAAGAACTTACTACTGATAAGGGAAATAACTGCATGGAGTCAGATGAATAAAGTACAAGGACTTCTATTAGCTTTAGATCAGGAGAAAGAGTTTGACCAAGTTTCATACTACATTTTATTCAGAATTTTGGAATGTCATGGAATGCCAGATAAATGTATAAATTGAATAAGACTGCTGTATAGTAAAGCTAATTTTACACCTTTAATAAATAGATTTTTATGTCCCAGAATAAGAATTTCTCATTGTGTTTAACAAGGGTGTTCTTTAAGCCCATTACTATCTGTTTTTTGTGTTGATATAGTACTTCGGAAACTGGAACAGGCAGTGGATGTCCAAGGTATCTCAGTTAGTAACACTTCATCACATGTTAAAGTGTGTGCATATGCTGGCGATTTATGTTGATTTCTCTTAAATATGAATTCCTTATTCTGGTGCTGTAAGAATTTAACAGCACTACTCTCAATTGTCCAGGGCAAAGGTGAATTTTAATAAAAGTAGGGTTTTGTGTTTAGGGCCCATGACAGAGCTGGATATTAATCACATAGAGGGTATCCCAGTGACAAAACTGGACTACAGATACTGGGCATAGAATTGGGGGTTGTAAACTGAGAGAGTAAATTGGGAAGTAAAAACAGGGGAAGGAGAAAAGAAACAGTACACTGGAAACATAGGCAAATATTGAGAAAAGGGGTATATTTGATAAAAACACTAATATTACTAATATTCCTTTGCCATACTTATGCATTTCCTCCACCGAAAGATCTTGAAACAACGCTATATAGCTTATTTTTTCAGTCCTTCAGAGGAAGCAGATTAAATACTGTTTAGAGAGATTTCACATATTTAGAAGTAAAGCAGTGAGGTTTGCCTAATGGTGAATCCCATAGTATTTTTTTATTTGCTTTTTTCTTTTAAAACAAATTTGTAAGTCTTATTTTTGTCTGTAGAGTTGAAGTGGGTTGCGGGGTTTAAGGAGTGGGTGTGTGCATCCTTATAGAGATGGAAACAAGGGAATTGATCCTTTCCCTTAAGTGCTAGAAGAGAGCAACTACCCCAGTACATGTTAACAGCAGTTTAACTTAGATTCTTGTCCATCAACTCAGTCAGCAACGATGGGGCAGAATGAAGTCTCTACACCGCTTTCTGTCTTGCACCAGTGCCATGCTTTATTTATCTTCAATATATGGATTGTGAAAATAATACCATAGTAAAGCATTCCAAATTTTCCCCGTAATACAGTGCTCCGAAAAGTGATAATAGCACTATTCTGAAGTGATACTACTATGGGCTCTGAACAATACTATTATCACAAAATCTTTAGAGCGCAAGTGCTCAACTCTCCAAATCACTGATGCTGCCAGATGTCAGTCAAGCACAGAAATTCAAATCGTGGCTCGTCGTTGACCACTTTTGTCTGTGGGCGTTCAAAAACAATAGTGGCGGACTCTTGCTTAGTGAGTGTAGGCGTCCATGATACTTCCAGGTTTTTTTATTAAGAAAAAAGGTTATCTAACTGATCCTGTGCTCCCCCAAAAACAAAAGGTAACAGTAAACTGAAGCAAACTGTTTTGGCACACCGTGCATGTGTGCATACGGGCAGTGGCGGAGGGATGGGGCAGAGACAGAGCGAGACAGTATCAGTGCCAGAAAGTGCGGTGGTTGGCTAGGACCGAGAGAGAGTCCGTAACAAAATAACAAAGAAATCCCCCAACTTGGATCCATATATTAAAAAAATAAAGGATAGCTCACTGGGCATTACCAGTGAGAAACCATCTCAAGGTTCTGGACACAGGAACCTTTCAAGCTTCACTCTTGAGGTTCCAGTGTGTTCAGAACCTCTCGATGGTATTACTCACCAGTAATGCCCAGTGACCTAGCTGTTACTCTCTTTTTACTTCTTTCTGCTGCAGGTTGTTCTTGATGATATTTATCCAGCGTAATCACGGTCTTCCCTTAGGCTTTGTTCCATGTACTTCTGTATGCATTGCCATGAGTGATATCTGTGTCTATTCTCGATACATGCCTGAACCATCGTAATCGTCTTTTTTGCATTTTCTGCAGCCGAGTTGTTTCCTGTCCAGGCCACTTCCTTATTATCTCATTCTTTATTTTCTGCATTCTTGAGACACACCCAGAATTAAGCAATAAGGCATGATCAAGGGTTATGTTAATGGTCTGTTAATCACCTTCTAGGGGTGTACTGTGGCACGAGATTTAGCCGAGTGCCACATGCCCCTAGAGGGTGATTAACTGACCATTAACATAATCCTTGGGAGTGCCTTATTGCTATTATAATAAAAAAAGATTTTTAAACAGTGTTAAACCTTGTTCAGCATATGGCTAAGCTCTACATGTACGTTAATAAAAGATTAACATAAGGCTGTTAGAATGTTTGCAGCCAATCAGAAAGCTCCATTTCTCAGACCCTTTTTATAATTCCCCTTAGCCAACCCATTTCTGCATTCAATATTCTACGTTCATCATTTTCCTCATGCTCCAGCATTCTGACCCATATACCAGTACTGGAATGACAGTTGTCTCATACGCTCTAACTTTTGGGGTATTTAGCAAGTTTTAAGGATGTTAGCAGGTTTGCAGCACTTCAGAAGATAAAAAAATGGAAACTATTACCTGACCATTTCAAATCACATACTAGGAATGCATAATAAAACAACGTAATAAGTAACCATTTTACTGAACCCTTGGTGTTCCTAAAGGGGACCTTGCAGAACACCACCTACGCTCTTAAACAGTTGGTGGAACTGAGGCTTCTGGTCCAAATGTGGGACATGCTGTAATTATCATGTCACTGTAGACTGGATATACATCATTTTGGTTTGGTGCACTGGGGAGGTGGCTGTTGCTGCAAGTAGCATGACTGCATTGGCAGTCAGAACCGGGGGGGGGGGGAGAAGCAGCAAGCAGATCGGGAGCCGCATTGGTGGCAAGGAGAGAAGAGGGCAGTTATGGGACTCCTGCTGGAGCCATAGAGGGCCACATTGGTGGCAGGGAAAGACAGTGCCAATGTTTTGGGGCTCCCTGCTGGAGTCACCAATCAGATGCGTTACCACTAAAGGGCACAAAAGTTTGAATCATGGCTGAGCTATTTAAGGGCAGGCTAAGCCGCACCGCTACAGTTTTTGATTTTATTTTTTCTCCTGCCCACCTGCCCCACCCCTCTCCTTTATTAAATAGCACTTGTACCACTGTCAGTAGTGGTTTTCCCAAATCAGGAGCAGTCAGGAGGTGGAGCACAGAATAGGAGGTGAGCATCAGAGGAGCTGTGTCTGTTGGGGAAGAAACTAACTCTGGCTGGAGACATCACTGATGCCATAAACAAGGTACTGTGACAGTGGGTATAGAGTGCAGAGGAACTAAATACTGCTACTACTAATGTGATGGGGGTAAATCACTGAACACAAATCCTGCTGCTAAGGTACTGCTTCTGTAGGGTATAAAATCACTGAAAAAATTGTTAATGCTACAGTTGTTGCAAATGTAAATGCTAATGCTGCTTTTGTAGGGAATAATCATGGAGACAAGTGCTGGTGTGGGGTGACTCTAAGGGGTAAATCTCAGTAGTTCTGCGGGGGTAGGGTAAAAAAACAATGGATTATTACGGCTGCTGCAATTTATACTGCCAACTTGGATATACTTCTGTGTGAAAAGGGGGAGGATTTTCATACTTGGGTTGGAAATCTAAAGCTTTTGGTAGACCACAGGGAAAATGGAGGGACAAACAAGGTGGAGGGACAATTGGAACAGGGTGAGGGTGGGTCCAGGGCATGATCCCCAGGCCACAAGGGCCAGGGGAATCTTTGGTGGGGTGCACTGGATGGCTGTGGGCCAGCCATGGTACTGGATATGGTTTGTAAAATGGAGGGGGGGGGGGTTGCATGGTATGTAGGTAACTTGCACAGCTGAGGGAGGAGGTGGTGGTGGAGATGGACACTAAGCTGGGAAAGGGAGGGGAGCAGAAGGGAGGACAGGAGAGGTTTTACTGAGGGAGAAGTGGTGATTAGAGGGGGAGCTGAAAGGGGACATGGAGCAAACACTGCAAGAGGCAGGAGAAGATGGGGTGAGGACTGGGGAAAAACAAAATGGCGTGGAAGCATGGAAGGAGCAGTAGAGAATGGCCCGGAGGGGGCACAGGAATCTCAGATGGAGGCAGCAAGGAACACAAGGGAAACTGGGGGAGTGGCAGGAGGTAAATTATAAAGGTCCAAAGCCTGCATGGAGGGCAAGGTATGAGGGAGCAAGGGGTGGAGTCCCAAGCAGAGGGACACAGGCAGCAGGTTTAGAGAAGAAAAAAAGATATGCTGCACTAGAGGCACCAAAAGGGGGAAAATACCAGCAAAATGGAGCTGAGTACCCAAGGGAAGTAGGAAGAGCGGGAAGGAAGGGTTAGGAAACTTGGAAGAGGGGGGTGCCCTTCTGGGTAGGGACATACGAGGAAGCAAGTATAGTGATAGGAGGGCAGGGGTGGACTGACCACAGAAAAGGCAAACCGTAAAGGAGGAGGGACTGTGTGCTCAGGTTCAGAGGAGTTAAGGCTAAATGCACCTGGGAAGGGAGAAAGTTCTCCAGGAAAATGGGCAGGCACAGGCAGGGCAGATCCAACAGGGAAGGAAAAAGCTTGCAGATGGTGGGGCAGAGGCAGGAGCCTGGCAGAGGTGCCACCCATTGAGGAGCCTGACTGGGGGCGAAGGCAGAAAGGCAGTACTACAGGAGATGAAACGGCAAAGGGATATTGAAAATAGGGTAGAAGAGGGGATGAAAGGGGTTGGGGGAGGATAGCAGAGTGATGTAACCAGAAGGTGAGGGACAGCAGGGTCCTACTGGTTGGGGAACTGTGTAACAAAAAGAATTAGATGGGGGGGCAGGAAGTTTAAGAGCAGCGCAGTGTGGGTTGAGTGCCTGCATGGCATGACAGCGGTGAAGGTCATTCACTATATCCCCTCAAGGGGGGAAGCAGCAGGATAAGAAAACAAACCAGCTGTTCCACCTGGGAACAAATGACCTGGCAGGAAATAGCATGCTGGAGGTGCAGGCAAGATTCGGAGCACTCGCTGCATACTGCAGCAGTCTGGGGTTCAGTAGCTTTTTTGGAGGTGTTGCCAGTACCAAACGCAAGCACTGATAGGGAGCTGAGGATTAAGGGGTTCAATGAGTGGCTGGTGGGGTGGTGTGAGCAAATGGGGTATGGGTTACTAGGGGACTGGGGATCCACATGGGGGGATGACAGCCTATTTGCACCAGACAGACTTCACCTGAATAGGAAGGGGAAGCTGCACTAAAAAGCAAATTAGGAGAATTCAGGGGCGTCATTTCAGCAAAATCATAGGGGTAGCAAGGTGGGGGAAGGGCACAGTGTGGGCGGGGCCACGGTGTGGGAGGGGCCAGAGAGGGTGGCATTTGCTGCTCCCGATTCTAAAAAGTGTACCCTTCAGCTGTCACCACCCCTGGCCTGTCATCCACCATCTCTTAGGACTTATCTGGTCCCCAGTTGCTCCGTGGTGCACCCAGGCGAGATCACTGGGTCTATACACCCTGGCAGAGACCAAAACCTCAGTTTGAGGAAGATCCTGATTGGTGAGTGTGGGCCTGTAGGGTACCAGCATCATCCTGCTGCCTTGCCATTTTTTTTTTCCATGATTTTTGCTCGCTCATCTCAAGTCAGTGGCGACAATTTCCATGTATGTGTGCAACAAACATGCAGAAGCATTAACTCACCGCCATAGTGCTGGCCCTATGATGCCTTCCATGCTACCGTGAGGAGGTGCTTGCACGACGGCACAGACAAGTCCTCTTCTTCAGAGAAGGCCAGAATCTGCTGGGGTGCTGGAGCTCTGTCCCTCCAATTGTCCCTCCAGTCACCCAGGCTCGACCCTGAACCCTGGGCCACCAGCGTCGCAAGTGGCAGCCCGCCTACTGATCTAATGGGATAGCTCCATGGTTTTACCATACTTATTGTGTGCATCTCACAATCTCTTGAAAGATGGGATGGAGAAACCAGCCCATTGGTAGAGTGTGACACTGGGGGCCTGAGTTCAGGAGTGAGTTTGGATCCTCTGGGGCCAGTTGGAGGAAGGAGGAAGAGGAGGAGGCGGAGGATAGGAACATCCCAGAAGATGCTTCTCTCCAGGGAGAGAGGGTCACTGCCTTGGCTGCAGCACTGCCTCCTAGGTGACCATGAGTGGCAGCGCAGTAATAGGCAGGCAGGAAAGGGAGGTTATCAGCAGGGTGCGTGGGTGTCATGCCATTTTGTGCATCCCTGCTTTGCACCCCCCCAGCATGCTGATAACCTGTGTGAGAAAGGGAATGAAAAAGCCACAGTGTTCAAGGCAAAGGACCCCGGTACCTCCACTCCTTGTTTGTCTGCCACGTGACTACCCAATGAGACCTGGGATGTTTGAGGGTATATCCCCACTGTCTTCCACACAACGCCAGTGAGGGAGTAAGCCAGGGCATCATTAAGGAGTAGTGGTGGCATAGAGACGTGGATGAATCAGCCTGTGCTTTCGGGCTCCTGACAGAGTGAGCACTGGAGTAGAAATATGCGAAAAAAACTTCCGCAGGTGGAATGTAAGTGAAAATCTGATTTCTGTGGAAATTCCACTTGTGCTGCCCAGTTGACCAAAATAAATAAAATAAAAGTAATCCTGGGTAGCTAGTGGTCCCTTCCCCCACCCGATCACCTGTCTGCCTAATGTGAATTAAAAAAAACCAAAAACAAAAAAACCCCTGGTGGCTAGAAGTCCCTCCCCCTGCCCGTTCAATGTGTATTGTAAACAAAACAATAATGGTGGCTAGTGGTCCGTCCTTCCAACCAATCATCCGCCCCCTCTGTGTCCAGCAGCAGTCAATAGACATTTAAGCCCCCATCCCTATCGTTCATACGTTAAAGAATATTTCTTCCCTAGTTGTCTAGTGAACCCCCATCCCTCCCTAGTCCTGATCCCCAGTATGTAGTGGTTTTTATTTTTAGCTAGTTCATTGGTGGTCTAGTGGCCCCCTACCCTCCAACCCAGCAGGTAGTGTCCCACCCAGCTCCCCCATCCCGAAACAGAGTGGGCCACGAACACAGCCCTCCACTCTCCTCTGTGGCTGGCAGCCCTCTGAGATGTGAATGAATATGTGGGGGGGTGGAGGAGACAGGTGGGACACTACCTGTCAGAGAGAGGGCACTTAAGTTTAAAAAAAAAATAACACTACATACTGGAGATCGGGATAGGAAGGGAGGAGGGTTCATTAGACCACCAGGGAAAAATATTCTTTAATATGTGTGGGATAGGGATGAGGGGGTTACATGCCAGTTGACTACTGCTGAACATGGGAGGGGGCCAAGCGGGGGTTGGGACCATTAACCACCAGGTTGTTTTGTCTAAAATACCAGTACTCTCTTAACCTTGGCCATCCCCCTTTAACCTTATACTCCCACCCATCCCACACACTCTCTCAGCAAGTCAGCAACAGCAAGCAGAAGCAATGAAAGCACAGTTTTTTTTTTTTCCCTTTATTGTTGCCTACCTCACTGCTTACTGTTCTCCTTCAATCCAGGCTTCTGGTCAATTCTCCAGACCCATCTGATCATCTGTCTTGACTCCTGTCCCAGAGTAGTCCCACATCATCACCGTCATCGTGTCTCCAACTCGGCCCATGCTCCTGCTGCTCCAGTCCCGACTGTCCTCTCTGGCCTAGAGTACTGCGCCTGCCCGACTGATTAAAATAAAACCCTACCCCAAATCTGACACCAGCCCCTCCTAGATCCACTTTCCTGGTGCTTCCTCATCATCTCAGCCTGCCTGCCCCCTGTGTTGACGACTCCTCTGACCGGAGAATTGGCGATGCGACCGTTAACCGACCGATGATGAAGAAGTCAAAATTCTTGTTCAAACTGTCTCTACTCCCGGTCTTCTGCCTCAAAAGTAATGCCCTGTTCGTTCTGCTGTGCTCACACTTACAGCTTCTCCAGACGCTCCTCGGGTTTGCGCGCCCACCACATCATGACTAGTCCTACCACTGCACTGGTCTTCCTGAATCCTAGCCAATCGCGGGTACCAACCCTATCTCAATAATGTACACTGGGACTTGGAGTTTTAGGGCATCCTGGCAGCGTGTTGGGGTGAGGTGGACACTAGGGAGGCAAAGTAGTTTTTTTAGATTGACCAGCAGCAGCCATGGCCAATCCATAAGCCATGGCAGGGCAGGCAGGCAGGAGTCGCAAGCTCTGTCATAGGGGTCACAGAATTTTCATAGGGGTCACGAATGCGACCCCTGGTGACCCCTAAATGACGCCCCTTGGAGAATTCATAGCTGAAACCTACAGTTTAAACTAGATTGGGGGAGGGGGAAATCAGCTCCACAAGGAAGGAAAAGTGGGGGGCTATCAGCCCTTTCTAGGATAGAACTAAAATGTTAGACGTAAGGGTGATAGGTGAAGGGGGGAACAGTGGGGGAACCTGGTGGAAGGTTGATAAGTGAAGGGGGAACAGTGGGGGAACCTGGTGGCAGATTGATAGGTGAAGGGAAGGAACAGTGGGGGAACCTGGTGGAAGGTTGACAGGTGAAAGGGGGAACAGTGGAGGAACCTGGTGGAAGGTTGATAGGTGAGGCGGGGAACAGTGGGGGAACCTGGTGGAAGGTTGACAGATGAAAGGGGAACAGTGGAGGAACCTGGTGGAAGGTTGATAGGTGAAGGGGGAACAGTGGGGGAACCTGGTGGAAGGTTGACAGGTGAAAGGGGGAACAGTGGAGGAACCTGGTGGAAGGTTGATAGGTGAAGTGGGGAACAGTGGGGGAACCTGGTGGAAGGTTGACAGGTGAAAGGGGAACAGTGGAGGAACCTGGTGGAAGGTTGATAGGTGAAGGGGGAACAGTGGGGAACCTGGTGGAAGGTTGATAGGTGAAGGGGAACAGTGGAGGAACCTGGTGGAAGGTTGATAGGTGAAGGGGGAACAGTGGGGGAACCTGGTGGAAGGTTGATAGGTGAAGGGGGGAACAGTGGGGGAACCTGGTGGAAGGGCAGCCAATGCCAGGAGTTTAGGAAATAAGATGGTGTACCTGAAGGCCATCATGGTGGACGAAGGACTAGATATAGTGGCAATGAGGCATGGTAGACAGAGCATCACACCTTGGAAACAACCATTCCAGGTTACCGACTGTTCAGAAGGAACAGGGGGGGCAAGAACGGGGGGAGTTGCCTAATATGTCAGAGAAAGCGTAAGTGTAACTGAAGGACAAGAGGAGGATGGGGAGACTGAGCTGCTGTGGGTAACGCTAGGCGGGGGATGGGAGAATCATTGTGGCCGGGGGTGGTATACAGGCTACCTATGCAAGGAGAGGAGGGTGACTGACAGTTAACTTGGGCAATCACTAGGCTGGCCCAAAAAGGACAACTGCTACTGGCAGGGGACCTGAACCTCCCAGATGTAGACTGGGAAATCCCGGATGCAGCACTGACAAGGAGCAGGGAGATGTTATCTGCGTTGCAGGTGGTATTCTATCAACAGCTAGTCGGGGAGCTGACAAGAGGCAAAAACTTGCTGGACGCGGTCCTGACAAACGGGGAGAGTGTGGAGAGGGTGCCGGTGGGAGAAGCCTCGGGCACCAGCGACCACTGCGTATTATGGTTCAGCGTCAGGGCAGGGAGGGAGACAAGTAAAACCAGTACGACAGTCATGGATTTCCGATGCATGGACTTTGACAAGATGAAAAAGATAGTAAGGAAGAAAATGGAAGGTACGGTGAATATAGGGGCAGTGGAGGAATTATGGGAAGCTATCAAGGGAGGGGTGCTGGAAGCCATGGAAATGTGCATAAAAAAAGGCCAGGAAGAGCAAAAGAGGGAGGAGACCACTCTGGTTCATGAAGGAGGTAGCGGGAGCAGTCAGTGAAACAAGGAGAGCTTTCAGAAACTTTAAGAGGATGCTCAATGAAGAAGATAGGGTGGAGTATAAGGAGAAGAGAAGTCTGGCAGAGAAAAAGATTAGGAGGAAAAAAGCAGCCACTGAGGAGAAAAAAGCTATAATGGCCTAGACGGGGGATAAAACTTTATTCAGATATGTGAGGGAGGGGAGAAGGGCAAGGCAAGGAACTGCTAGACTGAGGGAGGGAGGGAGGATAGAGGGGATAAACTTGGAAAGGGACTACAATAAAGCAGAGGAATTGGATAAGTATTTTAGCTCGGTATTCATGGAGGAGGAGGAGGCCCTGAGCTAAAGCAAAAGGGGAAGGAGGGCAAATGGGTGGATCAGAGTCCATTCACTGTGGATAGGGTCAGGGCAGAGCTAGACAGATTAAGGGTGGACAAGGCAATGGGGCCAGATGAGTTACACCCCAGAGTGATCACTGAAGGAGGAGCTGACCGTACCCTTAATGAGGTTCTTCAATTTGTCCCTGGATACCGGGAGGGTGCCAGAGGACTGGAAGAGGGTGGACATGGTGCCCTTGCACAAGGGAGGTAGCAAGGAGGTGAAGGAAAACTACTGACCTGTCAGCCTCACATCAATGGTGGGGAAGGTAATGGAGGCATTAATCAAGGAGAGGGTGGTGGATTACCTGGAGGAATGCGGCTTGCAGGACAACAGACAGCATGGCTTCATGAAAAGGAAGTCAAGCCATACAAACCTAATTGAGTTCTTTGATTGGGTGACTCAGGTAATTGACCAGGAAGGGGCAGTGGACATGGCCTATCTGGACTTTAGTAAGGCCTTCAACACCATCTCCCATAGGAGGTTGGTGAGCAAAATGGAAAGCATAGGGTTGGGAGGGAAAATAACAAGCTGGGTGGAGGCCTGGCTGGCAGGGAGAACCCAGAGGGTGGTGCTAAATGGGGTGCACTCTGAGATGACAAGGGTGAAGAGTGGCATGCCAAAGGGGTCAGTTTGGGGCCCGCTCCTCTTCAACATCTACATCAGTGATACTGCAGAGGGTTTGAGAGGGAGAGTGTGCCTATTTGCCGATGATACAAAAATCTGCAATAGGGTGGACACTCCAGAGGGGGTGGAGTACATCAGAAAAAACCTTAAGACACTTTAGGAGTGGTCTGGGAAGTGGCAGCTGAATTGTAATGCCAAGAAATGTGCTGTGATGTACTTTGGGAGTAGGAACACACGAGCAGGGTATGGTATGGAAACATTTTATTTTTATACAGAAAAATGCCATTTGGATTTTATCAATCCGGTTCACAAGACAGTCCTATTATTATCTAAGGTTACACAGATAATAAATAATATAAACAATACATACACAAAGTCAATAAATACATTATAGACACTGTAAGGGGTGGCATAGGAAGAATTGAGATTATCTCACACACCAAGTATGAGTACAATGACCCTTTAACATCCCATTAGAAGTGCTATGTACTGTTTCAACACATGTAAGTGGAGGTAGTACATTCCAGTGTAGAACTGCCAAAGTCCTCACTGTGTAATCCCCAGATCTGTTAGTACGCTTATCCTGTTTGGATTTTGTTTTGGGGAACAGACCTGGACAGATGTTTTTTTTTTTTTATATATATTTAAAGTATCAAAAAATAAGCTGTTTGAAATGCTATGATCAGTGTAAGTAGTCTTATATTTATGCATAAATATTAACCAGCTTCTTACATATTCTGTCTCTAGAGCCATCCAATCAGAGTCTGGCCAGAAGTAAACAATGGTGGGTTCTAAAATCGCAATGAAGGACATACCTGGCTACTCTATACTGAATTTTATCAAGTTTATTCAGCAATACGTTATTTGCTGACCTGTAGAGGAATTCGCCGTATTTTATGATAGACAGGATTAGCTGCTCAGCAATCTTTTTCCTGTCTAAAAGTTTTAGATACCAAGTTGTTCTTTTTAATGCCCCATGTTTTTTAGTTACCTTACTATTAGTGGTGTCTGTGTGATCCCTAAAAGTCAGTGTAGAATCAAAGACTAATCTCAAGTAACTGTAAGTAGTGACATTTTCTATAGGGGATTTGTTAACTGCAAATATTTGTAGTTGTGTATAGCTGCTATGTCTCTTAGAGACAAAGTGCAGTACTTTGGTTTTCTTAGTATTTAAGCAATAAGGCATGACCAGGGGTTAGATTAAAAGTCTGTTGTCTGTTAATCACCCCCTGGGGAAGTCCCTCTCCTATTGAGGTCCTCTCTGGATGAATGACCTACCCCACCCCTTCCTTTTTCACCTTAAGAAACTCAGCCAATTCAAAAAAGAACTCCATCACCTCCTGGTAGAATCCCAAGAGTGCGACTGCTGTGCACAATGTTAGGAGTCCCATCCCTTGCCCTAGACTTTCAACCCTCCCCCCCACCTTCTTACTCCTCCCGCCCCAGGAGTCCTCACCTCCTCCCCTCCACTTGGTTTACACTCCCTCTAGGCTGCCCCCCCATGCATACAGCACTTATCAGCTTGTTCTCCCTCATCACCATACCCCCCTTCTCCTATCCCCTAATAACATTATACAATATGCCTCGTCTGTACCCATGCCAGTACTCTCCATACCTCCTCCTTCCTCCCCTTTTCTTCGACAAAGCCGATTTTGGCTGCCAACTACAAGCAACCTGCACTTAGTAACTAGACTTATAGACTAGATATATTTCTGTAATCAAAGTATTTGTATTTGAGGTTATACTCCACACTTATCTTGCTTGTAAAATAGTCTTGTCACTTGGTTATTGTATGTTCTCATCATGTAATATAAATTGTACTGTTTTGTCTGTTCTTCTACTGACTTGGAGCCTTTGTAAAAGAGCCAGTTTGGCTCAAATTGTGTACAGTAATTCCGAAACTGCATTAAATAAAATAAATAATGTGGTACGAGGTGCAGCCAAGTGCCATATTGCCCCTAGGGGGTGATTCACTGACTGGTTAATCTAACTCCTGGGAATGCCTCATTGCAAATATAAAAAAATGTTCCAAAAGAAGGGTGTTAAAGAATACTTTTTGAATGTTTTCCTCATTTAGAGGGAGATTATTAATAAAATAGTTCTTCCACCAACAGTTTAAGAATGCTGGTTCAGAATCAGAGTGCCGCATTCCAGTCATTCAGCAGTACTAGAGGATGGAATGCTGACAGGAAGAATCCATGTGCCACTGTGATCAGGCTGTACATGACAGTGTAACAGGGATTAATGTAAGGCTGTTGGAATCCTAAAAAACAATCAGATTGCAGTATTTTCTGAGAACCTTTTCATAATCATCATTAGCTGTGACCTGGTCAGCCACTCCTATACCCTGACAAAGTCTTCCCAGAGTTTACCCGAAGGTCCTCCAGACCTCTTCCTGAAACCACTAAGGCTGTGCTGTCTGCATAAAGCCTGATAGATGTATGTTTTACTACAGAAGGCAGATTGTTGTTGAAAAGTAAAAATTAAAGAGATCCCAAAATAGACCCCTGAGGGATCCCCCTCTGGACAGACCGCAGTTCAGACAGGTACTGCTGTATGCTGTATTAGAACCCTGTGGGAACACCGTGTTAAGTAGGAGGAAAACCTTAGAAGAGGCCCCCCAGAGAAACCCAGGCCAGACAACCTCTCAGTCAGGGTGGAGTGGTTCACCAGGTCAAAAGTCTTTGACAGATGAATAAAAATCACTGCTGTTTCATTTCTTTGTTAAGAGAGGAGCTAATCAAGTCATTAAACTCTACTTAAGCAGAAGAAGTGGAGTAGCCCCTACGGAAACCTGACTGAAAAGGAGTTAGTATCCTGTATTTGTCGTATAATCACTGATTTGCCTTGAGACTGGATTCTCCAAACATTTTGATAAGGTGGACAATATCGCTATAGGACGATAGCTGTTTGGATCGGCTGAGTCCCCAGCTTTGAAAATAGGTGTAACTTTGCTCACCTTCCACAGTGATGGAAAGTGACTAGTCTGTAGGCTCCAGTTAAATAGGTGCACCTTAGGTGGGGAGGAAGTCAAAAAATCAGAACAGGAGAGGGACCTGGGAATCATAGTCTCCTCAAACCTTCAGGTAGTATTTCAGTGTAGCAGGGTAGTAGGAAAGGCCAAAGGAATGTAGCTATGCATAGGTAGGGCCATTACTAGCAGAAGGAGGGAGGTGATAATGCCCCTCTTCAAAGTCTTGTTGAGGCTACGACTAGGAGTATGGAGTTCAGTTCTGGAGATCACACCTCTGCAAGGATATAGATGCACTGGAGAGGGTTCAGAGAGGGGCAACAAGGATGGTGCAAGGTATGCAGATGAAGACCTATGAGCAGAGGTGTAAGGAGCTGAATCTGTACATGCTGGAGACAAGGAGGGAGAGGGAGACATGATTGAAACCTTTTAAATAAGTAAAGGGGCTTGATAAAGTAGGAGACAGGGGTTTACTAAAGAGGAAGGAGGGAGCCAGGACTAGAGGGCACAGCCTCGGATTACAACAAAAAAGATACAGGGGCAATGTGAGAGAGCGTTTCTTCACAGAGGGGGTGGTGGAACCCTGGAACAGACTGCCAGATAGAGTGGTGGGGACTAGATTGGTGGAAGAATTCAAGAGGGCATGGGACAGACATATGTGGCTGAGTATCGAGGGAGGGCAGGACAGGCGAGGAGGGGGAGGTGTAAAAGGGGGTAAAATGGGGCAGACTATAACGGCTGGTACGGTCCTTTTCTGCCATCAAGCTTGTGTGATTCTGTGATGAACATAAACAGATATTGGATAGATATTGTCCAAGGGATACATGTGATGGGGTGGCTAAGACTATCGTACAATTACATATGAGATGTTGACATTGGGGCATTTATTCTGGGAATTGGGCTAGATAGCATCCTGGCACTTTAAGGGTTATTTGTGTAATATCAAAATATTATATATGGCATGCTAGATGCAGATTAGTATTTCAACAACAATATTGGGCACAAAAAGAGTTTAATGTTTGTTTGTTGACCCGGTAAGCCCACTGGGCCTAGAAGTCCCTTTTCAGGGACCCGGGAGGAGATACAGATGGTAAACAACTGAAATTGAACCAGACTAAGCTGTTGGTAGCATTTTTAGTGAATGAGGGAAATTTGGCCAGGACACTGGGGAAATTCCCCTACTCTTTTTCGATAAGTGCCATGGGATCTTTAACATCCACCTGAACTACCACCGATCCAGGCAGATGGGACCTCGGTTTAACGTCTCATCCGAAAGATGACACCTCAGAAGTGCAGCACCCCTCTCATGCTGCACTACAGTGTCAGTACTAGGATATCATCCCAAGTGCCAGATGTGGGAACTGAACCCACAGCCTTCTGATCTCCCAGCCTCAGAGGCGAGTGTGCTACCTACTGAGCCATTGACACTGCATGTCTATATTAAACAGCAAGTGATTGCTCAATATGAAATGGAAAAACTGAAATGTTCTAAGGTATATCATAATGATTTGTGGAAAACGTTTTTGGACTGGGTAAGGTAAAAAATGGGAGAAGGGGAGAATGTGTCTGGAAGATATGAAAATTTGTAATCTGGTGATATGAAAGGAGTTATGTTTGTATATGTTATTTTCTTGCTCAGTGTGTGATTTCCTTATGTAATGTATGATTTATACTTCAATAAATAATTCCCTCTACTCTTTTCGAGAAGTACCATGTCCACCTGAACAACCCCAGAACAGGCAGATGGGACCATGGTATGATGTCTCATCCAAAAGATGGCACCTCAGGAGTGCAGCACCCCCCTCATGCTACACTATAGTTACCAGTATTGGGATTGCATCCCAACTTCTTGATGTGGGACTAGAACCCACACCCTTCTGATTTGCCAGCTTCAGAGGCTAGTGTGCAACATGCTGAGCCACTGACACTGATGTAGCTAAAAAACAAATAACTTGCCTTATTGGAATATGTGATCTATATGTGTTTAAACGTTTTCATTGTATACCAGCGTATTAGTTTTCTTTCAGTGAATGCTCTTGCCTGTATTAAATGCTTGATATACTTACATTTACACACCATAAGCAGAAAGTACAGAAAAAGGGTGGGGAGAGACATAATCAGACAAAAAAATTTGAACAAATAACCCCTCAAAAGAGCAAGGTATCAGATGGCGACACCAACACAGCGACATACCTGGCACATCGGCAAAATCGACATTTGCCGACAGCTAATATGACAAAGTGTCTTGACTCAAAGAACACTCCCTGCATGGCTGGTTCAGGGGGTGAAGCCCCATAGAAAAGCAGGACTGGGAAGCATGTGGGATTTATATCTCCTGCAACTTGCGGTCGACATAAATCCCGTCACTGTGATGCTGGCCAACAAAAGTGTTGTTGAACCGGCATCATAGATCCAAAGAGCAATATGTTATCTAAGCAGCAATTTATGATCATATACGTTCCAGTCACATGACTATGCGGTTAGTACAGTATAACTACATGGGCACTTAAAATGATTTTTTTTTCAGTTTCTGGAGATTTTTCCCTCCGATATTTTACAAGCACAATGACAGTAGGAGTAGAATTTAACTGCACTTCCCAGATGGGTGAAACAGTTGGCTCTACCTCAGATCTCAGTTGGCCATTGTGTGTTATTACTGATATCTATAGGAGGAGCAGTAGCCAAAAATACCACACACAGCACATGCTCAGCAATCTATAAAAACTCACTGTTGGCTCCATTAAGTTAGGGCAAATGTTAATTAGCTCTCTTTTTTTTTTCAGGAAGAAGACCGTGTACAAGACTGTTTTCCTTTTCTTTGCCGTTGTCATTGCTATCACCATTCTGCAGAGGGGTACAGCTCCTGAACAATCCTTTGAAGACAACCAATGGGCTTATTTCCCTCACGACATAGCCCATAAACAGAAATGGGACACCTTTGCTGCGACAAGCAACTTCTGGAAAAACAAGGGACGGAAGGTTCCCACTTCCACTCTGCTGTCCCAAGTAGCTAAACTTGAAAGGAAAAGGGTATGGGATATGTCCACTAACAATTGCACTGTGAACAATAATTTTACCAGCCTGGAATGGTTTGCTGGCCTGGGGGCTAACTTTAAGCAGTTCTTGCTGTACAGACACTGCAGGTATTTCCCAATGATCATCAATCACCCTGAGAAATGCAATGGCGCTAGTTACCTGTTGATAGTCGTGAAATCGATCATAACGCAGTACGACAGAAGGGAAGCCATCAGAAAGACTTGGGGCAAAGCCAGGGAAGTAGATGGCAAGAAAATTAAGACCCTCTTTCTGCTAGGGACTGCAATGAAGGAGGAGGAGCGAGCCAACTACCAGAAACTTCTGGATTATGAGGACTACATTTATGGAGACATCCTCCAGTGGGACTTTCTGGATAGCTTTTTCAACCTTACCCTGAAAGAAGTCCATTTCTTGAAGTGGTTTGACACTTACTGTGACAATGTAAAGTACATCTTCAAGGGGGATGATGATGTTTTTGTCAGCCCTGACAACATCTTGGATTTTCTGGATGGGAACAAAGTAGAGAACCTCTTTGTCGGAGATATCCTCTATAAAGCAAAGCCCATTCGAAAGACTGACAACAAATACTACATTCCAGAGGTCCTCTACAATAAACCTCGCTATCCACCCTACGCAGGTGGCGGTGGGTTCCTAATGGATGGTCCTCTAGCAAGGAAGCTTTATGCTGCCTGCGAAACCCTAGAACTCTATCCCATTGATGACGTCTTCCTTGGAATGTGCCTTCATGTTCTCCAGGTGCCACCCATACACCACGAGGGTTTCAAGACATTTGGCATTGTCAAGAACAAGAACAGTAAATTGAATAAGGAGCCTTGCTTCTTCAAAAGTATGCTGGTGGTTCATAAACTGCTTCCTTCAGAACTTCTGGAAATGTGGAAACTGGTCCAAGACAACCTCACCTGCTCCAGAAAATATGAGGTCCTATAGCTTTGGTTGGACTCTCGCTGAAAACTGCAGGCCCCTGTTTAATTATCTTCTATGCTGGCATGAGTCAGACTAGAGTTTTTAAGTCATGGTGGTACCTTAGGCTAAGTCTAAAAGGAGAATTGCCACTGATGTTAAACACTAATACAGCTGCTATAGTCTCCCCTATTGGGGGTCATGGTACACCATGCAAAACACATATTTCAGTAAACTCTAAACAGTGAGGGGAAATAAAAAGAAAATATACAGCCTAACGGACATTTTTTTATTTTATTTTAGAGGGAACTATGGATCAAACGGGTGAGAAGTAACTCCCACAGTAGGTGAACACTGCAGTATCTGAGCTGGGTGACCTTGAGTGCATCTTGTAAAGAACGTCTGACTAGTGATGGGGGAGCCAGCTGGGATACATTCAAAACCTATCCTATCCCGGTCACCAAATTTTAAATACATAAACACAACCACCCAGAAACTAAGCCCTGTGATGTGAAAGAATCTTATTAAAACCTTTTTCAGGGTCTGATCATTTTTAAAACATTGATGTAGGAGTTTAACATGCTCCCCCAGCAGGTCTTTATCTAGTATGCCATCTGGGTTTCGAGCAACAAGAGATGAACAACTGGCTGGGGAGCCACCCCCACCCAGCTGGTCATTAATCTCGAGGAAATGACCAGCCCTGAAGTCATTATTGCAATTATAAGTCTAATTGCAATAATGGCTTCCTTTTTAAGAGATTTATTTACTTTTTCTGTGGCAGCAGTGGGAGCTGTGACAGCGGGAAGCGTAGAGTGGGTTTTGCTCCAGTCACTTCTTAGATTTGACACAGTCCCACACAAAAGATTAATAGTCAAATTAACTAGCCTGGGAGTGGGACCCAGGGTGGTAGCCTGGGTAAACATTGGCTGGACAACAGGACACAGAAGGTAATTGTAAATGGAGTCCACTCTGAAGAAAGGGGGGTAACTAGTTGGGTACCGCAGGGTTCAGTATTGGGTCCAGTCCTTTTTAATGTCTTCATCAGTGACATTGCAGAGGGACTGGAAGGAAAAGTATGCCTTTTGCAGATGACACAAAGATCTGCAACAGGGTTGATACACAAGGAGGCGTGGAAAGGATGAAAAGGGACTTGGCAAGGTTGGAGGAATGGTCAGAAGTATGGCAGCTAGGATTCAATGCAAAGAAGTGCAAAATAATGCACCTGGGAAACAAGAACCCAAGGGAAGAATACACAATGGGTGGGAGGTAGTAACAACAACAAAAAATGAAAGGGACCTGGGGGTAATCATATCAGATGACCTTAAGGTTAGCAAGCAATGAGAAGGCAGTAGGGAGGGCTGGGGGTATACTGGGATGTATAGGGAGAGGCATCATCAGCAGAAAACAGGAAGTTGTTATCCCTCTGTACAGGCAGTTGGTGAGACCCCATCTGGAGTACTGTGGCCAGTGCTGGAGACCCAATCTCCGCAAGGACATAGACAGGATAGAGGCAGTCCAGAGGAGGGCAACTAAAATGGTGCAGGGTCTGCAAGAGGAGCCGTATGAGAAGAGACTAAAGGAGCTTAATATGTATACCCTTGAGGAAAGAAGGGAGAGGGGGGACATGATAGAAACTTTTAAGTACCTCAGTGGAATCAACAAAGTCCAAGAGGGTAGCATCTTTCAGAAAAAGAGACTTGCAAGAACAAGGGATACAATTTAAAGATAGAAGGAGGGCGGTTCAGGGCAATGTGAGGAAGTATTATTTCACAGAAGGGTAATGGATGCATGGAACAGCCTCCTGAGGAGGTTGTGGGGTCTAAAACTGTGGGAGAATTCAAGAATGCATGGGACAGACATAAGGCAACTCTTATGGGGGGTAGGAAGAAATAGGCTGTTGGTTAACTAGGATCTGCGGCCTATCCTGTAGGTAGGGAAATGGGCAGACTAGATGGGCCTAGCGGTCCTTATCTGCCGTCAAAGTCTATGTTTCTGTGTTTCTATGTTTATGTTAGAGATTTCAGACTGGCGTGGCAACCAATCACAAATGGCGCTGGTGTCATGAATAATTAATTAGACATATTTATTATTCTAGCTGAATCTAAGCACTGATACCCTGGTGCTTTGCATCATTAGCGTGGCACTTTATCAGGGGGTGGGGCATGGTATCAAGGTCTTCTACTTATTTATTTATTTGGAAAATTTAAAGGTGCATATAGCAAAGTACCAGCGTAAGCTCTGCATACAGTAGCATGTCAGTACAGACACCAACAGAAATTAAAAGTTATAAACAAATATGGACTCTTACTTCAAGCCTAAGCATCAGTACCAAATGGTGTCTATACAATGAGTGCAGATATGAAGCAACAGTTACAATAGAGGCTGGCACATGAAAGAAATGAAAGTTTAAAAAAAAAAAAGGTTGGTGTGGAGAAGAGAAGTCACAATGAGCACAGTACTGAAATGATAACTACATGTAAATATAGATATACAGTGCAAAATAGGGGCCGGGATAAGAGAGAAGGGGGAGGGGAGCCAAAAAGAGGCAATACTAAATTGTATAGTGGAATACTAGTATACATGTGGAAATTAATGCTGTTAAGTACAGGTATACCCACCGGCCTGGTGGTGCTGAGGCGCTGGATGCCACACCTCACTCCATGCTGGCGACCTGGGTTCAGGAATGGACTCAGGGTGCCAGGGGTCAACAGGGGCAGAGAGGGATTGAGTATCTGTGGACTGTGCTCTCTCTCTCTGGGGGAAGGGGCCAACAGTTGTTGGCACACTAGTGACCTCTGGCGGAGGCTGGGGGCAGTGCACTGGCACTGCACGGAAGGGGGTGAGCTTGGGGCATGGCGCCGGGAGGAAGCACGTGCGGACGTGTGCGCACTCCCTCCATTGTTGTCACTGCATGCCCCAGCCCACACCAAACCAGAAAAGCGGAAAAACATGGTGTTTGGTGATGGCGGCTTGATGGCCGTCCAAGAGGACTGCCTGGCCTCGGGAGCACCATCACCCAATACTGGATCCTGTGTCAATGGGGAGTGAGGGGGACTCCCTGCTGCCCCGCCATGAGGGGCAAGCCATGGGGGTAGATGGCGATGGGGGCTGCACTGGGGGCCAGGGCAGGACTGGACCGCAGCCGGAGGTGAACAGATACCGGGACGTGAACAGCAGACCGGAGGGCCATACAGGTAAAAAGGACTAAGAAGAAAAAAAGTACAAGTATACACTGCAAAATAGCAGAGGGGAAATAAGAGAATAAAAGAGGGAAGGGGAGAGGAAAGACAAAAAAAAGTTATATAACTTTATGTATTTAAATATTGTGGGAAGGGGAGGAAAAAACCAAAGAAGTGAAAACTAAAAAAGAAGGAGAACTGGACCACTCTGAAGGAAATTTTATCAATAATATGAAACCCAAAAATCTGAAATAAAGAAAATTACAGGAAAGGTAAAATGTTACCATTCAGTCCAAACATAGTGGTTGTGCTGAATGTGTAAATGCATTTGGATTCACACAGAAGTGGCATTTCAGTCTGTTGGCCCCTCTCAGATGCATTGGCAAACGCTCTATGCCAATACACGTAAACTCAGCAGGATTGTTATTGTGCAAAATGTGCACCAATTGGGGGGGGGGAGGTCTGGTTCAGTTTTGCTGATTAAGTGTAGGTCCTCATGCAACCCACTTTGGAGTGCTCAGACTGTCCGTCCAACACATATTTTTGAACAAGGACAAACTAGAACATAAATAACAAAAGTTGTAGAACAGCTAATGAATTGTTTCATGTTAGTTAAAGGGCAGCTGACACCTTCACATTGACAGCTCCCTTGTATGACATTATTCTGGGGGTGTGGCCACACAGAAAAACTGGAAGGCAGACAGAAACAAAGTGCTGATAAAACACAATAAAATGACTGACAGCTTTTTTACAAACCAAATTGCAGCTTCAACATCTGAAGCATGGCTGTGATTGGCATACTATGTGAAAAAGGGATTTGGGGGACCTTCCAATATCACTTTAACATCAATGTGCTACTCTCCCTGACTTCTGCACAGGCTAAAAAATTAAATTCAAACTGTCATTGTGCATTACTGGCATTGAGCATGACACAACCACAATCAAACAGCTTTCAGATTCTTGCAGCAGGCACAGTGCAAGGAATAAGAAGTCTTTACAGGCCTCAAAAATGTGACAGTCTCCCTAGCTTATGTATTGGAGAAAGAGAGTAGCACCCCAAATGACATCACCAGGGTGGAGAAATGCCGATTACCACAGGGAACAAAGTCTCAGCATCTAGCAGTGTTGCTAAAGCAGACCAGGCAATAAATAACTATAAATGGTATGAAATGGTAGATTTTCATATAAAACACTAGGCAGACACTGTTGTTATAACATTATTTAATCAATGATGCTGACAGTTTAATTTCTGTAAATTTCATTGCACATGATCTTTAAATTTCTATTTCTACTTGTGTCTGTACTGACATGCTACTGTGCACAGGTCTTGCACTGGTACTTTGCTTATATACCTTTAAATTTTCCAAATACCGTAAATGAAAGACTTTGACTCCATAGCCCCGCCCCTGATGAAGCGTCATGCTAATGACACGAAGTGCCAGAATATCCATGCTTAGATTCAGCAAGAATAATAAAACCCAGATGGCATCAACTTTGGTTTTGTAAGTTTACTTTTTTCTTTTTTTGTCTGAGTGCTGCTTCAGTGTTGGAGTCAATTGCCATTTTCTTAGCTAGCACCTGCTCCCTAGTTTGTGAGCATGTGTTTGCATGTTTAAATGTGTTTTTCTGGAGGTAGTGTAGTACCACTCCCAAGCTGGTTAAAACAGTTGTACTTTAAACTAAAAGGTTCTATAAGTCATGATAAGATTCAGATGATTGCCAGAACCTTTTATGGCACATCAGAACCTTTTAGGATATCAAAACAAGCGCAGTACAGAATTTTCAAGTCACGCTGGAATTCCGTGGATTTCTGTCTGAAGCAGAATTCCAAAATTTCAAAAGTGCACTGATAAAGCTGCAGTACGTGTTAGTCAGCAGACATTTTTGTCATGTATTCTTGACATCCTTAACTTCATCCTCAGTGTATTTTTCATTTTTTCAGACATTTTTAAAACCGCCATTCCCAATTTTTAAACATCTTTTCCATTGAGGTTACCAACTGAATGGAACATACTAGATTTGTATGGTGGGTGTATTTGGATGGTGCCACCACACGTTTCTGATGATAAACAGCACAGCAGTGTACCAGGCTGTTGAGTTTTTACTTGGAGGGTACAGCACAGGAGTGGGAACTTTTTAACTCTTTAAAAATTCAGTGGTTTCCTTCAGGAATGAAAGTAGATGCAAAGAAAAACTGATATATTGATGACGTTGCTAGGGAAACATTACTGCTGAAAAAACTTACATGGTGACTAACAAATACTGCTGCTTTAACCATGGAATTATATCCCCCAGTTTATGTAAACTGTGGATTCATTCTCTGCAAACAGCAGATTACATTATATTATTCCGCAGTCTACACAGAAATGCTATGCAGAATTCCACAAAATTAAGAAAGAAATTCCAAAAAGCATTTTGGAAGCCATTCTGCACAAACTCTGCTGGCAGAATTCTACATTCTATTCACCATTTACTCAGACCTTTTCGTGATTCTCCCAACCATACTTCTGATATTGTAAAAATGTTTGTTCTTCAGTACGATCCAGGTTGGTGTTTCATACATTTTTTGTGTTTGTCATCTCACCATTCTTCATAAGCCATTGTATTTGTCTGAAAAAAACAGGTTTTGCTGTTACTTTAGCTTTTATCTACCCCGGTGCTTCTCTATAAATACAGTCATGATCTTCTGCTGCTCATAGCATAATAATCATCATTGCAATGGCAATAGAGTATGATGACATAAACCTATGATTATAATGTCATGTGCAGGCAAGCAGATGGAGCAGACGGAGCCTAAAGGGACAAGGTTCCTGTTTTATTTAGACAAAAATAAAATCCATAGTAATGGTGGGGATAAGAAACAAAAAGAAAAATATATTTTGCTGTATATAAGTTAAATTATGTTTAAATATTATTTTAAACCAGCAGTATTTGTTAGTCAGCAAAAAATTCCATTATGTATTTTTTTTTAGGGAAAAAATGTATTTCTGATATCCTTGGATTCATCATAGAATCATAGAAACATGATGGCAGAAAAGGACCATATCAGTCCAATTGGTCCACCCTTTTATTTTCTCCTTCCACCTCCCCCTCCCTGCCAGCCCCCGCCCTTCCCCGATACTCAACCCCATATGCTTGTCCGATGCCCTCTTGAATTCTTCCACTGATTTAGCCCCCACCACTCCATCTGGTAGTCTGTTCCAGGGCTCTACCACCCTCTCCATGAAGAAACACCTTCTCACATTTCCCCTGTATCGTTTTTCTTGCAGTCTGAGGCTGTGCCCTCTAGTTCTGACCCATCTTTCCTCTTAAGTAAACCCTCTTCTCCCACTTTGAGCCCCTTTACATATTTAAATGTTTCACTCATGTCTCCCCTTTCCCTGCTTGTCTCCAGCGTGTACAGATCCAGCTCCTTACACCTCTGCTTGTAAGACTTTTCCTGTATACCCTGCGCCATCTTAGTTGCCTTTCTCTGAACCCTCTCCAATACATTTATATCCTATGTCATCCTTGGTGTATTTTTAGTTTTCACAGATATTTTTAAAATGGCTTTTTAGCTTATTTTGTAATTAATTTCTTGTGTCATTAACAGTGGCTGCCACTCACAGTTTTCAAAAATGTCTTCTGCGGAGGTTACCCATTGAGTGTACATTCTAGGTCCATTCTGTGGATGCTTTAGGATGGTGTCATCACATATTTCTTATGGTAAATAGCACAACACTGTACCAAGATATTTAATTTTTGTTCATGGCGGGCATGGCACAGGAACTGGAAATGTTTACAAATTTTGAAATTCATGGTTCAGGAAATGAAAGAAAATAAAAAATGGGTATATGTATTTATTTATTTTTTGCCAGAAAAACATTGTTGAAAACAATTATATGATGATTAACAAGTACTGCTGCTTCGTAATATTTCCCAGGAGGCATCAGTATAGTCAACCTTTACTCTCCTAGTGTTTCAATAAACCCAGCAGTAAAAATTAGTAGAAGTAAGACCCACTGGATGTGAGCAATTGCATAATTCTCAGCTGTGCTATCGTGAGTAAATAATTGTACTCCCTCCCCCTGCAAGACAAAACAGAAAATTCCTTCGCTTATGCTGCTATTCAAGTTTTTGAGCTCTTAATTCCACACCCAATTCCCAACGCACAGGTGATAGCACCGGTAATGTCCTGCTATAAAATCTGACTGTGTTGCAGCGTGGTCTAATATGCCATGGCGAAGAAACAAACCGATGATTGAATAGGGGTGCTGCGCCACCAGAAGTGGCAGGAAGGAAAGCATTTTGGACTCTGTGTGTTATTGAAAATAATATTTGAGTTAACTCAAACAATTTGTACTCCATTTAAAGGGAGGTTTGTATTTTTGTACTGTACCCACAAAAAAGGGTGTGGGCGGGAGGTTGGCAAGAAGCCAGAGAGGGCTTTTTTGCTCTCTAATTAGGGTGGAGGTGAGAAGGGCATGAATAAGGTTTCTTGAACGTTTGCAGAGAACAATCCTGCTGCAGTATGTGTTTTGTATTTTGATCCTTCTGTGATAGAATAGTTGTTATGACATATTAAAATAAATAAAGTGACCCCAATTAAAAATTGCAAGTGGCCGTCTAAAATTAATGATTATTTAGCTACTAGGTTTTGGGTACCTACTCTGTACAGCTGCATGAATGGGCCACCACTGCAGGAGCCCCAGATAATTAAAAATCATGGCGAGTTGTTACGTAATCTTGGCATAATTCCTTTTTTGTAAAGTGTTTGAAAGCAGGTAGTACATGGGGGAACCTACCTGCATTTCATTTAAAGCAGCAGTGCATGACAGTGGCCAAAATTTTGACCTCTGCTTTTTTACTCCATTTTAGATTGCACCGTCTCTCCCGTCTTGTATGATAGCCTTCTTTTCCCATTCTGAGTCTGTTTTAGCACTTTTTTTGAATTTGAAATAATAGGGGCGTTCCTTTTAAAGAGCGACTGACAACTGTAGAAAAATTGAAATTTAGAAAAAATTTAACTTACATTATGATCATTTTCAGTATTCATCTTTTTCTTGTTCTATATTATTAAGGATATGGGCATGAACACTGGGTTCTTTCACTTTAGAGTTCCTCTACATCTGCTGCTTACCAATCATGTGAAGCTGTCATCCTCTGTCTGTGACATCACAATCTGCAGCTAAGGTGGTAACTGTGATGTCACAAGCAGTGGATTATGACCTCAGATCAGGGATAAGCAGTTAGAACCGGTGACATCTAAGGGACAAAATTCCTGTTAACATGCACATATCCTAAGGAAGGATGGACATGAAACAAAGAAATGGGGAATATAAGCTGAGTGGTATCTAAATATTATATTTTCAAAAGATTCCCCTGAGGAGTCAGCTGCTCTTTTAATATGGTCCAGGTTTTTATTTTTTATTTTTTTGCAGAAAACAGCTTCTCAAGAAAGCACAGGCATTTAATTTCAGTGCAGTTCCCCTTTAAAAAGGAGCTAGTTAACCACCAGCAAGCCAAAATGAATCTCAATTGGCAGAACTCTGTATCACTATTTTTACAAAAAAAACAAACTGGAATTTCAAATGATTCCATTCTTTAAAATGGAGGGTATCTATGTGAAAGCAGAAGCCCTGCCTCTATGCCGCGGTGTACTTAGGAGCTGAAGTCCTAGTGCCCTGCTTGAGATATAGAAACAGAAAATGTCAGCAGAAAAAGACCATTGCTCCATGTCATCTGTCCTGTCTTACCCTGGGACCTATTGTCTAGTCCGAGTTATTGCTGACGCTCCCCCCTTAGTCTGTCTCAGATGTATGTCTCCCTCCCCCACTGGTAGACTGTTCCATGGTTCAACCACTCTCTGTGTGAAATAAAACTTTCTCACATCCCTCCTGAATCTCCCAGCTTCCCCAGTCCTGCTGAATATTCCCTCACAACCTACCTTGTTCATTCCTTTCAGGAACTTGAAGATCTCCATCATATCTCCCCTCTCCCTTCTGGTCTCCAACGAGTGCATGTTGAGTGTCTTCAGCCGATCCTTGTAGACTCATCATCTCAGGATCACACTCATGTCCACAGCAAGGACTGTGATGTCACAAGCAGGTGATTATGACTTTAGCCCTGGACTCTGCTTTGGCTGCAAGTAAGGGACAGTGATCCACTTTGATTATCTCCTTATCGAGATCAAGTCCATAGTTTAAAAAAAAAAGTGCAGAAAATCAATTTTTGGATTTTTTTTCCACTTCAATTGACCAATTTCAAGGCCAAGCAAAAATCCCTCAAATTTTGTACTTTGAAAATGGCAGCATTTTTCTATTATATTGTTTTTCTATAAAATGTTGTGCCTACCAAATGACAATTTGGCAGGAATTTCTCACCATCCCCCAGTCACCTTTCTAACTGAATGCAACAGAACAGCTAATGCCCCCCTTCCCCCAATCTGAGCACACACAGCAGTGGGTTGAAGGTAGAGTAACGAAAGGTCTCCATTAGTTCCTTATGGGCTCTCTCCCTCTTTCTCTACAAACCTCTGCACCTCAAAGCTGTTGATGAAGGACGCCCAGCTGTTCTGAATAACTGAGCGCCACTGCAGGTGACCCGGCAGGGCAGTGGGGGCAGCTGACTCGTATAGACTTTCTGTGAATGTATGTTTCTTTTTATTTATATTTAAAAAAAGAAAAGATTTATGATAGATATTGTAGATATAAGACTTTATTAATCTTGTGTTAACATTATTATTTTGTAACTGCTATGGGCAGGAAGGTCTGATTGAAACCTTCCTTACCCCTTCAAATAACCCTGTAGCCAAAACAGGAATCTGAATTTCCATTAACCACAGTGTTCTTCCAGAATTACTGTTTAGAAAATATTATATTTGTGGAAAATGTTTGAATTTTGACACAGTTCCATTTTTTTAGGTCTACTGACTTTCAATTACAAAACACTGCCACCTCTATTTGGACAAATCTTAAAATCTATTTTTCCCCATTTCCCATCCCCTCCCCAAACATTTTGTGCAATCTACATATTTTGCATTAATATTTTTGTGCAACATGAAAGGGGATGCTCCAAAAAATTGGCACTAATGGATTCTTGCATGTCAGTTAAGCACAAAAATTTGTTTCAAGTGAAAATTATTGAAGGGGTTTTGTGTATATATTCAGTGCAAAATGGGGGGGGGGGTGCACTAAAAATTGATGCAGAATGCTATATTTATCATAAAACAGAAACTTTCCCAATTCTATTTTTCTGCCTCAGAAAGCCATTTCCATTTTCCCATTTTGTTTGTTCATTTTTTTTTTTGCGGGAAATTGTGCACCCCAGCTTATAGAATTGTGTAGTTTTTGTGTTATGCTTTTCCTTTTGTGCTTTACAAATGGACATTTGCTCAGAAACAGGAGTGCTATTCTTTGAACTTTGTTTGCTGCTCTGATCAGTGGTGGATCTAAGAGAGGGGTGAAGGGGCAGCTTGCACCTCCCACTGTAACTAGCTAGCTTGCTACTGCTGCATTTCAGATCCAGCCAGTAACATCTCGGCCATATTGTATGGAAATCAATGCGAAAGAGACATTCCCAGATGAAACACTGCGGCGGTGAAAACATTGCAGGCACAAACTGCAGTAAAGCAGAATGCTGTGCTTTGCAATTGAGCAGCAGCTGAAGGAGACATAGGTGGACAAGTACAGAGCGGTGGGCAGGAGCCGCCAGGGTGGAGGACCGGGATTGGGAGGAAAGGAGGACATGAGATGCTACAGGGTGCAGAGACCTACAGAACAGCAGTGCAGGACAACTGCTGCAGTGGGAGACCCACACGCAAATGTACTGAGGTACAGGGGGTGGAGGGGGTCAAGCAACAGGGACATTGCCAGCGGGGGGAACTGCAGCTGGAGGCACACCCAGGAAGCCTGTGTACATGCAGTACTGTAGGGGGTCAAACAACAGCATCATTGCCAGTGGGAAGCGGGGGGACAGGACATGCCATGGACCTGCATGGGAGGGCATGGGCCACCACTGTTCAGCAGGTGGCACAGACTTGCATTCTGGGGGGGTGCTGTACTGGGCACTGCTTCCCAAATGGGGGTTGTGGCTACTGGTTCAGGGGTCGAGTGCTTTGCGGGGCTTTATGGGATGCAGCCCAGGGCACATGATTACATGGACCTCCCCCAGCATATCTGTCATATACTGTCATGAGGACACTCATGGGACATGGGTGATGGCCTGATCACTCAAGTGCTGAGGGCTTGGCCAGCATTCTGGGTGCTGGGGTGGGTTGCCTCAGGTTCAGAGTTTTTCCTTCTGGGCTGTTGCCCTGTGCCACACTGTTCTGCTGGCTGCTTACCAAGCCCTGATCACCTTCACCCTGGCACTAGGGTTCAGTTCGGTGGGGTGCTGAGGGCACACTGCATTATGGTTGCCTTCCTCCTGGGGACACGGCCAGGCTGGTGCCATTGTCTTTCTCTTCCTAGGTCTTTGTGTCCCACCACTCCACTGATGCCATGTGGCCACCCCATGACCTACCCTACATGCAGTGCTCCCCATGTGGAAGGGCAGGCTTGTTACCTCCCCTGGCCATGGCCTGTCTCACCCCCCCACAAGGATGATGGGGAGCCCTGCACTGTCAAAGCCCCCGACCCCCGTCTAGCGTGTCCCACCACTAGTACTTTGTGCTGGGGTGTGTGGATCAGGGGGCATGCAGTATTTGCTGCTTGTGCAACGCCTGTCCTGCATTTTTCTGTCCTGTGGCATTTTTGTCTGCTGGCACTGCGGGCAGCGATGTTATGGCCACTGCGATGTCCAGCAATGTTTTTTACCACAGTGTTTCTGGCTGGATCCCTGCATTTCACTTTGTTGAAAAAGTCTGATGTATTGATTGTAAGAAAATATACATACAAACCTATAGATGAAATGTGTATTTTCTGTCAAGAATGTAGTGAAAAAGATAATGGCAGATAACATAAGGGACTAAAACTTTTTTTTAAATTGCATATGATCTATGCATACCACCCCAGCACCCCCTCTCCCCATTGTAAAATCCAGGATCTCTGACACTGCCGATATCACATTCAGTTCCATGGCAACAGACTATGGTGTCACAAACAGAGGAGTATGACCTCAGTGGTTAGAAAAACAGCAGGAGTGGATGAAGTCCCAAATAACAAAGATACTGTTTTTCAGAAAAGATTATCACATGGTGACAACAACTGAGGGGAAAGTGAGATCTTTGAAAATACATGAAATAAATGGAACTGTATCTAAATATAGCCAGTGTTTTCACGTGGGTGTCCATCACTCCTTAAAGCCATTTTCTCCAATAAAGTTTTGAGAAGTTCAAAGATCCCCGTGGTTAACCTTGATACAGAATGGATGGATTTAACAAATTGATTAACATGGGAAAAACAGCAATTTTCCATTTGTGTGTGATACTTGGCAGTAAAAATACTGGCAAACTGAGCTGGGTTCCCCTAGATATAACAAAATATATGCATATCTGTTAACCAAAACATGCCAAAGTACGTTTTGTGTTTCATGGGTACTGAAATGGAAATTCAGGTGTTATGGTCCAAAACAAAGGGCTATTATTGAAAGATTCAATTGTCAAGTTAAAACGTTTTGGTTATAGTGGAAAGTGATGTATTCTTTTGCATATGTAATGGAAATAAAATATGCATATATAAGTAATATGTATAGAAATGAAATATGTAGTGCAATGTACAATTTTCTCAGTGCCCAGTCAGGGTCAGAGGTGGTGGTCTCCAATTCTTGCTCCATGGCCACTGGACATAGGTCGCTGTGTCTCTTTCAAGTCATAGGTTCATCATTCATGCCTCTATACGATTTGAGGAAACAAGTGTTTAAAAATCTGACTTCAACCCAAAAGATAAATTATGCCACTAAAGATTATTTATAATAGGGATTGGGGAACTGGTTTAGAACAAACAAAATGCATATTGCCTTAATACTTATAATTTGCATGTCAATAAGACACAGCTAGATGTGAATCATATGTAAATTAGAGGGTCTAGAGAGAGTCAGAAATGCGGACATTTTTAATCTTTTTTGTTCATATTTGAACTGCATGGAAATAAATTTGAAGTACAGAAGGTGTGTCAGAACCTATTTTAAGGGACACAGAGGATGACCCAATCACCAAAACATGTTCATTTTTGTCTTTGTACTCTGAAATTGTATACATCCACTAAGTACATGTGACATGTGCAAGAGGAGGTGTCTCTGCACTCTTTAAAAGCACTGTCTCATGTGTTATTTGGGTACAAGGAGCAGCTGTGGTATCCAAGGGCTATATGTATAAAGATTTTTAGAGTGCCTCGTGTGTAAGGAAATCATGGCACTGCTTGAGTGGATCAGTGCCAATGATCTATTTATTCTTTTTTTAAATTTAGTATTTGAGTTTTTTGACAGCATTAAGAGATTTCCAGAACATAAATTACAGAGGTTCCTCTAAGCAATATACCGTGACAGGGAGTGGGTATATGGGTGGATTTACCACGCCTGGTGTGGTTCGGTCACGAGGTGCAGCCAAATGACTTAACCACACCAGAAGTGGTAAATCCACCCATATACCCACTCCCTATCATGATATATTGCTATTATACAATGTTCAACTTGTTTTTTTGTCTTTATAGTGATATAAAACTTTTTACAGTGGGTATACTGGAGGATTTATCACTGTCATGTGATGTGTTTTGACCAATGAGGTTACTAGATTTTCATACCCATTGTATAATTCAGGATTTGGACAGTACCAATGCATAATAAAACAATTTGGTTTCATTTTATTGCTGTCCTGTCTTTGTTTCTTAGTTTGTACTGAGGATAGGGAGTAAGATATATCCTACTGAATAAGAAAAATATCCTACAACTGGGGTGCCTGCTGGTGGGACCGAGACAAAGGGGGAAACTCCAAATTGTAGCTCAAGGGCCTCTAAAGAGTTATGGTATAGACAGCACATTTCTGGTGGGGTGATGCATATGGTCTGTCCCCTGTCCTGTGCTAGTCCACAGTTACCAGGGCACATTCTATTTATGGAATGATGTCTGCTCTCTTATTCCTTATGTGAAGAAACCAGATATTTCATTTATTCTGTAATTTTGGAAGGAAATTTTATTTCCCTATAAAAAAATTTCCATAATGTAGCGGTCTCCAACCCTGGTACCCCAATCCCTGTTCTGTACAGAATTCTGCCCTGTATTATGTAGCACACCACAATCACAGGCACCCCCCAACCCAAACCCGACTGGGGATCCCTGTTCATACCATTATCCTGGCCCATACAATTGTCCATAGTGTAACAGCCCCCCACCTGGGTAGGTGGAACACCCTCCCTGCACCCCCCTGCACCACCCATGCCAGTGACTGGCACAGCCCTCTGCTCACCACCATGGCCAGCCACTGACTGAATAGTCCAGGAATAATACTATACAGAATATATGCTCCAACCAATGAGTGCATATTCTGTACAGTCCATTCTTGGACTATTCAGTCAGCAGCTTCAACTGTGGTGAGTGAGGAAAGTGTGCTCAGTAGTGAGAAATAGTGCAGGAAGATGCGGAAAGTGTTCCACCTACCAGGGTGAGGAGGCTCTTACACTATGAAAATGCAGGGCAGGATGGTGATATAAGCGTGGGCGTGGGTCAGGTTTGGTGGGGTGCCTGCGTATGGTGTGCTACATAATACAAAACAGAGTATGTACGGAACAGGATTAGGGTACTGGGGTGGAGGCCACCGCATTATGGAAAATATTTGATAGAGGATTTGTGTTCAAATGGGATTTGGGACCAGGGTTGGGAGCCACTACATTACTGAAAATTTTTCAATAGGGGATTATCATTAAGCGGGCTTCAGGCGGGGAGTCCACTACACTATGGAAACGGGGCTTCTTTACCAGAGTAGGTCAGTGAGGCCCTCATTACTATGGAAATTGGGGCACCGATGCTGGGTGGGGTGTGTATGTGGGTGTTTGCCTGCTGGAGGTTTTCAGGACTGGATGGGGGCTGGCCCGGCGCATCCTGTCTGGTGCAGCAATGCAAATGAGTCCACAATGGGCATGCATGAGGCCATTTTCTCCATGCATGCCTGATGGGCTTATTTGCATTTTGTGGCTGAATATCGCCTTTGGGGATGTAACACATCTAGGATGCACCGGCGCATCCCCCATTGGTGGTATTCGGCCCATCCCTAGGATTCGAGGGCACATTGTCGGCCGCCCCCATTTCCAGTTGCTCATACTAGTTACAATATCTGAAACAGGATGGGCTCACACATCTTGTTTGAATAGGGCATGTTCCTGCACCAAAGCAACTTTATGAGCGGCACATCTGGATGCACCGCGGTCCGCGCATACCCCAGCTTTGAATACTGTCTTTATCTCAGATGTTTGAAGGATAACGTAAAAGCAGTGCCACGTCTGGAGTGAGGGCAGAAATGGGCAGTGCCAAATATATATTGTAGAATGGGTTTGTACTTCATAGGCAGTTTGTTTTGCCCTTTGGCTGTACCCCGGTGTGGGATGAAAAAGAAGCAAAATGGGACTACTGTCATATCATGGAAAAAGAAACTGTGATCAAAGTGCTCGCCAGTGTTCTTGTGCTCACAAAGTTATGTTGTTGATCAAGTAACCTGGATGAATGTAAATTTCTTTTAGTGAGCTACTGGTGAGGTTGGGACTATTTTGGGGAAAAAAGGTCCTATTTAGACACAATTCAGCTTATATTTCATATTTTTTATGTAATTCACATCTTTATTTCTTTATTACTAAGGATATCTGCATGAATTCCGGATCTGTGCCCTATTTGCTCTGGCCATCATGAATTTGTTTTATGACATAACATTATGTTGTTGGGAAGTTAATAATGATGTCATAAACAGGGGATTATGTTGTCAGGTGCAGACAAGTAGCCAAAGCCGATAAACTCCAAGGGGCTGGGATTTTGTTGTCATGCAGTGACTCTCGGTAATAAAGAACAAGTGAGAAACCATTACAGAAAATATGTGGAACAGAAACAAACCAGAATTGTGTCCAAATCTTGCATTTTTAAAATTGTCCCAGCGGGGCTCTTTCAAATCTCAGTTTGCAATGTGAAACAGCACTGCCCTCTCCTTGTGGGACAAGATGAAGGCCCCCCAAACTGCGACTGTTGAGAGATATGGCTGGAATTCACAACTGCCCTTACATATGGTAGGAGCTCTGGTCGGCAGCAGGAAAGTCATGGTTGGTGCCAGCTGCTATACAACATTCCTTAAAACTGGAATTTCAAATAATTTCAATATTTATTATTAAACTTGGCTATACAACATTTCTTAAAATGGGAATCTCAAGACATTCCAATATTTATTATTAAGTGCATCTACGTGGAAACAAGAGCCTCGGTTTTTCAGACTTCTTGATGCAGCCTTGTTGCAGGTCCACAGCTACTTCTGCCTAAATGCATCAGAATGTTTGCATGCAATTTTCAAACTTTCTGTTGCATTTGTGAAACTCTACACATTATTTATAGCTGAGAAACAAGGCATGCATCATTTCCGGTGCAGACCTCACAGCATTTGAGGCAGGAAGATAGACCATGTTTTCTGTGGTCTCATCAGTCTTGTCGAAAGTACCACAAGTGTGCAGCCATATCGTGCTTCAACTGGCAGAAAAATCCAGCTTTGGATCTCTTGTTCTTTATGGTTCAGTGAGCGCTGAGGCGGTGTGTGGAACTAAAGTCTAAACCCTACCACTTGTGACATCGCAGTCTGTTGCTGTGAAAATAACTGTGCTGTCATGCAGCATTCGACCTTCACCTCCTTACTAAACCTCAGATGTAGGCGAACTGTACAGCGCAAGGATCTTTTGTGCACAGAAATAAAATTAGTAATTAAAAATGGAAAGACTTGTATTGAAAGTGGCAATATTTGTTAGTCAGCAAGATATGTCATCGCATAGTTTTTTAACATTAATATATTTGTGACATAGCTTTAGCAGTATATTTTTATTTCTCTCAGATGTTTGTAAAACAGCTTTTATTACTAGTTCTATAATTAATGACTCAAGTCATTAAAGATGGCCACCATCAATTAAAAAAAAATACCTTCTCTTGAGGTTTCATTTTGACTTTACATGTTGGATTTGTACTGTGCGTGTATTAAGAGGATGCTAACACACAGTTCCGATGGCAAATAGCAGAACACCACACAAAAATGTTTATTCACAGTGAATCTGGCCAGAGAGCACTTACTTTAAAACCTGGTATCACAGTTCAGGAGTGAAAGACAGTGAAAATAAAATAGATATTTCAGTGATTTTTGCAAGAAATTTTAGTACTAAAAAAATTATATGATAAAATGTTTTTTCCCGCTAACAAATACTGCTTTAGAGGTTTATTTTGTGTTTTTTCTTTTGGAAATGCAGTGTAGCTGGGGTCCAGTAAAGCCAACTATGACTTTTTTGGTGGGCAGCCAGATGCCCATTGTTTTGTTTTTGTTGTAGACAACAAAAGTCAAAACACTTTAGATTTATGACAGCGGCAATCCCCTCCCCGGACTTGTTATTGGACGGCTGGTTTCATTATGTTCACATTGTCTTGGACCCATACCTTCCCAGATGGGCCGAAATCTAGTGACGGCAAGGGTGGGTATTATTGCTTCACAGGATGTCACTCTAGAGGAAAGCATTTATCTCTAGCAGAATATAAGTTGACTGGATAACTGCATGTGTCAAAAAAATGATGCATAATGACTTATATGCAATATAGGGCATTTAATAAGGAATATAGCCTTCTCATATGGGTTTAGACATTGTGGGCTGGATATTCAAACTGCGCCATTCTGAGGCACAAGCCCTTGCGCTGCGCTAAATAGTTGCGCAGGGGTGTGGCGGGGCGATATTCAAAGGAGTTGCGCTATTGAGCAACTCCTTTGAATATCACCCCCCAGCCACAGCCACTGTGCATGGCGCAGTGGAACTTGCACCACTGCAAGTTGTCAGAGTGGAGCATTCAACTTGCGGTGGCCAAGTACCATTGCGCCATGCGCAAAATCACGATATTCAAAAGGTGACATGCAAATGGGGCCATAATTCATGCAAGGCACAGGGGGGCCATTTGCATCTGATTATAGCCCCATTTGCATGCCATTAGACTGTAGGTGCGCCGATCCCCGAGGACTTGCGCCTGGCGCCCTGCCAGGCAGCAGCCATCGGGGACCGACGCACCCTGCAGCCCGATCGCGAGCAGCAATGTGGCTTCCCCACCTCTTCCCGTACATCTCCCTGGTGGTCCAGTGGACCGAAATGCCCAATCGTGGGCACTAAGTAAAGTGAAACCCCTCCCTTGTGCCCGATCGCAGGCAGAAAGTAAATTGAACCCCCGAACATGTCCCTTGTGCCCGATCGCGGGCAGTAAATAAATGAACCCCCACCGAACATGTCCTAGTACTTGATCATGGTGCGTAAGTAATGAAACCCCCACCTGAACATCTCCCTGGTGGTCCAGTGGATCGTAATGCTGATCGCGGGCAGAATGTATACTGAGACCCCCAAACATCTCCCTGGTGGCTGAAGTCTCCCTCCACCCCACCAACAAGCCCCACCATTGGTGGTAAGAGGCCACGGGCGTAGTAGTTTGTCAGAGCATGACAGTCCAGATTTGTGAAAATTATTCGGGAATCTGACTGTTATGCGGTGGTATGGCTGCACGCCCATTGGCTCTTGCTCTGCACCAATGGGCATGCAGCCCACCAGGCAGTCAGTCGGTGGACAGGGGCGGCAGGCGGTGGATGCTGCCGCCGCCGCTGCCGGGGAGCGGGTGGTGGGGCTTCGGGTGGGTGGGGTGGGGGGACACTAGCCACCAGGGAGATGTTTGGGGGTTCGATATACATTCTGCCCGCGATCGGGCATTACGATCCACTGGACCACCAGGGAGATGTTCGGGTGGGGATCACTTTACTTACTGCCCGCGATCGGGTACAAGGGACATGTTCGGGGTTCAATTTACTTTCTGCCCGTAATCGGCACAAGGGACATGTTCGGGGTTCAATTACTTTCTGCCCGCGATCGGGCACAAGGGGAGGGTTTCACTTTACTTTCTGCCTGCGATCGGGCATTTCGTCCACTGGACCACCAGGGATGTGAACGGGGAGCTACATTGATGCCCGCGATTGGGCTGGTGGGGAGTACACTATGCCCGCGATCGGGCTGGGGAAATAGGACTGAGTTAGGCCAGCCACAGGTGGCAGCTGCTGTGTTGCGCCCTGCAATACAGCAGCTCACCTGTGGGTGGCCCTTGACTTAAGCCTTTTTTGGCTTAAGGTCCTGCAGGCTCAGGTTGGGGTTGCGCCTGCACAACTCTGCACAGCCCGGCTGAATATCGGGCTGCGCAGTTTATGCATGGTTCCTCCCCCTCCTGTTGAGCATGCATTCATTTGCATTGCGCTGTTGCTCAGCCTGTTTTCAGTGGCGCAACTGCCTCCTGCTGAATATCGCAGAATGGCGCAATTTAGGACTTGAGCATGCGCAACCCTGTTGCGCACGGCACAACCCTTTTGAATATCTGGCCCTGTTTATATAGTCCAGTTACATGAAGCCCCCTCAATGGATTGTATACTGAACGTGCATTAAACAGCTGTAAAATTATTTACTTTATAAATTGTTTAAAAACTGTTATAAGCTATATCTATAAATAATGCAAAATAATCGTGATGCACAATTTTCTAAATTAAAAGTTTAAAAGTGTATGCTGTTGTCCCAGTGTGTTTTCTTGCTCTGTTCTAATGTGCTTTCTAAATCTTTTCAGAAGTTTAGGATAAGCAGGATAAATTAATTTCTTGTTCTTAAAGGGAAAGGTCCACTTAGAAATGCCCCACACCGTAATGTGAGGCTTCCCCGATTAGGCTTTCTGCCTGAAATAAAAAGGTTACCTCAGGGTGCTGCGTTATATTTTAAGTTTATCTGGTTGATTCTGCTGTCCCGCCCGCCAAACTTTCATGACAGGTGCCACTCGGGACACATCCCAGAACCTCCAGCAGCTGACGTCAGAGCTGAGTATCAGCAGCGGGAGAGTGTATAGTGTTGTTTACTATAGGGAACTATTATTAGCACCAGTGGAAAATCAAACCAGAGCTAATAATAGCTCCCTGTAATAAATAGAGAATAAAGGATGGGGAAGTGTGTGTTATGAGAATTGAATGCTCACCCAAGGTGTGGAATGCTACATAAACCCCGAGGGCGAAGCCCGAGGGGTTTATCAAAGCATCCCACACTGAGGGTGAGCATTACATTCGAATATGACACACTTCACCATCTTTTATTTTTTATAATAAAAGGTCAGCAATTTTTCTCCTGCTTGAGTTCAGTGTTCACACACACACACACACACACACACACACACACACACACACACACGCACACTACTCTCTCTCTCTCTCACACACACACACACACACTTCTATCTTACAAACACAGACACACACACAATCTCTGACTTCATCTGTCTTCTGCCCTCTACCTCCCTTCCTTAACATAGTTCTTTTTTGTTTCCATTTTGTTTATACTTTACAGCTAGTCTCTGACCTGGTCGTGTCTACCACGCTTCCCTGGCACGCTTCCTTGTAGCTCTAGACATTTTGTCCTGAAACGGACAAGCGGCAGGATCAACCAGATATTTTGCTGGGGAAAATGCTGGATCAACCAGATACATGAAACAAATAGAAAAAAAAAAGGATGGACGCGTCTTATTTCGGAGGCTCCACTGGACGTGAAAGACGGAGCCGCCATGTTTGTGAAAGAGTTTAGCCCGCCCCCATGCCGAACATTATCCAATGAGCAAGCGTCATCGAATGAGTGACTGGGCGCGAGAATGTCGTAATAACCAGCTGGTTATTACGGCAAATAGCAACTGGTTCAGCCCATAGGAAAAATTGATGACCAGTAATTATAAAACAATATACACTCTCCCGCAGCCGATCCCTGACTCGGATGTCAGCCACTGGAGGTTCTGGGATGTGTACTTCAGCATCCACAGGCCGCTATAACAAGTAGGCCAGCAGGTGCAGAATGATAGGCCAACTACATTTTTGTCTGGAAGAGAGTAACAAGATTCAGGTTATAAAAGGTATACCATCAAAGTGTCCATTCAAGCCAAAAATGCCATTCACCGAATCCACCGTGAATATCCACATTGATTCCCTTTACAGCAGTATTTTGTCTAGATCCCCACCCTGTTTTGGTGGCCAGCATTTGTCAATATCCATAGATAGAAACCGGTGATCTAGACCACAAGCCTGGATATGTCTCGCCAGGGCGTTATCCAGGTTTTCATTTTCAGTGTCCTGGAAGTGCTTACCAATAGGATTTTTAAACTTGAGGGAAGTTATCTCAACATTAAGTGCATTCGCAGTTACATTTGGCTAAATAAATTAGATTACCAATGTTGCAGCTAAAGAAGTTTCGTACTTCAAAACTCCTTGCCTGTTAAAGGGTTCCTAAATACATTTTGCTTAAAAATGGACACACAGAATTAGCAGTGCACACAGGAGTGATTACCCTGGGGGGAGTTTTTTTGTTTGACCACAACAGGGTCTTTAAAGGCTATGAGTTACCCAATCACCCACATTTTTACCGTTCCAATACACAAACCTAGGGAGGCACTGAACAAGGGTTTCAAGAGTGAGATGCATGCAAAAAATATTCCAGTATTTCTCAATGATGGTTTTAACCCTTAGGCTGCTGGAAGATTTAGAACGCATAGGTTTTTAGGACAAGATATCTTGTCGGCGGCAGCCTAAGGGTTGGACTGCGTAGAATAAGTGGTTATGAAGCTTGGCTGTCCACACTGAGCTGTAGACTCATGCGATGCTCATAAACAACTGGTGAACATACAGTAACATCCTTTGATTAATACGCTGATTGTACAATATGTTCACCACCCCTAGTACAAACATAAGTAGCCCTCGCTTTTTAGATCCCACATGTTATGACCTTTTCGGGGTAGCCTCCCTCCGTCCCTAAATCTAGCAAACATCTCTTTGTTGTGGCTTACCCTATCTGTTTCCTCCATACAGATCCCACTGAGTCGCAGAAATGGGCTGCAGGGTTCTGGCTCCATTTCTGCCTGCTGCACGTGTGTGGTAATTTGGACAGCATTTCCCTCAGCCTGCTGCTTGTCCTGGAGTCGGGGATAGCGGGGGGTTGGGGGTGAGACTTTGCAGGTGCACCCGATGGCACTCTTCCACCCAGTTATGGCCCCACAGTGCAGCCATGAGGCTGAGAACATGGGTCAGCTGTGCAGTTCCAGCAATGAATACACTGGAATGGAGCCCAGGCTCGACTCCCACCAAGGCTTCTGGAGCAGCTGTTGCCCTGCCGGTCCCCTCTCTGCAATCTTGTGCATCTGGGACTGTAGAGTGAAAATGCCAGTAAGGGGGCTGAAGGAGGAGGAGGGGGAGGCAGAAGAGGGCCTGAGAGCCCAAACAGGTTAGTTCCCAGGAACTGGAGAGGGGGGGCTTACTTGGGGAAAAGGTTAGACAATGAGACAGTATTGTTGGTTCTGCAACAACATGTTTTCCAATGTCCTCCTAGGTAGAGTCAAATATTAATGGTAAAGCAGCCCCTGGCTACTTCCAATGCCTTTCTAGGCGCAGGTAACCTATATTATTCTCCCTTAGCTGTATTTTGTTTAACACTCCTCTACACCAGACACACCAATCCAATGTGTCTGACTGTACTCTTAGTGCCCCCCTACCCACTCTGATACCAGATATGCTGTCCCCATTTTTGGGGGAAGCTCCACTAATATTAAGAGTTACTAGGTACCCAGCTGTGGAATCAGTGCAGGCCTTTTGTCTGTGGTTGCATCACCCGAGATCTTGCAGTGATGCATTTAGAGAGTCGAACTATTTGTTGGTGACAACCCAAAGCAAAACCCAGCAATGTATTTGTAAATGTTGGACAGATGGCCTTGTTCATTAAATTATTCCCCAAATAATTAACCAGCATGAATGGGCGTGCTGTAGGGACGAGACCCTGAATAGATCATGGATCCCAGTCTAATGGGATTTCCCTCTGAGCCCAGTGTGCAGTAGTGCTGCAGCAGGTCCCTCCTTGGTGGGTTCAGCTTCCCTCTGGAGACACTGCACTGTTGAGGTGCCGTCTTTCAGATAAGATGTTAAACCAAGGTCCCTTCTTCCCATCTCTGGTTACTGTCTAGGTGAGAGTAAAAGATCTCATGGCACTTATTGATGAAGAATAGGATGGTTTCCTCAGTGTCATGACCAACATTCCCCCATCAGTAAAAACTGGTCTATGCAACCCACTCATCAGGACACACCTGGAAACAAGTTGTCCCAGCTTAGTGTGCCTTTTCCAGTCAAAAACTAGAAATAGAATGAATAAATAAAAATAAACTGGCAATGGTGCTGACCAGGGATCCGTATGTTTTCCCGATACACGAATGCCTGATGATGTTTTGCCCAATTCTATAGTCCTGTCCGGGTCTTGATCCCGTCAACAATTACCGCAGGAGGCTCCCCAGACACAGAGATGCTCTCTGTTACAAGTTAGTGCTGTGACGCAGCAGAAGACTCTCTGAGCACCTGGGAGAGTGTTCACAAGGCAGCTTATCCTTAATTCACCCCTTCCCCAGATTCCTTCATTAAGTTTCTCACTTATTTCTGCACAAGCACACAATTACCTCATCTTCTCTTGTGCAGGAATTCTGCTTGCCTCTGGCAGGCAGTTATTCCCAAAATGTCTTTATTTATACAGCTCCAGTCCTTTAACTTTATCCTGCGCCCAAGGCATGTTGGATGTGGACCTGCGTAAGTGTCTGATTCAGTCAGAGCCGTGGTCAGCAGGTTTCTGATACAGCTGGGAGTGGCCTTCAACTCACTCTGTCTGCAGTGGTCAAGCCTTTGATGTGAGAACTGTGTGAAGCCTTAAAGGTAAACCCCCACATGGGTGTGGGGGGGCACTAGAAAAATCCTATTTGATTAGAAAATTAGATGTCATTTGAATAGATCTGAAAAGATGTTCTGTGTTCTCAAGGTGGGAGGAGCACACTTGAAGGGGTCCCACCTGGAAACTTCCAGGTATCTGGGTGGGCCAGTTGAACATGGCAGGCTCACAAAATGGAGTGAGATGTATGCTTACTGAAAGCAAATCTGCTGAGAGAGTTACACAACTCTTATATGGTTACACAAGATCCCAGGGGAGTTACAGCAGTGGCAGGAGCAGCGACAGCATTATGTACATGGTTACAGGGCTGTCATGTTCTATGCAAACAAGTTTATTGCAGCATGTTATTATTAAACAAGATAACAGCACTGTTACAAGTAGTTCACAGCACAAGATTGTGCAAGGTGAAACAGGGCGCAGTTCAAGTTAATTGCTGTTGGTGTTTAGATAAGTTGGGTAAGAAATTGGTTGGGGGATAGATGACGGATGGTGGTGGTAAATGGAGTTTGCTCTGAGGAAGGGAGGGTGACAGATTGTTACCGTGAGGATCAGTACTGGGACCAGTCCTCTTTAATGTCTTTATTGGCAATGTTGCAGAGCGGTTAGAAGGGAAGGTATGCCTTTTGCAGATGACACAAAGATCTGTAACAGGGTAGCCACTTGGTGGGGGGGGTGGAGAAAATGAAGAGGGATCTAGGACAGCTTGAGGACTGGTCAAGAGCGTGGCAGCTAAATTTCAATGCAAAGAAATGCAAAATCATGGCTGGGATCATTGCCAGTTGCCATGCTACCTCAGCCCCCTTAACCGCTTGACCCAGCTCTCAAGTTCGCACTCAAAGCTGGGTCTCCGGCAATGGGCACACTATGCACTACCTGCTGGGACATCAAGCAGCCCTGAGGAGTGCTTATTTTACCCGGACTTATAACTGGAAGGGTTGAAAAATGGACAAGACACATGACTTGCACAATATCACACTCTGAGTCCATTGCGGTGGTGAGATTCAAACCCAGGACCCCTCAATTGACAGTTCTGTGCTCTAACCAACAGACCACACTGCCTCATAAATAGTTTTGGTATGCTTTTGATTTTTTTAAATAATGGAATTACATTTTTATTCTTTGGTAACGGGGTGAGACCCACTACACTCAAGTACCTGTTTTCAGGGTGACCCGGGAGCACTGGGGAAGTTCCGGGACTTGCTCAGAGTCATACAGTATGCAAGTGGAGGTTGTCAGAATCAAACTCAGGTTTGCAGTATGTACTGTACCAAGCTCATTCACAGCTCGTTACTCTAACCTCTAGGCCATACTGCCAGCCCCTGGTGTATTTGGTAGGTGACTATATCTTTATTGGGTTAAAGCACCCTTTGAAGCAGTCAGAACACTTACTAATATACAAGAAAATAATCATTAAAGAAAACAAACAAACACAAGCATTTATGTATTACAGGAACAAAAAATAGAGAATAGGGGTAGGTAGTACAGAAATATACAAACATGAAATCCAATCACCTAGAGACAATCTACTAAAACTGGGATAGGCCAGCCAAAAAGATGTTTATACAGCAACCCCAGAAGGGCTGATATAGAGCGAGTCAGGTGGATGAATATGCTGGGGCCTCTCCGTTTGACACCTACACACAGCGGGAACTCTACTGCAACATGCGCTGGCTACTGGCCAGGCTTCTCTGTAACCTAACCCCTTCTGACCATTTCCTTCAAAACTGACCTGGGCTTAAAGAGATCCTGACATCCCAGAGTCATATTTTGGGACTCATTTCAACATATACATAAAGGAAAATACATCTTAGACAAACAAGCCTACCCCCGACAGTGCCCCACCTCCCCCCGATTTCAGGTTTCACATGAAAACATTTTTTTTGAACCTTAGGTCCTGTATTTAACGTCTGAAATTCTTCCAGTATGTAAACAATGGCTGCGCCACATGGCGCCATTTCAAGTATGGAGCACAGCGACGCATGGCTCACTTGTACTGAATGCATACAAGTGAGCAACGTGGAGCCTTCAATACTGAAAATTCATATTCTGAAGGAAAGCCTGAAGTCTGATTTTTCTGATACCATGAGACAGATTCTGAACAACCCTAGTATGAAGTAACTTACTGAACTCGATGCGAGCTTAAACCCCAAAAATAGGAGTTTGGTTTTTTGAGCACCCAGCTGGTGCCTCACAAGTTTGGTCTGTCAAGGAGTTTTGTCAGAGCAGAATGTTGCATCAAGTAAGTAATAAGCCACAACAGTGTCCATTATAGGATTTTAATGCAGGCCCCAGGGGTGTAGTAAGGCACAAGGCCAAGTGTCCTTATGCCCCTGGGAAGTGCACTAAAATCCATGATGCACACCCTGGAGTGGCTTACTACACTTATAAAATGGCTCCAAGTGTTTTTATTGAGAAAGAAAAGGATATTTAGCACCTGACTGCATTTACAGAGATGTAATGCACAGTCAAGCGACATCTGTTGGGCAATGACATTTCTAGATTTTTGTCATCCCATTTTGTAAAAGGAACTTGTCAGATGGGTAGCAGAGCAAAGGGTCCTCTGAGATATGCTATTTTATCCCTCAAACAGGTCTCCAGAACAGATGAAACTGAATAACACAGCAAATAAAACAGAAGATTCTAATGGTGTCATTGTAGGACCCTAACTGGGTCAACAGAACAGAAGCTGCATTGGAACCAAGAACAAGAAAACAAGGAATCTTCAAGACATCAGCTGTCAGACCCCAAACAGGTTGCTAGGAAGGAAGCTGCTACACATTCATGGATGCAAGGACTAGAAAATCCTCAAGGCATCAGCTGTCAGACCCACAACAGGTCACCGGGATGCAAGTTCCTATGTAGGATACAAGATGAAGAACACTGGTCTGGAAGCATGTTGAACCTAGAAGAAAAAGAAACCCCAACCCCAATATATTTTGTCAGTCCTCAAAAGGGAACAGTCAGCATTAAGAACCCCATACCCAAGTGTGGGGCTTGTCCCAATTTACATTTTTTTGTGCAAAATATAATCTGCAGTATTGTAACTTGTATCAGTCTGATTCTGCTGACTTCCAAGCTGGCACTGTCAGTAAATGCAAATCCCTGACTCCTCTATAGCTGATATCAGTAGGGCTGTAGCAGTGGAAGTTTCAATAGCCTACAGTGCATATTAGAGTTTTTATAAGTGTTGATCTTTTGTTTGCTGGTCCTGCTGTCCTCCCGGGGCTACGTACAGTCACAGAGAACTGTACGTAGCCCAGGGAGAACACAGAGACCAGCAAACATCTGACTGAAACTTATAAAAATGTATAACATACACTGAAGACTATTGAACCTCCCATTGAGGCAACCCTGCTCTGATGTGAGCTGCAGGGGATTCTGGGTTTTGTAGTTACAGAAAATGTCAGCTTGGAAGTCAGCAGAATCAGCCTTATACAATCTACTATACTGCAGTAAACAGTAAGTGTAAAAATGTTTTGCATGCAAAGCACAAATTGGGAGAACACTTGGGTGTGGGGCTCTTAGTGCTGACTGTTCTACATCTACTGGTGGGATGGGGCAGCCAGGATGAGACACCCATAGCAGCGAGAAGGAAAGAAGTAGGGCTCAGAAGGGGAAGCCCCAATGAGAGAGGAAGAGGTCCCTAGCTGAGGAAGAAGCTGTTGCTGGTGGGGACTCTATTGTTAATTGGAAAGGCTTTACCTGGAGTTCGGTGGCCAAGCAGCCAGCCACTCCCACTTCCTGAGCTATATAAGCAGTTCCTCTCAGCCTCACTGTGAAACATTTTTTTTGCAGCCAAAGGCTCTGTCCTCTGAGCTGGTTGGGCCTCCCTGGCTGGCTGGGGCCTGCCCTCCCCCCAGCCCCACTGCTCCTGCTTGTCTCTGCTGTACTTCTGTGTTTATTTTCCTGCTTCTAGTTTGTATTTTGCCTTTGGCTGTGTGTGCTTCCTTCCTTTGGGGGCTTTTCTAAGCTCCTAACATACTGCTATTTCAGAGCTCATACTGCTTGTTTTCAGTTACTCACAACTCTCAAATTATTTGCACTATAGCTGCAAACCTGATCTGTGTGTTTCAGCTCAACTATAGCTGTTCCATGTGGCATACTCTATTACGTTCACCTGACTTGGATTTACTTGAACCTAGCTATATGGCTCACTCATGCTTGTTCTAATTACCTCATTGCAGCAGTCTCATTGCACTGCCTGGTGACAGTGCTTTCAGAGCATTATGCCTCCTTTTATTTATGCAGTTATAACTCAGTGTACTCATTTGTTTTTATGACTGCTGCACAGGCCTAATTGCTTCCTGCTACTGCTTTGTTTACTCCCATTGCTATTGTACATTGTTTTACTCTGAGGTTAGCTAAAGCTCCTGCTGAGGCTATTAAATTAGCTTTTATATCTGCATGTGGTTCTCAGCCCTTCCATTGCTTCCTTGTTTGTCCTACGGCAGGAACTGGGAGGAGATTGGGGGGGTCGTGGCCTATGTGGCTAATTAATTCTGTTCTAAATTCTGTCTTTGCCACTGAAAATCCTAAGAGTTTGTCACCTTGATTTGGCTTTGAACTGCCTGGCTGGCTTGCCCCACTATTCAGTGCTGTTTGCCCTACGTTATGCAGACCTGTGTGCAGGTCCAATTATTACTGCTCTGTTTACTGACCTACGTGTAGGTCCACACTTGCTTACACAACTGTTGCTCCTTGCTTACACAAACCATTGCTTCATGCCTACTGCCATCCCCTTGGCTTCAGCCTGGGATTCTGCTGCACTCACTCTGCATTCAACCTTGCAAGGTCTCAGCACTCAGTGCTCATTCCGATCTCGGTATGCCGTGCTCATTCAGCTCACCAGCTCTTCAGCTCTCAATCAATTTCTGGGGCATGCCAGCCATTCTATTCTGGCACAGGGTTCCTGCAGCCGATGGTCTCGCTCTCCATTTAGTCCGCATCTTGAGCGTGTCCAACTTGGGGTGGAATCCTTCTCACCTGGCCCATAGCTGGGAATGTCCTCACCCTGGGCTTAGCTTTAGTTGCCTGCTATGTGACAGCAGCTCCTGGTGTAGAATTTAAGGCTAGTGGTGAAGAGTGGTCATGACAATCTCCTTTGGCTCTAGTGTTCCACTATAATGGCTTGCCATTGACTTTAGTGGTTTCCCTAGCAAGGCACCTTCACCACATTCTCCCTAAGACTGCCTCTGGTTCACCTGGCTTGATTTAGGATGAGTAGGCCAGGTGAGTGCCTCAGCAGTTGTTGCTCTCCTTCTGCACCTTGGATGCATGTATTGTTGCAGAGTTTTCTCACAACCATCCACGGCATTCCCGCTAGAGGGTTTGAGCGAGAGCCTTCCTCCAAATTGGAATATTTTCCACTTCCGTTTAATTGGGTTTTCCAAATTGCAGCTGCAGAGCCGTCACTAATTAAACTATCCCAAGCCTGGAGGGAAGGTGACCTAGGCCTTGGATCTCCAGAGATTTCCTCCTCATAGGGTTTTTTTCTGTCTGCCATTGCCTCAGGTCATAACACTTAGCATAGTTGTTTCTCCTAGTTTCTTTAGCTAGGTTCCATTGTTGGATGGAGGTGGAGGATGTTCTGCCACTCCCTCTCTCCTTAGGGGATCCCCAGTCTCAATGCAAACCATCAGTATTATGCTACGCAAGCCTGGGTATTCATTATGTTATCCAACTGAGCATCTCATTGCATTATCAAACTGCCTATGCTTCTCCACTACTACATTACAGTTACTGCTCCTATGTCACAGTTACTTCTTGCTCTTATGCTTCATGTTGCCTCCTTTTTGGGGATGACACTACATTGCTTTTGGGGATTCTTAAGGTACCTTTAGCCATGGGAATCATCTCGTGGCACCTCTAGGGGTGGAACTCTCTCTGAGAGTTCCTTGCCTTCATACTGCTGCAGGGTGGTAATTCCTCTGAAACAGAGAGTGCAGACGGCCAAAACCAAACTAACACAGTTGCACAAGCATAACACTGTACTGGCTGTGTAGGTCAGTGAATTGGAAAGGCTTTGCCTGGAATTCAGTGGCCAAGCAGCCAGCCACTCCCACTTCCTGAGCTACATAAGCAGTTCCTCTAAGCCTCATTGTAAAGCATTTTTTCTTTGCCCCACCATCCTCCCCTCCTCCTCCAGTGGCAGCACTCTCTCCTTAGGGTGATTCCTAAGGTACCTTTAGCCACGGGAATCATCCTTCATACCCCTACAGGGCGGTAATTCCTCTGGAATAGAGAGTGCGAACAACCAAATCCAAACTAACACAGTTGCACAAGCATAACACGATACTGGCTGCATAGGTCAGTGAAGGGGATATACAGATTTGGGACTGGGGGAGTGTGACATGGTTGAATAAGGCCCTGTCCCATTTGTTATGCAGACAGAGTTAAATGCAAGGATCTGTTCTATCCTCTCCTTTTCTGTCTGTCTGTCTGGTTGCTCAACCAAATGTTCTTGTGAGACCTAGGAACTGATCACTCTGATGGTCTCGTGATTATCTGCCTCTCACTATTTCTCTGCCTTCA